>JARJCQ010000025.1:0-1312397 GCA_029281465.1 Mycena epipterygia | reverse complement strand
GGAGATTGCCGACCGGATCATCCAAAACCAGCAATCCTTAGCCTTGCAATCAAAGTTGCTGCATCGCCAAAAAATATCGCACAGTGTCAAGCTTTTCCGGAACCGCTGTAAAACATGGGGTGCGACTTATTCTTTTATGTGGCTAGTGAGCTGTGAATATAGACTGAAATGTCCTTGAGCGGTGTAATTTTCAACCAAAACACGCTGTGGTGCACCAAACTAATACACACTATACAGCCATACGGTAGCACAACGCCCGAGACCTCTTTTCACCTCAAGCATTTTTTCAACATCTCGGATCACCACATACGGTTCACTTTGAGTCCAACCCTTAACCGTCTGACAATCGTCCGTAGCGCTTCTCCACTCGCTGGGCGCTTTGCCGAATAGCGACCCGCATTTGCAGGCTGCCCCCGTCCAATAGTTCACCATTCTTTGCCTCTTGTTCAACGTCCAATGTCACTTTGCCCATCGTGCAATTCATCAAGTTCACCTACTCCATGTCGAGTCACATTGCCGTTCATGAGTTGAATAGGTCCTCGAATACGTGGGTTTCCACGCCGCCCACAAACAATCCCTGACGACATTGTGGCTTGCTCCTGTGATAATTATCCCGCCTTTCTTTCGAGTTACAAATTTATGAAAGTATGGTCACTTGCACAGCTAGCGACCGTCCACGGCCACGCATTGTCTGCTCGTCGTTCTGCCCTAGTAGCGCAGTTTTGAGATCATACATGTACCAGTCTTTGCCGGGCAACTCGATCGTTCTCTGGTTCCGTCCTTTGCTATGTCCACGCACCATAGTCTCCACTGCGGTTCCTGATCAGGGTTTTTAGTCTATAATCTTCGACAACTTGCCGGGTGATGGAATGGGCGCCATTACCACCTTCAATCTCAACCGCTCCTATGACTTCACCGACATCGGAGACGAGCGCACTGTTGCTGAGACCTATTCAAGTTCACCTGGACATTCGGTTTTCCATTGCAACTCAATTTCCGTGTTCACCCAGATGTTCCTGACCTTATCTGCCGAACAACTCAACAGAATAGCGATATCACATTATATAGTTGTGCCGCTTGGTATGCCGAAACCTGTGGTCCTACAGCAAATAATGAACCACCATTGCGGCCCAGCATGTACCACCAACTTGCTAGTTTTCCTGAAGAGGGCATATCCTCGCTCTGCACCCTTCATCCCGCACGAAATCTTAGTAATTGCTGTGCCCACCCAATCCCTGACACTGGAGAGCATGAACGACCTCAATGCGCTGCCCGTTCTGTTTAAAAATGATATTCAAGTCGATGTCGAAGATGGTATTACGCACTCCAGTACCTATTTACTCAACTCTTCATACGACTTCATAGAGGTCGTGAACTCTGTAACTCTTCCGACTCTATATCATGCTGACATGGGTGTAAAGTTCATCGCCGTCGCTCAAACTTCTATGTCAAGCCTGGTATCCTTCTACCAACACCTGAACATGAAGCAGCTCGCAAGGTCTCGTCGGTTTCGAGAGGACGTGGTGGACCAATTGGAGTTCCTGATGGAAGAAATACATCAAAGGGAAAATGACATCGACACAGTTACGCCAGAACAGCACTTGGATGATATAATCCGTGAGCGTGTTATAGGCGACAACCCTGAGCAGCTGTTGTTGGTATTTCGTTTAATCCAGCGCTTCGACTTTGGCGTATTGCATTAAAAGACAACTCGGAGCATCAGGCTGGCGTGTGACGGTGATTTCAAATTGGCATGATATAACCGCACGAGGAATCTGGGTCGGCTGTTGAGGTACCAGGGGCGCCCGGAGGGCCATATGAATGACAAAGCTCTTTCCCTTGTCGAGAGCAGATCGGCAACCGAGACCGCGACCGAACCCCTACCGCGCCTCAGACCGGTACCTGTCGAAACGGGGCCCGGTGAATTTGATTCTGCCATGGGAGTCCGGGTAGCCGGCGCAATTTCGTTTACAGGCACATGGTGGATCAAACGAAGAGAGGAAAGGTCATATGACAGTTTCTTATCTAATTTAGGATTTGCAATTCAAACTCAGCCCGGTATTAACCGTCGCAGCATACTGATATTTTAAGTATGCGCTCAAGGGTCCTCTCGCATGCTATGCGAACGGAGTCCACCCCGGACGCGATGCGGGACCATCTAGTATTAACCAAACCAGTCGCCTCCCCAGCAAAAATGTTTGAATTTGAAAAATAGCAGTATTGGCAATGGTTGAATAAACTACCGGTTGCAATTGGTGTGCTGTTTCTCGTTCCATGTGGCGCAAAATCTGATGGGGCCAGAGGCGGCCCCGCTCAGGCGGGGCAGGGGGGCGGGCAGTGGTGAGGAGCATGGCACAAAGTTTTGGCTTGAAGGTTAGAGGTAGTTAGAGGGCGAATAACCATGCAGGGGGTAACCGAGAAGCGGGACGCGCCAAGAGATGAATGTTGGACGAATGTGTTGCCAACATTATTGTAAAAGAGGGCGGGAGATGCGGGAGCTGGAGAAGGAGCTGTTGCGGGGTCTCGCACGTGATGTTAAGGATTCGACGCGATTTCGCAGAAGGCATTTAAGAGTTTTTTTGGAGGGGCGAGGTGTATGTAAGCGGTAACGTGATGTCAAAGATTCGACGAGATTTGGCAGAGAGCATTTAATCATTCTGGAGGCTCTCGTCGAGTACATAAGCAATTCACGTGCTGTCTTGATTTCGGCATATCATGTGATGTCATGATTTCGACGTGATCCGGTAGATCACTTTTAACGTTTGGAGACCTGGAACTAAGTCGGTACCAGGAATAGAAGTTCTCGGACGTGCACGATTTTAGGGAGTGTTACCTGCCGCTCGAAATCGCAGAAACAAAGAAGGTAGAGTTGTAGAGTGCGATTAGCCGTCAGATCTCAATATGAGGATGTGACAGGAGCATGAAGCGAGAAAGGTGGAAGGAATATTGAGTTTTTCAGCCACCGCGAGGTGAACCGCCGGTAGTGGCAAGTAGCAAACGGATGAAAGGGCGCAAATTTACGTCTGTTAGCCATCATTGCACCGCCACCGACACGTCATCCCGCCAATGATCTCCTACTAGGTTACCAACCGCGGCGTGCCGTCTCTTTCCTTGGTGTCCGGTTCCTCATCCCTGATATATTCGCACATCATCGGTCGTTGAATCAGAATCCTTGATAGGACGTGACTTGGGCAGAAATTAGCCTGAACGGTCGAAGAAAATTATTATTCGAACAAGCACCCCTTGAAGTCTTCCACCGCATATTTGGAACAGTTTAAATTGTCATGGCAGAGGGTCCGAATCCCTACAAACACATTCAATGTCCAATAGTGAATCGAGACGAAACAATGCTCAACGATTGAAGGTGAAAGTCAAATTTTACTTGGAAACACTCAGGCTATATAACCCTTACTAATTTAGCATACCCACGATACACGACCCAGGATACACTTAAGTATAAACCATATAACTTCAGTACGAAACAAAGGCGCTTTAGATTGCGGCACTACCAGACAAACTTACTTCAATTCGATGTGCCGCAAACTCAAGCAGGGTCGTTTACATGATCCATAAAGTAGTGTACATTCTCGGAACCGTAGCATGTCTCCCGTCTCGCCCATGAGACCAAACCTATCCTCATCCTGACCACAAGCACTGAGCAAGTTACCATTGAATTGGATTGAACGGGCGAGCCTAGTGCGCCTCGTAGACATAGACGAACTAGAAGAGAAAATTAGCCATCCAGTCATTTAAATGCGAGATATGGTTAGAAGAAAGAGGGAGGGCGATATACAAAGAAAAAGAGAGAGAGATACGAAACTCTACACCTACCTCATCATTCTGCCAATCCGTCAAATCCAACAGCGAATTATCTCCCAGCGCCACGCCCGTAGACGCCGCCTCGAGCTTCTCGCGGTCGAGCTGCGACTGCGTGCGCTGGCGGAAGCGGTTGTCCATCGACGCGTCGTGCAGCACCGCGGGCTTGCCGCGCGCGATGCGCTGCCGCTGCTTGAGGTGGTTCAGGATCATGAAGTTCACGACTTGTAGGCTACACAACGCATGTGAGAGTCAGCTCAGCGACTATAATATTTTTAAGGAGGGAGGGGAGGGAGGGGGGACGCACAGGATGCTCCCGGCGAGGGCGGCGAGATGCCGATGCACGAAAGGAAGCCCGTGTCGGTAGAGCGGCGCGTCCGTGTCGCGGAAACAGGAGCGGGCTTGTTTTATAAACGTCTCAGTTTATATTCTCATGCCAAGCAAGGAGCCCGCGACTCACCGACGATATTCCCGACCGAGCTCGCGGCGTTATACCCCGCCAGCACCACGCTCTTCTTCGTCGAGCCGGCCGATGTTGACCGAGATCCAGCTCACGATGAGGGGGGTTCGCGCCGTACAGGAACGACGAGCAAATAATACCCGACAAGGAGGCAGCCCTCGTTGGGGCGGTGGAGCTTGGAGATGATGAGGCCCGCGAGGACGGGGAGGACGAGCAGGGGGCCGTGACGAGGGACTTTCATCCATCTTTGAAGCGGTAGGGCGGCGTACGAGGCGAAGAAGATGACGATATCTGGAAGCCGCCGAAGGGCGTGTTGAGCAGCGAGGTGCGGGACTTGTCGAGCCGAAGCCGGTGAGGATGAGGATGAGCGGGCCGAAGGTGAGCGTTACGGAGGCGCCGAAGCTAAGATGCGTCGTTAGTACGAATTGAGGTAAACAGTTGGAGAAAAAATATGAACTTGACGCAGAGGGACCATGGCGAAGAAGAGCCAGGTCTTGGGCTCGAGCACTGCTTCGAGCGCCTGGCCCCACTTGTACTTGTCCGTGGCTTTGTCCCGGTGTTGTTCGCGCGCACCGCGTTCCACAGCTTTCTCTTGCGATCCTCGGGGGGAGGAAGCGCCGCCTCGCTGACGCTGTTGGAGAGACGCCAGTACACGATCGGCCCAGTGGCAGACGGGTCATCTATACGCGCGCCGGAATTGAGATGGAGGACATTGAAGAGCGTGGAAGAACACACCAGGCCGCAGAACAGGAAGATCATCTGGTAGACGTGGATCTTGGGGTTCTATAACGCTTGTGAGTACAACAGAAAAAAGCGGCAGAGTGGGGAGGTAATCCCTTGATGTTACCGAATCGATATGCAAAGGCGCTGGCCATGATGTGCCCAGGCCGTTGGTGCCGTAACCACACAGATCCCGGAGCGGTTGCTCCGCACGACGGCACCTAGAATATGGATGGTGGAATATCGCAACCTGGCAGCGAAATGTGAGGGGTAGTCATCATAACGGAGGTGAGAATGGCGAAGAGGGGGAGACACGCTGCCTCGAAAAGACGCAGAGCAGGAAACGGCATGCGGCCAGGGCGGGGTAGCTGGTATTATCCGTCAGGTCAGCAGAGAGGATAGATGTGAAGACATACATTGTGCTCGCGGCCATGCCGCAGAGCGATGCCCCAGCAGCTGCAGATCACCGACATGAGGATGCGGGGAGGGACGCGGGACGAGGAGGTAGCTCGAGAAGGGCATCCATGCCTGCGTCGAGGGTGAGTACCACACAGTATTGAGGACGAGGGATCGCTTACGAGTTGAGCGATGGCGTTCATGGAACCGAGGGTGGAGTATTTATCTGTGCATGAGTGAGAAGAGGGCCTGGAATACGCGGCCGAACGTACTGCCGTGGAGATGCTAAAGGGCGAAAAATGGTAAGATAAAGGCGAGGGAAGAGTGAGGCTACGCACGGCAGCAGTCTTTAGCCCAAAAGTCGCGGCGTAACCTAGTGACACGTAAGTGGGGTGTTGGGGGCGAATCATGGAGCTTACCGAGGACAGACTTGTCCAGGCTGCAGCAATGATCAGTAAAATTTAACACGTGTGTTTTAGAAAAATGCGAACATTTGGAGCCAGTATACCTGGGGAAGTCAAGGTGAGCGACGTTGGACTTACACGAATTCGGAGCAATGCACCCAGGCCAAAATCTGCGCAGGAAATCTGCGCAGGAGATCAGCGTCAAGGGAAACAACTCGAATCGGCAAGACTCACGCTGAGAAGGCGTATGTCCGTCTTGCGCAGAATACGTCTGTTGTCTTCCTCTGATATTTTGATATATTCTTCATCCCTGCACACGATGAGGTTAATCTCGGAGAAGAACTGAATCGAAGAGCGGGACTCACGTTTGCTTCGATGTGCTCGGAGGCGGCTTTGTTGTCGGTCTTGCTGTTGTGAGCAGAGTCTTGCACGGAGGACGACGTTGCTAAGGGAAGAAGGAATCGTCGCCTTCCTTTTGAAATAATCTCGCTTGATTTATGTAAGGGTCGTGTCGGTTAGGAGCAGTCGAAGCAGCGTGCCGGGGCAAACCGGGGCAACCCTGAGAGGAACCCGGCCCGGCCGGAGTCACACGCCCCTCAAATTTATAAATAACGTACTTCCCTGCCAGTTTCAAACGCCCATCGCAGCCATGACGACTTCAGCGCAGCCGCACCCCGTCGCCCTCCTCGCCTCGAGTGGTATGGACTCCAAAATCTCTGCCCGCCTCTCTGCCTCGGGCGCCGGCACGATCTTCACCAACCTCGAGGGCCACTCGGACCCAGCCCGGCAGCGCGCCCAAGAAGGCGGGCATGCAGCATCGTACACCGAGATCTTCGAGCGCGCAACGTGTGTCTTCAGCGGTCTCCAAGGATGCGCTCGCCGCCGCCGAGGCCATCGCGGATGCGTACTTGAAGGCCAACAAACACAGCGCCAGATCATCTTTTGGGACTGCAACGCAGTGAACCTCGACTCGGTCAAGTGGATGGCGCACCTCTTCAACGGGACGGCGTCAATTCATCGACGGTGTAGAAGGGTGTGGGTCGAGCCTAGGTTAGGGTTGGTTACCCGCATTTGCGGCTTCGCAAAGAACGAGCTCACCCTCGCCGCCCTCCGCGGGCTTTCCAGGGCATCGCGGCGCTGCGACATCCCCGCGTCCGTGCGTCGTTATCTCTTCCTTTGTTTTTGTGCAAACTGATACATGGGGATGTAGCTCGGGATCCTAGCACACGCATTCCCACCTGCCTCCCGCGCGCGCGCCTTTGCCTTCGCGTCCTTCGCCGCGAGCGTCCCCGTCGCGGCGCGCTCCGCATGGTCCTCGGCGGCCTCGTTACGCAGCTCACCCACCGGGCGCGTCCCGCTGTCACTCACCTCCTTCAGCGTTTCGTTGCTTGCATTGTTATTATCGCATTGGTGTGGGCATATACACCTCCAATTCTTCCTCTCCGCCACGATCGCGTTGGTCCCGCTCCTCGCCGGCATGTTCTTCGTCCCGGCCAATGCTCTTTCGCCTTCCTCTCATCGACGTTCCCCTCCTTCCGCTCTTTCCCCTCC
Organism: Mycena epipterygia; assembly: GCA_029281465.1. Classification (NCBI taxonomy): domain Eukaryota; kingdom Fungi; phylum Basidiomycota; class Agaricomycetes; order Agaricales; family Mycenaceae; genus Mycena; species Mycena epipterygia. The sequence goes on along the minus strand of JARJCQ010000025.1, from coordinate 1,305,050 downwards.
TGCTGCCGGTCCTGCTGCGGAAGACGCAGAGAAATCCGCCCCTGGGCCTTCCCACCCCAACGATGCGTCCTTGCACGTGTACCCCCCCCGCCCTCCCCTTTGCCTTCCTTCCGCCCCGCATTATCACGGACATCCTGGGCCACATGGTCATGGACACCACGGCCCCCCCACCCCGCCCTCCCTCCTCTCCTGGCTCCTCGGGCATCCACCACACCATCCGTATCCGCATCATCCGCACCCGCCGCCGTGGACGCGCACCCCTTCCCCTTATCCTTTGCCTCATCTTTATCCTCATCCTTCGCCTTCGTCATCATCGCAGGGTCCGCCGCAGAGCCCGCCGCACGGAGATGGGGCCGCCTGGGGGCTGGGAAGGAGGCATGGGCGAGGGTGGAGGGGCGATGGGAGATGGGATGGAGGACGCGGGGTGGCGGATACCTTGTGAGTTTTTTTCTCTTGTGGAGTGCTTGTCCTTCCCTCGCGCGACCTTTTCTTTTCGTCTCGACCCATTTTTCATTCGCATCCGCGTTTGGCGTGGCTTTCACCTGTTGTTTTGTGTTCTCGGTTTAACGTTTATCCTCCACTTTCTTTTACCCCGCTTTGCTTTTTTTTTAGCCAGCGTTTATGTTTTTTCTTCATTCGCGTGTTCCTCTCGTCCTCTTCCAAATATTCAACCGAAATTAACTCCTTTTCGCAGACATAATATCCCTCCTCCTCGCGCTCTTCGCAGCGTGGGAGCTCCACCTCGAGCGCGTGCATTCCTGGCCTGGGGGCGCGTATTGGGCGGAGGAGCGTTGTGCCTCGTTGTCCTCCTCGCGGCCTGTCTGCGTCGCCTCGAAACCGCCCTCCTCAACAGGAATATACCTCCTCCCGCCTCAACCCCTTCGCTCCTCTCGCGCGCAGTCTCCGTGTCCAACGAGTATTCGCGTTGCAGAAGGTGCAGCGAGCACTGGCGTACGCGGCGCCGCGCCAACACTGTTGCGCCCGAGCCTGTTCACGCGTGCGAGAGCGAGGATGGGCGTGGTGTATGCGATTGCATTGCTGCAGTTTGCGGTGTTTATGGTGTGGGTTTTTGGGTGCAGGTGTGTTCGAGTTCTTGTTCAATTTTCTTTTCGCTGGATTATCTCTTGCCTCTACCGGCGTTATCTTCATTTTTTTACTTGCATGCAGAAATGAACAGATACTGACGCATTCTCGCCTTATAGCTCTACTACCAAGTGCACATCGGGTGCTCGCCCGTGCCGCATGGTTGTGCGGCTCACGCTCATGTTTGTCACGGGGCTCATCTGCAACGTCGTTGTGGTGCTCATCGCCGGGCGTGGTCAAGACTATTTGGCTGCTTGGTGCGTTTTTATTCGTTTCCCCACTTCATGTCAACTCACGTCAATCTAATTTAAATTTTTATTAAACTTCCACCAACCTTCACGCAACCAGCCACGGGCACGCTCACAACGACCATCACGCCCTCCTCTTTGCTTTCATCCCAAGGTGCCGTAATGGGCGTTCGGATTCACGGCGGCGGTGTGCAGCGTCGTGGGCGCGAATTTTTTGTTCGCGCGGGGGCGGTGGGGCCCGGGGAGCAGAGTGTGGCTGGGGAGCTGTTTCAGACTATGACGCAGGTGGGTGTCCTATTCGTCTTTTTTCTTGCGTTGTTCTTTCGCGAGCGCGAATTTCATTTCGACTGTGTCGTATATGGAGGAAGAGACCTCGTTCGGCGTGACGGCGTCGACGATCGTGTTCAACCATGTGCAGCAGGGCGCGGACCGGAATGGGGCGGACGCGCTGGCGTCGTACCATGCGGCGATGTGGACGGGGGTTGCGTTTGGCGGGTTGGGTGAGTCTTTCTTTTTTACCTTCTCTCTTCTCGCTTCTCTTCCTCTTTTCTCCTTCTCCCCCGCCCGCTTTTGTTTGTGTTCCGATCACTAATCCTCGGTCTATGTTCGAATCATCACTCTTCCTCGTTCCTTTTTGAATCATCCTCTTTCCTCTTCAAATCATTCTCGAAACCTGGCTAATACGCTTGCCGGCGACGCTCCTCGCGCTCGTTGCGTTCCGCATGGTGGGCACGATTGGGAAGGACGATTCATATCCGCAACAACCTCCGCCTCCCCCTCCGCATCCGCATCCCAACGACAAGGATGCGCGCTCGGGGCGTGTAGCCTTGCCTTTGGTCATGAGTGCACATGGATTTCACGTGCAGATTGCGGGCGGTGCGCCAGGAGGAAGAGGAGGACAAGAGGATCAGGAGTGGGGAGCAACAAGGAAGAAGGGGAGGATGTGGAGGGGGAGGACGAGGTACTTGAATAAATGTACAGTATATACTATGCTCGGTGCGCCTGCGCACGTACCTTATTTATACCTATGATTATAGTTATTTGTGTAATGCACGGTTGTGGTTTCGGTTTGGGTGCTCAGTTCATAATGGTTATGATAACGCGAGGTATCCAGGGTGCAATTTCGATTTTTAGGGATGGCGTCTGACAAGTAAAAGAACTCCGAGGAGAGTATATGCCAGAAGATCATATGTCGGACCCCATTTGTGACGTATGCTTTCTCGATTGACACCGAGGAAACCGAAATGTAATAAAACCTTCAACGGGAGGGAGCTCTAAAGTACGGACCCCCGGACAGAAGATTTGAATCTCACTCGCAGTTTAAGAGTGGTTGCTCATTCTAGACCCTGGGTGTACCTATGCTAGAGTTCAACTTAGGTTAAAAATGGTATAGACATACAAAGGCAGAGGACGGTCCACCTGGAGTCTATTGCGGCGCAGTGTTTTGGGATCAAAACAAAAAGCCGGGGACAAATACTTCGGCGACGGTTCTTTGGCATGATTCATCTGTTGAAGGCTCTATGAGATCAATTTTCGATAATTATTCATAGTCTCATGATATTTCAGTACATTTTAGTGCAAAGTCCATAGTTTTGAGCAAGTCCCCAAGTCGGCAATGCAAAGTTGCAAGTCTGAAGTCTAAAGTCTAGTTGATCTCGGATCATCGGCAGCGCGCTGACAGGACCATTTCCACACATTGTAATATTATCTTAAATATTGTCTTGCACCTCCGCTTGCCCGAGAACTCTGAGGTAGTTCTATAAATGCAATATCGTATTCACAACAGATGTTCTTCCAGACACCTCAAATTTTTGCAACACATCCGACTGAGAGCAGAGTGTATCCAGTATACATTGTCTTTATTTTATTTTTATTTCGAACATAGCTACCTGACCTCCCTTCAGAAATTGATGGTGAGGACAAGACCTCTATATAGATCTGCTGTTGTGGGTTTGACTGAGCCCCGTTCCAAACTGAATATCTTATGCTCTGTCGGCTATCTCGGTTTGATTATTTGATGTAAAATACACTTCAGGCTACCTATATACCCAACCCATAGGGGTAATTTTTTCATGAAGAAGGATTACCCCCAAACGGACCTCCCATAAGTGGTATGTCCCACATATATCCCACATAGATGGGACATCCCATCCATCATCTAAATTTGACTGGGACGTCCCACATATGGTATGTGGGACATCCCGCCCGCCGCAGGCGAGGAAAATTTTCATCATTAGGGACGTCCCAGGGTGTCTGGGGTCCTACCTGGGGGGGCCCAATTAAATATTTTTGGCCTGCTCCATTCCAGCCCCTCCACTGCTTGCCTACCATCTCGCTACTCTCCCCACTGTCAGCCATGCATCCCATATCATTGCTGCCACCTACGCTGCTGGTTGCAGTGCCCTGCAGCTGCTCCATTCCTGCCCATACCAAGCAGGCCAAATAAATATTTTTTTTCTGCTTGCACCATTCCAGCCCTTCCGCTGCTTGCCTACCACCTCCACTACCCTCCCCACCATCCAGGCATTCTGTATCATTACTATCCCCTTCACTGCCATGCCCTGCAGCTGCCCTATTCCTGCCCATACCAGGCAGGCCAAATAAATAAATATTTTTGCATTCATTTATGTTGAAGAAAGGGTCGAATTCACAGGTTCTGAATAGCAGACGGAACTCCGGTGGTGTACAATTATGGGTGCGTTCTCCTCTGCATCTACATTCATCTCGCCGAAACTATGGCAGGCATGGAGGATTAGGATTTGAGGAATCGTGGGCTTCTGCTGATCTTGCGGTTAAACTCTTGCAGACGGCAGTCAAGAGTTGAGTTGCGGATCCCCTTGCTTATGGAGGTATATATGACCCCCCCTCCCAAAAAGAATAATAATAATCCACGTCACGCTCATCACCCCATGCACACCTCAATTTCATTGACAACTTATCCCAGTAAACTGAAAGATCTAAGTTAAAGACCATTTCATACCCCCGTGGTCCAGTTGATCCCAACAAAAGTGCGATGGTGCGAGCACCGCTCCTGCAGGCACCTCTGGTTGCCTTATCATTGCTGCCACTTATGCTGCGGCATCCTGCAGTCGTTCCATTCCACCCTTCCACTATCTAAGCTACTTTCTTGTTAAACACTCATTGGACCACCTTGTTAAATGCACTGCATGGGACGTCCCATATCCGCCGAAATCCAGGTGGGATGTCCCATATGTGGTGGGTGTGCAGGCACCGCATTACGGAGCAATAAGGTGGTGTCATTAACTGTTCCGTGACAGCACTGGTGACAATAGAAGTACTTAATGATATAAACCATGTTGAATTCTTTTTTTCCTTGAGTGTTGAACAATAAAATGTTCGAGGAGAAGCATGAAGCGGTTGGGCGTAATTTAACAGCCCATAACGTGCCAGCGAAATGCATCAAGCCGTTCAGAGGACTGGACGAGATGCCTTTGACGAAATTCAGAACACGGGTTGTAATAATTGGTCCAGACATTACGGGTGACGGCACCTTCAAGGGCCTGTACGGGGAAACCCAACCACCGATCACAATGCTGGTTCAGAAAGCGTCGGAGTGCGATTTCAAAGCGGCCGTGAATCGCAAATCAGGTCTTTCCGCTGCTGAGCCTCTGCCAGCCGAGAACGTAGAGATACAAATGCGTCAATTGGAATATGGCCTGCGTCGCTCTTCGAGTAGTTGGACCTGCAAATAGTATCTTGTAAATAATTGTACCTACATATAATTAGTTGCCGCGTAAATATTGTACAGACTTATAAACCAGTTGTAGAATTTCCAATATACCCTATTCATGGCTTGACGGCGTGATTGATTTTATGAGCGTATACGGTGCATGAGTGCGTGAATTACGCGTGAATTCTGAGACTGGCGTGAATTTTGCAGACGCCTCCGTTTGACAGGATGCGGTGCAGGTGCCTGCTTTGACAGCAGGCGGTGCAGGCGCCTGTGCAGGCGCCTGTCTCGGCCGTTCTCCACCGGCCCGAGGTTTCCCCGAAACTCGACGCATCAAGTTTGCGGCTTGTTTGCCCGGGCGCCTATTTTGTTCTTGCTTCCCTACCACCATGTACACGTAGTGATAAAGTAGATAATACAGAGTGGATAGATATTCAGTATAGTAGATACGAAGATACGATAGGAAAACAGTAGAGAATCCATTAGACAAAGGAATGATCGAATGGGGCATCAGGTTGGCCCATTGATGGAGTCGGGCACGAAGTTGTGAAACAATAGGCAGCGATAATATGATGAACGCGTGCACGACGGTTGACAACCAAAGCGCAAAGTGGCGAGCAATTGCGAGGAGCCCGCCTTTAAATTCGCGTTTGGTGAGTGGCAAAGCATTGCGTGGTCTCTATCTCACCTCCCCTTCCAGCTTCATTCCCCCTCCGCACCCCATGGTGCGCCTCAAGCCCATGAACGCGCCCGTGCGGTGGCTCCGCACTCATATTTGGCGGTACCCTGGATCCCTACAATCCCTCATCCACGCCAGAAAGTACCAGGACATATCAGCAGACGCCCAGATATCCTCCTGGGCAATGGGCAGACTCTATGTCCAGCCGACGGTCTCCCCGCACTCTACACCCATTCTTGCCTTTTTACGCCCGTCAACTCCGACAGAGACGAAGCAGACTACGACCAACGCGACATATTGCCTTCGGACGGGCAATATCCCTCCTACACCAAGACGCGATCCCACTACTCATCGGCGAAAACGAGAAGCACAATGGCGGCGCTGGCAGGGGGAAGTCCTCCCCGGATTAATTCCGCACTATGTGCGCGTCCTTGAGCAAACCCGATCGCTGGGCGAGTTTGATAAGCTCCCCCACCGGACGCGCACGAATGCCTGTGTTTGCTTAAACACGAAGGTGTCCAAGATCGCCATCGTGCACTTTCATGTATGTTAGCGCAATCAGCCAGGGTTTATTGATCTAACTCTTCAATAGCAGTAGAAGATATCGAAATCGAGGTGTGCCTGTGCGCTCCGGCCGCCGTACAACTCATGGCTGCAGGAGCGTTTCCCTGCGCGCCTCTGCATCCGTCCCTGGCCGTCGATTTATGGGTGCTGGAGTTTGCATTGAACCTTTTCGTGCAGATTGCGCCCAACAACACCGCGTTCACTCAGGCGTTGGAGCGCACACTGGCTACGCTTGGTTTTCAGCTTGATCACAAGGTATGTCGTCTTCCTTTGCCCCGCGATTATGTTCTTACAACTTATTTAGAACTCGCTACGACGTCGATTCGGTAGCTGCCTCATGTGGTACACCCATTGCGCAATTGCACGAAGGAACACTACAGTCGTACTATTGAAGCTGTACGCGCGGAGCTTATACCTGAAAGCGTCGAGCCAGTGGCACCCGAACAAGAAGACGTGCCACCTACCCCCCGTCGTTCACCCACACCAACTCCACGCGGACGTCGTCCCACCAGATCGCGTACTCCGTCCTCGGAGAGGTCGTCGTCTGCAACACCACCCACTCCGACCCAAGCCAGACCCGTGCCACGTAAACGCGCACGCTCCCAAACACCTGAGTTGCCCTTCCAAAACCTCTACCTCGGACACGCCCGAGCGAATATCTGCGGCGTCGCTGTCCCGCCTGCTTCGGCGGGGACTTGAAACGCGATCCATCCTCGTTGTACGCATATCTACTTGCACCGCTTCTGAACGCGCTAACACTCGGGGCAGATCGGACGTCAAGTGCTGCATAGACGCTTGCTTCACCCAAAAGAAATGCAAGTCTCCAAAAGATCCCCCCAAGGCGCATCCCAACACACATTTCGTCCCGGAGGATGTGGCCGTACAAACGGAGCATTATGTGGACAGCGTGCGTAACGTGAAGAAGGCCAAACGACCCAAAGCCACCGTCGAGGATGAAGTCGAAGATGATTACGAACACCCAGAGTTGCCGCTGCCGTGCTCCGTGCTGGACGGCTGCGAGGCGTCATTCAAGGCGGCGGACGAGAAGCGCGAGAAGGCGAGTACAGAGTTCTTCGAGGATACGGCGATCATGGCGCTTCTTTGTCATCATGATCGAGTCCTCTGGCTCGTCAACATGCACTCGGCGGGCGAAATACAGTTCAATGTTTTCGTCCTAGTTGAGCTCCTCTACCAGCATCTTCCCCCCGATATCATCGTCGGTTTGCTGTACGACGTGGCTTGCGCGTTGGCCCGGAGTTGTCGGAAATGGGGATTCCTTTCGCGATACCTGGATCGCCTGGTATTCGCAGTCTCCGTGTTTCACGCTTTCGGGCACGAGTGGGCCTGCCAGTTGCTTTTCCATCCTCGGAAACGTGTTGGATTCGGTCTCACGGACGGCGAAGGCTGCGAGCGCTTCTGGCACTCTATCAGCCACTTAATCGCTCACTTGCGTATCTGTGGGGTGAGTCATTTTCCTATTTCATGGACTTCAATCTAACAACGATCGTGTGCAGTATCACAACCGCCTATATACGCTGGACGCGCAAATCGAGCACACGGACGAGACGAGCCTTCTGCGCCTAGGCGAATGGATCAAGCGGCGCCATCTCCACTGTGCCACCAAACGCATCGAGGCCAGGAAAGTGTTGGCGGAGAGTGGCAAGCCGATAACGTTGTTGCGCGAACAGTGGAAGATGCAAGTGGCAGCTCAGACGAGGCCAATCGCGCGTACGTGACTAGCACTTTGATAATTCTACGTTCGACTGATGCGGTGGCAGGGCGTTCCAAAAAGCGTGGCGAAAAAGCGGTAGAGGCGGTGATACTGCTCCGCACCGCGGTGAAGACCATGCGCAAGCACGTTGCAGATCTCGAAGCGTCCTTCCTGGAAGCTGTAGAGGAAGACGACCCCGATGCGCCACTCGTTCAAGTTCAGGTGCAGAGCGCGGAAGAGGCGCTGTCCGCCGCTGTGAAAAAATTACGGCAGAAGGAGACGGCCTTGGGCGTGCATGAGAAGCAGGCACTCACGCACTTGGGCAAAAGCAAATACATGGGGTTCCGAATGAACGCGCAAGCCTTGAAGCGGCGGATACGGGATCGCTTGCGCTCAAGAAAGTTTGAGCTTGACAAAATTGAGCGTTCTTTCCGGCGCCTCGTTAACGGTAAGGCTAATCGCTGGGACAACGCGCAATTATCTAATATGCCCCTGGATCAAAAACTCTACTCGCACACGGAGTCAGCGGTCAAACGTCGGGAACCGACAATCGCCAAGCTCAACACACAGTACAACAAACTCTGCACTGATATGGCCCAGGCGATCAAAGACGGACATGCACCGCCAGGCGCCATTGCTCCTGCTCCTATCCCGGCCAAGCAGCTCTGGACACTGGACGTTGACGACGGAATCTGGCAGGACGTTGGATTGGACGATGATGACGCCGATGGTGCGCCTGAAGAGCCACCACTGTGGCTCAGCGACGAGAAGGTTCGCTCTGGTATCAAAGCGATGCTGGAGCTCGATAGGTGCGACGAGGAGGATATCATATTGAAGAAGGAGCGGTGCGCATTACAAGTGTGGTTCGCAGAGGAGTGGAAAGTTGTAAATCACGCAATCGCACACGCTGGTACGTCTTATATGATCACTCAAGCTGAGACGCGGCACTCAAGCTATTTCCAGGATCCGCCGGCGATAAATATCAACTCGAACTGCGGCGGAACGAGCTCGTTGCCTTGTGCGCAACTTGGCAGAAATCGCTCCCTGACCTTGGGGTGGCCGAGACAACGCTGCCACCCTGGGGACCGAGCGCCGTTCAACTCGCCACATGTGCGTTGGATGCTCACTTGCCTGCTCGCGGCGAGGACAGGCATTATGACGACGGCGACGATGGAATTGACGAGGAGATTGAAAGTGGTGGCGAAGATGTGGATTTTGGAACATTGGACGCGATAGAGACAGCAGATATATACAGAAATGCTGAAGACAATGATTATTTGTAATATATTTATTATACTACTTATAACGCGTGAATTGAGGACCTCGGCGCGTAAAGACGCGTGAATCGCAACACCTTACGTGTTTTGACACGTTCGACAGGATGCGGTGCAGGCGCCTGCTTTTGACAGCAGGCGGTGCAGGCGCCTGTCTCGGCCGTTTCCACGGCCCGAGGTTTCCCCAAAACTCGACACATCAATTTTGCCGCCTGTTTGGCTGGGCGCCTATTTCGCTCTTGCTTCCTACCACCATGTAGTAACGTATAGTAGTACTGGCAGTAGAGTAGAAGTTAATAAACGACTAAAAAAACTGTAGATTCAAAGCAGAATAGGAGGGTGTCGATGCTTGGAGGATGATTTCGGTTACAATGGGCGATCGGTGGCCGGGACTTGATCGAGTCGTGGTCGAGTTGCGCGGTGGCCATGAGCTGATCGTATTGGTGGGGCTATAGGAATGGAATAGACAATAAGTATCCGAAACGGGCAAGAAGTGGCAGCCGAGGGTCGTATAAGAGGTGAGCTGCTCAAATCGCTACATTATACTCACTCCCCGCACATCATGCCCCCAGTTCGCACTGGCACTCGCACCCACCGTTTTTTGTCTCCTCTCCTCCCCGAGCGCCTTGTCCCCCCCTCCCCCCTTCCGCCCTCCAGTGATCCCGGGACGAGCGACGATGACCTCGAGGAAGAAGAGCGCGCCAAATTAAACCGAGTCGTGTGCTCCCTCCGCGATATTGCCACCCGTGATATGCAAAACTATACGAAAGTTCTGGCGTGGAGACATGCTAGTACGTGCCCGACACTGCGCATAATTGATTCCCTTGGCTGACCATCTGTAGAGGAGGACTATGAAGAACTCTACGGCAGGTTCGTGCCTGACGAGGACGCCGAGTCTGTCATGCGCCGCAAGACAGGACTGCTTAGCATGTTGCTTAAGTTGCGCCGGGATCTTAGTATGTTCGATGCTACCTCCCCTTCCCTGCCACTCGCTAAATATCTCGCCAGAGCACTGGAAGCCAGCGACCGACGCGGCGAAAATGACGGCGTATTTTGACCTTGGTACGTCGCCGCTCTTTCCTTAGTTTCTATCGCCGAACTGACATTCACAGCTGACGCTTTCGAAAGCGAATTCGGCACCTTCAAGCCCCGCGACGGTTTGGACGGCAAAGTTGCTCGACGCCTGTCCCTCCTTGAGGAGTGGGACCACTTGACCGCGGAGACCGGTGGCGATCGCGCCAAGGCCTCTGCTATCGCGGCCAGGGAGTTCGCCTTCTTCGCCCCCAACCCCTTCTCCGCTGGCAGCGACGCCCGTTTCGCATTCGATTCGATGCGTACGTTCCCCCATTTTTTATCGCTCCTATCTTCTCATATATTGCTTCGTAGTGCGCGAGTTGTTGGTGGCAGCGCGGTTCGATCTCCCCGACGTTGGAGCCTTCCCTCCGACGGTGGACAACCCTAAGTTCTTGTTCCAGCTCAATAACCCGTACAGCGCTGGAACCAGCGGCAGCCTAAATTACCACTGCTATCGTACGTCGCTTCACATCAATCTTGCTGGTCTCTCACACTGTTGTAGGCCGAGTTGTACGCCGACTTATGTGGGACAAAGTGTATGATGCGCAGGAGCGCGCTGGCATCGAACCCACAGGCATTTTCGAAGAACCGACCATCGCGCCGGGCATCTTTTATGGTCGTTCTTAAGTCGCTGTAGCCGTAGTCTTTGTTTTACATATGTTATTTATATTTCTATGTCTCTTCCTGTGTCACAGAAGCCGGGCAGCCCAAGCGCGGCGGCGTGGATACTATCGCGACGTAGCCGCCATTGTGGTTGGTTGCCTTGCTGGGCGAGTGGCCTCATTGTTCGCGTGGTGGTGGCTTTGACGTACAATATAAAGGTGCGTGGATCCGCTGGATCTACTTCAGCCCTTCCTTTCCTCGCACGATTTCCTCCCCACACACACAACACAACCACTCATGTCTCTTGTCATCAAAGCACGCCGCTCCCTTAAGACGCTTCCACATCTCCCTCCCTCCCCCTTTGATCGAAAGAGCAAACCCCGCCGCCGCCGCACCACTGCCGTCTCCTTTCCCCGTGCGCGGGCCCCCGTCGTCGTGCCTCTTGCGCACAGAGTGCCCACTCCGGCCGATTTCCACCCAAATATTTATATGTCCATCCGGGACCCCATCCCGCCCGTCGCTGACGCAGAGACGCTTGAACTCGCGTGGGTCAAGGCCCGTAAGGCGCTCAAGGTGTTCACGGACATTTGTTATCAGGATTATCTCAAGGACCAGGTGCGTCATTGATTCTCCCTTCTAGTCATACGTTGCTGAAAACCGGCCTTTTTTTTTTCTGTAGCTCGACGGCACACCTGTCTATGCGGCTGATGGAACCCTGGACGGGTTGCTCATTATCCCGGCGACCGTGCGTCTTATTCTCTCCCTCTATTTCCAATATTAATCCTCTTGTATCTTAGATTGACGCCGATAGAACACCAATTTATGCAGCTGATGGGACGCTCCACGGGGCAACATGGAGGCGTCTTGACGCCGCTGATATGGTGGAGTTATTTATCATGTCGCGCGAATAGTCCTATTTAGTTACCGTGGTGTACTCAATCTAGTCTTATTTTATTCATGTCCTACTTACTAGTGTTCTGTACTTATTTTGTGCTATGTTGAATCGTCTCTGACTTGGCAAGATCTAAGTACTTACATCATTGCATATGATGTTTTGTTTGGCATGAAGACGCGACGCGTCTGGACACGTGAGTATGAACTGGCACGTGATGTCATGAAAGAAGATTCCATAAATCGACTCAGGCGCTTCGCACTTAGAAATCTTCCTGCCTGCATATGTATATAATAATAAAAATGCAAGTCAACCAAAATATACCTCGAGTCCAAATGAAAGAAATGGGATGTCCCAAGTGTGAATAGAAAATGGTGGGACGTCCCAAGTGTGAATAAAAAATGGTGGGACATCCCATTTGAGGTGGGATGTCCCATCTGCCATTAAAAAAAAGTGGGGCATCCCAGTTGGGGTGGGATGTCCCATTTGAAGTGGGATTTCCCATCTGCCATTAAAAAAAAGTGGGACGTCCCAGTTGGGGTGGGATATCCCATTTGAGGTGGGATTTCCCATCTGCCATTTAAAAAAAGTGGGACGTCCCAGTTGGGGTGGGATGTCCCATCTGCCATTTAAAAAAGTGGGACGTCCCAGTTGGGATGGGATGTCCCATTTATCTACGTCTAATATAAACACATGGAATAATATTGAAACAAGTGTACATATATATGAAGCGGACAGTAGTGCATGCACACAGCATGCAGAGAGTGTAGGCAATGATGTGTAAATAATGCTGGATGTATGTATAGCCATTCACGCCTGGGCCCAAGCGAGCATTTAACAAGGTGGTCCAATGAGTGTTTAACATGAAAGTAGCTTAGATAGTGGAAGGGTGGAATGGAACGAATGCAGGATGCCGCAGCATAAGTGGCAGCACTGGTAAGGCAACCAGAGGTGCCTGCAGGACCGGTGCTCGCACCATCACACTTTTGTTTGGGATCAACTGGACCACAGGGGTATGAAATGGTCTTTAACTTAGATCTTTCCAGTTTACTGGGATAAGTCGTCAATGAAATTGAGGTGTGCATGGGGTGATGAGCGCGATGTGGATTATTATTATTCTTTTTGGGAGGGGGGGTCATATATACCGCCATAAGCAAGGGGATCCGCAACTCAACTCTTGACTGCCGTCTGCAAGAGTTTAACCGCAAGATCAGCGGAAGCCCACGATTCCTCAAATCCCAATCCTCCATGCCTGCCATAGTTCAGCGAGATGACATGTAGACGCAGAGGAGAACGCACTCATAATTGTACACCACCGGAGTTCCGTCTGCTATTCAGAACCTGTGAATTCGACCCTTTCTTCAACATAAATGAACGCAAAAATATTTATTTATTTGGCCTGCCTGGTATGGGCAGGAATAGGGCAGCTGCAGGGCATGGCAGTGAAGGGGATAGTAATGATACAGAATGCCTGGATGGTGGGGAGGGTAGTGGAGGTGGTAGGCAAGCAGCGGAAGGGCTGGAATGATGCAAGCAGAAAAAAATATTTATTTGGCTTGCTTGGTATGGGCAGGAATGGAGCAGCTGCAGGGCACTGCAACCAGCAGCGTAGGTGGCAGCAATGATACGGGATGCATGGCTGGACAGTGGGGAAAGTAGCGGAGATGGTAGGCAAGCAGTGGAAGGGCTGGAATGGCGCAAGCAGAATATATATATATATATATATTTGGCCTGCCTGGTATGAGCAGGAATGGAGCAGTTGCCGGGCACTGCAACCGGTAGCGTAGGTGGCAGTAATGATACAGGATGCATGGCTGGACAGTGGGGAGAGTAGCGAAGATGGTAGGCAAGCAGTGGAAGGGCTGGAATGGCGCAAGCAGAATATATATATATATTTATTTGGCCTGCCTGGTATGAGCGGGAATGGAGCAGTTGCCGGGCACTGCAACCGGCAGCGTAGGTGGCAGTAATGATACAGGATGCATGGCTGGACAGTGGGGAGAGTAGCGGAGATGGTAGGCAAGCAGTGGTACCTGCCAGTAGCAGTGGAGGGGCTGGAATGGAGCAGGCAAAAATATTTAATTGGGCCCCCCAGGTAGGACCCCAGACACCCTGGGACGTCCCTAATGATGAAAATTTTCCTCGCCTGCGGCGGGCGGGATGTCCCACATACCATATGTGGGACGTCCCAGTCAAATTTAGATGATGGATGGGATGTCCCATCTATGTGGGATATATGTGGGACATACCACTTATGGAAGGTCCGTTTGGGGTAATCCTTCTTCATGAAAAAATTACCCCTATGGGTTGGGTATATAGGTAGCCTGAAGTGCGCGCACGGCGAATTCCGAGCCGAGGGACCCGGGGCCAACATCTCGACAGCCGGCAGCAACATCTCGACAACGTCCCGTGATTTTTCATGTGACTTTTCATGTGACTCGGCTAATTGTGTTTTAATGTATAGGACAAGCTTTACGACCCGTGCCTTTGGCACGGCCGACTCGCTGCACTCGCGTCCGTCCCTTCGGCGGGTCGACAGCTTGTTGGGGCTCCGCCCCAAACCCCGGGGGGGCTCTGCATCTCAGTAGGAAAATGTAAATCAAATATGAAATTTTTATCAACAGGATACAATAAAGTAATGATAACTACTGAGCATTGATAAATATACTGTGCATCATTCAGAGAATTGATAGGGCTTCATAAGAAGACTTCCAAACAAATTAAAGCAGCACCTCTGCGTATACAATATTTTTGTGACAGTAGAATTGAGGTCTTTTTTGAACAGCACCCAGATCCATTGGCTGGATGTGCACCTAGAGAGTGCAATGTAAAGCTGTCCATGAGTAAACACATCTGTGCACAGGTCCAGGCCAACATGGTCCACAGACTGGCCCTGGGCTTTGTTTATTGTCATTGAAAATGCCAGACGAACAGGGAGTTGGCTGGTCGCTCGCAAGTGCTTCTGTTTGGGCTGCTGAGGCCCTCCCCATCCAGGAGCATTGCGGGCTCAGAGTAGCCATTTTTCCCACCCCTCTACATATTTTATATCTCACATAGTACTGAAAATGCAACTGTGACCCAATCCGACATCATTCATAGCCAAGGTAAGTTGCTCTGCAGAGGGAATAATTGTGATGCAGGGGATAAATGCTGTCATCATCGGGTTCCCCCAATCAGCCTGATCTCTAAGACATGAGGTGACATTTGGGTCTTGAGAATCATTGCAAAGACCATTTGCAGGGTTGCTATGCACCGCTGGTACGTCGTCTACTATGCTCCAGTCCCATCGCTACTCTACTTGTGCGGAATGGACGCACAGTGCACTCGTTAAAGGTGTGTTGCTCTGTGTTGCTCATCTATCTGTTGATTTTTCACACCATTCTCAGGCTTGCCGCGCTCGCAGGTCTGTGTTCGCGATGAATCGCTGCCGTCTATCGACAGGATGATGCACATATTGCGTCATCTCCATGAGTGCGTCTCCATGGGTGCCATTGGGTGGCTGATTTACATGACAATCCAGTCTCCAGCGTGTTCGGGAGTCATTGGCGCATCAACCCCCATCGACCCCCATCGTGTACGCCATCATTGGTATTTCATCTCGCCCACGATGACTCACCCTTGCAGGTGTCGCTCTCCAAGACGCTATGTCCAGTTCGCCGTCCATCGGCAGCTACAATGATCACCTCATATTACCTCACCGTTGACTTGGGCGGCTGACTGATTGACAGTTGCGATGTACATATCGTCTCGCCGCCGTCTTGGGTGGCGGCTAACTTACATTCCCGCTGCAGTGTACCCCCGTTCGTCAACCCGCACGTCTGGAGCCGGCGAGGAAATGTATGTCATTTCCTTGCTCGCCGCTATGCCCATGCTTACTCCGCCGTTATAGCAGCTAAACGAATAGTAGCGGATGCCGTCCGTCCCTGAGATTTTGATAAGTTATTTGTACGCGATGTATGATATACATAGTATGTACATAGTTACATGATGTTCCAGTAACTAGATCATGAATATACATTACAAGACATCCGTCGCTTCGCTCCGGCTGATGAGCATCTTATCGCTGGTTTCGTATGTACCTGAGCACCGCATATCATATCTTGAGAGGCCTCAACTTGACTTACTCGGTGGATTGAACTGACTTAACATTGTTCAGCGCACTTGGTAGGCCTACTTAAATCTATTTCTAACACTTTGCACGTACAGCCACCACCCTGGAAACGAGCGGCGGTAGATGAGATATTAGAACTACTGTAACTGCGGCGTGCAAGCCGCCTGGAAATAACTTCGTCCTGTGGGGCACGTAGTCAGTGGAGGGAGATTAGACAAAAAATATAGATAGACTCACGGTAGATTATAAGACACCCACAAAGTCGCAGCAGCTACGGGATTAAACTCGAGACACAGGAATTATAGCCGGATATAGAATGGACCCGAGGAAGGGACTCGTTTCGACTCAGGACGCTGCGCCCTGCGATGGAGATAAGCTGGGGAGAAGCATCGTAGTGTGTTGCCCAGCGCATCTCGAGCCCCGGAGGAGCGGCGGGGCGTCGCTGGTGCGAAGCGACCATCGATACTACCTCCATCTGATGTGTCGGCGAGCAATGCCCGCCGTGAGAGGCCATGCTGGAGCGGTGCTGAGTATGTCGTGTGCACGGGAAGTTGAGACTCCTTCCGCGATGAGAGCCGGACCCGTGCTACTGGTGCGGGATGATGGGAAGTACATGAGCGGCGGGGGGATGGAGCAGGGGAGCGGAAATGCACCTCAAATATCCCAGAAATGAGCGGGGCCAGTTCTGTGTGCGCATCAACCCGTCAGTGCTCGCCGAGCGATCCCTGAAGACTTGAAACGAACGGAGAGTCTGCCCCATCGTCGAGGATCCCCACGAAATTCAATTCTTCGGGGGTCAATTTCGCTTGGAAGAGCGGGGTTGAAAGACGGAATGAGGCGAGAGGAGGGTTCGACGCACCAGGCCGTAGAATGCCACAGCGACGCAGACCTCGTCCATCCCCCGCGCTTTGCCATCTCGTCAAAGGTGAGGCCTTGGAACACGGTGTCAGTGGTCAATACAACATAGTCTTTCGGATAGCGCACCCTTCATTCTTGAAGAACTTCGTGTTGATGGACTGGTGATCTGTGTGCATCTGTCGCGATGAGCGGGGCCATCCAGCGTGGGCGGGCACTCACTGGGGCCATCTGCGACGTGTTTGCACTTAACACACACCTCAGGGTGACACCAATATCTGCAAGAAGCGTTAGCGTGGGTGCATCAAATGTCAGATCTTGCCGTCATATCGATGGGCTCCAAGGCCTTCGGTCGCCCACAGCCGGAAGTGAATGTAGGGCCGCACAGATAAAATAGCCAAAAGCACCCTAGAGTCAAGCGCGCAGAGCCCAAGGCAGCGGAGGCACCGAAGCAAATTTAACAATGGCTTGACGTCGACGAAGCTGGCAAATCTTGCCCATTCGCGTAAGCTGACAGAGTGGAAAACAACAATTGTTGCGGGCAACCTGCGTAAAATTGCGATTCCATGATTCTTGATTCTTGATTAAAACGGACTCGCAGGGTCTGGACGCTTGTGTGAGACTTGAGGGCGGAGATATAGATTGGGGGATTCTGCAGATCTGGGAGCCACATCAGAGCCTCCAGCTAGTACCAAGGAACATTTTGCAAGAGGGACGATGAATGAGGGGGAGGGGAAGAGAGGAACGTGCCGTTGACGTGGCGTTCTTGCTTTTGAGCGGGGCTGAAGCGGCTCGGGTGCGTCCGGGTGGGTTGTACATGTGAGAGAGAGCAGATTTCTATCAGGCGGAAAGGGAGGTTTCATTTCCCAGTTCGTCGTATGCGAGAATGAGGAACAGAGACTAGCTGACAGACCCCAAAAATAAAATAGGAAATGGGGTGGACACACGGGAGCTGCCGGGTGGAGTGGGAGAAAAAGAAGAGTGTAAACATGTACACATAAAATCAGGGCATCTGCTTAAGATACGAGTAATTTCGTGCATGTCTCTACCAATGTTTGATGAGATTTCAAGGCATAAATGTCCAGAAAGGATTGTTAATTCTGGTAATCGTCTGGTAAACCGGTGGGATTAATAGGGACTTTTCTAAAGTCGGAAATGAAGGTAATGACGGTAATTGTTGCTAATTCGACCGAATTCGAGCAGATTTCCAGTAATTCCGGTAAATTACCGAAAGGGGGTTTCCCTGATGTACTGCCGTCGGTTGATTCGGGAGGTCCCAGATCATATTGCAGTGGCAGCATTTCGTACGTAGGAGGAGGGGGTGGAGGGGGAAGAGGCAGGGGACGAAAGACATGGAGAAAATTGGGGATGGGAACTCGCCGTTTACGACTCGTTGGGGAGATTTGCCGACCGGATCATCCAAAACCAGTAATCCTTGGCCTTGCATCAAAAGTTGCGCATCGCCAAAAATCATCTCACAGTGTCAAGCTTTTCGGAAACAGCTGTAACTTTAGTTCTTCCATGCTGGTTGCACAAACCGGGTGCAGTGAAATATCAATAGATCTGATGGAACCCAGGATTAAAAGCGCCTGAGACATTAAATGTACTATAAAAAAGCAGGTAGTATTGGAAGTGTGCTGTCGTACTAGAATGGCAATGGACCAAGCTAACAAGCTCTGGGTATTAAGTGAGTGTATATAGCACCGGACAGAAGGAAAACCACTTCCAAATTCGACACAATGCATTGCATGACACCATTCTGATAAATGCCAGTGTTGACCATTATGGCATAAGGATGTCGTTGCATGCGACGTTGATGCAAGCATGGAAATTCCATCTAGAAAAAGTTGTCTGCTGGAGTGCATGTGCGCCTAATCACCCTCTTTATAAAATTAAGCACTCGGTCCGTCTGAAGCTTTGAAACTCCGCTGATTAGCTCACGGGTGAGCGCCCGGATTTTCCCGCTTCATTTGACCTTTTTTGTCTCCGTTGGTTGTTCTGCTTCAAACTTTCAAAGTCTGCTGATTAGCGCCCGGTTGAGCGCCCGGATTTTCCCGCTTCATTTGACCTTTTCTATCGTGTGCGACAACTTCAATGCAAGCTCGGTAATTTCATTTCCATCTTGCAAACTTCTCCCGCTGTTCGTCTTCTTTTGACACAGCCTCGGACACCTTTCTAGCGCGCGCTCGCTCCCGCTTCTTTCCCCTTTTGTCGACTTCACGCCTGTAGCTCTCCCTTCCGCTCCCACACTAAGTGTCCTGCAGTAGAAAAATCCAATATTATCGATTTTTTTGTCGCCCAAGCCTCGCTATGATATTTCCGGGCATCTCGGCCAACGTGAAATGCAAGGATTAAATTCATCAGTTGAAATCTAGGTATGTTATGGATGTTTTTAAGTAAAATTCCGGTTCAAACACCGTTTTTGAACAGCTAATTGTGTCTACAAGTCATATTTCTCGTCTTTATCCTCGGGAAAATCAGGATAAAGTGCCCTAGTGCAATATTTCTGCCATTTTTATGCATTCAGTGGTAACATGATTGGTCTGGGTTCAATTTAGAACGGTCGAATGCGAATTTCAGGTCCAACAAAGCATAACTCGTGCATTTTCATATCATGTCCGATTTGGGTTGTGGGGGGTCATCGTTCGGCATCTGATCCCATCACTCGCTAATCACAATGCGGCCTGGTTAGGCGACGGCCATCAGCTGAACTATAGATCGCCATAGCGTTCATTGATTAGCCACCCCCGGTTATCAACCCGCTGAACGCAGTGATTGCCCTCAAAATCCAGCACATTCGAATTACCCTTCTGCAAGACAAGACAGTTCCAGTGAATGCTACTGTAACTAAAATATTGACTTAGCCACCTCAACGTCTTCGAGAAGAGAACATACACCCGCAGTGCCAGCTGCGGAATTGCAGAAGCGCATGAAAGACGAGCATGCCTGAAAACCCGTAGTACTGTATTGAGCCAATGCATGCCGCGCCAAATGAAGCCAAAAATTATAGAGTACTGAGTAATTGCTGGAGCATGGGCCACTGCGGTGGCAAAAGTGCGAGTGCACGCAGGAGCATTGAGTACCTGCATCCAGTGCCGGACGAAGACGAAAAACCTGCAGTACTGAGTAATTACTGGAGGATGGGCCGGATTGTGCAAATATACTTTTGAATTGCATCTCTGGCTGAATTGACAAGTCCGCAAGTTCCCAGAAAGATCAGCCCCATAGATGTCCCCGATGACTTGAGCTTTAGTCTTGTGGGCTGTACGTTGAAATTTCAAAGACGTCGCGTTCCAAGGAAATCCTGAGAAGCGCACGGAAGGAGTCCGACGTGCGCAGAGTGGAGTAACACAATGGATTGGGACCGGCGAAGACTACACAGGGAAGTTGTTGCAGCTGGAGCATGAGTGAAATGCTGGGCTTTCGCCGACGATTGATGAGTTGAATCGCAGAGGGGAGACACACATACCACGGTCCAGAAGATCTGCTAGATTGCCGGGTTTTCACGGTTTGCGTGGTGGGATTTGGAGTAGGGTTAAGTTAGGTGGACAGCGACGTTGCGCGTGCCGCGTGCCAGAGAAATGCCACGGAGCAGGAAGGATTGCTTCGGATGTATTGAAAGTCTTTGCCTGATGTAGGATCTTCGAGCGCCGCCCGTGCAGATCCAGACACGGCAATCGAAATCCCAGGAGGCTGTGACCAAGCTGCAAAGTGCAAGAGTAACGTCTTGCGATGTTTCCGTTTCAAAGAGCAGAGAGTATCACACCGCAGCTTAACCAGAACTCGGTCTTGGAAGAGTCAGAAGATAGGAAGGAACGAATTGACATCACGCGCCAATCCGTGAAGCGCACCCGTCCGAGGCCATCCGCACAAACCCGTCATCATCATCAATTTTTCTCTCTGCAGCTTCACGTCAAGACTCTCATCGTCACATCCAAAGGACAGCATCGAACCCATTTTTTTCAAACAAAAATTGCACTAGGTGACATGGGAAGCACAGTTTGCAGCTCGAAGCCTTGTCTAGCGCGAATCGCTTAACAAGTAGATGGAGGACAGGGAGGAATGGATGGATGGGGAGATGAAAACGGAGCGGAGGTTGCGAGTGCGCGCGGGTGAAATGGGGTATGAACGAATGAAGGAGGGGCGACGACGGGGCTGGGAGGTGGGACGGATGGGCAGGTGGGTGGGGAAGAAGAGAAGAGGAGGTGGGACGATGTAGCGCCGCGCGTGGAAAAACGGAGGAAGTATGATACTAAAGGAGAAGCTGAATGGAGAAATAAAGGGTGAGGAGGGAGCGCGGTCGGAGCGTACATATGCGGGACGGCAGCGAATGCGGACACGATGGCACGGATGCCAGGTGGGATGGTAGATGGAAGAGAAAGAAAGAAAGAAAAGGAAAGAAGGATACAGTTGAGTAAAAAAACACAAATACTCACTATTCAGTCGCCAAATCCGCCTCCAGACTCGATCTGTAGCCGCGGCGGTATGTATGTGATCTGCGAGGGGTGGAGTTGTCAGTCAGTGCCATAATTTTTGCCAGAGAAGGAGAGGCGGAGGGCTCGCACTCTGCGGACTCGGACTCGGGCCCTGAGCACTCGAACTTGGACGGCGGACGCCTCGGAATACGACCCTGCAGACGACACAGGGCCGTACCCGAACGATGGGGACGGAGGGTGAGGGAAGGGAAAGGAACACCCACCACGATTTTGACTTGTTGTACCCTGCCCGTGGGCTTCAGCGCTTGGTACTTGATCTTGCTGACTTGCAGGGTGGTGCGGGAACAGTGTTGTGCAAGTCACTGACCGGTCAGCGACCGGGTCGAAAGGTCAGTTGGTCAGGTCAGTCAGGTCACCGGAGCGACCTGACCCGGTGACTTAATTTCCTAATTGGGAAGTAGCTCCGGCCAACATGAATAGCGCGCGGCGTAGCACAAAATAAATACATAATGGTACACAAAAAACTATGTAGCATGAGTATGGCATATTTTCTGCACCTAAAAACCCCTCAAAACGGCCTCTGCGACTGGATCCAACCCAACCGATCTACCATCATCCGACACCGCTGTTCCGCGATCAGCAAGCTCGGATAGCTCGGCCTCTTCGACCAAACTCTGACGAGCGGTTTCGATATGTGAGCGGCCCCATTCTTGTTTGGCAAAATCAAATAAATCAACAATCTTGACAGAAATGCCGGTGTCTCCTCCAGGTAGAGATGGGAGATCTGTAGCATCTTCATCTTGTTGAAGCATGTTTCAATTGTCTCAATGGAGCTACTGTCAATGAAGAAAATGTCGGTGAAGCTGAGAATAAAATAAATACACTATCAATCTTTGGGATCATGAAGCTCACTTGGAAGTTGATTTTGCTATGAACTTGAGTTCAATCTGTGTTTTTCCAGCACCACCTAATCCATGCAGCAGAAAAATATTTTGTTTTCCTGTTGTCTGTGTGAAATATTGATGCATTTTTTGGAGAATGATCTGTCTGCCATGAAATATTTTGGAGGGTGGCAAACAATTGTTGACTTGTTGCGGGACTTGTACTACTGGCACATCTGCAGAATTCGATGAGATTGAACACTCTACCATGTAAAAGAGAATGATACCAGGTGATATCACAGTCAACACTTTTTGGACCTGGAAATTTGTATCCATGGTTGCCATGAGCTGAGTACAGTTATAATCGGAAAATATGTGATGCATTAAACACAATGTATGCACCATGAAATTGGACCTCAACTCCTGCATCCTGGTCCGAAATCTGCTGATCTCATCCACAGTGCTGCTCACTTTGATAACTTCCTTGAAACGGGCACCAAAGCCTCGGGGTCTCATTCACAGTTGATTCACTGCCTCCAGCACATCCTGCAAGAATCTGAATGGAATACCATCACCAGACCAGTTATTAATTGGAGATCGAGTCACTTACACTTCAAGCTCCCTGCATTGAGTTTTGAACTTGAAAGCAGCTGTATCCCCATGGGCCAATATTTGGTCTCGAAGGACAGTGATGATATCCACAGTATCTCTACACACACCGGGGGCAAAAAGCCACGCATGTGGCACCCACATGCTTAACACGCATGTGGACTGCATGCTGGTGTGACCTGTCACAAAGGGGCTAATCACCTTTGTGGCATCTTTGTTTTTTGGGGGCGACTGAAAAACAAAGATGCCACAAAGGTGATTAGCCCCTTTGTGACAGGTCACACCAGCATGCAGTCCACATGCGTGTTAAGCATGTGGGTGCCACATGCATGGCTTTTTGCCCCCGGTGACAGCTCTTTCATGCTCTCCTGATCCTGTTTAACTTTCTGCAGGAGCCACAATCAGTATCATTGTCAGCCATAAACAGTTGACTTCAGACCTGAACCGCCTCCAAAAGGAATACAACTGTGCCAAAGATGCCTTTCACATATGGAAATGGGAAAGCATCTGCACCAGCTGTGATCAGCTTTGCATTGAAGAGGAGTGTTTTAAGCTAGGCTGGGCTAGAAGCTGGGGAAGTTTTGGATAGTTGTCCTTGCTGCTGAGAGGGGCGGGGGACAAGTGCATTCTGTGGGGTGCTGGAAGACATGATGGGAGGGAAGGAAAAAGAGATCCTTGATTAATCAGGTTCTTGAATATGTTGCCGAAACTTACCCACCCGTTCATTGGTTGATTTAGCCAACCAATTAAGTGCTGGTTCTCTATTGCATCAGTCACCACTGCTGTGGTCGATGCTCGGGTGCTAAATGAATTTAGAATTTCTATACTTAGAAAATAGTGAGTTAAAATCCGGACTGAACACAGAGGTTTGAGAATTGTGAAGCCCATTCGTTCAGCTTTCCTCGTCTATATAGACATTACAGACTTGATGCTAGTTCTTCCATGCCGATTCCATAAATCGGGTGCAATATATCTGATGAAACCCAGTATGCAACCGAGTGGAAGGCAGATATTTATACCCCTTCCTTGCACAGCTGACTGCTGCGGGTGAAATACTCATATTTTTTTTGCATCAACCCTTGCCCTGACCAATGCTCGGGTGCTCATTACGGGTACTCATTACTTTTGGAATTTCTATACTTGGTATTATTTTTACAAAATATTACGCCAACATCCGGAGTGAGCCTGTAGGGTTGAGGAGCAGTACAGTTGCTTTTAGTTCGTGCATGCCGGTTGCACAAATAGGGTGCAGTGACATATTAATACATCTGATGGAACCCAGTGTTGAACCGAGGGGAAGGCGGATATTTATATCTCTTCCTTGGACAGCTGACTGCCGTGGGACAACCAAAATCGAAGACAGTCTCAGGAGCCTGTGATATGAAGATGGTTTGTTTCCGCCACTATCATTTGCATTTGCATGCATCTGTGTCTTTTAGTGTAATCGTGCATGCTGTGCACATGGAGTCTGCTTACATCTGGTGAACTCATGCAAGAGAGAGCCTTTGATCTCGCTGCTGTGGTGCCAAACGACAAATTTCAAATCCCAGAAGGGTGTGGATAATGGGAGGGTGATTATTTAATTCACAGACAGAAATGGGTGACGAGGAATACAAGCATTCAATGTGGGTAAGTCATAGTCCACTGGGAGTTATTTCATGATAAGTACAGTAAGATCATGCCCCTTGGGCCTTTATTCGCCTATGCAATTTTGGGAACGACTGACTATGAAGCCTTGATCATTTTCGTGTCATTAGAGCTATGTATTATGGCAGTATATTGGCCATCGGACTTTGTGCCGCTTCTGATTTACTTTTTGATGTATCTAACAATTTTGAGGTGGATCGATGTCTGATGCTGTAAATAATGCAATTTTGAAGTCAGCGCCTACAATATATTTATTCATAGAGGGCTCATAGTCAGGTCCGCAAGCACCCAGCCCTACATGACGTTGTGGTCATCTTGTACTCGCTGGCTGTACATCACAGTGTTGAAAAAGCCTTGGATTGTGTTATACAGAGTATGCAGAAGGATTAAAAGGAGTTTGAAATACTACATTACATTATATGTACTATAGGTGTTAGACTACATAGTATCGGGTCTGCAATGATTTCGGCTTTGTATAATACATGGCTGCGCGGCGGCCTCCATGTCTCGAATGTAGGGCTCGTTTAATATATTACATACAGGCACCGTCAGCGAATTTCTTTTGAGGCATTTAATATATTATACATGTATTTAATATTCCCACCAGTCCCAGTCGGCAACTTCCGTTGTTCCGCTTTGCAGTCGGCTCTTCGATGTGTGTTGCGTTTTGACGAACTGCCAGGTGGCTGCTGAGGATTTCCATGTCAACAAGCCAAGCAAAAAAACATGGACCACTTCGGAATTGGACACGATCAGCATTGCGTGACACCATTACGATACTTAATTATGGCACAACGTTGTCGTTGCAATGATGTAAATTCCATCAAGAAAAAAGTTGCCTGGCTACGGACAGGAATGGCGGGACTGCGATGTTCGACTAGAAACACGCGCGAGATCGTGAATATGAGTGAGTTCAAATGCCCTAGAAAGGAAGAAGCCACTAGAAGCCAAGTCAATAGACCGCGGACACAACCCAAAGCGGCAACTCGATCGTCAGGTACATAGTTGGTAACGTGGCAACGGACCGGTTAAGAGTCGACTCTCGGCCAGCCGCGGCCCGGCCTGCCGCATCCTCGCATCTCCTTGCATTCACCACAAATTCACCAACGTTTTTTTTTTCAATGAACGTCCTACGGATGCATGGTGCGAGCTATGGGGTAGCTACTGGAAGCTCTCAGCACTTGTTGAAATCCGCGGGCACGCTTTCTTTGGTCTCTGCCAAGCACTGATGAGATTCCTTGGAGAAATTCTTCGAATTCTGTTGGTCGTCGAGACTAAACTCCGCCGGCTATCGTTGTTGTTTCCGAACGCTTAAAAAGTCGCTCGCTGCTTTCTTCAGCTTTTTTCTGTTGCTATTATTACTTATTGGCTCTGAACGCTTAAATAGCGGCTAGCTCACTCGCTGCTTTCTTCAGCTTTGAACTTTTGCCCACATTTCTCCTCGTCTTGACGGCGAAAATTTCACTTTCTTTTCAACGGTCCCCCCGTCATTCATTCACTTGAGTCGACTCTCCCTTTTGCCAATCTTTGAAACTCGTCCTCAAGAATGGGCCGCTTCACTTTACTTGCTCTCCTCGTCCCCGCGCTGGCTGCCTTTGCCGCGCCTATCCCGCCGAAGCGCGCCGCGTTTGCGTTTGCGTTGCAGAGGTCTGTTTGTCTTCCCATTCTTTTCTGGGCGCCAGCTGATATTGGAACAGCTACGACCAGTTCCAGATATCCGACGGTGTGGGAGGGAACGCCGAGGCCGAGGCCAACGCTGTCTTCGTAGACCCCTTCCCCGCGGACCTGACCACCGTCGATGCGACGTCCCTCGCCAACCTCGGCACCATGCGCGAGGCAGCCGAGAGCGCCGAGACCGACGACTTTGACCCTCAAATCGCCGCTGCATCCGGCGCTACAGGTGCCCATCCTCCCTGTCCCTCCCTCCGTCCCAATATCTAACTTCTCTTTTTTCTCGCAGCCGCCGCCCTCCAAGTCGGCAAGATCAAGAACAAGGTCCTGAAGCTCACCGGCGAGGTCCAGCAAATCAAGATCAAGATCGCGCAAGCGACCGCCGCCGGCTCCTCCACCACCTCCCTCGAGTCTGACCTCGCAACCGAACAGACCAAACTCACCACCAACATCGCCCTCGACGTCAAGTCCGCCGGCGCTACCTCCCAGGGCGTCGCTGGCTCCTCCGGTCCGTTCCTCTCCTGCCGTTCCTTGCTCTTCTCCCGCTGACATCTGTTCTCAGGTTCCGCCGCCGCCGTTGCTGTTCCCGCCGCGTCTACCACCAAGGCCGCGAAGACCAAGCGCGCAACAAAGACCAAGGCCGCCAAGTCCACCGCCGCCGCCGCCGTTACTACTGCAGCAGCGGCAGCTAGCACTGACGTCGCGGCCGCAGCGAGCTCGGGCACGTTCGCGTTCGCGCTCCAGGACTACTCGCAGTTCCAGATCTCCGACGGTGTGGCGGGCAATGCGGAGGCGGAGGCGAATGCAGTGTTTGTTGGTGAGTTTTCTTCTCCCGTCCCCTTCTTCGGCCTAGGGTGCGGCTTTCGCCTTGGGGGTTGGCCAAGCGCTCCTCTCGTTCGAGAGCTTCCCCTCCCCGTCTGCGCGCTCCCCTTCCTCCCTCCCCTTCCTTCTCCCCTCCTTCTCGCACCACGCTAATCCCTCCCCGTAGACCCCTTCCCAGCAGACCTGACCACCGTCGACGCGACCTCGCTCGACAACCTCGGCACGATGCGCGAGGCGGCGGAGAGCGCGGAGACGGACGACTTTGACCCGCAGATCGCGGCTGCGAGCGGGGCTGCTGGTGAGTTCTTACGCTTTTTTTTCTTCCTCCATCTTTTTCGTCATCCCCGCTCCCCCACATTGCTATCGCTTCGGCTGCTCCCTTACACTGCCCTCCACCCCTCCCTGCTTCACGCGCCGTCCCTCCACGTCTCGCTGCCCCTTCACCTTCCTCCTCCTCCGCCTCGTTGCTCCACGGCGCTCGCGTCTCTCCTTCTGCGCGTCCGTCATCCTCCCTCCTTCTCCTTGGTCCTGCCCCCTCCTCCTTATCCTTCACGTCTTCCCTCCTCCCCTTCGCCTTATCGGCGCCGCGTCCCCCTCCCTCCCACCCGCGCTGTTCACGGCGCATCCCACTCACACGTTCTGCGTCGCGTCGCGTCGCTTCGTGCCCGTACCTTGTCTCATCTATTCCTCCCTCCCTCTTCCACGCTGCCTCCTCTCCTCGTTTCCGCCGCTGCCTCCCCTCCTCTTCTTCGCTGCCTCCACATCGCACTCGTCTTGCTTCACGTTACGCCTCATCCTCCACGCCATGCCTCCTCTCCCCCTCTACGCGCTGCCTCCTCTCCCTCTCCACGCCGCTGCCTCTTCTTCTCCTCCCGCCCTCTCTCCCCCTCCTCCGTCTCCCGCCGCTTCTTGCTTTTACTAACGCACCTACCCAGCCGACGCGCTCCAAGTCGGCAAGATCAAGAACAAGGTCCTCAAGCTCACCGGCGAGGTGCAGCAGATCAAGATCAAGATCGCGCAGGCGACCGCCGCGGGCTCCGACACGACGAGTCTGGAGGCTGATTTGGCGACGGAGCAGTGAGTTTTCATTATCCCATATATTCTTTGGCTTCCGTGTATCCACCTCCCACATTCTCCTCCCCTCGACACCGGTCCCATTCCTTCACCGTTCTTTCCTCCCAGGACCCTACGCGTGTCCTTCACCCGCACTTGCTACTCCACCTTCCACTTGGCCCCCGTCTCCGTCGCCCCTCTCGTTTTCGCCAGCACTCTCTCTCCCTCCACGTCCCCATCTTCGCCCCATGCCAGCACGCGCCATTCACAGTCTCCGCCTCTTCTTTCTCCCTCCTACCATCCATGCATCCTCATTCTCATCCTTCATAAAACCCCGTCTTCGCCCCACTCCCCCCTCCTCCTTCTGTGTCCCCATCTTTGCCTCTACCTGCCCGTCCGCGCCATCCCAGCCACGCTCCATTCACAATTTTGCTTCCGTCTTTCTCCCACTCGCCCATCCCCATTGCCTTCCTCCCCGCGCGGATTCGCTCTCCTGCTCCACCGCTTCCATATATGCTTATGCTGACACTTTCTGCAGAGGGAAACTTACAACTAACATCGCGACGGACGTCGCGAGCAAGGGCGCCGTGTCCCAGGGCGTCGCTTGAATGCAGGGGGTAGCTTGATCTTTTGTTCCCAAACTCGCGTGATACCGACCCGAGTTGGTCGCTGTGATACCGAGTTGGTCGAGCGAAACAGACCGTGCTTCCCATGTAAAGTAGTGAATTTTTTGTTTTGAAAAAAATTAGTTCGATGCCAATCTTTGGGTGTGATTTCTTTGGTAAGCCTTCTGGAATTCTTTACCCAAGAACTCGGTCCTGTGCCAGCAAGAAAACCTTTATTATCATTGCGATGATTCCGGTGCTGTTGACTGAAATAGTCGAAGCTGGTAATCGACCCTGGATTAAAATGGGTCAGAAGGGGAAATATAGAGATCTGGTGCATGACTATCACCACTGAAATCTCGTGGCCGTCACTGCAGGAGGCCCAGTGGTGCCTGAGAACAGGATGTTCTGTCCCTTGTAGACTCGTGGCCAGTCTACGATGTGGCCACTGGCGATACAGAAACTTTATTGCAACAACGTGGAACACGCATTCGACCTTATCTGCGAAGTTGTTTAGAGCTAAGGGATTCACAGCTATTGTTGTAGTATTGTGAGAGGATCGGTTTTGAAAATTTTCAACTGATTTGTCATCAGAGTTGATCTTTATCCGAGCGCCCCGGAAATGATGGGATCAACTCCAGCTCGCACCCCGACTTGACCCCGACTAACTCCCCGCATAAGTCACCCAAGTACCAAGCAGACCAACATCGTCGACGCTCTCGACGTAAGATTCAAGGGCCATGTCTCGCGGGGCATCGCTGCCTCCTCCGGTTCCTCTGCATGAAATACGACGAGCCGAACTTAAGTGGCGGGCGATTTTACCGCCAACCGAACTCAAGTCGCGTGCAACTTAAGTTGCACGCGTATGCCTGCCACAGGCGGCGGCTCACCTATGGGCACTCATACATACACACAACTGAAGTCCCCCCATGGCACTCAAGTCCTGGTCGCCACTTCAGTTTCGCCCACATCTTAAGCTGTGTTAACATATAACTTGAGTCTGTATTAATATATAACTTCAGTTCCGTAGATACAACTTCAGTTCCGTACCACTTGAGTGTCGACAAGGGCACTTAAGTCCTGGCCTCAACAGTACTTAAGTTCTGTCGTAGCGCACTAAAAATCTTTGTACGCCCGATGTATACCCTAATCTTTAGTCAATAACGAACAGATGTGTTAACAAACCGACCGTTGCACGCACCATTTCATCCATCCACTTGAAGACCACCTCGTGCCACTCGTCAATCTTGGTTATTAGCTCGTCAAACGTCGTTGCTGAAGACCAATCGTGATGTGCGCCGGTCTCAGCACTCTTGAAAACCACCTCCGCGTTGTGCTGCAGTCGCTGGTACATAGCGGCTTGCATTCTAGCGAAAGTCGCCGCGCCATCAACGCCACCCTTCAGCTCCTCTTCACGATTCGCCCGTCCCACCCAGACATCACTATCACGCCGGAACCTCGCGATAACGCGCATGAGTTCAGCGTGCTTGCGTTCGTACTGTTCCAGCCAGCGGTACATCTCCGCTTCGGCGCGCAACCACTGCACGCGATCACCTAGTCCAGTGTCAGCATACGGCTACCGCCACTCGATCATACAAGACACTTACTTTCCATCTTATACTCCGCCAATTTATCCTCGCCCAGAGTTTGCCCCCTCGTCAAATCCTCCAGCCATATCCAGCCGTCCGCCCGTTTCCCCTTCTTCTTCTTTCCGCCTCGCTTTGCCCCCTGCTTGGCCGGCTTGGACGGTGACATCTCCAAGTCGCTGTCCTCGGCCTCAGACGATGAAGGGGAGTCCATGTCGACGTCATCTGGCGTGATGTCCTTGAGACGTTTTGACGGGCGCGGAGACTTTATGAAACCTGCAGATACGTCAATCTCAGAGCGACTCATCAAGCAGATGCTACTTACCCAAACACTTCAATGTTTGTGTACCTGCCAATAAACGGGGCTCATCTTCGTCGTCCTGTCGCCTCTTGATTGGCGACCGCATCGCAGGCACAGCTGCGCGCGAGATCGTCACCCCACTCTGTAAATACCAGGCCGTGCCATCGAATAACCGTGAGTCCCCCCTCGCCCGATGTAAGTGAGTTTCTTTCCTGCGCGTGTCCCGGAGGCTTAGCGGTGGATAGGGCTCAACAGCGTCCTTCGCCATGTGGCCCAGATGGATCAGGCAACCCCTTGCCTTGTTGTACATCGTGATCTCAAAGGCTTTCATCAGCTCCGCTTTTTGGAGGTTGCATTGCGAACGTGTGATCCCTGCCTGGCCGCGGTAATCCAGCTCCCTAGCCTTCTTGACGGCGGACAACGCCAGAGAGGCTGCACAGACACCGAGGATACCGCTGTTGGCCTGACTGCACCAAAGCTTCGTTTCTGCCTCACGCAGCTCTGAGTTGTCGGCGTTGGTATCCGGGTCAGTCGCCATCCGCTGTCCATGCTTCATGCAATACGATGGCAGCTGGATTGCCGTGAGTTCCGGCTCGTCTACGTCGAGTGCGCTGAGCTTCAGACGCGGGTATATCAGCCACTGGCGATCTCTGAATTTCTTGAGATCCAAATTCAGGGAGTCGCGAAGTTTGGTGATGGTCGCCCATGTGTCCTGCAAGGGATGCTCACGGTGGCTATTCAGAAGCGCGATCACAAGGAGTCTGCATGGTGGTGCATTAGCACAAGTTCGTGCATCGTCATTACAATAAACACGTACTGCTGCCACTCAATGCCCATTCCATCGTGAATCCACTGTGCCACCGATGTTGTCGCCTCAGACCCGGCTTCGCGCGTCAATTTCTGTCGTTCTTCAGCGACCAAAGAAGCCAACATGCTCTCGATAGTAAGTACTAGAATACTTGAGTTCCAAATACGCGCCACAATTCAATGCAGGCGTACCTTTTGTTGACTCGTGCTGATAGACACTTGACGGTTTACCACTGGCAGACTTAGTCGTCGTCCGTGACAGTCGCGACCAAGCTGCTACGTCGGTGGCATGCTGTCTGCTGAGGTCCTCCACAACAGCCATGTGCAGCTTGAACAGCTGAAGCGCGTCAAGTCGCTCAGCTGCCAGAAGTTCCGCTGCAAAATATGGGGTCAGCAATATTACTGTGCCGACAGCAGAGCCTTACCTTGACGCAGTACCTTCGACGAATTCCACGCGTCCATCACAAAATTAATAATATCGTGCCGTGCAGCGCCAGTCATTTGACGCGTCGAAGAGCCAAGGGGATTCAAAAACGCCCAAAGCATCTCCGCCGTCTCCCCATGGAAATGCGCCCTACACGCAAAATACACAGCCTGCCAAAGAGTTTGACAATCTGTTCCGTGCCCGTTAATATGATCCGCCGGAATCTGGCCTTCTACCTCTGCCAGCAGCGTATGGAGCCAGGTCTCCTCCGGGAAAAGTGTCATTGCCCGTTTAACCTGGTTCACCACAAACGAGCACCAGCTGTCGTAGCTGAAAACGATGGGTGTGGCTGTCGCTGGGCCGTGCGGCGGTGAGTTTGTGTGCTTTAAATGCTCGCGTTGTGCGTAAGTCCCCAGCGCGAAACTATCGGATATGAGCGCGCGACCTCATCGCCGAGAGGAAAGGACTTACGCTTCACCCTTAAGCATGTCGATGAACAACCCCGCAACTGCATGGTCGCAGGCACAGGCGACAACACCACTGACAGCTGTATTCCCGTATTTCACTTGTCCCTGGTGCCGGATAGATCCAATATGCGCCTTGCACGGTACTTCCTTGGGTTTGTCATCAGCGACGAGCAATGAAAGCGTCAAAAATGAATTTACCTTGTCTTCCTCTGGAACTACATACGCCTTTGCTATCCCATTGAACTCCTCTTGACGGGGAAAATACATCTTCCCGTCTGTGAGCGCCGTGTCGCTGCCGTCATCGCGTTTGAAGAATAGATTGGCCTTGAAGTTGCCATCCAGCGTCAACTGCTGGGAAATAGTGTGGCTAGTGTTCCATTAGCACTGTGTTGTCGGTGGGTAACACATATTCACCACTCACCGAAGATAGCTTGGAACGTTGACAATCAAGGGCATATTGACGCCTCTTTCGGGACACGCCGCACATAGGAGACCAAGATATCCTATTGGGTGATTGGGGTATGGGCGGTCGACTTCGCCAGGGAGAGCGACATCCCGCCGATGTGCATGCCCGCGTCGCATGATGATATCGAGGTGTTGGTGAAATCTACTGACAGCCAGAAGGTTTATGTATATGTCCTAAAGCCGGTATTAGTGTTCTCGTTGACCCAAGTTATTGATTATTGATTAACTCACTGGAACTGCGCCCGCAAAGAAGGGATCTGCCATCCGCTGCAGAACACGTACAAAGTTGTAGGCGGAACCCTTCCCTTGGTTCCGCTGCTGACGGTAATACTCGAGTAGGCCCAGCGTATAACCCGTCTTCGGTTCCTTTACGCTCCCAGGAAATATCCCCGCCCGCAAGAGTTGTTGGAATTCTGGGGCGCCACGCTGCCCATCAGAAGTTTTGCACCGGCAGAACGAAATGGCGGTGGCATGGATCCCGTTTGAATCCACCAATGTGAAGGTACGTCCCAGATCCGCGTTGGGATACCGTTGCCCATAGTGGCCGAGCGCGACCACAGCATTTTTCATCACCCGACAAAAGTCGTGCTTCTCGAAGAAGCGGTCCATCGCGTTCCAGACCAATGCCCAATGCGTGGGCATCGTCCTGTGTTTGTTCAGCCAGCACTGGGGACACAAGAGCTCCGCTTGTAGGCATTCGGTGCACGCAACCTTCCGGAGCTGCGACTCGAGGCCGCAAGTGCAGGGAGTGAGAACTTGCGAGTCGTAATGGAGGGATAACATGATTTTTAGAAAAATATGTTCCTCCGCCTTGAGTTCGTCCATATGAGCTACACTCTGCAGGAATATTAGTGTTACTGAACTCGGGTGCTTGAAATACTGAACGCACCTGGCGTATCTTCGCACCCTTATCATTGCACGGTGTGGTCGTTTCATACTCAGGGACCAAATCCGGTGCCTCTGTAGTCGCGTCCACGAACGGCAGGGGCATGTCCTCCAGCAGATCGGAAAATCTGGGTTGTGGCACACCTCCTTTCGTGTTTGCAACGTAGCGCTCCTCAGGTTTTGAGGGAGTGGCATCTGTCTCGGAGTAAGTCTGTGCACCCAGACGATGGTGGCCGAGCCACACCTGTGTGGAAGGTAACTTTGTATGTTGGCACGCTGGTGGCAAGGCGTGCTGTACTCGCGTCCTGGTCGGTTCTGCATTCACGTAGGCGCACCCTGACGCGTTTCATGCTTGCTGAGGAAGAAGGCAGGTGAAATCAGGAATAGTAGGACCAGGAATACTGCAAAGTGAAAGTAAATCGCGAGGAGGGAGTACAACAAATCAAAATAAAGTGCACTTTGGTGACAGTACAAAGCAAATAATGCCGGCAACAAAGGCGACCACAAAGTGCCCCACGGTACCTTTAAAATTATTTCAGTACTGGAAGTAGGGCAGTGCACATTCAGACGTACTGGGTTCCTTCCAGGGCAACAAAATCGCGTTCAAGCCAATATACCAACAAGCGCGTGTATTTACTGGGTCCATTTGACTACAAGAAAAAGACCATTTGACTACAGAAAAGAGCCCGTTTGACTACGAGTGGCCATGGTGAAAACACAGAAAAAAAAACTCGCAGAAACAAGGTGCCGACATGAAGTCTGGCGGGCTGACGTGAAGTCGAGCCCTGGAGCTGGTGCAGGCCGACATGGAGGCTAACCTGCACCAATGGTGCGCCTATGGGTCCGTTTGGCCTCGCTGTTTGTCGTCGCGCGCAGGCTAGGGTCGAGTGAGGGACCGGGAGGTGGATGAGCGAGGAGGAGATGGTGAGGGAGAGAGAGGGAGTTGTTTGGTCTTGTATTTCTGATCCGCTATTTTACTTTCCGCCTAAAATTGAAACGACAGTAGAGGAAGTAAAAACTAGTCTTGAGGGGAAATAGAAAAATCAAAATAAACACAAAAACAGAGACGTCAAGATAAATTTGGATTCTCGAGCTATATACTAGACTAGATACAAAATAAAATACAATATATAATACAACGCAAGAGCAGCAAGACACAGTCAAGATAGAATAACAATGCCAGAAGAGACAGACATAGTCCAGATGCAGCACAAGTAACATATTTTACAATTCGCCGTCCTCTTTCACCAGCTCGTGCTCCAAACGCAGCGGGACAACAGCAGCGCGACCAAAATACTCCCAGAAGGCTTGTGTGTAGTAGCGACACACAGCGCTTTCCAGAGACTCCATGTCGGACGGGGACCACTTGAAACGGTCGGCCACGCGGTCGATGATACGGGGACGGGGAGACTTGGTCGTCCAGCTGAGCCTCAGAGTGGCTGTCCAGCCGACATACCGATGGCGCTCTTCGAGCTCTGTTGCAGCCCAACCGCGCATACTCATCTCCAAGGGGGCCCCAATGAGCATATGACCTGCGAAACAAGCCTCGACCTCGTCCAACCGATCCTTGCGGGACACCCGTTTGTCCAGAGAGCAAAACTCAAAACGAAAGCTCGTCTCAGCAACCTGCCAAACGATTTCTTGCGTCTGCTCGAGAGTGAAATGAGGTAAACGGTCAAGAGGCACAGGGAGGCCCTCGATGCTGGAGACGTTGCACACTTGCAATGCCGGCCGTATGCGGTCCTCGAGGTTCTTGCTGCGAGTGTGAGTTCTGGAGCCGGGAACACCGCGCTTGATGGTATATCCCTCCAATATATCTCTCCACTCCTGCGCGCTCAGAAGCTGCGGGTCCTGGGCGAGCATATATATGAAGCCGTCACTGAGGAGCTGCCAGTGGTGAAGGAACTTGCGGCGCCGATCGCTGGTTGTGTTTATGAGCAACGCAGGTTCGGGGAGCACATAGCTCTTGTCGCTGCCATGCAATGTGTAGGGGCTCACGGAGCGATTCACCTCGGACAGTGCCTTGGCCATGGAGCCGATGGCTGGCGGCATTTCAGGCACTGCTAAGCGACTGAATTTATCCCGCTCGATCTTTGCGGGGGGCTTCTCAGCCACAGAGGGTTTTGCGGCATTGGCTGGATCTGTAGCACGAACATCAGTTTTGTATTATTCCTCGTGACTCAAAACATACATGGTTTAAAGCGCTGCTGATTCTTTGACTTGGTCACTGCACGGGAACAGCTGGGAACAAGAGCGGCTGCAGGGAGACGATCAGTGGTGTGTATATCTTCAAATGCGAAGCACGTACCAGGCGACGCGACTGAGGGAGAGCTGGTGGACACAGGAGTCGGCGAGGTGGCACGGGTGAAGCTCGTTTCGAATGGGTCGTGGTACCATGGTATGTGACAGGCTGCGCGCTGGATCGCTGAGATCTTCTCTTGGGTACTATTCCTGCAATATAAAGTGGGCGGTGCGCCCTCGCCGTGCGCGTTGGGGTCGGGCAGCGAGAACATCGGCTCGCGCAAGGGCATGATAGCCAAAATGTTCTCTCCATCGAAGAACTCGTATGGACGCAGAAACCATACCGGCATGCGGGCGGCCCAGAGCCGCTGAGCAACCGTTGGAACAGTCGTGAATGCGCCAACAAATTGGGCGACAGTAGTGTCCGTGGAGTGGGGGGCCATGTAATTGTCCATTCGCTGTTTGTAAACGGTCATGTAATTGTACAGCACATCGAGTTCGAGAAAAGCGCGTTGCATCGACGTCACCGTGAAGAGCATTTTGGGGTACGTTGTCGGGAGAGTTTGCAGTTGCTCAAGCAGCATGAGCAGGTGCTGAATGAGTTCGCCGAAGAGGGGCGTGGCGAGAGCTGGGGATGTGTGGTGAAGCTCTTTGCACTGCGCTACGAGCTTGTTGATGGGAGAGAGAAATCTGGAAAAAAAACCAGATCTGAGCCGCCCCAGCCCTCGCGTCAGGGCACTCCCTACTTGAAAATCGTTTGGCGAAAAGTCCCACCACATCACGTCAATGTCAGGGCGCAACCCTTTCTGGGCAATGAGCGGTAGATGGCAGTATTGCGCCGTCCACTGTTGGGGCCAGAGGGTGGGGTCGTCCGTCCCATACCGCATGTCGGACCGGAGATAGACTGCGTGTGGGAGTTGAAGAGATGGGACAGCGGGGACGTAGTCGGCGTTGGTCGTAATGAAGAAATGCTGCGCTCTGATGTGAGCCCAAGCAGCGACCTTGCCATCGAATGGCCCCAGCGGACTACCCAGATCCCGGTTACGCAGTAAATCGACGCCGTGGGGGTGCGTTTGCTGGAGGGAATGTTGAGCCATAGTCTTCCGACGTGAAGTCTGGAAAATCCAAGTCAAAACGGATCCGACGTGAAGTCTAAATCCGAGTCAACGATTCGACGTGAAGTCTGAATCTCGGTTCGCTGAGCTGAGGCTGTTGACAAGCGGGAGGAATGGATGAGAGGAGGAGGTGGACTTGGCGTGACGAGAAGCAATACGAGGCTGTGTTGAGGCTGTGCCATAACGCATAACTCGTTACACACTCTTCTTCCCACCACCATCTCCTCCTTGCTCATCCACCTCCCTGTCCCTCACTCGACCCTGGCCTGCGTGCGAAGACGAACAGCGAGGCCGAACGGACCCATAGGCGCACCATTGGTGCAGGCTAGACTCCATGTCGGCCTGCACCAGCTCCAGGGCTCGACTTCACGTCAGCCCGCCAGACTTCATGTCAGCACCTTGTCTCTGCTACTTTTGTTTCTGTGTTTTTCACCACGGCCACTCGTAGTCAAACGGGCTCTTTTCTGTAGTCAAATGGTCTTTTTCTTGTAGTCAACTGGACCCAGTAAATACATCGACTTAGATACACGGTGTTTGTAATTTTGAATCGGGTTTCCAGTGAATATCTTTTGTCTTTCTCTTGACCAGGCCCCATACTGACCTGTGAGCTGTAGAAGCTGGTCTCTGAGTCCCGGTCAATCCAAAGGAATGGGTGAGCGTGCAAGCACAAGAAGGCGAAACAAGACATTTATGAGGTAAATCCATTGAATGTCCACTGCTCTGGACACTTTTTAATTCATTTCAAGTCTACGTATTGCCCGTGCATTCGTTCTTCAAGTGCGCGTTGCGGGTGGAGAAGCCCTGGAATGTGGAAATTTACAGGTGAGTACATAAATCTATTAAATCTCTACACTATGGACGGTTTTTGATTTCATTGAGAAGTCTACGTCAAATTGTTAAGTCCACGACGCCCAAGAACCTCTGTTTCTTGCGCGGCTGCAGTGCGGTCTCCTCCTCACTGTCGGAGATATCGATAACCCCCAAGAACTTCCTCTTTTTGGGGAGGCGCCGGGCTCCTTTGTCATCGTCGTCGGACAATTCCATGGGACGCAGGTGCGAACCAATTGGGGCGCGAGCGCACGGAGTAGCAACCGGAGCGCGGACGGGAGAGGTGGGTGGGGGTGTGGGAAGGGCTGCCTGGGCACACCGCCTCGGCGGAGTCTCCACAGCCGGCGTATCTGCTCGTAGTGCGGGCGCGGGGGTGCGGCGGACCCTCTGCAGTCCCGGGAGTGGCTGCAAAGCCCAGGTGGGACGGCCGGGCATACCGCGAGCTGCAAGATATGGCACAACCCAATCGTGCCATGTCTGTTCTGCGGCCTGCAGCACAAACCGCGCCTGTGGGTTGCGGACCGAATAGCTGTTCCCCTGCTTCATGAAGTAGGTGTCGTACGCGTCGCGGTACGCTCGCAGAGCTTGTCGCGCAGCGAGATCGGGAGGGGCGGTCTCTTGAGACACCAAGCGACCATTACGCACCTGATGGGGAGTCAGTGGGCAGCGCCGATGGCCAGATGTGAACACACAAAGTTAGTCTTTATTTTGCCCATCTCGTAGGAAGTAAAAGCTGATCCCATGGCCACGCGCAGTCTTATGGGCGGACGAAATACGGCCTGGAGTTCTTCAGGGGGGACCAGTTCGAGCGCCTTGCGCAGAATAGCACGGTGGCGGACGTCGGTTTTGAAGTCGGGTTGATTCAGTGGGCCGAAGAGACGGCGTGTCTCTTGGAAGGATATTATGGTAGGCATGGTGAATGAAAGGTACGCTGTGATCTTCAGTTTGAGCACAGGAACTTATATACTCGCCAGGCGTGCCACCTCGTTTCCTTTTTTACCCGAGTTGTGCATTTATTTCCGGCGAGAAACTGGAGTTTCAGAACAATGGATAGTGCTTTGGTGGGTAATACCATGATCTTGAGTTCGAGTGCAGGGACTTACACATTCGCCAGGCGTGCCACATTGTTGCCGTTTTTAGCCACCGTGGCACAATGAATATAGTGCACAGTGTGCTTGTGGATTGTCTGGGCCACACCGCCGCTTTGGTCTTGACCTTTTTGGGCGTGTCCTGGTGGGTGGCATTCCCTTGCGTCTTCCGTCCGACGCTGACTTACCTTTCACCACTTCAGCTTGCTTACCACTTACACTTTGTCTTCCTTCCCCCCACACCGACTCGCAACGATGGCGCGAACGAAGCAGCAATCTAAAGCCAAAGAGATGTTCAAGCCGTACAACGCTCCTGACGTCCCCGACATCATGCCATTCCCAGAGCTGGTGCTCGTTGCCACCACCAAAGGCGAGGAAACCGCTGTACCCCGACTTAACGAACACCAGCAAAGCTGGATCCTCGACATTGGGGTCCGCGATGTAGATCTTCCGAGTTTGAAGGCCAAGGCTGCCACCCAATTTTACGACCAGGTGAAGACCGACGCCTTTACCGCCAAGGCATTCCAGCACACGTCCCAGCCCGAGGATGCAGCGGAAGAAGGTCGCCTGCCCGCGCTCGTCGCAGCCTGGAAACAGAAACAGCGTTCCAGGCGGAACGACAATGCGGCAGCAGATGACGGTGACTCGAGTGACGAGGAGCAAGATGAGGGCGGTGAAAGGATAGAAATAGATGCGTCGTTGAAAACTTCTTGTTCAGAAGTTTTAACTAATCAACCCAAATCAAAATCTTTGTAGTTGTGGTTCGGGGTTCGTGTGGCAGGAAACCACCAAGCGAAGATGATGCAGAGAGGGTGTGTAGGAAATCAATAGCTCCAATGTTCGTCGTCCAAAACCCAACCAATTCCTAATCCAACCAAAGTCCCGTTTCCGTCAATCTGTTTCCTTCCTAAACCGTAAAGTTCCTTCAATTATACGTTAAGCTTTTATCAGCGAGAGAGAGCGAGAGAGCGAAATAACGCAGAGTAGATCTGGGCAGGGTGTATATTATTCTATCTAATACATTTTCACGGCCTTTTATACCTTTACTGTTTGTCCAGGCCAAATAAATGGCTACAAAATAGACCCCTCTCCCGTTTCCCGGGTTTCGTGACGACCTTACACCTCCTTACCACTCAGGCTGTGCGTTGACACGTTCCGACACGCCGCGACGCATCGAAACTTGACAACAGAGTGTGTTTGAAGTGTGTTTGATACCAAACACGAGGTCATTCACGGTCACGTGATCACTTGCACTGCCTTCTCCTGGCAGTTTTTGATCCCCGCACACGCCACCGTCACCGGCTGTCCTCAAGCACAGGTACGTGGCGTGTACTTGCCATTGTTCTTTTTACATCTCCCTAGCGACCTTACCGCCATTGTCTGCTCCTCTTCTTCTTTGTCCGTGGACATTATTAAGTCCATCTGGAAGTTCCCGGTCTTGTCGGTACGTGATTCCCAACCCGTTCTTTGAGTTAATTGACCGTTTTCAAGCGCGTAAATTCGCCCCGCTCTTCATCTCCCCTTTTCATAAACCTGGACTGTCCTCAGTCCACCGAAACCATTGTTCTTTTATGTTTTGAGCCAAGATCACGGAAATAACCACCCCATCAATCTCCGCAGGAACATTCCGGATTTTGTCCCACCTAGAGTGCCTCGTGGGTGTCGTTCCCACACTTTCGCTCTTGCTTCCGGCCACCACCCTGCTGGCAAGTCTGGTAGCGTTTGTAGCCTCCAGGCCCGCTCCCCTTTTGCGCAGACTTCACGTTTGTGCTGTCATTGACTTCGCGTCGTGACACTATTTGACTTCGTGTCATTAGCTCGTTTTCTTCTAATTCCTGCATGTCTTCGGTTTTCTTGGTCACCGTCTGCTTTGTACATACCATGTTTTGACTCCATGGTATGTTTTGCCTCCGTGCAGGCCCCAAACAAGCATCTGACACCCCGTTCATAGTCTTTTCCTGCCGGGAATTCCTGTCACCCAGCTCCCATTCTTTTATCCTGCTTCTTCATACGTGTACGAGACATTATTCTCGCCCCGCCCATTCTCTTTGTCTGACAGGCATTGTGTCTGCACAGCCTTGTGGCCCGAGCATAAAAACGCCGCCGCCGCCGCCACATTGCTCATTCCGCGCCAATTCCCTCGACTTGAATTATTTTCATCTGCCTTCATTTGTATAAATTTCCACCACCCTTCGCCATGCCCTCTTCTTCTTCCGACTCTTCCGCCGAATCCCATCGTTCCGTGTTCGATCATCCGCGCCGAGCGCCTGCGCCACCGCCGCCTTCATCTTGTTCTGCACTGTCGACCTCCGAGGGTTTTGTGCTTCCGCGCATCCCTCCGCCCAACGATCCTCTCGTTGTGACCCAGGACAACCACGGGATCCACCAACTCCCACATGTCTCGGATGCGCCGTTGGGTGTCGAGGATAGGAGAGTTCGCAAGCTCGTTGAACACAACACCATGGTGCGTGTACTTCCTCTTTTTCTTGTTCTTTACTAACTCCTTTGGCTCGCCATTCTAGATCCCACCTAAATGTGCCAACTGCACCGAGATGGGCGTCACCTGTTCTTTTACCGAGGCCGGCGTCCCTTGTCCGCCCTGTTCTGTTCTCGGTATCCCCGACTGCCACTGGTCGGACCCGTATTGGTTTGTGGAAAACCTCCGCACCTGTCGCGACGCCTATCTCTCCGATGAACGCGACGAGCTCGTAAAGTCCGTTCAAGAGAGCCGCCTCTCGCCCTCCCTCTTTGGTAAGTTGCCCTCTTTGTCTTCCCTTCCTTCTCGCTGACCCCGTTTCTCAGATCGCGAGTTCGAGCGCGCCCAGAATTGGTTTTACTGCGGGGCTCAAGGTGCCATCTCCCGATTCGTTGTACGTTTTGTCGTTCCTCTGGTTCTTATTAACTGGCTGATGGTGTTTTTGCTAGGTCAACTCCCAAGCTACCCACGACACTGCCATTCGCGGCTACCATGCGCTCGCCGCCTCTTCCAGTCCCTCCGTACTCCTTCGGTTCCTTACCCTTGGTGTCGAGACCCAAGTCCACCCACTCGTTTTGCAAGTCGTCGCCGACCGCCTCCAATCCTTTATCCAGTCCATGCTATCTTAGCCACGCCCCTTTTTGTCCACGCACCCCTCCTGCGTGCCCCATTTACTTATTTCTTTCGTACTTTCTTGTAATGTTTCTTGTATCTTTTTCTTGTAGCTATTTCTTGAATACACATCCCTCGGGGTTTTTGGCGCCCCAATCTTGTGTCTAAGCCCCAATTTTCCCATCCTCGGGTCGGAACGTTTCCCAAAGCGGAATCCGAGATCCACCGTGTGAATTCCATCAAATTCCCCGGGTCTTCGTTATTTCTTTTTGTCTCGTCCTTCCTGATGTTTCAACCTGCTTTGTTGCTTCATGGTGCGCCTTCGCTTCTCCAATGGCACCGCCCGCCGCTGATCTTCATTGTTCTTACAGGTTTTCACCCAAACACGTGGTCGTTTCAAAGTTGAAACATCATCCCCTTCGCGACTCGTCCTCCATTGTAGGGGCGCGTTTTCGCATTGTTAGATACGTGTCGTTGACGTGTCCATTGTTGAAAATTCCATTGTCCTTCCTGTCCTCCCTTTTTCATGCATCTCAACTGTCCCAGTTGTCGTAGGTATAAAAGGTGTGTTCGTTCATCGTCTATTTCCAACATTCCACCATTCATCGCAACTCGTCATTCAACATGGTCTCTGCTCTCCCCGGTTCCATCTCCAAAACCGACGAGGCCGTTGTCCGCAAGCTCTTCAAGGCTCTTCAGGCCACAAAGTACGAGGATCCTGTTGATCAGGACTCCTTCCTTGTTGAGTCCGCCAATACCGTTGTGAGTCTTCTTCGTTCATTTTGGTGCTGTTTATTGACCCGATCCTATCTAGCTCCGATTTCGCCCCTACGTCGCATCATTCGCGCTCGTCGCCGATCTTGGCGAATGCGTTTTTACTCTTCGTGCTATGATGCACGCGAACGGCGCTCGCCTTGGCAGTCCCTTTAGCGCTGCCTTCGTTTCCATCCAGGATTTCGGCGGCGAAATCCTTCGTAGGCGCCAAGTTTTTCGCGAGCGTAAGCGCGCTAATGAGGATCGCGTTCGCGCTGCCGAAGGATTGGCCGCTCGTGTTGAACGTAACCTTGCCCGCGAGCTCGCCTCAAACCTTGACAACAAGGTTCATACCCCTGTTCTGCTATGCCTCATCGTCTTATCTTTGCTCCTCAGCCACCCGTTTCTCTGGACGACGACTCCGTTTCCATTCCTTCCAGCACCGATGAGTCCGGTACCGAAGAGCCTTCGCGCATCATCGAGGTGCGTATTTTTATATCTCCTATATCCGTTTTACGAACTTTCCAACCAGAACCCTCCTCCGAGCCCAATCCAGGCCAAACCCAGTTATTCCCAACCGGATTCTCAGGGTAAGTTCATCTTTTTCGTCTCATTTCTCGTTTTTCATTACTTATAGTATGCCCAGCCATCCTTCCCTCGCCGCTTACCGAACTCGGTGTTCGTTTGGGTAGGCTGTCGCTGGGAGCACCGATGCGCATCCCCGTACGTCTTGCTGATTTTATCGCCTCAGCCCGGGATTTAGCCCGTTTTATTTTTCAGCCAAGCTCTCCATTGTCACCAAGCCTCTCCCTACCGGACCTCGTGCCGGACTTCACCCTGGTTCAGCGTCGGCCTCCTGTAAAAGGCGACGGGTGGAAGCGGGGGAGGACAGCTCCTCGTCAGCCGGTGAATATCCCAGCCTCAGCCTTTCTCATTTATTTTTGAATGCTTGATTCCCAGCGGAACTTCCCTACGCCCGGCCCAGTCGTCCAATGCAACTATCACGAGTTCGTTCCTTGTCCGCTCGGCCCGCCGCCTCTGAAGAACAACTTCGTCGACGACTGGCTGCTATCCAAGCCGAAATGCGCCGTCTCACCTCGGCCCAGAAGGAGTTATATTGGCAACTCCAAGCCCTTCGTCAATCCCAACCGGTCGACTCGGCGCCCGCCCCACAAGTTCGTTCTCCTTCTGTCCATTTTTGAATTTTTCTGATCCCTCTTCACCAGGAAACTTAAGCGTTGCTATTACTGCACCGCCTCTGACCACCTAGTCGCCCTTTGTCCCCTGCGCGAGGCTATTGACTAGACCTCCATGTTTCCTCTCCCATGCTATTTATTCTTCTTGTTGTTATCTTTCTTGTCGTTATATATCCAATATTTATTTCAGCGCTGGCGCCTTTTGTATTATTGGACATCTTGAGTTATTCTTCGTCTGGCTCGAACAGCCCTTCGACTCCGTTTAACTTCATG
This sequence comes from Mycena epipterygia, assembly GCA_029281465.1. NCBI lineage: Eukaryota > Fungi > Basidiomycota > Agaricomycetes > Agaricales > Mycenaceae > Mycena > Mycena epipterygia. The sequence goes on along the minus strand of JARJCQ010000025.1, from coordinate 1,261,024 downwards.
TTTTTCCAGCTAGAGCGCAGCAAGACACTATTGAACTGTCCTCAGTTCACCCAAAACTCCATCCTTAAAGTTCTTTCAACCAAGATCACAGCGATCACGGACCACTCCACTCCATCAATCTCTGCACGTCCGTGCCGAGATTTCTATTTGGAGAGCCGCGTGGTGGAATTCCCACCCTTTTGCTTTCTGCTTCTGCCCACCACCTCACTGGCAGGTCCAGCGGTGTGACGGTCCCCAACCCCGCTCTCTTCATCTGGCCCTCAAAACCCAACCTGCGCAGACTACTGTGTGCGATGTTGTTGACTTCGCGTCACAACGCTGTTTGACTTCGCGTCAATAGCTCTATTTTTGGACTCCATCAACGATGACGCGCTATGCCAGTAGGAAGTCCTATTCTCCGTGAAGTTTTTGATGGAGCAGGTCATTGACTCGGCAACCCTCAAACCCGGAATACCCGCGGGTTGTACCTATTCCCACACTTTCCCACTCTTATCTTTGCCAAGACTCTCTTTCCCACTCTATGATTCTCATGCTGTTAATTTATCGAACTTAGCGGCATTGACATCATAGGCTGGCAATCGACATCCAGACATGTTGTAGTCGTATAGCGGAATATTTATTCGAGTGCCGGCGCCTCCGTATTTTATTTGACCTTGGCGAATTTTCATTCTTCATCTTTACCCAGCATCTCCTCATCGCTTGAACCGCCCGACTCCCAGTTATCCCCATTGGATCGCAATGAAACTCCTTCAAACTGCAGATCCTTCCCCTCGTAAGGCTCTGGCTCAACCTCCAGCTCCTCCAATGTTTCCTTCGACACATCGATCAACTCCTCGATGTGATGTCCAATGGTGAGTTTCTGTCGTTGTTGATATGGGATTAATCTAAATTTCCCAATCTTCTTCTGCCAGACAGCCCCATTGAATTCGCAAACAATGTATGCGCCACCCTTTGTTCTTCTGACCACTATTAACGGTCCCCACCAGCGATCCCTATTCCTCCCGCTCAGAGATCCTTCGTCAACTGTGTTCCTCACAAGTACAATGTCTCCTGGTTTGAATTCATAATCTTTAATAACGTGTTTATATTTTTCAGTGTATTCTTCTGCGCTTTTGACTTTGATTGCGGCCATCCTGGCCCGCATTTCTTCCACATGGACGGCATGCTTGGCCAGTGCGCGAGCGCGAAGCCCCACCAGCTCATCCGTGGATACCAGATGATCTGGGTATTCGGCGATCCATGTTGCTTCCGCAACATCGAGTGGTAAAACTGGGTGTGCGCCGCATACCGCAAAATACGGTGAGCAACCCATCCCCCTACGCGTCGTTACACGGTCTGCCCATAACACCTGGTGCAGAAAGTAAAACCATTGATGTAAATTTCCACCTGTGGCTTTATATAATGACTGGCGCAGGTCCCAATGACCTCTCTCAACAACTCCGTTGGATTGTGAATGGTACGGCGATACCCTTATCCCGTGTATCCCGTACTTATCTTTTAACCATTCCATCGCAGCAAGAAACGGGGTTCCATTGTCCGTGACGATCCACGTCGGGCATCCCCACCGGCAAATCACATCCTCCAGCAAGAATAACCCTATATTCTTCGCTGTTTGCTTGTGCAATCCCCGCGCTTCCAGAAACCTGGTCAATGCACATCTTGCGTCCACAATGTAACCGCACTGATTCGACTTTTCAGACATGTGCATCACATCGGTGTGAATTTTCTTGAAGATACTAGGTGTCGCCGAGATGACCGGTGGTGTCTTCAGAATTGCGAGCTGGCGTTTCTGACACAACCTACAGCACCTGATGTACCACCGTACATCCCCTTCAAGATCCGGCCACCAAAATCTTTGTTCCAGCATTGAAGTCGTCGCGAATCCTCCGCGATGCCCGAGTGCATCATGCGCTGCGCGCATCATGTACATGCGGTGTTCTTTCTGAACCACTAGCCGACTCAGTGCGTCCTTTTCTCTCCTGCACAGTTTCCCCTCATTTGACAAGAAAAACCGGGACGCGTAGCGCACGAAACACTTATAATCTTGTCCTTCTCGGATTTTATCGGGCCGAGTTAGCGGGTCTCTCAACCATTCCTCCATCAGAAGTATGTTTTCGTCCTGATGGCGTGCCCCCGCACTCCGGTGTTCTTCATCGTACGGTTCCCTCGCATCTTCTTCGTCCCGTAAACTCTCATCCGGCAGTAACCCACTTTCAACATCAGTGACCTGAACGTAAGCCGGTACGATCAGATCTTCGGCCTCGTGGCATTCTTTGACATATTCTGTCATCAGCTGCCGGTCCGATCTTGCCAAGTTTAGTTCACTGTCAAAATCCCGTATACTCGACGCCGCCTTCCTTATCTCCTGTAAGTACCCTCCCCGGGTATCTATTTCATGTTGAAATTCTTCTAGCTCCAACGGCTGCTCTCCAAAATAGTCCCACTCCTCGTGCCTACTTGGCGGCCCATTCGGCTCTACGTCATCATCATCGCGCCTCGGCCATTCCTCATCTCCCAGCTGCGCCTCCCTTCTCGACAATCCATCGGGTGGGAAATTAATGCCCTTGGTATGTTTGAGTTTGAATTTGAACATTAATATTTGTTCAATCCAACGGTTTATAGTCGCGTTGGGTCCCATACCCGGGTTGTTCAACATTCCTTGAATATACTTGGCATCCATCTCGACCACCAATCGCCGGCAGCCGAGCAACCAGTACTGCATGGACTCCAAGGCTCGCTTCAAACCGTACAACTCCCGCTTCGGTTGTGAGAATTCTGCTTCTCTCCGATTCAACGTTATTGATGCGAACTTAGCATAATATCGCTTCTTCGGGTCGTGAGGATCGGTTTGGTAGATTTGTATACCAACCGCCATCCAGGACGTGTCTACGGCAAGGACTATGTCCGAGTCCCAGTCGTAGTTGAGCGGCTTTAGGCAAGGTGCGTTGAAACGCTGGATTTGGGAGCAGGAGCGGAAATAGTGATGGCAAGATGGAGCTCTGAAGGGCAAGTTGAACACTAAACCCCTAAAACCAACCAACCACTACCACAACACTCTCTATTGGGCTACTCTCAATATCCTAGCGCACAAGTTCGGGGATTCCAACCAAGTATAGGCTGTGGCAATCTGAACTAAGCTGCACAAGTTGTGGGACAAACAAAGCTTGCTGATCAAGCTAAATTGTTTAATGGCCTTCTAAGCACTCAATGCAGTGTGAAGAGACGATTGAAACGATGTTATATTCAAGGTGTGTATGTGTATGTAGTCAAACGATTTTACTGTAGCTCAAACCAATGGTATTCCAAGTAGATTCCAACACTTGCAGGACTGGCACACTAATATGGGTGTGTACCAGGCAGGAAAGGGAAGGGTCCACAACAGATTGTTTCCTAAGCCAAAAGCGATGTATTTGCACTCGTATCCACGCGTCACTCGTCCAGATATAGCCACACGTGAGGTAACAATTGCAATATAATTCTTTAGCTAATGCGGACAACCAATGTATCGAAGTGAAGACCAAAGCCACCAGTCAACAAGGACTTGTGTCGGAGGTCTCACACTCAAATCAAGGGCTCCTTAAGTACTAATAGCCGGTGGCCAATTGCGATTCAAGGAAACAATGATCCAAAACCAACAAAATCAATTGACTCCTCTATGAGCCCAACAACCAGACAAAGAAACTACCCAAAAAGCGACCAGCAAATAGCTGACCACTGGAGGGGCAGGATCCAGTCCATAAATACGAAACTAGCTACCCTATTTATACTGTGAGCTTATCTACAGGTCCCTAATATGGTTACATGAAGTTAAATAGCCAAACGACGAAATAATAGATAAATGTACAGAGACTTGGTCCAAAGTAGCAGTAATGCAGCACCAAAATTGTGTTCCATGTGCTTTTTAATGTGTCCATGCGCTCCTGCACAGCATTCCATGCGCTCCTGCGCAGCATTCCATGCGCTCTCTGCATAGCCTCGACTATCAAGAATCTATTTTTAGAATCTTGGATTATCTCGAGCCCGACACAGAATGTTCTAGAGCCAGTGCTTCGTTCCGAATATCTCCGATATTTAGAGCCTTCCAGAAGCATTCGGAGATGGTGGCTATGCCCCCAATGACAGAACATGTCAACAATGAAACAATGTGCCCACAATGCACACAACGACTCTGCCAATGCAATTCAACTTGCAACTGGTGTCCCCTCGGATTGCCCATAGTCTTAGATGGATAATATTTAATACCCTTGTTCGGAATACATGCGGATGAACCCCAATTCGGTCATAGAATGGTTGAGTAAATCATTAGCTAAAGAATTAGTGCTTTCTCGAAATCTGATCCATAGTGGCATCGTCATCAAAGTAAAGCTCCGCAACTACAGCACATGTGTGGCTTCCTAGCTAGCTGCTCGGGTCTCGCACCAGCCCTCATTTGGTGATGATATAGATATAGCAGTTTCTTTAGCTAAAGGTATACAGCACTAGTAAAATTGGACAATTTCACGGCTGGCCATTTAGCCTGCTTATCAGCGTTTCCCAATGCCAGTTTCAATCTCTCCATTGCTGATTCCTGTTCCTCGCCCCATTCAAACTCCACATCCTTGCGCGTCATTTTCTGGATTGGTCTGGACAGCAATGCGTAGTCCTTAATGAACATGCGCATTACTCCTACCGTACCCAGAAACTGCCGCACCTCCGATACGTCCTTCAACGGCGGCCATCTCAAGACGACCCCGATCCTATCCGTATCGGGTCTCCTTCCTTCAAACGAGCACAAATGCCCCACCACAAAGAATTCCTCCGCACACAGTACCGATTTGGCGCCCGAGAAGGTACCTCCGGAATATTTCATGCGTTGAATTATCCTATTCAAGTCTGCGAAATATTCCCAGATAAATCGGCGAATGCCCGAGTTCTCCGATATTGTTTCGCAGCCGCCCTCCGGTAACTCGTAGCGTGATCCTGGCCCACGGATAGGTACATCGTCGATGTAGGGCATCGTCACGTGTGGTATCTCGTCTTGCAATATATACGTGACATCGTCGTGAAATATTGGCACACTATTTGTCCATCCTTGCGGGAGTTTGACGAGTCTGAGCGCCCCGAAGGGTGTTTGAAACGTGGTAAAATCTCTCGATTTTTCCGCTATGTCCCGATGATCATAGCCTGAGAACAAGTCGAGGCAGCCACCACACGCTCTCCCTGCGAAGTGGTTTGCCAATTCCTCCGTTGCTGGCGGTAACCCTGAGTGAGCGATGGTGACTGCGTTTAGCGGTTCCAAGGCATGTACTAGCCGGATGCTCCGTCCATCCTTCTTCAACACTCCAAAAAACTTGCTTCGGTACGAGGCGTTTGAAGGCTCGTACACCCCAGCATCGAGTCGCTTTTTGATAATTTTGCAGAACTCCTCGAGCTGTCCTCGAGGGATGGGGATGCTGCGCTCAACCCATGCCTCGTGTTCTACCAGCGGGAATTCTACCGGTGGGAAGAAATCCTGGCGGAAGCTTCCCCGCTCCTCGTCATTCCACGCGAAAGCCTGTTCATGGCTGCTGATAATTTCGTGTAGCGCTTTCATTTCTTCCGGCCACAGGAACTCCCCATGTCGTTTTTCAACGTCTTCCATCCTCTCTGCTGTGTACCGCCCCTTCGGTTCAATCTCTCTTGGCTTCGGGTTCAACACCGGTAACTTTTCCAGCGGATCTCCCTTTATTTCCCGCTTTATTCGATATTGATCTGGTAGCTCGGTGTAAACGGGCCGAACCTTAAGTCCAACTGGTTTGTACTTTTTGCCCGCAAAGACCGATACTGACTCTTCCACAGATTCTTCTTCTTCTGGTTGACCTGGGCATGCGAAGTCAACAAACTGTGTGCAATCGCAGCCCACATCCGTGTCTGCCGAGTGCCAGGTGCGTCCCATCTGCCCGTCATCCCTAACATCCTTATACCTCTTCACAGGTTCAACCAGGATATTTGCGAATACCTTGTGCGGCACACCTCCCAACTCCTCAACACGCTGAGTTCGATATCCCTCAAACAAACCGGTCGCAACCTCGTCCTCATTCAACCCTGCTGCGTCCCTTGAAGCCAATATGTACGCTTCAATGATTTTCTCCGCCGTCATCAAGCCTCCTCTAGGTTGATATATCTTCTCAATCTTCCCTTCTTCTTCATCGTCGAACCCAATGACGAACGCCAACTCCTCTCCTTGACCGGGCACGGTCAGATCTTCGAGGGTTTGTGAAAAACCCGTTGAGATGCGCCTTGGCGAATTTCCGGTACGTGAGCTTTATTTTCCGCGTTGGATTCTTCTTTGACTCGGTCGTAGGTGGGTACCGTCCACGAACGCCCCGAATTTGGGTCGGTTAATGTCAGCAACTGACTTCCCCACTCATGATTCGTGCGGCTCTTCGTTAACACGTCAAATGGTCTCCCCAGCAAAACCTTGTACGCGGGATCGCGAATGACATGAACTTGAAGGTAAACTTTTAATTCACCCCATCGAAATGGTACGTTTCTCGCCAGTCCCATGGATTTCTCGAGCTGACCATTGGCGCTCTGCATAAATATGTTGATATTGGGATCCCAGACTAGTCCACACGCTTGCGCCTGCGCGAGTGATGTCGAAACAATCTGAGAGCCCGAGTCCAGCACGCATTCGACAGGACCTTGGCTGTTGATGTATGGGAAGGTGACCCGTAAAGGTACCGAGTCGCGTGCGACATATATCTGCTTGGGTTCCTCCCCGCCGCTCAATCCTTCCAAGTATTGCAGGTATGGGTCCTGCGCGATCATTGATCCCGCAGGCAACCCTTCGACCTTCTGCGTTGTAACAAAGACTTCCTGTACCTCAGGCAAGTCACCAACCTCTATCGCATCACACATCAGCTGGCTATCCATCTCCGCCAGGTTCACCATCTTAGGAGTTTCAACTTCCACTGCATCCGAGGGCCGACTCGGCTCTTGCTCCTTTATTGGCTGCCGTGTACGAGTAAGTTGAAGCTTTTCTCCTTCCCTGAGATCCCTGCTCATCCCGAACAGATCACCCAATTTAATAGTAACCTCTGTGTTGTTGATACGCTCCAGGAGTTCATCAGCAAGGCCCTCTCTTTGAACCGGCGCTTTTAACTCATATGCTCTTCTCGACTCCTCCAAATACCGCCGCTCTGTTTTGCTTTCGGACGCCGGCGAGGTTCGGACCCCAGCGCCTACTGGCTGAACTAGTCGGTACGGCAAATCCCGACCTCTTTCCTGAATATTTTCGGATTTATTTCCCTCCGGAGGCTTGAAGACTTTTGGTCTCGTCCGCGCCTCCATCCTTGGGGTATTTAAAAATCCTGCTCCGGCGGGTCCGCGAAGCCCACGGTACGTGTCTTGCTCCGTGTCTGAGCATACTGATCTTGAGCAGCGCCACCCATCTTCATTATGTTGAAGACGGTGCGTCCTAATTCCTCCATATTGACTGTGGGTGTCGGCTCAGCCTGGTTCGTGAAGGGTTGAACCTGCGCCTTCATCTGCATGGTTGGTGCAAGCTGGTTGAAAGATGATGGGGTTCGAGTTTGAACTTGGTTGAGCTTAACACGCAAGGTGCGCACTTCGTCCCTGAGCGTATCAAATTCGTCCTCTGAAGCTCCCCCGTAGAATGACTCGGCATAGTGCTGCCCTGCAGCTCCCTTACGCTGCCAATATTCTTCAACTCGAGTTGCCGCAGGCCCCTTCCCTCGGGGAATATATCCGCCATCTGCCAGCCTCTGCTGGCCATCCTCAACCACGATCCAACCTTTGTGGATGTGCACCGCCTTCACCGTACATTCCTTCGCGAAATGGTCCTGACCGTCGCAGTAATAGCATACACTACGCTGCATCGGTGCACCATACCCAGAGCCATACCCTCTATTGTATTGCCTATCCTGGCCGTACGTAGCGGGCGGACCGTTCCTCGTCCCCGAGTCACGTTGCTCCCCATCTTCGCGAGGTGGGCTATTATTTTTGGAACTCTGAAACGCCTTCAATAACTCCTCGTGCGCCGCTTTCGACTGCTTCTGAGCAATTAATAAGGCATCCCTCAAACCCGACAGCTCTCCTCCGAGTTCATCGATCCGAGCATCCCGCCGCTCAATCTTCACGGTCGGAAAACGATCCGAGCGTTTATACTCAGGCTCATCCTCCTCTCCCCACGTCGTCTCAGCGCTTCCTTTATTCGCCAACCTCTCTGCCATCTTGATCAACTCATCCAAGAGAATTGGGTCCTCCTTTCGATGATCAACCGCATTCGGTGGAGCAGGTGCAGGCGCGTTGCCTCCCGCTTGAAGTAAGTCTTCTTTTATTAAATTCCGGGTGTTGATCGCCATTCTCAATGTCTCGGCGAATCCACGCTCAAGCGCATCGAGATAACGTCGACAGGCTTCTTTGTTCAAGATGATCGCCGGCGCCTTGCTAAGTTTGGTGACCAGTGCACGGTAGCGCATTCCAAAACGCTTCAAACGCCCCTCCTCGCTGCGTTTAATTACTTTATTCTCCGCGCATAATTTTACTAACTCCTCGAGAGTCCCGTCCAGGTCCTCTTTCACTTCTGGATACGCCTTCAAGACCGCCTTCTTGAAGTCCGCATAGCTCGTCCCAACTGCGTACTCCGCGAGCGCACGCCAAATCTCGCGCTTCTTGGCCGGGAGATAACTGGTGAGCAGCTGCTTCTTCTCCTGCTCATCGGTGATCTGAGCCAAGTTGATGATGTCGGTGACCTGCTCGATGAAATCCTGCAAGTCCTCCTTGTCGTCTGTCGTAAACTTGGGCACGTTCGACTCCCAAGGTCTAGGGACCCTGAAACTCGCAACACCGGTACCAGCCGGTGCTTGTTGATTTATGTTCGCCATTACTGTTGAGTCGGGTGTGATTGGTCTAAGGATGAATCCTAGATCTAATGAATCGTCCGAGTCGAAATCCGGTTCGATGTCAAAGAGCGATTCGTTTCCGTAAGGTAACTCGTCGCCTGACTGTTCGTCGGTGTGAATAATTGCCCTGGCGTCGCCTGCGATGCCTAGATTATCCTGCTCCGTTTTCCTCTTCTCTGCGTACGCTGTGAAGCGTTCGCGTGCTCTAGCCCTAACTTCGTTTCTGCCTCGTTCGATAGGTGCTCGCGCCGAATTTCTGCCCGCAGAAATGTTGGTGTAAGCGATAGCTGTTGAGCTAGTTGAAGATTGTGACCAGCACAATCAAATCTGTATCAAATGAACCACCCCTCGCGGTGGGCTCCAGATGAAAGGATAGAAATAGATGTGTCGTTGAAAACTTCTTGTTCAGAAGTTTTAACTAATCAACCCAAATCAAAATCTTTGTAGTTGTGGTTCGGGGTTCGTGTGGCAGGAAACCACCAAGCGAAGATGATGCAGAGAGGGTGTGTAGGAAATCAATAGCTCCAATGTTCGTCGTCCAAAACCCAACCAATTCCTAATCCAACCAAAGTCCCGTTTCCGTCAATCTGTTTCCTTCCTAAACCGTAAAGTTCCTTCAATTATACGTTAAGCTTTTATCAGCGAGAGAGAGCGAGAGAGCGAAATAACGCAGAGTAGATCTGGGCAGGGTGTATATTATTCTATCTAATACATTTTCACGGCCTTTTATACCTTTACTGTTTGTCCAGGCCAAATAAATGGCTACAAAATAGACCCCTCTCCCGTTTCCCGGGTTTCGTGACGACCTTACACCTCCTTACCACTCAGGCTGTGCGTTGACACGTTCCGACACGCCGCGACGCATCGAAACTTGACAACAGAGTGTGTTTGAAGCGTGTTTGATACCAAACACGAGGTCATTCACAGTCACGTGATCACTTGCACTGCCTTCTCCTGGCAGTTTTTGATCCCCGCACACGCCACCGTCACCGGCTGTCCTCAAGCACAGGTACGTGGCGTGTACTTGCCATTGTTCTTTTTACATCTCCCTAGCGACCTTACCGCCATTGTCTGCTCCTCTTCTTCTTTGTCCGTGGACATTATTAAGTCCATCTGGAAGTTCTCGGTCTTGTCGGTACGTGATTCCCAACCCGTTCTTTGAGTTAATTGACCGTTTTCAAGCGCGTAAATTCGCCCCGCTCTTCAGCGGTCGCGCAGGTCTCCTGCGTGGATACACCAAGGCGGGGTGGCGAGTGGTGAGATCATTAACTTGTATGGTTTCGAGCGCGCTTCTGACCAACAAAATAGGTGATCCAGAAGGTTATTAGTAACAAGCGAACGGCTGAAAATGCCAAATGCAAGACCAAGGCGACCAAGGACGACGCTGAAGAATCCATTGCAGAGTCTTCTGCAGTGTCGAAGCTGCTCGGCCTCGCTGCCTACACGGGTCGCGACAAATTCCGTCAGGATCACCACGACGAGATCGAGAAACTCTCGAGGACTTTGCCAGGCACTAGCAACGCCGGTGGCAAGTTTCGCAAAGCCGAATCCCTGCTGTGGGCACAAGAGGATCAAGCCTCATGGGAAGCTGCGGCGGTGGCTGACGAGGACGTCGACTGGGTAGAGTCAGTCCTTTCTACGATGTCTTGTCATTCGCCACCAAACTAACACTTCCGCAGACGTCAAAAGCTAGTCGCGAGTGGCTTCAAGCAGATGGTCAATAACCTCCATGCCAGCCGCAAGTTTCGCCCTTTCGTTGCCACCATGCTAATGGCGTGGCTAAGCGAAGAGGGACAGATGCAATTCGAGTGGCAAGTAGTATTCCACCCCGATGGTTTGCATGCGACTTATGGTCCGAGCAGGGTTGAGGCCGTTCCCGAGGACATTCGTGTTCGCCAAATGTTCGAGAAGGAATACGCGCCACTCGTGAAAGACAGCATCAACGGCATGTACGCATGGGCAGAAAAGCCTCTCAAAGGTAGGACACGGAATTCCCCACGACGAGTTGTTCTGACCTGCGCCTATAGATTTTATGGCCACTCGTGAAGATTCGGCGGGGCCGCCTTTCTTTCCTCTCAGCGCTGCGGCCCTCGATGATGTGTCACCCAAAGCGCTGGCGCAAACAGTGAGCAGCTTCTTGGTCGAATCATATCGTGCGTCGGTTCCATTTACAAGATACTCTTATATTATTAACTTTACCGACACCATAGAAGCTGTGTTTGGGAGTCCGGAGATACCGTGGGCCGCAATTGCGAGCGCACCCGACGAGTACTACGACGCCGCCCAGCTGCCACTAGGTTTCACCGCGACTGGGCTCGCAGAGTTGACGCGCACCGAGTGGTACGACTTAGCCAACACACTGGTGTCGGTAGCAGGAGTTGGGACCACGGGGTTCTTCCGCAAGCTGCGTGCAGCTCAGCCACCCTCGCCTCCTCCTGCGCATTCCCCGACGCCGCCGCCGCGTGCTTCGACGCCTCCTCCTCCACCGCCGTCGCCTCCTCCTGCGCGTTCCCCGACGCCGCCGCCACGTGCTTCGACGCCTCCTCCTCCACCGCCGTCGCCTCCTCCTCCACCGCCGTCGCCTCCTCCTCCACCGCCGTCGCCTCCTCCTCCACCGCCGTCGCCTCCTCCTCCACCGCCGTCGCCTCCTCCTCCACCGCCGTCGCCTCCTCCTCCACCGCCGTCGCCTCCTCCTGCGCGTTCCCCGACGCCGCCGCCGTGTCCTTCGACACCTCCTCCTCCTCCACCGCCGTCGCCTCCTCCTGCGCGCTCCCCAACGCCGCCGCCGCGCCCTTCAACGCCTCCTCCTCCACCGCCGCCGTCGCCTCCTCCTGCGGGCTCCCCAACGCCGCCTCCACCGCCACCACCTCCTGCCGACGGTAATGAGACAGGGGACCCGCCAAAGAAGCGTGGGAGGAAACGCAAGGCGGATGTTCAGCTCGTCCCAGAGGATGATGCAACCGAAGAGTCGGGGACTAGGCGCCCTGCGAGAGCGCGCAAAACACCGGAGGTAAAGCTTTCATTCGCACGTCTAATTTGTTTGTCTGATTTAGTTCACAGGAGGCTGCATTAGAACGTCAAAGGAAGGCCGCAGCTGCAGCAAATGGCCCCAAACCGAAACCTAGGTAAGTTTTCAAGTCTTTGGTCTATACGTTAGCGATCCTAATCAGTATTAGCTATAAATACGTGCCGGCGAGTCCGTTGAAACCCAAGACAAAGAAGAGGTACGAAAATACCAGTTTTGACTGTCCGATATACGGAACTGAAGTCTGCCAGTAGAACCTAAGTTGTGCGGGAACTCAAGTCCACGCGTAGAACTGAAGTCGCTCTCTGTCTTCAGTTCCAGGCGGAGACTTCAGTTCAGCGGTAATCTGAAGTTCTGGATTATGTATACATATATTTACACTCATATGCGATCTTAAGTTTGAACTAGAACTTATCTTATTGAAACTAGAACTTATTGAATCAAGCGCGAACTCAAGTCGGGGACGACTTAAGACCATGGTATGAACTCAAGTCATGGACGACTTAAGATCATCGTACGAACTCAAGTTCGAAATGACCCCCTGCACTGATATGAAAAAATGGTACATAACACGTAGTAGGCTACATTAAGAAACTTAAGATATTGCGTTACAGAGCTTGAGCTGTAGTAGATCTTGAGTCCCTGTGGCGGTAAAATCACCCCGAACTTAAGATGACCTAATAAAGTATTTGCCTCTGCCGCCGTGTCCGTTGCTACTGTCGAACCGCCGCAGAAGACCAAAGCCGACGAACCGCAGCTGCGCCTACGGAGGCAGCGACCGGCGTGTTTTCGACCGCGCTCCTGGACCGCGTACAGTTACAGTTTCGGACATGGCTGGAATGTGTAGGCGGATGCGGTGTTTCTTGCTTTGTGGGGGTTCATTCATGATCGGCGCGCAGACTTCTTTGGTCTCGAGTCCCTGCTCCTCCTCGCCATCCTTGTCCCTCCCATACATGTCTCCTTCCGCGCACTCCCTCTCTCTTCCTCCGCACGACGCGTATCCCTCCGCTAGCTCCGCTACACGCTCCTCTTCCGCACCACTTGCTCCATACGCCTCCGCGTGTTCCCCCTCTGGCTCCGCGCGCCTTTCTTCTTTTTCTTCCTCTCTTTTTTGCATTTCTTCTATGCTAACTTCTTTGCACAGACCCGTTCCCGGCGGACTTACCACCTTCGACGCGACCTCGATCGAACCTGGGCACGATGTGCAAGGCGGCGGAGAGCGTGGAGATGGACGACGTCGATCCGCAGATTGCTGTTGCGATTGGGGCTACTGGTGAGTTTGTGTGTTTTGCTTTAGCTACGTTGCCTTTTATACGTCGGCGTCCCCCACCTCCTGCCTCGCGCAGGACTCCTCACGCGGCTGCTCCGCGTCGCGTCGGACGTCACTCTTGCTCAATATCCCTCTCGGATCTCTCTTTCAAGCCGCTGTATCCATTCTCTCCTCCTCATCGCATCCAAACCTCCGTGGTTTCCCATATCCCCTCCTCTTCCCTCCGCGTCGGGTGCGGATATCGCCTCGCATATTCCCATGCCCCTCGCTTGCGCCATCCTCCATGCCCCTTGCTTCGCTGCCTTCACGGCACGGCGCATCTTCTTGCTCGTCTTCCTCGTATTGCATCCCTCCATGCCCGTGTCCCGTCTCTTTCCAAATGTATTCTCTGTCTTGCGTGCGCGTATCGCTCCTGACACTGACTGACGCCTCCTCTGCATGTCGCGCAAGCCACCGCCATGGCACGGACACGTCGAGTCTGGAGGCGGGTTGGGTGATGAGCAGTGAGTGTTGACCTTCTCTTTCTTTCTTTATTTTCCATCTATCATCCCGCCTGGCGGGACACCGGGCGTGGGACGTCGGATAGAGGATATACGACACATGCCACAGCGCCGCGTCATCTCTGTATCCGTCGTCCGTCCCATGCACCGGCTGTCCGCGCCCCTGTACCCATCCACCTTCGATTCGTCTCCTTCCCTCTATTCCTCCGCGCGCGCTTGCACACCTTCCCACCTGCCCTTCCGTCCCACCTCCCCATTCTTGTCATCGTTCCTCCTTGGTTCGTTCGTGCCCCGCACGCCCTCGTAACCTCGGCTCCAGTTTCATCTCGCCATCCATGCACACATCCATCCCTATCCTCCCTCTACTCGTTGAGTGATTCGCGCTGCACAGCAGGCTATGCTTCCCTTATCGAGTTGTGGATTTCTTGTTTTGCAAAATTGCTCTCCGCGTAATTTGATCCGGCTCCGACCACGCAAACGTGGCGCCGCGCAAACCCAGCAAACCGCTCCTTTTCTGGCAGATCTCCAGGACCCTCCGCGGTCAAAATCTACCTCGCACGCAATTCTCTCCGTCGGGCGCACTGCAAGATTTTATTTGTCTTCAACTTCCTCACTTGTTAGACGCGTGCTCGTCTTCTGGCTAGTCACCGGTGCTTTGGTTTTCTTCGTCCCTCCTGCACCCATCAATAATAATTGCCAATAACCGTGAGAGGCTGAACTTCAAGTTTTGGCTGGTTCGTCTTATCGGGACCTTTACGAAGCGCGCAAAACTTCCATAGCCGTGATCGAGATGCCACAGGTCAATCAATCGCCACGGTGAGTTGATTAGTAGTAAACAAACGCAGCAGAGCATAGGAAAGTTAAAATGGCGACTGACTCAAATGGGTGGCTGTCGACTACTTAGTACTGTTGCGCGCACCATTCTTGTCGCCACACATGACAAGACATAATATCACGTTCAAAGGCAGGCAATATGTGCATGTTGTCTAGATAGACTGTAACTCTATTGCTTGTCGTACTTCTAATGGCTCACCGAGATATCACTGCCAGCCTGCTTGCGGTGACTCTGCTGATGCGCAGAGATCTTCGAGGCTTTTTTTGTATCTGCATCAGGAAGCAGCACACGCATTCATCATATGATCGTGTTCTGAAGTCTCGGGCCGGGGGGATCTGGTTCTACCCACGGCGGTCAGCTGTGAAGAATGAATTGTACTATGTATACATAACAAGAGCGCGCTGGGCCGCATCGCGGCCCAGCACTTCAGTCCAAAGGTTTGAGCCGTCCGACATGAGACCTAGATGTAATTCTGAAGTTACTCACCATACGTCACGGTATAACGCGTTGAAAGAAAATCTTCTTGTAGATTCAGCGAGTTGGAATAAGTCCTCTGAGTTCGAGTTGTTTGAACCCAAGGATTCAGTCAGATAAAAGGTGTAGATAGAAAGAACGTTCACATGTGCAAGTATATTTGAAAGCCGCCGCGGACGGCCCGCACACGTTAAATAACGGCAGGGCGGAGTTCAAACCTTTCCAGTGGAGCCATCAACGATGCGAACTCGGAAGCCGGCGGACATCAATGGTCCAAGCGGAATTTAAAGGCTTCAAACATATAGCTTAATTGTATAAAGAGGGTGGCGAGTGTGTTGGAGAGATGGTGCAAGAATAGATTGACAGATGGATGATCTTGGCAACTCAAACAATCCGAGGTATTTCTGTTCATAGCAAGCATGGGATTTCTTGAAGTCATGCGGTTGATGTACCGAAGATGTGGTGCGGAAGCTCCAAAGGCGGAGTTTATAAAGCTCGGACAGACAGTTGATTTTATAAAGAGAGAGATGATATGGGCTCAATTCTCAACCTCGACTGGCTCAGTTCAATCACAGTTTTTATTTTTATTTATTTTTTATTTTATGCACAATTATAAGTATAGAAATTCTAAAATTATGAACATCAGAACATCGGTCAAGGCAAAGGTGTGATGGAACAAAGAATCCTGCATTTCATTGGTTGGTCGAACCGAACAAGCGAAGGGGTGGCAAGAAGCCGACTGATCAAGTGTTGTCTCTCTCTCTCCCCACCATGTCTGCCAGCCGCCCTCAGAATGCAGTTGTCTCCTACCCCTCATCCAAACCCTCCCCAACTTCTAATCCAGCCTGGCTTGAAGCCCTCCTCTTCAATGCAAAGCTGATCACTGCTGGTGCAGATGCTTTCCCATTTCCATATGTGAAAGGTGTCTTTGGCACAGTTGTATTCCTTTTGGAGGCAGTTCAGGTAGAGTGATCTTGAACTGTTCCTGAATGAAAATAGTGCTCATCTGGCTGCTGCAGAAAGTCAAACAAAATCAGGAGAGTATGAAAGAGCTGTGTGGAGACACTGTGGATATCATCACTATCCTTCGAGACCAAATATCAGCCCATGGGGATACAATTGCTCTTAAGTTCAAAACTCAATGTGAGGAGCTTGAAATGTAAGCCAGTCTATCTTTGAGTGATGATTATTGGCTCATTTTATTCCAGGTTCTTGCAGGATGTACTGGAAGCAGTTAATCAACTACGAATGAAACCCCAAGGCTTTGGTTCTCGTTTGAAGGAAATTATCAAGGCTAGCAGCACTATGGATGATATCAGCAGATTTCGGACTAGGATGCGGGAGTTGAGGTCTAATTTCATGGTGCATACATCCTGATCAATACCTCATATATATTCTGATTGAAACACCACTCAGCTAATGGCAACCCTGGATACAAATTTCCAGGTCCAAAAGGTTTTGACTGTGATATCACCCAGTATGATTCTTCTTTATAGGGTAGAGTATTCAATCTCATCTGGATCTCTGCAGCTGTGCCAGTAGCCCAAGTCCCGCAACAAATCAACAATTGTCCTCTGCCCTCCAGAATATTTCATGGGAGACAGACCATTCTCCAAAAAATGCATCAATATTTCGCAACCACAGGAAAGCAAGATATTTTTCTGCTGCATGGATTAGGTGGTGCTGGAAAAACACAGATTGCCCTCAAGTTTATATCAGAATCAACCTCCAAGTGAGATTCCTAATCTGAAAGTTCAGAAGTATATTCATCTTATTCTCAGCTTCACCGACATTTTCTTCATTGACAGTAGTTCCATTGAGACAATTGACACAGGTCTGAAAAATATAGCCATGACAAAGACTGTTGGGAGTCTTCACACAATGTCCTCCAATGGCTCCAAAGCAAACAGGAAGAATGGCTGTTACTCTTCGACAATGCTGATGACCCAAAAATCAATCTGAATGATTATATCCCCCAATGTGATCATGGTAACATCCTCATCACATCTCGAAACCCTGGACTGGTTGTCTATGCCAGCTCACACTCTCTTGTCTCTGACATGGAAGAAATAGATGCTGTGGATCTATTGCTGAGAAGTGCAGGCCAAGAGACTACAGATCACAACAGAACAACTGCTGGTTGCATTGTGAAGGTAATCCACCATGTTCATACATCATGTATCTTTTTCAACATTTTTCCCAGATGCTCCAGTATCTGCCCCTGGCAATCATTCAAGCTGGTTCATTCATCTCAAAAGCAGGAGATCTTGACAGCTATCTAGCACTCTACAAAGAGAATCAGGCTCGATTACTAAGTCAAAAACCTGCTCAGTCACATGATAATTATGCCTGGACAGTATATACCACATGGCAGATCAGTTTCAATCAGCTCAGTCAACCCGCAGCATCCTTTCTGCAGCTCTGCTCCTTGCTGCATCATCAAGGGATCTCTGAGCAGATATTCCAGAATGCTGCTGCTTACAAATTTGGACCCTCTAGCCCATCTAAAGAAGAGCTGCAGATGCCAATTGAATTCTTATCACAGTTCTTAGGACCTGATGGGGTGTGGGATTCCTTTTGCTTTATGAACATGACAAATGAAGTCAGAGCCTATTCCTTGATCAATTTTCACCCACAAAAAAGAATGTTTTCAATGCATCCTCTTGTGCATGATTGGACTCGAAACACTCTCTCCAACAAAGAATCATATCATCATTGTATGGTTGCAATAATAGGAATGTCACTGGCAGGATTATCAGATAATGATCTCCAACTGGCCAGCCAAGGGATACAGCCTCACATTGATTTCTTAATACAAGCCAACTCAAATGTAATCCCAGATTTCAGACATGAGTATGCAAAAATATATGTATGGGGAGAGAACCTGAAAAAGGCAGAGCAGCTTGAAGTGGCAGTGCTTCAGGAACGGAGGGATCTTCTAGGTGAAGACCACCAAGACACTCTTGATGCCATGTATTGGCTGGCATGGACATACATGTCCCTAGGGAGATTCAAGGAGGCTGAGCGACTTGAGGTTGTAGTGCTGCAGCAGCGAAGACATATTCTAGGTGATGACCACCTAGCCACCCTGGATGTAATGGCAAATTTGGCCTTCACATATAATAGACTAGGAAAATTAAGGGAGGCAGAAGAGCTTGAGGTGGTGGTACTGGAGAAGAGGAGGAATGTTCTTGATAACAATCATCCAGATATCTTGATGTCTATGGGAAATTTGGCAGCTACATACAACAAACTGGGGAAATTGAAGGAGGCAGAGGAGCTTGAGATTATGGTACTTGAGAAGCGAATGAATCTTTTGGGTGATAACCATCCAGCCACCTTGATAACTATGGTGAATTTGGCATTCACATACCAAACCCTGGGGAAATTGAAGGAGGCTGAGGAGCTTGGGGTTAGAGTACTTGAGAGGCGGAGGAATCTTCTAGGTGACAGTCATCCAAGCACCCTGGGGATTATGGCTCATCTGGCAGTCACATATCGAAACCTAGGGAAGCTGAAGGAGGCAGAGGAGCTTGAAGTTGTTGTACTTGAAAAGCAAAGGAATATTCTTGGTGAAAATCATCCAGAGACCTTGGTATCTATGGGAAATTTGGCAGTGACATACCAAAGACTGGGAAAATTGAAGGAGGCAGAGGAACTTGAGGTGGCAGTACTTGATAAGCGGAGTAATCTTTTAGGTGACAACCACCCACACACACTGCGGGCTATGGGGAATCTGGCAGCCACATATAACAAGTTGGAAAGATGGCAGGAAGCTGAGAAGCTTGGGGTTGTGGCACTCAAGAAGCATATGGAGATTCTGGGTGGCAAGCATAAATGGACTTTGGAGGCCATGCAAAATCTGGCAGTGACATATGAGCAACTGGGGAAATTGAGCGAGGCAGAGGCTCTGAATACAATTCTTAGGGGGGGTCAAGCTTAGGTTATATTACTATAATCTATGTTGTTCCTCTTTTTTACCAGCTGGCACCGAGTGATAAATACCAAGAATTGTATAGCCAGTGTTGGAAAAATAGGCATACCAGAGACTGGCATCTATGCAGAGATTTGATCAGGACACCTATTTATATGCCCTTGACAGGCCCCAAAATCACCAGTGTTTATATTGTATACCTAGAAGGTCAGCATATGATGGGATTGTGTTGCTCCAGTACTCTTGGGCTGTAAGTTGCAGAGTCAGACCAAGCCCAAAACACAAACATAATTTTATTTATTCTTACCAGTAACCACCCAAGAACTCACTGAAGAATGCCACCTTTCCTGAATTGTGTTCAGCTTGAAACTCAAGCTCCATGGATCCAACTGGGGTAATACTAAAGTCCATCAGTTCAATTCTAAGTTCAGGTAATATTGTTTTCTCTGACCTACCAAGAGCAACCTGAGGGAAAGGTAGGTCTGAACAGTGCACAGGTTTTGTATTGGGTCCCTTCAACTGCATCGTCACCAGTGCAGTGCAGAGTTTGCTGATGAATTATCATGTTAGTTGAATTGATAATGCAGAGGGTTTCCGGTCTTTGCTGTAAACAGGCCAACCCAAGTGCCATCACTGACAAAACACAATGAACTGCTTTTATTGTCTGAGACAGTGCAGCTTATGCTGTTGATGTCAGCAAATTTTGATGTGCATTTCTGGGTGTTCCTGCCATCATCAAATGTTTGGGCCCAGAATGTCTTGAGAAATAGCAGCAAATAGCTGATTGATCATTCAATATAAAATGGATAGAGACTTCCCAAGTGTAAGTGACTTTATATGCACA
Organism: Mycena epipterygia; assembly: GCA_029281465.1. Classification (NCBI taxonomy): domain Eukaryota; kingdom Fungi; phylum Basidiomycota; class Agaricomycetes; order Agaricales; family Mycenaceae; genus Mycena; species Mycena epipterygia. Next base: position 1,241,257 of record JARJCQ010000025.1, on the reverse strand, counting down.
CGGGTCGTTGGAATTGGCCCCCAATCAACTTGGGTGTGGGGCCATGGTGCTGCCTGGCAGGAACCTTGTACTTATACTTTTTTCTTTTGTAGTTCATGCCCTTCAAGGAACAAACTACATTTTGTTGGCTAAGATCTGCCCTCATAAGTGTAACATACACACATGTGTCTTGCCCCTTCTGTGAACCATGTCACAGTCAGTTAGAACACTCAGCACTGAGGTTCAAATTCTTGGGGGAAGTAATCTCTCTGCAGGGTTCATTGATTCTGAATTCAATGGATCACAGATGAGAGGTTCAGCAAATGGACGATGAAGCATTGGAGTTCTAAGCTAGCAATGCAGTGAGGAAATCAATGTAAATAGTTCCATGCCATTGCTGGTAGTCACCATGACACCAGGACAAAGAGGGCTTTATTGGCTTGTATGGGCTCAACAAAGCCCCCCTTTGTCCCACCAAAGTGCCACTGTCAGCTGTGCTACTGGGTGCCAACCTTGTGCATTAAACACACTTGCCTTCCAAGTGTGTTGGCTTTTGCCCCCTGGTATGAGTTGGCTATATGGAGAGGAAGAGAGCAGGAGTGGGAAGTGATCAATTTGACACATGATATCCCACAATCGGCATGATCATGCCAGCAGAAATTTCCGCAAACTGTGAGCAGTGATACTGTTTTTGCCATCGTTATGAAGATCTAGGGAACACTGTAAAAATTGAGGTCAACTGTGAGTGACAACCCACTGGCCGGCTTGTTCCCAGATTTGTCAGATTGATCATGTGACTCGAGAGTATGTGTGGTACAACAGTTTGTATCAGCGGATTTTAGCAAGACATTGATGTGAGACACAGTGGTGGGTTCTACAATGTAGCTGGTGTTGAGTACTTTGTGTGTTCTTCATAGTGGTTGTAATAAAGGAATGTCAGACAGGTAGAACCTGATGTTGTATGGTTGAGAACAATGCAGGTTTTGTCAAGGACAGAGCATCAGAGATCTGAACTAGTCATATTGCTGTTGAACAAGCAAGAGTAGTCAGAGAATAGACGAGGTAGAATCTAAAGTACAGGGTTCTACATAGGGGTTATTTCTATTGCAAGTAAATGTAAAGGAGATTGAGTTACTCCACAGCATAAAGGAGTAATGTGTTGGGTTCCTCTGCACAGCAGAGAGGAGCATCTGTTGTATCTATTATCTTGGGAACACCAAGGGGTTTCTGGTCATCAGGTTATTCTGTTGGGCAAGGAGGGTGTTGTTGAGGATTGGGTGGGATGTTATGTGCAGTGGAAAAGGATGGAAGGGGCTTTTGGTGACTGGGTGAGAACGGGGGGAAAAGTGAATTTGACCGAACTGAAGTACATTGTAATTCTATTGTCCTTTTATACCTATGTACTAGTAAAGCTGTGTATGTGTTTGGAATAATTCTCCCAGGCTATGTACTGCGAACATTTTGTTCGCATGGTGAATATATCGTTCTGGTGGGGAACATATTATTCGGGCTGCAAACATCTGGTTCGAGCTATTGTAACATCTATTTTTAGTTATGCGAGCATCGAACATTTGGTTCGATGCCAGTGAAGGAAATATTCACCTAATCATATGATCACAAATGATAGGTTTGCAGTCGTGAACCATATCTTCACCAATGGGGCTTCGCACCCGCTTGATATATTCCAACAGGTGTAGCATTATGCAATGGGTTCTGGATGATGGTTTGTTCGGTGTTGTGGAGAAGAAGCTGGGATGGGCATTAGGTTATTATTGTGGAGGATTTATGGGTGTCGGGTTGTTCGGTGTTGTGGGGAGAAACCATGATATTGGGAATATTGCGGGTTCTTCTGTTGGAAAAAGTCGTTGTGTGGTTAGAATAAAGTGGTTTCATGACATCAAATCACATAAAGTTACCCAGTGTGGAATTAGAACAAAAAAGTTCAAAATAAAAGGAATGCATATGGAAGGGTTCAAACGAGTGACCTTAGAATTACCTAACAACCATGTAGCCACTATTTTCTCACAAGAATTTTACAGCTCTTTGCAGAACTTAGGGCACGGACGTTTTTTTTTTTCCTTTTTGGGTACTTTTTGATCGTTTGGACCAGGACAGCTGTTCTGGCCTCAAATCTAGGCCGTTGGCCTTGGGAATAGGCTCAATTGATGCGAATTATGAACGCGCAGTTAACCATGTCCTCAGATTTCTCATATCACCCCCAGGACCGCTTTCTGAGCATGGAAATGAATTTTATCCGGACATTTGTGATCATTTTCAGCAGGACAGCTGTTCTGTCCTCAATTCTCTGCAGTTTTCTTCGGTTATATGCTCAATCTTTCCGTCGTCCAAATACACAGTTAACTGCAACCTCAGATTTACAACCTGATGTCCAATACGGCTTCCTGGTGGAAGAAATCCCAGAGAGGTCATCACTTTTGATAGCCAGTCAGCAGAACAGCTGCTACTGCCTCAATCCTTGACCATTTTCCGTGGGCATATGCTCATTTTACTCGCCTTCCCACTGCGCAGGCAACGGCCGACTCGGAATCTGGAATTACACATTTTATATAATTCCTAGTTTTTCACCTTCTCCCAGTGAAAATACACAGTTTATGTCCTATTGTGTGTATTATCCTAATACAACTACACAGTAAGCTAGGAAATAGATTAAAGTGAAACATTTCAACAAAATCATAGTTTGTGGGCACCCCCAAAGAGCTCACAGCTGTCTTACATGAAAACCTGCTTGCAAATAGACTGCTATACCAGGCAGGTGCTGTGGGAGCCAGTTGAAAAATCGAAAGGCGCCGTACACTGCGGATTCACTAGGTGAAGAGATTGTGTGTATACACCAAGTAAATGATTAAGATCTGAGGCCACACCAGCTGTTCTACTGATCGGCAATCAAAAGTGATGACCTCCCAGGAATTTCTTCCACCAGGAAGCCGTATTGGATGTCAGGTTGTAAATCTGAGGTTTCAGTTAACTGTGTATTTGGATGACGGAAAGATTGAGCATATAACCGAAGAAAACTGCAGAGAATTGAGGACAGAACAGCTGTCCTGCTGAAAAATGATCACAAATGTCCGGATAAAATTCATTTCCATGCTCAGAAAGCGGTCCTGGGGATCATATAAAAAAATCTGAGGACATGGTTAACTGCGCATTCATAATTCGCATCAATTGAGCCTATTCCCAAGGCTAACGGCCTAGATTTGAGGCCAGAACAGCTGTCCTGGTCCAAACGATCAAAAAGTACCCAAAAAGGAAAAAAAAAAACAAACAAACATCTGCGCCCTAAGTTCTGCAAAGAGCTGTAATGAACTGAGAAAAAAAATGCTTCAACACAGCTACTAACATAATAAACAATATTGAGGGACAAGTAAAAAAATGATCTTGAAATCTTCATGTGCATTTGTGAAATGGATGATTCCTTAGTATTCATAAGTCCCTCCAGGCATCCCTGGCACCTCCCTGTACAATTCCCTCCTTCCACGATTTCAAAATTCAGACTCAGAACACAGGATGGCTCGCTCATGAGTCTCGCTCGGTCTTGTGCATTGGCTGACATGCTTTGCTCGTTTGGGGTAGGATATTGGATAAGGGTATACATATGGAGAGCAGGTCATATCAGACTGCCAATTATTTATGGGTGTTCACATTATTAGTAAGTATGATTCAATTGTTGTGATGTTTAAACTCATTATGAGGCAAGATATGCAGAAAGATTTTTTGAATTAGCGATTCAGCGACTGCTAGTGGGTCTCAGAACTACCTGCGTGATCAAGTTTTCTCAATTAGCAATTCGGAGAGGCCAGAAAATCTTGCATGATTCTGCAGCATCAGCTTTTTTGAATTCTTGTGATACAAAGGCCCTCTGGGCACCCCCTGGTACCTTGCCCTGGACCTGGAATCACATACTAGAGTTGAATAGACTGATTCTGAGGTTGCCCGGGTGCAAGTCTCGCCAACTTGACTCGGAATCTATTCCATTATAATTTGAACCTTGAAAATGATATCAAAGGCTGGAGACAGCTCAAAGTTCGCTCGGTCAACGCTTGCGTGTTGACCAGCTCACATTGAGCCCTGTGATCTGGTGCAGCAGTTGAACTTGACTAAGCTAATACCTGAGTTCTGTACACTGAATGCATTGAATCCGACTTTGATAATGGTTCAGTGAGGAACTAAATGATCTCAAGGAGACAATTTTGAATTCTTTGAATTAGCCAAAGCAATCACTGGATGTTTTCCAGCTGGGAGTGACTTTTTGCATGATGCACACATGTGCATCAAGTCCTTCATTGTCTTATCTATCAATGTGTCTGCATACAAAATTGCTCCGTCATATGCTTCCAAGTTATATGTAGTAGAAGTGCTACAGCCGGTGGGCTGGGATTGCGCAGAAGAATTAAATCATAATCAAGGGGGTCTTCAATTGTCAAAAGTCTGTGAAGCATTATTCTGCCACACACAGCACAGGGCAGTGACATTCAGTTAGGTGAGTTAGTTGGATGGTCAATGCAAACCTGTTTCAGTGATTGAATAAATTTTGAACATGGAACGGTCCTTGGCATCGTCGTGCTAACTTCACACAAACATGAGGTGCATTTTTTGAGCTGGACAGCTCTCACAGCATATATGCCTCATGTTGGCCTTCTCCAGCTCCGGTTTTCTGCTTCCAGCTAGAATTTCATGTGCATGAACCAGAGATTCCAAATGCTCAAGGTTGAAGAACCTAAAGAACGTAATGAACTGTGAATGTTAGGGCATGCACAGATCACGATAGCCTTGTCCTCTGGTTGTTTAAATTCAAGCTGGAAACCTACATAGTCATAGCAGGCATTCGGCCAATAAGTAGAAATCCTTGACATGTCTTGTGAAGTTGTGTGGTCATTGCAAAAGTCTACTGTGAGAATTGCTGTCGCACTCATTGGATTTGATTCACAGGTTTCATGATGCAAGTGTGCCTTATGAAGCTGCTGGAAGGTCATGATACTGTTGCGACCGGGACAGGATACTTAGCAATGGTGAGACTTCACAAGAGATAGCAAAGCAGGCCGTTGTACGACCACTGAGCAGCCATGATTTTTTGCGAGCTCGCTCATTCAGTGATGGGCTACATATCCAAAGAGTTTACAGAACCTGCCATGTCTGTACAACTGACAGCAATCACGTCAGATTCGGGAGAGCCAATGGTGATCTCATTCAGCTTATACCAACGACTAAGCAGAGAGGTAGACACAAAGGTCTTGCCGTCCAAATTATGACTTGTTTTTGCATCAGGAAAATCAGCGGAAGGACCGTTAGAGGATGGGGAGTGAACATATGAACATTGAATGATGGACGGTGAATGGTGAACAAGGGATGATAAATAATCAATGTTTCAGCCTGCCATGTATTGGGTTTGGCATAAGAGTGGGAAGCTACAAGGCAAGTCAGTCGCAGACACAAAGATGCAGAGTAAACATGTATATGAAGTTGCTCTGTTCATTTCAGGGGTGTCGAGGAATGCATCCGCCGCTTTACGTTTGACACCAACCCTCCCCAGGTTTTTTTTCAGTTGAGATTGTGACATATGTAGCAAAGTGGTCTACAAAGTTTGTTGAGGGATAAATTGTGAAATCAGAATACAATCATACCTCCATCGACCGGTTTCGCATGATTCCAGGAGCGGCTGATTGATGGTTGTCGGTCAGGCCCAGTCTGCTGCGAGATGCAGACTCACAGATTTGGGGAAGTAAAGAAGAATCAATCTTGGCCACTGAGAGACTGTCCATATTGGCCATCATTTGAGAAGGATTGACATCCGTGATGAGGGGAGGGTCCCTGTAACGGTACACTCCACACTTGCTAGATTTCCGTTCCACTTTCCTTTGATTCCGACTTGACGCAACTGCCGTTGCCAAGATACCACACTCCTTGATTGATTTCATTTATCCTGTCACCCCTATTTACTCGTAGTATATAAGCCTTTGATGTCCGTAGCTAGTCCCCTGGTCAATACTATCACTATGCCACTCACCTCGTTGGATCTGACCACCCAACCAACCAAAACCTTTGTGTGCCGGAACTAGCCACCAACTCTCAAGCTGGCTGCTCTCTGTCACGGTCCCGCAACACAAGGTCAGAAGTGCTGGGTGACGGGGATGCTCAACTGAGACAGACTAGTGGTTGTTGGCCATCTTGCGATGTTAAGTGAGATTCTGAGAAATGGTTGTTGTGAGTAGCAGAGATGAAGGAGGGCTTGACGACACCGATTAGGAGCGTAGACGTCACGGTAACATCCGGTTCTCTCGATCTGCTGATATTATTTATTTTTAAAACACAGTTATTTATTTATTTGAATCCTTATACGGACATGTTTCATCCCTTTCATGATTGAGGATGGAAAGCACATTATTGATTTGAGACCTGGTTCCTAACCCAGTACCAGGAATATAAGTACTCGTAATCCGATCAAAGTGAATTCGGAACGGTCAACATGGATTCCGCTGTCGAATGCGGTGGATGGACATGCACTACATTTTGATGGCCCCTCAGCCGACTTGATCGAGGTCGGCTGAGGTTGGCCGAGGTTGGCCGAGGGGGCTCGACCGGGTTGGTCGAGGGGAAGTTGGCCGAGGTTGGCCGAGGTTACCTCGGCCAGGTTGGGCGAGCCCTGATCTCTGTCCCAGCGCCCCTCCAGCATCCCCGGCACCACAGCCATGTGAGTGTGGGAGTGCTGTAATTTTTAGTTTGCCGATGGGTTGGGCTGTGTGCCAAATCAACCGATGTCGCGTGGCATGGCCAAATCAGGCCATAAATCCGAGATGCCTCTGGTGGACTGGAAAAAAAAAGGGCTTGAGGGAAAACCTAGAGTTGTGGGTTGTAAATATTAGTAGATGATACTTATGAACCCTTGCCGAGGTGCATTGGATTATGCTACGTTACAAACAGTGGGGGTCGCTTTCGGCGTTATGTCCCAATTTGGAGGGGCATTTGACACGTTGTGATGTATGTGCCGGATCAGTAGATCACTCGCCCTTTTGCGTTAATAACGGTTAGTGAGGAGTGGCATGAAGTTAAAATTGAGGTTGACCAACCTCGACCGACTAGGCCGAGCCAAGGGATTGGCCGAGGTTGGTCGAGGCAGCCCCAAAATGTAGTGATGGTCAATGTAACCCGCAAGTTGCGTGAGGAGGGAGGACACCAGAAGAATGCGGGCATATTCCGGAGCAGGTGTACTCTGTGCCAATTTGAGTGTGTTGCAACATCTCATATTTTGCAGAGTACATCTCGTTGGCCTTGACAGGGATGCTGAAGGATACCCAGTCGCCTGCTGGAATTTTTGAGTTGTTTAATTCACTGCTGCGAGGCCGTCCGCAGGGGTAGATACACCTTGACCTTTGAGAAGGCTCGAAATTAATGCATCTAGCTACTCGGCTGTCCTAATTCGTACCTGGTCCCGCGTGAGATAATTCGAGCTCGATGGCGTGCTGATGTCCATGAGTGCGTTGTGGAGCCCCGGGGTATTGTTGGATGTGATGGATTGCGACTGAGGCTGACAAAACCTTCCGGAGCGCCTGGCGACAGGCTTTGAGAAGGCGAGAAAAGTCGCCGCAATGAAGAGGGGGTGCTAAGGCGCATAGGTATCGGAAGAAAAATAGACCAGATGATACAACATTACATAGCCGATGCTGAAAGGTAGACTACAGTGGGTCTTTTGTTAGCTGCCAGTCATTATTCCAGATTTCCTTCCGGGAGCCAAAGTTAGACCAGTTGAAAATTGCAGCAAGAAAACATTGTTATCATTGAGATGACTCTGGTGCTGTTGACTGAAACAGCACAGGTTATTGATTATTAAAGGAGGGAATTCCAAGCTCTCGACGAAGCAGAGTCAATTAAATTTGGGTTCACCCCTCAACCTCTGAGAACGTCAACTGGAGTGACTTCACACCTTCCAAAAACAAGCCTCAGCATTAGGGCTGTTTACCATACCGAGGCTGCCATATGGGTGTGAATCCAGCCGGAACCGTACCGTACACGAAGTTGCTGAGGTGTCTTACGGTACAGTACGGTACTGTATTACGGGCGTAAAGAGATTTATAGAATGTTTCAAAACCTCAACTGAAAGATCGAAGTTGGAATTATTCCCATGTATGCCGTCATATTCTGCTCCAATGCAACTCCAATGTGTTGTAAATTTGTGCTTTTAAACTCAAGATTTCCAAGGTTCAGATGCCGGGCTGACTTCAACACCGTCTGGTTAAAGTCTGACTCTTCCCCTCCAGGAGATAGAGCGCAAGGTGTACCCGGGGGATGTAAAAGAGAACATCCGGCACGTATATCTGATTTTTAACATGTTAATTCCTTAATTAAACCCGCAGAAATGGTCACCTGGCTTGACCACCCGTATACAGCTCGTGTACGGCCATCGGGAGCCGTAACGGTACGGGTAAGTACGGTATATGGGGCCTGGGCCCTGCCGTACGCCAAGTCAGCATTGAACAAGGAGCCGTTCTGAGATTCCCGGGCCCCAGGAGGTTAACTAGCAACAGAAGCGGTCCCGGAGAGACATGAGAGTGGAATTTCCGAGAGTTAGTTGGCATTTGTCGGAAGGAAAGATTTGGCAAGAAGATTAAATCCGATAAATCCGATCAATGATCGGCCCGAACATAGCCGAGCTCTTCAAGCGCAATTCTGCTCGTCCCCGCACTGGCTGCATTTACCACCCCATCCCGCTGAAGCGCACCGCGTTTGCGGTTGCGCTGAAGCGCGTGTATTCCTCTCAGTGTTTTTGATTGATTTTTGTACAACCAGTTCCACATCTGCGATGGTGTGGCTGGGAACGCCGAGACCAACGCCGTCGTCATTGGTGCACTGCCCTTCCCTATTCGCTTGTAAAATGCGTCCTTCTCAAGGAGATTCCCCGCAGACCGACGGAGCCGACGTCACTCGTAAACTTCGGCACACGGGCGAGATGCGACCTCTTCAACCCCAGATCGTCGGTCGACAGGGCGTCAGTCCGGGGCATATCTCTGCCGACGTGACGTCGGCAGACATTGACACCTGTCGGCCTAGGTCGGCAGAATCCACCTTCTGCTTGAGTACATGCCATCAGATCAATAGTTACTCGCCCATTTATAGAACCAGCGGGGAGAATGAATGGTACTACAATATGTGTACAGATAGGAAGCCCAATCGACGGTGCTCAGTTCTCGACCTCGACAGACTCAGCTCAGATTTTAATTCACAATTTTTGCGCACTGTTGCAAGTATAGAAATTCTAAAAATATGAACACCAGAACATCGGTCAGGGCAAAGGTGTGATGGTTGATGAAATAAAGAAGCCGGCATTTCATTGGTTGGCTACATCAACCAATGAAAGGTGGGTAGGTTTCTCAAGAACCTGATTGATCAAGTGTCGACTCTCTCTTTCTCTCCCCCACCATGTCTACCAGCCACCCTCAGAAAGCAGTTGGCTCCCGCCTCTCATCCAAACCCTCAGATTCTAATCCAGCCTGGCTCGAAGCTCTGCTCTTCAACGCAAAGCTGATCACGACTGGTGCAGATGCTCTCCCATTTCCATATGTGAAGGGTGTCTTTGGTACTGTTGTCTTTCTTCTGGAGGCAGTTCAGGTATGGACTGAACTCGAACTGTTCCTGACTGAAAATAGTACTGATTTTGACTCCTGCAGACAGTTAAACAGAATCAGGAGAGTATGAAAGAACTGTGTGGAGATACTGTGGATATCATCACTCTCCTTCGAGAGCAAATATCAGTGCATGGGAACACAGCTGCTCTCAAGTTCAAAACTCAATGTGAGGAGCTTGACATGTAAGTGACTCTGTCTTTGGTTGATGATCGGCTCATCATGCTGTTCCATTCAGGTTCTTGCAGGATGTACTAGAAGCAGTGAATCAACTGCGAATGAAACCCCGAGGTTTTGGTGCCCGTTTCAAGGAAGTGATCAGGGCAAGCAGCACTATGGATGATATCAGCCGATTTCGGACCAGGATCCAGGAGATGAGGTCTAATTTCATGGTGAATTTATCTTTTTAATGCATCACATATTTTCTGATTAAAATACTCAGCTCATGGCAACCATGGATACAAATTTCCAGGTCCAAAAGGTTTTGACTGTGATATCACCCAGTATGATTGTTCTTCTACATGGTAGAGTAGTCAATCTCATCTGGGATTCTGCAGATACACCAAGAGCCCAAGTCCCACAGCAAATCAACAATTGTCCTCCACCCTCTAGATTATTTCATGGCAGACAGACCATTCTCCAACAAATGCATGGTTATTTCACACAGACCACAGGAAAGCAAGATATTTTTCTGCTGTATGGATTAGGTGGTGCTGGAAAAACACAGATTGCACTCAAGTTTATAGCAGAGTCAACTTTCAAGTGAGCTTCCTTATCTGAAAGTTTGCCAGTGTGTTTATTCTCAGCTTTACCGACATATTCTTCATTGACAGTAGCTCCATTGAGACAATCAACACAGGTCTAAAAAATATAGCCAAGACAAAGATTGTTGGAGAGTCTTCACAGGATGCCCTTCAATATCTCAGAAGCAAACAGGAGGAATGGCTGTTATTCTTTGACAATGCTGATGACCCCAAAATTAATCTGAATGATCATTTTCCCCAATGTGATCATGGCAACATCCTCATCACATCTCGAAACCCTGGACTTTGTGTCTATGCCAGCTCACATTCTCTGGTCTCTGACATGGAAGAACTTGATGCTGTGGATCTATTGCTCAGAAGTGCAGGCCAAGAGACTGCACATGATACCAGAATGACTGCTGGTCACATTGTGAAGGTAAGTCACTGTGTCCACACAAGTCATCCATCCTTTTCAATTTTTTAGGTGCTCTATTATCTGCCCCTTGCAATCATTCAAGCGGGTGCATTCATCTCAAAATCAGGAGATCTTGACAGCTATCTGGCACTCTATGAACCGAATCAAACTCGTCTGCTGAGTCAAAAACCCTCTCAGTCCCACGATAATTATGCCTGGACAGTATATACCACATGGCAGATTAGTTTCAATCAGCTCAGTCCACCTGCAGCAACCTTCTTGCAGCTTTGCTCATTGCTCCATTATCAAGGGATCTCTGAGCTAATATTCAAGAATGCTGCCACTTACAAATTTGGACCTTCTAGTCCATCTAAAGAAGAGCTGCAGATGCCCCTTCAATACTTGTCACAGTTCTTAGGACCTGATGGGGTATGGGATTCTTTCTGCTTTATGAACATGACAAATGAAGTCAGAGCCTATTCCTTGATCAATTTTAACCCACAAAAAAAAATGTTTTCTATCCATCCACTTGTGCATGACTGGACTCGGAGTACTCTCTCCACCGAAAAATCATACTATCATTGCATGGTTGCAATCTTAGGAATGTCAGTGGCAGGACTATTGGACAAAGATCTTGAAGTGGCTAGTCTATGGATGCTGCCACACATTGATTCCCTAATGCAAGACAACTCAAACACAATCCCAGATTTCAGACATGAGTTTGGAAAAATGTATGTATGGGGAGAGAAGCTAAGCAAAGCAGAGGAGCTTCAAGCAGCAGTGCTTCAAAAACGGAGAGATGTTCTAGGTGAGGACCACCGGGACACTCTCGAAGCCATGTATTGGCTGGCATGGATATACATATACCTGGGTAAATTAAAAGAGGCAGAGCAACTTGAGGTCATGGTGTTGACACAGCGAAGGAATATTCTGGGTGATAATCATCCCAACACCTTGGACATTATGGCAAATTTGGCATGGACATATTATGGGCTGGGAAAATTGAAGGAGGCAGAGGAGCTTGGGGGTGTAGTACTTGAGAAGACAAGGAAGGTTTTGGGTGACAACCATCCAGACAACTTGAGAAATATGGGGAATCTGGCACTCACATACAACAAACTGGGGAAATTGAAAGAGGCAGAGGAGCTTGAGGTTGTAGTACTTGAGAAGCAGAGGAATCTTTTGGGTGACAATCATCCAGACACCTTGCGGGCTAGGGGGAATTTGGCAATCACGTATCATAAACTGGGAAGATTGAAGGAGATAGAAGAGCTTGAGGTTGGGGTATTTGAGAAGTGGAGGATTATGTTGGGTGACAGCCATCCAAACACCCTGCAGAGTATGGGCAATTTGGCAATAACATACCAAAAGCTGGGGAAATTGAAGGAGGCAGAGCAGCTTCAGGTTGTTGTACTTGAAAAGCAGAGGAATCTTTTGGGTGACAATCATCCAAGCACCCTGCGTACCATGGGAACTCTGGCAGCCACATACAATAAGTTGCAAAGGTGGCAGGAGGCTGAGGAGCTTGGGGTTGAAGTACTCAAGAAACAGCTGGATATTCTTGGTGACAAGCATGCATGGACTGTAGAGACCATGCAAAATCTGGCAGTGACATATGAACAACTGGGGAAATTCATTGAGGCAGAGGGTCTGAATGCAATTCTCAGGGGGAGTCAAATTTAGGTTTTGTTACTCTACTTTATGTTGTTTCATTGTTTCTCGTTTTTTTAATCATTTGACACCAACTAATAATTGTCTGAGCAGTGTTGGAAAATAGGTTACCATACACCAAAGGACAGTTATGCAGAAATTTGATCAGAACACAACACATTCTCAATTCCATACCCAGCACTATGCTGTATCACTTCAAAATAATCTATGTTATATCACAATCAGGTTACATACCCAGAAGCTGGGACAGGCTCATGTTGCTTGGGTAATCTGGGCCTGTACAAGTTGCAGAGTCAGACCTCGACCAGAACACAAACATCAATTTATTCATTCTTATGACTCCAATCATTGGCAGTAACAGCATGAAGTTCAAAATGGTGCCGGATAAATCCATGATGCGATCAATCAAACCAAACATGTGATGTGACTCTGTCTTCCGGGTTATTTAGGAGATATGATCTCTCTCCCTCATTCCTCGCCGGTCTGAACTGAAATTCAACATTGAATATTCTGATGTTGTATGCTTGGCTATAGAATAAACACTACCAGAGTGATGATGGAAATCATGCACTGCTGCGCAGAGCAGCTGAATGCTGACGCCATAGCTCAATTGGAAAAGAAAACCATGGTTGCAGATTCCAGAAACCTGTGAAGGACATGGGCAGGGCTGAGAACTATTGAGTACACAAATTCCCTGACACCATTTGAGGAGGGGATTCCAATTCACACTTGGAGGAAGGAGTAAAGATAAATTTCCGGCATCAGTTGGCTATCCGATAATATCTTACAATGTGGCTGGAAATGCTGAGGCAGAGGAGGGCAGAAGCCAATGCCATTGTGTGTGCATTTTGCCAGGTGCTCCCAGCGGCTATGATAATTGTCCCCAGACCCAGATTCGGTGAGGAGGCGGAGAGCGTGGGGACAGACTCAGAGCCCACAGATTGCTGCTGTGAGTGGCAATGCCAGTGCATTGTTTTCTTTTTTCTGTATTGCTTTCTCCCCACTGCTCATGCATCAGCTCAACGTCACATCCCTTCTTGCACCCTCGGTTTCTTCATGCTGCTCCAGGACGCATTGTCCAAACACATCCCTCACTTGTCCTTTCTGCGTCACCCTTCTCTCATCCACACAATTTACAACACATCCTTGCAGTGTCGTGCCATCACATCATCCTCACCCCTCCTCCACATGCCATCAATGATGCATTCCTCACATGTCAACTCCACATCACGTTAGACATCATAATGCAGCATCATGGTGTGTTGCATCCCTCCTCTTGCAGATTTTCACGTCTCTTCCACGTCCCTGTCATAGTGTCGGTCTCTGGGGACCGGCATCAGCCATGATCGAACCAGCATCTTTGTTCGTGTTTGGTTGGCAGAAGCAGTTGGTTCCAATTTCGCAAAGGCTAAAACTTTGCAACACAACACTTTAAAGACAAATTGAGTTGGCCAATAGATACCAAATATGCTAAAGAATAGAAGTACCACAGCTGATTTTGCAATTTTCTCAAATACACGAGATGCACGAGATGGTACCCAATCTTGTGGGTTCTCAGGCATCTCCTTCAGTGCTGGTTCAGTTCTGAAAAATCTGGCCTGATACTTCTATGGAAGGTTCATTTATATATGACTTTTGTCATTGAAGTCGGAGAGTCCATGAATTTTTGAAAAAGTTTTAGGCTCTGTGCGCTGGCCAGTCAATGTGTGTTATCACTATAGCCAGTGGGTGACCTGTGTCACAAATTGGTTGTGTCGTGAATCCTGGGCTCAAATCTCACTCTGGAATTGTTTTTTCAGACATTCAAGGCTGGATTCTCACTCATTGACTTTCTCCGCAGCTTTGGTGAATATTCTAACGAAATATGAGGATGAGTATTTTCTTCGTGAGGATGGCGAGAGGGAGAAGAATGTGGGATATATATTTCATTTCAAATTCAAACGAGGATGCTATTAGGGGGCCTCATTTGGAAACATCCAATGAGCACTTTCATCCAGCAAAATGAGCTCAGAAAGTGAGTGTGAAAGGCACGAAAAGATGGAACATGCCAAGAGGTCGCAGATCTCTGGATCGGACTCACCATCAACAACACATGATTTGATCGCATGCAAGCACAAATGAAAGCAGACGAGAGTAAGGAGGGTGAAATAAATTTGAGAGAGCATGCATTTAGACATCAAACACATGATATGAGTAGCTGGACTTTTTCCAAGCAGAGAACTGCTTCAGACTCGGTATTACCGGATTTACATCCCGATTAGGTTGCATGTTCTTTCAGGCAGTACGTCTCATCCTGCCCCATAGAACCTCTTTTTAGTGAATATAGAGGCTGTAGTTTGTTGATTCCATTATTTTTTAGACCTACAGACACATCCATGATGCGTGCAAGCTTGAATACTGTGGGCTTGTTTGTTACCAAATATTTGGTGGGGGGGGGGGTCATCACGTGCTGTTGATGGTGGGTCAGATCCAGAGATCTGCGACCTCTTGGAAGTTGGAACATGCAAAATGGCTCTGGTGCTATGTCCTGAGGAGTATTTGAATAGAAATTCTATTCAAATACCCGGGGGGTGGGGCCTGCTTCTTAATGCTTGAATCGGGGAGTGGTGCTTTCTTGTCTTTTTTCGTAATCACCGCATGTTCGGTATCGCGAGGTCGCTCTTTTTTCGCTCCTCCACTAATTTATTATCCAGAATCTTATCCACAATGTTCATGCAGCTCCTCTACATTTCTGGCGTTTCGGCATTCAGAAACTGCATGCGGATTGCTCATTGAAGTTGGGCACGTTGATCACAAATGACACAAAAGGACATTAAAAAAGATCCATTGGACAACTTGTGCTTCATGGCACTAAAAGAATATACATAGTTCTGATACAAGACAGTCTTCAAAGTGCTGTAAGTAATTTGAATTGATGTGCTTCATAACACCACCGTGAATTAGTGCCACACATCTTGGAACATTGTCGGATGTGATGATGACGGGCTGTTCAGTGACGGGTGACACCGACATTTTTTTGATGTGTGCAAAAATCGTCACCCCACCCATACGCTGCCGGTGCTCGGTATCCCCAATCTTTTTCTCCTGTGGTCCCGAAGTGGTCCTCACGTTGAATTCTCTGCAGTGTTGAAACCCCTGCTGTATGCTAGAGTCGACCCTCAGGATTCTAACATACGGTACAGGTTCAGCCCCAATTATCCGTCAAATTGACGGGGTCAGCAACCCTAGACCTGCCAATCGTCCACCCAGGGACCCTACATCTGGTCAATTTTAGGGCTGCGACGGTCGTATTTTTGCCTACCGGTACCGTATCCCGTCCCGAAAAACGGCCGTATACAGAGATATGCCGTATATAGGGTTATGCACCACATTATTTCGTTTTTTTGTTGAAATTCCGACCTGAACAAGCTCTTTTCAGATCAATCTGACGCTGCCACGCAGTAAGAAGGACTGACGAGGTCTTTACCTGCCTAAGGAGAACAATTTCCCACACTCGAAAGGCAAATCATAAGTGAATCCCAAAATTCTCGTGCCATATCTTCCGAGATACTAGTGAACAGAAAGTAAACGCAAAGAGCATTTATGCGCACTCACAAACCCTTCCTACTACAGTTTCACATTTTTCCGGCCGGAAAATTGGACTAATCCGTGTAATCATTCTAACGGCCGTCAGTGCGGGACTACGGCCGTATTTTCGACGGCAAAGGCGGTGTACGGGACGGTACTGTCAAGATTAGGTCCAGAAAGCTGACGGGACGGTACGATGGCCGAATTATGGAACCCGTATAATAGTAAAATACGGCTCGAGTCAGCAGTCCTGCTGGCCATCGTCGTCGCTCTCTTTCGACCAGCTGAATCTCGCCAGTTGACAATATTGAAAGTTTGTGAAAGAAAGACTCTGACAGATTGTCGCCTTGATTTTATAACAAGGTTATACGATAGCTAAACAGTGTTTAATCCAAGGGAGTCAAGACTATACAATAGAAAGAAGTGTTGTAGTCCCATCGACCCAATCTTGTACATTGAAATTCCTTCGTGGCTGCTTTGTACCGATCGTGAAACGGGAAACTCGGTGGTACACATCTTCGTGTCCAGCAACAGGTACCACTAGGAGACCCTCTATTGAATGAAACTCGCCTCCGAAACAACGACGCAACTGGGATTACCCAAACCTTCCTTTCCGCCCGTGTATACTCTTCATCACAATCTCGACATGCGGAGAAGCCAATTACGTCCTCGCGGTTGCCTGCTTCAATAAAGGATAGGGTCGATGTGATTGGATTCCACCACGCTTCCTTCAGCATCGCCTTCATCTCTAAGACACCCCCGCTGACCTCTCCAAACAGGTTCATGGCGTTCACCAAAGTAGTCTCGCACCGGATCACCTCACAAAGATAACGACAGTTTGTAGGCCAGAGGAGGGTCATACGCTCAGCAGCGCTGACACTCCCATCGACCGACGCCCATGACCAGGTGGGGGCCCGAAACTCCATAGGCCTGGAAATCTGCTTGCCGTCGTCAACCTTCTCCCACAGAAGGTCCTCCAGCAAGTTGTGCCGCCACAATCCTGCTAGGTACTGGCTGGTTGTCCAAAAGCGCTGGAACTCCTCTGCGACGCCTTCTAACACGATGAGCCTATCTTTCGGTCGCGTGAGGTCTCTCCGTGTATATTCTGCGATAACAGCATTCCAGCTGTTCCGCAATCCGACTTCTTCAGAGTCAGAGAGTGGGTAATGCTCGTCCCGCCTGCCATTAACCAGGAACATGAACGGCTCCAGACGTAAATTTGTGCTGAACATTGCATTTGTCGCGTTCCCGACATTTTGAGGGTGTTTGGAGACGCATCCAAACTGGAGGGTGTGCGAAGCGTAGATGAGTACACGTCTCGAGAGCAAGAGCTCCTCAAGGCACCACGCGCGGGAGTTTACAGGGGTATCTTCCATCTTCTCCACTCGCGGCTCGCGGAGCAACATCGTTCCTATCCGGTCGTCATCCGGACAGATGAACGGCAGCCTCATACATGCGGGTGGTGGGTCGCGATTGTGCAGAAACCCTTCGCTGACCTTGCGCGCTGTGGCAGCGATGATCGTAACGTATTAATCGTGGAAAATTGTTCGCATACGTGCGATCTCCACCTGCTTGTCTGCTTTCGAGTCCTGCAAGATGCACAGGGCGTCCACCCACAGATAACGCAGGCCGATTTTACTCGTGCAGAAGATCGCTTCGCGAATTGTCTGCGGGAGGATGGCGAGGTTAATCGCCTTTGTGTAGGAGGCGAGGTTTTTGTGGTCGTTTTGTGTGACTGGTCTTCTCCCCAGACATAGCTGAGCGTGGCGTAGAAGTCTCGGATACCGGCAGCAGGGATATACAGCTGTCTTGGCTTGGTAGGATCCTGACAGTCAATAACGCGTGTCGGGAGCACATTCTTGTCAGGCGCTCGACAATTCTCGTGTCCGTCCTTCACGCCGGTACACTCGCGTAAACTCTCAGCGGCTTGCTCGAAACAGAGCTCGCTGCCAACTTCCCAAATCAGCTCTCGCGCTGTGATGTACTTCGCAGCGACATCCCCTACAAGCTGCTCAGTGATATGTTCGATGCTGGCTTTCCAATGCTTACCCAGTTCCGCATGAACCTCGAAACGCTCCACATAAAACCCGTCAACTTCCAAGCTAATTGTGTTTCGTCCTTCAGGCGCTTCGACTAGACCACCCTGCTTGGCCCGCATGAACTTGACCTTGACCTCAAACATTTCCTCTGCTAGGACATCCGTTGTGCGAGTCTTGTACTTCAAAAGCCTGGGCAAGGATATTACACTCCGTCCACTCTGTATGTCCTTCCACCTCGTCTTGTATTATTATAGGAAACTTTGCCTATGAAGATCACCCCCTGCAGCCCACGCTGAGCGGAATCCAGGGCAAGAGAAGAGCGTCTCTTCACAAGTCTTGCAGACAGAAGTCTGGCGCTCGCCGGTCACGTTGGCTTTTGGATCCATTTCGGCGCGTGACTTGCGGGAGAGTCGGGAACAGAGCGCGACGGCGGCGACGACGAGACTCGACAAGACACGTGTACATGGAGAACTGGTGTTGGACTAGGTTCGGAACAGGGATTGTGAGATTCACCGGCTTGCGGGTGCGGAGAGGGGCTTGGTCCGAACCAGGTGTTGGACACGCGCACTGTGCCGTGTGCGGAGGAATGCCCAAAGGTCCGACAAATCCGATCAATGATCGGCCCGAACATAGCCGAGACCGGTTGGTCCACTTCTGAATCTCTTCCTCTCCAATCCTCGCCGCATGGAAAAGTGCTGTTCGTCCCTGCGCTGAATGTGCTTGCCGCCCATTTCGCCGAAGCGCACCGCTTTTGTGTTGGCGTTGAAGTGCGTACATTCCTCTCTCTTTTTCCAGCGTTGTTGATTGTTTTTTTTTTGTACGATCAGTTCCAGATCTGTGACGGTGTCGCTGGGAACGGGGAGGCAGAGGCCAACGCTGTCTTCGTCGGTGCGCTGCCCTTCCCTATTCGCTTGTAAAGTGCGCTCTTCTCATGGAGATTGCCCCGCAGACCGGCGGACTTGACCACCGTCGACCCGACGTCGCTTGCATCATACACGAGACGCGACCTCGTCGACCCCCCAGATCGCCGCTGCATCTGGCGCTATAGGTGCCTCTCCTCCCTGCCTTCCTCCCCATTCTTTCTAACATCCAATATCTAATTTATATTCCTTTTCTGCAGCCGCCCGGCAAAACTCAAGAATAAGACCTCAAGCTCACCCACAAAGTCCATGATCTAGGTGCGGTCCGCGGTCCTCACCTCCCCCTCCCGCGTCCGCGCACGTCCACGCCCCTATCTATCGCGCTCTTCTGGTCCATTACTCACGCCTCCCTCCTTTTTCCTCCTATGTATCCTCCCATCCTATTTCTCTTTGCCAAACCCTCGCTTCCGCGCCTCGATTGACGGCCCCCTTCCTCCTGCACAGATCACCAAGTAATGCCCGCTCCCCACCGAACGACCTCGTCACCAAGCAGACGTGCTCACCACCGACATCGCGCTCACTGCCAAGGCCAAGGGCGAGGAGATCGCTGCCTCCTCAGCCGCTTTGCCTTCCTCCACGGCAGTGGATACCGCCGTCGATGACCGTAACTGCACCAGCAAAGACCGCGGCGGACAGCAGCGACCGTCGCAGCCGCAGCTAGCTCTGCCACGTCGTCGTTCGCGCCTCTAGACTACGCGCAGTTCCACATCTCGAACGGCGTGGCGGAAAATGCGGAGGCGGAGGCGAATGTGTTGGTTCGTTGGTGAGTGGCGGTCGCCTCTCCCTTGCTCCGCGCGATGCCTACCCTCCCCCCTTTCGTTCTCCCCCCTCCTTCTTTTCCGAGTGTACTGACTTCCTTTCTTCGCAGACCTTTCCGGCGGAGCTGATCACCATTATCGTCGACGTGAAGTGGCTCGCGGACCTGGACACGATGCGCGAGGTGGTGGAGGTGCGGAGACAGACTCTGAGCCGCAGATCGGTACTGCGGCGGGGCTATTGGTGCGTTGTATGTTCGTTCCTCCCTTTCAGGCCCGCATCCCTCTTTCTGCTCCATCCTCCGTTTCCACGTCTGTTCCGCGTTGCGCTGACGCGTATTCTCCCACGTCCTTTCGCGCCCTTCTCCTCTTCCACGGCCGCCTTCACGGCGTATCCCCCCCTTTCACCGTCATCGTATACCACATGGCTTCGTGCCTCCTCCAGTGCCCGTACCCCGTCTCATCCACTCCATCCCCATCCACTCGCGTCGTCTGCCCTCCGCCACGTCACGTCGTGCCTCCCCTCCTCTCCGTTCCAGTCCCGGCCCTGCTGCCTCTCCCCCTACTTCACGCCGCGTATCGCCTCGCGTCGTGCCGCGTCCCGCCGACTCCCCGTTACATCACCCTGTTTCGCCTCGTCCCTCCATAGTGCCTCCCCGTCGTCTCCCCCCCCCCGCCCCCTCCACTTGCCTCTTCCACCCCACGTCTCTCCCCACTCTGTGTCCGTCTCCGTCCGCCCTGGGCTCGCTCGCCTCGTTTCGCCACCGCTCACTCCACGCCGCACGCCAGCGTCCCATGATCCTCCCTCCCATCACCGCCCTCTCTCCCCACACATCCCCTTCCCCTTCACTTACCCGCACTTCCTCCGCCTTATCCTTCTCGGCCCCACTTCCATAACCTGTGCTGACTCATTTACCAATGCTCGTTCTCGCAGCCGCCGCCCTCCAAGTCGGCAAGATCGTTTGCAAGCCCACAGGCGACGTGCACCAGATCAAGATCGAAGATCGCGTAGGCGACCGCGGCGGGCACGGACACGTCGAGTCTGGAGGCGGACTTCCGACTAAGCAGTGAGTCCTGTTATTGTTATCCTTCCTTTCACTTCCTTGGATCCACCATCGCTTCCCTTGCGCCCCCGCTTCGTTTCCACCGGAGGCGAGACTCCGCACGCCGCACGCCCGACGTGGGACCGTCCCATTCCTCCACGCCACACGTGCCCCGCTCTTCCCTCTCCGCGCGCGCCCCTTCGCTCTTTCCCTCCATTCGTGTCTTCTCCGCGCACGCATCCTCTTCCGCCCTCTTGCGTCGTCCCACACTCTTCTGCCTGTCCCATCTCCCCACTCCCGTCCCCGTCTTCCTTCCCCCTCCGTTCGTTCGCGCCGCATTCACCCGCGTAGTCTCGTTCTTGCTCTATATCACTCCCCATTCATGTTCCCACCTTTTTTATTATCTTTTGTTGTTATCTTTTATATTACGGGAGTAGTTCCCGAAACTATTTTCGCGACAGACGTCGCGAGCAGGGCGATGTGTTCCATGACTGCGGCATCCCTTAACTCACCAATTTCGAGTTAATGGGTACGCAGAGTCGAGCTACGGACGGTGCCTCCCATGTCGAGTAGTGGATCTTTTGTTTTAAAATTTTCTAATTCCAGTTCAATGCCGTTCTTTGGGTGTGCTGAGATAGGCTGAAATCTATGAGAGCCAGGCGTGCAACGAGTGGGACTTCGCTGACGTACTTTTGTTGATTGGACCGAATCGGGATTGCTCGGGTCGTTGCGGATGGTCCACGTGGCAGCGTCGCTATCCAAACGCTCGAGAGCTTTCCTTCCAAGGCGGGGTTAAGCTGCGGTTATAATCTCTGTTTGCTCTTTCCGTCGATGCACAGCACGTTACAGCTAGGGCCAGAGCCTTCGAGTCTCTAGAATTTGGCTATGATGGGATGCAAATTTACTAGCACTGCTTTTATCGACGCCTCCACTTTTATAACGCAAACCTGCTTATTTTTTTAGCTCTCCTAGACCGTAGTCTCCCTCGATCATCACTTTCAAATGTTCCTTGCCTGCGGTCTCGAACGAATCCCTGCTTCCGAGTCTTCACACATCTTCAGCCCACGCGCGTCCTTCCCGGCTTTCTGGCATCCGATGCCATGGTTTTTCTTTTCCAAGTGAGTATCAATCGCGCCGAGCATACAACTTGCTCAAGCTCTTCCGCGCAGCACTCCGTCGTCGCTCAACACCATGATTTCTTCTCGACGGTGTATTTTTCTACAATGGAAATATGCAACCGACCAGAAAAGCGATCCGTGAACAAGTACATCTACGAGGGTATGTATGCGCTGATAGATTTCCGTGCACCTGCGGACTCAGCTAATTCAGAGAGAGGGGCAGCCTTCAAACTTGCATTTGCAGCATCAAACAAATGTCCTACATCTCGCCAGCAATTACGCAGCGCTCTATGATTTTCGTCGTCGGTCCGGCACCCATTCCAGCAGTGTTTACTCCCAGACTTCGGCTTCATGTGTGTGGGTCCTTCAACTTTGCGCTCTTCTGAAGTCTAACGCGATGCTCCTTTTCTCGACGTCTTTGTTTCGAGAATCGGAATGTAGAGATCAGGGAAAACACGATGGGAAAATACAAAAACACTCATGTTTAGAACCCATTTTACACAATGGAGGTCAGTTGTGCTCCTTGCGCAATGATGCTACGACTGAGAAGACTAAGTGGCGCTTGAATAGAACTATGGATCGGGTATGTATGTGCTACGTCTTTGCGGCATTGCTAATCCAGCCAGAGCATCAACGACCGCGATATACGGCGTCCGCAAATGCCCGCGCGCGACTTCTCCCAGGAAACGGAAACTGCCTGCTGTGCAACGTCTCCAAGTTACCGTGACACTTCCCGGCTATCGTCCGTGACGGGCGCGCAGCTACGAGCACGACTGCGGCCCGTCCTTCTGAGCGCTCCCCATCTCGTCTCTCCGCTCCCTGTTCATCGACGGGCTCGCCCTCGAGGGCCACATCTTCGAAAATTTTGCGCACTCCTGGATTCCCCGCGTTCGCTGCGGAGGCTGGATTTCGGCCGGTATTATCCAGTGCCTGGACGTGTGGCAATATTACGTCGGTGTGTAATATGCAGAAAGGTCGGGGAATTGAAGGTGGGGATGATTCTCCAGGACAGCCGGATGTCGTATATGTTGGATGCATGACATGATATCTCTTGGCAGCTCTCTTGACGATGAATAATAATATGTATGACCTGTACGGATCCTCGATTTTATCTCCACTGCCATTGGTGCATGGAAATTGCCTCAAGGTTCCTAGTAAATCACTGGGCCTTGAAAGTAAAACGGGACATATCCTAATGTCTAATAGCGATCTTGCTCAAGTGCATGACTCAAGAGGTTCAAAGGTACCCTCCACGCGAACATCCTGTTCCGAAATTACTCAAGTGAACCCCCCCTCCCCCCCAGACCCTTGTTGGAGTGTGTGCCAGCAACAGCATGGTTTAAGTTTAAACCATGTCGTCTCCAACGATGGGCGGGTTTAAACCATTTTTTAGGCTGTCTGTTGTTCTGTGGTGGAACCAAGGTCGGGTCAAACCATGTTGGTTTAAACTGGTTTAAACCATTTTTTAGGCTGTCTGTTGCTCTGTGGTGGAACCAAGGTCGGTTCAAACCATGTTGTTGAAACCAACATGGTTTAAACCAGCCCATTGTTGGAGATGACATGGTTTAAACTCAAACCGTCCTAGGGTACCAATTTCTTCTCTGATTAATGAGTCTTGAGGCACCACTAGCAATCATCGGTGAAAACCTAGCATTTCACTCATGCTCCAAGTGCAACAACTCCCTGCGCAGTCGGTTCAAACCTATTAGTTTTCTCCAACTCAGTGCACGCCGGACTCCTTCCACGCTTCTAAAGATCTACATGGAACACGATGTTTTTGATGAAGCCTCCTTGAAATTTCAACGTAACACCCATGAGACTAGAGTTCAATGAATGAATCTATCAAATGGATATTAGATGTATGTTGGGGATTTTGTGGATACTTGCGCAATTGTTAATTCAGCTATTTGAACCCTCTGGCCCATCCTCCAGCAATTAGGACTCGCATGCAGTTGCTCAATACAGTACTCCGGGTTTCAAGTTATGCTTGTCCTTCATGTGCTTTTGTAATTCTGCAGCTGGCACCGCGATGTGTATTTTTTTCTTTCTCGAAGACAGTTGCATTAATGAGCAACTGCATAAATAAATCTGTGGATGGGTATATGGTATATGGTAGACTTTCGTTGATCTCAGCGCTCATTTGCTAATTCATCCGGCAGTTGGCCAGCAGACTTCAAAATGACCTCAAATAGAATTTTAAACCGGCATAATTTCACTACGACCCTAGTGGACTGCTCGGCCTCGATGATTCAATTTAGTATAGATTCTCGTCAACCTAATCGCTCACTTGCTGGTCCTGGGGTGCAGGGACCAGCAGTTATTCTCAACATCAATCGGAAGGGCATGAATTCCAAAGTGCGACCTTGGTGCACAACTGGCTAGTCACCGGTGCTTTGTTTTTTCTTCGTTCCTCCTGCAACCATCAATAATAGCTGCCAATAACCGTCAAAGGTTCGTCTTACCGTCCTCGATCAGGGCCTTTACGAAGCGCGCAAAAATTCCATACCCGTAACCTAGATGCCGCAGGTCAATCAATCGCCACGGTGAGTTGATTAGTAGTAAACAAACACAGCAGAGCATAGGAAAATTAAAATGGCAACTGACTCAAATGGGCGGGTGTCGACTACTTAGCACTGTTGCGCACACCATTCTTGTCGCCACACATGACAAGATATCACATCACGTTCAAAGGCAGGCAATATGTGCATGTTGTCTAGACTGTAACTCTATTGCTTGTTGTACTTCTGATGGCTCACCGAGATATCACTGCTTGCGGTGACTCTGCTGATGCGCAGAGATCTTCGAGGCTTTTTTGTATTTGCATCACGAAGCAGCACACGCATTCATCACATGATCGTGTTCTGAAGTCTCGGGCCGAGGGGATCTGGTTCTACCCACCGCGGTCAGCTGTCCAAGGAAGGAATATAAATATCCATCTTCTGGGTTGAACACCGCATTCCATCAGAACGATGCTTGCTCCACCCTATTTATAAAACCGGTGTGAAGAACGAATTGCACTATAATATGTATACATAATGATATGGGCTCAATTCTCAACCTCGACAGGCTCAGTTCAGTCACAGTTTTTATGCACAATTATAAGTATAGAAATTCTAAAATTATGAACATCAGAACATCGGTCAGGGCAAAGATATGATGGTTGATGAAACAAAGAATCCTGCATTTAATTGGTTGGTGGAACCGAACAAGCAAGGTGGCAAGAAGCCGACTGATCAAGTGTCGTCTCTCTCTTTCCCCACCATGTCCGACAGCCGCCCTCAGAATGCAGTTGTCTCCCACCCCTCATCCAAACCCTCCCCAACTTCTAATCCAGCCTGGCTTGAAGCCCTCCTCTTCAATGCAAAGCTGATCACTGCTGGTGCAGATGCTTTCCCATTTCCATATGTGAAAGGTGTCTTTGGCACGGTTGTATTCCTTTTGGAGGCAGTTCAGGTAGAGTGATCCTGAACTGTTCCTGAATGAAAATAGTACTCATCTGGCTGCTGCAGAAAGTCAAACAAAATCAGGAGAGTATGAAGGAGCTGTGTGGAAACACTGTAGATATCATCACTATCCTTCGAGACCAAATATCAGCCCATGGGGATACAATTGCTCTCAAGTTCAAAACTCAATGTGAGGAGCTTGAAATGTAAGCGAGTCTATCTTTGAGTGACTATTGGCTCATTTTATTCCATCTAGGTTCTTGCAGGATGTACTGGAAGCAGTTAATCAACTAGGAATGAAACCCCGAGGCTTTGGTTCTCGTTTGAAGGAAATTATCAAGGCTAGTAGCACTATGGATGATATCAGCAGATTTCGGACTAGGATGCAGGAGTTGAGGTCTAATCTCATGGTGCATACATCCTGATTAATACCTCATATATATTCTGATTAAAACATCACTCAGCTAATGGCAACCATGGATACAAATTTCCAGGTCCAAAAGGTTTTGACTGTGATATCACCCAGTATGATTCTTCTTTATAGGGTAGAGTATTCAATCTCATCTGGATCTCTGCAGCTGTGCCAGTAGCCCAAGTCCCGCAACAAATCAACAATTGTCCTCTGCCCTCCAGAATATTTCATGGCAGACAGATCATTCTCCAACAAATGCATCAATATTTCACAACCACAGGAAAGCAAGATATTTTTCTGCTGCATGGATTAGGTGGTGCTGGCAAAACACAGATTGCCCTCAAGTTTATATCGGAATCAACATCCAAGTGAGCTTCCTCATCTGAAAGTTCAGAAGTATATTCATCTTATTCTCAGCTTCACCGACATTTTCTTCATTGACAGCAGCTCGGTTGAGACAATTGACACAGGTCTGAAAAATATAGCCAAGATAAAGGCTGTTGGAGAGTCTTCACAGGATGCCCTTCAATGGCTCAGAAGCAAACAGATGGAATGGCTGTTATTCTTTGACAATGCTGATGACCCAAAAATCAATCTGAATGATTATTTTCCCAACTGTGGTCATGGCAATATCCTCATCACATCTCGAAACCCTGGCCTTGGTGTGTATGCCAGTGCACATGCTCCTGTCTCTGACATGGAAGAAATGGATGCCATAAATCTATTGCTCAGAAGTGCTATCCAAGAGACCACAGATCATAACAGAACAACAGCTGGTCAGATTGTGAAGGTGAGTCGCAGTGTTCAGAACTCATACATATATTCAATTCATTCAAATGTTTTTCCAGGCGCTCCATTATCTGCCTCTTGCAATCATTCAAGCTGGTGCATTCATTTCGAAATCAGGAGATCTTGACAGTTATCTGGCACTCTACGAGCAGAATCGAGTCCGACTGCTGAGTCAAAAACCTACCCAGTCACATGATAATTATGCCTGGACTGTCTATACCACCTGGCAAATCAGCTTTTGTTGTAGGTCAAGAGTTCAGGGTATCTGCAACCGTTCTCTTCAGACTGAAGAGATCGGCTGCAGGGTTTGATTAATACATAACCCTCTGTGTCCAAACACGACCCTCGACCCGACTCGTCCCCATCGGGACTGGACGCGAGGTCAATACTACAACACTCCCCCTGACCTCGCTATCCAGTCCTCGAGTCCAGGCCAATCATACGGCGACACCGTAAAAGTCGCGTCGCGCGGGAGAATTTTGGTGAGAAGATCGGCGGGATTTGCATTGGATTGACAATAGCTGATGGTAACCTCCTTGTTGTCGATGAGGTCGCGAATATAATGGTATTTGAGGGCTATATGCTTCGCCTTGTCGTGCATGGCTGGATTCTCGGCAACAGATATTGCGGACTGGTTGTCGCAATACATCGGGGATGGGTGATCCAAAGGTTCCTCCATCAGCTCCCCGAGCTGGTTCCGGACGAACATCAGTTCTCTGCCCGAATGGCTGCCCGCGATGTACTCGGCCTCCATCGTTGATTGGGCAGCAACACTTTGCAGACGACTGATCCACGAGACCGCCCCGCCAGCGAGAAGGACGAGAGTTCCGGAGGTCGATCGCATCTTATCTTTATCACCGGCCCAGTCCGCATCGGTGTAGCAAACTAGAGTCTTGGACAGAGGAGTAGATGGTCGTCCTGGCCCGCGGTACGTAATTCCCAGATTTAGTGTTCCCTTGATGTAGCGCAGGAGATGTATCAAAGCATTCCAATGCTCGATACCTGGGTTCGAGCTGAAACGACTGCCGACTCCCACTGCAAACGCCAGGTCCGGACGTGTGCCCAACATTCCATACATCACACAGCCGAGGAGACCAAGGTAATCCTTGCCGGCCATGAGTTGTCGCTCCTCGGCCGTTTTCGGTGACATTTCCCTCGTGAGTTTTGTGCCAACTGGGAACGGGGTGGATACAGCCTTGCAATCAGCCATTCCAAAACGTTCGAGGACGCTCTGGAAATATTTGCGCTGGGAAATGCGCACGGTGTGAGCTTTGAGGTCCTGGGAAATCTCGAGGCCGAGACAATACGAAGCCACACCGAGGTCCTTCATTTTGAGACGTGCCGAGAGTTTTGACTTCACAGCATTCCAGGTAGCCTCATCATTCGTGGCG
Organism: Mycena epipterygia; assembly: GCA_029281465.1. Lineage (NCBI taxonomy): Eukaryota > Fungi > Basidiomycota > Agaricomycetes > Agaricales > Mycenaceae > Mycena > Mycena epipterygia. The sequence goes on along the minus strand of JARJCQ010000025.1, from coordinate 1,213,340 downwards.
CCCTGTAGATCGTCGACGTAGAGTGCAATGACAACGATGACATCCCTGCGCCGGCAAAGGTAAATGCTGTGATCCGACTGCAGGCGCGTGAAGCCGAGGGACTTGAATATGGAATCTATGAGTCGATACCATTGACGAGAAGCTTGCTTTAGGCCGTAGATTGATTTATGGAGCCTCAAAACCATTTCCTCGCCCTTGGCATTGAGTTTCGGAGGAAGACCAGGAGGTTGCGACATGTAAATTTCCTCGTCGAGATCAGCATTGAGGAAAGCAGTAACAACATCCATTTGATAGATGGTGAGACCGAAGTGGGCAGCGACGGCGAACATAATACGGAGGGAGGTGAATTTGACGACAGGAGCAAATGTCTCCTTATAGTCGATTCCGTAAATCTGTGTAAATCCACGTGCAACGAGCCGAGCTTTGAAGTGTTCAAACTCATTCCACTGATTATACTTGACGTTAAACACCCACTTGCACGTCACAATCTTCCTTCCCTCTGGCCGGTCCACGTACTCAAAAGTACCGGTCTCGATGAGTGACCCAAATTCGGCCATCATGGCGTTGGCCCACTCTTCGGAATGTACACTGGCCATAGCTTGTTTGAATGTCAACGGGACAATGATTGGAGATGCTGGGATGCGTGCAGGACGGGCATGCGCTTGGATCTCATGCTCCTCCTCCTCCTCAAGCGCAGGTACGTCTGCAGATTCCGCCGCGTGTGCTAATTTGGGCTTGTAGCGACCTTTCGGGAGATTTCCGCGCTCATCCGCCATGTTTTCGAAGCGCGCCGGAAGCCTTCGTGCCCTCGGCACCCTTGGCTGGTCAACAACAACTTCCGGCATGTTTTCTTCAGGCTCCTGCTCCTCGGGCTCCAAAAATTCCGCTTCGGGAACGTCATCCAATGCCAGCGTAGGCGGATCCTCAGGGATGGGGGCTGGCTCGGCGGCGTCGGGGGTTGCCTCGGCGGCGTTGGCAGGGGGATTGGGGACAATAGGAAGAAGGTTTCTAAGGTCGGTAATCACCTCAGTCCACCCAGAGCTCCTTCCGCGCTCAAAGAATTTTACATCCCGCGATTTCCAGACTTTATGCTTCACGACATCGTAGCATTTGTATGCTTTGGACTCTGTACCTGGGAGTGTATAGTATCCCAGTAAAATGCATTTGACTGCCGTGTTCGCAAGCACTGGCCGACCTTTTGCGGGAAGCGCAGAAACCCACACCTCGCAGCCAAACGGCCGCAAATGGCTAACGTCTTGGCGTTTCTTCGTCCACACCTCTTCTGGAATGCGCCCATCCAAAGAAGATCGTGTCGGGCAGTAGTTCCGAGTGGTTGCTCCGTATGCAACAGCATCTGCCCAGAAACCAATGGAGAGTCCGGCTTCAATCAGATTCGCGCGAGCGCTGTCCTCGAGTGTGCGGTTAATGCGTTCAGCTACACCATTCTGCTGTGAACTGTGTGGTGCTGTGGTCTGGTGCCTGATGCCCTCAGACTCAAGGTATGTCTCGAACTCGTCGGATGTCAATTCACCGGCGTTATCCGTGCGAACCTTGCCAATCTTTTGGCCAGTTTCTTTCTCGACTCGGATCTTCCATGCACGGAATCGCGCGAGAGCGTCACTCTTCTTCTTCAAGAAGTCCACATCAACGTGGCCTGAGTTGTCGTCCACAAAAGTGATGAAATAACGGCTCCCGCCGATAGAATTGGGCAAAGGACCACATATGTCCGAGTGTACAATCTCTAGAACTCGAGTCGCACGCGTTCTCCCTTCTTTTGGAAACGGCTTGCGTGCAGTCTTTCCACCAAGACACGCTTCACACGAAAAATCATCCCCTTCAAGTCCCATGTCCAGCCCATCGACCATCTTTGACGCGATGAGTTTTCTGAGGTCAGAGATATTCAGATGGCCAAGTCGGCGGTGCAGCGTGAGGATGTCGAGGCGCTTACCGGCGGGCGCAGGGATCTTGGCCTTGAGGACCGATGGGGAAAGTCCAGGAGACAACGTGGGATTCGGTGCATTTACAAGATTGAGAGTGTAGAGCCCGTCGCTGAATGACGCTTGACAGAGGGTGGTCCCACGTAACTTGATCAAACAGAGGGCTCCTTCAAACTCAAGCGTGACACCCGGGATCGCTGTCAACTGCCCAACAGACAGTAGTGACCCTGCGAGCTTTGGCGCGTGCAGTGTGCGTGTGAAGTCGATGGCCTGGGTGCCCGTGAGGGTTTCGACACACCTGCGGCTAGTTCCAAAGCCCGTCGCGTAAATGTGGCTGTTATCCCCGAGCTGAATCGGAATGGGCTTCCGGAGCGTGGTGTACGTGATGAAAGAAGACCGGTCGGACGTAAGGTGACGAGACGCGCCCGAGTCCACGAAAAGCGCATCCACTCGCAGAGCACTGGTGGTCTTCTTCGTGAGAAGAACCTTCGGATGGTCACCATCGTCCATTCCGTCATATGCAACTTGGGCGAGACGCAATTTCTCCTTCGCCTGGTCTTTCCCGCTCAGCCGACAGTCTCGTGCGATGTGGCCCTTGTTGCCACATCCGAAACACGTCACATCTCTTTTCCAGTCACCACCGCTGCCAGCCCCACCACGTCCACCGCGTCCACCGCGTCCACCTCCACCTCCGCGTGCACGCCATGATCCTCCTTGGCTTGCAATGTATGCCTTGATGATCTCCTCATCATGCGCTTTCGCCAGTGCTAGCGTCTCAGTGTGCGCTTTGAGTGCATGTTCTTCACGAAGCTTGGTCGCAAGTGCGGCGCGTTGCCGAGTCTCTTCCTCAAGAAGGATTGGGGTGATCTTTGCTAGGCTTGTGGATGTCGTGGCGCTGAAGATGGAAAGACTTTGAACTAGAGAGGTGAACTCCTCTGGAAGGCTCTTCAGCGCGAGCTGGAGCAGCTTGTAATCGGTCAGCGGGTCGTTCCCGCGCTTCAAGTCATTTGCGTATCCAATGATGATATCGAGGTGAGCCTGCAGAGGTCCGCTCTGGATTCCCGCATACTTGATTGTGGAAAGTTGCTCCTGTATGGCGATCATCGACTGCATCCCTGCGGCCTCGTAAATTGTGCGGAGATTATTCCACATCTCCGCGGCTGTCGTAGCATCCTGGATGTATGCCACTTGGTCATCGCTGACCATCTCGGTGATCCTGCGCATTGTCTTCTCATTTCCCTTGCTCCAGTCCGCATAATCTGGATTGACAATCTCGGTGTCGACTATCCCCGTTGCTGGAGATACTGCTGGTCTCTGGACGATTATTCTGGGCAGGACCGCGGGCGCTGCAATGTACTTCCATCGCCCTTCGTCCACAAACTTGGACTTCGCTTTGAATGAAAATGTCTTCCAATTTTTGTTATCAAGCAAATTGAAATTGTAGCGCGTCGTGGAAACGTCCGGGGTTCCCATAACCTGTTGTAGGTCAAGAGTTCAGGGTATCTGCAACCGTTCTCTTCAGACTGAAGAGATCGGCTGCAGGGTTTGATTAATACATAACCCTCTGTGTCCAAACACGACCCTCGACCCGACTCGTCCCCATCGGGACTGGACGCGAGGTCAATACTACAACAGCTTCAATCAGCTCAGTCAGCCAGCAGCAATGTTCTTGCAGCTTTGCTCATTGCTCCATCATCAAGGAATCTCTGAGCAAATATTCAAGAATGCTGCAACTTACAAATTTGGACCCTCTAGCCCATCTAAAGAAGAGCTGCAGATGCCACTTGAATTCTTGTCACACTTCTTAGCACCCAATGGGGTGTGGGATTCCTTTTGCTTTATTGATATGACAAATGAAGTCAGAGCATATTCCTTGATCAATTTTCACCCTCAGCAAAAGATGTTTTCAATCCACCCGCTTGTACATGAATGGACTTGGAGCACTCTTACCAACAAAGAATTGTATCATCCTTGTATGGTTGCAATGGTAGGAATGTCACTGGCTGGACTATCAGAAGAGGAACTCCAACTAGCCAGCCTTTGGATGCAGCCTCACATTGATTTCCTAATACAAGACAACTTAAATGTAATCCCAGATTTCAGACATGAGTATGGGAAAATATATGTATGGGGAGAGAAGTTTCAAAAAGCAGAGGAGCTTCAAGTAGTAGTGGTTCAGACACGAAGGGATCTTCTGGGTGAAGACCACCAGGATACTCTGGAAGCCATGTATTGGCTGGCATGGACATACATATCCCTGGGGAGATTCAAGGAGGCAGAACAACTGGAGGTTGTAGTGCTGAAACAGCGAAAGGATATTCTAGGTGACAATCATCCAGACACATTGGATATTATGGCAAATTTGGCATGGACATATGAAAGGCTGGGAAAATTTAAGGAGGCAGAGGCACTTGGGGTTTTGGTACTTGAGAAGGCAACCAGTGTTTGGGGTGACAACAATCAAAATACCTTGTCAAATATGGGGAATTTGACAATCACATACCAAAGCCTGGGAAGATTCAAGGAGGCACAGGAGCTTGGGGTTGTGGTACTTGAGAAGTTGAGGAATGTTTTTGGTGACAACCATCGAACCACCCTGGCAGCTATGGGAAATTTGGCTGTCGCATACAGGAACCTGGGAAATTTGAAGGAGGCAGAGGAGCTTGAGGTTGTACTTCTCGAAAAGAGTATGCATCTTTTGGGTGACAACCATCAAGAAACCTTGTTATTTATGGGGAATCTGGCATTCACATACCAAACCATGGGCAAATTGCAGGAGGCAGAGAAGCTCCAGGTTCTAGTACTTGAGAAGCGGAGGAGTATTTTGGGTGACAACCATCCAAACACAGTGCAGATCATGGGGAATTTGGCAGTAACATACCGAAAGCTGGGGAAGTTGAAGGAGGCAGAGGAGCTTGAGGTTGTGGTACTTGCAAAGCGGAGGAGTATTTTCGGTGACAACCATCCAAGCACCCTGCGGGCTATGAGTAATCTGGCAGTCACATACAACAAGTTGGAAAGATGGCAGGAGGCTGAGCAGCTCGGGGTTACAGGACTCAAAAAGCAGATAGATCTTCTAGGTGACAAGCATCCACAGACTTTAGAGACCATGCAAAATCTGGTAGTGACATATGAACAACTGGGAAAATTGAGTGAGGCAGAGGGTCTGAATGCAATTCTCAGAGGGAGCTGAGTTTAGGTTATGTCAATACTGTTCATGTTCCTTTTTTTTACCATCTGACACCGACTGATAAATACCAATAATCATCTGGACACTGTTGAAACACAGGTCATAGTATGGTGACCAGACTGAAAGACTGGCAGTTATGCAGAGAGTTGATCAGGACACATCACATTTATATGACCTCAACAAGCCTCAAAATAACTAGTTTTATATAACAATCAGGTCATAATATACCTAGAAGGTTGAAGTATGACGGGATTGCTCTGATAGTCTGGGGCTGTACAAGTTAAAAAGTCAGGCCAAGCCAAGAGCACAAACATAATTGTATGCATTCTTACCACCCCAATAATAGGTAAACCCATTGTATGTCAGATTGGCTCAGTCATATTCAAACTTGAGCTCCATAGCTCCGACTGTGATGATACTAAATGTTCAGCAGCTTAATTTTAAGTAAGAGTATTTATTTTCCTCTGACCTTATAAAGGCAACCCAAGGGAAAAGTATGTCTGAATAGTTCACAGTTTTGTATATGCACTGTTGCCAGCGCAGGGCCAAATTTTCTGTGAGTATTTTTCATGTTAGTTCAATCGACAATGCAAATTTAATAATGAAACTGCTACAAGGCCAACAACTGGGGATGTTTATTTTTCATTGTTGCCATGGTACAGAAAGTTCGGAATCTCGAGTAGAAGAAATCAACCTAGTCCATCATGTGTGTGATTCCCTGCTGCGAGGAAGGTCCTCAGGACCCCAGTTGCCACAATGACCATGTATTGGATGTTGAGTTGCTAAATCTTACCAGGTCATTTTCAAATATTTAACCCATTCTAAAAATTGTGTGAGAATGAACCAGTTCGGATATGAGAAGAAATACAATAAACTGCTTCTAAATCGAGTTTGTCCTCACTGCTGGTTTCAATCACCATTAAATCTGTCAACACTTAATTTCGTCTCGGAAGGGCCCTGGATTTCTCGAGAAATAGCAGAAAGTCGCAGGATGATTGTTGGACACTGCGACAACTGTATTGTTGTTGTTTGACCCGATTGCGGGAGTGGTGATCGCCACATAATTAGGTATCTTTATAATGAATTCCAATTCGGAAGCGTGAACATGGATCCTGCGGCCCAGAGGCTGTTGGTGGTGGTTGATGTAGTCCACCAGAAGCCTGGAAAAGGGAGTATGTCAGTCCATCATACTAGTTTCAGCATGTTGGAACATCTCATATTTTGCAGAGGACACTGGCAGCTCGTTGGTTTTTGATATGGGGACACTGGAGCATGCCCAGTCACCCACAGTCCGGGGATCTTGTTTATCGAGAGCCGGTCGTTTAATGCTTCAAGCCTGTCGGTAGGGGGAGATAGATATGCATTTTTACTTGTGAAGAATGAATGAATTTAGGCTGCAAAGCTGGATTATACATCCGAATGTGCACTTGGTCCTGCGTGAGATGCCTGCCATAATTGGGGATCCATGGCATCCTGACATCCATGAGTGCGTTATGGTGCCCTGGGCATCGCTGGAGGCCCAGCGATGCGAGGATATACAAAACGGCGTGCACACATAGATTTGATGTGAGGCACATAAGATGATGTGCCACACATTCTGCATTCCCAATCGGGCAATGTGCCTCACTTTGGCAAACTGCCGATACAGGCCTTGAGCCTCAAGGGGCCTAGTGGCAAAGCTGATACCCAGACCTAGGGCAGGCAAGCTGCCCTAGGTCTTCAAAATGGTTTTTACACGGCTTATTATGTGTTTTGTATTCTTTTTATTCGCCATCCCTAGGACACTGACACTAACCGAACACTAACCAACCTAACCGAACACTAACCGAGCCCTAACCCTAACCACTAACCAGCCCCTAAGGCGGGGCCAGCGGTAATCACATGTACAGAATGTGTGGTGTTTTGCGCTATGTGCCTCCCATCAAATCTATGTGTGCACGCCACTTTGTCTATCCCGGCTAGAGGCTGAGGGAAGCAATCCATAAAGCAAGGAGGGAACTCCACCGAGGTTGACAAAACCCTCTGCATCAGCCATCTGACAAATCCCTTGGGCCTTGTTCGACCTTGTGAGCTTGTGAGCAAGCTCAAAACCAAAAAAAAAGACCCCCAATAAATATGTGAAACATGACCAGGAGACACCTTGAAAAAAAAAAGATTTGGAATTTTTTTGGGAGCTTGTCAAAATTCAAACTTGGTTTGCGGCCTTGTGAGCTTGCGACTTTTTTGGACCTTGTTCGACCTTGTTTGGCCTTGTACAAGGCCACAAGGTCAGCTGTCAAAAGTCTGATGTGGAGTGTGCCATTCTGCGTATCCTATCTAAGCGATCTGGCAAAAAGGCCAGAAAGGGGAGAATGTTGCGGCAATCCAGGGCAGCAAGGATGTCAGAGGAATATTAGAAAAGAAGTATGTGAAGTGAAGATGTGTTGGGCCGCCTTTATATGACTTTCAGTGCAGTGCATCATCATCAGATAGCCACACCAAAAAATAGAGCATGAATCGTCATCGAGCCCGAATAATAAAACAATAATCACCCATCCGTGTAATGATGATGAATTTTGATGTCACAACGTTCTTACGCAGGGTGAAACCTGAATTGCCTGGAAACCTGGGCCGATTTTAAGCTAGTGACAGCAACATTAGCTGAAGGTGAAAGGCAGACCCACTAATTGTAGTGATGTCTTTGATGAGTCTTCTGGAATTCTTCACTATTCCATAATTCCTGGAGCAAAAACCTTTTGTCCTGTGCCAGCAAGAAAATTTTAGTATCATTGCGGTGAATCTGGTACTCTTGGCTGAAACAGTCTAAGCTGGTAATCGACCCCTGGATTAAAATAGGCGGACTTTGATTGTTTGCGACTGTATGATAACTACCATTGGCCGCCACTGTTCGATGTTGCCCGAGAATAGGATGTTCTCCCCCTTGTTGATAGCAAGGCAGTCCATCTATGCAGGGTTGAATGTCTTTCCCCGCAATTTGCACCTTGACTACCCACAGTGCTTGATTCGATGGCTGCGTCATTGGCGGATACATCGAAACCGTTGATAATGACGCCTAGACTTCGAGTTACTTATGAGGATCATTCACGACGTGCGAACTTGGATCAGAATCCGAGCCAGATTTGCTGTTGAGAGCCGATCCAGAAGCTAGAATAGCAATGCTAACACGGATATATTTGTAATGAGAGAATTCCGGCCCTTCGAGGAAGCAGTTGGGAAGAGCGGAGTGTTCAACGTTCCGGTTCAACGTCCGAGTCGACTTTCAACTTGAAGCTTGAACTGAAGTGATCCAACTCGTCGCTTCAGGTTGTGGGAACCTAGGAGTCGTAGGCTGTGAACTTGCGCTGGAAACGCGATGTCCCTGATGGGCATGCTTGAGAGCGCAACTTATTTCCCGACCAGCCATGATTGGGCAGAAGCCGAAGCTCCGACAAATCCGATCAAATGATCAACCGAAACATGGCCGAGACTCTCAACCGCACCATCTCAATCTTCGCCAGATGGAGATGAACATCCGATCTGTAGAGAGCTCGTCCGCCGGATCCGGCGGATCCGGCGGACACCCTCGTGAAGGCTCTCCCTCCCCCCTTCATGGTCTCCCCTGCTGACCTTCAAGCCCTTTCCACCTCCGTTCACGCCTCTTCACGAATAATACCAGTCCTTAACGTCTATTTGTACCCCCTTCATGATTGAGCTTCCACACTGCCTTGCATGTATTGTCCCTCCTTCACGACGCGCAGTCTCCTTCAAGACGTCCACAAGTAGTCCAATACCTCCACGATTACTCATTCTCCTTCACGACGCCATCCATCTTTCAAGATCACCCAGTTAGTGAAAGCACATCGAACACCTTTCACGACATTGAAGACCCTGAAGCAATGTTCTTGCACCTTCAAGAGCCATTCGCTCGTTCACGAGGCCATTGCACCTTCACCATGGCAGTCGCCCTTGATGGATCTCCAGACTCGTTCGTGTGTTTAGAGCTCCTTCACCGGTCCACCCATCTGTGGACGGTCGGACCTAGTCGTTAACAGGGTTGCTCACTCTGGGGAATCAACGCCGTCCTTAGCCTCCCTTCAAGACCTTTAGCGCGTAACTATATAATTCCATAACAATATGACTCTACTCTTTTTTCTTGCCAACACTGGGTGACAATGGACGTCGCCCCCGTCCGTTCGCATGTCGACCCCGCCCCCTACAATTACCTGGCGCATCTTGACCCTTGCGTGGACTGCTTCGGAGACGACACCCGCGCAGATCAGTATATGACGACTCTGATAATGTCGCAGGGCAAACATCGTGCTGATACTCATGGCGCATGGTATAACAAGGTGTGTGCCCTATCGTTTCCGAGTCCTGCTTATCCCTTGCTGATACACGACCCAGTGTTTGAGCAACCCCGGCATTTGCCAGGGCTTCAAATGGGCACCAATTGCCAGAGGGCCTCGCTCGCGTCAGGACACCCAAATTATTTGTCCAGGAGCGCTTTGCGCGAGTAGGCCAAAAGCTCACCAAGGCTCTAACTCTTGTCACATTGGGTTATGCCTACAATGCTGTGTGTTGGCGCATCAGAAGACACCGACCATTCCAAACTGCCCCGTGGCAGGTCACTACGCCGGATTATGCAAAGAGAAAGGCCCCCCTTCGACTCTTCCAGCCACCCTCTCCTCTACCCCCTCCTCTTCTACATCCTTGATTGTACTTCCGAGGCCTCGCTCTTACGCTGCGCCTCTTTCCGACACGTATCAAAGTCGACTGCGAGAAATTGAAAACGAAGGCATTCTACGCGCATCAAGCATTTCCGAAGGTCGCTCTTACGCACGTCAGATAGAGAGGAGTGTTACTATACAATGGTGGCCAGAGGTGTGTTCATTCCATTCCATGCCGGTGCAAACACAATATTGATGCGACATTGCAGGAGGGTAGCGACCCTGATACCATAGACATCCCAGCTCCGAGCTACCCCTGGTTCCCTCCCGCCCACTCCACGGATCTTATCAATATGTATGGCGTCGACAAGAAAATGTACGGTGTCTTCGACCGTTTGCATGATATTTGGAAAGTCGGGTCTGTGAATTCACCCCCCCAATCTGTCGAGAAAGGTATTGTCCTACTATATCGAAGCGTGGGGGTGAAGTCGGGTGTGGGAATGCCCTTGGGATCGGTCTTGAGGTTGGATCTAAATAATAGGATGGCGACACCCGTTCGTGGCAGGGATGAGAGGTACGAGACCATCACTTCCAAATTAACTTCAACCTACCCATGTGCACTCTAGATTCCCGTCATCCTCCTCGTCGCAAGGCCCTTCCCCAGTTCGTGCAACTGATACACCCTCTACATTAGCGTTGGGATCTCACGTGCTTCCCTCACTTCCGCCACTTGGCTCACCTTCCACCAATGATTTGTCACTTTCATCCTCACCCATGTCATTCCAAGGACCCTCGCCTTTTGTTTCTAGCCCGGACGTGTTTTTGGCAACACCCTTCAGCTTGCCATCTACATCGCAGCTAAGACTGTTTGGTCCGCCTTCTTTGGACAGCGGAACAAGCAGTTGTTCGTCATCCCCAAATTCTTCCCCCTTGCGCCCAACTCCCTCTGTTCGACTGTCTTTGGCTTCCACTTCCACCGCCAGTTCAGAGCTCATTCCACAAACACCACGCCCCACTACCACGGACGCCGTGTTGCGTGGGATCGTGAGCCGAGCCGTCCCGGGCGCTTCCAGGTCAGGGTGGCCATACAAGTATACAAAGGACATGGTGGCTGGTTTCTTGCTTTTGGATCAGCGTAGATGCACACCCCAATCTCGACCCGATGATTTCCTGGCCGTGTTTGGTTCCAAGTACACAAGTTCAATGTACAGTGATAACCGCCGTGCTTGGGACAGTGCGTGTCATCAGGCCGTGGACTTTCACGCCCTCCTGGCCAACGAGGATGAGAACGAGGGTTTGTGGCGACAATTCCGGCTTAAATACTACAAATGATAAATAATCTAAATCTTGTTGGCGGCAGCTTTTCAACTACCTTAGACACATATCTTTACAGTCAGAGTTTTAGATACAGGCGCTTGCAATTTATGCCCCGTCTGCCTCTTTTATGTGTGTGAACGCGTGAAGTTTGTATGCCGCCGTACACACAGAATACAGTTGCGGCGGCCATTCAAAGGAGCGTGCACTGAAGCTGTCTAGCCAAAGACACGCATCTTTGGAAGATGAAGGTGCGTCATTTCCGCTTTAAGTTGTGGAGAGTCTTGTGAAATAGCTGCACCGGTGTGCAGGCGTCGGTGTGACAAACGCGTGACATGTCCAAATAGACCACATCGCGTTAATTATTAACAATTCTCTCCCCCTCCCCACCACCCGGCCTTACTTGGCCAGTCTTGTGTTTGCCCATGGGACGCGGAAAGAAACAAACACCGCCCACAACCGCGTCTACCAATGGTCCAACGCCATCGACGCGTCAACACTTGCATGTGCCACTCGACAGGCACACCGCCTCTGTTGACCGCCCCGCTGCCCAAACGACGTGTCCTGGCTCTGATTTGGTGGCCCCTGGCTCGCATCCCTTTCGTTGCTGCACCGAAGTGCCCTCCGTGGGGGAGCCGGGGCCCCTGTCTAAAGTTGACATGTCCGGAAGCACTCTAGACTCGTATCCCTTTCGTTGCTGCACCGAAGTGCCCTCCGTGGGGGAGTCTAGTAGTGTCACCACTCCACATAGTCTTCATGTTGGGCAGCTGGTTGGATCCTCAGAGGCGCTGGTCGATACAGATACAATTTTAGATGTGAGTACCAACACCTGCCGGTGCATGCTATGTATGTTGACGCGTCCACAGGGGGATTACGTTCACTCTGGCTGCGATACCAGATCTTTGTTGCCACTATATGTTGCCACCCGAGACGCCGCTGCCGACGACAACCCAGAAGAGGACTTGGACGCTCTGCATCCTCGGCACTTTGAAGCATATTCGCGTCAAAACCCGCGGCGATCTGCTAGGTTTTTAGGGAAACGCCCTCGCTCCCCCTCCCCCCCGCCAAAAGTCGTCCGAAAACCTAAAAAGTCAAGATCAAATATCGGGGCGGCCCCCGCAGATAAATGGATGAGCGAGGATGGTGAGCTGCTCATTGCCAAGGCAGACTGGACGTTCGTGGTTGCCCCTCTGGTTCTTTTGAGTTACACTAACACGGTTTTGTAGCACACATGTTTCCGACTTGCCAGTAATCCGTCCTGACAGAGCAGAGTCCTTCTCACGCACGCCTTCTACCGCTTCCACCTCCTATACGGACAGATCCCTTGACGCCGATCATTCTCAACCCAATGACGGGAGGAAAAAACACCATCGATCCAGTCAGAACGCCCGCAAGAAACGTCGAGGAGGAACAAAAAACAAGAAGCAGCGAAACGGTGAACCGAACCCACAGCGCAATGACGCCCTGGTAGCGCGGACGTTTGCAGCAGGAGATGCAATCCAGGGCACTTTTTCCATTTTGGAGGACGCCACACACAGCGCCAGTGGTTGGCAGGGCGGTAGACCTCCGGAACCTGCCCGATACCGGATCAACGAGCTTCACCAGCAGCTACCGGACGCCAAGGCTTTACATCCCTGGCTCAAATATTTCGCGCCTATTGCATACATCATGGGGGATGGGTGAGCTTCCAGAACTATTGAAGCTTGTTCAGTGCCGAACGTCCTTTTAGTATCAGAGAACGCGGCACCTTCTTCTTGGACTGCAACCGACAAATATTCATGTACCGCAGTCATCGCGCGTTGTGGATCCGTGACCGCATAGACGAGCTAGAGGTCGCTCACAACACCCTCGTTGGCAATGACCTAGAGTCCACGGAGCTCAGGGCCGAATTTCAAAATGCGATGCGGGGGCCGCACTTGGCCCTGATATTAGGCCACCACCGTCAATCCGCGACAGTACGTTTCCGATTGTACTAGCACAGGGCCCAAATTAACGGTACCAACCAACTAGAAACCTTTCCTTACCGCATGGCACCGCGAGCACCCCGACCGTGTTCAAAAGTTCTTGGGCCTCCCAATAATGCAGCAGATAATGTGAGTCCAGCTCGTCGTCTGGCTGCTACCGATCTGACCATCAGTTAGCCGTTTTGTCTCGAGCGTAATTCGAATCGTATTCCCAGGAGTAGCTGCCCGGTTTGAGGCAGACGCCGAATGGCATCGGGAACGCTACCAAATCCGTCCTCTGTTTGGCCTTTTTTGGAATTTTTGCTTGAACGCATGTTTCCGCGGCCAGCCGCGCGTACAGTCCTTCCCACATGCAGACAGCAAGAATCAAGTATCAGTCTGCGCACTTTTGATATACGTCTTGAAATCCGGATGTGCGTGCTTCACGCCGTCGGTGGCGTAGAGGTTATTGATCATCTTGTTGGCTTTGCAGGGAATTTCAACCACACACAAAGGACCTGGATCGTTCTGTGGGAGGGGAATGTCGCTGTGGAACTCCCCCCCTGGGTTTTGGCCGCATATCCCTCCGCTATTTTTTACCACTTTAATGTAGACATCCATGGTCAGTTTGTGCTCGTCAAAGGAAATTACTATACTAATCCAACGCCCCAGACATTGAGTTTGTCTACACGAATGGCGAGGCTAGGCCTACTCGTGAGAACTCGAGGCCCATTGTTGCTGGTGATGAACACGGAAGAGGCAGCATGGTGTTTTTCAACCAGTCGACTATGCGCCATGGTCCCATCACTGGTTTTGACACCCTAGAAAAGGCAGTTGAAGCAGGCCACTCTGGGACGACCGACTATGGGACGGATATTCAGGCAGCTTTCCAAAAGGCTTTGATTTTGACCCCCATTCCGGAGGAGCTTCGTAACTCAAGCGGCGTGCCATCTCCTTCTGACTTCCAGGCTTTCATGTAGGCGGTTGCTCAGTAGCAAGGACGTAGACTTCGTTTTCTAGAGGACTTTTTGTAGCAATCGTGGAAGGGCAAGGATACCCATGAAATGATTTACACTGCGTGAAGGTGCTTGAAGGTCGTGGACGATCAGACCAGGGTCAAGAATACCTTGCACGTCTTTCAGTGGCCTTGAAGGAGCTTGAAGGTTGTGGACGATCAGACCAGGATCATGAAAGCATAACAATACCTTGCACGTCTTTCAGCAGCCTTGAAGGAGCTTGAAGGTCGTGGATGATCACACCAGGGTCATGAACGCATAGGAACACCTTGCACATCTTTGAACGGCCTTGAAGGAGCTTGAAGGTCGTGGATGATCACACCAGGGTCATGAACGCATAGGAAAACCTTGCACGTCTTTCAGCAGCCTTGAAGGAGCTTAAAGGTTGTGGACGATCACGCTACATATAGGATATGATACATGAAGGAGGTTTTGAGTGTACAGTAGTGACAACGTTACTGGGGTGTGTGCGGATGGGTACCGTTGCGCTGTTCCACTTGTCGCGCTGGCCACGGTCAATGTGAATGACCCACTTCTTGTGGTACACCTAGGTGACTTTTCCCTCCCGGCCCTCGTACTTGTCCGTACAACGTGGGCCTTGTCGTCTTTGCGGATGGGCAGCGAACGAGCCTGCAGGTGAGGTGAGAAGGGGAGGCCAACAGTGCGCAGAGCACACACGTTATCCTTGATCCTCAGCTCCTTTGAAAGAGCGGAGGACATGATTTGCGTGCCTAGCGCCCGGCTGCCATCTGGAGCGCACAGCATGGGGGGATGACACAGGATTGCGTGTGAGTCCGTGGGCGGGGTCTGCAAGCGAGTTGAGCGTGGGGATACACCAAGTCAAGGATGAGCGAGTTGTGCAACTTGCGAGGTCTTTGCGGGTGCAGCGAGCGGAGATCAACCAAGCCGCCCGTAGGGATGCAGCGACTCATTCCTGTAGCAACTTAGGTGCACATTGATTCAATCGTAAGGCGCCATACTGACCGTTTGTTTCACTCAAAGACCCATGCTATTCCGGTCAGTGCGAGCGACTCCGCGAGGTGGGCATGTTCCAGAACCACACGGCGGGTCAAGGGCGGAGGCGCAGTCAGCGGCGATGGTGGCCATGAGCGCGGTGACAGGTCGTGTTCGCCGCTGGCCATAGGGCCGTACTAATACATGCGTGGTTAGATTGAGGGCAGGAGAAAAGGAATGGGATGGCCGCAGCATACCTCGTCTGTGTGGAGGTATGCTACGTTGCAGCCGTAGCCTGCGAGTGGCCAAAAGAAGTATGGGAATCCGCGCCCGCAGACGCTACGGCTGAACACGCTGGGGTGCTGCCGTAGGGCCTGCATACAAGGTCAGCTAAGAGCATTTGCAGACATCCGGTATGTCAACTCACTGGCTCCCGTATATCTCGTCGCGCCACCTACAACAAAACGCTTAGCCGCGTGCAGTTGTTTACAACCGGAGTCCACATACCTTCGTTCCTGCCTGCGAATAAATTGGACGAGGGGATCGCGGACACCTTGCCCTTGCCATTGCCGAAGGATGCGAAGGAGCGCGAGATGCCTTCGCTCGAGATAACGCCGCCGATGTACGTGGCGGTTACTGAGGTTCTGGAGAGAGGTTCGTTGCTTGGCAACGGCTCCGGCCCGATGATCCAGAAGCCGGGTGATCCAGATTCTAAGTTGCTGTGCTTCCATCGATCTCAACGAAACGTCTCAATCTCATATGCCTCTCCTCGGGGAGCTGGTTTCACGCCTAGCCCGATTCCCGGAGCTTGCGGAAACAATCAACTCGGCGCAACTGGAGAAATTTCTACGTCAAGTTTCAAGACTATTACCTGCCATTCATTCCGACATAGTTAACTAGGGATCCGCTGAGGCCGCGGGAGAGCTCGCGCAGCAAACAAAGCCCTTTGCACAGCATGGTCCAGACCCTTTCCTTTTTAGGACACTGCTAATTTTCGCCGTGGAGGCCAAAAGTCCGGCGACGTTCGAACCGCCTGAGAAAGCCCCACCGTTTGCGACTAACGACGTCCCAATAACTCACGAAATGAACAACTTTGAGGCCATTCTTTGACTCAAGGACCGTCAGCCACCTAGGTTATACGTTGTACTTGTTTACTGCATATGCCAGCCCTCAGCCTGGTCACGTGCGTTAGATAAGATTTGCTCGCTGCGCTCGCAATAAAGGTTGCGCAAAGACGGTTGACATTACGGTTCCTCCCCAAGTCGTGGAGTTTTTGGCGGCGTCATTGAAGCTCCCGCCATCCATAGTAGTCCTTTGCTGGGCGGGTTTCGGGGACTTGGCTGGAGAAACAAGTGATTTACTCTCAGATGACGAGGACTTCGGCTCCTTGGGCCCCGGATTTGGGATTAGTTTGTGCTCTTTCATTACCCTCCATCCCTCCTTGCTCATGACTGAACAGGCGACACTCTGGAGCCCCCAACAATCTGCACCACGGACACTTGCCATAGCGCGGCCCTCACTAAGAGACAAGAATACCAAGCAACCTTATTCACGCTGCGCAGAGGGATACTGCCCATCACTGTTGCATCTAGGTACTGTCAACGTGCGTACATATCATCTGTATTTACTTGGCATCAATGACGGGGTCGTAGATTGTCATACGACCTACCACCATGGTTATAAAATTTGAAATGCCTCCCATCCCCATGCTCAACGCGAATATTATGGCGGAATGTCGGATCAAATCATGGTCTCGCAGCACCAGGTGGTGGAGTGTGAGCTAGTAGTTTTTTGGGAATCCCAGATGCTTTTTTCTCAGTAAGTTTACGAGTTTATAACTCGAGTTTCCTTGTTAAGCAATAGATCCAGTACATCGGCAGAAGCAGCAACGCGTATTTACAATATGGCTTTACGCACCCGTACAGTGGAGGCGGAGAAAATGCTGCAAGCTATTACCATTTTGGAAAGCTTCTTTCTGCACGCCCTATTAAGAGACGCAATGAAACGAGGCGCCACACTGGCTGTGCCTCATCATGGTTCAAATACGGAAAGGTTGAACACAGCATTAGAGGCAAGGAACTCCCGCATGGTTGGGACTGGTCAAGATCAGTGGGCGCATGCCTGTGACGGCTGTATGAAGATTGTTGGCCTTAGTGCGTATATATCACCAATTTGAAAAATATTCCTGACGAATTGCCATTAGCTCGCATTTCTGCATGTGTCACAGACGGCGTTACTGTCGGACATGCTTGTTGTGGGGTCCACGACTGTAAAATTCCTCTAGCTAATCAGAGCGCCTGGTTCTGTCCCCTCCACAATGATCTACGATTTCTTTGTGCCGTAAATGGGTGCAACCAGAAATCCGAGATAGGTTGGAGAACTTGCACTGAGTCTACTCATAGGGCTTTTGAAGTGGAAAGACGTGCAAAGGGCAAGGCCATGTTTACATTACGGGCTAGGCTCGCTCGGACTAGGGGGGAAGCTCAGCCAAATGCCCCCGCTTCGGATTTGGATTATCTAGATCAAGTTCCCCCTGGGGATGAAGACGACGCGGACCTTGATCAACCTCAGCCTACTTCAAGGCCCGCTAAGATTAGAGGTCGCCTCAGCCGCCGATGGACCCACAATGAGCAATTGATGGTGCGGTGCTGTGGAGTTATCATCTCCCGTGCAACTTTTTTTGGCTCAGAGGCGATTACAGCTGTTAAGGTCTGCTCTCAAATTTATGAGCGAAACATCAGTGGACTGAATTTGAATCCAGGACTTTATTCACGTCACCTTTCCACCCCATTATCCTGGCTCTCTTCCATCATATATATTCTTCGACACCAACTGTCTCCTTATACGATATCTGGCTGCGTCCCAGGATCCACTGGATGCTAGGCTTGCTGCGGTGGGCTTTCCTGTGGATGCATTTCATGCATCCAGAAAACACAAAGACTCCGACGCATTTTGCATTGCCAACTGCTCTCCAGTCACTTTCCCTGAAATTGTGAAAGGAACGGAATGGATCTTCAACTCATCGGTCGCTGAACAAACAAACGTCTGGTTTGGTAAATTCCAGCCTATAGTCAAGGAGATGTCCGTCCTCCGTTACAATTTTTTCCTTGACGAAATGATCAGCCGGCGCAACGAGTGGTTCGTAGAGGAGTTGCGGTTGAAAGGACAAAAACCGCACTTTATACCATTGGAAGACCTCGAGACACGACTGTCTTTGTAATCTTATCTATCTATGACTCTTGGCGACTATTCTATTGCCTCTTCTATCTTTACATTGTCCGTGGCAATCGCCTTCTCCAGAAACTCTACCCAAGGCTTGATTCCAAGATACTCGGTTATGTCGCCATTCATATGCGCCTGGATGGCAGGGAGATGACTCCCACTGATCTGTAGCCCACCAGCCTTCTTTGCATGCCCAATCCAACCCGCCTTGACGCCCAAAAATTTCTCCAGGACTTTGTTGGTGATTGGGAATCGTCCGGCAGGGTCGCAGTCGTCGCCCGGGGTTAAGTGGGAAAGAATGTAAATATAGGCACAGAACACACTGAGACTACAAGTCGACGGTGCTTGCCTGTTGACTTGAACCTTGAGCGCTTCAGAAATGACATTGGTATAGTGCTTTGTCAGCCAAAGCACTTGGATAGGATCGCGTTGGGCTGGTACGGGTTTGGGGTTGGGTGTGGGCCTATGAGACCCGCCTGTACGCTTTCCTTTCGCCTTCTCATCCTTCTCTTCCTCATCATCCAGGCTGAGAGAAGCAAAATGCCTCTTGACGGCGCTTCCACTTTCTCCCTGCAATATATGTCAACATAACTCCAACGTGTTGATCAGATGAAGCCCACCGGAAGTTCAGGACTATCCAGAAAAATGTGAACTGTGTACTGGCACATAGTCTGGGGGTCGGCGGGGGTAAGAAGTAGGTGTGGAATATCCGGGAGCCCCAGATATTCAGCTCCCGCTCTAAGAATATAAAATGATGTACGCAATACCATTGCGTTAACAGTGAAGGCAATAGAAAGCCGGGCAGACCCCACTACAGCTTCGGTGGAACGCTGGAGCTCCTGGATTAGCTCATGCGTCTGGACGACCACACGGTTTGCTTCTTGCTTTACATCCTGGACGTATAGTATGGTGGCTCGGGGTGCGGCACCAGGACCTCTTCGCTCATCAGACACCATGGTGAATATTTTGTAGAAAGGCTTGATATTGATATCATCCAAGTCATTTGCAGTCGGTGACTTCGAAGAAAGGTGCGGCTTGAAATCCTATGTATACGGTAAGCCTGTATTTTAAAACAGAAAGCCTGGAGGAACTCTTACAAATAATTGTTCGCCTTCAGTGTCAGTCTGGGTATTGTTCAGAATATCGTCCAAGTCCCAGTTATATGTGCCGGGAGTAGGTGACTTCGGATGGGGCGGCGGCGTCTTCAAACCCTATGTTTGTGTTAAGCCTGCATTTAAAAACGGAAAGCTCAACTCTTACTTCAATAGGTTCAATATCACTTGAGCCTTTGAACGTCTGGATATTGACCAAGTCTTTTGTTGGGGTAGACGACTTTGGATCCAATGGTGTCTGCACATCCTGTGTCTAGGGTAAGCCTGCAATGTAAAACAGAACACTTGGAAAACTCTTACATTCAGTGGAAGTTCCACATCGCCCGGGATCTTGTTGGTATCGGCATTGTTGGAGCTGTTTATGGGAGTTGGCGACTTTGGAACGGATGCTCGCTTGAGATTCTACGTCTATGGTAAGCCTGAATTTTGGAACAGAAAGGTTGGAAAGACTCTTACATGGGTCAGTGGTTGAGCCATGCTCGGGACCTCAATCTCTCTGGCTTGGACGGCATTTCTGAATAATGCGTCCACCCGTTGCTCGCAGGGCTTGGTATCAAATTGATAGTCCTCGTGCAGAGGCCCTCCCTCTGGCCTCTTGACCATAACCCAATTGATCGTGACTGCGTTTTGGGTAATGAAGTGGCACGCCGCGCTGATTTCATTGTGTATTTTCCAGATTGCTTTGATACGTTTTACTTCGTAGTGTTCTTTTATTATTTGCTGTTGGAGGGCTCATGAGGTTCAGTAGCACAGCAGGTCTCAAGGGAATAACCTTAAGAAACTCTATGGGAAGCGTCGCCCTGAAAAAAATTAAGATGGAACTATGGCCAGGCTGGAACAAACGTACAGGTATTGACCGTTCAAAACACTCCTCTGATTCTCTGGATCAATATCCATTTCCTATGGCAGTAGGTAGAGAGGGCGTGTTTTTTTTCTTGTCGTTGTGATGTGCGGCTAGGCAGAGAGAGAATTAAAGGAACCGCTGTAACAGTGTGACACTAATAGGCTCTATCACACGGGGTTAGGCGGCGGAGAAATTCTATTCTGGGAGCCACGCTGTATGTATTACTAGGTTTACTTGAAAAAACAAGAAGGAGACTGGGAGGACAAGTTGGCTTCTTGGTTGTGAAATTTTCATTGGATTATTGAGGTATTATTGAGATATTTTGGGAATGAAAAGACGCGAAAGCAGGGAGCACAGTTTTATTGCAGCGATCAAGGCTCTCTCATACTTGCAGATTTGGAGAGGAAAACAGAGCACAGAGGACCAAGCAAGTCGGAAAGAGATAAACAAAGAGTGTGTGGACGTTGTTGACTTGTGAGCGCAATACCTTCCTATTTGGGTAGCTAATGATGGCATTCAAACGCCCAACGCTAAGTTATTTTTCGTGGCAGGGCACTTTCAGTATGCACCCAATTCTGACCTAACTTGCTCAACAGTAGCCAGTTGTTCAGCCGCTCACTCATCTTGACAATGTGGCGCTTTTTCGATGTGGACGAAATGTCGTGTTCACATGTACAAAAAAAAAAGCCAAGTTTGAATTATCGGGTGGATAATGCTACTAATAGCTGAGGTATTCAATGAGGTTACCTATAATAAACAAGAAGGGGTACGGTAGTCTGAAAGTGAAGGAGAGTGCATAGGCGACTGACAAGTACTATGAGAGTATATTAAGTAAACGAATTGCGGGAGGGGAAGAGAAAAGGATGAAATGGAAAGAAAGGAGGGAATGAGTAGAAGTAACTGCAGACTGTCAAGCGATGTCGTTGTGGGGAAACATCTGAACACCATACGCACTACTCTCACGCATGGTTTTGATAGCCTCGTCCCTAGTTGATTGGGGGCGATCCTCCATGATAAGTAGGACACCAGCCTCGGGGGTTAGAACTAACACCATAAAATTGTAGGGTGTGAGAGGCGTGGTTGAACCAAGCGGAATGTCGAGCATGCGCCTGAAGGTTGTTTCTATAACAACTATTCCACGCTCCCCGTAACTGGAAGGTAGTACAGTATAAGCAATATCAATGAAACCAGAGACTCAGACACGTACTAGCCAACTTGGATTTGATCAAAGTTTTGCATATTCCCCACCAGCCCCTGCGACTTGTTTTCCAATGCAACTGCCCTCTGCCAAAAAAGATTTTGTTGCCGTGGTCCTTCAGGTGTGGAGTCGTTAATCAAGGCGTCAAACATGGCCTTTTTAGCCTTGAGTCGTGTTTCAACGTCCTTGAAATCAATGACGATGGGCCATTGCTCGTAGCTAGCCTTAGGTAGAACATTTCTCTCGAATTGGTGACGATCACAGATGGGGGAAAAGACAGAAAGTAAGGCGATTAGGCCTCGAGCATTAGATGGGCGAACATCTGGGCGAGATTGGGGCAGTGCTTCTTCGTACATTGAGAGGAGGAGGGCACTGGGGTCTCTGGGTAAAAGAGCGTCGCAGTAGATGCAAATGGTGCTGGGGTCTAGCACTGTCAAGGAGATTGAACGACTGGGCCAAAAATAAAAACAAAGGGACGCACCGGGCTCCTCCGTAAACATCCTGAACTCTGGGGCATGCTTCACGGGGGCTAAAACGCGACTATTGGAAGTCAGAACTGGGAGAGACCAATATGTAGCTTCCACCTACAGGTCATCGTCATCCTTGACTTTATTCTCGATGCTACGCTTGGTCTTTGCCAGCTGTTCGTCTGCAGTTAGCCTTTTGCCGTGCTTTTTATTACCCAACATCTTGGGGGCTTTGGGAGCTTGGTCTCTCGGCAGAGTCTTGTCCCCCAAGGCATCCCACTTGTCAATAAGTTCGTTCATGTCTAGGAAGTGACGGCGGTTCGACATGGGAGTTAGAAGAAAGGTTGTACACACAATGATCCCAACACCACACGTGCACCGGGACTGAGCTAAGGCGTGGAGAAGGTCTTCATCGTGGAAGCCGAAGGATACTCATGAACGATTTTTTCGTCGCGTGAATGAACTTGAAGATCCTGAAGGATTTTAGGCCAGTCTTGAAAGGGTAAGGGATACCTTGCACATCGTTCACTGGCCATGAAGGAGGCTGCAGGTCGTGAAGGATCCTAGGGTCGTGAATGCGTGAGGGATGCCGTGCAGATCTTATCATTGCATTGCACCATCACACCTGTCATGAAGGTGTGCTCTCATTGTGAAGGGTACAATATACGCGTGAAAGTACATGTAATTCTTGAATGAGTAGGTATATTCTGCAAGATGTAGCAGGTCATGAAGGTCATGCAAGGTCGTGAAGGTCGTGCAAGGTCGTGAAGGTCGTGAAGGATCTCATCCGCCGGATCCGCCGTTTCCGGCGGAAACGGCGGATCCGGCGGATGAATCCTCTACAGATCGGATGTTCTCAGATGGAGGAGCTGTGCTCGTCCTAGCACTGGTCGCGTTTGCCGCTCCAACCCCCCGAAGCGCATCGCTTCTGCGTTCTCGCTTCAATGTGTGCATTCCCTGCGGTTCCAGATCTCCAATGATGTTGCTGGCGACGTTGTCCTCGTCAGTGCGCGTCGCCGTTGCGTGCGTATGTATTTCCGCACTAATGATAGTCATCCTCGCAGACTCTCCCCGGCGGACATGACCACCATCCACGCGACGTCCCTTGCCAACCTCGGCCGACCTCTTTGACCCCCCGGATTGCCACTGCGTCCGACGCTACAGGTGCCCCCTTTACAGGTGCCTCTCCTCACTTCCTCTTCCTCATTCCAACATCTCAAATATATATTCCCTTTATTGCAGCCGCCGCTCTCCAAATCGGCAAGATCAAGCTCATCGGCGAGGGCCAGCAGATCAAGAACTAGGTGTGTTCGGTGCTGCTCATAAATCGTTCCTCCCAATCCTCCGCGTCCGCGTTATCCCCATCCCAGCGTACTCTTCGTGCGCTTTGCACTCTCCCATCATCCGCGTCCGGACCAATTGCGCTCTTCCTGTCCATCACTCCCGTTTTCCTCCTCGTCTATTCTCCCCATCCTCTCCCCTCATTCTCACAAGTCCTCATCGAGTAATCGCCTGCCCACCCAGATCACCCAATCAACCGCGGCCGTCCCAATCCACTGCGGCCGGCACCTCCACCGTCTCCCTCTGGCCAACGAGCAGACGGAAATTGACCGCCAAAAATCGTGCTTGACGTAAATTCCAAGGGCGACGTGTCCCAGGGTCTCGCCACCTCCTTTTCCGCCGCGTCCTCTGCTTCTGTGGACACCGCCGCCGCTGCCGCTGCTACGACTGCGAAGGCAAAGGCGAAGGTAGTCAAGACCCAGGCCGCGAAATTCTCGAAGAAGAGAGGCAGCAGCTAGCTCAGTCACGTCCGAGGCGGAGGCGGATGCGGTGTCTGCTGGTAAGTGCCCGTTTGTCTTTATTTTACGCGTCCTTGGGGAACCGCGTCCTGTGGGGACTTCCTCCGTTCTTGTCTGCACCACTCCTTCCTCCTCCGCGCCCCTCCCTGCTCCTTCGCGCGATGCCTGTCCCTCCTCCGCGTCTGTCTCCTCCTTCCTCCGCCTCCCCACAACGGCTCTCCCTGCTCCTCCGCTACACCCTCCTCCTCCGCGCCACTTCCTAGTCCTCTGCGCGCTTACTTCCCCGCCGCACGATTCCTATCCCTCCTCCGCGCCACTTACTCCCTAGTCCTCTGCGCGCTCACTCCCTGCTCCTCCATGCGCTCGCTCCCCTCTGCGCGATGCCCCTCCCTCCTCCTCCCCTCTTTCCTTCCTCCTCCTTATCGCATGCGCTGACTACTTTGCACAGACCCCTGCCCGGCAGACCTGACTACGTCGATCGCGAACCTGGGCGCAGTCGAGCAGGCCTCAGCGCTTGCACGAGGTGGATCGCGCGGAGACGGGTGCGCAGATCACTGCGAGCGCGAGCGGGGCTGCTGGTGCGTTTCTTCTTTTCGTTCCTCCCACTCCAGCTCGCATCCCTCTTCCTGCTCCATCCTCCATTTCCACGTCTGCTCTGCGTCGCGCCGACGCGTATGCTCCCCATGTCGTTTCGCGCCCTCCTCGTCTTCCTCATCCTCCTCATCCCCCCCTTCACGACGCATCCCTCCCTTCCACCGTCACCATATACCACATGGCTTCGTGCCTCCTCCAGTGCCCGTAGCCTGTCATCCAATCCATCCCCATCCACTCGCGTCGTCTGCCCTCCGCCACGTCACGCCGTGTCTCTTCCGCGTCGTGCCTCCCCTCCCCGTTCCAGTCCCCAGCCCTTCTGATTCTCCCCTCGCCGGCGACTTCACGCTGCGTATCGCCTCGCGTCGTGCCGCTCCCGCCTACTCCCCGTTACATCGCCGCCCTGCTCTGCCTCGTCCCTCCAGTGCCACCCCATCCTTTTCCTCTTCCTTCCCGTGTCCGTTCCCGTCCTCTCCACTTGCCTCTTCTACCCCACGTCACTCTCCACTCTTGCCCGTCCCCGTCCACCCTCGGCTCGCTCGCTCGTTTCGCCCCCGCTCGCTCCACGCTGCGCGCTGCATTCGTGTCTGCTTCATGCGCGTCCCATTATCCTCCCTCCCTCCCTCCCCGCGTATCCCCTTCCCCTCCTCTTACCCATATTTCTCCGTCCTTATTCGTCTCGGCCCCGCTTCTATAACTTGTGCTGACTCATACTCCGACGCTCGTTCTTGCAGCCGCCGCCCTCCAAGTCAGATCAAGATCAAGAACACGGTGCCCAAGCTCAGGGCGCGCTGCAGCGGATCAAGATCGAAGGTCGCGCAAGCGACCACGGCGGGCATGGGCACGTCGAGTCTGGAAGCGGATTTGAGGACTGAGACGTACGTTTTATGTTTTTGATTCAATCGTGTCCTCTTCGCCTTGTTCTTCCATCCACCCCCCATCATCCCACTGCTCCTTCTTCCGGATAGCGGACACCGGGCACTGGACGCTGGACATAGGACAGACGTCTCCCAGTCCCATCCCGCCACGCGCCCCCTCGTCTTCCTCGATTCCCCTCCATTCATGTCTTCTCCGTGCGCGCATCCTCTTCCGCCCTCTCGCATCGTCCCACATTCTTCCGCCAGTCCCACCTCCCCATTCCGTCCCCGTCTTCCCTCTCCTTCCATTCGTCCGCGCCTTCCCTCCCGCGTGCTCTCGTGCTTCCTTCATTCTCCTCCCATGCATATATTACTCCGTATTCCCATTCCCTTCATTCCCTCCTTCTCTCTTTTCCTTCCTCTTTCATGCTACGGGAGCAATTCGCATCGCGACAGACGTCGCGGGGGGCGATGTGTCCCGGGAGTAGCTTGATCTCGGCATCTCATAACTCACCGATTTCGAGTCAATGTGCATACTGAGACGAGCTACATACCCCGTGCTTCCTATGTCGAGTAGTAACTTTTTGTTTTGTTTTGAAAATTTATAATTCTAGTCCAATGCCGTTCTTTGGGTGTCCTGAGAACTACAGTATGGGAGCCAAGCGCGTGACGAGAGTATTGAGTCTGCCTTATCGTCTGGGACTTCACTGACGGACCGCGAACGGACTTTTGTTGATGGACCGGATCGGGATTGCTCGGGTGATCTCGGATAGACCTGCGCGTCGCGTGGCGTCGCTTCCATTCTTCCTTCTTTGAATTTCCTTCCTCGAATTCTTTTTCAAGACCAAGTTGTAATAAGCTACGGTTCAAACGCCATATTCCTCCCTTCCTTCCTTCAAGTTTCGACGTCGCCGGCAACACATTACAGCTGCTTGATGACACTCTTTGAGTCTGCGGGCCGAGCACGCTCAGCCTCTGAGTACCTGGAATCTGGCTACGATGGCATGCAAATTTACTAGTACTGCTTTGATCGACGCCTGCACTTTTACAACGCAAACCTCCTCATTTTCGGTTTTGTTGGACCGTACTCTTTCCACTCCAATCATCATGGCTCTTCGCCTGCGATCTCGAACGAATAGCCGATTTTTTCCGGGTTCGGCGCTGCATGCATTCATTCGATATTATGAACCTTCATATCTTCAGCACGCGCGTCCTTCGTGGCTTTCTGCCATTCAGGGTCATGGTTTTTTTCTTCTTGAATTGAGTATTAATCAGGCCCAGCATCCCGCTTCGAGCTCGTCCGCGCAGCACTCCGTCGCCAGACAACGCAATGATTTCTTCTCGACGGTGTATTTTTCCACAATGGAAATATGCAGCCGACCAGAAAAGCGATCCGTGAGCAAGCACATCTGAGGTGGTATATATCATATACAGAGTTGAAACCCGGATCCGAAAAAGACCTGGATCCGAAAAATGGCGAATTACAAGCCCAGTTTTGACAAAATTAACCCGAAATCTTTTGGATTAACCTTAAAAGAACTATTAACAATCCTATCTACTCAAAAAGCCCCACTCCATTCGCTGGCTAGCACAAAAAAAAAAGAAAACATGCCAAAAACGGAAATTTGTGGCTGTGCCACAAGTCGTGAGCAAAGAACTATTGTTATGAGCGTCTACCACCTTTGCTAGACCCAACATTGTACATGAGGGAGCATTAGCAATGCCTCTATCTCTCCAGGGCCACAGATGGGGGTGGGGATGCAATTGCCATGGTATGTCACCTGATTTTTCGCATCCAGGTCCCACAGCCAAAATGGCGCGCGGAAGTACTGACCTCACGTTGCACAACGACGCACCGAAAAAATCCGAAAATATGTGTACATACACTCCGAGGTAAGGGTGTCACATCCAAACACTCTTAAATGCCAGAATTTCTAATGCTATAAGAAAACACGGGGGAAGTGAGAAATTTTTCGGATCTGGGTTTTAACTCTGTATGTACGCTCGATTTTCGCGCACTTGTGGACTGGGCTAATTCAGCGAGAGGTGCAGCCTGAAAACTTGCATTGACAACATCAAACCCAAAAACCCCCATCGCGCCAGCAATTGCCTACCTCAGTACTCCAAGATTTTTAGTTTAGCACCCATTAGTTTTTATTCCCAGGCTTCCGCGTCATGTGCGTGGACTCCTTCAACTTCACGTTCTTCCAAAAATCTAACGCGCTGCCCCGCATAATTAATGCATTTTATCGATAGGAGTGTCCTCCCCGTGGAGCTATGTGTACGCCGGCACAACTTGGTGCGATTAAAGCAGCAGGGAGGATAGGGAGGTTTCGTTCCTCTGCAGCCGGAAACGCAGCGTGAATCGCGGATCCGCGACTGCAGAACGTGTGCGGCTTAGGGAAATAAACGCCTCGCTCGCATTCGCGAACCCGGGGCGAAAGACCCGGCGGAGCGTGCATTATGCGCGCCTGCTGCGCATGAAGTGAAGACGGACAGGCGGGTGATGTTGCGCGGCGCATCAATATAGCACCTGGCTTCGATATGGTACCTAGCTTACGTCCATACTTAGCTTACGTCCGGGATGACCTGGGCAACGTAGAGTGTCGCTCACGATGTTTGGTTTGCTACTTGTGTGAGTTCTGACACTGCCATGCATGCGTTCCGAACTTCCGGAAAGGAAAAAAGGTCAGTGATAAGTAGTTTATGTAGAGGGAGTTGAGTGCGTACCTGATATTAACATGTGTTCGCGTCTCCATCATTCTATCCCTTGGATCCTGGAGTACAGCAGCCGTGCACATTGCGCCGGTTACGGATCGCATCCGTGGAATGAGCGTGGCGCGAGAACGACTGTCGTAGCTCGGAAGTGATGGAACTAGGACTGGAAATTGAACCAAAACGGAACGAAGTGCCGAAAGGCTTACCAATGTTACACTGGACTCCCAGAACCAAGCAGGAGCGCATTTTACGACTTTTGCGGGGCACTCGAGCACGAGAAATCGCGTCCGACGGCCTTGACACGTCGTTGGAACAATGCCAAAGCGTTCACGGGCACTTGTAATTGATCCCCGCACCTTGTCTGCGGCTTGCACGCACGCTGGGGCATGCAGGCTCAGCGGGACGTTGTCCATCCTTGGGGAAGCTGTGAAGAACTGTCAGTCAGTGAGGTAAGGCTACCGAGCATTTTTCAAAAAGTGCTGAAAACAATTTAAATTTCTCACATACTTTTCAGTGAAGAAAGTGTGAAAAATGAAGGACCAATATTTTCACCGAAAAACTTGAAATGCTCAACTAGTGTGAGGTTGAAGAAAAATAGGTTGGTCCGTAGATCCCGTTCTCGGCATTTTTTGACATTGCCGGTCGTGTCAGAGACAATCATCGAGAAACGGACGGCAGTATAGAGAAGAAGGATCTACAGGTTTGTTAGTTGAGAGCCAAGCCAGGGATAAATAAAACATGTACATTTTTCGGATTTTCGCAAATTATTTCCCCTGTCGTTGATAATCCCGTTAAAATGATACCAGCAACCATGTAGGACATGCGGGTGGGTGTAGAGACATGCACGGTGTAAATCTCATCGCTCCTACGACTGGACCAGCCGTCGAAAGACAAGGTAAGATGAACGAAGCTTTCGAGGAGTGTTTTTAGTCACTACATTTTGATTAGGGCTCTAATCCGTAGCCGTAGCCGACGGGTTCACGGGCCGTTGCGACGGCTACGGGCCCGTCCGCAAGCCAATGGGTGGGATCCTCCTACGGGTCGGGTACGGGACGGGTGAACCCGTACACGGGGTACCCGTAGCCGTCCGTTCACAGGTTTACGGGTCCCCAAAAAGAGCTTTATGAAACCAGGGAAGCTAGCCGGCGCCTTCTAGCGCCTTCTTGCCATACTACATAGAGTCCGCACACCATTTTCACGCTACCAATTTTGTGGAAAAATCGATATAGTGCAGTGCTGGACCGCCCGCAGGCGATTGCTGCTTTTTTTGACCATGTCTGGCACATATTCCGCTTCCATACCTAGTCCGGCAACTTGAAGGATGGTCTTGACGGCGTCAAAAAATCTATTTGAGCAGGTAGTGTTCTTGAATTTCAGCAGCTTGAACTCACCCCCCAATGCGACAACTCATTGTGAGGTATGATGATCGTGGTACCAGCAAAACTCTGCCGAGTACGTCCTTTTAAAGTGATATTTGCCCGGGCCTGACTTTATTCAGAGCGTGGTGCACTCTTTGCATCGCGCCCCGAGGCTCTGGCTTCCCATTGGATGCAATGGCCACTTTCGAATTTCGCGCCATTTCTCTCTCCTGCCATGACTGGCCTTTTCGGACTGCTATTTGTGCTTTCTCGTTTTGGGTCTCATGGTATCTCCCGTGACGAGTTTGCCTACGTGTTTGGACTAGCCTGGTGTTGATCCGTGAGCACTGGTTTTTTACTATCTCCGATTCATCTGTATTCAATCCTTGCAGCTTCGATGCTATTTCTCTGGTTCTTTCGATACCATTTGACGATGGCATTATTTTTGGACCCCCGTCGCTACTGTTCTCATTTTTCGTTCATATCTGAACGTCGGAGAAATGCAGTGTGTGAGACACGAAGATACACGGTGTTCGTTATGGGTCTACGGTCTCAATCCTTCCCCATTCGTAAGTCTCATTTAATACACATTCAAGTTCCCGAATCCCGCCTTGAATTATTGCAGTTGTCTACCGTCGGTGCAATTTACGAGCACCTGATTTTGCTTGGCTTTGTTCCGTGTGGCCAGCATCTCTATTTTACGCATGGGGGTCGTCGTGTTGCTTGGAGCGATACAATGAAATCCCTGGGCCTTGTGCCATTGTCGCATCTTCACATGCATGAGACAATCCAGTCGCTCATGTTCGTCAAGGCAAGGCTGCGGGTGGCGCGTAGAGCTCTCGAACGCCTTCAAGCTGAGGAGGTAATTGTACTGTAGAGCAATAAATACATACAGTTGAAATGCAGTAAAATATTCGCCAACGAACCCGTATTTACGGCCGTGACCCGTCGGACGGACGGAACCCGTCCGTACAAGCCCTTGGAAATCGCCTCTACGGGACGGGTTACGGGACGGGTGGCGCAAAAAACGGCCGCAAAGACCCGTCCCGTCGTACGGGACGGACGGGTTAGAGCCCTAATTTTGATGGCCCCTCGGCCGACTTGATCGAGGTCGGCCGAGGTTGGCCGAGGTTGGCCGAGGGGGCTCGACCGGGTTGGTCGAGGGGAAGTTGGCCGAGGTCGGTTGAGGTTGGCCGAGGTTGGCCGAGGCTACCTCGGCCAGGTTGGGCGAGCCCTGATCTCTGTCCCAGCGCCCCTCCAGCATCCCCGGCACCATCGGCCGGCCTTCCCACAGCCATGTGAGTGTGGGAGTGCTGCAATTTTGAGTTTGCCGATGGGTTGGGCTGTGTGACAAATCAACCGATGTCGCGTGGCATGGCCAAATCAGGCCATAAATCCGGGATGCCTCTGGTGGACTGGAAAAAAAAAGGGCTTGAGGGAAAACCTAGAGTTGTGGGTTGTAAATATTAGTAGATGATACTTATGAACCCTTGCCGAGGTGCATTGGATTATGCTACGTTACAAACAGTGGGGGTCGCTTTCGGCGTTATGTCCCAATTTGGAGGGGCATTTGACACGTTGTGATGTATGTGCCGGATCAGTAGATCACTCGCCCTTTTGCGTTAATAACGGTTAGTGAGGAGCGGCATGAAGTTAAAATTGAGGTTGACCGACCTCGACCGACTAGGCCGAGCCAAGGGAGTGGCCGAGGTTGGCCGAGGGCCTCGGCCAAGGGGTTGGCCGAGGCAGCCCCAAAATGTAGTGAGTTGGACCATTGCATTCTCTGCTTCCACCACGAGGTTGTACGTGATGAAATTGGAGCGATCCGGAACCGAGTAGCTAGGACACCTGCGAGAGAGTAAGTACGACAGATAATATGAGACAGGGATTGATACATTGCGTTGCAAAAATCGATGAAAAAGCCGTTGTCACAGAGTGAAAATGCCAGTGCACAACAAACAATGAGTCTCAGTAAAAGATAGTTGATAATGGATTGTCTGGTCGCCGTGATTTTGGATGCCCCCCAAGTGTCGTCGAGTGTGACCTGAGCCGGCGGAGCCTTGGTGGACGCGTCCAGTTCCGATGCAAGTTCAGTAGTAATACCAGGAATGGGGACACGCCCCAGAGAGGGATCCTCCAGTTTTCTTTTCTTGACTCGAAGTACCGGGGCGTCCGCTTCACCAGATGCAACTTGGGACCCAGATGCGGGAACGTCATCTTTGAACTTGCTCCAGGTACTCGGGAAGTCTCGCTGAAGTTTCTACTACTGAATCAGCCGGGAAGGTCAGGAGTGAAGGAAACGATGCTTGTACCTTGCAGCCGAGCATGTGAGACATATTGCGCTTCCGGTTATTGTTACGGACGGCCAGATCGCACCCAATACAGTAATACATCGGCTTCATTTGCTTCACGCTGTTTATGACCGAGCGTTCAATGAAAGCAGAAGCCATTAGCTCATCGAAGCCGCACCCCAGAGGATTTTTCTCCCTGCCGTGCTGATTGCCATTCCTCTTCTGCTCTTCGCGCTCACGCTGCCGATCTGTCGCATCCGAATGTAGAAGTCCATTCGAAAGTGTGGGTTGAGATCCCGACGCATTCGAATTATCCTCGGCCATTTCGACATCCGGCATGGAACCGTCGAGGAGAGGGATAGGAGGCTGGACTTTACATGAATCGGAAATTGATTACAGAGCTTCAAATGATGTACCACAGTGTATGCCTCGTTCTGATCCATTGATTCTCCCGCAGTTGACAACACAGACCAGTAAGTCGTCCATGCCTTGGCCTCAATTGAGCTGCGGTCATCGCAAAAAACTGTGGCCATAACACTCTCAGTCTCGCTAAAGCCATAATTCTTTTCAGTCAAGAAGCGGATGGATGCTGTTTTGAGGGCCTCGTATTGCTCCTTAGAGAGTCCCATGGATGGAATCTTCCCTGGATGCCCGACGAGGTGAAGAAAAAAGTCAAGAAATACGCGCTGCTTATGCGCACTAATTAACAGGAAGCATGGTTTTGTCGTTTCAAAATGACAGGATGAATGCTACTACTGCTCCGAATAGCTCCTGGTGTTAGTGTGCTCATTGGAAATGCTTGGCAGCCTGTTTTTGAGAAAAAATACACATTAAATACAAGGCGTCCTGGGGGCTCCCAGTATTTAATGTATAATACAGCTCTGTATAATACAATCATTACATACAGCCTTTCCGACCCGGCACTACTACCTACTATTGGAACATATTCCGTAGCTTCCGGTGTGGCAGCGCGACTTGCCCCGCTCGTCGCCTGCGGGCTTCGGGCCGGTTGCACGTGCAATCTAAATATGGCAACGTCGCGCTGCTCAGTTTCATTCTCCTTCCACGACGCGTCCATCACGCACATTTCAATGTTGAACACCATTTATCCCTTCTCCACCCCACAGAACGCGTCTGCAGCTGCACAATCGATTCTATTAACGCCGCACTGCCAAGATACCTATTTCTTACATCACACGGACATTCCGCGGACACAGTCGCGTTATACTTGAAACACGGTCAGGGACATATTTATATCACTTACAGTACATTCTCGCTCCTTCGTTTCCTTTTTTTTCTCCCTCTCATGTCGCGCTATCACCTCATTCCCCATTTTGTAGCAATCCCGACGCGACGGCGATCTTGACGGCACCTGGATACTCGGACTGCGCCTGGGATTGATTTTGGCATGGATTGGGCACCCATAGCCAACGCTGAGCGGGGCAGCGCTTCTCCCTATACGTATTTGCGCTCATCCCGGTGTTCAACGTGCTGAAGAGGTCGTTTAGCCGAAGGATTTACAACGGACTATTTATATACCTGCCTCATGTATCTTTCGCTTGCGGGCTCCGGTGTCCCACGAGAACGGGAGCAGCCGTCCCATTATGTACTTCCTTCTTACCTTCTGACCACCACCTCAATCCACTCGTCGACTCGGATTCCTTCCGCCCACACCTGAGTTTCTATTCCACTACAAGCTGAGTACTTCCTGGTATTTATCTTACTGATTATCATATCTCTAGAGCTTTTATTCGATCGCGCGAACGGGGATATCTACGTCACGACTCGGCGCTATTACTGGCACGACCTGGACGCCACTCGGTCCACCCCCGGACCACCCTTTTCTTCGACACCGGC
This sequence comes from Mycena epipterygia, assembly GCA_029281465.1. Lineage (NCBI taxonomy): Eukaryota > Fungi > Basidiomycota > Agaricomycetes > Agaricales > Mycenaceae > Mycena > Mycena epipterygia. The sequence goes on along the minus strand of JARJCQ010000025.1, from coordinate 1,180,026 downwards.
CGCTTGAGTTGCGTCGAAGAATGAAGACCAACCACTGATCAAGCCCCTCGGAACAACCCCCTCAACGACCATCATTCATTTTGCGTAAGTAGCACACATAGTTGCTCTATGTATGGGATGTAGATAAATTCACACCAGTTTGATGGTGAAACAGAGGCCTCCTGTCAGACCATTCCTGCATTAAATTGAACAAATTATTGGGGGATAATTATCCAGCCTGTATTGTAATCATACCAACATAATTTCTGAACACTCGCGGCATGTTGGAACAGGTCCTATAAATAATTTTGAAATTGATGGCATCCGACGGAGGGGAAATCCGACCGTACTTGCAGCCCAACGAACACTGATTTAATACAGAAACAACATCAATACAGTATAAATATAAATCCTACCACCCACTAGCAATGGGGCAGCAGGGGAGCCGGGTGGAAGTCGCGACAGAGGCTCTGACAGATGAGGGATTTCGCCCGTAAATGAGGCCAACCAACGTCAATTTCAACACAAATATCACAGAAGTACACTAAAACTAGCAGCCCTACTATACACTAGCAATGGGACAAAAAGCCAGACAGTGGGAGCCGCGCTGGAGGGTCGGTTGAACATAGGGGTTGCCGGGAGATGCCGAGGGCGCCGTTGCCTACCTCGCAGGCGACGCTGTCGCGACGGTGGGAGTGATTTAGCCATAAAAAGATCGATGACTAATAGAAGATTGATTGGTGTCGGCATCCTACACTATTCGGACCTCTTAGGTAGGTTAATACACCTCGTTTAACCGACCTAAGAGGTCAAAACGTAATAACGTAGGTGCTCCCTTAGGTGCTAGATCACTGCATTCAGCAGGCCCGTAGCCACAGTGCGGCCTCGGCAGATATAGCCGTGGACATGCGGCTAACCCACTTAATCACACCTCCATCAATCTCCACAGCCCTGGGAAGCCTTCAGGGTCTGGCGAGGTCTGGCGAGGGCATGCGGCAGCAGTCTGCCGAGCTTTGAACGCCCGGCTACCCACGCTATGGCTATGCGAGCTAGCCATCAGCTCGCATCAGCTAGATGGTTGCATCTAGATAGTCATGGCAGTGGAGCCCAGTGCAAGGGTTACCCAATTGACTTGCCAAATTGACTTGCGCACCGGGCGGAGTTTGAATTTGGCAGGGTTGACTTGCGTGACTTGCGCATGGATTAACTTGTGCTTGTGGCCCATTTACACCCAGTCTCACCATACATAAACATCCCAGTGTTCATCCCTACCCCTCCCAAATGTCCTCCACACTCCCCCGAGGGTCTCCGGAGGACATCCAACTGCCCTCGGCACCGTTTGATGGCACCGTTGTCATTGTTGGCGATGTTGGCAGCAGAGCCCGCCCAATCTGGCTGTCGATCTCACTTCAACGACCCAGAGGAATTCTACCAGGGGTCACAGGGCTTGTAGTTCAGTGGATGGGAGCACCATACGTAGGACGTACGACACAACTTGTACATCTGAACGATGTTATAATCCCCGCAATTCATTATCATAATGTAAGTTAACATTTTAACCATAGGTCCGTAAGTCAATTGAGGTGAGATTGACTTTGTTTTCCTTGATGAACAAGGGCGGTAGCAAACTCTGTGCTATAAACATGAAAGTGGATCGCCGACTGAGTCAATATCGGCCACAAGCCCGAGCATGACTAGGGACAAAAGTTAACTTGCTCAACTTAGGATACAAGTTACCCAAGTTAATCGGTTGAACTTGACAAGTTAACATGTCCAAGTCAATTATGATTGATAACCTCGAATTGACTTGCATGTTCACAACGATGTGCTACCATATATTAGCCTAGTCACCTTGTTTAAAACTCAAGATACAAGTTACACAAGCCGATTATGATTCTAAGTTCGGATTGACTTGCATGGATGTCCACGACAAATGCTATATTTATTAGCCTTGCAATACGAGTCAACTTGTTCAAAACTCAAGATAAAATCTACACAAGTCAATTATGTTCGGTTTAACTTGCATGGATGTTACTACTATATATTAGCCTTGGAACACGAGCGAACACGAGTCAATTTTCAACCTAAGATCCAAGTTACCCAAGTCAACTACCCAAGTCAACTTGTTGAACTTGGCACATTGACTTGTCCATGTCATTTGTTAATTTCGCACTTGCACAGTTGACTTGGACGGTCGCGTACCACAGATACTGCTACATCTGAGCCAGACGACTACTTCTACGTGACCCCTGTGCTGCTTTCCCAATGGACGTTGCCCGAGCCTTCGGACGATGTTTCACCTCACCCTTATCCTCTGGAGTACCTGTGAGTTTCTTTGTTGATTATAAGGTGCGTGATACCCGAAATAATTTACTGTCCCTGTATCAGACACAACTCTGCACCCAGTAGAGCTATCTACGTACCTGGACCATTATTATTGTTCGCGTCGTTTTGTATGTAACCGTTATTTCCTTGTCCTAGTGGATCTAAAGTTGGATATAAGTTTAATGTAATGGTAATGATTTATCTCTCACAGTGGGGTTCAGTGTAATATTGTTGTGTACCTTGCAAAACTGTCGGTTTATTGCCTGGGAGGGGCGGAGGCGGCCCGGGTCCAGGCCGTGGAGGAAGTGGCGGCGGCGGCCCAAGAGTGTGGATATATGCTTGGTTGAGGGTCTTCAGAGGTAGGTTCTGTAAACCCAAAAAGTCTCTTGAACTGGTGCAGCATAAGAGGGGAGTGTAGCGTAGACGGCAAATGCTAAGCAAGCGAAATTTGCAAAAGACAAATTGCAAAGACAAATATTGATAGTCGAGCATCAATCCCGTTAGGAAAGCCAGCCGCAACTGATACTGTCAGTGGCCGATACAATGTTTCCACTCACTGTATGGATAATGGTGTCAGTAATCGGTGGAACCCAGCATGAAGGACCAATTTTTTGGCTTGCTGCATGTCAGTTTGTTCATACAAGTCAATTTGCGGGAGTGACTTGTAACACATCCTAAATAACTTAAATAAGTTGGAACTTGCCACCTGTCAATATCTATATGAGACACACAAGTAGATGGATTCTGTTCATCCATAGGCACTACCATGCTATCCATCCACCTGCGGGAACGTGCTTGCATCAAAACCAAAATCCTCACTCCGATTTCAATGTTCAGCCTCAAATTATGCGACCGGCGCACATCCTATTGTGCTGATATTTGGGTGGGTGCAACATCATGAGTGTAAATATGTTTGAGGTGCGCAAGTCAGTGATCGGTGTACATGATGATACCTTCATCACCGGTTGAACATGCCAAAGTTGGCCCTAGTCCCTGAAATATGCTTGGCAACAAGTCTCACTTGGTCAGTGCATTCTTAGGATAGTATTTCTCACTTAAAACGAAATGTTGAGCCTACCCGACATCGGCATTGTGCCCAAGTTAACGACGACAAGTTAACTTGTCCCATGTCACATTTGTGACATGCACATCAACATTTTGACTTGCACACTCAAATCCACGTGCAAGTCAAAACAAGTCAATCTGCGCGGGCGCAAGTCAATTCGGCAAGTCAAAAAGTGAACCCTCGCCCAGTGCAGAGTGTTGAGAAGGTCATTCTGAGCGTCATTTCGATGCTTGCGGGTGAGTGTTTTTCCTTTCTTTCAACCTGCGTATTTTTATTTCTCATCTTTCTCCCCTGTTGGTACGTCTCGGCAGTCACCCGGGAGTGATGTCGCACAGTGAAAAGTATGACTATTAATCAGTCTTCACCTCTCAGGCACCGATCTTGACCTAACTAGCACTTAACTCAGACTAGTTCTTAATGACCGAGATTTATGAATAAACAGCGTGCAATTCAAGCCTGAACCACTCCAAGCGACGTAGGGTCAACCCATGGTATTAGTGATCTACTCAGGAGGATTAAACCACGGCATCGCTGTCAGCGGTGAGATGTAATCACTTAGCATCGGACAAGCTAATTTACCAACAAGGCATGCACAGGTATAGTAGATCAAAATTCGATCTAAGTGCCGTGCATTGTTTAAACTTCCATCGGTAGTGTCCTGCGGGTAGGTATTACGTGGTCGGACAAGTTCTAATGCTGAGGGAGTTTGGGGTAGTAAAATTTAATGCAAAACTCAACAAATCGATTCTTTTCGAAGTAAATTTCACCTGGGATCGCAATTTTTATGGTGGGGGATTTCGTAGAGCCCATACTTCATGTGGGTGAATTGCCCAGGCATGTGCACTGCCACCGAGAAAAATGGTTTGCGTCCATTATGCGAAAGGTCAGCATGGTTGGCTCATAGAATGATAGCCAATATCTTTCTAAAGTATTTATGCATCCTGGATATCAGTTTGGAAAGTAAGAGACAAATATAACACTGCAGCAACGGCACATATATGCATAACAGGCCATTTTGCTGAGCCGAATGGCTTGCGCGAAAATAAGAAGACCCATCGGACTGCACGCCATTTCTCAACTGGTCTTGGATTCAGTGATCCACGCCACTGAACAATAAAGGTGAGGATGGTTGAAAAGTTTTGGTGAAACAATCAGTATAATTGAGCACATAGGGTGTACTTTACATGTAGAAGAAGTGGCATGGGTCTGGCGTGTGCATGGGCATTTTTAAGTAGGCGTGTGTTCAGAAAGATTGCTACGGCATTAGGTGCGGGAGGAAGGCTGAAAGGCTGATGAAGATAAATTTCGGTCTGTTTGTTACAATGCCGCTTCTTCCACACTCATTTTTCCCTCCTCCTCCAGCTTTCTCAACGTCTCCTCCAACTCGCGGGTATTTTCTTGCGTGTCTGAATGGTGTTCACCCAAAACCTGTCGCCGCCCCTGCAAGGCCCGCTCCTGAAGCTTTCGTGCCTCGCTCAGTCGACCTAGTTTATACAACGTGAGCCCAAGACTCGCCAGGCTGCGCAAGCTCTCGGGATGCTCTTCACCCAAGGTGGCACTTTGTTTCTTTAGCACCTCTTTCCCGAGCATTTCGGCATCCTGCAAACGTCTATGCTGGCTGTATATTGTCGCCAGCACAGCCTGAGCTCGGAGAGTGGTGGGATGCTCTTTTCCCAACGAATCTGACTCCACCATCTTCTGCACAACTTCCTTCCCAAGGTTCTCAGATTCCTCCAAGTACCCCTGGTCCCGCAGTGTCTTCGCTAGTTCCATTTTGATTTCAAGCACATTGGGATGGTTGGAGTCTAGCCTCCGTTCCAAGTCCTTGCTACTCGCTCTTTGAAGTACTTCAGCCTGTTCGAGAAATCCCTTCCGGGAGTACGTCCTTGCGAGCTGAGCCACTGCAGACAGAATGAACTGCTCACTGTAATCCTGTCCACGGGATTGTTTGGCCAGAATTACGACCTGAGAATGCTCGGCTGAGTCCCATCTCCCTTGGTGGTAATGGATGTCAGCAAGATTCTCCATGGTGTTGAGAGTCATTGAGTGATCCTCTCCCAAAATCTTCCTGCACTTTTGTAAGATGTTTGTTGCCAATTCTTCAGCTCGTCTGAACTGGCCTAGCTGTGAGTATATGTAGGCCAGATTTCCCTTGGCCTTCAGCATCTCTGGATGATCCTCTCCTAAAATCACTTCGTATTTTTTCACGGCAGTTTGTTGCAGTGCCTCTGCCTGCCTGTGCTGCCCCAGCTGTGAGTACCTGTTGGCTAGATTCCCCATTGTCACCAGAGTGTCTGGATGATCCTCACCCAAAATATCTTTGCGCTTTTGCCAGACAGTTTGTTCCAATTCCTTTGCCTGCCTGAGCTGCCCCCGCTGTGCATAACTGACAGCTAGATTCGCCATTGCGATTATAGTATCTGGATGATCTTCACCCAAAATATCTTTGCGCTTTTTCCACACAGTTTGTGCCAATTCTTCCGCCTGCCTGAACTGCCCTAACTGCAGGTATCTGGCGGCTAAATTCCCCATTGTTCCCAGAGTATTTGTATTATCCTCGCCCAAAATCTCCTTGCGCCTGTTCAACACAATTTGTTCCAATTCTACTGCCTGCCTGAACTGGCCCAGCTGTGAATATGTAACACCCAGATTTGCCATAGCTGACAGGGTACCCAAGTGGTAAATACCGAATAGCTTTATTTGCTGTTGCAGCACCAATATTTCAACTTCTTTCGCATTGTTGAACCGGCCTTGTTGCTTATATATCAGACCCAAGGCTGCCTGAATCCTTAAAATTTCAGATTCTTGGATCTTGTGCTCAGATCCAATCTTCAACATTAAGTTTGCGAGCTGTTCCCCTTCATTAAATTTCCCTCTATAAATGTATACCCACAAGATCTCCTCTGGAAATGTTGTATCCAATACATTGGGCTCCGGATCTAACCCTACTCTTTTTCTTGGGAAAAGAAGGGCATTGACATGGGGAAAGAGCTGGTGATACAACCAAAAATCAAGACTGGCCGATGCAAGGGACATTCCTACGAGTTTGTGCATACACACTTCTGTTGGGCCACCTGATTTCACTGTGGTCCGGCACCATTCATGAACAAGTGGGTGAATGGAGAAGGTAAACTCCATTGACACTGATTCAAGTTCAATGAGGGAGTAGTTGCGGAGCTCTGCAGTGATGTTGAGGAACTTCTGCAAATCCCAATTTGAGCTTGTATCTTCCAAGAAGCAACTCAAGAACTGCTGTGGTTCATTTAGATCATCCATGGGTTTAGACTTGTACAGTGTTGCTTGTTTGAATATTTTTTCAGTTATTCCATCATGGTGAATAAAGGAACACAGTTGAAGTAGCTGTGCTGCTGGGCTAGACAGTTTCTCGAAGCTGATTTGCCAGGTGGTATACACCGACCATTCATACTCTGATTGAACAGGCCTCCGATTCAGTTGTTGAATTCGCTTTGTAGTTGTTTCATATAACTCCAGATAATGGTGCAGGGCATGTAACGAGGAAATGGATGCTCCAGCTTGTGCAACAGCCAAGGGAAAACAATATAGTTTCTTAAATCAAAGTATTAGACCAACTCCCTTCAGATACCAAAAAGAAATACCTGAACGATTCGCTTGCCAATTTCCCGATACTCCAGTATAGTGGGATCACATGTTGCAGCTGCCAGCAAAAGATCGATTGCATCCTCAAGGTCCATCTGATCGACTTTGTATTGTGCATGTGCATGCTGTCCGAGGGCAGGATTGCGTGAGGTAATCAGAATATTTCCATGGAAGCCTGCAGGGAAGAATTCTCGGAGGTTGAGGTTGATGTCGTCTGCATTGTTGAATATGATAAGCCACTCCTTGTGCTGATGCGACAACCAAAGTAAACTGGCTTGTGCAGTTTTCCCAATCTGTTTTGCAAGAGCAAGTGTGACTAGATCATTTTCGATGGTTTGCCGGGTGCTACTATCAATGAAGTATACCTCGGAAAAGCTACCCAGTCTCAGAATTGAGAACATATCCAAATGTTTTTTTTAAAAAAAAACTCACCGTGGTTCTGGGAAAGTTGACATCTCCACATACTTGAATGCAATCTGACTCTTGCCAGCCCCACCAAGACCATGCAAAAGGAATATATGACGTCGACCCATGGCTGTGTTGAAATATGTGGCCATACTTTGCAGAATATCCTGGCGGCCAGTGAAATGTGGAGTTGGAGGTGGGCAGACCTTGTAATAATTGAGGGAGTCTAAGATTGGGATTGCAGGGTCTGGCAATAATATTCATTCAATGGGTGGCATGAAGAATGAACCAGACATACTTAGCATCACTTTAACAGTATCTGTGAGCTTGGTCTTTGTATCCTCCGTTCTCAGATAAGCATCTGTGTGAGCCGACACATCTGTTAATTTGTTCCAATGGTTGGCCTCCAAAGCCTGCATGCCCTGCTGAACATTGAAGCGAAAATAAGTATTGGGAATTGTGCGAAATCTTCGGGCATTCTCTTCATGGGTATTCTCACAGTCAGTCGCAATATTCTTCATGACCTTTGCAATGGTGTCTGCATGCTGCAATCTCCTGATGGGAAACTGGATGATGTCAGGGTGCCCACTGCCAATGCTGCAGACAAGTACTGTGGGCTTGGAGGGAAAGAGCGTCCTTGCTTCCTCGAGAACCAAAGATGTAGGGTTGTTGTTGCCAACACCTCCATCAATATAGTGTTGCTTCATGCTTGCTTGCCCAATCTCCATTGGTTTTAGGAGTCCAGGTGTAGCAGACGTGGCCCGTGCTGCCTCCCAGATCATACATGTGCTGGCTTGTTCATCAGAAGTGTTGTATGAGCGAAAGAGATGAGAGATCCTGGCATTCAAGTTCCGTTGATTCATAGCACACACGAAACTGTGGAAGATATGTGACCATCCATTATTCCATTCAGAATGGAACATACGTCTTGCAAGCATCAGCTCTCCCATCATTCATCTGTTCCTGCTTGAAGATCTTCTTGAGAACTTCCTCAAAACTAGTGGTCTTGAATTTTTCGGCAGAGCCCCTCTTGGATTCAGGACGGAGAGTCTCATATGCTGAAATAGCATCCTTTACCGACATGCGCAGGCGGCCCAGCATGAGCGCGATAATCCTGCAGAATGTATTCAGTCAGTAGTGTTTTTTACTCTACAATGCTATGGCTCACCCTCCCGTCCCGCTACCGCCGATAAGCTCAAAATAGTCACATGGGAACGGGTCTGTGTCAAGCTGGCCTTCCACTCGGATTCGATACATCATTCTGTCGAGTATGAGTAGCTCCGACAGTGCTCCAGCTCCACCGCCATCTAAGCAATGGCATAGGTGAATAGCGGGTATAATCCAGGTAGACGCTGGTCTTACCGAGAGATAACACCCGCACGCCGGAATCTGGCCGGTGCTTGAAAGATGTCTTGGACATCGTAGTTAGTCTGTTGTTACTGAGGCAGAAATTAAAGGGGAGGGATGGGTCAAAGCTGGTAGGTGGACGAAGGAAGATGGTGGAAGAGAGCACGTTTCGTCGTAACCACCTGGTAACCACGCCGGTTACTGCTTCGTGACATGTCGTTTCCCACGCTAAATATGTACGCCGGTAAATGAACGGGTGTAGACAATATATTGTATACACACCGTTGCGTTGTTTCCCTTGGAAATGGAGGGAGGGCCAAAGTACCGGCATTGTTCAGCTTGTATCAGGAATCAAGGTCATGAAACATTCCACATATACTCAGCGCCAGAGATGTCCAAATGCGCATTGAAGGCTGCCGAGACAAGACCGACGACGTACTAATAGTATTTCAATAGGGTGGATTGAGTTGAAATTCACGATACCGATCAACAACGAGATTGTGTTCACAGCAGAAGGAATCTCAAGTCGGATTCTCAACTGGATATTTGAGGAGGAATGAATATCGCAGTTGAGACTCCATATGCTGGTCCTTGCAACATCAATCGCTCCTCTGCGAAATTGAGACGAAGTGAATGGAGCATTCAGACTCCCGCACAAAAACAGGAAGAAGGTACTTAGTAGCGTGGGATTCCGCCGGAGAACGGGTTAGAGAACTGAGATCGTACCCACGAAGTACAGACTGCGTGTCGAATGCGACCCAGAAATATTTGTTCCTTTGCACGTCAAACAAATTTCGCGTTGAATCACAAACTTCAAGGACTGCCGCGTGAATGTCAACTGAATTAATGGAAGACAGACTGAGAAAGAATTTGATTTGATTTGCTCACCCTTATTTTGCAGCTAGCCGGTACGCTGTGGATGAAGGTCTGGACGCCCCATCGAGTCGTGAATGCACATGGGAGATCTGAGACTGCAATTGAAATTGGGTGGTCAGATAGACGACGTTGATTATATCGAAGAGGAGCACATCTTGATCGACGAATGAGTTTGTATAGTACCGGCTTCGCATGAATATGCTGGTGCAAGAGCAATTGAAAAATAAAAATGGGGCAGCGTACGATATCGTTCATGACTGTGCTGCCATTCAGACTTGTGAGGTCTGAAATTCGATGCCCAGATTTTGTGCCTCAGATTGCCCCATTGCAGAAGGAGGAGGGACTAGAGATCGAAAGTCTGAACACAGGATTTAATATGAGCATGTAGAAAATTGTATCGTATTGCCAGGGCCAAATTTAAATTGTTGAAGTGAGGTGAGCCCGTATTTCCCGGAGACACAGAGATTTCGCGGGCGAAATTGATCAGCTATAATAAAATTGCGCGGCAGGAATGCGCAGATCGTAGGGGATTGGATAAGTGGGTTTCCAGACGAGTTGATGCGCGCGGGGTTTCCAAACGAGTTGCCGCGCGTTGATATTGAAGAGCGATGGAGATCCTTGACGCTGAGTTTTTTTCCTTCGGGTCGAACGAATTGACAGCAACTCCGAGTCGAGCGAATTGAGGGCAAGACGTACACTGGCAGCCAGGAAGAATTCCATGGAAGTACTGAGCCGCCGAGCCGCCGAGATTCGGAATCCATTCGTCGTCGAGCACACCGGGATATAGTGAGATTGGACTGAGGTGGGAGGCACCGTGATGTGGCTGGCGAAGAGGTGAGCTTAGGATTGCGCAGGCAGCTATAATGAAACTACCCCGCAAGAATTTGAAGATGGCAGGTGGCGGCAAGGCAGTGGGCGCCAGAAGGGGAAGCGCGGCGTGGGGTTTCCAAATCGCGCATTGGTACTTGAAACGTGTGGGTTTTGAAAACGAGTTGTTGCGCGTTGGTACCTGTAGCGAGTACAGTTACAGAGAGATTGAGGTTTTGTTAGGTCATGTGGGTCAAGCGGATTGAGAGCGACTTCGGGTTGGGTTAAAAGAATTTTGAGAGGAACTGCGGGTTAAACGAATTGGGACCGATTTCCAGCTAACCGAGTTGAGAGCGGGATGTACACTGACGGGAAGAAATAATTTCACGGAAGGCAACTGGGAATAAACTTATCGCCGATTAATGTTGCTGCGACTCGAAGAGGCAAGTCGCGACTTCGAAAGTCGACTTGAACGCGGATTTGACTCGACTCGACTCGATAGGTCCAAGTCGACTCAAGTTGACTTAAGTCGACTCCAGAGCACATTTTGTACAGCAAGGTATTTTGGGGTTCTAGCTTCATTTGGGGCGGTTTCGCGAAAAATCACGGAAACGTGACAAATGTCACCCGGGTGTCACGCGCTCAGGTCACGGTCCATCAAAATTCAAGAAATTGTGTTTTTGCGCCGTAAACGACTCAGCGCACCTTTGGGGAATTCAGAGTGTCAAGTCGACTTGGAAGTCAACCCGAGTCGCAGCACCGACTCGGCTCGACTCGACTTGAGTCGGCTGCGACTTCAACTTTGAATGACTTGGAGTCGAAGTCGCAGCAACATTATCGCCGATGTTGCGCAGAGCACCCGGTTATAGGAGGAGGAATCTGAATAATAGAATAAGAAATCCGAGTCCTCGAGCGTGGTACTCGCATGCTAACGTTGCAAACGAAGGTCTTGGGGGTGCAGTCAATCGGTGTCGGGATTGAAGTATTGAATTATTGAGGTGGGGCAGTGAGTTATTTCGCGGATGATAAGGGGATGGAGTTTGGAGAGAATGCGAACACAGAGTAGAGCATGCAAGTATATAGCAAATTCGAGAGGGCTGGTTTGCCGCTTTGATTCGATTCTGGGAAGGTGCCATGCTTCAAGGGGACACGGAGCAGGAGGCATCGGAGTGGACGGCACAGTAGTAGAGATGTAGTGAAATCGAAATTGGATCGGAGTCGCTGCGAGTGGAGCTAGATGTACTGGAACCGTGCCACAATAACAATATCAAACGGAAATCTGAGCAGGAGGCGGGTGAATGGTAATCTGAGGAAAAGGGAAAGAATGGCGGAGTGAAATGTATCGGGGTTAACCTGAAGATGAAGGGAATCCATTCAGGACACTGGTGTGGAAAGGAGACGGCAGAAGCGCATCAGCGAATTGACAGGCAGCTTGCAGCTTGTTCAGGCTTGTGAGCTTGTCAGCAAGCTCACAAGGTCAAAAAGTTCACAGAGTTGGAAAACATATGCCAGGAAATTGGAAATCAAGTGCAGGATGAGCCTCAAAAAAAAAAAAAAAGGAAAAATCCTGAGCTTGTGACATTTCAGACATGGTTTGTGAGCTTGCGAATTTGTGGGTTTGTTTGACCTTTTTTGACCTTGTTTGGCCTTGTTCAGCTGACAAGCTGCGTGTCAAAACTCTGATGCGTGGATTCGATTGAGCGAAACCGGTTGTTGTATCGTTATTGGGCAGAGACAGGTGGGGGGTACTCCCTCAATGGCGGAATCTACAACCATTCGATTGCCCTGACATACTTGTTGCCGTTGTGATTTCTGCGTAATGTGTTATGAAGATCACCTTCCGCCAATGGGGAATCTCTGCAGCGTCATCTAGGGGCCTAACCCCCCAAAAACGATATGAGATTGTAAAATCCCAGATAGATGAAAAATCACAGCCACTGCTCTAGACCGGCCGACGTCTAGTTCCGCTGATGTGGCGGCTGGGCGCCTCTTGTATATATATAGGTGTCTATATTTATTTGCCTAGACTCACCTGAGTCAGTTGGCTAGCCACACAAACTTGATGGCCGTTGAGGCATCTAGACTTAGCTGGCTGGTCGCCGATCTCGGCTAGTCCCTAGTCAGACGACTCCGCACAGTGGTGTAAACTGAGCGACGTAATTTGGAAAAGTATTCAAAGGCCATCATCCACGCGTCTCGGAATTGGATGGACTCTGAGTCTGGTTGTGTTCCATGAGGATGAATGTTTTCCTTCACTCTAAGTGGTTTCCCTATCAGTCCCGAACACATCGCAGTAAAGTGGAAAAGTGAGTCAGGGGAGCCCCACAGCTCGTCCGGTGTGTAGGAGTGGATTGTGAGACTGAGGAGACGAAGCGTGTGTAAATTATCCAGCCCTTGGAGGACAGTATTCCATGTGATGAGTTCGTTGTCGGCTAAGCATAGTGTTGCCGATTTATGGAATTTGGCAGGCGTGGGAAGGTGCTTAAATCTACAGTTGGGTGAAGTGTGTGATGCGGACAGCTCGGGCGGGTCAAACATGACCTGATCAAATCACACAGTTAATAGAAGCATGTGGGATCAAGATCATCTGATGCGCTGATAAGCAGGCTAAATGGCCAGCTGTGAAATTCTTCAATTTTACAAGTGCTGTATACCTATTAGCTAATAGAAACTGCTATATACATATCATTACCAAACGCGAGCTAGTGCGAGATCCAAGCATGCAGCTAAGGAATTACATGTGTGCCGAAGTCTGGAGCTTCATATAGAGGATGGCCGCCAAGTTGGTCAGAATTTATGGAAGATACCATTCTTTAGCTAAAGAGTTCCCAACCATTCTATAACCGAATTGGGGTTTCTCTGCACATTCCTATCAAGGATATGGTCTTTTATTATCCGTCTATGAACTACAACAAGTACCAGGGAGGGTCCAAGGGTGCGAAGGACCAAGAGGAATCAGTACGGGCAGTCCTATGACTAGATGGTTCTAGAAGGAAACCTGATTAGGCATCTGAGAACGAACCATGTGTGTTACACTTGGCATCGATAGCATCTCGAGGCCGCACATGATGGACCAGAGGTCTGGGTCCTTGCCGAAGCCCGGCAAAGGCTCGCTTTGACCGATGTTTCGGATGAAGTCGAATAGGCATGCTAATAATAGATTGTTGCATGGCCTTGACTGCGGAAACAAGGTGTTGTGATAAGGATCACATGTCTTGGCGACGATAGGCTGATAAACCAGGGCGAGACCACATGGTTTCTGTCCCAAATATACCAATTCTTATTTCTCGGACCTATTTATTAAATCTCTTCCATATTTATCGCAGAATGTACCAAGAATCAGTTCCGTTTAGCCGTGGGCAATATATCTAGCCCATAACCATACCAGATAGAGTTTTATTTCGTTTGTAACATTATTTCTGTATATGGGTTCCTACGTAGTACAAATACCCGTAGGATTTCAGTAGGATGCCAGTGGACTCTCCCCTTTCCTGCCGCGCTCACGCTGAACCAGTGTGCTGTCTTGGAAGGTGTTGCATCTATTCGGAATACTATTGGGAAGCCTATAAAGTTTCTTTTGTGTGTTATTGTTCAAATATACTTTTTGTTGGATATTATTGCGAGTGACGCGTGTTACCAAGGTCTATAAGGCCTGATTTACGTGTGGAACAAGTGAGAATAGAATATAAGGCGCATTAGTTCATTGCAACGACGCCCAGTCCGCATTAGCTAAAGAATCATTGAACAAGGCAGATACAAGTCCACCAGGTCTCAAAGGTCCTCTGACCATCCCAATTGAATCACATTCCATTACATTACATAAAGACACTTTCCTAAGGTCGATAGATCGCGTAAAGCACCTAAGACGGACTTAGATTGTCAAGTTGTGTCATTAGCTAAAGAAGCTACATAGATAGTAAAACCTCAAATTGCAACAGTCTAATACTTGGCTGGAACCCCGAACCTCGCATGTTTGATAGTGGTGTTGTAGTGTTGATTTGGTGTATTTCTGATACTCATTTTGAGTATTTCGGATATATCTTTCACCTGCGGGATTATAGTCAGTGTTTCAGCACCAACCGTGAAAAATCCACAGTGGCTGAAACTGCTAAAGGATCCCCCTTCTCCCAAACCGTCATCCCACAACTCTTCGCAGCTTCAGTCCTACTTCTCTGACGATGAAAAGTCCTAAAATTACCCCCCTCAATGCAGCTGCTCAGCTGAAATTCCTGGAAGCTGCTCTGCTGGTTTACAAAAAGAAAAATTGATACCAGAAAGCCAAGCTGGATGGGAACACTCCTGGTGAGCTTTTAATGCGCTCTAGGCCTTGCGCCTATACGATACCAGGCACTCACCAGAGAGATATGCAATAGGAAGCTACAAGAAAGCCACCAAGGAGCTCATTGAAAAATGCAAGGCCATGATTGCAGAATGTGAGTTGCTCATCTGATATGTGGGATGAAGTGTGTTGCACACAGTGGCGGGATGTTCACACTTGACAGTGTGAACCTACTGTTCATTTTGAACATGTCACGGCATGTGGATTTTGAACGGTTGGAGAAGTGTGAAAAAGGGACGCTATCAACCAGCTATTCTTGGATAACAGTTGGGAGAATTGACCCGATTGTTGATTTGAACAGTTCATAGCTGTTCATAATGTGCACCACGGTCCCAACTGTCTATTTTGAACATCAGGGTGGTATCCCAATTGTTCACATTTCACATTTCGCTGTCTTCCAGATAATACCGTCTTTTCCTCATCATATTTTTATGGCGACCATGTATTCATCATTTTTTTTAGCAGATATCATTGACCCGGCGCTTCAAGCCCCCCCAGCCAAAAGACCGCGGCAAGAGGAGGAGCCTCATCAATCATTTACTTCTCTGAGTCCAATTTTCAACTCCTTGCAGTCGAGATTGAACCCATAGAAGCGGTTGCAGAGTCCATCAATAGCCGAGTACTTACCCGCTTTTCGAATGGTTTGGTTACTCACGGGACCGCCGTTGAAGCTACAGGCCCTACCAGCACTGCAGACACATTTCCGAGTCTTCGTGATGCCGCTCAAGACATCATTGACCAAGTGGAGGATGTAGCTTCGAAGTCCAACTTGTCCCATTCACAGTTGAAATGGAAAGTGGACTGTAATGGAGGCCCCCTCAAAGTTTCCCACCTTCTCGCACTTCGCGACTGGCTCCTCACCTGTGATTTAATGGTCGCAAATATTCAGAGAAAACCCGCTCCTATCGAGAAGAAAGGTGTCGTTCTCTTACACTCCTCTCCGCTCAATGCAATTCTAAAGTTTGGATTCAGTGCTGGCAAAGGCAAAGGCGATAAAAATCCTTGTGGATGGCAAATTGGTCACCATGGATGCCACAATGTGCATTGATGCCAGGCGCGATGCTTCTATGTACCCTGGGTGCATTGAAAACGGCATGGAACCTGTTAAAGAGGTCTTAACAAATCGGGTATGTTTTCCGTGTCTGTCTGATCATCGTCCCATTATAACCATTATCCAGAATGGTCGGGAGAAGTGCATTTCATGTGGGTCTGCTCCACGGTGGCCAGGCAATGGCTGCTCGGCCCGATCCAGAGGAGCATCAATTTTTGAAGGACTGCAAATGCCCTCTCAGTGGGGCAGCTCTTGAGCTTTGGATGCTCAAGATGACAGGTAATTTCGAGGATATTCCCCAGCGCAGTGATGATCAGCTCGCCAACCACCGATTATCACTCAACCCAAAAATCCTCAAAGTCATTGGCAGTGCAATCAAGGCCGCGTCGGGCCATGACATTGATACCCTGCTCACACCGGAGATTGATTGATTGCAGCATACAATTCATTGGGCATTGGGGTGCTTGTATTCAATGTCCTCCGAAGATGGATCAAAGTACGCTGAATCCTTCCAATTGCATTCCAAGAAGCTCAAGGAAATGATGGATGCTGTGTTGGACGAATAGAATTACAAATAGTCTACAACTCTGGAATTTATGTCAAGGTTTCGTTGATAAGGCACAGATCTTTTCGCGCCTGAAATCTTTGCATTTCGGCACTGTTAGAACTATTCTAACAGTAGACTAAGGGATATAAGGATACTAGTCCACTCCCAGGACTGAGTGTCAAAGCCGCTACAAAGCACTTAAACCAACCATAAACACAGAACACAGAACCATTAGGTTGCCTTGTAGGACTCACCTGGCAAGCTGCGCTATCCGGTGCAGTGAATTCAGTGTCAATACAAGGTTAGGTTGGCAGTACAACTATCCCGACAAGCTGCGCTATCCAGGGCAGCAAGTTCGGATTCAATATGGGTGCAAGGCAATTAAACCAGGGATTAGATGAAGGAAACCCCAACAGATTCCTAAAGACATGGCAGGTTCTTACACTGAAGATGGAGGGTTACTAGAGGCACTGGTCGCGGGTGCACAATCCTAGGTGTAAACCCGGGCACACAGGTTTGAAAGGAATACAATGAAACCATCACGTGACCTGGATGCGCCCGCATCCAGGAAGCTTGGTGAGGCAGTGCCATCATTCACTTAGTAAAGAAAGGTTCAAGGGAGCTCACTGGGCCTACATAGTGCTATATAAGCACTCTGGGCATGATGTGCAGTCCAATGGATGATAAATCAGATAACTAAGGTGGTTGCACTATTCACCACTGGATGCATACCCAGACGGACTTATAAACTGTTGTCATATACCTTGGCAGCTTTCCAATCTGCCTATTTATCAGCCTGATATCATGTTCTCACTCAGCTGTTTGTAATCCTCCTCAGTAGTATAAAAGCCACACTTGTAACAGTAGTTAGAGAGTGAATTATCACCCGGTTATTGGCACACTAGTGGTTATTAGCTTAAAAGACCTAGTCTTTGCTATAGTCGTCTAAAGTTACCTCTAAAACTCAGGCATAACTTCTACTCACAGATTACAAACCTAAGCTTCGGCTGTCCCTGTCTCTTCATAAGACTGTGCCCACCCGGTTGTCTAGTCAGACCTCTGGTGCACAGCATTAGACCTCATACACTCGTCTCAGACTTAGTCTCCCACCCACTTGTCCCTGCTCAAGCATCAACTGTTGCTGTGCTCATAGAAAGCTCGCGCCCAACAGCCTAGCCTATTTGACTACATACCTCGACTAAGTCTTCAGTATACCAACCCCATTCTAAAGTCAGTGTTGTTAATAAGTCCAATTGTCCTTGTGACTTGCGGCACCAGCATATAAGAGCACCCCAGACCCCGGTGCAGCTGTAATAGGCTCACCGTTGAACTCAATCCAACCCAGTTGTATTGAAAACCCAACCAGACTATTTGATCATTTGAGCATGGAAGTTTGTCTTTGAGTTGACGGTCAATATGTGACCTACCTCCCCGAATACAATACACAGATGTTGAGTTGTTGGTTGGTTGTTGTGTAGTGATTAAAGATTTGAGTAGACTTCGTCTCTCAGTATAAATCACTAGATTTCACCGCTGCACCCCAGCACACTGTTTCATCGTCTGTTTTTCTTTTCATGTCCGAGTCGAGTTAAGGGAGTTGGCAACAAACATCAATATTAAGTTTTTCTGATGCTCTCAAGTGTGTAAAATGAGCATGCTTTAACTGCTTTAAATGGACAGTCCAGGTCGGAATGTATTCAAACAACACATGGAAATCACACTCAACTGTTTCTCTTCAACAGTCCAGGTCAGAGTGTTTGCCAATGACAGCTGGGGTTGGGCTCAACTGTTCATCTTCAACAGTACAGAACAGAGTGCTTGCTAATCACACCTGGCCTTTTGCTCAGCTGTTTATATGAAACAGTTGAGGTCAGGTGTTCGGTAGTAACACCTTGGGATTGCACTCAGCTGTGTATATTCAACAGTTATGTAGGCAGGATGTCTAATATTAACAGTTGTATTGCTCCTTAACTGTTCACAAATAACACTTCACTCAGAAAATCATGTAAAGTAAGATTTGAAGTCTACTATTCCGAATCAATGTTATGGTTCGGCTCACAAATTTCTGGATTTGATTTAAACTCCATAATTCTCTAATTACTGCCACTGACAGTGTAAGATCCCAAAGGACTGACCCTGAAGCTCACTCACTTCCTGATGTATTGGCTTTCCAGCCCTCTACACGAGTTCTCGACTGTTTGCATCGGAATTGATGGTTGAATAAACAAAAGTAAACTTCCTTTCAACCCTGGAAAAACAGGACTAGGGACGTCTGGCTAACCAAAACCAAAACCCTATGCACAAAACAAACCATATTAAGAGCCAGTATACAGAACATAAATCTACACTAGAGCAATATCCCTGGAAGAAACACACTTTTTCTTAAAAAGTTGCCACATTCAACCAAGTGTGTTGATTGAAATATTATAGTAACGAATGGCACACATGCAATGCCCCCAGAACATCTCTCATTGACATTGGATTTCTCCATTCCCTCAGATCCCACTCATTTAACAGCCCCATTGACTTTGCAAGGTGAGGGGGTTAAAAGAAGTATTGAATATTGCAACCGCAACATAAGTTTACTATTAGGATCTGATATCTATTGTCCACAGGATTTTAGGGTCCCTTGCACTGCCATACATCCACAGGAAGTCCCTTGAATTTATTTGGGATACACTGGCTCATATGTGCTAAGTTCGACCTGGGAAAGTAGTGAGCAGGGGTTTAAAAGAAGTATTGAATATTGCAATCACAGCACATGTTTACTATTAGATCTTATTTATATTGGCATTCTACCATAATGCAAAACAGTTTGTATGATTTGCTGATTTCTTTGTGCTTCAGAACCTGCAGGAGAAATAGATGAAATTGTGCTCGCACCCGGTCACGTGCATAACTGGTCGCTCGATCTTGTTATTTGTGGCTGTGTAATGACATGACTAAGCATCCACTTAGCTCTATCTCAACTCTGCTCTTCCCTCGGAGTATAATTATGTCATGCTGACTGTTTTAGATAGTTCTGGATCATATTATGTTCCCTGATTTTTCCTAGAATTCCTGGACAGCTGGTGGGAGGGGACTTCATTATATATTTATCGGAAGTACTTGATGTTCAAATCTAACATAAGATGTATGGTAAAGAAGATACAGTTGGTGCCAAGGTGGGTTTACAACAGTGGGGTGATGTCAAGACCCAACACCTTGGTACCCACAGTCCAACTGTCTGAATTGCACAGTCCAGTGATGTTTCAAACTGCAGGTTGGCCATCAACCGTAAATATTTAGCACTCTCAATTCAGCTGTCCTCCTCGAGGTATATTTTTCTGTACCATCTGCAGGGATTTCCAAAGGGATTGGATACGATGGCAGTTATTTCAAGACAGCTTTACTGATATTTGCCGAAATTCTGGTGGTCTTTGGATGCCAAAACGTCGAGAAATGAATATTTTATGGGGCTTAAATCTGTGCTAAATCTACCTTGAATTTCAGCATAGTCACTGCAGAGTCGCTACATAGTTGGGTCAGATTTAAGCACCCAAATGAGATGTATTCTTTGAACAGTCGGCCTGAACTATAAATAAAATGCGGGACGGATATGTCCACTCTCAACAGTTAAATGCCAACTACAAATTTTATACAGCCTGGAACTAGATTTTTCACATTCAAGGTATGGATTCAGGCAGTACTACTTGCTACTAGTACGGGACTTTGTGTCACCTCGGATTTTGCGTTCCGCCCGAACTGCCTTCATCAACATGGTGAATCTACTGCACAGGCCTGGAAACTTCGCCTCGAATTCACCATGATCCCCATCACATTGAACCCTGAACTCCTCGCAAACAAAGCGAATGTTGCCAAACTTGACTACCTCCATTGCATACTCTGAGGATTTGAACCACATCGTCCAATCCTTCAGAGGAACAATGAGACCTTTCTCGGGTGATCCATGCTTCCCAATATAACAGTGCATCATGCAGGGATTTGGTTTCCGGAATGCGGGATGGCCTCGGCACCTATGAAGGTGTTTCAGGAGTTGGTGGGTGGTCAAGGCCAACAGGAATATTGCAAATTCCAGTGCTGTCAGCATCGTTATCCGTCCCATTTGACTGTGTCTGTGTCGGAGGTACATATATGTTAGCTGTATGAAATTTCAGCCAGTGTTGTGAGCCAAGTAGATGAAAAAAATACCACTGGTAGCTGCCGCCCCGGCAATTAGCCCCTGGATTTTCACCAAGATTGTATCTTCAAATTTTAGAAGATAGGCCCTGCACACTGGGGCAGTTTCATCCTCCCCCACGAATGTCTCATGATGGTCAATGGCATGGTCATCCATCATTATATCGGAAAAACCTTCCTCGTATGCCATCCATTCACCAAGCAGATAGTGCATGACTGTCCCAACCTTTCCAAAAATTAGCCTTCACAAGATAATAGTTTGGCCTGGACTTGGACTCACATTCTCATTGGACGACCAACCACCCCCCCACTTCACGGCCTTCAAACTCCGAGTCCATTTACGATCTGCCCATAAAAAGCGGTACTGTGCCCTGCCACGGCAAAAGCAGTGTGTCATGAACTTCCCATTGTGGCCTTGCATCACATTCAGCTTGTCAACAACTTCATCCAGGAGAGTTTTGAATGCGGTACGACTTGTGCATTCCTCAAACTTGAGCTGGCCGGTGGATGCGATAGCTGGGAAGACGAAATCGCTTTCTGCCAATGGGCGTCCTAATATCTTCTCCATGTGTGTTTTCCAGGTCCCGACATGGGTGTAACAGTCGATTTCAGGGTGCGCAGTATCAATCTGTACCATGTATTTTTGAACTTTGGAATTTTAGAGTAATATAATTGTTTTTGGAAATAGAACTCACCTTTGATGGGGTCCTTATTCGTCTTGCGAAATATGAGTACAAATTCGTGGTATGGTATCCCCGTCTTTGAGCGCATATGGAGTTTGACATCCTTGAACTACAGGTTGATGGGTTCATCGTTGCTGGCCGTTTAAATTGAGTCCAAACCAAAACTAGACATGCAAAAAGCTCACCGAGTCCAAAGTGTAAAGGTGGTCGTCACAAAGGCTTTGAAATAAAGATGTTAGGTGAGGGTGAATTATTTAATTGCCTCGTCGCTGTCAAGATATTCCAAGATCATCTTGAGATCAGTAGGTAGCATGGGAAGAGCCTGAGTTGCAGTACCCATCCGATTGTGATGGTTCTTGAGTGATTCGTAGTAGCTCTTGAAGCCAGTCTCAAAGACAGGATTGCCCTCCCACTCCTCCGTGTGCGAATTGTATTTCCAGAATTCTCCCTGGCACCCGCACACTCTGCGGAATATTTTGTCAATTTCCGATCCAAATATAGCGTCAATCACTCACCGTTCAAAGTAATCTTTGAAAGCAGAACGAAGGCCCTCCGCAGACGCGAATCCCCGGCCCAAATGCTCGCATTTATATGCAGTGAGAGCCCTCAATGCCAGGGGCGTCTGATCCGTAATATTGTCGAAGGCATCCGCCGCAATCTCGTCATTGAGGCGGCCCTCAGAAGTCCACTCCTCCAGCCATGTTTTATCTCCCTTCACATAATTTCTATAGCCCTTTTTCGTCCTCGGCTACTTGTACCATTCATCTGTTGTCTGCTGGCTGTTGTTGAGCAAAGAAGATGCAGAGGGCAGGTCCGATGTCTGCACTGCCGCTGCTGTTTTGGCTTTAGCAAATCTTTGCACAAGTTCTACTGGTGCCAGAAGTTTTCTTCACCACTCGTGGCTTTGCTGCTGGGCCGGAGGACGCTGAATTCACAGAGGAAGCTGATTTGTTGCGAGGGTTGCGGCGAGACGGCATTTTCGACCAAACACTGCGTTCAGAGATCGGATAGCGACAGCACTGCCTCGCCGGATATAGCCGCATGTGCTCGGCTAGCCGGCCGAGGCACGTGTGGCTAGGTGTGACTAAGCGACAATTGACAGCTAGCACCAGCTGGATGTACCTGCCCACACCTCTGGCTTGGTGTTTGGCGCAGGTACCTGGCCAGTCTTCTCTACATTGTATATCGATGGCCTAGCCATTTCTAGTCAATTCCCTGCCCAATGATGAAACTTATTCAAAGAAGGTAGTCGTGATCAAGCACTTAGCAGCTTGATGAGCGATAGTTGTCAAGATACAGCTGATTGGGAGGGTCCATGTATTCAGAGTCACCGTACATCTCTCAGTAGCTCAAGATGGGGTGAGAGCAAGGTGGGATGACAAAAAACTGCGGCTCTGCAGTGCGCCAGGGTAAGATCGGCGGAAAATTTTAATTGTGATAGTGCGGCGGCATCAAAGACTAAAGTTTGTACAGCAACAGAAAGTGCCAGAGTGAGTGCATCTGAGAAAGCTGGCTAGGAAGTTCAAGGTGTGGCTAGCTGTATGGCTACGTGAGCAAGGCGCGGCTCGTGATGACGTAGCAACACCTAATCAGGTTGTGGCTATGCGACCGTAGCCACGCGACCATCAACATCTAGGCTATAAATAGCGTCAAATAGCAACACATAGCCGAACCCGCCGCTACCGACTCGCTGAATGCAGTGGATGCCGCAGGTCAATCCATCGCCACAGTGAGTTGATTAGTAGTAAACACAAGCGGTTGACGGACCGCTCTGCGGTCCGTCATCCTCTTTTCCAAATTCAGATCCACACAGCAGCAGCCTGTAGATATGATGTTGACGCAGGAGTATGGTTGAAATGTGAACTATGGACTCACAGGTAGTCATTGCTAAACTCAAATTCCAGGCATTGTTGCCAGTGAAACTTATATTTATGCTGCAAATTGTAGCATATCAAAATAAAGAGACTTTTCTAATTACAATGCATGTGCCACGCCGTCGCCGACATCCCTTTTTTTTTGAGAATCCCTTCACTGGACTTTGACAATGCAAATATTGACATGTTGTCAATGCTGTATCAAGCTTTCTGGCTCCACACAATTTCGGCCAGCTTTCTTGCTGTGATTCAATATCTGGGCTGCCAAAGACAATGCTGTCGAATCAAACAACACCTTTACACACTGTGACTGAATAGCTGTTCCTGATTTAAGATACATCGCAGCCTGGAGACACAAAAGTTCTCGTTTCACATAATTTGACCCTTATAATGTAAGCATGATTTGAGAATAAATTATTGCACTTTGTGCCTCAGGGAGGCGTTAGCATATCCCATTGACATATGCAAAATCATAAACTCAGAGCATTTTTCTTGGCATGTGAGGTTCGCTGCCGTCGAGTATAGAATTCAATTTGGTGATGTTGACATCGGAGTGAGCTCGGCGCGGACGCCGGCATCACGGCTGAGGCATGTCGCCCTGACTTAAATGTGAGGTGTAGACTCCCAGACACTCAATTAAAAACCCAGAGTGTTCTTCTTAGACAATGAAACTCATACTGAGATTGCAGCATACCAAAATCAGTTACTTTTGTAATTTCGATGTATGCGGGGTATGCCGCCGCTGACATGCCGGTGTCGCGAATTTCCGAACTTCTTTGAGCTTAAAGCTGATATTCCACACTGTCGGCGCTGATTAACCAAGGTGTCGGTACTGATGAACCAAATTCGGAGCTTAAAAGGCAGTGTATGTATTTGTGTTCTCAGCAGGCGTGGGTTTTTTGGCCGTCATGCAGTTGATGTACCGAAGATGTGGTTCAATAGCTCCAAAGAAAAGCTTCAGACAGATATGGACAATTTTATAAAGAGAGAGAAACGCAGCAGAGCATAGGAAAATTAAAATGGCGACTGACTCAAATGGGCGGGTGTCGACTACTTAGCACTGTTGTGCACACCATTCTTGTTGCCACACATGACAAGATATAACATCGCGTTCAAAGGCAGGCAATATGTGCATGTTGTCTAGACTGTAACTCTATTGCTTGTTGTACTTCTGATGGCTCACCGAGATATCACTGCTTGCGGTGACTCTGCTGATGCGCAGAGATCTTCGAGGCTTTTTTATATTTGCATCATGAAGCAGCACACGCATTCATCACGTGATCGTGTTCTGAAGTCTCGAGCCGGGGGGATCTGGTTCTACCCACGGCGGTCAGCTGTCCAAGGAAGGAATATAAATATCCACCTTCTGCTGGGTTGAACACCGCATTCCATCAGAACGATACTTGCTCCACCCTATTTATAAAACCGGTGTGAACAATGAATTGCACTATAATATGTATACATAATAATATGGGCTCAATTCTCAACCTCGACAGGCTCAGTTCAGTCACAGTTTTTGTGCACAATTATAAGTGTAGAAATTCTAAAATTATGAACATCAGAACATCGGTCAGGGCAAAGGTGTGATGGTTGATGAAACAAAGAATCCTGCATTTCATTGGTTGGTGGAACCAAACAAGCAAAGGGGTGGCAAGAAGCCGACTGATCAAGTGTCGTCTCTCTTTCCCCACCATGTCCGCCAGCCGCCCTCAGAATGCAGTTGTCTCCCACCCCTCATCCAAACCCTCCCCAGCTTCTAATCCAGCCTGGCTTGAAGCCCTCCTCTTCAATGCAAAGCTGATCACTGCTGGTGCAGATGCTTTCCCATTTCCATATGTGAAAGGTGTCTTTGGCACGGTTGTATTCCTTTTGGAGGCAGTTCAGGTAGAGTGATCTTGAACTGTTTCTGAATGAAAATAGTGCTCATCTGGCTGCTACAGAAAGTCAAACAAAATCAGGAGAGTATGAAAGAGCTGTGTGGAGACACTGTGGATATCATCACTATCCTTCGAGACCAAATACCAGCCCATGGGAATACAATTGCTCTCAAGTTCAAAACTCAATGTGAGGAGCTTGAAATGTAAGCGAGTCTATTTTTGAGTGACTATTGGCTCATTTTATTCCATCTAGGTTCTTGCAGGATGTACTGGAAGCAGTTAATCAGCTACAAATGAAACCCTGAGGCTTGGTTCTCGTTTGTAGGAAATTATCAAGGCTAGTAGCACTATGGATGATATCAGCAGATTTCGGACTAGGATGCAGGAGTTGAGGTCTAATTTCATGGTGTGTACAAATACCTCATATATATTCTGATTAAAACATCACTCAGCTAATGGCAACCATGGATACAAATTTCCAGGTCCAAAAGGTTTTGACTGTGATATCACCCAGTATGATTCTTCTTTATAGGGTAGAGTATCCAATCTCATCTGGATCTCTGCAGCTGTGCCTGTAGCCCAAGTCCTGCAACAAATCAACAATTGTCCTCAGCCCTCCAGAATATTTCATGGCAGACAGACCATTCTCCAACAAATGCATCAATATTTCACAACCACAGGAAAGCAAGATATTTTTCTGCTGCATGAATTAGGTGGTGCTGGCAAAACACCAATTGACCTCAAGTTTATATCAGAATCAACCTCCAAGTGAGCTTCCTCATCTGAAAGTTCAGAAGTATAATCATCTTATTCTCAGCTTCACCGACATTTTCTTCATTGACAGCAGCTCGGTTGAGACAATTGACACAGGTCTGAAAAATATAGCCAAGACAAAGGCTGTTGGAGAGTCTTCACAGGATGCCCTTCAATGACTCAGAAGCAAACAGATGGAATGGCTGTTATTCTTTGACAATGCTGATGACCCAAAAATCAATCTGAATGATTATTTTCCCAACTGTGGTCATGGCAATATCCTCATCACATCTCGAAACCCTGGCCTTGGTGTGTATGCCAGTGCACATGCTCCTGTCTCTAACATGGAAGAAATGGATGCCATAAATCTATTGCTCAGAAGTGCTGTCCAAGAGACCACAGATCATAACAGAACAACAGCTGGTCAGATTGTGAAGGTGAGTTGCAGTGCTCAGAACTCATACATATATTCAATTCATTCAATGTTTTTCCAGGTGCTCCATTATCTGCCTCTGGCAATCATTCAAGCCGGTGCATTCATTTCGAAATCAGGAGATCTTGACAGTTATCTGGCACTCTATGAGCAGAATCAAGTCCAACTGCTGAGTCAAAAACCTACCCAGTCACACAATAATTATGCCTGGACTGTCTATACCACCTGGCAAATCAGCTTCAATCAGCTCAGTCAGCCAGCAGCAATGTTCTTGCAGCTTTGCTTATTGCTCCATCATCAAGGGATCTCTGAGCAAATATTCAAGAATGCTGCAACTTATAAATTTGGACCCTCTAGCCCATCTAAAGAAGAGCTGCAGATGCCACTTGAATTCTTGTCACACTTCTTAGTGCCCAATGGGGTATGGGATTCCTTTTGCTTTATTGATATGTCAAATGAAGTCAGAGCATACTCCTTGATCAAATTTTCACCCTCAACAAAAGATGTTTTCAATCCATCCGCTTGTACATGACTGGACTTGGAGCACTCTTACCAATAAATAATTATATCATCATTTTATGGTTGCAATGGTAGGAATGTCACTGGCTGGACTATCAGAAGAGGAACTCCAACTAGCCAGCCTTTGGATGCAGCCTCACATTGATTTCCTAATACAAGACAACTCAAATGTAATCCCAGATTTCAGATATGAGTATGGGGAAATATATGTATGGGGAGAGAAGTTTCAAAAAGCAGAGGAGCTTCAAGTAGCAGTGGTTCAGACACGAAAGGATCTTCTGGGTGAAGACCACCAGGATACTCTGGAAGCCATGTATTGGCTGGCATGGACATACATATCCCTGGGGAGATTCAAGGAGGCGGAACAACTGGAGGTTGTAGTGCTGAAACAGCGAAAGGATATTCTAGGTGACAATCATCCAGACACGTTGGATATTATGGCAAATTTGGCATGGACATATGAAAGGCTGGGAAATTTAAGGAGGCAGAGGCGCTTGGGGTTTTGGTACTTGAGAAGGCAACCAGTGTTTGGGGTGACAACAATCGAAATACCTTGTCAAATATGGGGAATTTGACAATTACATACCAAAGCCTGGGAAGATTCAAGGAGGCACAGGAGCTTGGTGTTGTGGTACTTGCTGTCACCTGTTCCCGTTGGCTTAAGCTAAACATGCCTGTTTGGGCGCTGATCTAAACCATTTAAACCACTGTATGCAGTGGTAAAATACTTGATAATACAATATAATACATTAAGCAGATTAGTCCGATTCAACCCCTGCCACAAGCCTATAAGCCACATCAAGGTGTGATGACCAATTTGGCAAAACATAGCAGAGGGCTTGAACAAGAGAGTACAATGAACTTCACCTTCGAGCAATGAGACCCCTATTGTCAATAATCCGTCCTGAACAATTGAGGGCAGCACGCTGTGAACATCAGTGGCACAAGATGGACCTCAACGGCTTGGAGATCTGACGAGCATGTTATAAAGTGGGAAACTCGATATTATTAGTCTGCACTCTTACCTTACAGTTGGAGCCACAGCCCAGTAGAAGGTCAGATGAAGTGGTGGGAGGAAGCAAGCCGTGATGGGCAAGAAGAGCCACTGATTTGATGACCCAAACAAAGCACCCGATCATTCTCTTTTGTCCTCACGTGCTACCGTGACGTCTCACTTCTCTTAAGTCTCTACCACTATCTGCAGCCCTAATACCCCCTCCATCCTCCTGTTACCATGCCATCTTGCTGCCTGGGTACTATATCTACATCTACCAGACAATAGATGCACCGGTCTTGGCTCGGTCACAGTTGTGCTCCAAGTCACGGACGGTGCCACTGCACAGTGGCATCACCGAATCAGATGTGTGAAGCTAAAGGCTAAGATAGTGTGCTCAAACCTACCTATGTGAGGTGAGTGGTAAGCACTAGGGTCATTCACAGTAGCCATTTTTCAGCTCATTTTTCGTTTCATTTTGTCCCCATTCTTCAGTAAAGGAGAAAAGAAGTGGATTCAAAAATGGGATGTGAAAATGGCCATCAAAAAATGAGCTACCCCCCCCTCATTCTTCAAAAATGGATGTTTTTGTCTTCATTTTAGTTTCCATTCTCCAGACTGTCTTAAAACTGCAACTCTCTTCTACCGGTAATAGATAGTGACCATGCACTTTAATACACTGGTGATAGACTCTGTGTGCCCTTAATGAAGTGGAATATGCTATGAATTTATTCTTCTGACTTGAGCCCCCTTTTTACTGTCATTTTCTTAAATCTGCATGACTACCCGTTCACAATAGCTATTTTTGATCTCATTTTCGGCCTATTTTTCTTCCATTCTTTCCAAAATGGCAGAGAAAAGCGAAAATGGGAGAAAAATGAGCTGAAAAATGCACCGAAAAATGGCTACTGTGAACGACCTTACTATCAGTATGGCTCCAACAGTTTTCAGCCAGGCTGACTTGACTTAAAGTTACAGGTTATGGATGCTGCCCGTGCCGTTGAATAGATGTACTGGGTGCGCCAGTGGTCTAGCTGTCATGTTACCATACCACACAGTCGGCCAGACCACAGCTTAATTGGCTGAATCCGTGGTAGCTATGTACTCAGCTTATTCAGCTTAATTGTTTGGCTAATTTGGCTCTGCACAGTTCAATCGGCTCAATTTGCCGAACACTGTCAAATCAGCTTAATCAGCTCAATGGTACAGTATTACCTTAGTACATAGTACTATATAGTGACACTATTTTATTATAAAATAAACTCCGGTTTAAACGGTTTAAGCCAAGTTTAAACCAGCACCCGAACAGACATGTTTAGCTTAAGCCAACCGGAGCCAGATCTATGTACTTGAAAAGTTGAGGAATGTTTTCAGTGACAACCATCGAACCACCCTGGCGGCTGTGGGAAATTTGGCTATTGCATACAGGAACCTGGGAAATTTGAAGGAGGCAGAGGAGCTTGAGGTTGTACTTCTTGAAAAGGGTATGCATCTTTTGGGTGACAATCATTGAGAAACCTTGTTTCTTATGGGGAATCTGGCATTCACATACCAAACCATGGGCAAATTGCAGGAGGCAGAGAAGCTCCAGGTTCTAGTACTTGAGAAGCGGAGGAGTACTTTGGGTGACAACCATCCAGACACAGTGCAGATCATGGGGAATTTGGCAGTAACATACCGAAAGCTGGGGAAGATGAAGGAGGCAGAGGAGCTTGAGGTTGTGGTACTTGCAAAGCAGAGGATGATTTTCGGTGACAACCATCCAAGCATCCTGTGGGCTATGAGTAATCTGGCAGTCACATACAACAAGTTGGAAAGATGGCAGGAGGCTGAGCAGCTCGGGGTTACAGCACTCAAAAAGCAGATGAATCTTCTAAGTGACAAGCATCCACAGACTTTAGAGACCATGCAAAATCTGGTAGTGACATATGAACAACTGGGGAAATTGAGTGAGGCAGAGGGTCTGAATGCAATTCTCAGAGGGAGCCGAGTTTAGGTTATGTCAATACTGTTCATGTTGTTCCTTTTTTTTACCATTTGACACCGACTGATAAATACCAATAATCATCTGGACACTCTTGAAACACAGATCATAGTATGGCCACCAGACTGAAAGACTGGCAGTTATGCAGAGAGTTGATCAGGACACATCGCATTTATATGACCTCAACAAGCCTCAAAATAGCTAGTTTTATATATCAATCAGGTCATAATATACCTAGAAGGTTGAAATATGACGGGATTGCTCTGATAGGCTGTACAAGTTAAAAAGTCAGGCCAAGCCAAGAGCACAAACATAATTGTATGCATTCTTACCACCCCAATAATAGGTGAACCCATTGTATGTCAGATTGGCTCAATCGTGTTTAAACTTGAGCTCCATAGCTCCGACTGTGATGATACTAAATGTCCAGCAGCTTAATTTTAAGTGAGGGTATTTATTTCCCTCTGACCTTATAAAGGCAACTCAAGGGAAAGGTATGTCTGAATAGTTCAAAGTTTTGTATGTGCACTGTTGCCAGTGCAGGGCAGAGTTTTCTGTGAGTATTTTTCATGTTAGTTCAATCAACAATGAAAATTTACCAATGAAACTGCTACAAGGCCAACAGCTGTTGGTGATCTCATTCATCATTGCCATGCAAGGTCAGGGCTGGCTGTGTCCTGGTGCAGAAAGTTCAAATCTCGAGTAGAAGAAATCAGCCTAGTCATCATGTGTGTGATTCCCTCAGGACCCCAGTTGTCACATTGACCGTTTATTGGATGTTGAGTTGCTAAATCTTACCAAGTCATATTCAAATATTTAACCCATTCTAAAAATTGTGTGAGAATGAACCAGTTCGGATATGAGTAGAAATACAATAAACTGCTTCTAAATTGAGTTCATCCTCACTGCTGGTTTCAATTACCATTAAATCAGTCGACATTTAATTTTGTCTCGGAAGGGCCCTGGATTTCTCGAGACATAGCAGTTGGACATTACAACAACTGTACCGTTGTTGTGTTACCCAATTGCGGGAGTGGCGATCAGCACATAATGAGATGTCTTTACAATGGGCTTCAGCCGATGAATTCGAATGCAAAAGCATTAACATGGAGCCCGCAGCCCAGAGGCTGTTGAACGTGATTGTTGATGCAGTCCACCAAATGCACTAAGAAGGAATATGGCAGAGTGCGGGTGTATCCTTTGTACAAGTTTCAGCATGTTAGAACATCTTGTATTTTGCAGAGGACACTGGCAGCTCGTTGGCTTTGATATGGGGATACTGCAGCATACCCAATCACCCACAGTCCGGGGATCTTGTTTATTGAGAGCTTCTCATTTACTGCCATGAGCCTGGTGGTGGGGGAGATCGATATGCATTTTTACCCGCAAAGAATGAATGAATTTATGCTGCAAAGCTGGATTAGGCATCCAAATGTGCACCTGGTCCCGCCCTAATTGGGGCGCGATGGTGTGCTGAGATCCAGAGGTGGGTTATGGAGCCCTGGGAATCACTGGAGGCTAAGGGAAGCAATCCATAAAGCAAGGAGGGAACTACACCGAGGTTCACAAAACCCTCTGGAGTGTGCCATTCCGCATATCCTATCTAAGCGATCTGGCAAAAAGGCCAGAAAGGGGAGAATGTTGCGGCAATCCAGGGCAGCAGGGATGTCAGAGGAATATTAGAACAGAAGTATGTGAAGTGAAGATGTGTTGGGCCGCCTTTATATGACTTTCAGTGCAGTGCATAATCATCAGATAGTCGCACCAAAAAAATAGAGCATGAATCGTCATCGAGCCCGAATAATAAAACAATAGTCACCCATCTGTGCAATTAAATGATCATAAATTTGGATGCTACAACATTTCTGCATAAGGTGAAACCTGGATGGCCTGCAGCTGGAAGCCTGGGCCGATTCCAAGTTAATGACAACATTAGCTGAAGGTGAAAGGCAGACCCAATAACTGAAGTGATGTCTTTGGTGAGCCTTCTGGAATTCTTCATTATTCCATAATTCCTGGAGCAAAAACTTTTTGTCCTGTGCCAGCAAGAAAACTTTATTATCATTGCGGTGAATCACGTGCTCTTGACTGAAACAGTCTAAGCTGGTAATCGACCCCTGGATTAAAATAGGTGGGCCTAGATTGTCCACGACTGTATGATAACTACCATTGGCCGTCACTGCCAATGTTGCCCGAGAACAGGATGTTCTCCCCCTTGTTGATAGCAAGGCAGTCAGTCCATCTACATAAATGCAAGTTTGAATTTCGATTTCTTTCCGCAATTTACACCTTGATTACCCACACTGATCAGGAAAATCTGAAATTGCCCGAAAGACCATAATAGACCAATATAGTAGCCATAGACCCCAAAGTAAAACAATGTCTATGGGGGTAAGGTGGGAGGGGCGGTTTTTGGCACATAGACCACCATAGACAGCAGCCAGTCTATAAAGTCACATAGACATGATAGACATGATAGACGAGGGGGATCCCATAGTACCGGTTTCATTTAAAGCGTAATTCAATGAACAAAAAAAGAACAGTGAAAAGTGCAAGGAGCACCATTAAATTCATACACCATTAATTACGGAAACATCTGGTACTATACAATGCCCCGCCAGAGAATCAAGCAAACTTTCTCCTGAGAAATGGTTGGAACGAGAACTAGAGTGGCATGGGAAATTGATTCGAGCGGCAATTTGAAGGCATGACAGGCAGATTGAGGGAGCGAGAGGAACCACTGTTGATGGGTTTGAATGGGAAATTGATTCGACTGCAACTTTGAAGGTACGAGAGGGAACGAGAGGCTCCATTGTTGATGAGTTTGGCGAGCAGGTGATCTTGACATGTAGGCTGAAAGGACAGACTCCAGTTACTAGGACAAGGAGTGCTTTGCAGGAACCTGAGGAATATGGTCTTGAGTCACTCGAGTGCCGGCAGCCATCTATTCACGATGGGAATTGCAATGCAGCGGTACCGGTGTTGTGGAAACACAGGATGGGACTTCGGCTGTGCCAAAGAACCAGCATGGGGTAGAGCGAGGAAAGTTCAAAGACATTGAGGGGGAAAGGCACCAGAGACGGGGTGGGAGGAAGGAAGGAGCAAAGTGGCAAAAGCGTTGACAGGACGCGCGTCCTGATGGCGGAGTTTGAATGCTTGACGTGAAACATGATTTTTGATTAGATCGGTTCTCCGCGGTCCGAACTAGTCCGAATAGCTCCGAATCTGACTTATGGGTTGCGCATCTTTTGACCCAAGTCCGAAGTATGTGATGGTGTAGTAGTACAGCAGCATGAACCAGCCTGGGGTTTTCCTTGGATTGTGCATAGCCTATTACAGGAACAACTTGGTCCATCGAGTCTATCGCCCAGTTTATTTCAGGAATCACAGCCACAACTTTTCATGCCCAACTTGGCTAGAACTCATAGTAGTAGTATTATAACCCAGGAAATCATTCTGTCTTTCCATTAGCAGGTCTAAACCTCACAAACAACCAGACTATGAGAGTAAGGACCTCAGTTACATAACCCACCATAGACTGCCATAGACCATCATAAACAAGTAGTGTTGGGAAAGTTCGGTTCAAAAATAGGTTCGAACCTGAACCGAACTGAACTGAACGTGAGGTTCAGGTTCAAGGTTCAGAAAATTGCTGAACCTGAACCGAAATTTAGGTTCGGCGTTCGGGCTGGAGGCAAAATTTCCGAACGCGTTCGAACCCCGAACCGCAATGACACCGTATTAGCACCGTATTGGCTCATTTAAGGTAGTCTTGCGGCAGTTTCGAGGGCGTATATATTCCTTCTCTGAATATATCTCTTTCGAGCAATTTCAAAGCTCCTTCATAATCTTTTTCAGCGGGTTCGATGCGAGGTGCTGGTCCCTCACGTGATTCACTCAACCAAGGTTCAGTACAAATTTTCTCAGCGAAACACCCTGTGGTCTTCAGGAGCTTTAGTATTGCTCCTGGTACCACGATACGAGGACCGCTTGCTATTTATAATTTTTCTGACTCTAAAAAGGTGCTTTTAGATGTGGGAAATTTCTTCGGGTTCGAACGCGTTCGAACGCCGAACTGAACTGAACCTGGCGTTCAGGTTCGCGGTTCAACAAATGCCTGAACCGCAGGGGGGGTTCAGGTTCGGCGTTCGGGGAAACGTACCCCGAACCTGAACCGAACCGAACTTTCCCAACACTATAAACAAGACCCGGAATCAAAAGACCACGATAGACCACGATAAACCATCATAACCACCACTGACCACTTCATAGCATTTCAGATTTTCCTGATCAGTGCAGTGCTTGGTTCGATGGCTATACCATTAGTGGATACGTTGAAACCGTTGGTACTAGCACCGAGACTCGGAGTTACTTATGAGGATCATTCACGACGTGCGAACTTGGATCAGAGTCCGAGCCAGATTTGCTGTTGGGAGTCGATCCAGCAGCAAAGCTAGCGCGGATTAATTTGTAATGAGAATTCCGGCCCCGGGCCTTCGAGGAAGCAGTTGGGAAGAGCGGAGTGTTCAACGTTCCGGTTCTGCTGAAGTATTGGCTCGACGCGCCATAAAGTCGGCATGCGGCACTTGTGTGCCGCTTGTGTAAGCCTACCCCCTATAATCTGTACCACCGCCCAGACGGAGTATTTCCCGCTACTCCGTCCGGATCTCCTTTACTTTACTCCGAACTACTTATACCGTCGCTACCTATAGACACATGCCTCAGTCGTTCACCTTATCGTGCCGGTCTGAGTATTATTCTTATTAGGTTCAACGTCCGAGTCGACTTTCAACTTGAAGCTTGAACTGAAGTGATCCAACTCGTCGCTTCAGGTTGTGGGAACCTAGGAGTCGTAGGCTGTGAACTTGAGCTGGAAACGCGAGGTCCCTGATGGGCATGCTTGAGAACGCCGACCTGCCATTGGGCAGAAGCCGAAGCTCCGACAAATCCGATCAAATGATCGACCAAAGACTCAACCGCACCATCTCATCGACGGGCCAATCTTCGCCAGATGGAGGAGCTGTGCTCGTCCTAGCACTGGTCGCGTTTGCCGCTCCAACCCGAAGCGCATCGTTCTCGCTTCAGTGTGTGCATTCCCTGCGGTTCCAGATCTCCAATGGTGTGGCTGGCGACGTTGTCCTCGTCAGTGCGCGTCGCCGTTGCGTGCGTGTGTATTTCCCCCGCACTAATGATAGTCATCCTCGCAGCCTCTCCCCGGCGGACATGACCACCATCCACGCGACGTCCCTTGCCAACTTCGGTCGACATCTTTGACCCCCGGATTGCCACTGCGTCCGACACTACAGGTGCGCCTCTTCTCACTTCCTCTTCCTCATTCCAACATCTCATATATATATTCCCTTTTTTGCAGCCGCCGCTCTCCAAATCGGCAAGATCAAGCTCATCGGCGCCAGCAGATCAAGAACTAGGTGTGTTCGGTGCTGCTCATAAATCGTTCCTCCCAATCCTCCGCGTCCGCGTTATCCCCCATCCCAGTGTATTCCTTGTGCGCTTGCGCTCTCCCATCGTCCGCGTCCAGACCAATCGCGCTCTTCCTGCCCATCATTCCCGTTTTCCTCCTCGTCTATTCTCGCCATCCTCTGCTCTCATCCTCACAAGTTCCCATCGACTAACCGCCTGCTCACCCAGACCACCCAATCAACCGCGGCCGTCCCAAGCTACCGCGGCCAGCACCTCCACCTCCTCCTTCAAATCCGACCACGCTACAGCAGACCAAGCTCACCAACATCGCGCTCGACGTTAAGGTCGGGCGATGTCTCAAGTCGCCTCTGCCTCCTCCGCCGCCGCCTCGACTGGTGCTGTGGACCCCGCCGCCGTCGGGCAAAGGTGGTCAAGACCCAGGCCGCGAAAGTCTCGAAGAGGAGAGGCAGCAGTTAGCTCGGTCACGTCCGAGGCGGAGGCGGAGGCGGTGTCTGCTGGTAAGTGCCCGTTTGTCTTTCTTTTACGCGTCCTTGGGGAACTGCGTCCTGTGGGGACTTCCTCCGTTCTTGTCCGCACCATTCCTTCCTCCTCCGCGCCCCTCTCCCTGCTTCTTCGCGCGATGCCTGTCCCTCCTCCGCGTCTGTCTCCCCCCTCTGCCTCCTTCTCCCACGACGGATCTCCCTGCTCCTCCGCTGCACTCTCCTCCTCCGCACCTCTTCCTAGTCCTCTGCGCGCTCACTCCCTGCTTATCCCGCGCTCGCTCCCCGTTGCGTGATGCCTATCCCTCCTCCTTTCCTCTTTCCTTCTTCCTCCTTATCGCATGCGCTGACTACTTTGCACAGACCCCTGCCCGGCAGACCTGACGACATCCATCGCGACCTCGCTCGCGAACCTAGGCACGATGCACGAGGAGGCGGAGCGCGGAGACGAATGATTTTGGCCCGCAGATCGGTGCCGCGAGCGGGGCTGCTGGTGGGTTTCTTCTTTCGTTCCTCCTACTCCGGTTCGCATCCCTCTTCCTTCTCTATCCTTTACTTCCATGTCTGCCCCACGTCACGCCGACGCTTATCCTCCTCGCCTCATTTCGCGCCCTCCTCTTCTTCCACGTTTTCCCCATCGCCGCGCATCCCTCTCTTCCACCGTCACCATATACCGCATTGCCTCGTGCCTCCTCCAGTGCCCGTACCCCATTCCATTCAATCAATCCCCATCCGACCGTGTCGTCTGCCCTTCGCCACGTCACGCCGTGTCTCTTCCGCGTCGTGCCTCCCCTCCTCCCCGTTCCAGTCCCCGGCCCTTCCCATTCTCCCCTCGCCCGCCGACTTCACGCCGCGTATCGCCTCGCGTCGTGCCGCTCCCGCCGACCCCCCGTTACATCGCCCTACTTCGCCTCGTCCCTCCGCAGTGCCTCCCCATCCTCTTCCTCTCCGTCCCCGCCCTCTCCACTTGCCTCTTCCACCCCCCGCTCTTGCCCGTCCCCGTCCGCCCTCGGCTCGCTCGCTCGTTTCGCCCCGCTCGCTCCACGCCGCACGCCGCATTCGTGTCTGCTTCATCCCCGCCCCGTTATCCTCCCTCCCTCCCCGCGCATCCCCTTCCCCTCCTCTTACCGTATTCCTCCGTCCTTATTGGTCTCGGCCCCGCTTCTATGACTCGTGCTGACTCATGCGCCGACGCTCGTTCTCGCAGCCGCCGCCCTCTAAGTCAGATCAAGAACAAGAACAAGCGCACGGGCGCGGTGCAGCGGATAAAAAGCGCAAACCGCCGCCGCCGCCGCCGCCGTGGGCATGGGCACGTCGAGTCTGGAGGCGGATTTGAGGACTGAGACGTACGTTTTATGTTTTTTATTCAATCGTGTCCTCTTCACCTTGTTCTTCCATCTACCCCGCACCATCCCACTGCTCCTTCCGGATAGCGGACACCGGGCACCGGACGCTGGACACAGGACAGACGTCTCCCAGTCCCATCCCGCCACGCGCTCCCTCGTCTTCCCCGATCCCCCTCCATTCGTGTCTTCTCCCCGCGCGCATCCTCTTCCGTCGTCGTCCCACACTCTTCCGCCAGTCCCACCTCCCCATTCCCTCCCCGTCTTCCCTCTCCCTCCATTCGTCCGCGCCCATCCCACCCGCGGCTCTCGTGCTTCCTTCATTCTCCTCCCATGCATATATTACTCCCTGTTCCCGTTCCCCTTCACTCCCTCCTTCCTTCTTTTCCTTCCTCTTTCATGCTACGGGAGCAATTCGCCTCGCGACAGACGTCGCGGGGGCCGATTCCCGGAGTAGCTTGATCTCGGCATCTCATAACTCACCCAATGGGCATAGTGAGTCGAGCTACAGATGCTTCCTATATCGAGTAATGGCTTTTTTTGTTTGTTTTGAAAATTTATAAT
Source organism: Mycena epipterygia (assembly GCA_029281465.1). NCBI lineage: Eukaryota > Fungi > Basidiomycota > Agaricomycetes > Agaricales > Mycenaceae > Mycena > Mycena epipterygia. Next base: position 1,142,542 of record JARJCQ010000025.1, on the reverse strand, counting down.
TCTAGTCCAATGCCGTTCTTTGGGTGTCCCGAGAACTACAGTATGGGAGCCAAGCGCGCGACGAGAGTATTGAGTCTGCCTTATCGTCTGGGACTTCACTGACGGACCGCGAACGGACTTTTGTTGATGGACCGGATCGGGATTGCTCGGGTGATTTCGGATAGACCTGCGCGTCGCGTCACTTCCATTCTTCCTTCTTTGAATTTCCTTCCTCGAATTCTTTTCAAGACCAAGTTGTAATAAGCTACGGTTCAAACGCCATACTCCTCCCTTCCTTCCTTCAAGTTTCGACGTCGCCGGCAACACATTACAGCTGCTTGATGACACTCTTTGAGTCTGCGGGCCGAGTACCTGGAATCTGGCTGCGATGGCATGCAAATTTACTAGTACTGCTTTGATCGACGCCTGCACTTTTACAACGCAAACCTCCTCATTTTTCGGTCTTGTTAGACCGTACTCTTTCCACTCCAATCATCATGGCTCTTCGCCTGCGATCTCGAACGAATAGCCGATTTTTTCTGGGTTCGGCGCTGCATGCATTCATTCGATATTATGAACCTTCACATCTTCAGCACGCGCGTCCTTCGTGGCTTTCTGGCATTCGAGGTCATGGTTTATTTCTTCTCGAATTGAGTATTAATCAGGCCCAGCATCCAGCTTGCTCGAGCTCGTCCGCGTAGCACTCCGTCGCCAGACAACGCAATGATTTCTTCTCGACGGTGTATTTTTCCACAATGGAAATATGCAGCCGACCAGAAAAGCGATCCGTGAACAAGCACATCTGAGGTGGTATATATCATATATGTACGCTCGATTTTCGCGCACTTGTGGACTAGGCTAATTCAGCGAGAGGTGCAGCCTGAAAACTTGCATTGACAACATCAAACCCAAAAACCCCCATCGCGCCAGCAATTGCCTACCTCAGTACTCCAAGATTTTTAGTTTAGCACCCATTAGTTTTTATTCCCAGGCTTCCGCTGCGTCATGTGCGTGGACTCCTTCAGCTTCACGTTCTTCCAAAAATCTAACGCGCTGCCCCGCATAATTAATGCATTTCATCGATAGGAGTGTCCTCCCCGTGGAGCTATGTGTACGCAGGCGCAAATTGGTGCGATTAAAGCAGCAGGGAGGACAGGGAGGTTTCGTTCCTCTGCAGCCGGAAACGCAGCGTGAGTCGCGGATCCGCGACTGCAGAACGTGTGCGGCTTAGGGAAACAAACGCCTCGCTCGCATTCGCGAACCCGGGGCGAAAGACCCGGCGGAGCGTGCATCATGCGCGCCTGCTGCGCATGAAGTGAAGACGGACAGGCGCGGGTGATGTTGCGCGGCGCGTCAATATAGCACCTGGCTTCGATATGGTACCTAGCTTACGTCCCTACTTAGCTTACGTCCGGGATGACCTGAGGAACGTGGAGTGTCGCTTACGATGTTTGGTTTGCTACTTGTGTGAGTTCTGACACTGCCATGCATGCGTTCCGAACTTCCGGAAAGGAAAAAAGGTCAGTGATAGTTTATGTAGAGGGAGTTCAGTGCGTACCTGATATTAACATGTGTTCGCGTCTCCATCATTCTATCCCTTGGATCCTGGAGTACAGCAGCCGTGCACATTGCGCCGGTTACGGATCGCATCCGTGGAATGAGCGTGGCGCGAGAACGACTGTCGTAGCTCGGAAGTGATGGAACTAGGACTGGAAATTGAACCAAAACGGAACGAAGTGCCGAAAGGCTTACCAATGTTACACTGGACTCCCAGAACCAAGCAGGAGCACATTTTACGACTTTTGCGGGGCACTCGAGCACGAGAAATCGCGTCCGACGGCCTTGACACGTCGTTGGAACAATGCCAAAGCGTTCACGGGCACTTGTAATTGATCCCCGCACCTTGTCTGCGGCTTGCACGCTTCCCTGTGAACAGATAAGATGGCAGGAAGCAAGACATCTGATCTTACTTCTAGATATCAGCAATCTTGCATGCCCCATGGCGCGCAGAAAGTTAAATATTGATGGGGCATAATACAATCGGCGGCTGGCTTGGGATTTTGCATGCCCCATGAGCTGCTAAGGGTGGATTTTGACGCTGGGGCATGCAGGCTCAGCGGGACGTTGTCCATCCTTGGGGAAGCTGTGAAGAACTGTCAGTCAGTGAGGTAAGGCTACCGAGCATTTGTCAAAAAGTGCTGAAAACAATTTAAATTTCTCACATACTTTTCAGTGAAGAAAGTGTGAAAAATGAAGGACCAATATTTTCACTGAAAAACTTGAAATGCTCAACTAGTGGGAAGTTGAAGAAAAATAGGTTGGTCCGTAGGTGGACCAGGAGGTGTCCAGGTCATGCTGATATTAGCACCGAGTCGTGTAGCCAAAACCCTACTCGCGCAATCACAATGAGAGCTTTAAATAGATAATAGTCAGTACGACAAGAATCAGAAACCACTCAGCTCGTCGTGGGTTTGAAACTCAAGTGCATGGGCAAGAAATCCGAGTCAAGGTGTAGATCGTTGTCGTAGTAAGAGGGAAAGAAGGGAAGTTGATTAGGTAAAGACCGGCTAAGCAAAATGTGGGAATGGAACATGATGGAAACTACGTAGAATGGCCGTTGTAAATCCTTCAGCACGTAGTGAACCGGGAACCTATGGCGGTCAATGTGCACTTTTATTATTTTGAGGTATATAAATGGGTTTTGACAAAAAAAAAAAAGGCTGATTTCAATAAGAGATATAAACTTTCAAATGAGGACAAGCTTTCTGCTCCTGCACACAAAAAAGTATCCATTGAGATTTTTTTTTTTAGTTGCTGGTCAAGTTTAGGACAAATTTTTTAATATTGAAAAAAAAAAAAATTGCCGAGACTTGCAATATAAATTCTGATGAGAGGGATCTACTTTTTTTTGAGAAATACAAAAACAATTGGAGCTGCGACCGAAAATCTTTCTGGCAGGTGGCTGTGCAAACCCTAATGATGCAGTGATGGGCTGCATTTGGACGGAACACAGGCTGTCCTCAATGCCCACAACGTCCAACATCCTGCCAGAGCTTCTGCAAGTCATTCTCAAACCCCTTCTAGATGACAGTCTGGAATCCCTTCTCCAATGTACATTGGTGGACAATGTTGTGGCCTTTAGGGACTATGGCACTGGCACAGGTTGTGGTGCTGGACAGATGCAGTTGGCACTGAGCAGAGGGTGAAGACGAGCTGTAGAGCTGCTTGATGATGAAACTGGGAGCTGAAATAAAGTTGTTGAAGCAGAAGAGTGAGGGCCAAGACAGGAGCTTGCATCCAAATGCAGTCCATCACTGCATCATTAGGGTTAGCACAGCCACCTGCCGGAAAGATTTTCGGTCGCAGCTCCAATTGTTTTTATATTCCTCAACAAAAAGTAGATCCCTCTCATCAGAATTTATATTGCAAGTCTCGGCAATTTTTTTTTTTTCAATATCAAAAAATTTGTCCTAAGATTGACCGGCAACTATAAAAAAAAATCTCAATGGATACTTTTTTGTGTGCAGGAGCAGAAAGCTTGTCCTCATTTGAAAGTTTATATCTCTTATTGAAATCAGCCTTTTTTTGTTGTTGTCAAAACCCATTTATATACCTCGAAATAATAAACGTGCACATTGACCGCCATAGGAACCTGCGCAAAGACTTATAGGGAGACACATGCCGCCCCACTCAGCACTGAAGGTGGTTGCTCAAGCCACTTCGAAGTCGATCCCCAGCAAGCCCGCACCGGCATCCAGAATCTTGATAGCCTCGGGATTTATGCCCACTATCTTTAGTAGTGGGTTATGGGGGTGCCCTATCAAAAAAATTGGATAGATCACTGATTTCATTTCCTTTCTCGGCCATGCCCTGATGCTAAATTCCTTTCCCGGCCATCCTCTGATGCTAAATCCCTTTTTCGTGTGATGTCTGATCCCTTTCTTCTCTTTCTGGGTGATGGGTCTCGACCGGTCCTTTTCTTTTGGGATGATGGCTCTGTGATCATCTGATCGACCGCGTGCCGGGTGTACATCCTCTGTGGCTCGCAGCTACTGCCGTCTCTTGGCTTGAATTCCTGTCTTTGCTCTCTGTGGATCAAGTACTCACATTCACTGCTTTGTGTTTGCGTAACCGGGCCCGATGTCTCTTGGTCTGGAGTGGCATGCTGCATCAATGAATAGTTGTCGGAATGCGGCATTAACTAATTTTCTATTTCTGGTACATGTCTCTCGATGTCTGTGTGCCGCGAGGAGCGACGAAGGACGCACCAATATTTCGACCCCATAGTTGCCCCATAGACTGAGTTTCTATGTCTGGCGCATACCAATGTTTCAAGATTTATATTCTCGGTACTAATTCATTTCTTCCGTAATTAGGATCCAGGTCTCATCAGGAATTACCTCTGGTCTATCGGTGTCTATCACGTGTCTATCGGCGTCTATCCGGTCTATCATAGGGCAGTCTATGATAGACCGGATAGACGCCGATAGACACCTGCTTTTTTCCAGATGCTGATTTCAGATAAGCTCCGCAGCACGAAATTGTGACTTAGTAAAGCTTAGGTGCGTCTTGTAATACTGTGTTCTTCAAAGTTATCCAACTATTCTACAATAAGTGAACACTACCTGCCCAGGCCCGAAGGACCATACTACTGCCGCCCGTGCCGCGAGGAGCGACCGAAGGTCGGCGACGAGCGGCATGAGGCGGCAGGCTACAGAAACGAGCTGCCGATGAAATAATTATTTCGCTGTCATTCTGCTTTACCCTTGGCAGGGCTATTCTTTCAGACTCTTTCCCTATATTATGTACGACACTGGGATTATGGCAATATTTGGTGGCTGAATTACAAATACCACTTTACGATAGTGGGCTCTGCCGCGCCAGCGGGCCTACTAGTACTTATACAAAATAGGAAATGCATAGACAGTGTGGTGAATAGAAACTAAACGGTGTAAGTAATATAATTGGAAATCCGACCATGTTTCAGCTCCAAAATAACCAGGTGCACGTGGGTATGGGTAGTCAATAGTTTGTTGGTGCAACAACGAGATCCTTGCTCAAGCAATGTTGGAATGAATCTGAGGAAATGAGTGGGGATAAAATGTATTCTGAAATAAAATGAGCAAGAGGGACGCGATGGAAGAATGAAACAAAAGTGGTCGTGTTATGTTGAACTATTTGGTTGACACATCCACTCGGCCTGAAGCCCACAGGTGACAAGTGGGGCAAGTTGTGCTGCCACAAAGTGAATAAGAATATATGTAGCTCAATATTGTGTGAGACCCACCTTTATAGTAGCAGCACATGATTACAGCTAATGACAGTACCGAAGGTGCGTGCAAAATTTTTCCTGTTTGGGACATTTCCAAAGAATTCCCCATAACTCTGTCAATTCTTGTCAGATTTGGATGAAACCTAGCTAGATTCACCAGGCTAATGCATGCGGAATTAATGATAGAGACAAACTTATAAAAATATTTCATATCGGGGGATCTAGAATTTTGGTCTGTTTTGGGGTTGAATGTGGTCTAGCAAGCTCAGGACTTGTTCAAAAAGTCTGATTTTGTGGGATGGAAGATTTACATGGATTTAAAAAGATGTCATAGAGCCAGAATTGCATGAGGTCCATGGGTGGATTCAGTTCTCACAATATTTCCCAATCAACTTGCATTGCCCTTTGTCCGAAGTGATCACAAGCACTACAGATTGAATGGTATGCAATTTCGACTCTGTGACATCCTTAAGAGTGTATAAAAGTCCTCAATTGCAAAAAAAGCAGGTTGGCTACATAGGTTCTGACCACGCTAGAGTGGATTCATCCCTAAAACAGACCAAAATTCTAGATCATCCAATATGAAATATTTTTACAGGTTTGTCTCTATCGCTAATTCCATGAATTAGCCTAATGAATCTAGCTAGGTTTCATCCAAATCTGTTAAGAATTGACGGAGCTATGGGGAATTCTTTGGAAATGTCCTAAACAGGAAAAATTTTGCGCACACCTTCGGTACTGTCATTAGCTGTAACTTCATTCAATTCATTATTCAAAATACAGTTCCTTCAGTGAGAGGTTCAGTCCTGTTGAGAAACTGGCAAGTACCATAGTGATTCTGATTCTGTGTCATTGGCTGAGACAGTGCAGGTTTTTTAATTGGTCAAATGAAATAATTACAAGACCTCAAAGAAGCAGGAATATTGAGCAGATTAGGGTTCAACCGAGTCGATGTCTCACCTGACACTGGTCTTGAATTCCGAGCCATCGCTTGAATTTGTATGGTTGTGAGGACCGAGGACTAGTGTCGGAGGCTGTCAAATTTAACAGACAACATGCAAGGTCTGATAGCCATGCTTGAGAGTTACTGAGGGTCCAGTCTGTGAGGCATAAGAGTGCACATCGAGTTCCCGTGTCTTGCTTTCACTGCACCACCCATCGATGATACCCAAATCTTATATCCCATCCTATCCCATCCTCCCTGTCCCATCATGTTGTCTCCCTCCACATGTTCCTCCTCTCCTATCACCTGGTACGGCCTCACATCTTCCCTGTCCTACTTCTCATCCCATTCATCATCCCTTCTGTCCCCTCCCTGCCTCTGCCATTTGTACTTCCTTCTTGTCCAATCTTCCCTTGCTCTTACCTGCCCCCATGGCCCTCTCCCCCCATTGTGTGGATGTATCGTGCTGCCTTCCCTATCCCTCCCCTTCTCCCCCTGCCTGCCATGATTCTCCACCTCCTCCATGTCACATTGTGTATGGTTTGTGCACTGCAAAATGCCATCAGATGGCTTGAATAGCTGCTGCACAGGTATTTGCTCAATACTCCCAGTTTTCAGCCCCACAAGTGTCCTTGCTGTTCTGCTGGAGATCTGAAGCTGGCGCTATCATGAGGTCAATAGTCAAGGGGGAATCAACACAAAAATGTCAGATATAGGGTCAAAAAAAAAAAATTATCGAGACTTTCAGAATCCCCCCCCCCCCCCCCCCCCCCCCCTCCTACCTATACATGGAAATAGATTCCCATGCCTAGTGCAGCCATCATTTATTTGTACTTATTATCTCCAGCATAATTGCACTTGAAACTGCTGAATTCACTCTCAAATGACACCACACGACACAGATCATCAACAGCGATACAGATAATGTATCCCATTCTTCCCATGTCTTTCTCTGGGCTTGAATGGCATATGAGTACCACAGCAACTGGTTTACGAAGTGCACCACTACTATTTGCTATATTTATAGGCCATTGTTTTACTTGAGGTGGTCTGAAGCACTCAAATATTCTGCTAGCCGCCGGCCTCACAAGAATATACCTCCTATCAACGAGCCGTGCGCGTGACCATTATCACGTCCCAATTGGGTAATTCCCATCAAAACTGGAGAAAGTTGAGTAAATTCAAAGCTTATTCAAAATGTAGGTTAAAAAGTTTTTTAACCCCCCGGGGGACCCCCCCATGTAGGGAACTCGAATGTTGATTCCCCCTTGTCAAACTTGGAGGTGAAAGCCCAGATACATCTCGCTCCAACCCAGTGCCCGGCCAGATCTAACGGGATCCTTGTTTTCTCTAAAAATTACAATCTACAGCCGACAACGAGACTAGCTATAGTACCCAATAAATCCATGTACATAAATCCATGTACATAGATTGGATATGTGCTCTATTCTGTGGAGAGTTAAGGACTCGCTAATTCACTCAGAGGTGTAGACTGCAAATTGGGTCGCATCATCAACCGAAAGCCCAGCACTCCAGTCGTGCTCCCACGATTCTTCCGCTTGGTACTCCATGGTTTTTGTCTTCGTCTAGTGTATGCATTTACTTAATATTCCTGAGTTTTCATCCGTGCTCATCCTCGCGGCTCCTCTGAAATCTGGTCCACCGTGAGTTTTCTTTAAAATCAGAGTACACAGCCGATCACAAGACTACCACTCCATGGATGAATCCACGGACCCGGTATGTATGTTGTAGATGCCTGGACTTTGTGGACTGAGCTAATTCAGCCAGATTACAGACCTCTAAATTGCAGTGAGCACACTGTTACCACGACCCAATGTTTTTTTCTTTCTTTCTTTCCATCGTTCCTCGGTACTGGAGTACTGCCTCATGAATACATTCATGGTGCAGGGACTTGTATTCATTCTCAACATTAATCGGAAGGGGATGAATTTCAATGCAGTACTCAACCGAGCATGGTAGGTGTTGGTTTTTTCGGTGTTTCCCTGGTACCCATTGATGATTGCACCTAGGCTCGGTCCACCCCGAGGATCGACGACCTTCCTATTCTTTTCTTCTTCGAAACTCGGTGTCCAACAGGACACAAGACTAGCCAGCAATCCATGAGCATGGCAATTTGCAAGCTCGTAATGATATCTTGTCCTATGGAGATTATGGATTTTCCTATTTCGTTCAAACAACGTTCAAACTTCTCTCAATCATGTTGGGCATTTTGTGCATGGCTTCTCCATCTGATCATCGAGTACTATAGTTTGAATCAAACAAATCAAAGCCCATGCTCTGGTAGCGGATTACCTTTCCCCGGTGAGACCCAATTCACTCTCATTTGGAAATGCAGTGCATCCGCACCTATGTCATCATACGTCAACCATTGGTGTGGAGCTGCCTAAAATTGGCAACATAAGACCTAACTCCGGCTCGGGTAGTACACCGTAACGTAAAATTCTCCTAATGCCTTTAGTGTGGTTGCTAAGCATACAAATCGGTACACAATATGACTGTATTCCATCAGATCCAGATACTGACCTACACCGCATTTATAGAACCAGTGTACTATAATATGTAGATATATGGGAGGCAGGACAACCAGGTGACTAGGACTGTTCACTTCTCGCCCTGACATGCTCAGCTTGGAGCTCAATTCGATGGTTGTATGCACAATTCTAAGTATAGAAATTCTAAATGAGTGCCCGAGCAGCCGTCAGGGCCAGGGTATGATCATTCCATTCGTTGGTTACATCAGCCAATAAAGGGGTGGGGAAGTTTCAGAAACATCTACAAGAACCTGATCAATCAAATGTGTGTCTCCTCCTCCCTCCCACCCATGTCTGCCAGCAGCCCTCAGAATACAGTCATCTCCCACTCCCCCTCTCAACAGCAGGGACAATCATCCAAAGCCTTTCAGACTTCTAACCCAGCCTGGCTTGAAACTCTCCTCTTCAATGCAAAGCTGATCCTGGCTGGTGCAGATGCTTCACCATTCCGATATGTGAAAGGTGTCCTTGGCATGGTGGTATTCCTTTTGGAGGCAGTGCAGGTCGAGTGATCTTGAACTGTTCCTGATTGAAAATTATGCTGATTTTGTCTCTGAAGAGAATTAAACAGAATCAGGAGAGCATGAAGGAACTCTGTGAAGATACTGTGGATATCATTGCTGTGCTTCGAGACCAAATTTCAGTCCATGGGGATACAGCTGCTCTCAGGTTCAAAACTCAATGCAAGGAGCTTGAAATGAAAGTGACTCTATCTCTGATTGGTGATCATCTGCTCATGTTATTCAATGTAGGTTCTTGCAGGATGTGGTGGACACAGTTAATCAACTCCGAATGAGACCCAAAGGATTTGGTGCCCGCTTCAAGGAAGTTATGAAGGCTAGCAGCACTACAGATGATATTAACAGATTTCGGACCAGAATGCGAGAATTACGGTCTAATTTTATGGTAGATACATCCTGGGTGAAAAGCACATGTTTTTTTCTGATTAAAACCTCCTGCAGCTCATGGCAACCATGGATACAAATTTCCAGTTCCAAAAGGTTTTGACCGTGATATCACCAGGTATGTTTCTTCTTTACATGGTAGAGTATTCAATCTCATCTGGGATTTTGCAGATGAGCCAGTAGTCCGAGTGCCTGAAAGGATCAATAATTGTTTGCCGCCGTCCAGAATATTTCATGGGAGACAGATTATTCTTGAACAAATGCATCAATATTTCACGCAGACCATTGGAAAGCAAGCTATTTATCTGCTGCATGGATTGGGTGGTGCCGGAAAAACCCAGATTGCACTCAAGTTTATAGTAGAATCAAGTTCCAAGTAAGGTTCCTCATCTGAATGTTTGCAAGTCTGTTTATTTGATTCTCAGCTTCACCGATATCTTCTTCATTGACAGTAGCTCCGTTGAGACACTTGAAACAGGTCTGAAAGATATAGCAAAGACAAAGGCTGTTGGAGAGTCTTCACAAGATGCCCTCCAGTGGCTTCAAAGCAAGCAAGCTGAATGGCTGCTATTCTTTGACAATGCTGATGATCCAAAGATTAATCTGAATAATTATTTTCCTAAATGTGATCATGGCAATATCCTCATCACATCGCGAAACCCTGGCCTTGGTGTCTATGCCAGTGCACATGCTCCTGTCTCTGACATGGAAGAAATGGATGCTGTGGATCTATTGCTCAGAAGTGCTATACAAGAGACCACAGATCATAACAGAACAACAGCTGGCTGGATTGTGAAGGTGAGACACAATGTTCACAACTCATACATATATCCATCAATATTTTTCCAGGTGCTCCATTATCTGCCCCTTGCAATCATTCAAGCTGGTGCATTCATCTCAAAGTCAGGAGATCTTGACAGCTATCTAGCACTTTATGAGCAGAATCGAACTCAACTGCTGAGTCAAAGGCCTGCCCAGTCACATGATAATTATGCCTGGACTGTATATACTACATGGCAAATCAGTTTCAATCAGCTCAGTCCACCTGCAGCAACCTTCTTGCAGCTTTGCTCATTGCTACATCACCAAGGGATCTCTGAGCAAATATTCAAGAATGCAACAACTTACAAATTTGGACCCTCTAGTCCATCTAAAGAAGAGCTACAGATGCCACTTGAATTTTTGTCACAGTTCTTGGGACCTGATGGGATGTGGGATTCTTTTTGCTTTATAGACATGACTAATGAAGTCAGAGCCTATTCCTTGATCAATTTTCACCCACAACAAAAGATGTTTTCAATGCATCCTCTTGTGCATGACTGGACTCGGAGCACTCTTGCTGATGAAGAATCATACCACTGTTGCATGGTTGCAATCATGGGAATGTCAGTGGCAGAAATATTAGACAATGATCTTGAATTAGCTAGCCTATGGATCCTGCCTCACATTGATTTCTTGCTGCAAGACAACTTGGTGGTCATCCCAGATTTCAGACATGAGTATGGGAAAATCTATGCCTGGGGAGAGAAGTTACAAAAAGGCGTGGAGCTTCAAGTAGCAGTGGTTCAGAAACGAAGGGATCTTCTGGGTGAAGACCACCAGGACACTCTTCAAGCCATGTATTGGCTGACATGGATATACATATCCCTGGGGAGATTCAAGGAGGCAGAGCAACTTGAAGCTTTGGTGCTGCAGCATCGCAGGTATATTCTAGGTGATAACCATCCAGACACCCTGGCCATTATGGTAAATTTGGCTTGGACATATCATGGGTTGGGGAGATCTAAAGAGGCAGAGGAACTCGGGGGTTTAGCACTTGAGAAACTCAGACATATTTTGGGGGAGAGCCATCCAAAAACCTTGGTTACTATGGGGAATTTGGCAGCCACATACCAAAGTCTGGGAAGATTTAAGGAGGCTGAGGAGCTTGAGACTGTGGTACTTGAGAAGTGGACGAATGTTTTAGGTGACAACCATCCAGACACCCTGCGGGCTATGGGGAATCTGGCAGTCACATTTCGAAACCTGGGGAAATTGAAGGAGGCAGAGGAGCTTCATGTTGTGGTACTTGGGAAGGTGAGGAATCTTTTGGGTGACAACCATCCAAAGACCTTGGTCACTATGGGGAATCTGGCAATGACATACAAAAAACTGGGAAGAGTGAAGGAGGCCGAGGAGCTTGAAGTTGTAATGGTTGAGAAGTGTGGGAATATTCTCGGTGAAAACCATCCAGACACCCTGACTGCCATGGGAAATCTGGCCATCACATACACCAAGTCGGAAAGATGGCAAGAGGCAGAGGAGCTTCAAATTTTAGTACTTGAGAAGCAGAGGAATGTTTTGGGTCACAACCATCCATACACCCTACGGACTATGGGCAATCTTGCAGTGACATACAACAAGTTAAAAAGATGGCAGGAGGCTGAGGAGCTTGGGGTTGCAGCACTCAATAAGCATAGCAATATACTAGGTGACAACCATCCTTGGACTTTGGAGACCATGCAAAATCTGGCAGTTACATATGAACAACTGGGGAAATCAGAGGATTTAAATAGAATTCTCAGGGGGAGTCAAGTTTAGTTTAAAACTAGTTGCTACAATTTATGTTTTTCCTCTGTGTTACCATCTAGGTAGAGATAAATATGGGCTAAGTGAAATGAGACCCACCTTTATAGTAGAAGTACGTAGACCACCACCCATCGGTGTAATCACCAGCATAGCAGCCGATTTCAAAAAACTATCTTCTTGGGCAGGGTGGTACTTGGGATCAAGATCACCATGGGCATCTTCACGTTTTCAACATTAGCATGAGCTGGCACAAAGGACAGAAGCACTAATTACTTACAGTGAGTTTATCTAATTTCATAAGATTTCTTCCATTTGTTACTCAAGATTTCGTTCCTGGAGCTAAAAGTTTTAGTCCTGTCCATGATATAACCTTATCCATTGTGATTCTTACTCTGTACTGCTGTAGATTTGGGTTCAACCAAGTCAACATCTAGCCTGAAGTTGTCTTGAACTCTGAGTTCAGTGCTCTGAGTTGTTGTTTCAATTTATACGGTTGTGGGGGAGGAGGGGGGTAGGGGGGGCGGACTAGTTGCCTGTCAACTTCAACTGGTAATGTGCAAAGTCTGATAGGCTTGAGAGTCCAGATTGCGAGGCATAACTTTGACTCTCTTGGTTAACCAGACAGTATATCTCGGATTAATATTGATCCGGCGGTGTTTGAACAAATAATAATAAAAATGATGGCCTGGGATCACACTAGAACGTCTGGGGCATTTGGTATACTGTTAGGGACTGCCTAGTTGGCCACCCTGGTGTTTTTGGTCCAGGCCCAGGGCGTGAAACTACCACGACCGGTCCCGGCATCCTCTAGGACGAAGCCAGGCATATTAGAAATGTCTTAAACATTTTTGGACGAATTTAGATGAGATTTTGATACATGCGTAAATTTATTTTTGGTGGCATGCCGAAAAAGGCAAAGACAGGCTAGTTGGCCACCCGTCTGAAGATATTGCTGGGGCTCAAATTGCGGGCTCTGGTGCGCCTCTAGACATAATAGAGGTAGTAAAGTATCATTGAATATAATTAAGCTATACATATAACTTGTAGAGGCGGTATTAAAAAATCCTTCAGAGAGGGAGATACATTGGTGGGATCAGGGACACGAGATAACCGAGTGACGAGCAGTGTATAGAGTGCACGGTGACCCAAAATAAGTTATGGCTGGCTTCATAGGAAGAATAGGGACCTGCCTAAGGACAAGTTTTGTCCTCTTAATACCAGCAGCTCCTCCAAAAAATCCAATTTTCTGAACCACATATGTCAGGAATTTTCTTTATTTGAGAGTAATGGAAGGAACGGTCCTGTCTCGGGCATTCTTCTATCGCTCTACTATCACTGATTTGCATTAAAAGATGAAGCAATATTAATAGGGTGTTTCATACATACTATTTCGCGCCCAACTTGAGACCCAATTTCGACCCCAACTTGGCTCCAACTTGGGCCATCATTTATCGGAATTTGGCCCCGGAAAGTGCAGTGGGTGGACCAAATCGAACGGGTGAAGTTGGAACATGAAGTTGGGGTCCAAGTTGGATGTCAAATTGTGGTCCGGAGCACGATTTGACATCCAACTTCGAGTTCCGAACTATTTCATGTTCCAACTTCGCGTGAAGTTGGGCACGAAGTTGGGTCCCAAGTTGGGCCCGAAATAGTATATATGAAACACCCTAATGTTTCCTCGGATTTCTCGGGAAGTTCAACGTTCATCACATGCTTGGTTCGATTGATTGCACAATGGATTTATCCTTTTGATATGCATGTATAAGAAAAGGATGACCCGTGTTGTGTATACAATGCGCGTCAACGTCAGATTTGATGTATTGTTATTCCCGCTATCTCTTCCTCGCTGCTTTTCCAACTTGGGTGGTGTTGTGTTACTGGCAATGCGTCCCTCGGGCCTCATCACGGAACAGTAAACTCTTTAGAGCTCTGGCATCTCTTTTACGAACTTCAGATTAAACCGCAAGGGATCACTCCGAGTCGATAACACGGTCCCTGGTTCCCCAGTACCATCTCCTACAGTCGCTGAAGGTCAGTCCTACTACGAAGAGCTCGTCGCCGCCAGCAATTACACTCAAGCACTTGATACGCTTGATTACCTACCGGAGTCTCGCACTTGTGTGGAGACCACACGTGGACGGAGATATCATCTTGCGCAACCCAATTGAATTGGTAGTAAAGGGGATGTTTGCGAAGGTACGTTGTGGAGCTCCCACATGCACTACACCATGCACAACGCACCATCTCCCATCCAAGTCTTATTCGCAATCTCGCTTCGACGCCCAATCCGGATTCATACATCCCATTTTAGGACAATCGCGTCTCCACTTCGAATTATCATATTCGCACTACGACTTCGGATGACAGGCACCCACGGACTGTCATCACCTTCCATCACGCCACGACCATGCCGCCAGCAAAGACTCGGACCCGTAATCCAGGAACTCGGACTTCAAATCACTCGATAGCCGCCAAACTCGGTTTGCATTCCCAATGTGAAATAAAGCTATCGGTCCTGCCACACTTGAAACAACGGTTCTGCTTGGCTCCCCCTGCGTTTACGGTACCGAGGACCAGGCAGGAAAGGTATAAAGAGCGTAGGAACGTAGGACAGTAGTCAGTCAATAAACGGTGTACTTCCCCCGTTACCTAGTTCACCCCTTGGTACCACACACCATCTCAATAATCAATTGGCCACACACACCACACACACATTTGCCCACAGCATCTCATTGACTAACACCCCTTTCTTTTGCAGCTTAAGAAATAAGCTTGTGTGAACTCACTCTCTCCGACACACACACACACCTTTATCAATCGCACACCTTCCTTCACGAGCCCAGCGCCCTGTAGAAGTGGGAACACAATAAAGGACTTTGGCAAATTGTCTACAGTGACCTCCGGTTACGAGCGAGCATTACTGCACGCCTAAATGAAGAACGCAGTCGACGTCGGGGAATTTCTGTGGACACAGCTCCTTGGCTTGTACCGGTTCACCAACTACGAATGTTCATTTGGGGAAATTCGAAGTGAGGCGACAGCAGGATCTCTGGATAGTGACAAGTAGCAGATCAGTGGATTGCTAGCTTGGAGATGGTATATTTTTCACCCACACCTATTTTTACTGATCAATTCGAATCACCACCTCGAATAAACATTCCCTTACAACAAGTCGCGCATTCCTGTCCTACCAACCAGCTACTATCCATCCTTGACACCCCTTTGGACGAACCAGCTGCCAATTGAGGAATAACTCCACATAGCAGCCCCGCAGTCCACATCACAATGTTGATGTGGTTGAATATATCTAAGGATGATGCCACATTACCGGAATGCGCAGATGCCCATCCGGGAGACGAGGGAACGTGAGCAAAATATATAGTCCAAGAGCTTACTCGATGCCGATTGTCTCTCAGTTTCTTCGTATTCTCGAGCCTTAACGTCACGTGCGTCACTCTCTCGAAGCCTATCCAGTTCCTCAACTGACAACAATTCTTACTAGGACGGGGGCCGAGTTTGTTGAATATGTTTAATCCAAGTGCGACTCATATTATTACCTGTGAAATATTCGTGCTCAACACCAACCCTCCTAGCTACTTGCCTGGAGCTACCCCAGCCCAGATTTCCGGAAGCGTGGAGCTGTACCTGCAAGATCCGGCACAGGTAATTACGTTGCTGTCATAATTATCTTAACTTTGTTCCAACACTGCAGGGGTCGCCATTTGATACTGGGCTTGTTAACTAAGTGACTTATATTCTCTGCTCTATTATTAATCCGCTCCCATCCAACATTTCCCAACAGTCCGTAATTTAAGCCCATCGCGGCCTCCGAAGGCGATTTCGTCTTCATTGGCCTCCGACGCAACACGCTTCCACCACCCAAAACACATGTGGCTGGTGTACGCTTCATCTTTTCCTTCATATTTGTTGCTCATGGAGTGTTACTGCAGTGGGCCAGCGGGGTAAATCGATGCCCGAGTTGGGGGATTATCACTCCAGCGATACTCCACTGTTCTTCCCCACACACACCACAGTTCCGACTGAGTCAGTAGCACTGACAATGTGGATATATGTTTACCTACTCCAACAGGTTAAACGCACTCAACGTCCATCGTTTTTAGTCAACCTCAACACCCTCGACCCAAATGAGTCTGCGGCACCAAAGGCCCATCGCGCCAACGCTTCTGTCTTCTGGCCAAAATGGCAGACGCCGTCCGCAAAGGGCTCTTCGTCGCTCTTGATCCTCAACGACCCGGCCGTCGTGAATATCACGGCCGACAACTTCCGTGCCGAACCGATACAGTTTCTGTATGTGGAAGGGGTGAGCCTTGTGGGCTTGTAGATTGCAGCCACCAGGTTCCAATATATTCGTTCTGAACTCTTCTACTGTGTTTGAATCCAATTTTAATGAGGGACCGGCCAATTTTCCTGGCCCTTACGTAGTCTTAATGGAATAGCCCATCCTCGATTGAAGTCAAATGAGTGTCCGACTTCCAGTTCTGGAACGCTCCGAAAAAAAAAATGGAGCAAGAGCCGTAGTTGAGAGCCTGGTTTTTGGCCGGGTGAGATCATCAGAGGGGTTGGACATGTTCAATTTGAGATTATTGAAATTCTTATGCGGTGTTCAACCCGGTCAGTGTGTCAGCGTGAGCATTGTCGCAGCCCGCTGTTCTCACCAATACTGCGTAATTCTTCCGAAACGCTGGCAGGGAAGATTCAACAGCCGGTGCTGTATTTTGCGGATCGGATTTGGGGGAAGGTGGAGCTAGATTGGTGTGGGGTAGCCCAGTATGCGGAGCACGAGATTGGTAGTATTGGAAGGTGGAATGTATTTGATTATATACAATGAGTGCGGACTTTGTTGAAAGGGTGATGTAGGCAAGTCGGATGCGGGATTCCAGACGTGAGAGGCGACGATTTTGGGCTTAGTTTGTCAAGTGGTGCTACGTCTAAGAAGTCCACCGACGCTCACGGTCGTGCCGAGGCAGATTTGATAGTTGGTAGGGGTGATGGGGTGTAGTACGGTTGCGGGGATCCAGGAATAGTCTCGGAGGCTGTCAAGTCCAACTGGCAAGTGCGAGCGAAACTGAGGAGTTTCGGCACATGATCCGATCAATGATCGGCCCGAACATGACCGAGCGTTGCTCTTTCTGCTTTCTGGACCATCTGAGCGACGATGCCCAATCCTTGCCAGATAGACTCAATTCGTCAGAAAAGTGCCTGGTGTGGTTTCTCCAACTTGAACTTGAATTGCCCACATTTCTCCGGTTCACTGTTTTCAGGACCCGATCTGATTCTGTGCGTAAGCAGGTCTCCGTCTCTGTGACTGGGAACGCCGAGACCAAGGCCGTCTTTGTCGGTGCGCGGCGTGTGCATTTGTCGTCATATCCTCATGATGACCTGACTCGGGAACCTGCGCATGATACGGAAGGTGGCGTCGGAGAGTGCGGAGACGGACGACTTTGACCCGCAGATCGCTGCTGCGAGCGGGCTGCTGATGTGTTTTTCTTTCGTGTCCCCTTGCTTCATGTCCCTTGCACTGCCCGTATCCCGTCCCATCCACCTTTCCTTCCTTCCTTCCCTGCTTTTCTTCTTCTCCGCGTCGCATCGCTCGCTTTCGCATCGTATCCCAGTCTCCGTTTGTCTCCTCCCTCGCAGTGTCGTGCCATCCACGTCGCATCGCATCCCTCCTCCCCGACCCGTATCGCACGCTGCCCGTACTCCATCTCATCCAATCCTCCCCGCCCGATCGTGTCCCTCGCCGCTCATTGCCCCATATCATATCGCATCGTGTCGCTTCGTGTACCCCGTCGCATCCAATCCTCCCTCCCTCTACGCCGCTCCCCCCTCTCTTTCCCCACTCCGCTGCCTCTCCTCATCCACGCCGCTTCATCCTCTTCCACGTCGCACCGTCTGCCCTCTTCCGCGCTTAATCACCCTTCGCCCTCCAAGTTGGCAAGATCAAGCATCAGGTCCTCAAGCTCACCCGCGAGGTGCTGCAGACCGAGATCAAGATCGCCGCCGCGGGCTCCGATATCTCGAGTCTTGAATTGGATTTGGCTACTGGCGCCGGTGAGTATTGTGTCATTTTTCCGCACATATTCTTCCTCTCGCTTCCATCCACCATCCCACCTGCCCTGCACCCGGCATCTGTGCCATTCTCTGCGCGTTCGCCCCCGCCACGCATCAGCGCCTCTGTCCACGTTCCCTCGGCCCGCTGTCCACATCCCCCTCTCTGCCCTTCACGGCTCTTGACGACCGCGCTCCCCTCGTTCAACGTTGCCTTGTCGGACACGCACATCATCTACTCCCCCCCCTTACCGGCTCCCCGTCGCCGTCTTCGCCTCTCCTTAATTCTTCCGCACCCCATACCATTACGCGTCATTCGTCATTCACAGCCCCACTCAGGCTTTCGCTCCCCATGCGTACATCCGCATTCCGTCCTTTCTCCCTCGCGAACGACCCTTCTTTCGTTTCGTGAGCAGGGCGATGGGAGCCCGATCACTCGCTCTTTTTGTACAATACTACGCACGATTCGAGCTACACAGACCGTGCTTCCATGTTAAGCAGTGGACTCTTTGATTTTTTTCTTCGTTCGATGCCGTTATTTTGCGTGGACGAGTCTGAGTCTGCGGCCAACTGTTGTCATAATCCTGCGCTTGAAGTCAAGCTTCGAGCGTCGTTACTCGATGCGAATTAATAAAAATCGGATTCAATCGGAGGTGCTCGGGTGCATCGCTTCTTCACTTTGTCCTTCCCTGACCCCAAGTTGAGTCTAAGTTGCAGTTCAAAAGCGAACTACTAAACTTTGCAGCCTATGCTTTATGATATTCTCACAAAGTCGCACTCCGAGCATCGACGTCCTGGACACAAATTGCCTGGAATGTGGATGCGATGGGGTTCTTCTGCCCAATACTAATACTAACGGATCGGTGCTCGCCGGACTTTGCTGTCCCGGCAAGTCTTGTTCATGTTCCTCCCCCACTGTGCTCACTCGGGCGCAATTTTAGCATTTCATAACTGCTCCACGGACCCATTAGCTCTCAAAGCTGGTCTCCTGCCGCGAAGGCTGCCTCCAAATCATGTTCGAATCTGTTGCTGGCGGGCCCTCGGTACTAGTACTCCAATGGTCTCACGCGCAATTCTTTTCGTCGGCGGTCCAGAACTGGTCCATGTTTTCCTCCCTCGTCATAGATCCGAAGCTGCATGCCTCGGCATGTACTCAATACTGCTTCGCGGAGATCTCGCGCATTATCATGATTTTCCTCCCGGTTGGACTTATCCGCTTTCATTTCTTCCGATTGATGCCGCATCATTAATTTCTGTGGTCCTCACTTTCGTCTTGCTTTCGTCCACTTCGATTGATGCTGACAACTCTAGGCATGACTGCTCTGATGGGGAAAAGCACCAAAAAGCTATCCAGTGCTTCAATTCATCCCCGATTGATCTGAAAATTTGAGACGACGATATTTAATATCGGCCCGTAAGATGTTCTGCAAGTTTTCGCCCCCGTCGTCCAATGCGGATGGGTTACGGTCACATCAGTTGCCGTGGCTGAATATCTCCAAGTAATATTTCAGGTCAACACAAGTTTTAGTGATCGGACAGTGAGCGCTACCTCTGTCCGTTCGTTCGATTACATCCATATCGCATCCAGAATAAATAACTTCACTTTCCGGCCCTCAGATGATCTTGCACCCGGGCAATCCATCTTCAGCGCACAAGGTCGAGAGGAACTGGGTGAATTAGTGAGCATGTTGGGAATGGCTTCAGCGGCGCCTCAGGAGTTGTCTGGATTTCTTTCCTTTTCTTTCCTTTGAGTTACTCTCAGTCCGTGAGACAGAGACGGACATTACGTAAACCGATTACCCCGAGAACAGCTTAGAAGGCGCCACTTCTCCGTGTTTCAAGCGCCACAGATGCCTACCACGAATAGCATTGCCGCGCACTATCTCTGCGTTTTTGTCGCGCCTGGTGCTACGTCGTCGTCAATAGTTCATAGAACACATATGTGTACATTCACCGAGTACACTGCCAATACATATCCGCACACCAGTCGCCGGTGAAATAACATCTTGATGATGCATGTTAAATTAACTCAAGACGTAAGTTGTTCCGCAGTTTGATATGTCTGTATGTTTTTAGTGTGCGGGCGCTTGACACTACATATAAGGACATGGGGCATCATTCACGGTCTTCCTTCCTTCCATTGACTCAAAGATGTCTGCACAAGCTGCGTCTGTAAACGTGCGTGTAGGGGATTTTTTGTGGATATAAATCTAAATGGTCCATATACTAGGATGCATTGAGTGAACAAATCCAACTCGGTATGAAGGCTGTCTTTATCGAGATCTTTCCGGATATCAATATAGATCAGGCCGGGCTTTAGGACTTCAATATCAAAACACGACAGATGTGAATGACCTTGAGGCCGCAGTCCGGAAATTCCAGGATGTGGTGGCAATGAGCCCAGCAGACCATCCACATAGGGCAGGACATTTACAAGGTCTTGCGGTGTTTCTCACAGAGCGGTATCGAAGATTAGGGGACCTAAATGATTTGGAGTGAGCACTGCAAAGATATCAAGAAGCAGTGGACCTGACTGCAGTGGATCACCCTGATAGGGCAGGGCGTCTGGAAGGCCTTGCAGCATCTCTCAGAGATCGGGCCTGGAGATTGGGAGATCAAAAGGATTTGGAAGCTGCACTGAAGAAAGATCAAGAAGCAGTGGACCTGACACCAGCAACCCACCCAGAGAGGCCAGGACGTCTGCAAAGCCTTGCAGCATCTTTCATTGATCGATACCAGCAGTTAGGAGACCTGAATGATTTGAAAGCAGCACTGCAGAGAGGTCAAGAAGTCGTGGACTTGACCCCAGCACACCATCCTAGGAGGGCAGAACGTCTGCAAAACTTGGCAGTGTCTTTCAAAGAGCAATATCGAAGGTTGGGTGACCTGAGGGATCTGGAGGTTGCACTGCTTCTTGATCAAGAAGCAGTGGACCTGATCCCATCAGATCACCCTAATAGGGCTGGATGTCTGCAAAGCCTTGCAACGTCTCTGATGGACCGGTATCACAGGTTGGGGGACCTGAACAATTTGGAGACTGCACTGCAAAAAAGCCAAGAAGCAGTGAACCTGACCCCTGAAGACCACCCTGAACTGGCAGGATGTCTACAAAGCCTTGCCACAGCTTTTGCAAATCGGTATCAGAGGCTGGGAAACCTGGGAGATTTGGAGGCTGCACTGGAGAGAGACCAAGAAGCCATAGACCTGACCCCAGTGGGCCACCCTGATAGGCCACAATGTCTGCAGAGCCTTGCAAGGTCATTGAGATATCGATATCAGAAATTGGGTGACCTGCAGGATTTGGACCAAGCCTTACAGAAATTACAGGAATCAGTGGAGCTGACTGCATTGAACCACCCTGATAGGCCACAACTTCTGCAGAACCTTGCAGTTTCTTCCACAGATCGGTATCGGAGGTTGGGTGACCTGAAGGATTTGGAGGCTGCACTGCAGAGAGATCAAGAAGCAGTGGATCTGATTCCGACAGATCACCCTGATAGGGCACATTATCTCCAAGGCCTTGCCATGTCTTTGACGGGTCGGTATCAGAGGTTTGGTGACCTACATGACTTGGAGGAGGCATTGCAGAAATTCCAGGAAACATTGGACCTGACCCCAATGGATCACCCCCAGAGGCCACGACGTCTGCAGAGCCTTGCAATGTCCTGTTCATCTCGGTATCGGAGGTTGGGGGACCTCAAGGACTTGAGGCTTGCACTTCAGAATGATCAAGAAGCAGTGAAACTTACCACAGTAGACGACCCAGAGAGAGCAGGACGTCTGCAAAGCCTTGCAGTGTCTTTCAATGATCTGTATGAAAGATCATGGGAACCGACTGATTTGGAGGAGGCATTGCAGACATTGAAGGAAGCAATTACCCTGACCCCTTTGGCCATCCTGATCGACCGCAATTTCTGCAGAGCCTTGCAATGTTATTCAGAGCTCGGTATCAAAAATTGGGGGACCTACATGATTTGGAGGAGGCCTTTCAGAAATCGCAAGAAGCGGTGGACCTGACACTTGTGGGTCACCCTGATAGGCCGTCACATCTGCAGAGCCTAGCGATATCTGTGGCTGATCAGTATGAGATGTTTGGAAAACCAGAGCATCTAAAAGCTGTCCATGACCACTATAGTGACTCATTCCAAACACAGGCTCCTTTCGATCCAGAGCCATCCTGGAAGGCGGCTCTAGGATGGGCTTCATTTGCCCAAGAATTCCAGCCTTCATATTGTGCTGCTGCCTACAAAGCTGCCTTCAATCTGCTTCCAGAAATTCTCTGGATAGGCCATACTATTCCTGTTCGTCAGGATGCCATCCGCAGGCTTAATGTTGGTTCCACCGCTTCAGCTGCTACCAGGACCTGTGTTCAGCTCTCAGATCTGAGCTCCGCTGTGCAATTCATTGAGCAGGGACTTGCTACCACATTTCAGCAAATGCTTCAGCTAAAGACAGATGTTGAAAAACTCCCCTCCGAGCAGGCAAAGATATTCCAAGAACTTTCATTTCAGCTATACAGTGGAACAGCAATTAATCCAAAGAAATCTGCACGTGAAAGAAGCGAGCTCCTTGAAGTTATTCGCAAACAGCCAGGTCACGAGTATTTCCTGCTTCCCCAACCTTACCAGGTTCTATGTCAGGCATCCCAGGGAGGTCCTGTTGTGATTCTTAACAGCCACGAGGATGGTTGCGATGGAATCATAATTCCTAGCCCAACTGCAGCACCAGTGCATGTTGCACTTCCCAATGTCACTCTGGCTCTGCTCAATTCTCAAAAAACCCTACTCAAGAATTTGCTGGGTCACTGCAGTGTCAGAGCTCGAGAGCAATCAGCTTCCACCAGACTCTTTGGTCAACAGAAGGGGTTCACATCTCAAACAATTGAAGAGTCTTTCAAAATTCTCTTGAACTGGCTTTGGACCAATGTGGTTGATCATATATATCAGGCTCTAGCATCTGTAAGTGTGAACAAGGGTCATTCAGTTTGAATAAATATTTATGTGTTATACAGCATGGCATTCACAACGGGAGGCTATGGTGGCTCCCAACTGGCTCATTTACAGGATTTCCTTTGCATGCAAGCCCTCCGACAGGTCAATTTGTTCATTCATACACAGCCACATTAGGATCCCTGTTAGAGGCTCAAGCCCGGAAACCATCTAGCAGCATACTAC
Organism: Mycena epipterygia; assembly: GCA_029281465.1. Classification (NCBI taxonomy): domain Eukaryota; kingdom Fungi; phylum Basidiomycota; class Agaricomycetes; order Agaricales; family Mycenaceae; genus Mycena; species Mycena epipterygia. The sequence continues at coordinate 1,119,080 of JARJCQ010000025.1, read as the reverse complement.
ATAAAATTGGGGTGGTCGGAGTCACTCACACTCGGACTGGCAACTGGCAATACCTTCCGGGAGTGGAACAGGAAGTCAAGAACATTTGTTCTGTTGTCAAAAGTCACAAACTGGAGTGCCTTCAGGGTGAACAAGCAACACCAGAGGCTGTGAAAAATCAGCTGCAGGATTGCTCTTGGGTCCATCTGGCCTGTCATGGGACACAGGACTTGGTTGAGCCAACAAAAAGCTGTCTGTTGCTTTATGATGGAGTATTGGAACTGGACACAATTCTCCGAATGTCACTTTTGAATGCGGAATTTGTGTTCCTTGCTGCATGCCAGACAGCCATGGGGGATGCTGAATTGGTCAATGAATCATTTCACCTCGGGGGAGGATTCATTGCTGCAGGTTTTAGGGGTGCTATCGGGACTCTGTGGTCAATGAATGATCTTGATGGACCAGTGGTTGCAGAGAGTGTTTATTCTCACCTGTTTGGGAACAGTAGGCAGCCTGAGGCCAGTGATGCAGCCGAGGCTTTACACCTAGCAGTGAAAGAACTGCAGGCTCAAAATGTTCCATATGAGCGTTGGATACCATTCATTCACATAGGAGTGTAGTACCCTTTGTCTGTGTCTTTCGTCATTGCCTTTAAAGGTGCTGATTTTGTTGGTTATTTTTTCAGTAGTTATCCCTTCAACACAGATACATGTTCAAAGTACGAAATATGATATATGCTTCTTCTCCTTCTGAATACGGTGGAACCCAAAATTCAAGCACTTGAAAGGGCACAGACTAATTTTGATAGCCCATAAGCGAGTTGAATTTGGGGGTGTGGAAGTACGACTTTCCCAGCTCGTCGTCTTCGAGTTTCGAACCAATTACATAACTCAACCCAATTTGGTAACACCACGCTCATCATTTCTATCTCTCTCATTTCGCGTTGAACTGATTAATTTAATTCTTATACTCTATTCTCGCCTCAGATTCTGCTCCGAGCTGCAAGATCAAGTTCCTCCACATTCGGACAAGCCGCGGAACCCTCGTGCCATCGGGGAGCTGAAACACAGTCGGGTTTACACTTGAATTACTTACAACATTTTAGTACGGCGACCCGGCCGTCATGATCACGGCCGACCTTTCCAGAACGGGGAGCGGGGTTTGCCAAATATGTTCAATCCAAGTGCGACTCATCTTATTACGTGTGAAATATTCGCCCTCAACACCGACCGTCCTAGCCACTTGCCTGGAGCTACCCAGCCCAGACCTCCCGAATCGCGGAGTTGTACCCGCAAGATCCATAGCCATATGCTTTCATAATTCTCTTAACTGGGTTGGAACACTGCAGGGGTTACCGTTTCGTACTGGGCTTGCCAACCAAGTGACGTATGTTCTTTCCTCTATCATTAATCCGCTTCCATCTAATATTTCCCAACAGTCCGGAATTTCAACTCATCGCGGCCTTCGAGGGTGATTTCTTCTTCAATGGCCTTCGACGGCTCTTCGTCCAATACGCCTCTACCACCAAAAACACATGGAGCTGGCGTAAGACTCATCTTCATCGTTGATATTTCTGTGTCTTATGGATCTGTAGTCAGCAAGCGGGGTAAATCGACGCTGGAACTTGAAGCTTACCACTCCAGTGATATTCCCCTGTTCTTCCCCACCAACACTACAGTTCCGACTGACAATGTGACCGTCGACGCTCTCAGTATGTTCCCTACTCCTCTAGGTTGAACGCACTCAACATACATCATTTTTAGTCAACTTCCTTAACACGCTCGACCCAAATGAGTCTGCGGCACCAAAGGCCCATCGATGCATCGTTTCAACGCTTCTGTCTTCTGGCCAAAGCGGCAGACACCGTCCGCACAGGGTTCTTCGTCGCTTCTGACCTTCAGCGACCCGGGCGTCGTGAACATCAAGGCCGACAACTTCCGTGCCGAACCGATACAGTTTCTTCTTGATCTGCATGCGGAAGGACTGAGTCTTGTGGGCTTGTAGATCGAACCCACCAGGTTCATATTCTCTCAGAATCACCTTCATGTTGCGGATGGCCGCCCAATTTTAATGGGGAACCTCGTCCCAGTCCGAAGTCGAGCGATTGTCTATAGAAATTGAATGTTAGATCAATGATCACAAGCCACAACTACAGAAAGATATCAAGAATTATATGCTTGAAAATTTGTCAACAGTCCAGTCCGTGAAATACGACTTGGGCACAACCTGAATGGGCGGAGGAAGGCGGGAAGTTCCGACAAATCCGATCAATGGCCCGGGCTGAATATGGCATCGTACGATGCCCACCCAATCTTCACCAAAAAATTCGTCCCAAAAGTGGCCCAAACACTTTCACCTGGTGCGGTCTCGCTTTCACTCTCGCTTTCGTCAATCCTCAAACCCGATCAAGTGATCGAAATCAATAACGGCTCGAAGGCGCTCGCCCTGCGCATTTAAATACCGCCCCGATTCCGCCGAAAGAGTTTGTTGCAGAGGTGGTTCTTTCCTTTCCGTGTTTCTCCTGCGTGCTGATTCATTCTGCGAGTAAGTTACGACCAGTTTCAGATCTCCGAGGGTGTGGCTGGGAACGCTGAGCCCAGACCGCCTCTTCGGTGCGTGTCCCGTCGTGTGGCGAGGTCCTCAAAATGATTGCCCGCAGGACCTAACCGCCGTCGACGCGACGTCGCGTGCCAACCTCGGACTGATGCGGGAGGCGGCGGAGAGCGCCCAGACGGACTAGCTCGACCCACAGATTGCTGCGAGCGGGGTTAGCCGGTTGCAGGTGCGTTGCCTTTTCGTTTTTCCCTCTCCTCCTTCCTGTTCCATCGATGGCGTCCGTCGTTTTCATATCCTGCTCTTCTCTATGCTTCTCCGCGTCTGCGTCCACGGCGTTTCATGACGTATCCTGGGTCCTCACGTCGTGTACCTCATCTCATCTCGTCCTCTCTGTCCGGTTGCGTCATCTGCCTTCCACCCTCCTCCATGTTGTGCCTCCTCCGCGTCGTTCGCATTCCTCCTCCACGTCTCTTCCGTTCCGCCCCGTCCGTGTCGTCTGCCCCAACGTCCCCGTGCTTGATTCCCTTCTTCCCTTGCCCGCCGACAGCACGTGGCAACTACACTTCTCTCCCCGTCCACTCCACGCCACACTCGTCTCTTCACGTAGCGACACTGCCCAGACCGAGATTAAGATCGCCCAAGCCGCCGCCCCGGGCTCCGATACCACAAGTCTTGAATCTGATTTGGCGACTGACGCCGGTGAGTATTTACGATGTGTTGTATCATTTTCCCTCACATTATTCTTCATTTCTCTTCCATCCACCATCACCCTGCTCTGCACCTGGCATCCGTGTCATCCTCTGCGTGTTCGCGCCCGCTCCGCATGTGCACCTCCGTACATGTCCCTACGGCCCACTGTCCACATCCCCTCTGTCCTTCACGGCTCTTTACGCCCGTGCTCCCCTCGCTGCTCCATTCACTTCGTCTCCCTCCGATCCATCCCGCACGCGTACATCCTCTACCGCGCGGCGCGCACTGCGCGAGTTACAGACCGTGCTTCCCATGTCAACGCGCAACTTTTTTATTTTGAAAAAAAAAAAAAATTTGCCGTTCTTTGGTGTGGGTGTTGGGAGTTGAGCAGATAGCCCTGTTAAGCCGGGCTGTGTTAAGCAGTGTTGGCTTTGCGGGTATTTGACACCCAGCCTGCTGAACGACACAGTGTCAGCCCGCCGACACTTTCTTCACGGCCCAAGCCCCGCCAGGCTCTGCTGTAGTCCAGGACCGTTGTTATTTCTGGCGGTTAGCCACCACCGCATCCATTCGCGTGGCCGCAGGTAAGTGCGACCGCGAACGTCTGGTCCCGTTCATACTAACTGTGTTCTTTTAAATAGCGTCCTCCCCCGCACGGTCATCCACAACCGCCGCTGTCTTGCGTGGTCACCTACCACCGCGTCCATCCACTTCGGCGCAGGTAAGTGTGACCGCGAATTTGCGGCGCTGTTCACGCTAACTGTGGTATTTTAAATAGCATCCCTTGACTTCCTTCCCTGCACAGTCACTCACCACCGCCATACCTTTGCGCGGTTACCCACCACCGCGTCCCTATTCGTTTTTGCGGTCACCCACCACCGCCGCTGTCTTGCGTGGTCACCTACCACCGCGTCCATCCACTTCGGCGCAGGTAAGTGTGACCGCGAATTTGCGGCGCTGTTCATGCTAACTGTGGTCTTTTAAATAGCATCTCGTCTTCCTTCCCTGCACAGTCACTCACCACCGCCATACCTTTGCACGGTTACCCACCACCGCGTCCCTATTCGTTTGTGCGGTCACCCACCACCGCCGCTGTCTTGCGCGGTTACCCACCACCGCATTCATCCACTTCGGCGCAGGTAAGTGTGACCGCGAATTTGCGGCGCTGTTCATGCTAACTGTGGTCTTTTAAATAGCATCTCGTCTTCCTTCCCTGCACAGTCACTCACCACCGCCATACCTTTGCACGGTTACCCACCACTGCGTCCCATTCGTTTTTGCGGTCACCCACCACCGCCACTGTCTCGCGTGGTCACCTACCACCGCGTCCATCCACTTCGGCGCAGGTAAGTGTGACCGTGAATTTGCGGCGCTGTTCATGCTAACTGTGGTCTTTTAAATAGCATCTCGTCTTCCTTCCCTGCACAGTCACTCACCACCGTCATACCTTTGCGCGGTTACCCCCCACTGCGTCCATCCACTTCGGCGCAGGTAATCACAACTGTGGTTTTTCGCTGCTGTTAACACTAACCACGGTGTTCTCACAGCCCTCCCATTGGTCAGCCGCCACCGCCGTTGTTGCTCATAGTTACACACCACCGCGTCCATTCAGCGTGCCGCAGGTAAGCTTAACTGTGAATATGCGCTGCCATTGGCGCTAACCGTGTTCTTTTAAACAGGCCCTCATCCTCCCCTCTGCGCACGGCCACGCACCACTGCTGTTTCTTCACGTGGTTATCCACCACCGTGTCCAGGTTTGTTCGCGCAGTCACCTACCACCGCCGCTGTTTCGCGCGGTTACCCACCACTGCGTCCATCCACTTCGGCGCAGGTAAGTGTGACTGCCAATTTGCGGCGCTGTTCACGCTAACTGTGGTCTTTTAAATAGCATCCCTTCCCTGCACAGTCACTCACCACCGCCATACCTTTGCGCGGTTACCCACCACTGCGTCCCTATTCGTTTGTGCGGTCACCCACCACCGCCGCTGTCTTGCGCGGTTACCCACCACCGCATTCATCCACTTCGGCGCAGGTAAGTGTGACCGCGAATTTGCGGCGCTGTTCATGCTAACTGTGGTCTTTTAAATAGCATCTCGTCTTCCTTCCCTGCACAGTCACTCACCACCGCCATACCTTTGCGCGGTTACCCACCACTGCGTCCCATTCGTTTTTGCGGTCACCCACCACCGCCGCTGTCTTGCGTGGTTACCCACCACTGCGTCCATCCACTTCAGCGCAGGTAATCACAACTGTGGTTTTTCGCTGCTGTTAGCGCTAACCACGGCTTTCTCACAGCCCTCCCGTTGGTCAGCCGCCACCGCCGTTGTTGCTCATAGTTACACACCACCGCTACTGTCTCGCGCAGTTACCCACCACTGCGTCCATCCACTTTGGCACAGGTAACTGTGACCGTGAATTTGCGGCGCCGTTCATGCTAACTGTGGTCTTTTAAATAGCACCCCTCGTCTTTGTTCCTACCACAGGCAGGTACCCCCCACCACCCTTTATTTCTGCGGTCACTGCTGACCGTCCCATCACTCAACTTTCGCAGTTATCCAGCACTGCGCTCATCTCCGCTGTTATCCAGCACTGCACCCACCGCCGTTTAACTGCACCCAGCCACTATGGCTTCACGCTTCACTACTTCACTAAAGTATCCGGAACCACGATCTCATCCCCAAGATCGTTCTATTATACTCAATAATCCTGTTTTTGATATACAACCAAATCTTATCCATTCTGCCTTTTCCCTTCATCTGCATGATCGATCTAGTAGGTGTTCCCTGGCATGGATGGGAAAGCTTGCCAGCAGCTTATATGACTCTGCCAACTGGGTCAGAATTAACATATCAGACAGTCTGTCGAGCTAAATAATACTCCTAGGTCACCTTTATAGCGACCTGGGTGGTATATTGTTTGGGTGTTAGCTTGGCTCCAGCTGTTGCTGGCCCTTTATTTGTGGACGTCCTGTGGGCTCAATGTCAGAATCGGCCTGATGAAGCCTCAAGGTTACTGCGCGTGGCCCAAATTAGTGCTGTCAATGGGTCACAGGTTAGTTACATTTTTCGTCGCTATTAATAACAAGTCCTCATACCTATTAGTATCCCCCTGAAGCCAATCTTTTCACTCAAGAAACCAACCTCGTTGAAGATGTGCCTCAATCCTTGCCACTGACTTCTCCCTCGTCCGATCTTTTACACGTTAAGTGTCAAGTATGGCGCCATGCGCTAGGGCGGTTTTTTGAAGCTGAAGGCTTTGCTGTCAGTATTCCATCCTGGTTTACGAACCACACCAACCTTTACACTCTAGAATTCTGCCAACTCTGAGAAGGAGGCTCTAGCGGACGCGGTTCAAGCCCTCCAAGAAATGAAAAAACTATCAAATAAGACTGTTACCTCTGATCCTTGGCGTGCCGCTTTCAAGGTTGATAAACCACTATTGCAACCCTCTCATACTGACCTAATTCCCTAGCGAAGTGGACTCTGTGAGCTTATACAAAATATCATCAACCCTGAAGTACGCTATGAAATGGACAAACCCCATGTTCAAAAATCGTACACCGACCGGAACTGGCGCTCCTTCCTGGGCGACATTCACTACAAGTCCACGCCTGTTGAGCATTGCACTGTACTTCCTAATCCTATCAATGGCAAAGTAAGTCTTCTCCCTCCGTCTTTCCTTCCTGTTACCAAGCGCAACTTTAGTATATTCTTCCGATAAACATTCTCCTCAAAGCCATGAGCGACCCTAGATTCACTATTAATATGAGCATGCAATGCCAACACATTTTCTTTGCTTCTTCTTTGGCCAATTGGACGTTCGAGTGGCACAGGTTTATCGCTCCTACGTTGCGTTCCATGGTCTGCTCTGTTTGTTTTTTCACCCACTCGTTCTGATTTTTCCACAGACCATGCACTGGCCGGCACCAATCGCTGACTGGGACATCGAAACACTCTATCGAAATTTGTGCAGCCTTGATTTTGAGACCTTCAAGCTGCCAGATGCAGGCCCAGCTTGGGAGGATCTCAAATTCGTTCTCTGTGAGGCACAGTTGGAACGTGCGCACCACCGTCATGTTCGACAAACCTGGTCTCGCCCAGCTGACCCTAACTTCAATCCATCCCCTTCTTCGGAGCCGCCTTCGCCGTCTACGTCAGCTGGGTCAAAAGCTACAGCTAAGGCTCATGATACTCGGGTCTATCCCCCAATCCCGACAAAGAAACCCAAGAAACGCTCAGAAAAACCTCAGATTTCATACGATGACCCAGTGTTTGTATCCTCGGCTTACAATAACGCTGATCCTATGAAAGTCCCCTTCTGCAAGACCTGCAGCCATCTTCCGGAAGAGGATGACCACTGCTACCGCCGTATTTTTGTCGATCGTCGCCAGCAGGTTGAAATCGATTCTTGGACTGGCGCTTTGATGACCTGTGCCCCTCTGAATGATTTTGTCAAGACTTCTGTAAGTTTCCTTCCGCTGCACTTTAAACTTCTTTTCAATCATCTTTCGCAGAAACTTGTCATTAATCCTGATTGCTTGGGCTTTCAAGCAATCACTGCTAGGCCTGATGTTCTAGATCGCTGCAAGAGAGATCGCAACGTTATTATAAATCGGGCCAATTCTACTTCGGTATTCCTTTCTCTTATATTTTAACAGTGTTAATCTCACCGTATTAGGTCGGTGGTGTACAGTTTCGCCCATGGGACCAACATACCATGCAAGATATGCGGGCCAGCCACTCACTAGTTGGCCGTTCTGTTACCCCTCAGCGTCGTAGCAAGACTACCCAGGAACAGGGTGACATGTGTCTGGCTGGATCTCGTGTGCCACATGGCGGGCTTGCTGCTGATGGGTACAGGCCTTATGCTCATCATAACGCCAACACTACAGACGGCGTTGAAGCTTTGTTTGCTCATGCACGAGTGAGATTCTCATCTTTGCTTCGTGTCCTTCTGACTGACAGCTTAATACAGGATGCAGATACTATGACTGAGACAGTTCGCGGATTTGCACCAGGCGTAATCAACGATATTAAGCATACCGTTACCAAAGCAGGAATCAACAGAATGGGCAAGATGGGTATGAACTCCTTCTATTGTTGGGAGTATGGCGCGCCACTGCATCGTGACAACGATGCAACCTGGTCGTTGTGCTGTCAGCTCTGGAAGGACACACCTTACAAAGACGAGTACAACTTTGCATACGCTGAATGGGGATGCTATATAGTTACTGAAGAAAATTGTGTTTGGTGAGTTCGTTTCGGCCTCATGCGTAACCCTTCACTTATTCGGTGCAGGTACTTCAACCCCTCCGAACTTCATGGCACTGTGCTACCTCGTACATCGTCCCAATCCGCAGCATTATCTCGAGGCACCCACACCACTGTGCGTCAAGTCGACCAGGAGAAAGCTTCTTACTATGAAAATATTCGTTTGTCATACAACGCACGCACTGATTATTGGATGTCTTATACTGCTTGAATCAATTCATCTTGAGCAAGTTTACTTCAACAGGCTATCGTTTGCTTAAACCGTCTTGCACTAAGGTTAGGGTTTGCATGCAAGTTTAGCCAATTCTCGTATTTTGGCCATTTTGCCAGTTTTGCCAGTTTTGTCAGCAAATTATATAAACACGTGATCAACTCCAACCACATGCCTCCTATTGTTAGCTCTAATGGCCCGTGCCGAAGGTCAGTTTTAAAGCTAGTTAGTGCCGTTCTTTTTGATATCTGATTCTCAGTGCACCAATTCAAGCATGGTCCAGCCCGTATCTCTTACACCAGGTTTGAGGGTTTTCCAGACCCTGATCAAGAGCCTCAAGTAGGCGATCTTGCCCACATTGACGGGCACTGGAAGGTCTATAGCCTATCAAAGACTTGGCTGCCAGCTCCTCCAAAGACTCCACATCCAGATAGTGTCCAGCTTAAGACGGTCAACAGCGTGCCAAAAGTTTTGTCCGAGGCCGGATTTTGGGTGTCTGGTTCAACTTATACCAATCATCTTAAGCTTAAGGGTGTGTAATCTAATTCTATCTCTTCAAACCATCTCGCTGATTGGCTTCAGGCACGGACTCTGCCTTGTCTGCGCACGCGTCAGATGAAGCTCAAGCTGTCAGTCCTCCCGCAAGCAAAAAACGCAAAATGGGTGCGTGAATCACCCTTAATCTTTGCATTAACACTGAGCATTCCACAGATCATACGCCCGCAGAGCCAACCTCAGGCCACTGCGTTAATTCCTGGGCAACGGAGCTCAAGAAGCTGTACTGCAAACCTCCCATTTCCCCCTTCCCTCCTTCAGTTCTCTCTGTCGCTACTCAGATACTTCAACAATTATCACTGCATTCCCAACCCATCCCCTTCCTCTCGTGTGGTCCCATTCTACAGCCAGCCTCTGCTCCTTATCCCTCCACGACGCTCGCTCTTGAAGACCTCTTGGCTTTGGGTCATGACCTTATCTCCCCAGACGTCCTCGGCGAGGGTCAAAGTTCCACCCAAGAACCAGTAGCCAGATTCATTGAACGCCTGGCTTGTCGCCATCCCAGTGAAAAGCTGGCAGCCCTCATGAATATCCCTGCAACGCCCAGAGGTCTAGGGCAATGCATGTTCCAATTTACTGACATGTTGGCAACTTTGGGGCCTGGCGTTGCCATCAGACGCAATGAAGACACCTTTTCCCAGACCGATCTCCAACAGTTAGCCCCCCCTCCACCCGTGGAGCCAGCAGCCCAGCCCACCAACAGAAAGGATATACAAAAGGCCATAGCCGACCGGGCCTTATTCCTAGAGCAACTCTCGCACCGGGAATGGGTTTCTACAGCCCTTTGTCCTCCTGGCTGGATTAGCCCCATGCACATAGATCATGCAGGCCTAGCGGAGGCCATTGTCCACTGCGGTGGCGCCAAGTTGTGGCTCGTCTGGCCTCCGACAGTACACAACTTGGCGTGGTGGAATCTAAAACATCCTGCGCACGTCGACTTCCCCTCTATGCTCCTCGCTGTCCGGGAGCTTGAGCACTTGAAGGTGCTCCACGTCACAGAGCCCTGTTCATTCATCATCCCTCCTTTTCACCTTCACGCTGTCTTGACTTTCACCTTGGCCAGTCATCTCGGTGTGTCTTTTGCGCACCCTTCCTTCTGGACTGAAGCTGAGTGCGGGCTCCTATACGCGCAGAAGCTCATCCGCAACACTCGGTATCCGGATAGCTTGAAACGCCATCTCGTAGAGCAAGTTCTTGACGAACGTTCAATTTGGGAGCGTACAGGCCACAAGGAGGCACTAGAAGGAGTGGATAAGTGGTTAGAAGAAACACGTATTATTTACGACGTTATCCGCTCTAAGGAGGAGAGCGTAGCTTAGTAAAAACAACTCTCTTTCTTGACCTAGATCGAATTGAATTACAAGTTATATAGATTGATTTAGTTCTCCTGTAATAGCCACAGTTTTGATTCAATTGAAGCCTTAGCTCGGTACATACTCAACTCAGGAACAAAGACACGGCTGTAGGGTATGTACGTCGTATGTAGATGCTGTGTCCCCACTCGTGTCCCCGCTCACAAGGAGCGAGGGTATCGCTGGCGGCGTCGCGGCTGTTGTGGATGCACAGCAACGCGGCACCGCCGTCCGTGTCCCATTCGCGTCCCCGCTCACCGCCAAGCTGCGGCTAGCAAGTGCCGCGTGTGGCAAGCAGACGAGTGGTGTGGGCGGGTGTAGGCGATGGCGAGCGTAGGCAAGTCGTGGGCGTAGGCAAGTCGCAGGCGTAGGCAAGTCGCGGGCGTAGGCAAGTCGCGGGCGTAGGCAAGTAGCGGGCATGGATACGGCGAGGGCGAGTTGAGAGGCAGTGGATGTGGATGTGTACGAGCGGGGGTGGGTGGGTTCACACGCCAGCAGCGTGGGCCGGGGTTTCCGGTGTGGCGGGCCCCTTCCCCGGTAATGGCCAGCGCGGGGGCACGGGCGGAGTCGCAGGCGAGACCGCGAGCCAGTTGTACGAGCGGGGGTGGGTGGGTTCAGGCACCAGCAGCGTGGGCCGGGGTTTCCGGTGTGGCGGGAACCTTCCCCGGTAATGGCCAGCGCGGGGGGACGGGCGGAGTCGCAGGCGAGGCGGCGAGCAAGTAGGTGGGCTACAGGCAGCGAATGGCGAAGAGGGAGCTAGGGAGAGATGGGGAGAGACTGAGATTCATTACCCCAGAGATCTGCCACGTGCATGATCTCCGCGCAAGTGGCTGTGCCTCGGAGTGGCTGCTACAGGAGTGGGAGTGCTGTGTCCCCGCTCACGAGGAGAGCGAGGAGATTGCAGGCGCTGTCGCGCTGGCGGTGTTGCGGGTTGTGGATGCGCAGCGACGGACCGCCGCCGTCCGCGTCGTCCCCACTCACGAGGAGAGCGAGGATATTGAGAGCTGTCTGTCTAGGCAGTGGGTTCTCGTGCTGACGGAGCGGGCACGGACACTGGCGGCGCAGCGCGCTAATTGTGTTGGCAGATGAAGGGCACGCGGGACGGGGACAGCGCAGCGCCAGAAGCGGGTGAGGGGGAGACGGCGTGGAAGCCGAAGAGAGTGTTCCAGAACCAGGAGGCGGTAGGGCGGGCGGGCTGCGATAATAATTCACCGAGAGAAGGGAGAGGGGAATAAGGATGCTCACCTCCTCGGTTCGGTCCGCGACGCTGCAGCGCACTAGGTCCACGGCGGTGCCACTTTTCTTCAAATAGTCGAGGTCGAGCAGCACCTCGCTGAACAGGCGCACCGTGGGTTGTGCGGAACGCGGTGAGTTGCGAGTGAGCGCAGCGAGTTGCGATGAGCCCGGCTAGCAGGGACGCTCGCTGGTAACGGATAGCACCCGTGACGTTGAAGCCGACGTTGGAGGTGGCCAAAGCAGGGGCGCAGAGGCGAGGGCGTCGGCGGAGAGAGAGCGCGAAAGAGTCGGGGAGCGAGAGGTCGGGCGAGCCGGGGGCGTGGAAGTCGAACAGGTGTGGATATGGGGGTGTTCAAGCACGAGCGGGGGCAGGCGGGTTCTACTCGGTTCCAGACACCTTCCCGGTCCTGCGGGGACACAACAAGCAGGCCTCCAGTGCCCCGGCCCCGCTATCCCAGCCCTCTGGCGACTTTGCAAGAGCGCCTTCCGGACAGGGTGCAGATAGCGACCATCGGCGCCGCGATGACGTGGCATCGATGCCGACGCTGGGTGGCGGGAGGAACGTGTGAGGGGGGTGGGAACTTTGGTAGTCAAGGCTGGCCGCCAGGCTGGTCAGCGTCGGGGTGCGCGAGGAGATTCAGTGGGGACTTACTGGGTGTGGGTGTAGGTAAGCGCGTCACACCGTTACATACGCGTGACAGACGCGTCTGACACCACTACTGGGTGCGCAACGCTGCCACCTCCGGACCCGGAGGCTCCCGATGTATCCGACGTGTCGATGGGATGGGGGGACGCGACTGTGTACCCGTAGAGTCATGACGTCACGCCTGTCACAGCGTCGCGTCGATACCACGAACGCGGGGTATTAGATACCAGCGTGTTGAAGGACCTTCCATCTGTGGGTTGGTTCTTCAAGAGTTGGGGCCTGACTAGGAGAGCTGACTGCCCCCAGACATGGTCCAAGCAGACGGCGTCGTGGAAGGACGAAGAAAAGGGATTACCATCAATCCTGGCTTATATAAGTTTCTCAGGACCAAATAACGACGCGTCGGTCACGAGATCTGACGCGTCCAGGAATTAGTTAATAATTTGGTGCAAATACCCTGCACTTCTTCACGAGTCTCTCTGCGGGAGAGTTTACAAATTGCAAGAGTTGCTTGCCAAGGTCAATATCAAAGGTTAGGTTTTCCTGGGAGTGGAGAAACAAACGAATTAAATAAAGTACAAAGTTTGCTTCAAATAAAATTAACTACTCGTGTTCAGTTACATGCTTACAGCTTTCACTGCGGCACCAACGACAGTAGGTAATTGGCTTCCAGATGAAAGTCACATCTGTTAACACCCCATCATGTAGGAGAGTTTGGTGCTCCGGTGATCTGTTTCCCCGCCCAATGAGAGTAGCTTTTGGCCTTTGCAGCTCGCCTGGACTTTGAAAAACACCTCAGATATCATTTCAGAATGAAAAAAGGACTTACATGGTCCTTATCGCTCCTATTTTAGTTTTCTTAGACGGCGAGGGCTGCAACTCTTCTTCAAACTCTTCTTCTGAGCTGGAAAACCCTGCATCGTCTGGAATAGGCGCGGGTGAAGACTTGGGGCCATTTCTGAAGGCCTAAGCTTTGAAATCTGCAACAAAATAAAAATTGAAGCCACTCACTCAAGCTCAAAGTCAGACAAGGTCTCTTCGAAGTCGGACAACACCTCCTCTTCTTCAGTGCTATTTTGGTCTTCACTGGTTTTCTCCGCGTCATTTTCCTGGGCACTAAATCAAACAGGTAAGTTCTAGGTGCAAAAGAGAGGGAAGAACTTACCTGAGCTCATGGTCGCTTTCCCCGGAGTCATCTGCACCACTGCCACTATCACTGAGTACCATGTCGCGTTCTGCCCTTGCTTGCTCAGGAAGCCAAGCTGGCTGCCCCCTTTTCCTCTTCCTTTTGAGTTTCACCTCAGGGGATGCCGCGATTGTACCAGTCTCCTGCTGCTTCTTACGTTTCGCACTGAACCAAGTCAGAAACAAGGTCACAAAGTTCGAGTCCGACGGACCGTAACAATCGCATTCTCTCGGCAGCTTTCGTCTTATTAATTTCATGGTTCCTATCAAATTTCAGAGCTGTAAGTTTAAATCTGAGACAGATTTACTTATAATAAGCCTTGCTGGATGCCTGGGCTTGATCCATTTTTCGTTTAACACTCCAGGGTCTGCACGCCTGAACTTATTATGAGTATATCTCTGGAGTAACAATAACTTGCCCTGGCACATAATAAGAGTTATCGGCCACGGAAGCCTTGGTTTTCAAACCATTTCGCTTGACAAAACGACGGAGGGCTGCTCCGGTGGAACTTGAATTCTGGACGTCCTGTACATCTCTAGATCTCATTAGCCTGCATCCAGGATCATTAGAATAAACAGACGGGGCAGAGTCTGCTTCAGAATTCAACTTGGAAAAGCCGAGCTTCATCTTGAGTGAGAGAAGATCGGTAAGATGTGTCTTACCATTTCGAGCAGCTTCCTTCCTGCCACAACGCCAAATTTCGGGAGCACCGAAAGTCGAGCTCTTGGGCTCTTTGTGAAATATGTTGGTCCCGTACATCAAGGTGAGTGAACGCTGCACTCAATTTTCTCAGAAGTGGATTACCGGGCTTTGAATCGTGTTTGTGATTTGAGGTCAATTTGTTCGCGGTCACCGAAACTCAAGCTCTTGGGCTCTTTGTGAAATATGTTGGTCCCGTACATCAAGGTGAGTGAACGCTGCACTCAGTTTTCTCAGAAGTGGATTACCGGGCTTTGAATCGCATTTGTGATTTGAGGTCAATTTGTTCGCGGTCACTGAAACTCAAGCTCTTGGGCTCTTTGTGAAATATGTTGGTCCTGTACATCAAGGTGAGTGAACACTCCACTCAGTTTTCTCAGAAGCAGTGGATTACCAGGCTTTGAATCGCATTTGTGATTTGAGGTCAATTTGTTCGCGGTCACCGAAACTCGAGCTCTTGGGCTCTTTGTGAAATATATTGGTCCCGTACATCAAGGTGAGTGAACGCTGCACTCAGTTTTCTCAGAAGTGGATTACCGGGCTTTGAATCGCATTTGTGATTTGAGGCCAATTTGTTCGTGGTCACCGAAACTCGAGCTCTTGGGCTCTTTGTGAAATATGTTGGTCCCGTACTTCAAGGCGAGTGAACCCTGCACTTGGTTTTTGCCAAAGTGGACTCTGGTGCCTGTAGCAAAATAACTGGTGCGGTGTAGGCAAAATTTAGAACAGGCTAGTGCAATATATGGTCTGTCCAGGCTTAATTTTCTGGGGTTTCAAAAACCGGCCTGTATTTCTCCAGTATACACAGAGTCTAGATGTTTTGAGTTCGTAGTTTTCAATTGATTTCCAATGGTAGTACAGCCGATCGTTTGTGATCACAGTTGCCTTCCACTGTCGTTCTTATCTTGGACCACGTCACTCCTTTTGCAGCCAACTCCTCCATGGCCTCCATTAGCAGTCCTCTCTCTGACATCCCAGACTCTCCACCAAATCCTAGCCGACAAAAACTAAGCAAAGCTGAGAAGGAGCTTCTGTACAAGGCGGTTATGAAAGCCAGGGCTGAAAAGGCAGACGCTCTAGAGAAGACTTTGACACCGTATAACGACAAGGGCCAAAAGAAGATTGACGAAGTGCATGCCGCTGTACTTAAAGCAGAAACTGCTTGGACAGATGCAGGGGAAAAGCCTGGTGCGTGAATCCCCCTGGAAAAAAAAACGCCCCAAAAATTGACAGCCTGAATCCAGAGGATCTAATAACGCCTCAGTCCCGGACCAGACATGGTGGTCGGCGTTCTGCTTCGAAGGAGCCTAAACCAAACCAAGTCGTCAGAAACAAAGGCTCGCAAAGAGTCGCCCCCAACAACGATCTCAGAGTCATAGCTGAAGCCCAGGGTATGTCATCCAAGCCCAATGTACTCTTTACACAAGGTTGATTTGGCCCTATCAGCGGAGCAAGAAGCTGTGAATTCCGAGGTGTCCAACAATCAGAAAGCGGTCAAGCCAGGAGGTAATTTCATCGGTTCTGCTTAGGTGTTAGCTAATTGTATTATTAGTGCAACCGACCAGGGAGGAACAAGCAGCTCAGGCCAAAAGACAGCAGGAAGAAGCTCAGGAGACAGGTAAGAGTGCTCGTTGGCGTCAGAGAAAATATGCGCTGAGATTAAATCAGAACATCTAGACCGTATACAGCGTCAGGCTGAAGAGGATGCCCAGAATCAAGGACCGCAGAAGATATCCACCATGGATCCATCTGTTTCGCTTGAGAACGCTAAGCGGCAGCTCGAAGGTGAGAATGATTACGGCGTTGGTATTGATGGCTGATCCTGCTATATATATATAACAGGTAAAAGCGATGAGGAGCAGGTTCATGATCACAAACGGTTGAAGAAGGTTTTGGACGCCAAGATTGAAGAAGGCGTGTTGCACCAGATAGAAGGACGCTCTAGGTACAAGCGCGGAGAGCCTGTGCCTGTCCCCATTGGGTCTCAATCACTGCCTGTGGTTCTGAATACCGACTCCGACTCCGAGGCGCTGGAGTCACCGATTTACGAGCTGGAATTCGATTCTGAACCTGAACTAGCTGACTTTTGGGGTTTCCGTGCATCGCGTATTGCCGAGGCGGCAGCCGAGATGACTCTTGGAGCACCTACAATCCTGAATAGTGACTTTGGCCGAGGGGACGACCCAGACGACCCAGAAGATGCCGACTACAGCGCAGCTGGTAAGACTCATCCATTTGTATACCAAGACTTACGCTGATAGATTTTGTAGAAGACGTGTCGCAATCTGGGGCAGAGCAGTCAAGCCACTCCAAGTCACGCTCAAGCTCCCGCGAGCAGCGCTCCAGTTCCAGTGGCGAGACGTTTCCATCGGCCTCATCGGGCAGCAATTCGGATAGCGACTCAAATCAGTCTGAGTCTAACCCAGAGCCTGTCGCGCCAAAGGCCAAGGGAAAGGGGAAACCCAAACCAGACAATGAAGACGATGCTGATGATGGAACCGAAGCGAAAACTGGGTTACGCCAACGCAAGCCTGAGGCCGCCCCATCAACCCTATATGGCAAGTGGCTTGTCAAGTCAGCAAAATCTCGTGAAGCCTTGGAAAGTAAGTCCTTGTATTCAGATATAGCAAGGTTGGTATTAAACTACGTCTCCCAGAAAAGGCCCGGAAGCAAGTGGCTGAGAGTCTTCGCAGCCAGACCCAGAACACACCACGCAAGCCGTTGGACCTTAAAATCCGTGGCCTTATCCGCGAGGTTCCTGGGTTCTGTCCTGAAGGGGCATGGACGACTTATACCATCGCCAGAGAATGTCACTGCACCGTGGCCAAAAATCTTGTCTGCGCTTACCACGCGACGAACCGGGGCCCGAACCAGCATATCCCAGATGGAGCCAGTTCTGCTCGCTGGGAAATAATGGGTCAGCCTTTCGCTTACGCAGTTATCAAAGACGACGTAAAGGAGCCTATTGTGGACGGCTACTGGCACTGCGGGTGCTGGGAGGCTGATGTGCTCCTAGACTTTTTCCTCTGGAAATCTCTGATGTTGGAGCGGGTAGTTGGAATGGCACGCCAAGTGGATTCGGAAGGGATACTGCAGGCGGTGGGCGGCAGGAAAGTAGTGGAAGGCTTTGGGACTGATCGCTTGACCCCAAGACAGCGCGCCTTTGTCTGTCAATTGTATCGTGACTTGACTGGCGAGGACCACATGGACGTCTACAAGTGGAACAGGACCGCCGAGCAGCACCGACGCCGTCAGCTTCAGCTGCGTATTATGCGTATGATGGAAGAACTGGCGGACACCGCTGGCCCAAGTGACACTGTGCACTCCATGCAGCCACCTTTTGACTTGAACAATCCTCTCCTTGAATTTGACCCTGACGACTATCGTAATGTTTAGGTACTGTCGCGTTTAGGTAGCACTTGGTCTGAATTCTATAAATGGTTTTGAGGTTGCAGAAAACTGTAGGCGTTTGCAGTCTAGGGCAACTGTCGACTCGGAAACTTAGTTAAGCAGCCTCTGAGTCGGCTCATCTTTGAATCATATATCAACCAACGTCAGCTCGTAAGCTCATGAGCCGCTACTCCCGCTCTCCTGGGCGTCGCTTTGGTCAAGGATGGTGGGAACCAGAAGACAATCCAGTGACAACCTACGTGGTTTCCACATCAGACACCGAACAGAGGGAGGAGGAAATAAAGTGCGTTATTTGACTTTGAGATATATTCAGTTCTTAAGGCAAGTTCTTCAATAGAAAGATTTTGGGACCGCTGGTAGAGGTTGATGACAAAAACAAGCACCTTTTCTACGCAATGCAGCTGGCAGATGATCTACACCTTGAGCCCGCTGTGAAAAATTGGCTGGACACAGCGGAAGTCACGCAGACAGAGCTACAATCCAAAGTTAAAGCTCTGGAAAGGGAGCTAGCCCTGGCCCGAGTGGATGTGGCATTGGCAGAGAGACACATCTTGCTGCACCGGTCATTGCTTTGCACACGCAAATTGGTCCCCGTCGAAATCTGGGCCTATATATTTCATCTGGCCGTGGACAATCAACTCAAGCCTTACCGATGTACTTGGCTCTTGGCTCATACGTGCCGAGCATGGAGAGCTGTGGTCTTGGGGGATCCCAGTTTTTGGACAAACTGCGATCTGCGAAGTCTGATATGGGAGGGCTCTGATGCGGAAGAGAATAAAAGTGTGGATTACGAGGATGGAGTTTGGAGCAGAGGATTTCAGAGTAGCCAGGACGTTGGCTATGGGGGAGCCAGGCCAAAACGTGGGTTGCGCAGCCTAGACGCGATCGATGACTTCCTGGCAAAAGCCCCTCCCTCCGCACCTTTGGACGTCACTATTGATTTCAGCGATCGGTTGGACAAGGCAGTCCTGAAAAGGGTCATCTGTCAGAAGGACCGTTGGGAGTCTGTGAAGATGGTGGGCCCAGAGCTCTGCACAACTCGACACAAGCTACGCAAGCATATTTCCTTATTGGGCAACTTGCCCAGGTTACGTCGCCTTGAACTCTCGGCTTTCGATATAAGTCTGCAGAACCAGGCGCTGTGGCAGGGCAATACAGTGACGGAGGAGGACAAGCTGCCATGGTTCCAAGGAGCTTTAAATCTGGCTACTGTCCACTTGGAAGCTGTCTTGGAGCCTGAAAGCACCCTCGATATCGCATGGGCCAACATCACTTCTTACACAGAGATATCGACCCGACGTATTCACGTCGACACCATCCCTGGTTCTCACCTCATGCGCATGACGAACCTGAGGATCCTTCGTTTGCAGAGCACTTGGTTGCCAGACACCACTGCAGGCGTGTTAACCTTGCCCAACTTGGAAACATTGTCCATGTATTATCCAACCCCTAAACATCCAATCGCCTGGTACAGGGACTACGACCGTCTCATAGCGTTGTGCTTACCAAATCTGAGGGTCTTGAAGCTGGATGGACGCGATCTGGGGTTCCAAGCAGGGACTGGGATAACTGTCAGGATCGAGATTGCCACTTGTGTGTTGAACCTCTTGGAGAGGTCTGGAAGTACCTGCTTCCTGGCGTCTTTGACAATCGGACTGAACACAGGTCTCACCGACAAGAGCGCGATTATGCTCTTGTCTGGTATTCCCAGTCTACGTGAATTCAAGGTCACCCAGGACTTTGCAGACGAGCCTTCCAGTGGCAGGGGAATCCTCACACCACGCTTCTTTGCAAAATTCAGCAGCGTTGTATGGAGCGTCAAAACCTTCATCGCGCAAGGGAGCAACGGCCTCAAGATTAAAGCAGGAGATACTTGGGTATCAGGTTTCATCGCCATGTTAGAGTTTCAGTTCAAGCACAACTTGCAGAAGGCCGACGTTCGGAGTTCACGCACGCTCGGGGGCTTCTGTCCTTTCACGCCAGACATGCATCTGTATGTTGATGCTTTTGTCAAGAGTTTACAAGGGCGGGGTCAAGAGGTATGGGTTCACTGCGCTGAGGTGTCTCATGAGATGCCTGCAGGGTGGGTAGACCCTTCCCTTTTCGATGTTTTCAATTCAGACGATGATTACTCTGAACCAACGGTTTCAGAAGACGGCGATAGCAATTCTGCTGAATCTGTGGAATCGGATGAAGCTGATGAAGCTGACTCAATTTTTTCATCAGACACTAGCAGCTCTGGATAGGTAGAATAGAGTGTAATAGAAATCCTACCCTGGTCTTCGTTTCGAGTAACGATCTGTTAGCCAGATACCACGTGCTCTCGGTGATGTCCGAACACTGCCTTACATCAGACAACTATTCTGAAAACCGGCGTGATCAAGGCGCGATCTATGAGGCATTTAGGAAGGTCAAAATTAATCTGCTTTAACGTTTACAAGGCCACTGGTAACCACAACAATTTAATTAAAGAATTACGCAGTGCTTGTAGTTCCTGAGCCCGACGCTGCTGCTCGCATTTGTGCTAAGAGAGCCCGGTTCAATTCCAACTCTTGTTTTTGCTCATCCAATTGTTCCTGAACCTGTAAAGCCTTCTGCTCTGCGACTATCTTAGCAGCCTCGGCCTCGGCCAGTGCCATACCCATACCAACCGCTGTTGATCTTCTGGCTTTTTTCATCCCGGCAATAAGAATCCGGAACCGATTGAGAATGTCGGTGGTAGCTTCAGGTGCATCAGCTCTGAGGGCCTGCGTAGTAAAGTGTATTTCCTGGCTACCGCCAGCACCCTTGTGAGCAGCACCTA
Organism: Mycena epipterygia; assembly: GCA_029281465.1. Classification (NCBI taxonomy): domain Eukaryota; kingdom Fungi; phylum Basidiomycota; class Agaricomycetes; order Agaricales; family Mycenaceae; genus Mycena; species Mycena epipterygia. The sequence continues at coordinate 1,098,486 of JARJCQ010000025.1, read as the reverse complement.
AGATAAGCCAACATCCGGTTTCAGCTCCCAGACGTTCACACTAAAAAATATTAGAAATGCACGCTTTATGAGGGTGTCGCTGAAGGCTTGACTTACACGAGCAAGGATTTCTTCCATTAAAATATTGAACCGCCTGGTTGGGTCATCGTGCAATTCTGGCAGCGGGCGAGGTCGCCGTAACACTAGGGTGAGATTTTAGCTTGGAAATCTCACAAGGCGAAAGAACTTGCCCATTTTTTCCACTCCTTTCATAGCCCCAGCCACATATCCGTGCTTTGGATTATTCTTTGACACACGGATACGCTTCACCTTCACCTTCTTAACTGAAGATGATTTGCTGCTTTGGTCATCTTCATTCTCAGGTTCGTTGTCGTCGTCATCATCCTCGTCACCGTTAACTTCTGGGACGTCCCTGGCTTGGTTTTGATCCTCGCCAGGTTCATCATTGGAGTCACTACCCAGTACAGCGGCGTCATCTGCCAATGGCATGGATATAAGCTGAGGATCGAGGGGTATGGATGGCGGCAGAGCTTGCTGTTGCGGGACGACGGGCACAGGAACTGTTGTAAAGACATCGGAGGGAGGATTGGGAAGCTGTAATATATTTAACACATTGAGTTGTGGTGGGAAGCGGTATAACTACACCGTTCACATCTCGACGCCCCTGATAGAATGCGTGAAAGGGAGGTGGATTATGTACTGCCAGGCCTGGATACGGAACGCCAGTGTACATGCCAGTGGGGGGAGGATACCACTGTGCTGATGCCAAAGATTGATAAGGGTTGTACATCTATAGAGCAAGTAAGACGTCTACTAGATAAGGAAGGAATAGAGCACACCAAGGGCTGTGGAGTTTGGATCCCACTAGATGACTGTGAGGATGTTGGCGAGACTTGAAAGGTCTGGATGTATCTAGTTAAGCGACAGGAACAGAATGGAATATGCTAGACAAACAGGAGTATCAAGGCCAGTGTTGGCCTGGCTAAGAGGAGTGGGGGTCACTGGGGTACCAGTCAAGCGTGTACGCTTCATCATTTGTTGTTGCTGTATATCATAAGAAAGAAGCTGGAATAACAGAGTCGACACTGACTGTGGCTAGAAATTGTTGGCCCTGCTGTGTGTGGACACACTGAACTTTTGGTGGTTGGCCTGGACAAATCTCGCAAGTAGCAACTGTGACCTTCTTGCGCTTGGTTGTGTGCGTGCTCGGTTTTGCTGGTCTTTTTTCAGCCATTGGACCGCGTCAGAGCCTTGTGAGCTTACCAATATTGTGCTGACCAACACTTATTTGAATGCATAATACCCACAGTAACCTGAAATCATGGATAGTTTGGCAGTTATTTCGCACTGCACTGGTGATGTGATTTGACAGTTAGTTCAAACCGCACCGGTGATCCGATCAGGAATCGCGATCTTGATCTAAATTGACAGGTGGCGGTGTTGATATGCCTTGGGAAGACGACTCCGACCATATATCCCTCATTGTTCTGGACGACGTAGATGAAGAGGTCCCATTGTTGACGGTGCAAAATATCTACACCGACACTGGCCTGTCTCCGCAGAAAAAGGCTAAAAGGCGAAAACCAGTCCCAGCGAGAACAACCACCGGCGAAACAAATGTTTCAAAGAAGAAGAAGAAGAAAACCAATGTTACAGCAACAGCTGTACCTGAAGGCTTTCAGCCAGAGGCTCAGGCTTGGGACCCGCTGGATATGGATGACTTCCATGCCAGCAGCTCAGCTACCACGGAAGCAAATGAAACAACAGACCCGCAAGATCATCACCAGTTTTGTAACGCGGTGGGGATTGGAATGATAGGATTCTTCCAAATCAGCAAGTCATTATTTGTGGCTGAGGGCTGGGATAAACGACGTAGTTGCACGAACGTGAGTGCTCCTAGGACTAACAATATCGCTCACTGGTTCTGATATACACGCGTCCAGGGACTGTGGTACCATATTATGGTGGTGGACGGGTGGGAAACAATTATTGTGTGCATGTGTTCTGGAGGGAGGCCCTGTGTGCATGAGCAATATTTGGAGGAACAAAGAACGGAGGCTTTTCCAGCCACCGAGTTATATAAAGATGGTACGTGGTATTGAAACAGTATAACCATGTTTTTGTTGATAAATTAGCAGATTTGACATGTGAAGCTGTGCTGTTCTCCCGCGACATGGGAGAAAATAGCACCACAAGTCTCTTTTCAATAGCGACGCCCTCACACCCCGATCTACTCAAGGCCAGGGCCATAGTAACTAATATAGGGGATGGACTTGGGCTGGGTAGCTGGATTTGCAGCAGAGACTCTGGCCAAAATGAGTGTGTCCATATTTCAAGTGCTCGACGTCATCTGCAAAAACTTCTTACTCTGGACGCAACGGCTCAAGATGTAAGAGATTGGAGTGAGATGGGAGTGGTGGAAGCTCAAGGTACGGAAGGTGTCCTGCATATTGAGCTTGAAATTAATCTTTCACAGTACGCGTGGCAAAAATTGTCCATTCGGTCTCATATCTGGCCATACTCGCACCAATCTGGGCAGCTTTGCCAGAGGATCCAGAGCTTTACGCGAGAAGCTTCATGGGAAACAACCCGCCTACTGCAATACCCATCGGAGCTAATGCCAGGTGTAGTTGCGGTGCAGAGCAGGTCGGCTGTGAAACAACTTCTCGTCCGTGCACAATTTACACCGTGGCTTGTGCTGTGGCTGCTACTGTGGAACTACAGATTTGTCATAAATGCTCCACGGGTCGCCGCCGCTGTGTTGGTCCTGATGCTCGGGAGCTAGGGCTGTTTAACTACAACAACAGCACTTTCTTCACTCACGACCTAATGGACGACTACACGGCAGCTTTCACCTCATCTGAGACGCCTTTCGTGGCCTGGGTAACCGTGATTACCCGACGTTATGCGAGCTCTGGATCGATGGCCTTTGTGAGCGAACAGACCTTTCGCACCGCTTGGTTCTTGTATAGCGATCTCCAGAATCTCTCTGGTGACATGCAATGCCCAGATTGTGGTCCATATCCCGATGATACTATCTGGGATGGTGTTACTCTTGCCTTTAGCCGCAAAAATCTATTGGCTTCTCTGTGCCCCCCAACTACAGTGCTGCCAGAGGCCTTCCACCACTCTTCATCTTACGTCCAACGCCAGACGCTATTGACAGAGGCAGATCTGCGCAAAGCTGTGCGCAACTCAGTGGCTGGAACAAATGAAGCTGATGGAGAGGATGGCACCTATGTCGAGGGTATAGATGAAGAAGAGGAGACTCAAAGAATGCAGAAAGCCGCCCAGAAAAAAAAAGAGGAGCAGTTGCAACGAGTAAATACCATTCCAGACGTTGTCCAACGCTTGGAGGAGACGAGTGAACATCTGGGATCTCTCTTTGATCGCCATTTTGGGTTGAGCGCGCTAGCGTCTAAAACCACAGGTTCGAAGCTTTACGTTGAGCTTTTTAAACAGGTGTGTGGTATACACTGACTTCCTTGTATTATACTTAAATAGATGGTACAGATAGCAGCTGAGGAATCTGTTCTTCAAATGGCCACTATGCCTGCATTAATCGACCTGGTCCGCTTTCACAACGAGCCTACAGAGATGAACGAGTCGCGATTATTGGGCATCCCAGGTTTGTACAAGGTGTTGAAATTTGACAGACAAGTTCGAGGGGATGGGCTGTACTCTCCAGAGATACTAGGGGTCTGCGGGTGGATTATTACTCGAGCGACAGATGTGGCTTCAAGGCTTATCACTGGAAGTCATGATATTGAGATTCCAATGGCCGTAAACGAGGACAGATGGCAAGAGGTGAGTTCCTGGGTTATTTGCGTGTCTCTGATTATTAACCGAGATGATAAGAGTGGCTGTTACTATAGTATGCCCCAGATTCGGCTTCGCCCCCGATATCCTCGCCTCAAACATGATCAAGGATATGAAGGAAGCAAGAGAGGAGCTACATGCTCCAAGTTTTATGCTCAGTACGGGCAGCAACGGCTAACGGGAGGTATTATGTGTGTGTGGTGCACACATAGTATCTGCTACAGATTTCATTGCATCCCTCTCGGTGAAGGCCGCAATGATGTTTTCTCGGCGATAGTCACTCGATGGCCATCAGCTCCAAAACGCGTAATCTATGATTTTGCGTGTGCCCTGGGGCCATACTGCATGACCAGGGAGCCGAAGTTCTTTCAAGACACTCAATTTGTCATCGATGACTTTCATAGTTTTGGACATACCAAATGTTCTTCGGCGGCATTCTTGAAGACCTATGCCGAAGTGGACCCACGGCTAGGAAGGATCAACACAAGCGCCGGTGAATGTGGGAACGGAGGGATTGGGAGAATCAGAAAGGCCGTGAGTTATATGACTCAAGAGCGAGCTATAAGGTTCACACAGAAATTTGTGGCCATTTGGAATCGTGTAATCATTAGAAAGCGTAGAAATATCAATTAGATATATATAAAGTAATGACGACAACTGAATGTGTGAAGGCTGCTCGCAGGGAGCCATAGAGAAGTTGGCAAGGGGTTATTGAAAGACCGTTGGTGCTCTGTCGCAGGGCGCAAGTGGGCACTGTGGTCGTTAACTGTAGGAGACCACGGCAGTGGTAGGCGACCAGCAAAGGATGGCCATGGGAGTGGGTAACCGCGCAACACAATAGCGGTAGTGGGCGACAGCGGGGGAGAGGCTACGGCAGTCAGTGCTAACTGCAGAAACAAAAGGCAGAGGGACGTACCTGCGCTCTATAGGGCGCAATGCTGGATAACGGCGGGTTGAAGAGCGCGGTGGCAGATAACTGCGAGAACTGACCGAAGGCACAGTCAGCACCGACTACGGAAAAAAAAACACGGTGGGGCTTACCAGTTGCGGTTTGAGGGGGGAAACAGTATGGGACACACAGTGCTGGATGACAGCAGAGATGAGTGCGGTGCTGTATTACTGCGAAAGTTTAGCTAGGGGACGTTCAGCGGTGACCACAAAACTAAAAGGTGGTGAGGCATACCTGCATCTGGGGCCATGATGCACGGTGCTAGATGACCGCAGAGAGGAATGCAGTGGCCATTAACTGTGGGTGTTGGTTGCTATTTAAAAGACCACAGTTAGCATGAACAGCGCCGCAAATTCGCGGTCACACTTACTTGCACCGAAGTGGATGGACGCGGTGGTGGGTAACCGCGCAAGACAGCCGCGGTGGTGGGTGACCGCAAAAACGAATGGGAACGCGGTGGTGGGTAACCGCGCAAAGGGATGGCGGTGATAAGTGACTGCACGGGGAAGGGATGAAAAGACCACAGTCAGTATGAACAGCGTCGCAAGTTTGCAGTGACACTTACCTGCGCCGAAGTGGATGGATGCGGTAGTGAGTAACCGCGCAAGACAGCGGCGGTGGTGCGTGACCGTGCGAACAAACCTGGACACGGTGGTGGATAACCACGTGAAGAAACGGCAGTGGTGCGTGGCCGTGCACAGAGGGGAGGATGAGGGCCTGTTTAAAAGAACACGGTTAGCGTCAATGGCAGCGTACATTCACAGTTAAGCTTACCTGCGGCACGCTGAATGGACGCGGTGGTGTGTAACTATGAGCAACAACGGCGGTGGCTGACCAATGGGAGGGCTGTGAGAAAACCGTGCTTAGCGTTAACAGCAGCGAAAAACCACAGTTGTGATTACCTGCACCGAAGTGGATGGACACAGTGATGGGTAACCGCGCGAGACAGCGGCGGTGGTGGGTGACCGCAAAAACGAATAGGGACGCGGTGGTGGGTAACCGTGCAAAGGTATGGCGGTGGTGAGTGACTGTGCAGGGAAGGAGATGCTATTTAAAAGACCACAGTTAGCATGAACAGCGCCGCAAATTCGCGGTCACACTTACCTGCGCCGAAGTGGATGGACGCGGTGGTAGGTGACCACGCAAGACAGCGGCGGTGGTGGGTGACCGCAAAAACGAATAGGGACGCGGTGGTGGGTAACCGTGCAAAGGTATGGCGGTGGTGAGTGACTGTGCAGGGAAGGAAGACAAGGGATGCTATTTAAAATACCACAGTTAGCGTGAACAGCGCCGCAAATTCGCGGTCACACTTACCTGCGCCGAAGTGGATGGACGCGGTGGTAGGTGACCACGCAAGACAGCGGCGGTTGTGGATGACCGTGCGGGGGAGGACGCTATTTAAAAGAACACAGTTAGTATGAACGGGACCAGACGTTCGCGGTCGCACTTACCTGCGGCCACGCGAATGGATGCGGTGGTGGCTAACCGCCAGAAATAACAACGGTCCTGGACTACAGCAGAGCCTGGCGGGGCTTGGGCCGTGAAGAAAGTGTCGGCGGGCTGACACTGTGTCGTTCAGCAGGCTGGGTGTCAAATACCCGCAAAGCCAACACTACTTGTTACAGCCCTACATAATCACGTTGCCCCGAGTTGAGTCACACTGCACTCTTGGTGCGCACTGCGAAATAAAGCTCGCATCGCATCGGACGGATTACCGTTTCGAATATTTTTGCCAGAGGCACGTCATGTCAGTCACTTTGTCCTTCCCTCGATTCACGCGTCCTTCACACAAAGACCAAGTTAAGCTACTATATATATACTTAGATTTTTGAGATTGTTTTGAGAGCGAGAACTCATGCCAACGAACAACGTGCTCCGATAAATCCCATCAATGATTGGTGATCGGCCGAGGGTCCCGAACATCTCGTCCCCCGATCCTTCACTCACTTGAATCGACTCTCCCTTGGTTGTTAGCTTTCCCTTTCGCCGAATCCTCAAACCGACTGAAAGGCACAGTGGACCGAGTCCGCCGAACTTGAAGTGCACCGCGTTTCTGTTTGCGTTGCAGAGGGACGTGCGTTCTGTCTATGTTTTTTCCCCCGCGTTGTTGATAATACCGTCTTCCTCGCGATCGGTGCACCACCCATCCCATTTTCTTGTAAAACGCATCCTTCCCATGGAAATTACCCCGCAGACTGCCTTCCGGGCAGACCTGACAACCGTTAACGCGACGTGCCTCGCCAACCTCGGTACCATGCGTGAGGCCGCCGAGAGCGCATATCCCGACCTTTCCGACACAGATCGCCGCTACGTCCGCGTCCCCATCAATCGCGCTTTTCTTGTCCAAATGTCCATCATTCGCATTTGCCCCCATCTTTCTTGTTACCCACCTTCTTTCTACCCACATCATCCATCCTCTCTCCTCTCCCTACCTTAATCCCTCGGGCCTCAGGCTCCACATCTCGACTGCCGCGCAGATCCACCCCACCGCCGCAGTCTCCTCCGGTTCCTCCGTCGCCGCCTCCACAGCTGCTTTGGACACCCCTGCCGCCGTCACCATCGCCGCCGATGCTACTACCAAGGCAGCGAAGGCCGTAAAGATCTCGCCGCCGTGACTAACACCTAGTGCAGGGGCGACTTGAACGCTTGACCACCCAAGAGCGGGACGTTTCCGTTTGCGCTACAGGACTACGCGCAAGTCCAGATCTCGGACGACGCGGTGGCGGAGGCGAATGCGGTGGTTTGCGTTTTTTATCTTTTCAGTTATGGCACGCTCGATCCGGGCGCGATGGTCTTTACGTTGTTCCTCCGTGCAACACCTCTCCCTCCTCCTCCGTGCTCTCTCCTTCTTCGCTGTCGCTTATCCTCTCACCAACTTATCTTCTTCCCGCAGACCCCACCGGCGGACCTGACCACCGTCGGCGCGACCTCGATCGCGAACCTCGGCACGATGCGCGAGGCCGCGGAGACCGCCGAACTGGCCCAGCTCGACCCGCAGGTTGCTGCTGCGAGCGGGGCTGCTGGTGGGTTTTTCTTCTTTTGTTATCTTCTCCACGCCTCATCGCGTCTTTTCGTTTCCCGACACATCCACGCTGCTCTGCGTCGCGTCGGACGTCGCAGTGTCGTATATCCCTCCCTGCTCACGCCCATCGGCACTGTTCCCGAACCTTCCTTCGCTCCTACGGCGTGCTGCATCTTCCAAGCCTCGGATTTTGCGGAACACCTACATCTAGGGCTTTCATGGCTTTGAACGTCAATCCGTACGCTTGTAATTAAACAATACGATCCTCGACAATTCATGCTTTTGATTCATGATTACCCCTCTAACGTCCTCCACATCTCCGATCATATCACTAGATTTTCTGGTCTGAATTAAGCAGCCCAGTGCAGCTAGAAAGATCGTTTCGAATTGAGGTCATCAAGTCTGTTGCATCCATTTCCGAGGAGAACCACCTAACCCCTAAATAGATTACTGTCTCTACATCTCAGGTCCAGGGCACATAACCGGATTCAGATTCTCAAGCAATGGAATGCACCGTCGCAGCCCCTATTAACTGTGTCCCCGTACGTATCTTAAAAGACACAATGCTGCTCCTGTTCCATCCTCCGCGTCGTCCGAGATTTGTCACCTGCGGCGCTTTCCCAGCCGCACCACCCAGCAATTCCGCAGATTGGCTGTGGAATTGGTCCAAAGACTGTATAAAGCTAACAGCCACTGGGGATCCGTAGCTTTCATCAGCTCGCTGCTGTTGGTATTTTCTTTCTCGTTGTCCAACCACCAGCACACTGAGCTTCTCAAATTTTACTGCAAGCGGTCTCTGGAGACTTCCAGGTTCCTTGACGATCAGGGTTAATGCCGAAGGGCCTCGGGGAGAGTTTAGGGAGGGCATCGGACCCACTGCCTCACCGGCGATGTCACTATTGGTCGAGCACTCAGACCACCTATACGCTTGTCAATTTCTTTTGCGCACAGTCGTCAAGGGCCCTTTCATATCCCATATGCCGCACTCGGATTGCCATTTAACGACACTCATCTCGGAGAACCACTCCCGCCGTTCGCCTAAAATGCTCCAATTTCTGGACGCCATTCCGACACTGCTTATCCTCACCCTGCAGGGCGGAAACCAGACGACGGTGACCGGTGATTTGCTGGACGCTGTGGCCGTCCGACGCGGCTAGAAGATCTATCTGTACTTGAAGACCTCGCATCTCATAGGCAGATATCTTTTCCGCGATGCAGCCCTTTGCGAAATGCTCCGGACGCGCACATTAATATATGACGGGGACACTCATGTCGTCCAGCACTTGGAAGTGTCAGATACTGCCATCTTACATCTGTTATACACGTTCGATCACTGAAGGCGTCGGGATACATCCAAATCTCCCTTCGATGTCTATACCGGGAGAGGAAGAAGAAAACAGTGATTTAAATGTTCTGTTTGTCTCATGAACATAGTTCGTGTCTGCTACATAGAGAATTGCTTCAAAAGCAACCACATCGCCCCAGTCGATCATTCAATCAGTTCTCCCACTATGCTTGGGAACCAGCATCCAGACGAGCAACATCGTTACCATCATCCCCAGGATTCTACAACAGTAAAGTGTTAGATACCATAGTAAGACGGATGCCCCGCCACTTACACTGGCTCCAGACTCTTGATCCCAGCCTTCGAGGATATGGCCCCAACAACGAACGGCACAAGGGCGCCCCCAACTGTGGACATCGCAGCCATCCAGGACATCGTAGCGGTGAGTAGGTGTTTTGGAAATATGTGCGTCGCCCGATTCAAAGCGAGGGGATATATTGGGCCGGTCAAAAGTCCAATGAAAGCGACGGCAATTGCACCACCAATTAATGACGGGACGAGCCAGACGACGAGTTGCAAGCTGCCGATGAAATTGTCAGAGGCAATGTCATGTAAGAGATCCACGGCGAAGTACCCAATTGCGACGGCGGAGTAGATGTAAACACCGCGGTTTTCACCGATCTGGAGCGAGGTGTTCAGGATTGCCACCGTCAAGCCGATGCTCGGAATTTACCTTTTTGTTCACCCATATCAAAGCGATCCGTCCCAGTGTAAGGCCTGGGATAAATGAGACAATAAATATTAAGGAGGACGCCTGTACTAACCGCCTGAAAAACCAGCCGCGATGTAACCGGAAGAAGAGCCTCCTCCACGGACTGTGACCATGAAGCTAACGGTCCAACCTACACATATCCATGAAGATCAATCACAAGCCAAAGAGTATAGAGTTGCATCTGACCTGCGATGGCAACTGAAATCCCAATATGTACGAAAAGGAACAGGGCCATTATATGCAGAGCCTTGAGGGAAAACATCTGGCGCATGTGACTATGTTCGCTGTTTCCCTTCGTAACTTCCGCCTGACCAAGCTGGGCGAGACACTCTATACGGCGGTGAGAATTGATATGGTAAAGTAACAAGATCAACGCACCGTCCTGCGTTTTACCGCGGAAAACGAGAAACAGGAGCAACATGTTGGATAACGTGAGGCCCAAAGATACCAAATAGTGAAACGACCAGTGTTGCAAATGAGAGAATTGCGTAGATACGAGAGGGGCCGCAAAGTTGCCCGCCCCTGATAAATCACATTTTAGAGGTGCGTTGGTAATTGGGCGTTGAATCGCGTACCCCAGGCGGCCTGAACATACCCCATTCTAGCTTCTGGACTCCGCGAGAAGCTGGCTACGTAGCCGTTGGCCTGCGCATCCTTGATTATTAACAGAAGAAATAAGCTCGTTGACAATGTAGTCATTTGAACTCTTTACCAGGATCGAGACACCGATTCCGTTGAGCACGCAGGAAAAGACAAAGACAGGAAAAGGTGGCGCTGAAGCTTGGAGACTGTAGCCGATAAGCTGAAAAACAGGACCTAGAGTGAAATTGAGATTCTCCATCGTCCATACTTATGAACATGACGAATGTGTATCACCTAAGACTATAAGCTGGGACGTATGCTCAAGATGTCAGTGGTGTTGGTTCGGATAAGGATGTACTTTGCCAAATCCAAGCTTTGGTGTCAACGATATAGTCAACATCGCCCCCGTTATGTAGCCCTGAATTAATTCCTGAAGACGTGGCTGGACTACGAGAGAAGGTACGTACTATGGCTTGGAACACAAACAGGAGGGAGACTATCAAAAATCCTACCTAGAAAACAGTTTGATTGATATCCTAGTCAACATGCGAGACACGAGTCCTTACATGGTAGACCTGTTGGATTCTGGGCAGAAGGGGGCCTAAAGTTCCATCGTTCCAGCCTGCGAGAAAGACAGCGCAGCATAGGGCGATGGTCTGCCCACGAGCCAGGAGTATTTGGCGTCGCGTCGGTTGGTAAGGGAGAGCAATCGTTTCTGATTCAGCTTGAAGTTGGGGGGGATATACTGGTGGGGTTTCGACACGCAGCGGCTCCATGATTGCGATGGTTAGGCTTTAGCGACCGTCTCTGTTAGCACGACCTTTATAGTATGTGGGTGAGTCAGACTCAATATGGAGTGCATGGGAACTCCGAAATATCGCCGTTTATCACGTGGCGTGATCGCGAGTCGCGTATGAAGCAAACAGGAACACACAAAGAGTGTCCAAAAGTCATCGGCCGCGGTATATAGCCAAGAAAAGCGGAGGGGTGCTCATTTGGCATTAAATTACGAAAAAAAACCCGTGCAGTGATTTGTAGTATTAAACCCCACAGGCGTGATGGTGGTAGAAAACGGTACCTGGACCAAAGCTGGACATGACTCGATAATTAAGTCCCGTAAGGGGCACAGCTATGCGATTGATTCGGACATGGCCCTTGCAACATATGATATGTACTACTACGATCACCGCGCTTTCGGAGACTTTTCCCCTGCATTTACGAAACTGTACTAATTACCGACGTCTCGGGAATCGGGATTACCTCACCGTGTAATATGTAGTTTACAGTTCATCGTCATACGCTTCATCGAATCAACACTAGTTTCAGGTGACCTGTCCTTGAGATTTCACCCTGTCTATATGTTCCTGTTCCTCTTCGGGAATCTCGGGATTCGTCCCCGTGACAAGCTGGGGATGTCCTGAATGGGAGGTTAGATTTATGCTTCTGTGCGAGAGCACCACTTTACGGCCGGCTGACAACGTTTGCCATCGACCTCGATTTCAACGATGAAGAGGGCATGATGCCAGATAGGGTGACAAAGATGGTGTAAGATGGCATCGAATATTGGTATGACGGGGCTGGTGTTTATTGGTGCATAGCTATTGGCGTACGGGTGACATATTGTTTTATTATTTGAACCGTTGTTATGGTTCGGTTCCGTGAAACATCGAACTGTTGTACACTTCACCCCGGCAGATTCCCTTTCTTGTTGAAAAACACCCCGCTTCTTCCCCCCTTCTCCAGCGCCGCCTCTACAATGATTTTACACCCGTCTGCGGGGTCGGAGGCCCCAGTGTAGCCGTCCACATTTGTGGCGTTGAATCCTTGATATGGAAGGATAAACTACTGATCTCCGACTTCGGACGTACACACGCACCAGGGCATATGGACACCACGTGAGTCCCAAAACCTTTCTGGTCCTCCTCAAAGGCCCATTGCACCGTCAACGAATTTATCGCAGCCTTGCTCGAGGCGTATGCCGGGTAGAACAGTGATACCGGCGGCTTTTGGCTGTAACGCCACTTGGATCCCAGGATGAACGAAATGTTGAGGATTGCACCGCCGTTCAATAGCGGAAGGATGGCCTCCTTTATCGCGACAGTACCGAATACATTGACGGTATGTCGTCTCGAACGAAGACCCAACGATCCCTGTGCTGTAATCCCGTCAGCGGGGGCTGGTGAGTGCCCAAGACGCACTTGTTGATCAAGACGTCTAGCCCCGCGAGGTTTCTTTCTCGCAGGTAATTGGCAATAAACGCGTGGGCATTCTCGATGGATGCGGCATCGGTAGCATCGAATTGAATGGGCACAACCGTAGAAGAGAAGTCCATGAACGTGAATTTGGTGAGTGCCTCGGTAGCCGCCAACTTGCGGGAGCCTGCTCAAGTCAGAATGAATCCGGTACTGTGTAAAATTATCTCACTGACCCATGAACACGAGCATATTCGGTGTGGAAGCAAGTTTCTGAACAGTGTGCATCTCCAGGCCTGAAAGGTGCCAATTGTTTCAGCTGAAGTTGAGTTGGCGAGAAAGAGAGACTTGCCTTGGTTTGGTCCGGTGACTAAGATGCTCTGACGATCAGCCTCAAATGTAGACCTCCTTGAATAATTTACGTGTTGGTTCTTGGAGCCTTCTACATACTAAGAGCAAAGGCTGGGATAAACGGAAATATAAGAATGGTGTGATTTGTGAGGAATTTAAGTTGAAGCTGGTGGAACTTTGCCAAATAAATGGCTCCATCAAAATTTGACGTCAACGGCACTCATTGGAGCCATTCACCTGCCAACTTTTCTCGCGGCCTGAAAGTCATTATTTGGACCCCATGGTTCGCGTGTAGGGTCTCTATTGTGGAATCCGAATTGCCGACGCGAAGTTTAAGCGAATTTCATAACGTGAGATCGGTCACGTGGTCGTGTTCTGCTCCTCCCGCCAAGTCCCGTCGCCACACAGTACAATACACGTTACATGGGTTGTAAAAGTCCGCCGGGGCGCCAAATACTTCACCGACCTCATCTGAGACCAATGATGATAATAGGCGATGAGGCCTGATGGAAATGTCGACATTTTGCGATTATTTCGGGACCGCCAGGCCTGGTCAAAATCTTGAAAAACTGCGGGTCCGACGCAGAAAGCCTGTTCCAAATTCCAAAAAAAACTGGAGCCAGAGGCTGAAAAAAATATATAGAATACTGAACAATGGGTTCGTCCGAAATCCTAATATTTTTGGCCGATTTTTGCCTTTACGCCTGTTGTAATCTTGACAAAATCACCAAGATGCGTCCTGAAATTTTGCCCATCCAGACAACTTGAGCAGGCCTCCTCACCTATTATCATCGGTTCTGATCTGGAGACAGAGCTCAGTAACACGGGGTTCAACTTAATAACACCTAGTCGACTCGAACCAGCAATGGGTCCTTCAAATAGGGGAAGTCAAAGCAGTCAGAACGCGACGATTCCCGTTCGATTCCGACATCGTTTCAGATGTCGATTCTGACGTCCAGAATCGGACGAGAATCAATGATTGTCGAGAATCGCTCAAGAATCGCTCGAATCGCTGTTCCTCCGGAGCAGGAACACCGATTCTGGTCGATTCTCAACCTCGGCCGATTCTCGCTCGATTCTCGTCCAGAATCGGTCCCAGAATCGACGTCAGAATCGACGCGAGAATCGGTCGCCTCTGACCGCTTTGACTTCCCCTATTGACATCTAATAGCTTCTTTCCGAGTCGATTCGGTGAATGTGAAACTACGGAGGTGAGTTGTAAAACAAAACCCAACAAGCTGCCATCGATATCCCATCAGCGGCGACTCGGACCGAATTACGTACACCTACTCGTCACGACGCTTCGCTTGTCCACTACCTTCATTTGACCTTCATGGTCTCCCTGGCCTCACAATCCTATGTCTTTGACCCTCGGCCTAACTTTCCTCTCCTACTGACGGCGAAACGCTACTGGAGCCCAACGTCGCAGCATCTGAATGACCCAGACGCGTTCACGCTAATCTTCGCCCACGGAACTGGATTCCACAAGGAACATTACGAGCCAACGATTGAAGACCTTTACAGGCTGATTCCCGACTCCGGTGGTCCAAAAATCAGAGAGGCTTGGTCAATTGATTGCCCCAACCACGGGGATGCTGCGATTCTTAATGAAGAAACGCTGCGCTGGGGAGGATACGAGCCGATATGTGTGCACCCTTTCCTGTTCATTAAAGAAACCCGCTGACGACGTGCGCAGTCGGATGGCAGGAATATGCCCGTGGAATTCATGCATTTCTTTCCGGCCTGGGAACTGGAGTCGACGTCGATTTTAGCACTCGACGGCTAGTGCTCATTGGACATTCCATGTCAGCCGTTGCACTGTAAGTCGCTCGGAGCTATTATTTAACGTGGCTCTTATGCTTTTGAAGCGTGTTTTCTCTCACCTATCAACCCGAGTTGAAGCCAACCTGTCTAATAATGTTGGAAATAATGTGTCTCAAAACCGAGGCGGTTTCAAAGCTGATGAACTTTCTCACGGAGGGATCTGGAAATCGCCGTGATGTTTGGCCCTCACGAGAGGACGCTTACAAGTCGCTCAAGCAGCGCCGGGCCTGGAAGTCCTGGGATGATCGAGTTCTGCGAATATACGTGGTACGCGCAACGCTTCGCCTAACCCTGATTTAAAATGACCATTTACTAGGAACACGGGCTCAGACCCCTTCCCACACTTGAGTATCCGGACCAGAAGGGTGTGACGCTCAAGTGCACGCGGAGACAGGAGACTGTGGGTGAGAAATAGCCCCATTCCGTTCAAAACTAAAAATTCTTCACGAAGGCTACATATCGAGATACTCTGGCCAGCTCTGTTGTGTATCGCTTGATGGGTTCGATGATCAAACGCGTCCCAACTCATCTCGTCTACGGTGCCATTGACGACTATCTGTAAATATCCGGGAACAAACTGCGGCAATTTTCAGCTAACCGACCCTAGGCCTCGAGATGTCAAGGACGAGTTTTTGAAAAATGGCGTATGCGGGGAACATAACCTCGCCTCTCTCACCCGAATTCCCAAAGCAGGTCATCTGGTGGGTTATCCTCATCGGACCGGACTTTCTGGTTGATAAAACACTGTGCAGGTGGTGCAGACACATCCCGGAGCCTTTGCGAAGACGATCTTGGAACTCTTGATAAAGCAGAGCAAACCGCAAGCAAAATTATGAACATCTCGATGTAATAAAACATTATCCTCAGGCAATGTTCTGTTATGCGATGATGCGTCCTCTCAGGCCTCATTCGAACGATTGTGCAGACAAGCGGCAACGGCAGCAGAAACAGCAAGCAAGTGCAAAAGTTCTACTCTTTAAAATAGACGTCTGCTCCGACGCGAAGTGCCGGGGGCGCGGAGCGCCTCTTTACCTTTCAAGTATGTAACGGTTCCAACGCGAAATTTGACACAAATCAAAGACGTTATCGTCATCGCGTCAAGTAAAACAATTTAAAACAATTTCTCAGCATGATGCGGAGGAATGCTTGGTAAAGAACGAGGCTAAAAATACTTGTAATGAGCCGCCGAGCGACGCGTAAGCCACTGTCGCCATTTGACCTACACCCGGTGTATGATTTTAAACGCCAGGACGACGATACTTTCACTACCAAAAGTCCTGTGATGCTCTTCAATAACTTCCTGTTCGCGCTAGCCACATTTTCCTCCACTGTAGCCGCAAAGCCCACAAGCCCTATCGTTTCACTCGATTATGGAACTTTCCAGGGTATTTACGATGGAAACCTCACCAAGTTTCTCGGGGTTCCCTTCTCCCGTCCTAGGTGCGTCCTCTTTTATAAAAATTTCTTTTTGCCAATCATGATCCACTGCAGTGCCCGCTTTGAACCTCCACAGACCCCGACGCCCCTAGACGGGCTACAGGACGCGACGGCATTCGGCCCGGCGTGTCCTCAACAAGCAGAGTCTCCCGTTACGGTTCCATTCCCAGTGACCGTCAACCACACTCTTATCTCAGAAGCATGTTCGTCCCCTCTCTGCCAAAGCGAATTCAACCCAAACCCATTCTCGACAGGTCTGACTCTGGATGTATTCGCACCCGTCGTTGCAGACCCGGACTCGAAGCTGCCTGTATTGGTGGTGCGCATATCTATGTTCCCGTCATCTTCGCTCTTGCTAAAAGACCGGGCACAGTGGCTTTTCGGCGGTATGCTTTCCGTGTCGTGACCGCACGAAACTGACGCATTCCTTCCAGGCGGCTTCGAAGTTGGGAATTCAGCCGACACCGATTTTCGGGGCGCGGTTGAGCGGTCCACACTCCTTGGTGAACCCGTGATCATTGTCGCCCCGAACTATCGTGTGAGCGGTACGTGCCTTCTCCAGCGACTCGCTGCGAAAAAGTTCTTAAGAAGTAGTCCTGTTTAGCATTCGGGTTCTTGGCGGGCAAAGAGGTCAACGATGCTGGTATAACTAATCTCGGGTTGCGAGATCGTGCGTGTTTAGGTTCTTCGTCATTTGCGTCGTTAAAATTAGCCACAGAAATATTTGCCCTCGAATGGGTGCAGAAGTACATTGCCGCGTTTGGCGGGGATCCGGAACGCGTGGTACTGTGAGTCGCTGCCTGATTTTGCATGCGTGTAGACTGAACGGCTCGAAGAGGTGGTATCAGCGCAGGTTCGATATCTACCGCGCTGCTGCTCCTCTCCAACAAACGCACCTCGTCGTCTTTGTTTCGCGGAGCATTTATGGTATGAGCATTCGCTGTGCCGCACCCCCATCTTGTCTATAACCTGCGTGATCAACAGGTCTCCGGCTCCCCCTGGCCATCGCCTACAGTCGCCGACGGCCAGTCCTACTACGACGAGCTCGTCGCTGCCAACAATTGCACCGAGGCACCTGATACGCTCGACTGTCTGCGGCACGTCCCTTTCGATGCCTTCCTCGCGACCGTCAATAAAACACCTGATTTCTTTTCGTACCGGAGTCTCGCTCTTGTGTGGCGACCGCACGTGGACGGGGATATCATATTGCGCAACCCAATCAACTCGGTGGTACAAGGGGCGTTTGCGAAGGTGCGTCCGCATTTTTTCAAGGAGGATGCGACACCAGAGCAATGCACAGATTCCCATCTTGGCGGGAGACGTTGACGACGAGGGAACGTGAGCATACATAATATATAGACGACAAGCTACGCAGACTGATTATCCCTCAGTTTATTCGCATTCTCGAGCATCAACGTTACGTGGGTCGCTCCGCTTAGAACCTATCCATTTTTGTCTAATAATGGTTCCTTGCAGAACGGACGCCGAGTTTGTCGAATATATTCAATCCAAGTGCGATTCTTATAATCACCCGTGTAAATATTGGTCCTCAACAACAACGGTCTCAGCTATTTGCCTGGTGCTACTCCGGCCCAGATTTCCCGAATCGCAGAGCTGTATCCGCAAGATCCAGCACAGGTAACTACATTCCACATACCTTCGCGATTCGGACAAATCAACTCCGAAATGCTATAGGGATCGCCTTTTGGCACAGGGCGCGCCAACCAAGTAACGTATGCTGTTCTCCCTCATCCATACCTAACCCCTCCATTCTAAACATTTTCCCAAAAGTCCGGAATTCAAACGCATCTCTGCCTTTGAGGGTGATTTTTTCTTCAATGGCCTCCGGCGATTTTTGGTCCAACATGCCTCCGCGACTCAAAACACATGGAGCTGGCGTAAGACTCATCTTCTCCATTTTATTATTATTTCTATGTCTTATAGAGCTGCAGTGAGCAAGCGGGGTAAATCGACCCCGGAACTGGGAGCGTTTCACACCAGTGATCTTGCCCTTTTCTTTCCCTCAAACACCACAGTTCTGACTGACAATGTCGCTGTCGACGCGCTCAGTATGTTTTGTTCCTAACTCTTCCACTGTTAAACGCACTTAGCATCCGTTATTCAGTCAACTTCCTCAACACCCTCGACCCCAATCAGTCTGCGGCCCCAACGACCCATGGTTCCAACTCTTCGATCTTCTGGCCAAAATGGCAGGCTCCGTCCGCAGAGGGATCGACGTCGCTCCTGACCTTCAGTGACCCGGCCGTCGTGAATATCACGGCCGACGACTTCCGTGCCGAACCGATACAGTTTCTTATTGATCTGCATGTCGAAGGGACGAGTCTGGTCGGTTTGTAGATTACACCCACCATGTTCCTATTCTCCCCGAATCAGCTTCATGTTGTAGATGACGAGCTAGTTTAAATGAGTAGCACACGCGGTGGAGGTGAGTTTTCGGACCCACACAACAAATGTGATTTGCATGCGGTTTAACAGTGGGCAGCGCCAAGTTGACGCATGAATTCACGCAATACACTGTCCGTGATGCAAATTGTGCTCAATTTGCCGGGCTTGCAAATGTGCGGGCGTGTTTCGTACATGCTTGCAGTTGAACGTTGAACCATCGTTAGTCAGGTAACCAGGTTGAAAAAAATGTAGTGGCGATGTGTTTCGTACTCATGTTGAGGTGTATAATTTGTGAACAATCCAAAAATTCAATGTAATTGAATACACTGTGCTACAAGAAAAAAAAACATTCCTTCGCCCTCTTGCTTTCCGACCTAAACACTAGTGCTTAGCAAAAGACCTGGAACGAGTTGAAGGACTGGGGCTGCCCAGCGTTCAGAGAAAAGGTCTGGCACCCAGAATTCCACGGGCTGCCCATATCACTCTCATCCGGAGAGGGGCCGACTCCTGCAACACAGTTACCGCTGAAGGCTGTCCTGCGGGTGCAGGATCCGGTCATGGTCAGATTGAGCGAGCGACCACCGGGGAAGGTGACACAGGTGGAGCTGGTGGGGCCGCTGACCGTCTCGATGGTGGTGCTACTGCCGCTGCAGGAGGGCGCATTGGACGCCGTGATGCTGTATGTGCCTGCGGCATGTACGAGGGCGACGGCAGAGAGTACGGTGGTGAAGGTTGCAGAGAATTTCATTTTTTAAAGCAGGATGGGGGCGCTCAGAACAGAAGCGGAGGCAGTGAACAGAATACCCACCAGATGAACGCAATCCTGTTAGCGTGGTTTGGACTGGCGTGGCTTGCTAAGAGTTTAAGACCACTGTGACTGATGGGTCAGAGGATGAGAGGATGTTGAAACTCGACTCACCAGGGATGAGGATGTAAGTAGGTTGAGGATTACTGGAAATGCGTCCAGTATTTTATAAATCCTCGCCCTCTCCCCATTTATCTTGCTACAAAGATGCCGATTAGGTTATATTGAGTTCCGCCGGAACCCTCAGAAAGATCTGTCGAGGAATGGACGTCCAGACACCGAAACGATTCCAATCCCAGCTGAAAATACATTACAATTAATTCCCACCGGATACAGTAGCGGCATTTTCCCAGTATTCATGACCGATAATACCAAGTTATACAACCAACTATCTGGCAGAGGCGTCCGCTTTGGCAGCTTTGTCGGACTCCCTCTTCCCCATTCTTGCCTGGTTCCGTTGGCTTCCTATCTTCCTATAGCGTCATTTCAACCACCACTGATCCACCAGAGCTTCTAGTGTTAGGGGTAAGGGATCAGGGGGTAAGCTTCGGATAGAGAGTGCAAACTTCTTCCTCGCCACTGCAACTGCAGACGTGAACACCGCTC
This sequence comes from Mycena epipterygia, assembly GCA_029281465.1. Taxonomy (NCBI): domain Eukaryota; kingdom Fungi; phylum Basidiomycota; class Agaricomycetes; order Agaricales; family Mycenaceae; genus Mycena; species Mycena epipterygia. The sequence goes on along the minus strand of JARJCQ010000025.1, from coordinate 1,078,436 downwards.
GCTGTCGGGATCGATATTGATATGGAAGAAATTATATCTATTCTCCGGTGATTGAATCTTGCGACCAATAAAAATCTGGCAGAATTTGTATTGCAGACATCTGAATCAAACTTGCATGCGAAGCTAGGCACATAACAAGGTACCGATGCAATTCCTAAGGCAGCGCGTTCCTTGCCGGATTTAAATTTCGATCAACGCCCCGTTTTGTTCGCCTCCCGGTAACAGACCTGCGATATTAATACTTGTTCAGCTAATATCACCCTGGAATCCTTGCTTTCTTTTGACATAACTTAAATAGATAGATGCCTGTCACGACTTTATTCGGACGTTCTATAACGCCTGTTCTCAGTTGGGTTTGGTGTGATATTTCCTGAATGCAGTGACAGGTCGGCGAATCGGTGGACCGGAATTGAAGGTAGTTGATTCGATGCACTAAATATTCAATCGTCGACGTGAATGAAGGAAGATGAGCCCATACTCATTAGTCAGGTGATCAGGTTGAAAAACGTGAGTTCTCAGAGCTTCGGAGCATGTGGAAATGCAATGTTATGTTGATTTTATACTTGTGAAGAGTTTTCCAAGTATGTAATAACCAACAAAATAGCGTAGTTGAATACACTTGCAAAAAACAGGCTTCTTCCTCCCCTCTTAGACTAAGTCAAGCGGCTAATCTTGAGAACCGCATCGCGCTTTGAAATGATAGTCAGTTGGCGCCACCTTCGCAAGAAGGTTAAGGGACTCACTCCGCCCGGGAAGTGTGAAAGCAAGCAATTAGGTTTCTCCTCAAACTCTCTGATCATCACCTCCAAAGTTTCGGCCGCGAAATTACCTCGTGGATACTCCTGCTCGATCTCCTCGAACGTCTTCCGGCTAAGCAGGGAATCAAAGGAACCCGGCCCCATGGCGTCGTATCCGCAGACATCGAAAAACGCGCTCAAGGATATGAGAAATCCGGTGGCAGACGACTTTCCGGACGGCCATTGCGACGAGTGAAGCGCGATGCTCTGCACGATGTCGCCGACCTGCTGCGCATCGAGGGCGGGCGCCGTCGCGTGCAGATGCTCGTATGCCATGATCCCGCCATGGAGCTCGAACGTCATCGCGTGCGCAGGGTGCGCGCGGCCCTCGGCGGTGGTCGTCCAGCCGAGATCGTGCAGGAGGCAGGTGTGGTAGAGCCGTCGACTGACCTCCTCGAACGTGATCTGGGGCACGCCGGGAGTCATGGAAGGGAAGCCGTTGTACAGCATGGTGAGCGCGAAATAGTAGCAGCGGAGGGAGTGGACGAAGCCGGAGGGCGTCGTGGTCTTCTTCGCGTATTCGAATGAAGCCTTGTGCTCGGGGTCGAGTGGAACAGCGTGGAGGGTGTCGAGCGGGACATAATCTGGATTGAGTTTGGCCAGAGCGAAAAAATCCTGGATAGCGCTGGGAACGTATGCGTCGAATGTTTTGGGGAAAGGCATTTTCTTTTCATCAATTCAAAGATTTCAGCTGCGATACTTATACGCATGCACGGTTGCCCAGTTGGTGATTCTATTTGCATCGGTGCATCGGTGGTAAACAAAGAACGAAAGCAACATGTTGCATTTCCAAGTCCACCCCTATCCCCATTTGAAATGCCCAAGTCTTAGTAAGTTTTAAACGCCGCGGACCAATGCGGACAGTCAGGAAGCCGGATACCTAATGCTACCTACCTACCTACCTACCTGTCTTGGCGCGCTCTGGACGTCGTGCCAAAATTTAAAGCTGACATCATCCACAGGTACTTAGTAAGTACCATCGCCTAATTGGGAAGTTTTGTTCCCGCACTGTTCCGCAGGTTCCGCAAATCCTAAATCTGACGCGTCTCCTAGCTTAGATAATGGCACCAGTACTTGACGCGGGTCCAACTTTCTTTCAGCATTTTCTTAACTTCCAGCCATAGTTCATCGCAGTTTTCATCTTGGAGGGTGTCTCTGTACAACACGCGAGGTACGAGTGAAAATGTTGTAAGTAGCGTCTGTTTATAAGAGACTACCCTCTCAGACTTTATTGCTCCCATCGAGGTCCTTGCCGGCCTGAACGATGCGGACCACCCTGTCTTTGCGAACCTGAGTATTGAGTTTATTCTTGGTTTCTTTGTTGCACGCTAAAGTAGGCTAAAGTGCGAGTTGATCTGAGCGCCTGGCAAGTGATGGATGATCAGGGCACGTTGACGGATCAAACGCGTCACCCAATTCAAATTACAAGCCGCCCGACCCGGCCAGAGGCAGTCGTGATGCATGACCACCTTCAAAACTAGTACTATACTTCCTAGACGGCAATCTTCAACTTATCTTGTGAAAGCACCCTTCTCCAATGTCGCCGGGGGGGGGGGGGACGCGACAAACAACGTTTCATAAGGTGAAATTGAAACAGCACATCCGGAGATCGTAGTAAGTAGCGGGAGTACATATGCGAGTCAGGTACAGGGAGCAGAGAAAAGGTCGGATCGAATAGGATCGTTCTTCAGCATAAGATGTCGTATATATTCACTAAAGCCCTGTGGTCAGCGACGACGAGTCGGATGGAAAAAAAGGACGCCCACAGAGAAGTACATTAACCCCGCATGGAACCTGTGCAATGGTAAGAATTCACACTTGAATTCTTCCAGGGTCTTCAATGCATCGGTTCCAGATTCAGACCAGTCGGATTCCCGCACAGCTGGGTCAAAGTGTAACTTTGCTCGCGAACAGACCGTGTCCGCATCTAGAGGGAAGGCTCAATCAACGGCAGGTATTCAGTAAAGCTGCCTCACAATACACAGGCGCTGGAATTGATACAGAGCGTGTGGAACGCGCATAGAGATGACACAGCGCAAACGATAACGCTTGCAAGGTGTCGGCCCTGGTAATGTTGGTTCAACATGTGAGCCTGGCGTTGTCATAGACATGACTCACGTAAAATTATTTTGCTAGCAGAATGGGTTCATAAGTCATGGAACAACGTAGCTTCCGTCGTGCTCACATCATATAAAACCTACGCATGTCTTTACTCTAAAGGGAAAATGCGAGACGGGGATGACGGACGTACCGAGTAATGTGCCGACCGACTCGTACCCAAAATCCCAGCATGGCTCTGTAGGTAGAAATCAAACTCGGTGGGGTGACCGATGCCACGATCGACCACAGTTCCAGCAGGAGCATTACCCCTAATACGATCTGCGTCTCTGTCGTTCGGGAAAAATCTAATGACATTGCATGAGACGGTATGAATCAAGTCAACAATGGGCGTACCGGACGTGATGCCGTTTCCCAACTATGACAAGTGTTATTTTGGGTTCGATTTTGAGTTCCTCGCAGGCCGCTGAAGAAGGATCAGTATCTCTTTCCGTAATGAAGGATGGATACGACCTTTGATCTTGGGCAATTCTATCCTCAAGTATCAGTTTATTTGGGTCACAAAGTGAAGTATCACTTGCCCTGGTCAAGGACCTGTTGGAATTGACCTTCGGAAACGCCGTCTATAAGGTCCGCACTAAGCCAGACGTAATTATGCATGTGTTACGAGACAAACCTCGATAAGATATCAAGTGCTTTGGCCCCCTGTTGGGCTGATTCGCCTTTTCAACGATCTGCCTGTACGCCATGTATTTAGTCAAGAGATTCTATGTAGAACCGTGAGACGAAGTCGTAAATTAGATGCTGAATAACGCACATTTGTCATTTCTTGCAAATCGGAAATAAGCTCCTGTCGCGAAGTCTGAACGCGTAGGGTTGCTATATATTTTGCTGCGTTCGAGTCCACACTCGAGACCAATGCAGCATAAGAAGGACGATTAGTAATGCCGGATCTGTGGCCACGTGAGCCACAAAAATAGGAAATGCAATGAAATATGCGCGGGGTGCATCACGTCGGCTCCCATTACAACAGTCGGGTTTTCGGGGTCAGAAAAGAATGTAAGGCTCTTAGGATCTGCGATAACGTTGATGCCGCCGAGCTTGACGTTTATTCTGTCATATGCTGAAAACCTCCAAGGATAAAAATGCAACCAAAACTCACTTTAGCGCGACATTCGCCCAAAACTGCATATTCGCGCCGATACAGTTCCTCGATTTCAAACACTGGGTCGCAACCCCTTGCTGGAATGATGTTTTATACTTATCAGACAAGATAGATATTTGGTACGCACCGTGACCAAGGGCCGCAGTTAGTGAGACTGTTGAATATCAGCCACTTAAAAAGAAAACGTACTGTTTAACGATGGTGTGGATGGCATTACCACCTTCGGGAAGTACTACGACGAACAACTTCGGGGGGACTTTCTTTTCCGCCACGCAATCCGCGCCAGCCTTGCGAAGGTCCTGCACAGTCGATTATGCATAACTATCGGGCCGCTACTACTGTACGAAACAAGTGACAAACCTGTGGAATATTTCCCTGACCGTTGAGACGTCGAACAATGGGATTACGGTCGTTAACAGTGATGCCTGAGAGCGATCAATATATGACAAGTGAACGACGTCGAATTCATACCCGTGCTGCTAAAACCGGCGAGGAAATCACGAATAATCCCTGGCACGTCCTGATCTCTGAAACGATCGAAAATAAGTACTAGTAGGCCCGCTGGCGCGGCAGAGCCCACTATCGTAAAGTGGTATTTGTAATTCAGCCACCAAATATTGACATAATCCCAGTGTCGTACATACTACAGGGAAAGAGTCTGAAAGAATAGCCATGCCAAGGGTAAAGCAGAATGACAGTGAAATAATTATTTCATCGGCAGCTCGTTTCTGTAGCCTGCCGCCTCATGCCGCTCGTCGCCGACCTTCGGTCGCTCCTCGCGGCACGGGCGGCAGTAGTATGGCCCTTCGGGCCTGGGCAGGTAGTGTTCACTTATTGTAGAATAGTTGGATAACTTTGAAGAACACAGTATTACAAGACGCACCTAAGCTTTACTAAGCCACAATTTCGTGCTACGGAGCTTATCTGATATCAGACCTGTAATTACAGAAGAAATGAATTAGTAGAATATAAATCTTGAAACATTGGTATGCGCCAGACATAGAAACTCAGCCTATGGGGTCCAAACACTGGTGCGTCCTTCGTCGCTCCCCGCGGCACACAGACATCGAGAGACATGTACCAGAAATAGAAAATTAGTTAATGCCGCATTCCGACAACTATTCATTGATGCAGCATGCCACTCCCGACCAAGAGAGGCATCGGGCCCGGTTGCGCAAACACAAAGCACAGTGAATGTGAGTACTTGATCCACAGAGAGCAAAGACAGGAATTCAAGCCAAGAGACGGCAGTAGCTGCGAGCCACATAGGATGTACACCCGGCACGCGGTCGATCAGATGATCACAGACAGCACGAGAGCCATCATCCCAAAAGAAAAGGACCGGTCGAGACCCATCACCCAGAAAGAGAAGAAAGGGATCAGACATCACACGAAAAAGGGATTTAGCATCAGAGGATGGCCGGGAAAGGAATTTAGCATCAGGGCATGGCCGAGAAAGGAAATGAAATCAGTGATCTATCCAATTTTTTTGATAGGGTACCCCCAAAACCCACTACTAAAGATAGTGGGCATTATGAGGACCCAAGCGGCGATAGCGACAAGGGTGTAGAGGTGTTTGTCGGCCCTGTGAACATACCCAACGTCAAACTCCTGAAATAGATTACCGGAAGCACGCACATATTCCATTTGCCGTTTCCCGGACCCTGGAGCTATTGGTGAGCAACCTGGCAGCCCTGGGTGAGGTGAAAACTGACAACAGTGGCGATTTTACTCCCAGCTCCATATTTCAGTGTTGGCGCTGGCAGGACGCGCGCCTGCGTTGAGAACGGTTTTTCATCGATCGTCAAGCCGAATTTTTGGACGTATTCGGATTTTCTGTACCCGAGAACCTGTGTTTTTTTTGTGAAGCCGGTATCAATTCAATTCAGGAAGTAGGTACTTCGAGTCCAGTGAGGATACTGGCGAGTCGCATCATCGCAAATTTCACGACTTACGCCTTCTTGTCGTCTGGGACTTCTTTCTTTGCCAGCTTTTCAGGGAGGACAGTGCATAACTCAAGAGGTATCAACGCCCCTTCGCCGACCTTTGAATAGATATGTTGTGTCAGACCAACAATTTGACAGAGAAGGCAGAAAAAGTAACAGACTTCCACGCACAGCAGGGAAGGGAATCTGAGACGCTTGCCGCTCATTTCTTCGAAATAATTGGTGACCGTCTTGACACGCCCTCCCGGACCCCGCATGATAAAAGTAACTTCATTGGCGCCCACCTGACTAAGTTTGAGCACCACCCGAGCACGCGACACCCGGCTACCTGCGTCTTGAGTTACGACGCGGATGCCCGCTATGAAGTGGGTCAAATTGTGCCTGGCGCGGGGGTTTATCTTCTTGGAGAGTATATGCGGGTCCGTTTTGCCGAGGAAGTCGAGGCAGAGACGGATCAAGGGTCCATGCTGGTACATCAAGCCCGTGGAGATGTCGACATTTACTAGCATCCGGTCTTGCGCTGGGCGACTTGACTGGAAGTATCCGCGCCAGAGAATAAGGCCAGCGCCAATGGGGTGCGCGCCTTGGGATGTGAAGAATGATCGGCCCATGACTGGGTAATATTGTGAAGGTTCCATGCGGATGGCGACGTTCAACGCCTAAAAAAAAGTCTCAGAATATTCAACGGGACGAGGATATGGTGGGTATAAATTCAAAGCAGTGTTGACCGCATTATCTTGAGACTGCTTGCCTTGAATAAACCGATGCAAAATTCTGTGAAGTATGTCGATACAATTTCTGAACGCGTGGGCTGGTACATACTCTGCGTTAATCTTGGCGACAGCCGTGAGCCGGACTTTGTAGATTTTTGGCGGCCTGCCACTATTGGTCTGTGGTCCAGAAAGGCTGACATCGAACTGGAAAATAGTTCAACTCGTATAATGTTTCCACTGCACAGTGTACACACCTCGCGCGAGTCCCCTCCCAAGTTCAATTCAGCGGGTGCATAAAGATTTTTGAGGCCATCGAAGACGGGGCGGGCGTCGCCGAAGATTTCCGGCGCAACATTGTCTTGTAGTTTTTTGATCAGATCCACGGTCATCGCACGCGGCAGGGTCTTTTCAGCCGAGAAAACTTGGGGAGTGTAAGTTGGTCGAAGATAGATCCTGTTGAAGGAAAGGCACATACCAACTGTTAACAAAACAGGATGTTAGTCCATGAGATCGGATCCGATAATGTGGCCTACCATCGTAGTGATATATCGACCCCTCCGGGATCGTCGTCATGAAAGAATTGACATTTACCGTGATAGGTCTACCACTAGAACCGTAGTCGGGGCGTCGAACGCCAACGGTAGTTATGTGTGCGGCTCAATCAAAATATTAGCATATATGCGGATATGCACAGAGGATATACTCACAAGCTGACTGCTGAGCAGGCTGCGGCTGCCCTCCTCCGCGCCCAGTCCCAGATCCGCCGCGATCACGATTGGCGCGACCACGATTGGCCCCACGATTGGCCCCACGATTGGCTCCACGACCTTGTTCACGAGGAGGCATCGTAGTAGAGTGAGTTCAAAGACGAAAGCTGAGTGGAAGGATGGTAGGCTGTGCGGTAGTTTCTGGTAAGAGGTAAAGTGGATCCAACATGTGCCAACATATGTTAACAATGAGACGCACAAGCGCATAATCACCTTGTGGGAGGATTTCTAAATATGTGGCTCAGTGGAGCATCGCGTGAGCGTACATGCGGGGGAAGGTCGCCTGGAAGGTAGGCGAGGGTACTGCGGAACGGATACTATACTATAGGGGACAACACTTTTGTTGAGAATTCAGGATGAGCTATTAACCATGAGACAGCGTACTAGATTATATGAACAAAGCGGCTTGGTAGCTAACGAGCCCGGGATAGAGTGTCGCGAAAATGGTTGTGTTTGTGTACCCCCAGCGCCAAAGCCAGCCATGCTATTTGGGGGCGCGAACCATGCAGATTTTATCATGCCGTCGGCACAGAGATCCCGAGAAGCGCTCGTCGACCTCATTTAAGATATCCCGTGGATAAAGAACACAGCAGAAGAGCTGGGGCAGCACATGCACACTGTGGAAAGTAAAAGCACTTCATGTGAGTGCGTAAGCACTCATTACGTCAAAAAAAGCACTGCCACTGATGTCATTAATTGGTAGTGCTTTTGGGGGTACTTCGGGTGAGTGTGGTTAAAGACACTCCTTGAAAAAGCACTACATATGAGTGCTTAGGTGCCAAACCTCGCAGATACACGTCGAGGGGCAAAGGATGTTGAAAATTGCTCGTCAGGATGCGGGAATCTCCGAGCTTTGCCCTTATTTGTCCGCTATCACGTCCCGACGTCGTTGACTCCAAGACGGAAAAATTCGAACAAGATTCTTCTGCATATGCTGGCCGAAGTTGTTGCTGAATTATCATACAGGAGAACGAAACGATAGACGCCGACGATGATATGGGTATGGGAGCCAGTCCGGTACGTATTTTTTGTTTGATTTGAAGATTGAAAGGTGAATGTATGCGCTTATTCCAGGCCAAACCGAAGCGGAAGCAGGCGAAACAAGTGAAACACACTGAGCAGGATGCACCGGTGCGTTGAAATTCATCCTACTAGCCAACCATCTGACTGGAGACATACAGCCACCAACTGTCCCATCGAAGCGTAAATTTCGACGGTTCATTAAAAAAGGTAAGACTTAATCTTCCAGTTACGCACTAATCTCATTCTGTTTATTTAGCCTAAACTGCGGGCTGTCCAAGACAAAACCAAGGCTAAACCATCAGCCCCAAAATCCAAACCTGCCGCTGAACCAGCTCCTTCCATTCAAACACGAGCTCAACTCAACCGTGCTGATCTTCCCGATACCTGCCCAGGAAACTACTGCAAAGAAACCGTCCCTGCCGAGGCCAGCGAAGAACTTTTGCTATTATTCACGAAAAAGCATGATCTGATTGCCAAGGCAGGCAAGACTGCCCCTGGATGCCAACAACTTACTCGTCAAATATGCCAAACTATTGCACTGGAGAATCCCTGTAACAAAATGTTTAATACCGCACAAATGGAAGGCTGGCCCTTCAAGATCGACTTTACGGAGATTCCGGACCGTGTCTAGGCATATCAAGACGCTATTGTTGAACTTGCATCCGACTATACTGAATTGGAAACATGCGAGATCTGGCTGTCCTTTCTCAATCACATAAAATACAAAGTCCACGCGTTTTCTCGCTCTTATCCTGGTTCCTTCTCAGATGCAGCGGAACGCGGGAAGAGATGTGGATAGTGAGCTTCTGAAATCATCCTCAGGCACCGAGCAGATTTCATTTCAGTTTTGGCACAAAAGGCCAGGCCGTTATCGCTGACACCATTGACCAGATTCTTTCCTAGTCGATTCACCCCGATCAAATATTTCAAACCGTCTCTTCCCTAATCGATACTCCGCTAGTTTGGGATAAAGCCGACAATAACTCGTCTCTCCTTTCTCCCGCCAATTTCGCTGATTATATACTGGTTCCCTCGAGATGGACTTCGCGAGGGCAATGTTTGAGCTCAAAGTAGCAAGTTTGGCGCCTTCAATGGCAACAAACATGGTGGCGCTACCAGAGAAATCTTTTCTAGAAGCACAACTCCCTTCTCACCTGCCCGAGAAAAGGTACACACTATCTGTCGGCGACTTGGAGACTTATGACGTACTCATAAACACAGGAGGCCTCCCCTGTTCGTACCATTGTAAAAACTACGATGAATGATTTCCCACCAGTAGGTTTTCTGTCATGTATGCTCTATCGACACTCACCTTTTCACAACCGGTAATAAGAAAAAATCGGCACAGCAGGTTATTTTTATTGCAAGGCCATGTCTCGAATGTGGGGTACTGACGCTATGTAACCAGCAGCCAGCACCTAAGCCCAAGAAGAACCCGTCCAAGCCCTTTGCGGTACCCTCCCGCACCTATGGGACAAGGCCTAAAGCGGCGGTATGTGCATTCAATTTTCCGAACAATCCACTGTGGTCTCAACATTTACTGGTTAGCAATAAATCGTCTTGTTCTGATTTCTACTCTGTATTCTGCAACAGCAACTTTCGGACTTTGTATCCCTCATTGTGTAACAGACCATTTCGCTGTATTTCTAATCAAACTTGCTGTCCTGGAATTAAAACAGTGCAAGAAATCAAGAGAAAATTTGAACAGGCTCTCCCAACATATTTCGTCATCATTTTCTACCACCCGAGGTCTTGCGGTGGGCCGATACAAGTCGTCGAGCCCGACACCTGCGTTGTTTGTTGATATTTGTAATGATCACATACGCGTCGCGCCTTTCCTCCTCCCACCACAGTCGCGTCTCCCGAACGCCCTCCCACGGGCGGATTGGCCTCAAACTTTGCCAAAATACTGCTGGTGTCTACTTAAACACATTCCATCACTTTTCTGACCCCTTCTAAGGTTTCTAGCATGTTATCATCGAAATACGCATTTTGCCAACAAGGGCGCGTAAGTCACTTCTACCTCTTTGTACTCTCCTTTCATGCTCACAAATGCCATTAGGATACGCATATCATCATTCTTGGGCGTGCTATGTCCCCTTCTTCATCCTCTACACTTTATTTACCCGTCCTCCACATCCCCTTCTTGCCCCCCTCGGCCCACGCACCATTTTCCGTCCCAGGGCTGACCCATTTTTCATCAGATTGTCGACCCCGCATCGGTCCCAAAAGCAGTTAGCAAGGAACGCCCCGCAAGCAAGAGTGTCGTGTACGCCGTGCGGTTCTTCCCCGCCGGGGACTAGTGCGTACCCTTCGTTTCCATCTCTTCCACCACCCCCTTCTTCCCATCGCCATTCTCCTTCCCTTCCCAGGCTACCCACTTCGCTTCCCGCCCTCGACCCCCTGCCCGCTGCTCGCCGTCCTCTCCCTGCCATCCCTTCTCTTACCTCCCAAGCTCCCCGCGTTCCTCTACACCCCCCTTCCTTGCGCCCCCTTCTCGCCGCCTCCCCGCGTCCGACACCCTTCTCCTCCTCGCTGTCCCTATCCCGCGTCTTCGCTCCCTGTCCCCCTCCCACCATTTACCCCTTCTCCTTGTTCCCACCCTACCCATCTTCCCTTCCATCTTACCCGCGTTGCCACCATCTCCCTCTTCGTTCCCTGCATGTCTTTTCTCTCCTTCTCGCCGCCGTCCCTCCCCCGGCTCCTCCTCCTCACTTCCTGCCCCCGGCTCCTTACTCCCTACTCGCCGTTCTTCCCTCCCACCCATTCTTCTTGCTAACCACTATATACAGCGCCTGGCACCCGCCGCAGGAGCTCAAGCACCTGAGCGCGGCAGAGATCACCGCGTTCCGCGGGCGACAAGGCACGCAAGCAGGGCAAGCTGATGGAGGAGTACTGGAAGGTGGGTTTTGTTTATACATGGAGGCGTGTCTTTGGACGTTTTGGGGCGTATCGAGATTGGATTGGCAGTTGTGGTGTGGGGGCACAGGGTGTAGCTGCAATTCGGCGCCGGACGCGTTTCGCTGGAATTGTTTTCGTCTCGGCCGTGTCTTTGGGGTAGGGGGGGTTGGGGCCCTTGATGCGTGATTGGCGGCTGTGAGTGGGGCGGGGGAGTGTGTGACCCTCGGTGGGCGTTGACCGAGATGGGGCGGTCGGCGCTGTTTGCGGTGGTGCCTGCTGGATAAGCGTCGACACTCTGGGAGTGGGTGTGTGCTGCATGGCCGACTGGAGGTGGAGCCAGCGGCGAGACGGTGCGTCGATACTCTGCGCGTGGGTGTCCGAGATAGTGAAGTCGATTCTTCTGAGTGGGGGTCGGCGCAGCGGTGGCGTGACGTGGTGGATGACTGGGTGTGCCTGCGCGCAATGTCCCTTCCTCTGTTCCTTTCGTTTCCTGCTTTGTCTACCCCCAGATACTTATCAGTTCCTTAGGCGCTCGACCCCATTGCACGGGAAGAGGAGCACGCGGTGAACCCGCCCGCCACGAAGAAGTGCAGGAGCAAGAGCAAGGCGTGTACTGTATCCTTTGGTTGCGCCGGCCTTTCCCTGCCCCCCCCCCCCATTCTCCTTCACATCCCGGGTCTTTTTCACATATCTCTGTACGCAGAAGCCCCAGCAAAGGCCGACGCAGAGGAGGACGATAAGGCCGGCAAGAAGCGGAAACGCGCCGGGTCACCTGCGCCCGCGAAGACCAAGCCCAAGCCCAAGGCGAGAAGAACGGGAAGAAGGCGGGAAGGCTAAGAAGAATAGGGCGGCGGTGGAGAGCGAAGACGACGCGAGCGAGGATGGGTATTGGTATCGGTACCCATGTTTTTCGATACACGAGAATGATTATTGATTTAATTGAATATATGGTATGGCTCACAAAGTACTGGATGAGAGTGCTTTCACAATACCCCCGAGTACCTTGAAGCACTCACGCATAGTGCCTGGAAACACCCAGACGTAGTGCTGAAAAGCACTCAGGCGGAGTACCTCGGGTACTCCATATAAGCCTGTTTTTGGCGCACAAGCCCTACATATGAGTGCTCGAAAGCGCTTGATAGGAGTGTTTTATGGTAAATAAACACTTTATGCGAGTGCTTTTCGGTACTTATACTGAGTGCTTTTACTTCCTACAGTGTGCAAGATTTTGCAAAGCTCGTACCCTGTTGCGGAGCAGCTAGTGATGTTCAGGGCCCGGCCTGGCCTGGAAGCCCTGGCCTGGGCCCGGCCTGACAGGGCTTGGGCTCCAAGTCTCGCAAGCCCGAGCCCAAGCCTTCAGACAGGGCCTCAGGCCCAGGGCTTGGGGCTTGGGCCGGGGCCTGAGAGGCAGCCCCATAACCTTCCAATTGATAACATTACCAGACAGAGCGGTATGTTGAAACCATGTAAGGCCGATCTTATGTGCAAAAGAGTGCTCACCGACTTCATTTTCGAACGTTGAACCATGCCAACAAGACATTTCCATATTCGGAATCCGAAGTTGGACTTTTGAAACCGGGTAAAATATATAAATCTTTTTGTTTTTGAGCACCAGAACTTGCAGACGAATCGGACGCATAAAGACCAATGCACTCTCCGAGTTTTCTTTTCTTTTTGTCCAAAATTGATGCTATAAGTCAACTCTACAGGTGATACTCATGCGCGGGCTTCAGGCCCGGGCCTCGGGCTTGAAAAATCTGAAGCCCAAGCCCTAGGCCCGCTCAAGCCCTGGGTTGGGCCCGGCCTGGCCTGGCCTGGGAGGGCCCGGCTTGGCCTGGCCTAGGGCTTGAGGCCGGGCCCTGAACATCACTAAAGAGGAGACTGAGTATTTGGTGGTGTATGGCAGTGGCGTGCTTGGCGTCCGCCCCCATATCAAACAGCTCTTGTACCAAAAGATAAAGATCGTGTGTACTGGCCGGCACGACTCACAGCGATTTCTCATGGATCTCACTCCTATGTATTTATGTGCTAAATCCGACTCGCACACTCAAGACCTCGGGCCCGGATCTCTCTGGATCCTTCTAACTTCAAATTTGCGCTTCAAAATTCACTCTTTTGATACTCTGGATCGCGTCCTAGACTTGGAGTTGTATTTCCCATTCCCACGTTGAGTTGCCGCGTATAAACGGATTCGCACTGCAATCGTCTCAGGAGTTACCAAGCCTCTTACGACAGCGGCGCCGGCGCCGCATGCCCGAGACGGACGCGATTGGATTGCGCAGCCAGGCGCAGCCCACCTTTGCCTATCGTACAACGGGAGCACTAAGTCCGCGTCGAGTCGCGCGGGTACACGGTCAAACGCTGACTGTCCTTGATGAAAGCTGACTGTCTTTGATGGCGCTAAATCTCAAGAGGACATGATAACTAAGCCTAGAGCCGCATTTTGCGGAACGCGGGTACCACTGGCGTCCGTGGGGCGATTAATTCCCCACGTCGTACGATCTTTACGGGATGAATTACTAACCGATGATTGCCTTGCACCCGATGGGCAGATAACCCTGCTCCCCATGCCAGTTTGTACAGCGATCCACCAGCATATAAACTGCATGGCTGGAATCTCCAAAATTAAACAAGATGTCCTTCCCTAAGACATTCGACGCTTTCGTGCCCAGTAACATCCAGGACTTTTTCGCGCTGGCGAAACTGCACCCGGAATATGTGCCGTTCGAGACGCTCCGCGCCGTCCCGCTCGACCCAGCGCACGCGGCGTCCTTCGAGTACGCGAAGAAGATCACCCCGCCCCAAGGCTTCCTCCACTCTCTCCGGTGCTACTACTTCGCGCTCGCGGTGCTGCACAACGGCTTCCCCTCCGCGACACCGGGCGTGCCGCAGATCACCCTCGAGGAGCTGAACCGGCGGCTCTACCACACGTGCATCCTGCACGACCTGGGCTGGACGACCACCGCCGAGGGCCGCGCGCACCCCGCGCACGCGATGACGTTCGAGCTCCACGGCGGGATCATGGCGTACGAGCACCTACACGCGGCGGCGCCCGCGCTCGACGCAGACCAGGTCGGCGACATCGTGCAGAGCATCGTGCTGCACACGTCGCAGTGGCCGTCCGGCAAGTCGTCCGCGACGGCAATCCTCATGTCCCTGAGTGCGCTGTTCGACGTGTGCGGGTACGACGCGTTTGGGCCGGGAGCGCTCGATGTCGTCTTCAACCGCAAGACGGTGCAGGAGATCGAGAAGGAATATCCGCGCGGAGAGTTCGCGGTGGAGGGGGTGGACGTGCTCCGGAGGGAGTTTGACGAGAAGCCGAACTGTTTGCTCGCGCATTTCCCTGGTGGGGTGAGTATTGCCGTTCCTTCAAAGCGACACACCAGACTAACTGTGGATCCTAGCGCGACGGATTCTTGAAGGGTGTTCGTGTGGAGCCGATTGTCCCCGTCAATGAATAGACGCGTCCCTCTTGCTACGCGTCCTTAAACCTCGCCTGAAACTTCCTCCTAAGAGCCTGTTGAATTTAATAATATTTTCCCCAGTACATGAAGTCAAAGCGTCCAGCACGATCTTTCTATTTTACATTTGCAATTACTGTAGTAAGGTTGGGATCAATTCCTCAAGAGACCGCATTATGATGACCTGTGCATGAATGACGACGAAGAGACCCGACCCGCGAGGCAACCGCGTCCACACCTCCAAGATATCCCGACAGAAAGCCTCCCAGGTACCACGGCTGCACAAGGCATCCGCCCACACCGTGTCGAGGAATACGCGCGCAAACATTTGGCCGTCGGGATGCAGTGGGATCCAAAATGCAGGCCCGGTCATCGGGAACCTCAGCCACTTGATAGAACCTAGTATGCGTCTTACAAGCCGGATTTTGCGCGCAATGAAACCGACTGACTCTGTAGAGTGCACACCCGCAGCGCGGGACAGAGGTCCCCCCACTTGCGGATCATCTGGAATTCCGATTTGAGCTCCGCTGCGTCGGCGCGGTTGTGGTAATGCGCCGCCCGCGGATCCGGGCCTAGGAACGCGACGCCCAGCTCGTGCAGGTGGCGGAACTGCGGAAGCACGGCTTCGAGCTCCGCGAGAAACTGAAGAGAGTAAATTTAAATCCATCCAGGAGTAAATCAACGTCGGCGCACCGCTAGGTAGGCAGCCTCTGCGCAATTCCTGCTCCGGATGAATAGCACGCGGAGGTTTTCCACTGCCCCCGCGAGCCCGTCCAGTATGCGAAGCGGGGGCCAGTCGCAGAAGAGATTCTCAAGGGCCAGCAACCCATACGGGGCGGTGGATTGCTTGAAGCTGCAGATAACGGCTGGGGAGTGCCAGCTGTCCTGGTTCGTAGCTTCATCGATGAACAGGCGGAGGGGCCACCAGATCTTCGCGCTGTGGACGGGTCGTCCGGGGATGACTGCGGGGACGAGGTGCGCGGGGCCGCTGAAGACGCCGAGGGAGGGAACGTGCGCGGGGGGGAATTCGGCGGTGGTGGCCTCGCCGAGCACCGTGATGTTCGTGAGGGCTTGGTGCCTCGCCAAGAAGTCACCGCTGCCCGCCTCGAAGGTTGCACCATAGTGGCTGAGGAGTGGAAAGACGCACTGTTAGAGAGTGGTGCCGTGTGGGTCGGGTGGCAAGCGCAGGATGAGGGAGCGGAGGCGTGTCGTTTTCACGAGAGCGGCGTTGACCATCCGGAAGAAAGGCGCGAATATCGCGGGGTCCCAGTCGCTTTTCATCATGCTGTGGCTGAATGTGTTCAATATGGGACTTTGGGAATGACACGAGCTGTCCTACCCCAGCAGGTCCAGGGACAGCCTTCTTACAGCCAGTGCTGCCTCGGAATTATTTGCCAGCGTCGTACAACACCGATGTGTGCGTTTGAAGGACGTCAACTCGATGTAGCGATACAGAAACTTTGTCGCAACAGCGTTGAACATCCTTGACACCGTCATGAGCGAAAGCTGTTCCGGGGGACGTGCATTCGACGCTATCTCAAACAGGATCTCTGTGGCGAAGTTGTTTAGAACTAAGGGATTCACAGCCATTGTTGCGGTACTGTGAGAGGATTTGCTTTTGAAAATTTCCAACTGATTTGTCAGCAGAGCTGTACATGTGCAAGTCCATTTTTGGCATCGTCGTTATGCCTTTGCCTTTTTTCGGAGACCTTACAGATTAATGGGGGATCTTAGGTCTCCACGATACGTTGGAGTTAGGCGGACATTGATTCTTTGTGAACGGGAACTAGGTTGTGAATGATTTGCGGTGTTGGCGGAAATCTGGCTAACCCAAGGGCCAAGGCGGAATGATTAGATGGTCTTTGCAGCCGTCCGATGAACGCGAAGAGAAATAAAAAACGCCTCTCATATAGTCGGAGTTCCCAGAGTAAGCGCGTCCGTGTGTGGGCAAGTTCAGGTATTCCGACGTACGACCAGATGTTAGCGATGAGGTGTATTGTCTGGACGGTAGCGAAGAGGCATATGCTTCATAGGGAATCAACTCCCACAGCCTCAGATGCGTGGTTATCATGAAGCCTACATGTTGCGGACGTTCTTGGATGATCACGTCCATATCCTGTCGACGAAAATTAGGTTTCGGGCTGGTGAGATATTTTGAATGTTCGCTTCGTGAAATAAAATGATACAAGAAATTAGAGCTTTGACTTCACCTCACCCGCCCCCTCACGCAGCCTTTTGGAGCGCAGGGCCCTCCCGGCGCGACTAGTGCTCTCCCGCCCGAGCTGCTCGCTTATCCACCAACCAATGTCCACCATCTTCTCGAGGTCGATCGTCCCATTCGCCGTGCCGGCGACGTGATACTGGGAGTCCTGGAGCGCGTACAGAACGTCTTCCGTGGCGACGTTGCCTGTTGCTCCGGGCGAGTAAGGACAGCCGCCGAGGCCGCCGACAGAGGCGTCGATGGTGCGGACTCCATGGTCCAGGGCTGTGAGGACGTTGGCGACAGCGGTGCCGTACGTGTCGTGGAACTAAACCCGCAGTGTTAGAGGGAAGGAACCTAGGAGCGTCGGGTCACTTACATGTCCCTGCGAAGACGTCAGTAAATTGTGGAGATTTATCAAAGTATGGAAACGCACCGCAAGCTGCCCCACGTCGATGCTCTTCTGCACCTCCTCGAGCATCTCGGCCACCTGGTGCGGCGTGCCCATCCCGACCGTATCGCCGAGGCTCACCTCATAGCACCCCATGTCAATGAGCGCCTTGGCGACGTCCCGGACGCGCACGTAGTCGACCTGGCCGGAGTACGGACACGCGATGACCACACTCACGTAGCCGCGCACCCGGAGACCGTGATCGAGCGCTGCGCGTGCGACAGGTGCCAGGCGCGCCAACGACTCGGCCGTGGTGGTATTGAGATTCGCGCGGGTGAACGCATCGGTGGCGGCGGTGAATATGGAAATCTCGTCGGTGAGAGGAGGGGAGACCGGGTGGGCTGCGAGCAGCGCAGTCACCCCGTCGAGCCCTTTCTGATTCGGGACTAGAACGGGGTAGCGGACGCCCGGGATGCGCTCCATCCGGGTCAGCACTTCCGCAGTGCCAGCCATCTGCGACAAGGTCAGCCAGCCTTCGCAGCCAGGAATCGTGGAACGCACCTGGGGCACCCATTTCGGGCTGACGAAACTGCCCGACTCGATGATCTGCACACCCGCTCGCCCGAGGCGGGTGACGAGCTCGGCCTTGACGCTGACCGGAATTACACCCTTTTCGTTCTGCAAGCCGTCCCGGGGACCGACTTCGACGATATTCACCACATTACTCAGCGCTGCGGAAGCATAGCTGTGCGTGCCCAACTTGCGCGACAGTGTGCGTAATAGACCGGAGCGGGTAGAGGTAAGCATTAGGAGTATTTCAGCAAGCCTGCGGCTCAGACTGGCATCGAAGGCCTAAGAAAAGGCCTTATGGTGATCGAGAGACAGGTCCCGATTGGGGTGTGGCAGTGCAGTATCCTTTGGGCTTGGTTCGGGCTTGGTTCGGGCTTTGGTTTCACTCGCCACTTTCAAGTTGAATCATTGCGGCGACCAAGCTGTACTTTATTTACACAGAGACCCAACCTTCAAAATATCTCAACAGCACCAAAAGCTGACTTTCATCGACAAAAGGACATAAGTAATCATCCCCGGCCACGGATCATAAAACCATCGAAGAAAAGTGCTGTTTGTTTTGTCTGTGAGTGATCTGGATAGCACCGATTCTAGCGACCACTTACCCAAGTCTTCCACACATCGCTCAAACCCAAGGATGTCCGCGACGTGTTGATCCGGCCTCACGAGAACCACACATCCGGGGCCGTCGCGGTCGACTCCATATCCAGTATACGCCTCGCCCCCGCCATCCAGATACGAAACCTCGTCGCTGAAGATCTGGTCGTACGTCGGGTACTTGAACTTACCCACAAATGGCCGTGCTAGTTCCGGGAACGCCGAATACAGAAGGGCGCGTCGGGGTGAGGCAGTTAAGGTCAGAACCTCGATGACAGAGTTCACATCGGCCGACGGCGGCGTGTATTTCTTTATTGGTGAGTTGTCTGCATTCATCAGCCAGCTACAGAGGTCGTCGAATCGTTGAATTTGGCTCGGATTAGCCAGATCACCGGCAAACACTGCAAGTCATTGGACATCCGCGGATTGGGTTTCTGTTGTCTGGGACTGACCTATCAAGCGCCATCTGCCATCAGACACAAGTTTGTCCGCAAGCTGGACTGCATGGGCGTCGGCGTAGCAGACCACCATGTGAGATTCAAAATGCTGCAGGAAATATTATAACATATCAGCCAACTGGCCAACAAGGCAGCGAGAGATGTCCCACCGATCCGATGATAATATTCTGTGCCAATTCGGTTTTGGCAGCAGAACTAGCCGCAACGAGAAGGGAAGGATCGTATTTCACCGCCGTCCCTGAAGTCCATTTGCCCAGCCGCAACCACAGAGCGTGGAATTCTTCCATGCTGATCCCTTCCGATTCTGCGCTGATGCCGGGCTTACCAGAGAACAACTGCGCAATCTTGTGGTCGAACTCGATCAGCTGTCGGGCGACTTCGACGCGCTCTCCACCGTCTTAGTGTTGTGTTTCAGATTCAGCAATCAAAGGAAGATAAGAAATGCGACGAACATGTATCCAAGATGGAAGGGCTAGCAGTTCCCTTCACACATGCGGCGATCTTCCACCCGAGATTATAGCTGTTGTTGGATTGTTCGAATCTGTGTACACACAAGGAGGAATCGCACAAACCTGTCCATCATGCTCACGTTCATTCCTTGACCGAGCTTTGGGGAGTGGGTGTGGAAGGCATCCCTACGATCCAAATAAGTAAAATTCGATCGGGAATATGGCGAGCGGACCCAGTGAGGAAAACGCGGTTCTTGAATGCCACGGTCTTGCAGATCCGTTGACCTATTTCATACACCGACCACCATTCAACCTCAGGACATTCAAGCGTATAAGGTGCCAAAATCTTCCTTGCGCTTTCTATGATCTTCTCAACACTTTGCGTACTTGCATCCTGTGTCAGGGAACGCTGATGAGACCAGACATAATTATATAACGACCAGCGCACCAATTTTTCGCCGGGCCTCAAGGTTCCCAGTTGGATATAAAATCGCACCAGATTCCGTTCGCGCGGAACGATCAACAGAGAACCAGAGTTTGCAGAATGAAGCACGACCTTGACACGTACGTCTGGTAGATCTGGAATTTCTTCGTTGGCAAGGTCGAACTAGCTGAGCGGCAGATCTACCTGTGATTGGTCCTGGAAACAATACTAAATTCAACGGTTCAACCTCTGCTTGGTTCACACTTACGGGCGTCCATCACTCCCCAATATATATTAGCTGAATCGCCTTCGAGGGAAAGGCCGAGTTGTCTTGGATATTATTGGTCACAGAAATAAGAGGAAAAAGGACAGCGCACTTCCGTGTCCAACTGCGGGCACCATCGCATCCTATGACATATTTCGCCTTGATCTCTTCTGTCTTTGCCTCTTTTGAACTCGGAAGGCTGGAAGGCTCATCCGTAATAATATTGGAACGGTAGAGGCCACTAGAAACATCTGAAATGTCATCAATCGGAGACAGGTGCGCAACTTTCACAGTGATCGGATGGCTCTCCGTGGTTCTGTCGGTATATTCCAAAGACAAGGGTGATATGGACCTCTCCACGGACAATCCTTTCAAAGACGCAGTCAGTGTAGATATCGCCATTCATGCATGGATAACAAAACTGACCATCTGCTTTCATGCAGTCAATGAGGAAGTCCTCGATGCGCCCTTGGTTCAGCACAACGTGACGGAACCTGGACGTGTTCTTTTCGGTGTCCGGAATCCTAGACGTCGGGACTAGCTTCCCATTTTCGTCCGGATTATAGAACACGACCTCTGTCGGCCCAGTTAGAACGGTCGTGCCCATGAAAAAGACCCATTTATCCACCTGAAAGTTCGTTCCCCTCCTTTTGGATCCGCTCAGCCATCCCAAAACTCTGAAAGACCTCAATCGTCCGGCACTGCACTCCATCAGCGTGTCCGCGGGTAATCTTGTGTGGTCGCTGTTCAATGATGCGCGTCTTGACTCCTGTGCGCGCCAGCCAGCATCCCAACATCCTAGTTGGACGTACACAATTAGTACGCGCCGGCACATCGGCGAGGGGCTTTACAATCCGGCAGGCCCTGCCAGTGGCACTCGGATTAACACGGGAGTTGAATAATTTCGGCCCCTGGGCTCACCAGCGCCAATGATCAGTACATCGCACTCATTCGACATGGTGGAGTTGTGGTGGGCGGAGCCAAGAAAGGAAGACACATTTCGGGATTCGGGTCCGATGAATCTCACAGTTCGGAAATCGCCGGTGTTCAGCAACCAATGGACTTCACGATGTTGCAAAGACCGGTTAATTATTTTGGAATGGTGAGTGTGATAGTGATAGAATTATACACGACATGGTCCAGCCTCTGAACGCCGTGTTCCCAAGAGTATCCCAGCGCGCACAAGCTCCTCGCGCCTTCGCCTTGGACCCCAACTACCCTACTTGACGAGCTCTTCGTTATCAGAACGTCTATCAAAAGTAGAATACGAAGTGGTAGAAAATAAGAACTAATTATTACGCCGCGGTAGCATCAACCAGCGAACGGGAAGAGGGGGAACATGTAAAAATGTGGAGATGGCCTGCAAATATCATCGCAGTCACTGTCGTTGAGCGGAACTAAATCGAACGCACGTTGCAGAACATATCAGTACCGCTCAAAGTTTCCCTACTTGGCTCCTTTTTTGTGCCTAAATCACTTCCTTTTTGCTTGCAGGATGGCAATTAGGAGCAACTAGGGACGGGCAAACAGGAGCAACAGGTACTCCTGGTTCGAAAAATGTTCCCATTTCGACCTCCTGATATTGGTCTTCTGGTTACATTTTCAGTGTATTGTGGACCAGGAGCACTCCCCTCCTTGCTTCCTGGTTCTAAAAATCCAAACCCTAGACGTTCAAATATGGTCCTTTTTTATTCTTCCTTGTTTTCCTGCTTCGTTCCTTTTTGTCAAATTGAATTCTGTCAAAAGTTGCAAACAGGGAGCAAACAGGGACTCAAGCAGGGAACTAAAAAGGGCCCACTTTGAACGACACTATTGTAGCATACGCAAAAGTTTGTGTAGACGCGATGTTTAACGGCGCTACAACACGAAATATAGACTGAGCATAGAATTCATGTTTGAACTTCAAGGCGACGGTCAATATTTAACAATGCTAGTCGCGTTCAAACTTCAACCAAAACATGGAGTGAAAGACCTGTAGTTGAACCACGTCAACGATAAACCCCGGCCTTTTCCAGCGCCTCCAAAAATTCGACAGCGCTCATGTTAAGACCAAACCCAGTCCCCTGCCTCACCAACTCCTCCGGCACCGCCGCATCGCGCGCGCTCCCATTAACTCGCACCAGCACCGCCCGCCCCCCGCCCTGGTGAGCCATGCGCTCCCCAGGCCAGCGGATCACACTCGGCGTATTGAACCCGCACCCCAGCTCCAGGAGCACGACGCGCTCCTGCCCCTCCCCCTCCGCGACGAACCGCTTGTACGCCGCGCGCCCCGCAGCGTGCGGCGTCTCAAGAAACCAGTCCGCCGCGCGCACGTTCAGGAACATGTCCGCGCCGCACCGAGGGCAGTACGGGATCAGCGCGTCGGGGAGACGCAGCGCCGCGCGGTCGAGGTGCGGCAGCGCGCGGTCGATGAAGGGCTGGATGGGGAAGTAAGCGTCGGGCGCGCAGGGGCGCGTGCACTGCAGGAGTGTGTAACCACCCTGCGGGGTGTAGATGCGCGCGGGGTCGAAGTTGGACTGGAAGAAGAGGCGGTCGGCGTTGGAGGTCACGACGAAGTACTGTTTGGGGACGGTGCTGACGAGCTTGTGCAGCGCTTCGTAGACCGGCGTCGAGCCCCAGTTGAGGATCGTGTGCGCGTGGAAGAGGCGGAAGGCCCAGGCAGTGTTTGGCTATATCGGGAGCTGTGAGCGAAATGGCGACGGAAAAGATTTTGGATACGAACATCAGGGAAATCGTTTCCGAACTGAGGAGATTTTTAGTTCATGGGGAGGATGGGCTGAGGATAAACGTACGGTATCATATATACATCGCATTTTTGTAGACTTGACGAGACCGGGATATAGCGTGGAGAAAACGTCCGTGCTCGTGTAGTCTAGGCCGAAGCCAAGCCCTTTGTGGACTGCGTCGGCACTCAGCCCCGCCCCCGCACGAATCATGATTGCGTCGGCATCCTTGATTGCCTGAATTACTTGCGGGGGGATCAGAGGAATAATTTTCTTCGGCTTCTCTGTCTGGAACACGGCCTGGAGCGCCCGGGTGTAGTTTTCAACGTCGGCGGGAAGGAACAGCGCGAAGATGACGCGCATCTTCGAAGAAGGGTGTGCGGTGATCCATTCATGCGCCGCACGCAGCGCGAGCCGAGCTGCGATGTCCCCCGGGAAGGCGAAAAGCCCCGTCGAGATGCACGGGAACGCAACGGCGTCGATGTCCAACTATAAGCTGTCAATAAGTGTAAATGAAACCGATGATTTCCTACCTCAGCCGCGAGATCGAGACAGCTGGTGTAACAATTGGACAGGGCGTCCTCTTCTTCCTTGGAAGGGGATTCCCCTTTATTCAACTGCGGTCCGACGGTGTGGAGAACGTATCCGCAGGGGAGACTCCATGCCTTGGTAACTTTAGCGCGGCCAACGGGCTCCGGAATCCCCTGAGCTTGCATAATCGTGTAGCAGTCTTCCACCCATTCCATTATGCGGGACCACCATATCCAAAATTTTCCCCTCACCGCCATCTCTGTTCTTTCACCGTATACGGGGCTCATCATCTCCGTTGTTTTGCTCGTCTTCTTCCTGATCAAATTCTATGTCCTGGAACGCTTCCTCCTTCACAGACTCTATGGCCCGAAATATATCGGTCTGGACGAAGTCAACCGTCGTGGTTTCGTTAACCACCACATCGCTGGCGGCACAAAAATCGTCATCCTCATCATGACCGCCTACCCTTTTGGAGCTGTCGCATTTGGGACAGCTGCATTTTTCACCCCGGTCTTCCCCGGCTCCAGGGTGAAAATGGGGGATATATTGATCATCTCCGCACAGCTGCTCATCGGCATGTTCATTTTCGAGCTTATTTACCGCACAAAAATTTCCCCCATATCCGTCGTCCACCACATGGGCAGTATTTTGATCGGACAAGCCGCTATCACGATCAGTATTCAAAGGTCTCAGGACTCCAGCATCGAATTCCTCCTTTGTACCGTATGGGGTGCGTGTCCCTCGCCCCACCATAATACGATTTATTCATCTGACCGTGACTAGGAGCGTTCGACATAATATCCGAATTCCTTCCACACCTCACCATCATCCTGTATCGCGTCTACCCCGACTCTCACAGCTTCCTCGCGAAGCTCTTCCGTGCCGCATGCGTCACCACATTTGTTGGTACAATCACGGAGACAATCGTTGCGCTGTACCTATTCGGCCAGCTTTGGAGCCGTTGGACGTTACCGTTCAAAATCGTGACGCCAATACTGCACGTCGCTTTCTCGGCCGCCCAGTTCCATGGGACACGCATTTTCTACCGGATGTGGAAGAGACAGGAAGGCATCATTCGGGATCAACAGGATAAAGAGAAACAGGCAGCGGATGAACCGGATTCTGAATCGGACATCTTGAACGTGAACCGGGAGATTCACTCTGCGAGTGAGGTGAGTGGCGCTTTAACAATCGGACTTGAACCCTAGCTGAAGCCTAGTCTAGAGTACATTAACACCGGCTTGATTTTGCGTAATCGCCTCGCGACCTTCCACAGAACCCACACTCTTCTATTTCCATTGCAGCCGACCTTACATACATATAATTATTTCGCAATTATGTACAGTAGAAGCTAGAACGTCATGTAGTGAATGAATGTTATTTTCATAGACGGATAATTTCTGTGCTCAGCCAGCTAGAAATAACACACATGCCTTTCCAACAACCCGTTGCCTAATGCTTCAGTTTAATGTGAAACAAAACTGGAATTGGTTCATGATACAGATTTTCAACAGGCAATGGAGTTTAACAATACAACGCCGTAGCATCCAGTCATGCGCAACTCAACCCCGACACGCCTTGCGCATTTTGGCAGACGATCTCCGGCGCTTCTCCGGCGGGTACAGTCACATTGAACCCCGAAAAGCTTATATTGGTGCAGTTGACCGCGGCACTGCACTCAAGTGCCACAACTTACCATCCGACGCATGTCAGAGTATTTCGGGAAAGAACTATAGAAAAGTACGCACCTTCATTGGTCAGCGCAGTGCCGCTCCAATTCTCAAAGTGCAAGTCCTCGAATTTGTAGGTCGAGGGAAGGTCACCACTGCGTGTATTCAGATCAGTCAAAAGGCGTATGGTGATGGAAAGTGAAGACTGACGTCATTCCGCCGTTCGTCTGCTCGACGGTCATCGGACGGTTGACACGGTCGAGCACGACGTTCTTCGTCGTGACATTTTTCGCGAAACCTTCAGCGTGCGGATGAGCCTCCTGCATCTGAGGAAGCTGCGGTTGTTGACTCACCGGTGCCTCCGCCCCCACCTGTCGGAGGCACACCATTGATCGATCCGTCCCAGGATTTGAAATAGACCTGGAGTTGGGTCAGCCGAGTTCAATATGTAGTAAGGAGCTCACTCCGTTCTGCATGTTCGGCTGTATGGAGGCATTGATGCGCGTCATCTAATGAAATGAGATGCGCTCCGACAGCGGCTGTGGGAAAGCACCATACCGTCAAGTCCTCCATGAAAACGTTCTCTACGATATCGGTCTGAGGTAGAATGTTCGATATGATGTGATTCTGGATGAAAATCCACAAACCAAATTCGCATATTGCGCTAGAGACCCAAATGCGATGCCGTTCCCGCCGCGGCAGGTGATATTCCGTGCAAGCACGTTGGTTGAGTTCTTGGCCGCAAGTCATTGAGCGAAACAGGGGTGGAATGGACTGCAAACTCACGCCCTTGATGCTTGAACGAACCACAGGTGGTTGAACGAACTGCAGGAGATGGACTGTGAACTTACGCGAGGCAGTCATCTCCACAAGTTATATCCCAGTTGAGGAGGGAGATATTATCGCTGCGATAGGTATCGATGCCTGTGGAAGTTCAGTCTATTTCAATGGAAAAGGGTTCGCAGCGCACCATCCGTGTTCGGCACGATGCTGCAACTGAATGAGCCCCGCGTCGAAAAATCTGAGTGTTAAACGTACTTTGTGCCAGCAAACGCGGGATTC
This sequence comes from Mycena epipterygia, assembly GCA_029281465.1. Lineage (NCBI taxonomy): Eukaryota > Fungi > Basidiomycota > Agaricomycetes > Agaricales > Mycenaceae > Mycena > Mycena epipterygia. The sequence goes on along the minus strand of JARJCQ010000025.1, from coordinate 1,052,265 downwards.
TCGTTGCTGGCATTGCAGCGCATCCCATCATAGACCACACTCTGAGATTCGGCGATGCAGTTGCACCAGAAGGGCTGTGCTTCAATGGTAAAATTACGGATGATGCCGCGAAGGGCGCGGAAAACGGTCAGAGAGATGGGACGGCCATCCCCGTCTTCACGAGGTACCGTCGTAAAGAAATCCCACCAGGGCTAATTAATTGAACAAGAAGTGAGTGATGGAAAGCCAATGAGACCCACTTGTCCGTTGCCTTGGATGCCGCCAGTGTTGTGCGCATCGACCTCAAAGTCGCGCCCGGTGATGACGAACCACGATGCCTGACTCTGGAATGCGTTCTTCAGTTAATTTCCCCGGTCAGTTTCTGACATCGGTTAGCACCTGGATAAAGACGACCCGGTAGGTGTTGTTCGCATTAAGCCAAAAATCAATGTCTGGCACGAACTATGGCAGCAACGGTCATATACGAGGTTGAAAAGAGTTACAATCGAGCGCACGCTCAAGTATCCATGCAGGTCGACTTTTGCGTCGACTTTTGCGTCGACTAGGTCCCAGGTCATCTTCCTGAGTATTTATTCTTAGATGATGGACGGAAGAATCATGGAGTCTCACCGCGTGATGTTGTATTGTCCATCTAAAAGAACTGTGTGTCCTCCGTGGCCACACTTTGCGATCGCCGCCAGAACCTGGGCGAGGGTAAGACACTCAACGAGAGCTAGAGTAGATGGATGAACGGACCTGGTCTGTGTCGTCGTGGCCCAAACCAAGCGGTGAAATCGTGCATGTGCCCCCCGCTGTCGATTGAGGTGAGGATTGGCCTGCACAAGCAGAAATCGTTGCGAAAATCAAAAGGAAAACACTCGCTAGCATGTTCAGAAAATGTTGTCCGAACGGCCTATCCAAACAGCTTTTATAGAAGAGGCTCCAGGGGTGTGACGTAGCATGTGCAGACGTTATTAGAGAAACCCCGGTCATGCGGTCGATATGTGCCAAAGCGGACCGAGTGGGGACCGACGACCTCAGAACACACTGGTTTCGTGCCGAGTTCTCCCAATTTCTTGCCCTGTGGCAAAAATGTCCCGCTCTTCCGCGATCACCTATTATTTCAACCGGGCTGGACCGCACCGTGGACGCGAGGCAAGAGCATTGCATAGCCACATGTGTACGTAATCCTCTTTTTCTCTCGGGCGCCTCTTTAGTTTTGGACCTCTTCTTACAATTGCCACAAGCCATATGCCGTCTAAAAAGAAAGAGAAAGCCCCACCAACACCAGTGGACCCATTTGCGGACCTCTGTGCCGCTCTAGACGCCTCAGGCAAAGCATGCAATGCAAGGACGAAGGAGGCGTCGCGGTGGTGTCCGCGCCATGATGAGGTGAGTGGTACCTAGTTCGACGCGTTTCCTCGCGTCGCCGACCTCGGAAGTGCAGGAGCGCATCAAGCTCTACGTCAACTACAAGGCACACCACTCTGCGCTCGACGCGTTTCCCGACCACACTTTATGTCACAGCGCCGGCGCAGTCAAAGGCTGCACATCGTTGGAAACGATCCGGGGATGGAATAAAGCGTTATTAACGAAGTATCAGCTTTTGAATCGGTTCGGCGCGCCTTTTTTTCACGGTGGCTTGAGAATCTGACCGTCAATTCAGTTGCATCAGTGCTCGCGCCTATTTCACTGAACGTTTTTTTGGGTGCGTTATACACTCATTTTCCTCTTTGGAAACCAATCAACTTTCACAGCAACGATATGGCATGTCCTTTCTGATGCCGTCGTGTTTGAGAATTAATTTGAAGGCGTAGGATTTCGGCCACAAAACGTTCTGGCATTTTCTCGTCAAACAGCTCCACAAAATCGAAACCCTCCTGGCCGACGTCGAGCAGCGGGCATGCGCTCTAGTCCTTGAAACGCAAAATGCCATGTGGGTTCTTGAGCTACAGGCTGATCTGCCAGAGCAGGAGGACTGCTCTGGTCACGACGAAGCCCTTTTTTCGGCGCCGCGGAAACCCAACCCCGGTCCCACGGACATTACAGACGTTGAAGACCCCTTGGATGTAGCGCTGCGCGAAAAGTATGTTCATTGTATGTGCATAATCCCTTCATTAACCCCTCGCAAGATGCAGCCTGCTTTGGGAGAAGATCAAGACGCGGCTTGCGAGGTACTGTGCCCCGGCATCATCGAGGTACTATAAAGAGCGCATCAAGGTCATCCATGCCTGTATCCGGCGCGCAATCTACACCGACGCGAAGCTGCTGGTCGTCGCGCAGAACTACGACACCGTCATGGCCCTACTCACAGACGCCACCCTCGACCTGCGCATCGTCGAAACGCTCTGGCACGCAATCCGACATCTTTACGTGCACGAGGTCCGGGCTGCGATAGGTGCGGCTCCAACTTCGCGTATCGATGTAAAGCTAACGTCTAATAGACGATGTTCTGCGTCCGACAGACGGCCCAGGGGAGTACGTATCGATTCTTGGCGGACGCGTATACAAGGATTTGAGTGGTAGATCGTTCCCTTTTCATGCATGGGGCCACATGACGGCGTTGTTCATGTGCTATTCTTGCGTCCGCCGGGTGTGCAAGACGGTATGTCGCAGCGAGTCGAAGTCTACTTGAAACTTACCCACCCACAGGTGGACGAGATCGTCACCCTGACGCGCTTCGTCGTGCTGAACATGAACGGCCTGAACCAATCGAACCTCAAATACGAGATCCCATACGACGGCTCAAAGGTACTCAGCCTCTGCGGCTTCATCCCCAACAGCATCGACACCTTCCCCCCGCGCTCCGTCGTCAGCAAGTGCAACTGCGTGTACAACGGCGTGCCACACTGGGAGGAGACGAGCGTCAGCTACGTCCTCTGCGCGGGGCTCCCGCTAGAGGACCCGAAGGCGCAGGTGTTCGTCAACGCGTGCCTGCGCGACCCCGCGATGATGGTCCTGGTCCGCAAGGGCGCAACAGGGCGCATTATCAAGTCTACCGAGCGCATCTGGGCGGAGCGCATGCGGCACGCGAACACGCGCGCGGGGCTGCGCACGGCGGCGTGGGACCCCGCGCGCACGGTGTACTACCAGGACAGCGTTCTCGAAGAGGCGCGACCGAAGGTCTACGACAGCGAGGTGCTTGACGACTGCTTCCAGGTCGTGCTCGTCGATGGCGGGGAGGGCTCCATGGCGGACTTTGTTAAGCGCATCAGCACCATCTGGCTCGAGAAGGTGTACAGGGTGCGCGACACGATGGCGCTCATCGGCGACGTCGCGATGCCGTTCGTCAAGAGTGGCGAGCTGGAGATCGACTACCGCGGGAAACGGGGGCCGCCGATGCTGGTGCCGAATCTCGAGGTGGATATACTCACGGCGTACAAGCGGCTCTGGGGAAAGACGCCCGCGGAGCTCGTAGACGATGATATTCTGGAGCGCATGCCGGGCCCCAAAAAATAAACCGATGCCCCTCGTACCGTACATTTCGAATATGTGACATGCCACGACTCTCACTCTTTTCCCCAACCGACGTTTTATGGTTCAACTTTCAGGTGTGCCGCATCTGACTAAATGTTAACCCGTTTGAGGCTGCAGAGAAAAGCTTCCCTGGTAGACAGTGGACGAGCAAGGAGGACTCAGATGAACCGTACCTGTAAGTTGCGTTCCGTTCACTCCACGCGGAACTCTTACCCGTCAATACTATTCAACCAGCGACACCCTTATAACGAACATTCGGTTTGCAAACCTGACGCGATATTCCAATCGTTGATTCGTCTGCAAGGTATTCAGCCTACTGACTCTGGGGAATTGAAGAGGAAGAGATGCGAAGGAATCATGTGGCGACCCGGCCCGCGATCGAATTCTTTCGCAGCCACTTTTCAGCGTCTTTGTCCAAAACTGGTTCGGTTCCACACCTTCGATGGATGCTGGTCCTTCAGTACACTCACCCATTCACGACTTGAATCGTCCGGAGACGTAGATCACGTGAAAATATTTCAATCCGGGAGTCCAGTGGTTCGAGATAGATAGAATTAAACTACCTGATGTTATTGTGCTGTCAAGGTGAGATGGAATGGACAAGGTATTCAATTGATTTCTCTTCTTTTCTCGATTTAGATCTTCCGACTGTCGCGTTGCTCATGGGATCATAGTTCCACAAGGCCCTGCTATTGAAATCATGTTGACTATTTTTCAAGTATACTCCGAATGATGTCAAGGACCCGGTGCCTAAAGTTTACGGAGGGACAAAATAGTCATTAGAGAGGCGCTAGTATCCGAAACTGTGCGGTGCTCGCAAACTGCTCTAAAATGAATGGGAAGCTCTACAAGAGCTCGAGTCGTCCCACTTTTTTTTGAGGAATAGGTCGGAGAGTTGGACATTAATCAGACTCGACATTTTGGCTAGTCACAGCCGGCAAGGAGTCTACTGGATAGCTTGGAACATCGTATACCTGTGGAATTCGGACTTCCTCGGCGAAGTATATTCTTCGGGGACTTCACGTCCGGAAGGATCGGCGGAGGAAATTTAAATACACTCTAAAAAAAAACAAGATCAGAAAATCCGATATAGGTCGATTACCACATTAGCTGCCACGGGTAGAGTTACTCGCTTATCATGTCTCCAGCCCGCGACATGGGATCTTTGCAACGCATTCAACAGAATCAACCATCACACCGTGGACAGTTCTGGACAGTTGTTCACCGCTCAACGTTTGTTACGCTGCGTTCCATGGGAACTTCCGCGGAGATCTGCACGCTTGACAGATGGTCGATAACGCCGTAGTTAATTTCCACGCGCATTTCTATCCGAAAAATACAATGGTAGTGGTTGTACATCAGGTACATATATTACAAGTTACAGATAATGTACATTACAGGTGGGCTCGAACATCGTTTACAACGTTAGGGATAGGACCAGTGAACGACGGGAGGCCATGAACATAGTTATTCCACCGCTCATCCGAGACGATGGGCGCAGTGATGCAGCTTGCGACGTCCAGCATGGCCAGTAAGAGGTCGAGTTTCGGGTAGAGGGCCTCGACGCTGTCCCGCTCCATCGCCCTCTGACTGGAACGCGAAAGGTTGGCATGCTCCACATACCACGCGGTGTCGTGTTTGAGGACACTGACAACATATAAATTAACAATCAAGGGATCCACCCCGCTTTCGACGGCGGCGTCGTAGGCGATACGATGCCCAACAGCTTCGATCAGGCTCTGACACTGTGGCAGTATCATAGAGTCCATCTGCGAGCCGCGATGTTTCCCGGAGCGCGCCACGATGTCGCGAAGTTCAGAAATCATGGATTTCTCGTGTTGGGCGAGAACACTGTTGGGGTATGCGTAATGGGGAGGCGACACTCGTCCGAGTATCAGGTCAACGGCGAACCCTACAAGTAGTCAGCCAATGACACAATGACACCGAGGTTCGACGTACGAATGGATATTCCCAGCACATCCCCTTCGGCAATTGCGGCGCCACGGGTGTCTGCCTGACGGGTAAAAGTCAGTATCAAAATGACAATTTTGAATCTCGCTCACATGAACAACCGACAGCTGGTTAACTTCAAACAATCCCTGTGCCCCACAGCGGTCTCCCAGAACGGGGAGGATAGCGTGGTGATGCTGAACGATGGTGGTCTTGAAAACGGCGGCGAGGAAATGTTTCTGGGATAGGTCTTGCGTCGATGTGAAGAAGGAATAAGACTTGTCGCAAAAGGCCCGCATAACCAATGTTTGAGCAAGCGCCGTCAAAATCGGAATTTTCTGCGTGCTGAATGATATGATGGGCTTGGATTTTCCGGTGGCGGCATCGATTACTCGGCGCCTTGTGCTGTACCGTCCGGCAACATAGCTACCAATGCGCATGGACGATAACGCAATGGCACCCATGGAGAGCGTTCCGACAATGACCCTCGATATATTGTGCGCGAACGCGATCTTCGCATTGAAGGGCTTGTTCATGTCTCCCAAAAGTGCGGTACCTGGCAGTCTGACTTTACGAAAGTATGTCAGGGCATGCTGGACAGGACGGGATGCTCCCCGTGGAGAAAGAACTCTATTGTTGGACGTCAGTCTTAAATTAGTTAGAACAAGATGGGTAGCAATCACTTAGACGTAATGCCTCGGTGCATCGTGCGACCGTTGTGAAGCGGAACCAAAAATGGCTTGACGCCTCTGTCCTCGTGATCAACAATAAGTCGTGCGAAAACCACGGCGACACAAGGGATGCCGCAGGGAGTGGTTGGGGGCATAAATCTGGCGGATGGACGTTAGTGGTGCTTTGGGTGGAATGTTATGAAATTTTACTTCGCGGCCGCATCGCATGGCGTGTTGAGCTCAAGTTCTCCTGAGTCCAGAAGAGTTGCCGTAGTTTCAAGTTGGATGGCGTCCAGCCCGTGGCCCAACTCCGTCATGCAAAATTGTCCTCTGAAGGAGAATCAGCCGGGGCGCCAGAATTCTGAAATTTGTGACGCACGAAACCTCGAAGGAGAGCAGTTGTTTCAGAATGTGTTGTTTCCCGGCAGGGAACATGGCGATGGTTCCAATGCAGAGGTTATAATGGATTGTAAGCAGAGTCGCAACTGCGCCATCCATCATGAGGATAGGGTCTGTATGGAACTCCCAGTAGTTGGGGGACACGTTCAGGACATCGTCTGCAGTAAGCTCTGTGACGGACGATTAGAAGAGCAATCGTGTGTGAATTAAGTAGGCCTAACCGTAGAGAGCCGCAATCGCTTTGGCCCGCTCATAGGAGAGTGCGATTCGCTCGTGCCATGGGAGTGATTCGGATTTGGCCTGGAAAAGGGAGGTCGAGGACAGCTCTAAGGACCGGCGCATGCTGAAGGTAGAGGAAGAGAAGGAGGGAGATCGTATCCGATGGCACTGACGATCACTTCCGCCGTTCTCATTCAGCTGTTATATAGCACCCCAACTTGGCTTCCGACGGGTACACGTGCAGTGGGTCCAATTGGAATAATTCATTCACGCCAGAGATTGGGGGCTGCATTACCACAAGAGAATCACCTTCTGGAAGGCATCATGACACAAATATCAGCAGAATCTATCGTATAGTGTGTCCTTGGAAGTTCTCCCCATTGGTAGGTTTCATGTCGCCAGATACTGGGAGCCATATCGCCAAATTCTCTCTAGAGATGTGTGCGTGGGTCGCCTTCCGTAAGGATCTTGATCGCAGCCAGGAGAATCTGTTTTGTCAAGTATTCGGCAACGGACTGACCTAGTGGTAGCGTGGAAGATGGCGGAGCGCGTCAACAGGCGTCAACCGTCAACGTGAGCAAATATGTCCGACATCAGATGGGACCATACTTCCTCCACCTCCGTCTGGTCGCGCGCCGGTGGGTCGGGTCGAATTGTGGTTGTAGGTCACCGCCTGCATGCAGCCGCGAATATCATCCGTGCCTCGTCGCCGGCATGCGTGTTGGATCAGTTCGATACGAGTCGGCCCCACTTGAATACGCTCATATAAAACTTGGCTTCATGGAGAGCCCCGGGTGCGGATTTCGACATCGGACATCAGCGGTGAGGAACGCGGTAACGACAACTGAGGATCGCAATGTTACTTCATTCTGCCCAGAACCCGACGTAGGCGTCGGCTGAAGGTGGCGCACGCCGATAATGAATGTGCCTCTACATCAATAATCGGGTATATCATTGTGAGTCTACCGCCATATGCCTACCTGCGCTAAGCGTCAGACGCGTCGATTCCCCGTCCGTCGGGAATGAAAGCTTCGATGACGTAAACCTAGGTTTAAATTAAAGAGGATTAATCGAATGTCGAGCGTCTCAGAATCAATCTGAATGTCTGCTGTGTTCGATTTCGCAGAGAGGCCGGACCCACCGTATTTCTTTTGCGTAGTCTTCCGAGCGGCCGGAGTAATCAAACGTCGATCAATCGATGGGTCGGGACCCGACTCGGAAACCATTTACTTCCGGGTCCAACTGCGACGTGTCCACCACAACAAGAGCCTGGAGTTGATGAAGGCTGCAGAGGCGAATGGCAACAATTGGACACGGAAGAAGAGGTGCCATGTTAATCGCCTAAATTGCTCCCGTTGTTCAGCATGGCGAGAAGGACGCTGAAGGGATCTAAATCTTTTGAACGGAGAAGAGGGGTGGAAATCAATCACCTAAATCGATAACGTTGTTCAGCACGACGAGACATATTGAGCTAGGCCATACTAGGCCACCACGGCCACAGCTAAGAGATGCTGAGAGTTTAGTTGGATGTATAATACTAAACGGAGAATACCGTAACCCAGGATGTCATTTCTCACCATAACGGGTAAATCAGGAACCGGGTCATATCGAGAGCCCCCAGCTCCATTGGAGTCGCCTATTCTCGCTCCGACTCTCCGGGTGTATGTAACAGTAGCACCATAATTTCTTGACGATGGGAAACAGGTCTAGAAGTTGGGGAACTGTTGAGGAGATTGCGACCGCCCATCGAAATATTCATAGCAATCCGTGGAGCTCCGTTTTTACCAGGTGAACCCGAGTGAGCCGGGACAAGCCCGTGGGTCATCAGAAAGAGATGGCGAAGATGGAGGGCCTCGCCTCCACAGAGAGAAGTACCAGAAATGAGGCCACTGTAGGCGACGGTAGGCGAGTGGCGAGGCCCAGTCGGATGAACAAGTCGGTCCGCCGAACGAACGATGGCCCATCGTTTTGGAAGGAAGCAGAAATCACGGATAAGTACAGGGCGCACTTGACTCTCGAAATTTGAAAACGACGAGCATGATAGCGAAAAGACAAAGGAGAGGCCAAATGAGAGCACCGGTGACACTAGAGATTTGGCGGATGATGGCGGATGATGGCGGATGATGGCGGATGATGGTATTAGTCATGATGCTTAGTATTACCATCACTATCTAATAATATAGCTACTACTAGTACTAGTAGCACAAGCACGCCAAAACCCTAAATCCCCGCAAGGAAATGCGCGCACGGAAATCCGTGCGAGCAAATCCGTGCGACAAATCCAAGCGTGGACTTGCCTGCGCCGAAATCTACGCGACGAAATCCAAGCGCGGAAATCCACGTGACGAAATAAGCGCGGAAATCCACGTGACGAAATCCAAGCGCGGAAATCCACGCGGCGAATTCCCTGCGGCGAATTCCGCGCGTGACCTCTATCCATGGTTTTGCCTCTCTGCTGGCATCTTCCAGCACTTTCCTTAGCTGAGTTGCTTGAGTTCAATTACATTTCAACAATACACGAGGGTGAGATGTTATAAAGTAGTAATAGTAGGTATGATGGCGGGGAGAGGGCCAATAAGGTGCTATTAGTTTTGAGGACATCTATCGTCTTCGTAGTATAGTGGTTGTGTTGTAGACTTGTGTATTTGACTCGTTAGCGTGAGGTTGAGAGTTCGATTCCCACTAGAGTCGTTTTTTTGCGCGATATCCACGCGGGGAGTTGGCTTTCAATTCCCTGCGAGGATATCCGCACAGGGAATTGATGTGCAGTTCCTTGCACGGATATCCATGCGGGGAGTTGACTTTCAATTCCCTGCAAGGATATCCATGCAGGGAGGTGATGTGCAATTCCTTGCATGGATATCCACACAGGGAGTTGGCTTTCAATTCCCTGCGAGGATATCCATGCAGGGAGTTGACATGCAGTTCCTTGCATGGATATCCATGCAGGGAGTTAACTTTCTATTCCTTGCAGGGAGTTAACTTTCTATTCCTTGCGGGGAGTTGACGTGCAGTTCCTTGCATGTCTTACAATTACAATTTCTTGCTATCCTTGCAGGGAGTTTGGATATCCTACTAAGTCATGGTAGCTGACACTTTATTTGTGCAGTGGATATCCGCCCAGGGATATCCCTGGGCTGAAATCCGTGCAGGGGATTGATGCCATCAATCCGCCATCAATCCGCCATCATCCGCCAATCCGCCATCATCCGCTAAATCTCTAGCGTCACCGGGGTATTGGGCCAAATGGGTTCTGGGCCGAATTGCGGTGCAAAGTCGATGTTTGTTTGCCATCGCCGTTGCCACGTGCTTGTCGCGTCGTTTGTATCCTCCTTTCACTTGCCAACGATGCGTCGGGCGCAAAGCGTGCGGAATTACGGAAGACCTTCGCTGGCTATCGGTGCAGACGATCTCGGAGTCCTCAGGGAAGGAAATGAATCCAACGAAGATGTTCTTCGTCGCCAGCTAATTGACAAGGATCGAGAGAATGACCGGGTTTGTTTACCCTGTCCTTCAGGCTTGTCTGGCGATTTATGCGTTGTCTTCCTCAGTTACAGTCACAAGTGGAAGCTCTCCAAGCCCAGCTTTCTCAGCGACCACCGCTCGAAACCATTCAACGACTCGAGAAAGAGTACAAGAGTCTGGATCTACTGCTAGATGGTACCCAACGCGAGAACGAGCGATGTATGTCCGAGATTGAACGGTGCGTCGTCATAGACAACCTATTACTTGCGGCATACTGACTGTATAATCTAGTGGAAAAGCGCGCGAGAAGATGCTGGAGCGTGAATTAGCTAAATTGGCCGGAGAAAACTGGCAGGTTCATTCTTGCCCTTTGATGATGGAATGAAATGCTCAATGTTTACGGTAGTCTGCACTTGACATTGCGCCAGCAAACACCTCCATGATGAACGGGAGATCCATGCTCCACCAGCGCTCTAACACCCTCGGCTCCATGCCTTCACCCGTGCTCTCGCATGCCCAGGCGCAGAGCACCGCTGCAGAACCGCCTGGTCCCGCACAGCGTCAGCTGCAGCTCGAACAACAGCAAGCTACGCTGGCCCACATCGAGCAAGTGCGCATGCTGATTATGGGAATGGAGCAGCGGCTCCAGACGCGGGAGGACAAACTGCTCAAAAGCGTTGAGCGCGCAGAGAGTGAGGGGCGTAGATTCGAGGAGCTGAGGAGTGAGATTGTGAATAGTTCGTAGAACATCGAGGCATTTTTTCTTTCGCTATCTCTCTGTCATTTCCTATACTCATGTGTACACCGGGACGAACCAAATCAGACTCTTTCTTATATTTAACCATACGCGGGCAACGAATAGGTCCATCCTAATTGAGACACACCGCGGACGGCGATGTTAAATTGGAGTTTCTGACAACGAGACATTATGACCTCGCTGGGAAAAAAACAGTACACGCCCATAAATTAAACTCAAGACCGGGCTGCTCAAAAGTATCAGATTCGGCGTTCGCTGTGAGCCTTCACAAAATAAAACCGATCTTCCTCTGACTTGGCGATATTAAAGATAGCGTCTCAGATGTCCTCAAAAATCATCCGCAAGCTCCGTTACGAGGTCTTCCGGACATCGTCAAGCTGACGCGAGAAATGTTAACATGCGCGATATCCGGAAGCCGCGAATCTCGCCTGGCTACAATTTATCTCTCGCCTGGCTTCAATTTATCTAAGGGGTCAGTGAGGGGTAGGAATCGGTTCTCTTCGGGTAGCATCCCGGGTGCGCAAGGGCGCGAGAACTGATGCCCGCGCAAACTAGCTAGTTCAAGACTAGTACAGAGACTAGTACTGTAAGGTACTGTAGGACCCCGGAATGTACTGTCGAAGGCTAGGTTCCCAAAATCCCCAATCTGGGGATTTTTGTCCGGACAGTTTTTGGCGGAATCTGGGCGTTTTTGTCCGTCCTGGACCTAGCCGAGGGCTGATGGGATCACCCAAAAAGGGTAATTTTCGCTCCCACGACCAAGAAAATGCCAATTTTTTCTTTTAGCCCTGTTTTTAGCGTCGTTTTCGTCAAATTGTAGCGATCGAGCGAGTTTCCGCACCGAAACAAGTCAAAATAGGTGGTTTTCGCCAAAAAAAGTTGGACCCAACCTCGGCCAGATCTCAAATTTTGTCCGGACAGGACCTGGCATTTTTGCCTTCAACCCCCAATTTTTGTCCGTCCTGGACCTAGGTTTGGAGGGCAAATCGTCAAAAATTTGTCCGGCACCGGACCTGGCCTCCCAGGGTATATTCCGGGGTCCTGGTACTGTACGCCATGAAACAGGGTGATCGGTCCATTTCCCCGCAACTCCTTTGGATCAAATATGATGACGTCGATCGCGTTTAGATTCGGCCGACGATTTCAAGTTATCCTTGTTTCTTTTGCAAGCCCCCACAACTTGACTCATACAATCTTTTCCTCTCTTTTACAGCCATGTCCGACCCGTCCTCCAAGTCCAAGTCGTTGGACGCCGACGCGATCGAAATGGCTTCTCGCGTCCTTCCTCCTTCATCTCTCAAGTCTGCTGCTGCTACTTCGACAGTTTTCGTCGACTCAGCGGTCCTGAGCCACGAGCATTCGGCTTTTTCGAATGACGTTCCACGTCTGAGAAATGTCAATGAATCTGTCCTACCCCCTGTGGATGGTGGAATTGGAGCTTGGTCTTTCGTACGCAGATATCTACCAATTCTGGCGTCGCGTAGAATCTAACCGATAGACAAAAGCTGGCCGCTGCATTCGTTGTCGAGGGTATTGTTTGGGGGTTCCCGAATGCATACGGGATCTTTCTAGACTGTGATATTTTTTTCTTCGCGCTTATGTACTTCTGATCGACGTTTTTGACCATGATAGCTTACCTTCAAGACCCACGTTATTCTTCACAAAAGAGTGCTACGTCTCTTCTTCCGCTCACGGGGACGCTGTCATCCGGGATAATTTATTGTTCTGGTATTTTCGTCCAACTGGCTGCGAGGACTATGTTTTAAATTCCAACAGCATCGGTGATTAATCCCATTGCTGCTCGCTATCCGCATCATCGTCGCAAGGCGATGTGGCTTGGAGCAGTTTTATGTTGCGGGTCTCTTTTCGCGGCAAGCTACGTAACCGAGGCTAGCCCGTCCGTTCATATGCCCCTCGACTTTGCTTAGGATTGTCTCCCCAGATTTTCCAATTGATTCTGCTCCAGGGTGTCGTGTATGCCATCGGCGGATGTATACTTGACAGTCACCTCTCTATTGCAACTCTGACACAACTGTAGTCCTACTCTATTTGCCGTGCATGGCCTACATGTCGGAGTGGTTCGTCGCTCGCAGAGGCATGGCGAACGGCATTCTCTTTGCCGGTGTGTTCGAATCTCCGCATCCGTTCAAGTAAATTTCACCTTGTATCCAGGCACTGGGGCGGGCGGTGTAATCCTTCCGCTGGTGTTACCGCCGTTGATATCTGCCTATGGCTCCTCAAAAACACTCCGCATCCTTGCGATCGCCATCGCGATTCTCCTTTTTCCGCTTCTGCCCTTCGTGAAGGGCCGCCTTCCCCAGACTCGAGCGCACATACACGGACCGGCGCCCCGTGGAGCAGCAGATTGGATGAAACAAAAGTCCTTCTGGGCCTTCATCGCCGTCAACACCCTGCAAGGATTTGCATATTTCGTGCCCATTACGTATCTGCCTAGTACGCTGACCGCTTCATCCCTGCATCCCAACGACTCATCGTGAAACAGCGTTCGCCAACGATCTTCATATTACTTCTTCTAACTCGGCCGTCACGCTCGCGATGTTGAACGGTGCGCGCCCTGCCACTAGTTTGTCAGTTAAACTCTAATCGTTGAACCAAACACAGTCGGATCGGTAGTAAGTCGTCTGGCGATCGGGTATCTTTCAGACAAGGTCAACCCGTGGATCTTGGCACTTTCAACTCTCCTTACGACCTCAGTGACGACATTTATCCTCTGGGGCGTCCTCTCCCACTCCCTCGCCGGACTTCTTGCATTCGGTGTAGTGTATGGAGGTGTTGCGGGCGGGTGGAGCAGTCTATGGACGGGCTTTGTCAGACCTCTTGCCAGTATGTGTTTCATTACTGATTCTCTCCCTTGCGAGTGAAACAGCTTCTAAACACGGCACGTAGAGGAAGACCCTGCCATGTCCACGACACTTTATGGCTACCTGCTGCTTTCTAGAGGCATAGGGAGTATCGTGTCGACCCCGATCTCAGCGAAACTGTACTCCCAGCCGCATAATGTCACCGGCGACGTGCAAAACATTGGATTCAACGTGGGGGAGGGACGATTTGGGACGATGATCATTTATGTGGGGACCTGCTTTGCGGGTGCGGCTGGCATCTCCGCACTAGGTTGGGCGATGGATGTTCGCCAAGTCCGCCAGAGCAGCCGTGCCTCGGACTCGGAGTGAGGCGCGAGAATCGACGACCTTACACTCAGGCGGGTTTATTTAAATTTTAAATTTGTACGTTTATCGTTTGTTACAATACAACCTCTACTACTAAGTAATCAAATGGAAAGGCCTTTTGTTTTGATTATCGGGTGGTCTGCGTCTCGCTAGATTTTTTATTCAAGATGTTCTACCGCGGAAGCATTCGGCGAACATTGTGAACACCTAACGTAAAGCCACGATCACGTGCAGATCATCTTTCTTGCAAAACAGGATTTCGCCCCAAATCAACTCCTGACCGAGCCTACATCAAAAGTCCTGATCTAGCCCGACTTTTTCTCCCGCCAAGACTGCTGACCGAACCCGGCTATCAACCGTGAACCGAGCCCCATCCAACCGTTAATCGAGCCCAACGCTACTGTGAACTAAGCCCGATTTAACCACTGACTGAGCCCGACTTTTAACCACTGACCGAGCCCGCCTTTTAGTTCCTGATCTTGCCCGGTTTTTTTAACTCCTGACCGAGCCCGACTTTTAGGTTTTCAACCGCTGACTTAGCCCGACTTTTATATTATCAACTCCTAACTGAGCCCGACTTTTGGGTTTCCAACTCCTGATTCAGCCCGACTTTTGGCTTCCAACTCCTGGCCGATGCAATGTGTACTACTACCTATGTATAACAACTACATGTGCGTTCAACTCCCATTTCCAGGACAATACAATTTTATTTCAAGGCAGGCTAATTTTATCTATGATCTTCTTTTATTTCTTGTTGGTGCGCTCGCTTCGGCGAGGCACCACAGTCAGAGGCAATGGGTCAGAAGAAATAAGAGGAGTCAATGGAGATCCACTGCTTCCATTCCAATCAGTTTCAATAAGAAAATATTATATAGGCTTACATTGGACTTTCAACCTGCTTGTCGGGTGTAGGGGGTCTTCAGAAATTGTTTCAGGCATCATTCTCATATGAACTGTGTGGTGCTTACTGTGATAAAACTTCTACGTCGGACCCGATTTCAGATGCCGGAGGTCTGTTTGAGCACGTTAGCTGCTTCAATTTTATCTAGATGGTGCTCACGAAGTTTCAACGGGCATATCCGAGTCGTTGCCGCACTCTTCGTTCTCCCCACTCTCAATTGGCGCCGTTTTAAGCTTCATCAACTCCCCGAAAATAACAAATCTGAATTTCTGAACGGCCTCTGGAGTAATGACTTTATTCAAGCGAGTGAGGTCGTTGGATTGCCGGAAGCTAAGCAGGGACATGACGAAACATGTATGGGGTCCACAGTCGAAGCTATTGACTTGATATGGTTGGTTCTGGTAGAATGTTTTTCAGTGAAAAGACCGGTCAGAACAATCATACCTGCGGACAGGGATCCATGACCCATTCCGACCAATTGATAGCACTGTTCAAACTGAGAAACAGACGCTGTAACCATTCTCTGATCAACTGGAGGCGGTCAGAGAAAGGGGCCAATTAATGAATCGCAAGAGGCCTCACATGAAATATTTTGGCATGAGGGCTAACATTCCAGTCGCGCACTGGTTTTGACCTCCATGAATCGAAGATGGCCAGATATTTCTTGTCAAAATCTACAAAAGCGCAAATCCAATGTGCTGGCACATAGATCGCGAGAATGATGGCACGAGTCTCATGCTCATTGAACCACTAAAACGGTGCATTAAATAAATTGACACTTCAACGTTGAATGCCAAATCCCTCGCCTTGTTTGTGCCGCGAATAAATCGTTTCCACCAATTTTCAAGTTTATTTTTATCCGGCGACTTGCTACCGGCATTCTTCCGGATTTGATTGAAAAACCCGTTCTGTAACACTTTCGTATCCACTGACGATTCAGCATCAAGATGTGCCACCCATTCGTTAATAATGTCGCAGTTTATCCAGCCCTCGGGGTCGGAAATCCGATAAAGGTGGTCTAGAAAGAGTGGCGCAGCGAGACCCACAAGCTTGTGACGTTTTCCAGAAAGTCTCAAGCAGAAATCATCGGCCTTGAAAGCACATGAGGAACCCGAAGACTCAGACGATCACATCGGCTTACCAGCTTCTTCATCGTCTTAATGGTTTCTTCGTCCGACATGATTCCTTCATTCTCGGGCACAGAGTCTTCGCGTTGTGGAGCCTTTTGCTGAGTCTTGGATTTCTGGTTTGGCTTTGGCGACAACTCTTTAGGTTCCTTCGTTGATCAAATCAGTTTGTTGTACGCCACTAGAATAAAACGAAGCTTACTTCAAGTTTCATTGTCGTACCATCCTCAGCGCGCGCGATCCACGGGGGCCGTGAGGCAATCTGCGGGCAAGTTGTCAGGTCAAATATTTGACGCAATTTATGACAATCGTACACAAGAAGTGGACAGACCATGGCGTTCAGTCTTGCCAAAATGCTTCAAGAGAGCATTCAATGCTGTCTCTTCGAGACCGCCCTCACCGATGCGCCAGGACATCCAAATCTCCTTCAGGTGCTGTCTGACCCGCGACGCCTTCAACTTTCGGAGTTGTAGCACTGTCTGGTCGGAAGTAATGTTGATCCCAGAAATTTGCAAAAGACAGAAACCAGTGGCCCAAAACCCACACGATGCACCGTCCTGTTGCACGTCAAGAGCGGCTACAGTGTAACCCTTTCCAATCCACACATCTGGCTATTTTACCAAGGTTGTAAGTCACTAGTACATAAATAGTGATCTGGAGACTTACGTCGTCTCCGTTGAAGTATGCAGCAATAGTGTGCATGTCCGCAATGATATTGGTGCTATCGCGGATCTTCTGATGTTTGTTTAAGGGATCGATACACTCCAGGTAGTTGCCAAAATGCCGAAACAGTAGCCAGTGTTCCCGGCCGTTTATGTCTTCGTCACGGTGAAGGAAAAGAAATATAGTAGGATCAATTAGCTTCAAATAATAAGCCAGGTGTTGGAACAGTGATCCGTCACTGAATGGGCCCTTGTTTAGATTGTTAGGAAAATCTCGCTTGAATTCTTCTCGACCACGTACATTTGCCTTGGTGTGATCGGTGCGCGCCTCTTCGTTGGCACGATCTATGATATCCTGTGCTCGGATTGTCCAGTCTATAGTACGCAAAGCTTTAGCCAGTTGGCTAAAGTAAGGGGGGATGACGAGGATTCTCGATCCGAGACATGAGCTCAGCGCCATAGCTATATCAGTAAAGCCTTGCCCCTCATCTTCGCGCATTTGATACAACTCATCATCCCACCGCCTCAGGTCGTCTACCCCGTCAAACATATGTGATTCATTGGCACGATCTTCAGGTTCGCGCTCTGCAAGGCGATGCTAGGACAGGCACTGAGGTGAACTCAAAAGCAGAAAAATAACTAATTTTACGAACCTGACGTCCTTTCGCGAGCTTCCCGGCTTCCTTGCGATGTTTTTTCTCCCCTTCTCTGCCTTCTCTTTCTTCGCTTTCTCTTCTTTCTGCTCTTTTTTTTGTTGTTTACGTTCCTCTGCCAGTCTCTGCTCGTCGTGAGATGATAAGCAAGGCTTGATGACTCGAAACACTGCTGACTCACCTTCTTTTCCTTCTCGTCAGCTTCCTTCTTGGCCGGGCTCGAACCGGGGAGAAGACTGTCTGGATGGCCACGTTTAGGACCTGGCGGCTGAGAGAATTTGACAACCCTCTTGGGTTTGGAAGCGTCCTCTGATGCCGAATCTGAGTCGCGAGCTTTGTCATTTTTGGCTTTGCCTGATGTGCGAGCTGGATGAAGAGCTTTGGTGCCAGGCGCACGTCCTGCACTGACTGTGAAAATATAAGGTCAAAACTGATACGATGGACGAGTTCACGTACGTTGGCTGGCAGTTCTCTTCAGTGGATCATCAATATCGACACCGTCCGAATTGCCATCGGTATCTTCACTTGTGTTGTTGTCTGAACCGCTAGGGCTGCTGTTGGGTTTCCAAGGATTGATCTTGCTCTTCACTTGCTCCAAGAACCGCTCTAAATCGGCCTCAACAGTGCGATCTGAGCGTCGCTGGGGCTGGCGGCCAGTTTGCTTTTTCTGCGGATTGTTTTTCTGTCCTTGTGCCGCCTTTCCGCGGATCTTTCGTATAGTTTCCAAATCTATAGTGTAGACTCAAGTTCAAACAAGCCCTCGGCATAGTACTCAACAAGTCTCACCATTGTAGCGCTCTACATTTCCAAAGTCTATCTCTAGTTTAACAGCAAATGTGTGTTCACAAGTCTTGTCGGTTTGACGATATTGTGGGCAGTTGCATATAAGTTTCCCATGCTTGTCTTGGGTAACAGTGTAGTAGTCGGGCGGCTCTGTGGACATTGGCTCCGACAGGAGATTTAAAGCTGTAGGTCAACAATCATCAACAATGCAAAGTCGAGAAGTCGGCAAAGAATATTAATGCAGGAACGGACAACAGCAGGCACAAGCACAAGCAGCTCAATCCAAAACTCCCTGTGGTACATCTGATTTCGAAAGAAATTGATGGCCTCTGCAGGGAGTACAGGAACGAGTGCAATGTGCCTGCTCCACCCGATATGCAAGCGATTAGACAAAGTTTTGGTCGAGTCTCGGCTCGTACGCGGTATTGAAATGCACAATTGGATCACCTCAGAAGAAGGAAGCACCACAAACAACCAGCATGAGTCTCTAGCATTAGATTACACAGCACGCGACAGCCATCAAAGGCTAATCAAGGGCAATTCGGAAAAGGTTCCGCGGAGGCTTTTTTTTGGATGTGCGAATGGCCAGGAGAAGGACAAAAGGACCGAAGTTCAACTGGCATAGATAGAAGACGTAGATTACGGCGAAGGAGCACAAGTTGGGACTTGCAGTAAATTGATGCCATAGGCAAGTGTCGACAGAGCAGATTGTATCCCTACAACTTTGGCTTGCAAAGAGACGATATCCCACAAGGAATCCTGGCGGCAGAAGGTGTGGGAGGCCGTATTTAAATCGACCCAAAAGGCGCGGTGTCAGGCTTTACAAGTGGCTGTGTGATCGTAAAAGGCTGACACCTACGCAATTGGGTGGCTGTGCTTGCAATCATCGTGTATCTTCATTGAGTTTAAAGGTCAACCACTCATGTTCGTTTCATGTAAAAAAATAGGAAACATAGAACTTCAATGCAGGAGTCACATACATTTTTTCAGAATATATTCACGGGCCCCCCTGTCCAGGATAAAATCACAAAGAAAATCGAATTTTTTGGCCACTTGCTAACGCTGAACGTGTTCCCAGCAAGAAAGACACTAGTATTGTATTATAATGAGAATTAAGCATGGGAAACCCATACATGCAAAGTATCTAAGACAATACTAGTTCTCCGAGTCTACAACTGTATGGGAATTTGCAACCCGCCAGGTGCGTTCTCCAGATGAGTTACGGGGCATGGGAATATTCGCACCTCCAGCGTTCCAGAGTCTGTGACCTCGCTCCGCAATTTTAAATGCCTTCTTATCCACATTTTGGCTCCCCAGCTGCCAATTCTCATAGTATGAAAACCACTCATTTGCAATGATCATGACCAGCCGATAGGCACTGAATTACGTCTGAGGTTAAAGCAGCCCGATTGAAGTCAGAAAACTCACGATTTGTTTGCCCGGTTCTCGAGGAAGATTTGATCAAAGGTTTTGAATGCGCGTTCGGTCCAATTGTTAGTTGAGATGATATCCCGATTGCGACCGGCAGGAAGGCCAATGTCCGTCCACGAATCTTGATAGATAGATGAGGATTGGATGCCAGCCGCTGTCAAGGACTGCGCACCTCTCCATAGTGGAATAAACCAATTGCGTTCGAAATATTGCATGATCATTGAGGTAGTATTCGCATTTGCGAAAGACTCGATGCGCTCTTTGAACGTTCCAACCTCAGTGTCCCAGTGAGCATCCACACGGCACCGCTGAAGCTCCCGGACTGCGTGAAGGAGCTTGTCCTTGCATTTCCTGGAGAGTTTCGGGCGTGAAGTGCTTGTGTCGTGGTCACGGTCCCATCTCAGAATTGCCTATGAGATGAATACAAAATCAGTTGCACACAATAAATACTCAGCTTGCAAATAGATTACTTGAATAACGTGAAACTGGCACAAGCGCACGAGGGTATCGGGCCACACTGTTCAAGGAATTAGCTGGCATTATAAAGGGAAGAAGAAGACGCTTTACCAGCTGAAATGGCATTTAGTTCTGCCCCCGATTTATCGATCATCACGAACAACGGAACCCAGTTCCAGTTGTTATCCCTGACACGCTTCGCCGCTGCCATGAGTTGTGGTGCAAAGTGTGAATGTGATGGATGAACTTTGACGTCCCCTGATATTGTGATATCGTCAATAACCGGAGTGAAATCGTAAGTGGGGGTGATAACCTACCGCTGAGCAAATCTTTGGCCATGCTTTCAACCAGGTCCTTGACTTCACGCAGAAAAGTCTCGAGGGTTTCCGCCGTCACGTTTGCTGAGAGATATACAGGACCTTTGATTGGTTCAGAATGCGCCTTGGAAAACTGACCAAA
Source organism: Mycena epipterygia (assembly GCA_029281465.1). Taxonomy (NCBI): domain Eukaryota; kingdom Fungi; phylum Basidiomycota; class Agaricomycetes; order Agaricales; family Mycenaceae; genus Mycena; species Mycena epipterygia. The sequence continues at coordinate 1,031,688 of JARJCQ010000025.1, read as the reverse complement.
GAAGACTAAATACCTGGAAGCATCCGGTTATTCTGATCAATTGTGGTGATGAACGTCACTGGTGCGCGGTTCTCGTTCTTGTGGCGCCAGCAGGAATCGAGACCGATTCCATTGACGAATGCCCATAAAAGGATTGACTGTACTGCGTGGACACTTTTTATGCCGGTCGCAAATCTGGAGGGAGGGTTTGTAGACATATCCACGGGGCGATAACTATGGAAGGAGTGTGATGCGAGGGAAATTGGTTTCATATGTATCACTCACCCAAAGATTTTATCTGGATGCTCCTTGGCAAAGATTCCAATTGACTTGAGAGGGTCTGTATCCAGCCGTCCAGCACGTCGAATGTTACTGACAATATTGTCGACTTGGGAAGCAGTCGGCCGTCGAAACATTGGTGTGTTCTGTTCCTCGTACGCTCTATCTAATCCTGGAAAATGGTTAACCAAGTCCGGAAGTGGTACGTCTACTTACTTCTTTTGATGCGGCCCGCGGTCATGTTGGCCAAACTTGCATACTCCATGATGCATTGACGAATATGCTGTGACATTCCAAGATATTCGTCAGCTGCTTCCCAGTGAGTGAAGCGCTGGAAAATGACAGCCTTTGAAAGGTCATTCGAGTAAACCTCAACCTGAACAAATTTAGAACACTGCTCCGGAAATAAAAAAAGAAAACATACATGGAGCACAACGTCATGAGGACAACGGCGTTTCTTGTATTTTTTTTCGCCGTCGGAGTCGTATTCCTCGGCCGTTACCTTGGTAGTATGTTTTCCGTTTCTCTTGGAGTGACTTCGGTGCTCTCGATAACCATCTGAATCGTAAGACTGGTCATCTGAGTTTGAAGGCGGAACGTCGCTGCAATTCCCGTTGCATCTATACTCTGTCCGGAAAACTGGCCGAGGGTCACGAGAAAACTGTTTCGGAGCCTCACAATCAGGTGTAATCCACTGGATGAAGAACGGCCGCGCTCGGATGTCCCTTGGCCGATCAACAGGGTGGCCAAGGTGTTTTACCTCTACAAGATTGTCGGCGGCTTCGTAACCGTGAGGACCGTAATCATTCCGCTGGAATTATATATGAGGACACTGTGGCGCGAGTGGAACGGACGTACCCATTGCTCAAAGGTTTTGAAGATTTCGGCGGTTTGGCTGGAGCCCACTCGTCGCCAGCCCGCTTCCTTACTATGCTGCACTCTGTTCAACGCCCTCGGCTTGCGCTTTTTTTGTGGTTTCAACTCGTCTGTATCACTGCCACTGCCACTTGCACTGTCCGAGTTGGGCCCGGCGGGTTGTAGATGCGGCTGCAGTGCAAATGCAACTCTGAGAGCGGTGTGTGGCGAAAATTTGGGTACTTTTTTGGGGCGAGACAATTTTTCTTGGGCATCTTTCTTGACAGGTGTTGTGGGCATTTCGTAAAGAGTTGCTGGAGGAGTAGAAGCTCGCTCAGGACCCGGAGGCCCGTCTGAACGTTGTTTGCGATTAGAGTGAGAGGTTTGCCCACCCTTTCCTCGAACGGGCTGAGCGATTCAATTAATGAAAAGGAGGGAATTCCGAAATATTGACACGCACAGCCTCGGGTCTCGGCTTTCGCGGTCGGGTCTTCTCTTCATCCTCATCCGAGAGTACGATGTTTGTTACCTGATGCACCAATTTAAAACCGGACGGAGAGCTGAAAGTGAAGAAGTTACCCGAGTTTTTTTGATTTTTGATTTTTTAGCAGGTCGGGGCGAAGGCGAAGGAGGTGAATGAGGGGGAGCCCCTCCAGGAATGCGAAGTCTCAAAAACAGATGCGAGCCCGATCCGAGCCCCAGAGAATCTACGGTGTCTGTCCACAAAATTTGTCGTCCACCAGAAATGAAATAATACTGCTCCTGTCGACCTTTGGTGACAAAACCATGAGTCTCTAGATGCCGAAATATATCCTGGACTGTAGTGGCCTTGGTTACCACTAAAAAATGGTTAATTAACTTGAAATATCATAGTAAAATGCAGCTTGCCATGGGAAAGAGATCGAGAAATTGCGCCCATGATGAAAATTGTGAATGACGAAGGCTGGGCTTCCTCAGACGTGCCGCACAGTTTACGCATCCGACGTTGTGACATGAAGGAATAATGAGACCGGTGGTACCGACGAGCGACAACAAGCAAGAGGAGCTGTTGGTAACGAAAGAAGCGAGGGAATATAATGTCACCTAATACAGTCAAGTTCAGTGCGGCTGAGTGATTTGGGAGGAATGTACTGACAGATGCACAGTGATAATAATCCATACCACACAGCGAGATAACCAGAGATATAGGTGATGTCTTGGGCGGAGTGACCACCAATTATTCCGGATAGAATGCAGGCAGGGAGGAGGGTTACTGCGGGCAATAAGAACAGTAGAAAGTTCATAAGGATCCACTCAGTAGAGTGAAAAGCGGCGGCTTGGGGGGTGGAGTCGAAAAGGGTACCCCGACCTGTACCGTCAAAACAAATTCAAGACCGCCCAAAACAAGCAAGTAGCGAATGGCGTACTGGGAAGGTCCTTACTGCGGGGACGGACTTCATAGTAGGGCACTGACACTTCACCCATAATGAATAGCCTGCAGGATACGAGTATCCCTCGAAAAGATGGACTCGTACGAGAAGAAGATTTTCCGCAACATCAAATTGGCATGCGGTCGCGGCCCGGGCAGCTCGATTGGAAATTGAAATTGAGTGAGTGAGGACTCGAGGGAGTGCACAGTGTACTCAGAGTTATGTTAAATTATAGAGAAACATGCATATTAGCGACAGCCGAGCAGACGGCACTTGAAAAAACAGAATCCCAAAAGTCGGGCTAGATCAGGAGCAGAAAGCAGAAAAGCCGGGCTCGGTCAGGACTCGAAAATGTAAAAGTCGGGCTAAGTCAGGAGTTGAAAGTCGGGCTAGATCAGGTTTCAAAAGGTGGGCTTGGTCAGTGGTAGAAAGTCGGGCTCGGTCAGTGGTGGAATCAGGCTCGGTTGACGGCTGATTCAGGCTCAGTTTGCAGTGGGGTTGGGCTCGGTCAACAGTTCTGGAGAGGCTTGGTTGACAGTCAAAAGTCGGGCTCGGTCAGGACTTTTCGTGGCAGGCTAGATCAGGACTTGAAATCCGGGCTAGATCAGCACCTGATTTGGGGCGAAATCATATTTTGGATCTTTCTTTCCTTCCTCCCTCAAGCCCGCGCGCCTACGACGCCCGCCTAACGCCATTTCCCGCCCTACCACCATGTATATTTCTTTATATCTTGCCCTTGCATTCTTAGCGTCTCTCTTGTCCGTCTGCGCGACTTCAGTCAGCTCTCTCCATCCAACTCGCAACTCGAGCCGCAGCTAACACCTTAAAACAATCCGCAGCCGTTCAACGCGCTTACGCTGTCCGCCCCCGACGGCTCTATCAGCGCGAGTTTGATAGCGTTTGGTGCCACTCTGACGCAGTTGTCGGTACCGACCAAGGACGGGCGGCGCGCGGACGTCGTCCCCGGTTACGACGACAACTCGCGCTTGCTGACGGATCCTGGGCACCCCGTTCTGATGAGTGCTGATCTATTCTTAATCGTTGCTTAAATCCTTACACCCGCTGCAAAACGCGATAGTGGGGCGGTATGCGAATCGCATCAAGAACGGTGCGTGTTGCCGCGGTCGTTTTCAGTCTCATAAACCCCGCATTGTAGGAACGTTTTCGATCCCGATTACCAAGTATCCGCAGCCTCCTGCGCCGAATGTGTTCCACACGCCGCTGAATGATCACAATGGTGCGTGCAGTACATTCGGGTTCTGTGTTTTGATGTTGACAATGACCACCTTGCAGGCGAGGTTGGCCTTGATCTCAGTGCCCGAAGAGCTGTGTAACATGAGTATTATAGGACACGCTACATGGTGGGATCTACGGCTGGGACCGGCGCAACTGGACGCTCGTGAGCACATCGCCGACGAGCGTCACGTACCAGTCAGCCGTCTTTCGCTTTGCGTACTTAACATAAATTCTCAGCTGAGGTACGTACACAGACACATCGATTCCGCGGATGAAGGGTTTCCCGGGACCGTCATTGTAACCGTGCGTCCACCCCTTGCGCAACAAACGATTACATTTATTATAAGTTAATCTCGCAGGCGACACACTCGGTATTCAACGGCTCAATCCTGCGCACGGCCGTGCACGCGACTGCGACCGAGAAGACGCCCATCATGGTCACGCAGCACATATACTGGTACACCAGCTCCCTATCACCCTAATAATCAGCACATAATTAATATTGACACACTATATAGGAATCTCGATGGGTTCCTATACGCCGACAGCACCGACATCATGGCACACACGCTGCACATCCCGGGCGGGGCGCGAGTGATCGAGGTCGACGGGGACATGATCCCGACGGGCACGCTCATTCCCGTGCCCGGGACGCGCTTTGACTTCCGTGAGCCGCACGCGATCGGGCAGGCGTTCGAGGCGGATTCAAGTGCGCTACAAGTTCATGTCAAGGTGGTTTTTGTGTATTGACACGCGCGCGCAGACTTTACGGGATACGACAATGCGTGGGTGTACGGCGATGGCTCGGGCGGGGGGCGTACGGTGCTCTACAGCGCGCGGTCAGGGATTAGGTGCGCAAAGACTCCATGCAACCGGTTTAAATTTTAATCCACGGTTTAACGGCAGACTCGACATCGTGACCGACCAGCCGGCGGTGCAGATGTACACCGCGTCGCTGGATATGCCGCGCAAGGAGGTGCATGGCGGGCCCGGGAAGGAGTACGGCCCGCACTCGACGGTCGCTCTCGAGCAGGAGGGGTGGCTGGACGCGATTAATACGCCCGAGTGGGGCGTGGACCAGATTTGTGAGTCTTCTTCCTTCATGGATGGAAGGTGTTGTCGCTGACTGAGATGTAGATCATCCGGGGCGCGAGTTCGTGTGGAATGCGGAGTATCGGTTTTCTGTTGTTGTTTGAGTTTGGGTCGGTGTATAGTTTTGTAGCAGTCATATTACCACGAGAAGGTCTGTCTTTTCATAGTTGGATAGAAAGTCCAAGGTTAAGTACGCCAAAGTACCCCGAAGCGGTAACGCAGCTAATCAGGGCCGTGTGGTCAATGTGGTCGCATCCATCATGTCTTCCATTGAGGCGATAAAACAGATTTGAAGTGTACGCGCCTTCTTGACTGAGGGAAACATAACCGATATCAGGAGTTGCAAAATTTGCTGAACTTACTGAACTTGCATAGACTAAACGGGGCCGGGGAAAGCGATTTCTAGATCATCCTGAATTTACCCAGTTGCCAGTTGTGGAATTTCATGTGAGCCTCTTTGGTCGACAACAATTGAAACCCAACAATTGCCCAACAAACTAATAAACCGGCTGGTTTGTGTTTGTAACTGAAAATACTTGAGCATTTAATGTAAGCCAAATAATCAAAACTTGGAGGAAAGCACACCGGTGACCATATTGAAAAGTGTGTGGATTTATGTAGCTGCTGACGTGCCTGCAAACTGCGGTCCCTCTCTTGCAAGTTGACGGGAATCAGAGATACAAAAGAGGTGGCCTTACCCAGAGATAACACTCTCACACCCAGATCTGGACCGTGCTTGGGAGGTGCCCTCGACATTATTGTTGATGTAGAGTGTCCAAGTGTTGTGGATGAGACCAAGAAGTCATGTCCTCGTCGTCCAGATTTATATCAAGCAGGGCATCATGTCGTGCGTTGCCAGTCGCAGGCGAATGACCAATAACGACACTCCGGAAATTGATTAATCGAAATTAAAAATGTGCGTGCAGACAAGAGTAATTGCTCTGGATAAAGATCTTCTGCTTAATGGAATCTGACAGTGGCATGGTATGTAACATGATTTCCATTCTGCATGTTCCAAGTGCTGTGTAATTTTAAGAGACGAGAACGACGCGTGAGTAGTTAGGTAGAATTGCACGACCGGATAACAAATACCGATCCCAGGAATTAGCATACACCAGAAGAAGAATAAACTTAATGTTTGCGGCCCGGTGACGAAAGCCATTGGTGGACAAGTTGCTAGGGGATGGGTTTCCGCGGGTGATTGATGCCTCAGCTTCAGTGGAGAAGAAACTATTGATCTCGCGATGGACCCAGCTTCAGATCTCTAATAGTGTCAACGCATGGTGCTGAAGAAGTGAGGACGTCAAGGATTGAATGCATGCATGCCGCTGGACCGAAGAAAAACAGTCAGGACCGGCAACGAAAAGCATTGTCAATGTGCGTATGTGACGCCAGTAGTATTAGCGAGCACCCGGCTATGATGAGTGGTGGAGGCGAGATACTTTAGATTGAGCACGGTCTTGAGAGCTGCTGAAGCATGAGCGCGAGGCGTGGTTTCCGCGTTCAAGTTAGGAGGGCCACAGAATCAGGTTGCGCAAAGAGCCTGAGCAATGTTTAGAAGGCGGACGAGTCAAGGAGGGGCGAGGACGGGGATGGTATGAAGGAGAAGCTGTGAGGCGAACGGCAAAGGGACGGCGGTCGCCGGTGAAAGCGGAGCGCGCGTGGAGGAATCCCGAATCCGGCCCTAGTGCAAGGGGGGAGGTCGGACAGAACACGGCTAGATAAAGGCCACCGTTTAATAAACTCCAGAGTCGACGTGTCGGTGCCCGCGGCGACCGCCTGCCACGCGATCTTGTTTTTAGCTTGCAGCACGTCGCCCGCGCGCTCGAGGATCTTGTTTTCGACGTTGTCGACTTGGAGGGTGATGCCTGAAAAGAGAAGCGAGGCCAGCTAGCGCAGGTAGAATAGAGAGCACACGAGCGAGGAGAGAGAGCTCAGAGGATGGTTGAGATGGAGGGAGGATGGAGGGAGAAAGGGTTTGATGCGGAGGCAGGTGACTGACAGGTGACAAAGCAATAACAAAGCGTGTCTTCTTTTTCTGGACTTCCTTCTGAACTTGTTCTCGCTTTGTGTTGGCTTGAGTACCCGCTCAACAGCGATCTCTGAAGCATGGCCCAGTAGATATCAACTACCCCTTCCCAAGCCTGCCAACGCTCTTTTCATGCCTTATTCAACCGCCTCTGAGTCCGTCGTCGTCCCGGCCGAATCTCGACGTTGGATATTGCTAGGCCGAGCCCGGGAAACACTGGATTGTGAAGCAATCAAGAAGCGATGGTGAAGCATACGTGATCTGGTAAATGCTGAGAACTATATGTACAACTGAACATATTTTCGCTCTGCTGTGACTCGTCAAGGACAGCCAGCACCCCATACAGCCAGCACCCCATGGAGCCATGGAACACGACAGAACACGTGCATACGACACTCCGCCGACGGCCAGGGTAGTGTTAGGAATCACGGTAGGTAGGTGCGGAAACGTATCAAGTTGCCTTTCGCCGATATTTATCCGCCACGCGTTACTAAATCTCTGAGGTTAGCGGCCATTTAAGCCCTCCTATCTGGCTCTTCTTGATTTCCTACCGCTATGTCTTCTGCTATCGAACTCCACGCTCTGCCTCAGCTATCCGCGGAACCAACTATCAATGGCGCAACGATGTCGAAAATCGACAAAAATGTGGCTCCTCGTCTAAAGCAACACGTATTCCGGGAGCGCATCCAGCTTCTCGGTCTCTACTGGTGGTACGCACTTTCTCAACTCCATAACGACTTGGGATATTTTCTTACCTGACCGCGGCCCCTCAGCATGTTCATGGCAGGGTGGAACGATGGTGTGTATATACTGCCCAGTCTCTCTTAACAGACACTTCATCGCAGCGGACTCATAATCCAGGCACCGCTGGTCCTCTGATTCCTAGAATCCAGAATGTTTACCATGTATGTTCAGCCTCCTGTCTAATCCCAAACATTAACCCTTGTCCCAGGTCGGCTTCGCTGTTGTGTCCCTCACATTCGTTTTCGCGTGTGTGGGATTCATTGGAGGTGCATTGATAAACGTGCCGTTGACGGACAAACTAGGTAACATTTACTGGGATTTAGTGGAGTGCACTCATAAACGTCGTCTAATACACTAGGATTTGGAAAGGTATTTATTCATTTGTTCTTTCTAACTACATCGTCACACCCTCCGTCCATAAAGATGATCGTATTGGGTTAGCATCACATGCATTTTCCCGTAAGTTCAGCGCTAACTCTGAACCAGGTTCCCTATGTCAAATAGTCGCGTACGCGCTTCAATCACCGGCACCTCCCTTCCCAGTTTTTGTCCTCTCGTTCGTCATCAACGGAGTTGGCATGGCCATTCAGGTATGAAAGACGCTTTTCAGCCGAGATTATCCACCTTATTGATGTTTTCTCGTCCTTATTGAAGGATGCGCAAGCGAACGGATATATTGCGAGTCTCAAAAATAGTCCCGAGACCAAGATGGGATTGTTGCATGGCGCGTATGGTGAGAAATATAATACGCCCAGAAAATAATATATTGTGCACTCATGTCTTCTTCCTCCTCCTCCTCGAACCTGGTTATCGCCACCGCTTCCAGGCGCTGGTGCACTTGCCTCCCCGCTCGTCGCCACCCAGGTCATGAGCCGCATCTTCCGCCCAGATACAATGACTAATGGCGCATCGTTCTTGATACCCAGTTCTCTCAAATTCGCCACTGGTCCTTCCACTACCTGGTATCTCTTGGTATCGCCCTGTCCAACACCCTCCTTTTAACCTGCATATTCCGGTTGAAAACTCAGGATGGTGAGACATGTTCTATATTATGTGCACCCAACCACCGCCTCATTATGCAAAGAATGTTTGGCGTCGGTCGGCGAAGCTGCTGGAGAAACGGGCACAAGCGAGCATAGCACATTCCGCCAGATCCTTTCCATCAGAACCGTGCATCTGCTCGCCTTTTTCATCCTCGTGTACGTCGGCGTAGAGGTCACCATAGGAGGTACAAGCATAGGTTACTCATAAAAGCTGGAGAGATTTTCCTGACGAGAACCTGCAGGTTGGATCGTCACATATATTATCAACGTAAGACGCGGAGGGGCATCGTCCGGCTATGTTTCAGCGGGGTTTTTCGGCGGCACGTTTCCTTCGCCTTGCCAAAGTGCGAAAATTTGACATAAAAACAGGTCTCATGATGGGTCGTATCGGACTGCTGTGGCTCAACCAGAAGGTGAATCGCGTTCTTTTAGGATACAAAATTTAATCCTTGATCCAGATTGGTGAACGTCGTGTCCTATATCTGTATTCCATTCTCGCCATTGGGTAAGGAAGTGCCCCCTTGATTATTGCGCCGTGCTTTATTTATCCGGTAGGCTGGAACTCGTTGTTTGGCTCGTACCCTCCTTGATTGGAGACGCCGTCGCCGTGGCCTTGTACGCAATTATTACCCACTTGGAGCGGGAGTTTTGACTGATTTCGCGCATCCAGAGTTGGACTTTTCTTAGGTCCGGTCTAGTCTCTCTTGACAGACGCTGTACTAATGCCCGCCCTCGCTCGTAGGCCCGATCTACCCCATCACCATGAATCACGCGGGGCGCGTCCTGCCTCGTTGGCTTCTCACTGGTTCAATTGGCTGGATTGCCGGATTTGGACAAGCAGGCAGCGCCGTCTTTCCGTTTATCACTGGCGCTATTGCGTCGAAGACGGGCATCAAGGCTCTGCAACCATTGTACGCAATCGGGCCCACTTTGAGCGGGAGTTTTCACTGACGTCGCGCATGCAGGCTGATATCCATGATGTCGTTCATGCTCATTCTTTGGGCGCTTGTACCTGGGTCACTTCGTCGGGTGGACTGAAACCAAAAGCATTTCTTCTCGATCAGCCTCTATACGCTTCCACAAACAACCAGGCAGACCGCCTCTGCCTGAACAGTAGTGTATTTACGTATTTGCTGCAGTCCACCTATCACTCCGTACCAAGAAATCAGTACTGGATACCAGTCCACATTATCTGCTATTCCGACGAGGGTCATGGAATCAACTGAGCAACTTGTTTTTCACTACTTCCATAAACATTTATTGACGAACGCCGGCGATCTCCGACATGCTTCTCCACAGATCTCCGCTTTTGTACCTTTCTCTATTAGTGTTCGTTTTTGTTGTTCCCGTGCTTTGCTTTCCTGTTTTTTTTGTAAGGTGGGGGTTGTTACTCTCCCTCCAAAGATTTCCTGACGATCAATATTTATCATTCGATTTTTTTATTGCAGCTCTCTGTTTTCAACCGCAACCGAAGTCCACCCGCTAATCCAAGGCGAATCTATCGCGCGGCGCAACTCCGGGAACGACAGAGCTGACCCCTTTTCAAGTTACTGTACATGTTCCCATCCGGTCTTGCGGTCGATGTCAGTGTACTTCTTCGGCATCTATATGTTATCTATAGGTTCAAATTAATGCGCGTTGGGAGGCCGTTGACAGTGGCGCGATTGCGTGTGCTCGACACGGTTGCAATAACCAAGGCAGGTGGTGTCCTGGGTGCAGTTGCAATCTTGTCCATTGTTCGCTTCATTCATACTAAGAATAGGTAACAATTTCCGCTGGTGCTGCTAGGAGAGGATGCGCAGGAATTCGAGAGTCTGTCAAGCGATCTCGATAGTGGGCAAGATGGTGTATGTCACCTCCACTTCAGTAGCTACAATATAGTTTTCAATTATTATATTAGTCGAATCTTTATCCCCCGGGCGGAGCTCCACCCATTTGACTCGAGTCGGAAGCAATGTGTATTGAAAAGGAAAGACTGCCTGAGAACTCTGTAGTATTTTGGAACCCATGTCGCAAGTGTCATAAGAAGTTAGATAGTGTTGACCTATTCTTCCTACCCCCTTATCATGTCTACCAAAGGCCGCCGCAATGCAGAGGGATCCACGTCCTCTCCGAAAAGATGGGACTTGAAAATTCAGACAACCCAAGCTACCGCTGAATCAACCTCGGACTGGCTCTGGACAGCACTCCTCACTGCAAGGACCATTTCGGCAGCGACAGAATCTTTCCCCTACATAAAAAATGTCTTTGGAACAGTTGTTCTCCTTCTGGAGACAGTTGAGGTTGGCAATCAGGAGGATTCTCATAGAAATGCTGCTTACTTTATCTGATATAGACAGTAAAGAAGAATCGGGAAGACCTAAAAGAGCTGTGTGGAAATTTGATGGAAATTATTACTATTCTTCGAGAGCAGACATCATTGCACGGAGATACAGGTGCCATCAAGTTCAAGAGTTTATGTGAAGACCTTGAAGAGTGAGGGTATTTTCTAGATCTCTGTTGCTTCTGACCAGCATCTTTTAGGTGCTTGCAAGGAGTGTTGAGCACAGTCAAGGAATTGAGGAAGAAACCTGAGGGTGTACAGGCCCGTTTGAAGGAGATTATCCGGGGGAACAGGACTACAGATGACATCACTGGCTATCAACAGAAAATCCAAGAATTACGGTTGAACTTTCTGGTATGATTCATGTTACATTCCTCTGCCGGAATATTTTCTGACAGAAATTTCAGCTGGCAGCAACTATGGATACAAATTTTCAGGTACACAAGATTTTAACTGTGATATCCCCTGGTATTGTTTTTCTCTGCATACATCGGTCTGCATCAGCTTATTGGATGCTCTCAGTTGATAATATGCCTCCTGCACCACCCAGCATCAATAATTGTCCTCCACCATCCAGAATATTCCATGGCAGACAGATAATTCTGGAAAGAATGCACCATTATTTTATGCAAGACTTGGAGAAGCAACATGTTTTTCTACTGCATGGACTAGAAGGGGCAGGAAAGACACAGATTGCCCTGAAGTTTATTCAGAGTTTTTCATCTCAGTAAGACATTCTGCAACAGTATATATCTGTGTAGCCTGATTTGGTCCCTTCCAGTTTCTCCGATATTTTTCTCATTGACACCAGCACTATGGAAACAATTGAAACAGGTCTTAAAAATATAGCTACCACTAAGTGTGTGGGATCCACTTCACAGGAGGGTCTGAGGTGGCTGAGCAGGGAACACAGTGAATGGCTATTATTCTTTGACAATGCAGATGACCCGAAGATCAATCTGAACAACTTTTTACCTCATTGCAATCATGGGAATATTCTTATCACATCTCGAAATCCTGGTCTCTGTGTTTATGCTGGGTCTCATTCTCTTGTCTCTGACATGGAAGAAGCAGATGCAGTGGAGCTATTGATTACAAGTGCAGCTCAGGAAATCACATCTCATAACAAAGAGCTGGCTGTTGGTATTGTGAAGGTCAGTCTTTCATGCGCAATTTATTTTTCTCAGTTTACAACTTTTCACAGGTCTTATGGTACCTGCCCCTTGCCATCATCCAGGCTGGTGCATTCATTGCAAAGTCAGGATCCCTGAACAGCTATCTGGCACTTTACAAACAGAATCAAGCTCAACTGCTGAGTGAAAAACCCACTCAGTCACATGATGATTATGCCTGGACGGTGTATACCACATGGCAAATGAGCTTTGACCAGCTTAGTCAGGCCGCAGCGACACTATTGCAACTCTCTTCCTTCCTGCATCATCAAGGAATATCTGAGCAGATATTCAGCAATGCTTCCAAATATAAATTGGACACCACTGGTCCATCAGAGGAAGATTTACAGCAACCACTTGAATTCCTCTCACAGTTCTTGGGATCTACAGGTCTCTGGGAATCCCTCCAGTTCATGGATCTTACAAATGAGTTGCGTGCATACTCCTTGATTGACTTCAATTCAGAAACCAGTCTGTTTTCTATTCATCCACTTGTGCATGACTGGAGTAAAAGTACAGTGACTGATAAGAAAGCATATCACTACTGCATGGTTGCCATACTGGGAATGTCAATTGCAACTCTGGGAAGGCCAGAGATGGAGATGGCAGCTCTGGGGTTGGTGCCCCACATTGATTCACTTTTGCAAGGTGAAATACATGTGGCACCAGACTTTAACAGGGAATATGGAAGGCTGTACTCCAGTTCAGGGAGGCCAAAGAAGGCAGAAGCATTGGAAGTTGTTGCACTTGAGAAACAAAAGAGGATCCTGGGTGAAAGCCATCCAGACACTCTGAGACTTATGGGTGATCTGGCAATTATATATCATGAGTTGGGGCAATTTAGACAGGCAGTGGAGCTTGAAATTGTTGTTCTCAAAACAGCAAACAGAAATTCTAGGGGAAGACCACCCACAAACTCTTGGTACAATGAGCAATCTGGTAGCAACATATAATGAATTGGGACAATTGAATGAAGCAGAGAAGCTTGCCGTCATTTTGGTCGAAAAATACAAGAAGAATTTTGGTGAAGACCATCCTTACACCCTAGAAATCACAGGAAATTTGGGGTGGTTATGTCACAACCTTGGCCGCTTGAAAGAGGCAGAGGACCTTCAAGCCAGTGTTCTTGCAAAGCAAACAGAACTTTTTGGCAAGGACCATTCACGCACTCTCTGGACCATGGGCAATTTGGGATCAACTTACCGTAACATAGGCAAATTGAAAGAGGCTGAGGAGCTTGAAGATTTTGTTCTTGACAAGCAAAAGAAAATCATGGGTGAAGATCATCCATATACCCTCTGGACCATGGGAAATCTGGCATTGATGTACTACAAGCAAGGTCAGCTCAAGATGGCAGAAGAGATTCAAGCTGTAGTGCTCCAGAAGCGGAAGAGGATTTTAGGTGATGAGCATCCAGAAACTCTGCGTGCAATGGAGGAACTAGCATCAACACATGCTAGACTTCCACTTGAATAAAATGCCGAAGCATCATGTTGTCCTTGAGGACAATAATGTTCCAAGCAATCACTGATTATGTTGAGTTTAGCAAGTTTTCTTGCGAGTATTAGATACTTGATACTAGCATCTACCTATGAAATTTGTATGTTTGGACAAATGTTTCCTGTGCCCATAAAGTTAAGGTCAACATTATGTTGCCCTACCTATTATTTGCAGAGTATCTTGTGTGAAAGTTAGGTGAAATTGATTTCGTATTCCTCTCACCATACCAATATGTATTGGGCCGGTCAAATCACATTCGGCTGTATGAGCCTGAACTTCAGTTACTTAGAGGCCAGTCAATCATTATGTTCGTTCAATGTCTTTGAATGTCTGAATTCCCTCAATATTTCAAATTCGGATCAACAATATTTTAGCCAACATCAGCCAAAAAAAAACTTATTTAATCCGGCCCAGCCCAATGTCAAACAGAAAAGAAACAAGGCCATTGTGTATTTGGGAAAGCTCAAGCTTAAGGTAGGTAAGTAAGGAAGAAAGAGAGATGAATCACATGAGCATGTGATGGTAGGGTAGATCTTCTTGGTGACAATCATCCATGGACTTTAGAAACTATGCAAAATCTGGCAATGGCATATAACAAACTGGGAAATTTGAGAGCGGCAGAGGGTTTGAATCAAGAGTTCGCAGATTGGTGAATCGGACACGCACATCAAGATTGAACGCTTTGACCTCCCAAATGGGGATTTATGTTCCAATTATAAATTGTTACTTTACTCAGTAATTGCAGTGTTCGATTACCTACAGTCAACGATCCACCATGGTAGACAGAATACTCCTGAGGACAGTGGGTATATCCGCGGTATTCGCCACGCGGAATCCACGCCCCGGAATACTCCGGGGGATCCTAGATGCGAATGTGATCAGCACAAGAAAGGCGGGAAAGGACGACGCTTTACCAAGCCGCTTCGGCGCCCTCGCCGATACAAATAAGCGCAGTATGTACTTTGGGGTCACGGTTCATCGCGCGGGTGATATCCTCCGGCTTGATAAGATACCGTTCAAAGTTCGCGTCCTACATGGTGAAGCACACAATGAGTGGAAATTTAACCGAGAAGGTGTTATTGACTGACGGTGATGGCGATTACGAACCAATCGTCTGAGGGGGCTGTCAGCATTTATCTCGAATGACGACAGTGATCTCACCGGCGTCGAAGGCGGCTACATCTTTCACTCCTTTCTCGATGGCCTCGACTGAGCGTATGACGGTTTAGGCCATACCCAAGAAACGAAATAATAATGCTAACCAGTGTAATCACCTGCGAATGCGTACTGCGGGACCAGGGCCATTTTCTCGACGACTTTCCAACTAAACAGACGAGAATGAAAATCTGGTTGATAAGACAGATGCCGACTAACCGATCCTTCATCTCGGTAGGGGGCTTAAGAGCGTCGACCAATTGGATATCAGGACCATCGCCGGACTGCACAACTTGTCAAGCCGCGATTAAACACCACCCGCCAAATCACTCACATGCCCATACATCTGAAGTCGGGAAGTTCGTTGAGAGAGGCGAGGAAATAAAACGGGATACTCACGTCCCAAACATACTTCTCTTTCCGCGACAGACGGTCGAACGTCTCCATTAACATGACCGCTAGGCTCCAATCAATATCGAGGAGGCCAAAGGGTACAGAGAGCCTACCTGTCTCCATACTCCTCTGGAGCCGCCCATCGTATTGAAAACGGTACCTGAAGAAATTAGCGACTAGATGGACACAGGTAACGGAAGGACCTACATGGAAGCACTCAAATCAAAGATGAATCGGATGCGTTTCGGCCTGAATACCCAATTGAAGAAGACTTGAATCGAGGATACAAAGGGAACGCACTTGATCTGCGGGCGGCCGAGCTCGGGCTTCTCCATACCCCGCCGCTTGTAAACAGTTGCCTCCCCCGTGAGTCCCTCCGTGAGCCGACTGTCGTCCAGCTCCCCGTCCGTCTGGCGCTTCACCCACACCCGTTCCTCCTCCTTGGCGGCCAGGTCTACATAAGCACGATCAAATGATGTCAGCTCAGAGAAGAGTAAGAGCACGCACGCTCCAGCAGATCGTACAAGGACACCAAATGTGCCTGTGTCGCGGTCAGCAGCTGTCCGTATCCCGCCGCCTCCCCCGCGCTCATGTCCAGCTCCTCCAGCCGCCGCTGCAACTCCTGCCGCGCCATCTCGCGTGCCTTCTCCCGCACGTGGTCCGGGACCTGCTCCTTCAGAGCGTCCGAAACCTGTCATCCTTCGTTAGCTGGAGAAGTAAATAAATGATATATCGAGGCCCACCTGCTTAATGTCCCCGCCCTTGTACAGGCGCTTGTACCCCCCGTGCCCGCCCATACCCGCGGTATCCCGTCCTCCGGTCTTCATTACAGTCAGTACGTGCATACAGTCGGAGGCAGGAATACACACCCCGCCAGCCCATTTGTTCCCGCCGTGGTGCTCCTTATCGTCGTGCTCCCCTTCCTTCGGCTCACTCAGCTCCGTATTCTTGGGCTCGAACTTGACGTCCTGGATCTTCTTCGCGGCCGCCTCGCGCGCCGCAGCGAGACCGAGATGCGGGACGGTCAGCCTATACAAAAGTCGAATCAGTAGGCATGCAGCTGCCATACAGCAGAGGAGCAGTCGCACCCGTGGTGCTGCAGGATCGCCGCAAGCTGCTCGATCGTCTCGGGCTTGTAGACATCAAAGTCGAATACGTTCCGGAGCGCGTCGCCGAGCGAGTCGTTGGGGTACGCCTGCATGTGCTTCACGAGGTTGATCAGCTCTGCGGCGCACGTCAGCCACGACCTCGATGGTCAATACCATCACCGCGACACACCTCGGAGGGAATACGGATAGTTCAGCGTCCCGCTGTCGTACCCCTTGCGCAGGTCGTGGAACGCACCAACGAGGCGTAGGATGAGCTCCTCGTCTATCTCAGGGGCGAGTTGCGCAAGCAGCGTACGCTCCGACTCCTGGTCGGGGTTCGTCACCGAGTGCGCACTGAACGTCTCCCCGAGCACCTGCAGGAAGTGGTTCCCGAGGAACGCTGCCCAAAGTCAATCAGCGTGGTGCGCAGGGAAAAGTGGGAGGGCGCACGGTATCCTGGACGGTTCGCGAGCAGGACGAGCCGGAAGTTCGGGTGCACGGCGATGTCGGACGGGCGCTCGCGCGTCGCGCGCACGCGGCGTCCATCGGAGAGGGTGAGCTCGTTCTGCCCGGCGAGGCTGCGGAAGATCGCGACGACATGCTCGGGTGCCTTGTCCGCCTCGTCAATGATGATCACGCGCCCGAATGCGATGGCGCGCAGGAGCGGCGAGTCGGTGTACTTGATAATCCCGTTCTCAAGGGAGGTCGTGAACATGAGCTGGTTGACGGTCGTGTCGCGGTGGAGCTGGATATACTCCCGAGGCCTGCCGAGAAGCTGTTGTCGCTTAGATGATTCCACAATGGGGGTTAGAATAGAGATACCTGGCAAAGACTTGACCTCCGTCAGCGAAAGAAGACGGTAACGAGGATCAGACTTACCGATCTACAATCTTGTTCTTCCCGACTCCCTAAGCCCGCTTCCGTCAGCACGCCTCATCTCGTCGAGAATAACAAACGGACCTGATTCCCCAGAAGAACGACGTGCTCTCCTAGCAACTCCAAATCCACCGCAAGATCCCTCATCAGCTCCGTCTGCAGGCTATTGTCGTAAAAGTGGTCCATATAGGGCACATGCGACTGGACACCCTGCGCGTCCTCGGCGACATTAAAAAGCGGGATACTCGTCGGATACGACGGCCCGCCACTCGTGCTCGGGCCCGGGAAGACAAGGGTATCCGCCTGCACGAAGGGACTGGGGTTATACTGCATAACACCACCACATCAGCCTTGAGTCATCGAGCAATGAGATCACGCACCGCAGGCGCCGCGCGTCGGAGTCCCGCCTCTTCAAACAGCAACTCCACGTTCACCCGCTCGACGGAGGGGAGGAACTCGAGCAGCAGCGCGCGGCTCAGGACCGTGCGCAGATCGCCTTCCGGGGCCTCCCCCTCGTCCGCACCGCCGACCGACATCCGGCGCGCGATGCGCACCAGGGAACGCGTGCCGAGCTTGCGGCTCTTCTGCACGGTGTCCTCGGACATGCTCGCGCGGTAGCGCTCCGCGAACGCGAGCATGCGCGCCACGACACGCTCGTCGCAGCCCGTCGCGAGGAGGATCGCGCACTCCTCCGCGCGCGCCATCGGCTGCGCGGGCACGGCGAAGAACATGTTCGCGTGCTCTGCCGTGAGCCAGTCCTTGAGCGGGAGGGACTTGGACGCGGTTGTGATGATCCGAAGCGAGGGGTGTGCGAGGGAGAGTTCGCCGGATTCGAGCTGAAGAATGGGGAGGCGGTGATGAGTGGCGTGCTCTGGACGATGAAGGTGAGCATACCTCGGCGCTGGTGGCGTCCGCGACGATCCGCTTCCCGCCCCACAGCTCGACCTCACGATCTTGCACTAGGCGCGCGAGCGATCCCGCCGTAGGACCTATGACGTCCAGTCCAGACAGGTGCACGAGCTTCCCCGCCCACGCTGCCTCGACGAGCGCGCTGACCCGACACAATTAGCACACAACCCCGCGTCGGACGAAGAAAACGGCGCACCTGGGCTCCCACGCGGTTGCGCCGCCGTCAAGGATGCGGCGCCGCATGAGCAGCTCGCGCCCGCCGAGCTCCTTGTACATGTGCACGACCTCCGCGCCCGGGGCGTACCCAAGCACCTCCGCGAACACGCGCACGAGCGTGCCGGTGCTGCTGCTCGCCGTCGCGGGCGCCGCGGGCGGCACGAGCGACACGTCCCGCCCCAGCGCGTGCGCCTGCACGATGCTCGTCAGCAGCCCCACGAATCGGTCCGACGCACGAAACCCCAGGCGCCCGGGGGAGAAGGGGAAGGCGCGCAGGGGCGCGGGACCCGCGGGGACGGAGAGCGCGCGCGCAGGGAGGGACGCGTGCGTGAAGTGCGCGGTGGCGGTGCTGGGCGTGTCCCGCACGATGCTCGCGAGCGTGTAGCCCAGCAGTCCGGCGGCGGTGTCTTCGTCGGAGGCGGCGGGGCTACCGAGGGCTCCGATGCCCAGCTCCTCTGTCTGGCGACTGAGGATCGCCCAGGCGGGCAGCGGCGCAAAGACGAGAGCGGGGTGGAGGGTGAGCATGAGACGCGCAAGCTGCACTGGCGAGAGCGTCTCCGGCGGGGGGAAGGCGGCCATGAGCGCGCGGAGCTTCTGCAGCGCGGTCTGAGGGAACGGGGGCAGCGCGCTCTTGGAGACCGCCGAGAGCGCGTCACGGGCCTCGGACGCGTACTGCATCGAGAGAATCAGCTCGCGGAGGCGGGTTTCGAGTTCGGGGATCGGGGAGTCTGCTTTCGGGGTAAGGGCGAGGAAGGAGCCGACGGGATCGACGAAGCGGGCTTGGAAGCGGCTGCGGAATGGCGGGTCGAGGGGGTAGCCTGGGAAGGGTGGTACGGGCGCAGCGATGGCTATTACACGGAAATGTTTGTGTGCAGGGATGAAGAGGTTCCCGCTGCTGTCCGTTGACGCGTCCAACTGGTCGTAGCGATGCGGGTGTATAATGTGTGTTCCGTCGTCCAGATTCCTGGGGTTGTGCATCAGATGCCTGAAGTGTAGAGAATGAGAAGCTCACATTTCCCGATTCTCCAGAAGATTGTTGAGGACGGGCATGATCCCGCGCTCCGCCTTTTCTATGCCCTCTAGGATGAGAATGCGACCGTGCTTGACGGCGTTGACGGCTGGGCTATCGACGTAGACAAGATTGCCACCAGCACGAATCTCTCGTCCCTGTACACGGTTAGCGGATGCTCCTGACAGTTGCATAACCCTTACATACTTGCTTCAATTCCGTCTCGCCCACGTCCCGGTGCAAAGCAATGTATTCGTATTCCGAGTTGATGACACTGCGAACGGAGTTGTAAGCTGCGCTTGACACAAATACACGAAAATTTACCTAGCAAAAGTGAGCGCCAGTCTGCGCGCGTATGGCCCCGGCTGCGATACCAGAAATATATCCTGGCCCAGCAGATACTTCTGCAGCATAAAATGCAGATTGTCTAGATTGACGGGGTCCTCGATGTCTAGCAAGTCCTGAGATCTAGAGTGGGGGAGTCTGGAAGGCTGGTTCGACACAGGAACCTCATAGGAGATGTCCCCGAGTGTTAAAGTGCCGACCGTTTCTGTGGGCGGGACCAGAGCGCCCAAGATATGCGCCAAACGGCGCTTGGGCGTCGGAACCATTGTCTGAGGGATGCGTATACCGTCCCTTACTCTCGCAGCGTCCGAAAGTCGTCGCAGCCCTTGACGGAACGCAGCTCGAAGAGTTAAAGGATATAGCATACATTTTTGGTCAAGCGGCTCAAGCCGGCAATTATGAAAGCCGTTACCCGACTGACCCGCGTTTTTAGTCAGTGCCCGAATCCTTGCCCGAATCACTACATACCCTCTTCCAGTGTCAAATTGGTGGACAAGCCTACTGCGAAAAATCCACGACGGCCATGGGCGAGCTCTGCCGCCCGTCCGGGCTATCCTCTATAAGAGTTATCGATCCTGTAATCCTCGACCAATATGTCAGTAACCCTTCCATCGCCCTTTTCTGACATCCCCACGAAAATCTGTTCTTTGGGCCATCTCCCATTCATCCCCTCGAGCGAATCTGGGCAAAGCGCGAAGACTGCAACTCGGCCCTCGCGGCAACAAGACGCGCAAGCTCGAGTATCTGTTCGCTGACGCGCTGGCCCAGTTCTGCGGAGACCCAGCGTGATATTTCTTCGAAACAATCATCGTTTGCGCTGTCACGATTGCGGGCTTCAAATTACTCGAGAGCACCGGCGGGCGTCGGTGCAAAGTCATCGGCATCGACGCGTCCGCCACGCCAGCCGAAACGCGCGCGCAGGTCCTCCGCATCACGAACTTCGCGATCAAGTACGGCGCGTCGATGGATGCGTTCATTACGGATCCGGTGTACAAGGGCAAGAGCCTGGCGGGGATGATCTACCTGATCAAGCGCAGGGAGATTTCTGGAGGGAACGTGCTTTACGCCCATCTCGGTGGTCAGTTGGCGTTGAGTATTCCGGTATGGACGACGTTGTGGAAGTATAATCGTTGTATCGCTTCCGTTGACATGGAGTTCTGAATGGCCCCCAGCGAAGTTGACACTGCCGTCGTACTCAATAATTCAAAGCAAAGTGTCCATTTTCCCTCTGGATTCGTTCATTTGGAATGTTTCTGGCTGTTGAGCGGTGAATGTCGTCTTTCGTAAAGCTTCCTTCCACTCGATGCCCACTCCCGCAGACACATCAACCTTGCTGCCTGTACGACTGCAGAGTTTGGCCAGGCCAAACGCGCCGGTCTGCTGCGACTTCTGAATCGAAACCATGTGTTGGACTGTCGCTACTCATACCGGAAGCTCGAGGCGCATCGGCATTTTATACTGGAGGCCTTTGATGTTTGAACTTCAATTAGACCGCAACACTCTTAGCCCCGCCCCGCCAAGTAGCTCTGCCAAGGTAGAAGGCACTTTCAACAAAAGCAGAAGAGAGGATTTCCGCCTACAAGTTTTGACCAAGTGGCGAGAATCTAGTAGTGCGGCGCAGCGCGCAAGTGAAATAATCCAACATTCCTCATTATACGCTATCCACAACATGAAGGCGGATTCAGAGCAATGGGAGACGGCGGATTTAATCTACAGGCCCACAGAACTCACACCATCGACATGCAGGTCAACAAGAAACTGTATCTGCTCCGCACGGAAGTTGTCAGCCGTGACGTTAACGACCGCCGGGTCGCTGAAGGTCAGGAGCGACGTCGAGCCCTCTGCGGACGGCGTCTGCCACTTTGGCCAGAACACCGAAGAGTTGGAACCATGCCTCGTTGGGGCAGCAGACTGATTCGGGTCAAGGGTGTTGAGGAAGTTGACTGAATAACGGACGCTGAGTGCATTTAACGGCGGAAGATTGGGAATAACACGTACTGAGCGCGTCGACAGCCACATGGTCAGCCGGAACTGTGGAGTTTGCGGGAAAGAAAAGGGCAAGATCACTGGTGTGAAAAGCTCCCAGTTCCGGCGTTGATTTACCCCGCTTGTTCACTGCAGCTCTATAAGACATAGAAGTAAATAAAAAATGAGGAAGATGAGTCTTACGCCAACTCCACGTGTTTTGAGTAAGGGAGGCGTGTTGGACCAAGAGCCGTCGGAGGCCATTGAAGACGACATCACCCTCGAAGGCCGCGACGCGTTTAAATTCCGGACTATTGGGAAACGTTGGATGGAAGCGGGTGAATGACAGGGGAGAGAGCATACGTCACTTGGTTGGCAAGCCCTGTACCAAACGGTGATCCCTGCAGAGTTGGAATCGAGTTAAGAGAATCGTGACAGCATAGTAGGGCAACGCAATTACCTGTGCTGGGTCTTGGGGGTACAGCTCCGCGATTCGGGAGATCTGGGCTGGCGTAGCCCCAGGCAAGCAGCTAAGAAGGTTAGTGTTGAGATAGAATATTTCCGCGGGTGATTATAAGAGTACTAGTCGCACTTCGTTTGAATATATTCGACAAAATCGGCGTCTGTTCTGGAAATAAGCGTTAACAAAACTGGATAGGTTCTGGATGGAACGACGCACGTAACGTTAAGACTCGACAATGCAAATAAACTTAGGGATGATCAGCCTGAGGTTAGTTTGTAGTCTCCATATATTATGCTCATGTTCCCTCGTCGTCAACGTCGCCCGCCAAGATGGGAATCTGGGCATTCCTCAAGTTAACATCGTGGAAAACGCAACCGCATGAGCGCACCTTCGCAAATTCCCCTTGTACCACCGAGTCAATTAGGTTGCGCAAGACGATATCCCCGTCCACGCGTGGTCGCCACACAAGCGCGAGGCTGCGGTACGAAAGGTAGTCGGGTGTTTTATTGACGGTCGCGAGGAAGTCGTCGAAAGGGACGTTCCGGAGGCACTCGAGCGTATCAGACGCCTGGGTGCAATTGTTGGCCTCGACGAGCTCGTCGTAGATGGGCTGGCCGTCGGCGACTGTAGGCGATGGCATGGGGGAGCCGGAGACCTGTGAATCGCCCGGGTTACATCAGGGTGCAGGACAGCCGGTGCAGGACAGCCGGTATTCGTACCATAAAAACTCCACGGAACAGAGACGATTGGGTGGAAAGGAGGTGGAGCGAGGTAGATGTCGAACCTGCGCTGGCACCACCTCTTCGAGCGGCTCACTTAGTCTAAACCCATGTGAAATCAGACACCGACTCACAGCACCACGCGTCGTGGATCTCCTCCAAACGTAGCAATGTGCTTCTGCACCCATTCCAGAGCCAAT
This sequence comes from Mycena epipterygia, assembly GCA_029281465.1. Classification (NCBI taxonomy): domain Eukaryota; kingdom Fungi; phylum Basidiomycota; class Agaricomycetes; order Agaricales; family Mycenaceae; genus Mycena; species Mycena epipterygia. The sequence continues at coordinate 1,008,689 of JARJCQ010000025.1, read as the reverse complement.
ATTTCTGTGTGCAGGGATGAGCGGCGACGCAAATGACGAAAAACCGGAACACGCACGGTCTCGCTACCCGAGATTAGTTATCCCCGCATCAATCACTTCCTTTCCCGCCAAGAACCCGAATGCTGGACGGCAGTACTGCTTAATTTGCAGTAAGACGTCACTGCGGAAGGCACGTACCGCTCACACGATAATTTGGGGTCACGATGATGACGGGTTCCCCGAGAAGCATGGATCGCTCGACGGTACCCCGCACGTCGACGCCCGCAGAGTTCCCCGTCTCAAAGCCGCCTGCCAGAAGGAATGCGTCAGATTCGTGTGGCGCAACTCCTCGAAATAACATACCGGCGAAAAGCCACTGCGCTCGACTTGTTAGCAGAAGGGGAGTTGAGGGGAAAATGGATAGACGTACCACCAAGATTGGCAGCTTCGAGCCGGGGTGTGCGGCGGCGGGTGCAAATACATCGAGCGTCAGGCCTGTGGATAATAGGTTGGGTTGAATTGGCTTGGGCAAGGTGTTGACGCACATGCTTCTGAGATAGAACTGTAGTTTCTGCTCGCCGGTAATGGGAAAGGAGAGAGCGCCTGCTGAGGGCACGCGGGGCCAAATGCCGTCGCGTTTTGTAGCCCGTTTAGAGGCGTGGGGTCCTGTGCGAGTTCAAAGCGGCCACTGTAGTGGATCAGAATCGAAAAAGAAACAATGATAACAGTGGGCGCACGTAGGACGGGAGAAGGGAACCCCGAGGAACTTGGTGAGGTTTCCATCGTAGGCACCCTGGAAAGTCCCATAGTCGAGCGAAACGATAGGGCTAGTAGGCTTGGTGGCCGCGACGGAGAAAAATGTGGCTAGCACCAACAGGAAGTGACTGGAGAGCATCGGGAGATTTTTTAGTAGTCGGAGCACAGTTCAGGCTTGATCTTTAAATCGTGCACTGGGTTCGGTTCCAGGATGCTTTCAAAGCAGAACCGGGATTTCCGACGCGTATCAGTAACGGGTTTTCCGCCGGCTAAGCCGGTGGATTTAAAAAACATCTCCAAGCTCTTCACCGATTTATCAGACTTACTACACTGGATGACTGGACTTGCCAACGCGGAAGCCATCACTTGTCTGAGACGTCGACTGTCTGCGTACTGTACATGTGAAGTCTTATTCTGGAGTAGTTTCTCCTAGACAGACACTTCAACTTGAAACTCAGCTTCGTAACCTTACATACCTGCTTCAATTCCGTCTCCCCCACGTCCCGATATAAAGAAATGCATTCGTATTCTGAGTTGATGATGCTGCGAACGGAGTTGTAAGCTGCAGTTTGACACAAACACACCAAAATTTACCTGGAAAAAGTGAGCGCCAGTCTGCGCGCGTATGGCCCCGGCTGCGACACCAGAAATATATCCTGGCCCAGCAGATACTTCCTGCAGCATAAAATGCAGATTGTCTAGATTGACGGGGTCCTCGATGTCTGGCAAGTCCTGAGATCTAGAGTGGGGGAGTCCGGAAGGCTAGTTGGACACAGGAACCTCACAGCAGATGTCCCCGAGTGTTGGAGTCCTGACAGTACTATGTCAGTTTGTGGGACCAGAGCGCCAAGAAAACAGCGCTTGGGCGTCGGAGCCATTGTCCGAGGGATGAAGGCGCTGTTCCTTGCTCTCGCAGCGTCCGAAAGTCATCGCAGCCCTTGACAGAACACAGCTCGAAGAGTAGCATGCATTTTTTATCAAGCCCTTAACCGGTAATATGACCGTTACCCGACTAAACCGCGTTTATAAGTGCCCGAATCCTTTGTCCGAATCGTGACCCAGCCTCTTCTTCCAGTCGTCAAACAATCGTAAAAGTCAAATTTGCGGAGAACGTCTAAGGCGAAAGAGTGATGATGTGAGAAGCTAGGCCTATAGGGTTAGGGTCAGGAACTTGAAGTGGGGTTTTTTTCTCTCGATTTAAGCTTAACTTGGACTTTGCAAAAGCGTATCGATGTCCTTGATCTTGGTACCTTTAGATAGCTACAGCATGGGCTTCTAACCAAGGCAGCAATCGAAATCCGTTCGCCGGCGCTCGAAGATGGGCCACTAGTAATCACCACGGGCTTCGACACACGTCTACAAAGACTCCGGAATGGAGAACGGCGACCTAGGTGGCGCCCACAATTCCTCAAATGTCCCTGGACATCCAAAGCTTTGTGCTCAAGCGCAACGACGCCGACGGTGGCCTCTATTTCGGTGCAAAATGCTACAAACTTGCTGGTGCGAATGACGGCGTCCATCTCATCTTCGCGCATAGCGTTGGCACACACAAGGAGACCTGGGAGCCGCTCATTGAGAGTCTCTTCCATATCCAGGTCGAGTCGGGGAAATCCATTATTGCAGCTGCGTGGAGCGTCGATGCGCCAAATCACGGTGAATCCGGGGCCATCAACGAATGCTCTCCTCGACCGTCCGGAGGGTATAAGTGAGTGCGCGCGCTCATCCAGCTCCATGTGAGGATGACACGGCAATTAATCGCAGCCGCCCACGTCTGGGCTCGATGCATCCAGGTCCTCCTGGCGTCAGATTTGTTGAAAGGTCAGCGCACCATCGCCATCGGACACTCTGTGGGAACCTGTGCAGCGTCGGTGACCCTCTCCTCCGCATAATAACACACAATTCACCTAGTTCGTCTTTCAGAATCCTCTTGACGCTCGGATACGCCGATGCGCGTTCGCCATACACCGTCATGGTCCCCGCCGAGCCCCCGATGATGTCCAAAGCGGTCTTCGCCCAAGCCTTCAAGAAACCGTCCCAGCTCAAGGCCGTGATGGACCTCGTCAAGAAAAAGCAGCACATATGGCCCTCTCGCCCCGCCGCCCGCGCGTGGTTCCGCAAGCGGCTCCCCTGGAAGCGCTGGGACGACCGCCCTCGATCTCTTCACAGTATGCATTACATCTTAGTCCCATACTGCTAGTTCACATCACGGCAGGCATGGGGCCTCCGCGACCTCCCGACCGCCGGCGTCCCACAGACAAATGGCGTGACGCTCGCGTGCACGCGCGAGCAAGAGACCGCAGGCTACGACTACGCGCAAGACGGCTTCGACAGCCCTGCGCGCCTCGCGAGCCTCCGCCCTGTCATCCCCGTGCACTGCATCCTCGGCATCCAGATCGACCTCATGCGAGTCTTTTTGTTTAAGCATTTATCCAGCCGCTGACGGGCGCTGCAACTCGCCCGAGATACACGCGGGGGTGATCGCCGCGGGCAGGACGGTGTCGGTCGTAGCGTTGCAGGGGGCGAGCCATCGTCCTCGTGCCAATGGCGCAGTCACGTTGATTTAAATACACAGGTCGTGCAGGAGCAGCCGAATGAGACCGCAGCGGCGATTTGTCGCGCGATTCACTTGAGTGCGACGAAGCTCTGAGGAATGTGCTCGCACGTAGTCGGATTTAATGTAAGGCGCCACAGGTTTCGCTAAGGTTCATTGACGGACGTTTTGAAATGTTATGCTACGAAAGAAATTAAGTAATGAAAAAATGCTGTAGTAATACATCATTGGTCAAATACATTGCAGGACGATCAACTTTGCTCTCCTCTCGCGACAGGAGGCCTGCAGGAGGCTCGTGGGCCGATTTGTCACGGTGGTTTCCCCGGGGTGTCATGAGCGAGTTTGGATGGCCCTTTTACCTGATCGATGATCTTCCAAAAGTAAAACCGGAAGCATATTAAAATCAGACTACATGGTGCATAAATCTGCATGTCGCGATATATACTTATGTCACACTCATTGTTCTGCGCGCTTCATGCCAGTCATAGATGGTCCTGCAATTACATCATCCACACCCCCCGCCGGCAACTTCTCCTTTCCTCCGTCAAGGCCCAAAGGATCAACAACATCATTCTGAGGCTCCTCCTCCTCAAATTCGTCCCAATCGGGTTCCTCCTGCTCTTGCGGATTCCAGTCTAACTTCCAGACAGCAGGCGCCGAAGACGTCTCAGGGTCCGTATTACGGAAGTTTTCATCCAGGCTGGTCCACAGGACACTCCGCCACGTTTTGTTCGTCGGGTCCCAACCGCGCGAGATGTACTCTCGTAGCCGTAAATCGGCGAGGGTCGGTTCCTTCGCTTTGCGGCCGATATTGGTGAAGAGGTCGATGAGTGGTTTTTTGCGCGCTTTGTCGGTTTTGATGGGCGCGATCGATAGCGACAGCGCCATTTTTTCGCCGATGGGAGCAGGCGGAGGCATATTGTCTGTTAGAGCTGGTTAATTGATGCAACGCGGACAAGCAGGTGAATAAAATGATTCACTCTGTGTAGTGTCGGTGGCTAAATGTATGTCTAAATCCTCTTGGATAATGAGGGCCCTACGTGCTTGGATATTTGGGATGTAGGTCTTTGCGCGACAACGGTAATCAATCAGATTGGCATAGTTATGAATTCCAAAGCAAAAGCCGACCGTCATGAGCACCAATAACCCGCGCACTTTGGCCTTCAGGGTTGGATCCGAGACCCATATAATGACTTGGTTCCGGGTTATGAACGACATTTTGGGAAGCCCAGCATCCTTATCGAAGTGTCAATTATCCGGAACAATCACTGAGCGTAGGGCTGACTCCCACCTCGGGGAGAATATTGATTCCCATGGCGAACTCGGGCTTGAGCGGATGCTTCATTCCAGTCATCGAGTCTTCTGTGGGGACAGTTGTTATATCATATGAGGTGTACGATTTCCCATCTTTGTTCCACCGTTCCCCAGCCTCGTGCAAAACATGGCATCTAGGTGTAGGCTGATGCAGATTGTTGGAAACAAACAGACGGCGCATTTGTGCGAATATTGACACACACCTTATTATCCGCCAACTCCACAGTCTTGCTCCGGGTCTTGCCGTACATTCCACTGACCCCAGCAGCTGGATGGAGATTCATGGAGCCTGCATTTACTGCGACGGCCTTCTGTGTTGATTTCTGATCAATCGTCTTCCGTATCTGGTCCGGGTGATCAAAACCACAGTCTATACTGGATTCAACTCTGTAAGTATGTTCAATGGAGTCGGATGACCAGCTCACAATTCCCGATCAATGAGAGAGTTTTGTCGATGAGCGAGGAACCCAAGGGAGGTATATGAACGATCCGGCAGGATCTTCTCTGGTGTTTCGACGTTGAGGTGGACATAGCCTATTACTTCGGACTGACTCTCGCCGTTCTCCGAGTACTCTGGTTGAACGCGGAACTAAGATGCAATCCAAGTTTATGTAAACATTCAAAGCGACGAGGAGAAGAATAAAACGTACCCTAGTTTTTGTACGAAGATTCAAAAAATATTTGTGCTTCTCGTCCGGCCACAACTTCAACCAAACCACCGCTTTGTGTGTCTTGCTGTTCCAAGGAAAATCATTATCTTCCTCATCCGAATCGTCTCCCCTCCCTCCGCGGATACGCATTGCGGGGCCCACGCTGTATTCGATCGGTCTATTGCTCCGGTCGGCGCCGCCGTCTTCGCTCTCGTCCGAGTTGCCGTCTCGACTATCAGAATCCGAGCTTTCAGAATCCGAGATTTCACCCAAGGCCTCGTCGTCCATCTCAGCCGCCCCCGCTAATCTTTGAACTGGATCGTCTCCAATGGGACGAACCATCACCGCAAACCCAGATGCAGAAGCGAGTGTTCTCGCAATCGTAAGAATACCGTCATCCAGGATGGACCCAAAGACCACCAGCGCTGCTTCGTCTGGGGACAGCATTGCGGCGATCGGACCTCTTAATCCGGCCGAGCGAGCAGATTCAAGTAGTGGGTCATCGTAGTGGTCCTCTACCCACGCTTCCGCCCGTGTTGGTGTATGCGCTGAAACTAACATTCCTCCGTCGGGAAATTTGTTTTCGACCATTTGAATGTCTTCTGGTTCTACCGCCGCGCGGTCGGCTGATCTATGCATATCATTAGTTACTGTCCGAGAACGAGAGGACAGAACGTACAATGTATTCATAGAGAATATCACAAACGTCGAAATGGGAGTGTTGTCCGCGGCTTGCGGAGAAGTACTTTCTGCGCTTGTGGCTTGCTGGACATCTGGACTGTATACGGATGATGGAGTCGAAGAAAACGGTGTAGTATTCTGGCTGGTTTGCTTCTCAGAAGTCGATGGGGCTGGGGACAGTATTGGGAGCCGGGGTTCTTCAGACGGGTCGTTCTGAGTCGAGATTGTTGCCGATGTGTCCGCGTCCGTCGCCACAGTCGATATCGAGGTCCGTGTCAACCACGATTCTTGGTCACTGAAACTATAAATTGAAGACACAGGCGATGGGAAATTCTCAATGCCACTCTCTACGGGTGTGACTGGGTAATTTTCGTATTCTGAGTCGCTATCATGCATGCTTGATGAATCCTATTCCAGATCGAGCCTTAGGTCAAGAAAAAAAGTCCAAAATGATAAACACTGCACGGTAGTGAGCTGCTCAGCGGATTCCTCGGTATCTTGTTGTGTATAGAGCGGTCGGTGCCCTGCCAGAGCCTGCATACGGTTCAACGCCTTAATCACAAACACCGCCGAGCGCCCTGGATCTCGGGTGAACAAGTGGATGCATTGTGGCAGCGAAGAACGTACATTTCCGCTTGGGGTTGAAAACCCTCCTGAAGGACGGCAACCGAAACTCCTCTAACAGGCTACTTGCCCGCGATTTGACGAGAGCGAAACGCGGTGTCGCCGGTACGACCCACTGATAATGTGTTGGCACATGAATTAGAGAGCAGGAGCAAGTGCACATACCGTATGCGCCAGCGCCTCGCCTGCCGTTGGCCGTTGGCCGGGATCCATTGCCAGACATATGCTAATGAAGTCCTGAGCATTGACTGTGCCACTACCCCATTTATTCTCCGGTGTGAACTTGTATTCCCCCGCAATAACCGCCTCTCTCTCGAGTTGGGGCGCGCCGCGGTCGAACGGCATGCAGCCGGCGATGATGAAGAACGCAAGGAGCCCGACCCCCCATACATCGACAGGCTTGCCGTGTTCAGCTGCCTCAGATGTTAGCGGGGAACACATGGTCTGACATGAACGACGAACTGTCCTGGAAGATCTCGGGCGCCATGTACCGAGGGGCACCGTAGACCTTCGGCTCTTCGTCTGGGTGTGGTATGTCCTCCAGCATGCGGCTGAACCCGAAGTCTGCGATCATGATTGGTGCCCTCTTTCGTGGACTGCGGAAGAGGAGGTTATTGGGATTGAGATCGCGATGGACGATACCGGAGTCGTGAATGTGTTGGACGGCCACGAGGATAGTACGTATGAGATCAGCGGCTTTACTGAGAGGGAGTTGAGTAAGTTGGAAGAGCAATGAGACGGTCGACTTGCGATTCCGAGTAGGTGCCCTTGGTGACTATTCGGTTAAAGAGTGTATTGCCGGTGCATAGATCCAAGCACAAGTAGACACTATGGGATGTCTACATTCCGCGCGACAGAGTGAGATGATGGGCGTCGTCTAGGTTTATACATAGACTGTCGAGACTCACTTGAAAGTAGTAGTGCAGCTTCACGATGTTGGCGTTCCCGCTTACACGTCTGAGCACCGCGATTTCGTTCCGTACCTGTACATGTCTATAAGATTGCTGGCAGGGGAAGAGGAAAGAAAGGCACCGAATGAACTCTGCCTTGCATGGCGTTCTTGCTGACGATCTTGCAGGCATAGCGTTTGCCTGTCTTGACGTGGATGGCCTCTTTCACCGTATACGTAGCCTGTGTTCCTACACTGAGCGTCTTGCCGGTGCGATACTGTGCTCAATCAGCGCCAGCAAGTCCAAGTCAGGGTATCGAGTAGGGTAAACATACCTGAGTTGTGTTTGCCATGAATGACGGAGCCTTGGGCGTTGGTCGTCGAAGAAGTGAAAGTGGAGAGGGCTGGGAGGAAACGAGGTGCGGCTACAGCCTCTTATTTTATCCCTGGATCCCAAGCGCCAACTGTGTCGGCATTCTCGGTAGCGATTCTAAAAGTGTCAAATGAAGGGCCCTTCAGGTCAATCAACACAGCTTGGCGGCGGTAATACGCCACCTTTTCAAGTTAATGGCGCTTGTTTTCAAGTTAATGTGCATCGATGGTCCAAGTATTAACCTGCGTGCCGCGATCAACAGGGGAAACCCCTGCATTAACGCTGACGGACGAGGGATCTTGATACGAGACGCAAGTTTTCGGGTTGCTAGGAGGATTAGCGGGAGGCTCTTTGATTCGTGCCATAGGCGCACCATGATTGGGAGAAAATACCCAGACGCCCTGTCTGAGGTAAAAATGGGTCAATCAACATAGCTTCAAGGCGGAGAATGCTCAGGGCTGATCGAGAGTGGCCACACTGGCAGAGGCGTGCTGTTTGAGCTATTTGAGCCTAACTGCTTCGGCGGTGATAAGCCAAGTTAACGTTGTGGGCTGGTTTTCAGTACGTAGAAGATAATTGATGTCACTGTGATGGGTAGACAATCTTTGCTGAGTAGTAGACAGTGCGAGAAACCCGTTAAAAAGCGGCAACGCTGGATGAGAAGCAACTTTTTTATGCCGGAAAGTTGCATCAGGAGACAAACACATAGCTACACTACAGAGCGCTACTGACTGCTATTATAGCGCTCTGTAGTGCTGTAGCTATGTGTTTTTTTTCCTGATGTGGAGTGAAGCTGTTGAATTCATGCCGTACGAATGATTGAGTGGCCCCTCGACGGTGCGTTATGTTCTGTATGAATGGACGCTATTTCGAGCCAATTAGAGCCCTAGATAGCGCAGAGATTCCGACTTGAGACAAACTTGAGAAGCGCCGGCGGCAGACGCGTCAGACGCCGCCGCACAATAACCCACAACAACACTCGCAGCTTTCGCTGCGCGCTTGACTTGGAAGTTTCTACTTGGGCGGCGGCATCAAGAACTCTTGTCCAGCACTCTCAGGGACCTTGGAACTGGACTGAACCCTCCACCCCTGAACCCGCCAGGAAGCACTCGAAATGGCGGCATATTTCTTCGCGTCCCCCATCGACGTGGACATCAAGCTCGAGGGCGAGGAGCAGCGGAAACAGGTCGAGATGAAGAGCGACAAGGAGAAAACGATATCCTGCCCGGTTTACTATGACGGAGATTCCGTGAGCGGACAGGTGCGTGCTATACGAAGTATGTGATATTGCGTGCAATGCTCACGTATAGCAGGTGGCGATACGGGTACGGGATGGGAAGAAGATGCAACATGATGGGATTAAGGTCGAGTTCGTGGGGAGCATAGGTACGTTGTCATTCCAGGCCGTATGCGGGACGGAGGATGGTCTTGCTACAAGTCATCCATAACTGCCGCGCTCATGTCTAGACGGTCTTACACATTACTGACATAATGCACTGATTTAGAACTATTCTACGACCGGGGACACCACCACGAATTTCTCTCGTTATCGCAGGAGCTCGCCGCACCAGGCGAGATGCGGCAAGCCCAGACGTACGACTTTAACTTCAAGAACGTGGAGAAGCAGTTTGAGAGCTACCAGGGCATAAATGTGAAGTTGCGGTGCGTCTCCTCTGCTCCTTCGTCCGCCTCGCCCTAATGTCATATGCAGGTACTTCATACGGGTCTCGATATCGCGGCGGATGGCCGACGTGTCGAAGGAGCGCGACTTATGGGTGCATTCATTCCGGCTGCCGGCAGACACGAATGCCACGATCAAGATGGAGGTCGGGATTGAGGATTGCCTGCACATCGAGTTCGAGTACAACAAATCCAAGTGCGCGCGCGTAGCCGCTGCCCGTCTTTCCTCCCGCTGACGCGAGTCTGCAGGTACCATCTCAAGGATGTTATTGTGGGCAAAATCTACTTCCTGCTGGTGCGGATCAAGATCAAGCACATGGAGCTCTCTATCATCCGGCGGGAGACGACGGGGTCCCCGCCGAATCAGTATAATGAGAGCGAAACGATCACCAAGTTTGAGATCATGGACGGCGCGCCTGTGCGCGGTGCGTTGCGTTCCCCTTTCCCCCTTCCTCGGCCACTCTCCACTTCCCTGCGGGCTTCTTCCCTACCTCCCTTCATGCATACTGACCCGCACCCCAGGCGAGACGATCCCCATCCGGCTCTTCCTCGGCGGCTTCGACCTCACCCCGACGTTCCGCGACATCAACAAGAAGTTCAGCACGCGCTATTACCTCAACCTCGTCCTCATCGACGAGGAGAACCGGCGGTACTTCAAGCAGCAGGTACGTCGCCGCCTTCTCCTTTGTCTCATTTTTCCCGCCCACCAATCCTTTGGCTACCATCTTGTCCTTCCACCCTCCGCTCCCTGTTCTTCCTTCCTCCGCGTACCCATTGTCCTTCTCGCCCGCCTTTGCTGATGGGTTCCCCTACAGGAGATCACCATTGTCCGGATACCCGAGGTCTGTCCCTCTCTCCCCTCCTACCTCCATTCCTCCATACTCACCCGTTGTCCAGAACTGATCCGGCCGGCCCTCGTTCTTCGTGTTATATTTTGCTTGTATTATAAAGGACTGAGTAAATTAATCTTTGGATGTGCTTTAAAGCGCCGAGTTCAGCGATAGCCCATAATTCTCGAGCAAATAAATCGAGAACGAAAAAAAAATCGGATTGCCTAAATGACAACACTACCCTTAACAAACTACATACATGCGTAACGAATAAGGATTAAACTAATAACTGCAAAGCATCTCAAGCTCAAGGTCTATCGGCAAACTCGCTATTATAGCTATCCGCGCTGCTGCCGCCCTGGACGATCTGCACCTCGGAGCTGAACGCCGCCGGGGGCACGGTGATGGGCTGGATGTATATGCTCCCGCGCGTCATGCCGTGCCGCGCAACAATGGGGGCGGGCGTCGACTTGGTGGGCGCGCGGACACGACCGACGCTCTTAATGCGCACGGGGACCCGCGCCGCCGCGAGGCTCGGGTGTTCCTCGTCCGCATAGGCATTGACATCCATGTCCCCATGCAGCCACGAGCTCGCGAACGTCTCCACGCTCTCCGGGCCGCCGACACTCTTGCGCGACGCCGACTGCGACGGGCGGCGCTTCTTCTTGAGCGTGTGGCGCGTGGCCGTGGACGCCATGGACGGGGACCGCGAGCGCTCGACGAGCATGCTGGGCGTGAACTCGGGCGGCGTCCACGCCTCGTGCACGCCGCCGTCGCCGCGCTGCGTCATCTGCAGCAGCGCCGCGGACGTGCGCACTGCAAAGTCGTCGTTGCGCGGCCCGTCGCGCAGCCGCACCGGCGCCTCCTGGTACGCCTGGTTCTGGTCCTGGTACATCGCAGGCTGCTTGCCCGACAGGCCCGTGTCGAGCGCGGGCGCGATCGCCATCTCGTCGTACTGGAACGGGTTCTCCGTGTCGGGCGTCGAGGCGGACGCGGACGCGGCCTCGTCGAACGGCGAGAGGTACGCCTGCGGCGTCATGCCGAACGTCGTGTCGCTGCGCACCGCGCGGTGCCGCGTCGGCGGGCTCGCGGGCGAGTACGCCGTCGCGTACGCGGGGCGCGGCGGCGAGTACACGATGCTGTCCGTGGGGTACGCCGCGGCGTACGCGTCCGCCGGCATCGCCATAGGACTGGCATACGGGTGCCCCGGGACGTGCACGTTCAAGTTCTCGGGCGACACGGGCCCGTCGTACGCGTAGCGGTACACCTCCTCCGGCGAGTCCGGGTGCTCCATGCCGCCGTACGCGTACCCCATGGGCGCCTCCGGCGACAGGGGGTCGGCGGCGTCGTGGAACGGGTTGGGCCGCGGGGGCGACGCGGGGCGGCGCGTGTGGACGCTCTCGCCGTACGCCGAGTCCCACGAGCGGCGCGCCTCGGCGGCGACGCTGTCGTCCCAGGACGCGCGGGGCCCGCGCTCGAGGTCCGTGTCCCAAGAGCTGCCGCCGCGCTCGGGGATGGGCGCGGGCGGGCCGGGGAACTGCGCGGCGAGCTCGCGCACGGCGTTGAGGGAGTCGGGGTACCCCGAGGAGCGGCCGCTGACCTGCGAGATGCCGCGCCCTGCGGCTGACTCGTGCTTGGGCTCCGGCTGGCCGCGCGCGTAGATGAACGCGGGGTACACCGGGACGTCGGGCACGGGGGCATTGAACGCGAAGGGCATGGGCATGGCGGGGGGATCGAACGCGAAGGAGGGGGCGGCGGTGGACGGGGCATAACGGGAGGAGCGGGCGATGGAGACCCAGGAGGACGAGACGGGGCGCGCCTTGACGCTCTCGGCGATGACCGCGGGCGAGGGCATCTCAAGGTCGGAGAAGCGCATGTGCAGCGTGGGGGCGCCGGAGTTGATGTGCACCGTGACGCGCTGGCGCGGGCGCACGAGACCGTTCCCGTTCGCGTTGCTGTGCGGGCTCGATAGCGTTACGTCGCGCTTGAGCTGCGCGAAGTCGGCCATGGAGGGGCCACCGGCGCCGGTGCGCTTTTCGTTGAGGGCGGCGGCGGGGACGCGGAAGCCGCCGGCGGTGGGGGAGAGCTGGCGGAAGGTGCTGGCGCGGGGGTTGGAGATCATCTGCACGAGGCGCGAGCGCCGGAACTGCGGGCGCCCCGAGGACATCTCCTTCGTCACCTCCGCAAAGTCGTCCATCTGGTCCACGCTGTAGAGCCTCGGCATCAGTAACACGGAGCGAAGTACATAGCATAGGCGACGCACCCTTTGACGATGCCGATGATGAGGAAGGCACGGGCGAGGAAGCGGATGATGCGGCGGGTGAGGGCGCCGCCGAATCCGCCCTGGGCAAAGCCGATAACGGTCTCGATGGCGCCGAGCTTGAAGCCGCCGGTGATCCAGCCGATGCCGCGGATGAGGTGGGCCTGGTCGGTCGACGTGATCTCGATGCGGCGCTGGTCGACGAACGCGCGGATGAGGCGGTAAAAGGCAAAGCAGAAGTTGATCGCCTCGAAGGCGGTGAGGAGCGCGAGCGTGAGGCTCGTAAGGAATGTCCATAGCTGCTGGTCGCTGGCGGTCCGGAAGCCGATGGCGAGGACGCCGGTGGGCAACGTGCCTAGGAAAGCGGACGCGGCATCAGCAGATGAATATCACGGTGATGGACTGGCTGCGGACGCACGTCGGGATATGCCAACAAAGGAGGAGAGTTCATTAAGCGCGATGACGGCGGGGATGAAGATGACCAGCAGGACGTTGGCGATGCGCTGAAATCGTTTAGGGAGTGTGTCGATGAGCTCTCCGCGGGTGAAGAGGTAAACGAATAGGGTGTAAAAAAATATAGGAACAAAAGAAGTGGCCCCTGGATGCGACGCGCGCGAATGTTAGGATGGGCAGGTGCAGACAGGATATTCCGGACGCACCAAGGACGATATCCACGATGGTAAACACAGAAACACTATCCCGCACAGCGGGAATCGTGTGTGATAACAACTCAAGCAAGGCAAGCGCGAAGTAAGACCATCCTTCGGCTGTCAGGAGAAGATGCCGCCTGTGAGACCCGTCAGCGCTCGCTCGGGGGCATTGTACATAGATGCACTCGCCAACCGGTTCCCCAATTTGTGATAATGAGAGTTGTCGAAAAGATGAGCTCCAACGCAGTCGGAATGATTAATATCTGGGACTGGAAGCTGGTGAAAGATTCGCAACGAAGTATCGAGGCCGACGAAAAGCAGAGCGATCCCATTTACTTGAATAGGGAGGGTCTTCAGAGTCGGGCAGTGGGCATCTCAGAAGCCGGGGGAAGCAGAAGTTGCCTGTGTAAAAGAGTGGACTGCAGACTGGCTGCGACTAGAGAGACCGGCGCCCTTCGTAAAGAAAGTAGAGGAGACAAAGAAACCGAGAGGCGGCCCTAGTTGCTACAAGTCCCATCACGTCCGTTGCTATCACTGATTTGTTTGGACTCCTGGATGATCCCGGTAAGCAAAACCTAGTCTCTACAATGGTCTGTATGCTATTCAATGGTATCTACACCCTATTCCAGGCCTCACTACACCCTCTTTTATTGCCAGAAATATAAAGTGTGGGCGTTAGTGCCCGATTGGGCGCTGACAAAGCTGCCACGCGAAACAGTTTCACCTGATAGCTGTACCAACCAAATGGTTTTAACTGATACCGACGTTGACGCCTCCATCCATCTAAATCTATCCAAGTGCTACGCTGCCACCGGCCCACTGCCTACCCGCACAGTCCCTTCTCGCAGATCCCTTGATCCATCATGTGGATGCCGAAGGGTAACGTACCGGTACCCCGGGTGAGTTGCGAAGGTCTTCTTAACGGGACCGCGCCGGAATATACCTACCTACCTGCCTACCAACGCAATTGAAAGCGTTCCGACAGGCAATTTAAATTGCGCGGAACCCACGCTCGCTGGCCTTATCAGAGCCTATTTGATTTTGGCACCATTCAACGTCGCCGGGAACAGTGGTCGCTGCGTGTGTGGGTCCGTCGTCGGGTGATTGTATAACTTATTTTGGGATCGATAATGGCAGGTGCGCGTATTTGTTCCTTGGCGTTGTGTGTGGGTGCTTCCAGAACTCCAGGTGACTTTCGTAAAGAAACAGCTTGGGACCTACAGTCCCTTTTTTGGAACAGACAGACAGCACGCCGGATCGGCCCCGTCATGTTGCTCACCCGCTTCAGGTCTTGGTATAAACCTTCTGCATTGAGCACCAGGTTTAGGTTTACACAGAAATCCACTAGAAGCTTGAGCGCGACTCGCTCAATCCAATTCCGAGCCGGTCTCCCCCGCGACGAGGAGCTGCGGTTTGTGTCCCGGTGATACTATCGCGAATCCTCACAAACCCTTTCCTAGAGGGTGGGCGTCTCTAGGGAAAGGGTGGGCGTATTCCACTCGTCCGGGATGGTGGCTATCAGTTCTGTAGGGTCTCTGCTCTGAAGGGCTGTTATTTCCGCCGCCAAGGAGAACCGTTCCTCCGACTCGGAGAGGTGCTATGCGGTCAGCAAGCTGCTCAAGACTCTGCAGCCGTGGCGGAGGTCGATTCGTCCAACCGTCGGAGATCGGATGCGACTCTCCCAACCTGTGCAGCATGTACAATACATCACGATTCGAGCCCTTCAACCCTGTGTGCATCATCAAGCATCGAGTCGTCTTTCGCGATGGGTGATCTGCCCCTAGATCTGCCTCTGTCTTCTGCTGGTCCTTGTCCTCCCTCTGCTGGTCCTTGTCCTCCCTCTCCTAGTCCTCGTTCTGGATCCTGCAGTCCTCCGATAGTACATCGGCGACCCAGCACTTCGCCTAACGTAAATATTGTCCGCCGCGTTTAGAGGACTGGCGGTATTAATATCCCGATCCTGGAGGTGTTGCGTGATCCAGATGCCTGATGCCTAGGCGAAGGGCCTTGACTTGGATCTTACGGTGTGTGAATTCGAAGGAGTTGTCTGTCAATGCTTAACCCCTGTTTTCGGTAAATACGAGGCGTGCTAGTGGTCGGCGTTAAGTGAATTGGCAAGACCAACCCGACATATGCATTGTCTAAGAAGGGAATCTATCCATCCGCCAGATGTTCCCGACGTCCCGGTGGCGTGTGATGAAGCATCCATGATCCGTCACGGTGGCGCGGTGTGCGTTTTGTGCGGCGGGATAATCATCCGCTCAAGTTCATACATTGACACCAGAATCCTAGACAGACCGCCGACTTTCTGATGCCTCTTGTTGGCTCGTCCTTTTCTTCTGCTGGTCCTTGTCTTCTGCTGGTCCCTGTCCCCTCTCTGCTGGTCCTCGTCCTTGTCCCCTCTCTGCTAATACTCGTCCTGGATCCTGCAGTCCTCTGATAGTAATAGTACATCGGCGATCCAGCACGTCACCTAACTTAAATACTGTCCGCCGCGTTTACTTGGAGGACTGGCGGTATTAATATTCCGCTCCTTGTTGCGCGATCCAGATGCCGAAGAAGACTTGTGATGCCTAGGTCGAAGGGAATCTTACGGTGCGTTAATTCGAAGGGGTTACCTGTTTAACCCCTGTTTTCGGTAAATACGAGGTGTGCCAGTGGTCGGCGTTAATTGAACAAGACCAACTCGACATCGTCTATGGAATTGGAAAGAATCTGTCCGTCCGGCAGATGCTACTCCCGGTGGTGTAATGGAGCATCCATGATCCGTCACGGTGGCGCGGTGTGCGTTTTGTGCCGGCTCACGATAATATGTTGACACCAGAAATCCTGGGCAGACCGCTGACTTTCTGATGCATCGTGTTGCAGATGCAGATGCAGACAGCGGCGACGTTGTTGAACGCTTCGATGTCATTATGATTCGATGGCGTATGTGAGCCCCGGCCAGGTAATTGGTTCTGGACCAAAGGATCGAGATTCGACATCCGGTAGGTGAAAAATACGGGTACCCTTAAGCGGATGCACCCGCTCCTGGCTCGGTGTAATTCAAACCTGCCGAGCCCTCGAGGATACCTTTCCCAACGAACTTTGGTCACTACTCAGCGTGCGCATTCTACACCAAAATGCCGGCACAGTGGAATTTGCAAAACAGAGGGCAAATGACGATTTTGGTGTGCGGCGATACATCATTGGCTTAGGTTTATATTTAGCAGTGTCAAGTACACCGCTCGCCGTCGGGATCGCTCTCATCTAAGCACGGCCACGAAAGTTTTCCTCTATCCTTCCTCGTTGTGGAGCGTAGCTGACCAAGAATGAAGCTTCTAACCGTAACCGCAATATCATTGGATCAGCCTCCGTTCAGATTCAGATTGAAATGTTCTTTCTTCCTCAACCAAAATCTATGACTAATTCGCCTTTCAACTTGCGTTAGGATTCCTTTCCTGCTCTTCACGTGTCACGGTAGGGATCGCGATCAGTCCGGATGCGATTAGTCGTTTTCTAAAACTGTACGACCGAAGGTTAAAAGGAACAGGTTTTCTCGGTCGACAATATATGTATCATTCATTAAACCCTATGGTTCGAACCACAAAACTTGAAGCCGAGTCCGCACAAAAAAACTGGCCTTTCATCCAGATTCTTTAATATTACAGCCTAATATCTCCAACTGGAAGTAGTTACGTGTCTGTCTTTCCACCGCTCTAGAAAAGCAATGTACGACAGCGATGACTCAATTCCGGCTCACTCCAACATCCGGTGTCCACCTAAATGGATACTGTAGAACAAACCTCGCGAGTTACTGCGGCTTTGGTGGCCGGACGGCGCCTTTAGAATTATGAGCCCTCCTGCTTCAACCCGACATTTATCATGTGAGTGTCAGGTTTTGACCTTCCGCCGTGTCCAGAAGATTTTTGTGTCCTTCATTGCACCAGTCCCCCACCTTTCCCCCACCATTGACAGACCCCATGGAATGTATCTCAGCCCACGCAAAAAATCCTGACGTCTTGCTTGAAATCTCAGGTTTTGGCACTTAACTCTGAATTAATTCCAATTACTCAGGACGCTCGAACACGGCACCACGGCTAGCGACAGTCTTCCACGAGGCTGTAAAATTAAATCACTCACGACACGGCTCCAGTAAATCATGTTGGTGTTCATTTCACCTATTCATGTGGCGTATTCATGTACGCCACTTGAGCCGCCTAATCCCTCTGTTCGCTTCCAAAAAACCAATGTTCGTACCCTCACTGAGCTTCTGATGCTCGTGAATTCCTTACTATGGTCTAAGCCAGCTTTATTGAACCTTTCAAAAAAAGTCCCGGCTGCATATGGCGTATTATGGCGTATTTTGCCGACGTTGTTTGGCACCCAGTTCTCTCGCGGAATGACACCCGCGTCCGCCACAATCGTCTAGTTGGGATTCTCATAATCTACGGGCTATACGTATATAAGACGCCCCGGTTGTACTCTCCAATCACCCAACTCCACCTACCACATTAACACTTACACAAATGGTTTTCAAAATCCTCGCGTTTGGCCTTGCCGCTTTGAATCTTGCTCGTGCTGCGTCTTTATTCCAAACACCCTTGGTTTCCTGCAATGTGAATCTCGGCAGCAGCCAGGTGTGTGGACCAGCCAACTCGCGCTGTGTCGACTCGGAGGTCATAAACCATGTTCTAGTTCGCTGCAGCTGGAAACTTGCAGGCTGCGATTCCTGAGGGAGACTACCTCATCTTTAACGTGGTGACAAACACCCAAGTTCGCAGCTACATCCCGAACAATCCGATATACGTCTCGCAAACTCGTGAATTCCCGGGTCCGTTCGGTACAGTGAGTGTCGTCTTTCGTGTCACAACGTTTAGACATTGAGCCCGACCAATTTATCTAGTGGACGCTCAAATTAGCGGGCGGGGACGCGTTCAACATCCGCAATGTAGGCCTTGGAGTGTACACTTTCGTCGACGGTGATGTACAAGTTACATTGAATTCCGTTTACACCATCATAACTGACAATATTCAAGAAAAACATTATTTCTGGCGATAAGCAAGGCCCTGCGTCCTTCACTGTCCAACCTGCCGGAGGGAATAGATACATTGTACAAACCCTTCTTTATTTTGTTCATCTTAGATACTCACTAACCTGGCTTATCCAAGATCAAGGTGCCCAACGCCGACTTGGTATGGACTGTGGATGAAGACGCCGTAACGTCGACGGTAGGCCCTTATTTTCTGGTCAAGAGCAATCTGACATTGACAATCGGCAGGTGCACCTCGAGCCTCAGTCTGGAAGCCCCACGCAATTGTGGACCCTCCAGCCATTTGCCTGAGACCAAGTCCAGCTGTTTTGAACGCACCCAAAGGCTTCACTCGATTTTCTTTTTCTAACATCTTCTTGTCAAACTTGTCTCGTCGGATTGTACTGTAATCGATTTGCAATCGAATTGTGTTTCAACATTGTTAAACTTGTGTCTGTATCTTGAGTGGGAAAAGGTGTATAGTCCATTGAGGAAGAGCTACAAAAACGGTGCGAAAATCTAAATTCAACCACTAGCACCTAGCGTTGAAGTTCAACACATCACGTGCTGGTTCAGATGGCACCTCCGTTATACTTGCTGCGCAAAAACTATCAACCTTATATATTATATACATCCTTGTCTCCCTTGCAGTGACTTCCTTTTCGATGACTCCGGGTGAACACTCGTACTCGAGCAAATTCACCCCAAATGAATTCCGGCGCAAGTATGCTCGAGATCTATGTGTGCGGTAAATTCAATTCGAATTGTTGATTTTTACATTGGTTCTTGAATACATGCTCTGAGAGAGATCGTGCCTTCCTCATCCATGACTAATGTCCTGATTTCTGGATTCAAGAAATTCACACTTCACAACAAACCCTCAGCTCACATAATGATTTGAACGTCTTTGCGCCGATGACGCCACTCTCTCTTCCGAACCAAAATACAGCAACCATTGGTAAACACAGAAACAAATCAGCGCTTGACTTCCGAGTAGTTGCTGATCTTGGAAGAAGACAACCATAGAGATACTGCTAATTTCGAACCCATACTATCCCCCCCCACCGGTCCGGACTTACCTAGTACTCGGACAAACGCGAATATCTCTGCCAATACTCAACCAATTTCCAAGATTCTGGACTTGATAGATTCCTTGGGATGTTTTCTACGATATCTGAGCTAAAAGTCCGGGAGTTGGATGCCTTGTGTATTTCTTAAATAATTAAAAAGTTGCTGAATTTGAGATGTTTAGCTGTTTTCTTCCTGCTCATACCCATGAGATGAACATAAACATGCCAAGACATGTTCAGACTATGAATCTATCATATAGTTATGTTCATGCAAAATTTCAGGACTGTAGATGCCCTACAGCTCCCGCAATAGCTGAAAATGTCAGTTTTCCCTGCCAAAATTACCTATTTTAGTAGGCTATGCACCCCCGACAAAAATAGTGTCTATGGATATTTTTCCAGGGAAGTCCTGGACTTCTGGTACATGTGGGAGTTAAATAGGATGCATATGTGCCTCCGTGTGGAATTTGGGGGTTATGCTGTGAACCGTGCCTGTGGGAATCACGTTTTGATGTTTACCTACTACTCGGACAACAAGACTCAATAAAACTTTTAGTGTCGTTCGACGGGAAATGGGCGGTTCGGGTCAAAACTTTATATGTACCCTATGTAAAAGACGGATTGCAGTCGATCTGTCTATTCGAATTCCTGTTAAACCCCCTAGAAACGGTGATATTCGCTGTTATTGCTTAGGTGTCCGAGCTCCCCGGGGGGGATAGTATGCATTTTGGTTCAAAGAAGGTCTTGAACTTGTGGGTGGCAGTGAGAGCGAGATTTGCGGTCAGGATAGGTAAAATTCAACGCGTCCGGCGTTCGCCGGTCTTCTTCTAAAGCATGTTGGGCCGGTGTTTACCGAACATTGCAAAAATGAACCAAAAAACGACAGAACACACCAAGAACACACGGGTAGGAAGTGGGAACCGAAATAGCGTTCCGGGCCGTCTTCCGGAGAAGTTATCTCCCAGCAACTCGCCCATTGAAATTCGCCCTCGCCAGGACTGGCGGTATTAATATTCCGCTCCTGCCAGTGGGGCTGTTGCGCGATCCAGACGCCGAAGACGACTTGTGATGCCTAGGTCGAAGGCTTCACTTGAATATTACGGCGCGTCAATTCGAAGGAGCTGCCTGTTTAACCTGTTTTCGGTAAATACGAGGCGTGCCAGTGGTCGACGTTAATTGAACAAGACCAACCCGACATCGTCTATGGAATTGGAAAGAATCTATCCGTCCGGCAACTGCAACGTCCCGGCGGTGTAATGAAGCATCCATGATCCGTCACGGTGGCGTGGTGTGCGTTTTGTGCGGAAAATAAACACCGGCTCACGATAATACGTTGACACCAGAAATCCTGGGCAGACCGCTGACTTTCTGATGCATCGTGTTGCAGATGCAGATGCAGACAGCGGCGACGTTGTTGAACGCTTCGATGTCATTATGATTCGACGGCGTGTGTAAGCCCCGGCCAGGCAAATGGTTCTGCACCAAAGGATCGAGATTCGACATCCGGTACATAGGTGAAAAATACGGGTACCCCTTAAGCGGATGCACCCGCTCCTAGCTCGGTGTAATTCGAACCCGCCAAGCTTTCGAAGGTACGCTTTCGTAACGAGATTTGGTCACTGCTCAGCACGCGCATTCTACACCAAAACCGGCGCAATGGAATTATGCAAAGCGGATGGCAGATGACGATTTTGGTGTGCGGCGATACATCATCGGCTTAGGTTTATATTTAACAGTGTCAAGTACACCGCTCGCCGTCGGGATCGCTCTCATGTAAGCACGACTACGAAAGTTTTCCTCTATCCTTCCTCGCTGCGGAGCGTAGCTGACCAAAAATGAGGCTTCTAACCGTAACCGCAACATCATTGGATCAGCCTCCATTCAGATTCAATTGAAATGTTCTTTCTTCCTCAACCAAAATCTATGACTAATTCGCCTTTCAACTTGCGTTAGGATTCCTTTCCTCACGTGTCACGGTAGGGATCGCGATCAGTCCGGATGCGATTAGTCGTTTTCTAAAACTGTACGACCGAAGGTTAAAAGGAACAGGTTTTCTCGGTCGACAATACATGTATCATTCATTAAATCCTATGGTTCGAATCACAAAACTTGAAGCCGAGTCCGCACAAAAAAACTGGCCTTTCATCCAGATTCTTTAATATTACAGCCTAATATCTCCAACTGGAAGTAGTTACGTGTCTGTCTTTCCACCGCTCTAGAAAAGCAATGTACGACAGCGATGACTCAATTCCGGCTCACTCCAACATCCGGTGTCCACCTAAGTGGATACTGTAGAACAAACCTCGCGAGTTACTGCGGCTTTGGTGGCCGGACGGCGCCTTTAGAATTATGAGCCCTCCTGCTTCAACCCGACATTTATCATGTGAGTGTCAGGTTTTGACCTTCCACCGTGTCCAGAATATTTGTGTCCTTTATTGCACCAGTCCCCCACCTTTTCCCCACCATTGACAGACCTCATGGAATGTATCTCAGCCCACGCAAAAAATCCTGACATCTTGCTTGAAATCTCAGGTTTTGGCACTTAACTCTGAATCAATTCCAATTACTCAGGACGCTCGAACACGGCACCACGGCTAGCGACAGTCTTCCACGAGGCTGTAAAATTAGATCGCTCACAACACGGCTCCAGTAAATCATGTTGGTGTTAATTTCATCCAGTCATGTGGCGTATTCATGTCCGCCACTTGAGCCGTCTAATCCCTCTGTTCGCTTCCAAAAAACCGACGTTCGTACCCTCACTGAGCTTCTGATGCTCGCGAATTCCTTACTATGGTCTAAGCCAGTTTCATTGAACCTTTCAAGAAGTCCCGGTTGCATATGGCGTATTATGGCGTATTTTTGCCGACGTTGTTTGGCACCCAGTTTTCTGGCGGAATGACACCCCGCGTCCGCCGCAATCGTCTAGTTGGGATTCTCGTAATCTACGAGCTACCCATATATAAGACGCCCCAGTTGTACTCTCAAAGCCCACCCAACTATCCACTCCTCTCTCCCACCACATTCACACTTACATAAATGGTTTTCAAAATCCTCGCGTTTGGCCTTGCCGCTTTGAATCTTGCTCGTGCTGCGTCTTTATTCCAAACACCCTTGATTTCCTGCAATGTGAATCTCGGTAACAAGGTGTGTGGACCAGCCAACTCACGCTGCGTTGACTCGGAGGTCATAAACTGTGTTCTAGTTCGCCACAGCTGGCAACTTGCAACCTGCTCTTCCTGCGGGAGACTACCTCATCTTTAACGTGGCGACAAACAGCCAAGTTCGCAGCTACACCCCGAACGGTCCGATATTCATCTCGAGAACTCGTGAGTTCCCGGGTCCGTTTGGGACAGTGAGTGTCGTCTTTCGTGTCACAGCGTTTAGACATTGAGCCCGACCAATTTATCTAGTGGACGCTCGAACCAGCGAACGAGGACGCGTTCACCATCCGCAATTTAGGCCTTGGACTGCCCACTTTCGTCGACGGTGATGTACAAGTTATCTCGAATTCCGTTTAGACCATCATAACTGACAATATTCAAGAAAAACGTTATTTCTGGCGATAATGACGACCCCGTGTCCTTCGCCGTCGAATCAGCCGGAGAGAATACATACATTGTACAAACCCTTCTTTATTCTGTTCATCTTATATATAATAACCTGGATTATCCAAGATCAAGGTGCCCAATGCCGACTTGGTGTGGACTGTGGATCCAAACACCATAAAGTCGACGGTAGGCCCTTATTTCCTGGCCAGGAGCAATCTGACATTGACAATCGGTAGGTCCACCTCGAGCCTCAGTCTGGAAGCTCCGCGCAATTGTGGACCTTCCAGAAATTTGACTGAGACCAAAGTCCAGTTTGAACACACCCAAAGGCTTCACTCAATTTTCTTTTTTGAAACGTCTTCTTGTCAAACTTGTCTCGTCGGATTGTACTGTAATCGATTTGCAATCGAATTGTGTTTCAACGTTGTAAAACTTGCGTCTGTTTCTTGAGCGGGTGTACAGTCTATTTGGGTAGAGCTAAAAAAACGGCGCGTCGGCGGCTGGTACAAAAATCTAAATTCAATCAGCGTTGAAGTTCAACATATCACGTGCTGGTTCAATTGACGGCACCCTCATGACCACCCAGGCGAAAACTGTATATATGCATCCTTGTATCCCTTGCCTTCTCGATCACTCCGGAGGTGAAACACTCGCACTCAACCAGATTTACGTGCGAGTCCCATCGCAAGTATGTGTGCGGTAAATTCATTTTGAGCTGTTGATTTTTTTGGCGTGCTTCTTGCATACATGTTGCGCAAGCGAACCGCTCCAAGTGAGAAAGTAGTCTAGGTGGTACTATGTGAGGCTACCGCATGGCGGCCTCCCATCTAGCGACAACATGAGGTACACTGTGTTAGGTTCAAACCGTTACGTGCACAAAATACGAGGCACTCATCTCTTTCCTCTCTCCACTTTGTCGTGCGATATGTCCAATCTTATACGAGAGAGCGAGCTGGACTGGTTTGAACACTGGCTGTTTCTCGAGATGGCTGGTTACCGATTGCGTCCGAAATTCCAACCTGGCTTCGTGCCGATAATTATCCATAAATCCGTATATTTTGGGGGACGTGTACACGGCGACACAACCGGTATGCTCATCATGTACAGCGCTTGCTAAATAGCTCAATCTAGGAAAGAGGACGCAAGTCATGGATGCAGAACGCATATCTGACGGAAATAATGTCATGTTAAAACGGATATCCAAACAAATCCATCCGTTCGAGGTTGAGATCGGCAAACTCTTCTCCAGCTCTCCGCTTTCGGAGGACCCCAGAAACCACTGTATTTCCATTTTGGCGGTGTTACAGGATCCAGACGATCATGACAAGCAAATCATTGTGATGCCTAGGTTGATGTCATTCTATAAGCCTATCTTCTACACAGTATAATCGTAAGCTAATTAGGAAGTGAAACGCACAAGCCGCGCTCGCAATTGCGGGTTGAATAATATCATAAGCATGTAATATTTTGAGATAGTTTCGTGTTATACCTTCCTGGCCACATGGTAGGAAAAGGAATCTGGAGGGCGTTCTTTCTCGAAACCCAAATTTGGCCAAATAACGTAGAAGCGAAACATTGAAAAATAATTGAGTTTGCGACACCTTTGCACCCTAGACCTTCGGGATGTCCATATTCACAATTGTAGACCTCGAAAACACTATGTTGGTACCACGGGCGGAATCTGGTGTCCCCTGTATGCAATGCGTTACATGCCAAATAAATGGCCAAATAGTATGTGAGAAACGAAATGGGATTGCGCAACAGGCACAAAAGCTTTTGAAACAATTCCTTCTGTGGACAAAATTTCGGGTCCATCAGGAACCCAACAGGCCTTGCCACTGGTTTGGAACAAGAAGGAATATGTACAGTACTCCATTGTAGTTCGGAATGGCGATAACAGGGTAAGCACAAGATGATATCAGCGCGGACCTCGCTATCCTGTGGGTGTGCTTAACTCTCAATTGGTTAATGGTGCATTAGTTTGCACCAAGAATTGAGCACCATGGAACCAGAAGCCAGATCCAAGTTATGGCATGTATAATAATGTTGCAGTGACAGCTGCATGCACCTGTTGCCAAGTGTATGCTCACCCCTCCAGCTCCTGTGCTTCCACGGACTCAACCACTAGCTCGATAATTCGCTGGGGCATTCTCAAAATAAGCATGGATCCGAGTTATGGGGGCAATATCATAACACCCAAATTGTGCACCCATGCAGGGACGGCCACGGGCTCTTCACTTCCCTAGTCGATGATCAGAAAGCTTTCAATTTGCTGTTCGGGCACAAGACGGGAGAGAGTGACCAGAGCTGTTATGGTTTCCACATCGGGATGGCGGTATATTTCTGGGGTGCGACGGCTGGACGGGCGAAGTGGAGGTTCAAAGTTGGCACCCAAGTGGCAATCAGAAAGGATTTCGGCGATGGGGTTGGATCTTCCCCGTGGCGTCCAGGCCGGGATCACCCCATAGAACACAAAGGTCAAAGAATGGCTTGAATGGATGGGTCGGAATACTGTGCTACTATATGTGACTGCTTACCTGGCCACCCAGATTAGTTGGCCACCCAGCAATATAAGGCTGAACAATGGAGGGATATTGAGAACTTGGGAGAGGAAGTACGACCTCTGACGCTCGTCCATACCAAATTTGGAGGCAGAGTGATGGGTTGATCAAAAGTTACGGCGCTTTTGATCGTCGATTTCCGCTCATGGCATCAAGACTACCATTCCGCTGTCCTGAACCAGTTCTGAAAAGACTACATCAATCATTGATGATGGAAATCATGCTGAACTTGCCCACAGGCTCATGCTGGAATGGTGATGGGATTCAATTGACCACTCACGCAAGCTGCATCAAAATGCTTGATTCGAGGTCACTATTTTTTGTGCTAACTTGCTTCTCCATATTCCTTTTAGTTCTACTGTGGCGGGTCAAAAGATTGAGATCGTGAGCTCGGCTACGAGGGTGTGGAGGAGTCCAGGGACAATAGTGTACAAAGTGCCTGTACACTTCAATAATTCCTGGGCCCCGGCGTTCCTAAGCGGGACTGACCGTGTAATCCTACCTACCTACCTACCTACCGCATGGGAACATCATGTCTTTAAAGCGGAGCAGCCATCAACGGATGGCCACCCTTCGTTCTCCACCAATTCTTGGCCAATCCACAACTTCTGGGGCTCGTTCTTCTCGTCTCATCCCAAGCATCAATCCAAGCTACCTCCACCTCTAACAAATCTCGAGTCGTTGGTCCGAGGCTCCCACCAAGTAGTGGAGTCCACCACAGAGTCGCGCAATCTATCTGCTCATACAGCGAACGACTGGCTTGAGCTTGTGGTCTGAAACTTGGTGTGATCCATTATAATCACTGTTCATTCAGTCCTAGATGTATGTAAATATCATATGTATTTTATTCCTTCGTCAGTGCTGTCCAATACACCAAATCACCCCAATTCTGTGGTCCTGAAAGCCAATTTTTTTGTGAGACCTGCTGGTATCAACGGGACGGAATTAGTACTCAGGTACATGCAAATACTTCACACCAATGCAACTGCAATTATTTTGCTATCATCATCCTGTCAGTTCCCCAGTGTGTCAGAAGGAATTTTTTATACCCCTCCCATGGGTCAGATGTACAGTTAAACTATTCAAAATGATACATTACAACCTATAGTACTACCCCAGATACACCAGGGTCCCCAATTTCAACCTCACCGATGTTTGCAGGTGGGTGGCCAACTAAGCTGTTTTTGCTTTTTTGGGCATGCTGCCTAAAGATAAATTCATGCATGAATGAGAACCTCATTTAAATTCTGGACAGCCAGTCACATACAGTATGCCAATAACACCACTCTATCCTCCTGATTGCTAGAAGACATGTCTGCTCAGGTGAAATACCCGGATACGAGGGGGAATCTGAGTTGGTGAGGTGGAGGAAGGCAAGTAGATACATGGTGCGATGGAATTATAGTCTGTGAGGAAGACTGTACGTGTGAATGGGATTAGGATAGGAAGCGCCCTTAAGGAAGATTCATCCAGGTTGAGACTTTTTGTAGGAGTGGAAGCGGTTCTTGGAACAGAACTCAAAGACTCTGTGTAGTTTGATGGCATGCTGTTAGTTATGGGAACACCACGGGCACTGAGACATAGTGAATGGGTGAGAGAGTGAAAGGCCTTGGGACCGGGGGATCCGAAGACTGAGACTAGGGAACTTGATCATCAATATTGGTGGCTGGGGCAGGCTCTTTGCTGATTTTGCAAAATCCAGGGTGGGATCTTGGAGCAAGGGCCCGGGGAAGGCGAAAATTTGCTCACTCGGAGTGCAGCAATGAGGAAAATGCAGGGAAAATATATCAGTCCTGCTGTGCTTGAATGTTGTTGACGTTTGTAAAAGGCCAGCCTCCATGGAGGAGTTGGCAATGGGGCAAGAAGTTTGAAGTTTAGGAGAACCATCCCTCCGACTTGGAGCGAGGTCATCAAGCTGCTCACCATGGCCGGACAAGACTGCAGCCGTGGCAGAGATCCGCTCTTCCAACCGTCAGAGATCAGATATTCCCAACCTGTGCGGTATGTACATCATGACTCAGATGAGCCCTTCAACCCTGTGCGCATCATCAGGCATCGAGTGGGGTGATCTGCCCCTAGATCTGCCTCTGCTAGTCCTTGTCTTCTGCTTGTCGGAAAAATCTTTGTTGGCATCTCTGGCCTGAGAGAATCTGACGGTCTGATACAGTTGGATATAGTCTGTGCGGGACCTATATCAGATCTGATATAGGACAGTTGGATCATACATGCAGAGCTCAGACTGGATAATGGACCTTGAAAAACATGCAGGAGCAGCAGCATGCCGCGACATTGAACGAGGTCGGTTATTGAGTGATTTGATGTGGAGGTGGAATGACATCACCCAGGCTTGCCTCTTCTCCACATCGACATGCAGGATGTCAGACCACCACAAGAGCTCTCCTAACTCTTCAGTAACGGAGTCAGACTCTGACGGCCCGGATCCCTGCCTACCACCAAAACCCAAAGACTTGGAGGACGTGTGGATGCCGCTAGCACATAGTTCTGCAAAGACGAGTAGCAAAGCCCTAGTCTGTAGTTAACCGCGTGGAACGTCATTGGTACCCCCACTTATTATGTAAAGTGCTGAGTTTCAAATTAGTTCCCATGGCCATTTGGCATGCATCGTGTCTTCCCGGCTTCCTCCTCCTCCTACCTCCATCTCTACTGATGTGCTGTGACAAGACACGCAAATTTTTCAAACTCCGAACTTTACATAATAAGGTCGGGTACCAATGACAGTGATTGAGTAATCAACAGACTAAAACACGCGAGGTATGAGTGAGAAATGTAGCATCTGTTTATAAGAGGCTAGTAAAGCCCACAGAGAAGCGCGATCAAAACTCGGTTTGAAGCCAGATGAATATATTATGCACATGCAAATGCAGCAGTTGCGGCATGAGATGACGACCAAGATAATTCCTGACAGCGAAGATGTAAGTTGTGGTGTGTTATTTAATTCCTGGTACCGACTTAGGTTCCAGGTCTCCAAACGTTAAAAGTGATCTACCGGATCTCGTTGAGATCATGACATCACATGATCTGCTTAGCTAACTGACCTGCACCTCGGAAACCCTTAAATCTTCCCTGCCAGATCTCGTCAAATTTACAGCATCACGTGGTTGTCTCGCGCGCCTTGCGCCCAGCCCAGACAAATATTTTCATCCCCCAAATATTATCATCTATATAAAGACCTATGTTGTTTGTAAGTCAAAGTGCTGGCTTGACATGTGTAGCATTGAGAGAGGGAAGTTGGTCCACACACAGAGGGGAAATTTTGGATCTCGGCCGCAACTGATGATTATGCAATTTGTTGACAAGTCACCTCACCATCAGTTGTGGCCGTTTCGAACATTTGGAATTAATTCCTTTGAAATTCACCGGACTTTAAACACCGGATCTCATGGGGAAGCTCTGCTGACTCACAGTTGAGTTGGACAAACTATCCTCCCTCATTCTTGCAGCTGCCCTTCACGCACCATTCGAAGGACATGTGTATCACCTTACGAGCATTGTTGCTTCTCGGTCTCTCTATCCGATGCCAGCTTTTTTTGGCATCGCTGGATGCCCTCGTGCTGAACATGGGAATACACAGGATTGCAGATATTGATCGAGTGCTGGCTGCATTGAGTGCGACCACACTCGAGCTCTTCGTTGGGGAGCTCTATTTCACACCCCTCCTCATGGCTGTGGCAAAAGGAAAGCTCCACCATGTACAGCTGCTTCGGCTTCCATTTACTCTGGGTCCCCACCTCGATATGCTGGCAGCGGGCAGAATATTGGCCAATTTAGCGTCTTGGGGCTGTCTTGTGACGTCCCCCATGTCTCTGTGGAGGCAGGTTTTGGAATGGCATGTCGATGAAGGAGTTATGCACACAGAGGCAATTGGGCACGAGCGGAATCTCTTGTGGTAGTTGATAAACTTAGTCTGCTAATACTTCCTTGATTACAGCTGTCTTACACTTTGTTATATTACTCTTCTAACTACTCTGATCCCATTCACTGGCTTCTCATACTTATGTTGTACAAAGGGCACTTGCCAGATTTATGGTGTCTGGCTTGTGCGTTACGTGGGTGAATATGGAGACTGTGGTCTGCGTTGCGGTTTGGTTCGTGCTATGGATTATAAATGTAAGAAGCTCAGGTCACGCAAGATGTCGAGTCCCAAAGATATATTGAAGGGGCGTCAAGATACAAAAGCCAGGACAGAATAATGAAGATGGAGTATATATATTGGAAATATGCAGCCACAAGTCCGAGCAGAGTAACAGGGGTACAATGAGTAAGAGTCCAAAAGACGGTGCATGACGATCACCGTCTGCTAACAATAAATAGAAGTACCGGTCTGAGGTGCCATAGGTGATTTATTTGTGGTCTCGGTACAGGTAGCGGTTTGGACTGGGCAGCGGTCGGTTGTAGAGGTACCAGGGGTGCCCGGAGGGCCATGTCAGAATCTTATAAATATGAGAATATTTACAGGATACAACGCCTCTCCTGCCCAAAACTTCTAGACCTGTCGACATCGTCAGTGGCAGGGGACACTACTGGCGATGGCCATTAGTGCTACCATCCCAAGCAGATATCAAAGCCACCATTCACACTCCTCAGGTCGAATGTATGGTTTTATTCCAGAACTTAGGGTTGAGCTTCGTTGATTTTCCCAAGTCCCCGTGGCCGTCCCATGCAAATTATCGGGTAGGGTTCCTTTGATTGGGTATCCTCTGCATAGTAACACCATTTCTTTCCAAGAATATATATGACCACACCACTGAC
Source organism: Mycena epipterygia (assembly GCA_029281465.1). Classification (NCBI taxonomy): domain Eukaryota; kingdom Fungi; phylum Basidiomycota; class Agaricomycetes; order Agaricales; family Mycenaceae; genus Mycena; species Mycena epipterygia. The sequence goes on along the minus strand of JARJCQ010000025.1, from coordinate 978,491 downwards.
TGCCATGCACTCAAACACACCCTGTTGCCTAGTCAAGTCTTACTCAAGATTTACCTCAATGACTCATGGATCAATATCAATGTGGGTTCTACATCAATCATATTATTTTGCGAATTGAGAATCAACTGTTGATTTTTTCTAGCTGGCTGTGGGCTCAAACTACCATGAGTATCGCCTAATGATCTCACCCTGTGAGGCTCGGGGGATGAATCTGATGGACCCGTTCTTTGCATCAACAAGTGGGATTTTTCACAGCTCAAAGTCCCCAGTGGACTGATCCTACATGTGTTTGGCCAGCGTTTGGCGTGACAACACTGGCCGAAATGGCTGCTACATACCTTCAGCTTCTCACTGTGTTCGAAAATGCTAGCAGGGTTCGTCAAACTGTATTTCTTCTTGTCTTTCTCAACTCAACATCCACAGGTAATGGAAATTCATGCATGGGTAACGACTAAACTTCAGGTTCTCAATTCATCTCATCATTTCCTCCGGCATCACTGACTTCTCCACAGAATATAAAGCTAGAGATGCTGGCTACGAAAGGCACCACTCACTGCCACTGCCAAAGAGCTTGTGATCCACTCACACAAACATCAACCCATTTACAGGGCCAAGCTTTAGCTATAATAATATAGTATGCAAGTCCGTAGGTAGACAACTCCTAATTACCTGCTTGCAAAAACATGTCCCCATCAATTAGATCATTGAAGTATGTCAATGAAGGCTTGTTCGTGTTGACACCGGGATCATATGCGCCCATATGTGGATTGTGGGTGGTACCAGTTTGAAGACGAGCAGTAAACCGACTGGCGCCACAAACACCCAAACTGACACTCAACTTTGGGCACTGCACAACTGCACCCCCGGTTCCACCGCCGCTACAGCTATTTTCGTATGGGTTTGTCTTTGACGGGTCGTCTCTGCGACTCAGGATTCATAGGCTTGATGGGCTGTTTCCGCCGACATCCATTTCACTCCACGCGGTGCCCAGACTGGCATCAATTGGCAAGGCGACTTCGAGAAGTACATCAAATATGTTCAAAGCAGACTCGACAAGCACAAGGCATCTGTCCTCAACATCTTTTGTGAATGGGACGACCTCTTTTTCCCCGATTCTGACTCCAGCCTTGCCCATAAAGTCGATGATGATGCAAGCGGAGAGTGCCAGATGCAGGATGTGATGGCCCTACTGGATGCAGATGAAGAGGAGGTGCAGACCAACCCAGAGGTTGATGGTTAGATAGATACATGTTCCTGTGACACAACCCATATAATTTTCCATCGAGATGTAGTTGCTATGCACATGTGAAGCAGTTTCGATGATTCCTTTTGAGTCAATACACGACCGAAAGCGGAGGTACATAGTTGATCAAACAACAAAAACACATATGTCTTCCTTAGCTCAACATTTAATGCTTCATTTTAGTCGAAACAAAGAGGTTGTGTGTTTGATTCTTACACTGGGGGCAAAAAGCCACGCATGTGGACTGCATGCTGGTGTGACCTGTCACAAAGGTGCTAATCACCTTTGTGACAGGTCACACCAGCATGCAGTCCACATGCGTGTTAAGCATGTGGGTGCCACATGTGTGGCTTTTTGCCCCCGGTGTTACCAGTAACACTTAATTACAGCTGTTTGCATAAAGGATGGCAGTAGCCCCTCTTTTGAAAATAAGAGCAATTTTGATCTCGTACTTTGCCATCGACGCTCCGACCGCATTTCTCGACGTATTGACTTGATTTTAGGTGCGTTCGAGAGGGATTTGACAGGCCTTTCGACTCATACACAACTCACCCAGTAAAAGCGAATATATAGGTTTGTGAAAATTGGTCTAAAGTGATTCCACCTCTGACTTGGACTGCCTCCTACTCACTCAAATCCTATCCGATTTGTTGATTGTGGATTCATTTGAGAAGTATTCCACTGGCATATATTATGAATGAATGAGATTTTGCTTTCAAGCTAAAGTGGGCCGAGTCTAATCGAACATTCAACAAAAAGGGTCAACAGCCTGCTAAAGGCTATGGAAATTGCCGTGACACAATTGGCTGCAATAGGAATGGGTGCCACAGTAGTGGCTTTCAAACGCGCCCTGAGCCGGCCAAATCAGTGCAGAACCAACAGAGAACTAGATGTAACAAGACCTGCAGGAAATTTTAGGGTCTTGTTTATTACTCGTGTTTATAAACTCGTTTATAAACACCGGTTTATAAACCGGTTTTTTAATGGATCGGGTAAAATGCCCGGTTTATAATATATCCGTCGGCAATCTTTGATCATGATGCGCGATGTTGGCGCCATGTCGGAATTTTCACTTTGTCTCTTAGCCATTGCCCTCGATGTCTGGCTCTGGGGTCACTTACTATGACGAGGAGCTCACGCCATTAAGTACCCTTGAATGCCAAGCTGGATTGGTGTTGGTTTTATCTCATGAACCTGGTAAGATATCACTCTTGGCCGTGAGGCCTTAGGTTACAAGCTCATGAGGAGCTCTACTGTAGGTACTGTATTTATACTAAATCCCAATTATTCCTGCATGTTCCGGCAAGTTCCATCGAGTTCTATATCAGTCAGCAACCTCGGCTTTGCCTCGGGCTTGTGCTGGATTGCTAATCTCCAACAATTGGAGGCCCTCAATGCAGTAGAGGATAATACGGCTCAACCTCCCGCGATCGATTCAATGTGGGACACGACGCTCGACACCGTGACGGTGTTGACAGCCGCTTACCATTTTTCCGGGATCTGCTTTCGGATAAGTAAACCGGTTGAGGGCGCGGATGCGATCCGCAGTCTCGCAGACTGGTCAGAGGATGTTGTGGCTGACACCCAAGGTGGTAAGAAGGCGTCGGCGAACAAGACATGGGACGGGGAATCGTATTTTAGGCTATATAGGGAAATTGGTTTATAAACACGTTTATAAACGGCCTGTTTATAAACCAAAATTAATAAACCGTTTATAATCCCCCGGGGAATTATAAACAAGACCCTAGCAGGAATATAAACCGTGAGAATTTCGACGATCCTAGATATTTTGTTTTACCAGGTGAATTGGGTATGAGTCGAAAGGCCTGTCAAACCCCTCTCGAACGCACCTAAAATCAAGTCAATACGTCGAGAAATGCGGTCGGAGCGTCGATGGCAAAGTACGAGATCAATTGAAATTGCTCTTATTTTCAAAAAAGGGGCTACTGCCATCCTTTATGCAAACAGCTGTAAACAGCCAGTGCACCCATTCCATTAGACTACCAACTGACAACTGATACTAATAGCTAAGTAACTAACATCTAGTAGTAAAAAAAGCCACAAATCTAATGACTGTTCCGATTGTTCATTTTTTTCTCCCTTCTTCCCTGCGACCCGAATCAGACCTGATCAGGTCTGGTATCTTGAATATGTTTCTGTCAGCCGGATATGGCTGTCAGACCTGATATTGCCTGATCACAACGAAAAGTACATTACTAAAACTGATATGGGCCTTTCGACCTGACGGCCATATATCACCATATCAGGCGATATATCACCAGATATGCTAACAAAGAGTTTTCCGACAGACTGGTCCTTGTCCTCCCTCTGCTAGTAGCAGTACTCGTTCTCTGCAGTTCTCTGATAGTACATCGGCGATGCAGCACTTCGCCTAACTTACATATTGTCCGCCGCTTTTAGAGGACTGACGGGATTGATATTCCGCTCTTGCCAATAAGGCTATTGCGCGATCCAGACGCCGAAGACGACTTGTGATGCCTAGGGCGAAGGGACTGCGCTTGAATCTTACCGTGCGTCAATTCGAAGGGGTTGCCTGCTTAACTTTTCGGTAAATACAAAGCGTGCCAGTGGTCGGCGTTAATTGAACAAGACCAACCCGACATCGTCTAGGGAAGGAATCTATCCATCCGGCAGACGCTCCCGACGTCCCGGTGATGTAATGCGGCGAATAAACAGCGGCTCAATTTAATACATTGACACCAGAATCTGGACAGATCGCGCGATTTTCTGATGCAACGTGTTGCAGACAGATGCAGATAGTGGCGAGGTTGTTGAACGCTTCGTTCTTATGATGAATGGGCGCTTTGATGGGCGAGCCCGTCCAGGCAATTGGTTCGATAATTGGGTTGACCAGAGGATAAGTCGATATCTGGTAGGTGAAGACCGTTAATACGGGTACCGTTAAGCTCCACTCCTAGCTCATTGTAATTCAAACCCGCCGAGCTCTTGAAGGTACGCTTTTGCAACGAACTTGGTCACTACTCAGCGCGCGCATTCTACACCAAAATGCCGGCACAGTGGAATTATGCAAAACGGATGGCAGATGACGACTTTGGTGTGCGGCGATACATCACATCATCGGCTTAGGATTATATTTAATAGCGCCAAGTACACCGCTCGCCGTCGGGATCGCTCTCATCTAAGCACCACCAGGAAATTTTCCTTTACCAATCCATGAACAAACTGCCTTCCACGCTGCGGAGCGTAGCTGGCCAAAAATGAGACTTCTACATAACCGTAACCGCAGCATGGATCAACCTCGGTTCAGATTCAGATTGTTCTCTCTTCCTCAAAATCTATTACTAATTCGCCCTTCAACCCGCGTTAGGATTCCTTTCCTGCTCTTCACGTGTCACGGTATAGCGGCGCGGGGGTCCGGATGCGATTAGTCGTTTTCTAAAACTGTACGACTGAAGGTTAAAAGGAACAGGTTTTCTCGGTCGACAATACATGTATCATTCATTAAATCCTATGGTTCAAATCACAAAACTTGAAGCCGAGTGCACACAAAAAAGCCGTCCTTTCATCCAAATTCTTTAATATTACAGTCAAATATCTCCAACTGGCAGTAGTTGCCTGTCTGTTTTTCCACCGCCCTAGAAAAGCAATGTACGACAGCGGATAATTCTAATGAGAAACCCCTCCCTAATAGGAAATGTTATTGAGAACCCGGGTTTCGCAAGAAGCCTCCCCGAAACGGTCACCAGTGGCCGCCGGGGACGGATGGCCGCTGGCCCCAGGTGGTTATGCATCTACTCGTAGCCAGTTTGATTCAGTTGGTTTCGTATCAGCTAGGGATGATTCTAATGAGGAACCTGGTTTCTCAGAGAAACCCCGGTCATCAGAGAACTCTTTCAAAAGTTCTAGTGGGAAAGCCCGCCGGCACTGCCGGTGGCTCAGAGTTGTCGCGTTGGGAATTAATAGGGTCGAACACTTAGAATGATCACATTACTTCACGAGTTCCACAATAATATTTGTGCTGAAGGTTCAGAATTGAGAGTGAACAAATAAATCTTGATCAAATCTATAGTAAGTATTTGCCTCATCGCGTCGGTGGCTTCTGTCGTATTGAATTATGGATAAAGCCGGGATGCTGCTGTTCTACCTTGGCAAGTCTAATAGCTGCTGTGTCCATCTTCAGCTTTAACCAACTGCCTGCAAATTTTGCCAACCAACTGGTTACTGCTGCGTTCGGGACGCGCCTTACTCTCCTGGTTGATCCATCGTTGGATGAAAAGGCCCATAAGCCTTGAAACACAACCCAAGAACACTTCACTTCGATCCTTCTGAATGGCCAACCATGCTAATATTTTGTGAATGCGGTGTTAAAACAGGGACGCAATGCTTTTGACCCTGCCGGAGCCATACCCGGTCAGGCTGTCCAGCTTTTATTTAGCCGATACGCTCCGTGTACCACAGCATCAGCATAATTTCTGTTTACACGGCAGGCATTGAACTACCTGCCTGCATGACACGATGGAATAGCCGATACGAAACCAACTAAACTAAACTGGCTACGAGTAGATGCATAACCACCTGGGGTCAGCGGCCATCTGTCCCCGGCGGCCACTGGCGACCGTTTGGGGGAGGTTTCTCGCGAAACCCGGGTTCTCAATCACATTTCCTATTAGGGAGGGGTTTCTCATTAGAATAATTTTACGACAGCGATGGCTCACTTCCGGCTCACTCCAACCTCCGATGTCCACCTAAATGGATACTGTAGAACAAACCTCGCGAGTTACTGCGGCTTTGGTGGCCGGATAGCGCCTTTAGAATTAGGAGCCCTCCTGCTTCAACCCAACATTTATCATGTGAGCGACCTTCTGCCGTGTCCAGAATATTTTTGTGTCCTTTACTACACTAGTCGTCTTCCACCTTTCCCCCACCATTGACAGACCCCATGGAATTTATCTCAGTCCATGCAACATCCTGACTTGGAAAAAAATCCCGACGTCTTGCTTGAAACCTCGGGTTTTGGCGCTTAACTCTGAAATGATTCCAATTACTCAGGACGCTCGAACATTGCGACACGGCTAGGAACAGTCCGGCTTCTACGAGTGTTATAAAATTAGATCGCTCACGACACGCCGGCTCCAGTAAGTCATGTTGGTGCTCATTTCACCCATTCATGTGGCGTATTCATGTCCGCCACTTGAGTCGCCTAATCCTTCTGTTCGCTTCCAAAAAACCGACGTTCGTACCCTCACTGAGCTTCTGATGCTCGCGAATTCCTTACTATGCTCTAAGCCAGTTTCATTGAACCTTCCAAAGAAATCCCGGCTGCATATGGCGTATTATGGCGTATTTTTGCCGACGTTGTTTGGCACCCAGTTCTCTGGCTGAATGACACCCCGCGTCCGCCGCAATCTTCTAGTTGGGGTTCTCGTAATCTACGGGCTACACATATATAAGACGCTTCAGGTTGTGCTCATGAAGCTCACCCAACTATCCGGCCTTCCTCTCTCCTACCACATTCACACTTACACAAATGGTTTTCAAAATCCTCGCGTTTGGCCTTGCCGCTTTGAATCTTGCTCGTGCTGCGTCTTTATTCCAAACACCCTTGATTTCCTGCAATGTGAATCTGGGCAGCAGCAAGGTGTGTGGACCAGCCAACTCACGCTGCGTTGACTCGGAGGTCATAAACTATGTTCTAGCTCGCCACAGCTGGCAACTTGGAGCCTGCGATTCCTGCGGGAGACTACCTCATCTTTAACGTGGCGACACACAGCCAAGTTCGCAGCTACGTCCCGAACAATCCGATATTCGTCTCGCGAACTCGTGAATTCCCGGGTCCGTTCGGGACAGTGAGTGTCGTCTTTCGTGTCACAACGTTTAGACATTGAGCCCGACCAATTTATCTAGTGGACGCTCAAACCAGCGGACGAGGACGCTTTCAACATCCGCAATGTAGGCCTTGGAGTGTACACTTTCGTCGACGATGATGTACAAGTTATATTACATTCCGTTTACACCATCATAATTAACAATATTCAAGAAAAACGTTATTTCTGGCGATAAGAAAGGCCCTGCGTCCTTCGCCGTCCAACCTGCCGGAGGGAATAGATTCGTTGTACAAACCCTTCTTTATTTTTTTCATCTTATATATAATAACCTGGATTATCCAAGATCAAGGTGCCCAATGCCGACTTGGTGTGGACTGTGGATCCAAACACCATAAAGTCGACGGTAGGCCCTTATTTCCTGGCCAGGAGCAATCTGACATTGACAATCGGTAGGTCCACCTCGAGCCTCAGTCTGGAAGCTCCGCGCAATTGTGGACCTTCCAGAAATTTGACTGAGACCAAAGTCCAGTTTGAACACACCCAAAGGCTTCACTCAATTTTCTTTTTTGTAACGTCTTCTTGTCAAACTTGTCTCGTCAGATTGTACTGTAATCGATTTGCAATCGAATTGTGTTTCAACGTTGTTCAATTTGTGTCTGTTTCTTCACCGGGAAAAGGTATAAAGTCTGTTATGGTAGAGCTACAAAAACGGTGCGTCGGCGACTGGCGCAAAAATCTAAATTCACCCAGCGTTCAACACATCACGTGATGGTTCAATCATGATCCGTCATACTTGTTACGCAAAAACTATCAACCTTATATGCATCCTTGTCTCCCTTGCAGTGACTGCCTTTCGATGACTCCGGGCGAACACTCGCACTCGAGCAAATTGTGAATTCCGGCGCAAGTATGCTCGAGATCTATGTGTGCGGCAAATTCAATTCGAGTTGATTTTTGAGTCCGCGCCATCTTCGTCACTTCGTTACTTCGCGTAGTGTTGGGAAACTTCGTCACTTTGATGGGAATTGGTGAAAGTTCGTCACTTTGATGGCTTTCTATGAAAGTTCGTGAGGTGCTATTCTGGGCTTGTCAAGCGCCGACTCCTCGGCACATTACGGAGTGATGAAAATCAAAAGTTTGCCGAGATAGCCGGTTAGGTTTGGGTGAGGTTAGTGTTTTGGTTAGGTGGTTTTGGTTAGAGGTTAGGGGTTTGAGGTTACTGGTTAGCAGTTAGTGGTTAGGGTTAGTGGTTAGTGTTAGAGTGAGGGATCTATATAAAAAACACTCCCCGGCTTGTGTGAATGAACACTGATGGCCGGTGTTCCGAGGTCTTGAAGGTGCCGAGTTGAAGTGACGAGCTTTCACAGAAAGGAGGAAAGTGACGAACTTTCTCAGATTCCCATCAAAGTGACGAAGTTTCACGTACCTACGCGAAGTAACGAAGTGACGAAGGTGGCTACTACTCTTGATTTTTAGATTGGTTCTTGAATACATGCTCTGCACGAGATCGTGCCTTCCTCATCCATGACTAATGTCCTGATTTATGGATTCAAGAGGGTCACACTTCACGACAAACCCTCAGCTCACATAATGATTTGAAAAAATGGTTCGAAATATGTCCTTACGCCAATGACGCCACTCTCTCTTCCGAACCAGAATGCAGCAACCACTGGTAAACATAAATCAGGGCTTCAATCCCAAGTAATCGCTGACCTTGGAAGAAGATAACCATAGAGATACTGCTAATTTCGAACTCATATGCATATCGGTTCAAAGAAGGTCTTGAACTTGTGGGTGGCAGTGAGATCGAGATTTGTGGCCAGGATAGGCAAAATTCAGTGCGTCCAGTGTTCGCCGGTCCTCTTCTAAAGCATGTTGGGCCGGTGTTTGCCGAACATTGCAAAAATGAACCAAAAAAACGACAGAACACATCAAGAACACACGGATGGGAAGTGGGAGCCGAAATAGCGTTCCGGGCCGTCTTCCGAAGAAGTTATCTCCCAGCGACTCGCCCATTGAAGTTCGCCCCCACCGATGCCGAACGCGACGGCGATAGCCAGCTCATCCCCGTTTACCAACCCCAGTATAACACAGGCAAGACGCTCGGCAACGGGACGTATGCCATCGTGCAGGAGGCCATACACATCAAGACGGGCAAGTACCATGCCTGAAAAGTCATCAACAAGAAGCTCATGGAGGGGAGGGAGCATATGGTGCGCTATGCGTCTGGGGGAAAGAGTCTGGGCTGATAGCGCGCGGTGTAGGTCCCGAACGAGATCGCCGTGCTCAAGCGCATCTTGAGTGGAAATCCCAATATCGTGATGCTGCACGACTACTTTGAGGTCTGTCAATCTATCTGTGTGCTTGTGCTCTGGCGTAGATTGTGCACGGAGCAGGCGACCACGTAATATATCTTTCTCACGTGTGCAGACATCACACAACCTATACCTGTGCTTCGACCTCTGCACGGGTGGCGAGCTCTTCGACCGAATATGTGCCAATGGCAACTACTACGAGGCGTGAGTAATGGTGGTGTATCGTTCTGGTGTCTGATCCCCAGCCAGCGACGCTGCGAAACTTGTCCGCACGATTTTCACCATGGTCAAGTACATACACTCCGCAGGGATCGTGCACCGCGATCGGAAGCCCGAGAACCTCCTCTTCCGCACACCCGCCAATAAGGCGGCGGACGTCATGATCACGGATTTTGGCCTCAGCCGTTTTATCGACGACTCGGACAAGAACCTACTCACTGATACCCAGATCGGCGGCACCTCCAGCTACATGGCGCCCGAGATCCTTCTCAAGAGTGCGCTTCACCTTCCTTCAATAAAGGACAATTTGTTCACGACGCACAGAAGGATACGGCAGACCCGTAGACGTCTGGACGATGGGAGTCGTCACGTACTTCCTGCTGGCGGGGTGCAGGCCGTTCGACCGAATCCGAACCGAATAAGATGTGCGAATGGGTGAGATAAAGAGCAAAAAACGTACGCCGTCTGATTCACGCTTTGTAGAGAGCGGGGAACCTCCGTTGATCTCAACCAACGCATTTACCCAGCTGCATTCCTGAACATACGCGGAACTCGGTGGCCCGGTTGTCCGGAGCAGAGAGGCAAATATCCAGTTGAACTTCCCAGATAATATCCACCTAGTACCACCGTCGCCCTGCCTCCATGCTCTACATTCACCTGGATTCCAACCCCCTTCGGCGCGGTAAGACCCCAAGGTTGATATGAGCTCAGAAGTTTCGAAAACTGGTTGGCTGAGGTGTCGGGGTTATTGAACATGTACGAGTACGCTGGCAGGGGCATCCTGCGTTTTGAACATATAGCTAGTGACTATCTCAAAGGAGGAAAAAACGCCGCGAATAGCCTATAGTATTGACAATCATTAAGCCAATGCTAGGACATGGCGGAGACCAAGAGAGGCCCACCCAAAATAGATTCGAATTTGTGTTTTCCCAACTTCAACCACGGCTCCATCGGCAAGAACAAGCACCGCGCTCTCAACCTGATCAATGAGAAACCCCCAATTGCGCGACAACGGGCCCCATCTATCGAAGCCCGTATGACCACCTATACTGGAGTCTAAATTGAATAATGCATGTAAAAATAAAAGAAAGGAAAAGGCGAAATACCCAACGCCATCTGCGGCACCATGGGCCATGGCGCGGCCATTCTTGTTCAGTTCCAATGCCACATCGCCGAATCGCGCTCCTGGCTGGACGCTAGCCGTCTTGTCGCTGGAGCGATAGTTGATTTGCGCCATATCGCAGAACACGATGACAAGCGTGCCGTTTTGCGATCCATAACCCGAAGCGGTAAACGAATGTCCACCCGAAAGGGCCGAGACGGGGACGCCGAATTGAACGGCACATTTCACGGCCTTCGAGACGCCGCTTGTCTGCGCTGGATAGATGATGGCGCTGGGACAGTAGTGGAATCGAGTATTGAACCTAAGAAGAGTAAATAGATGTTGAAATCTATCCAAATCCAAGCAGAAACGTACGGAGTCGTGGACGTCTGCCAGGTTGGATCCTGAGGATCCTCGACCTTGAGGCCATCGGCGATTAACTATGAGACGAGCGTTGCTTAATTCTCAGTTGGTTAATGGCGCACTAGTTCGCAACAAGTGTAGATCCGAGTTATGACGCGCATAATAATGTTGCAGTGACAGCTGCACGCACCTGCTCCCAAGTGTCTGCTCACCCCTCCAGCTCCTGCGCTTCCGCGGAATCGACCGCTAGCTCGGTAATTCGCTGGGGCATTGTAAAAATCAGCGCGGATCCGAGTTATGCGGGCAATATCATAAGAACAACAACGCCCAAATCGCGCACCCACGCAGGATGGCCACGGGCTCTTCGCAATTTCACTTGCCTAGTTGATGATCAGAAAGCTTTCAATTTGCTGTTCGGGCGCAAGACGGGAGACGGTGACCAGAGCTGTTACGGTTTCAACATCGGGAGGGCGGTATAGATCTGGGGCGCGATGACTGGACTGGCCTCGAATTTGGCACCCAAGTTGCGATCGGAAAGGACTTCGACGATGGGGTCGGATCTTCCCCGCGGCGCCCAGGTCGGGATAGCACAAAGGTCAAAGAATGGCTCGAATGAATGGCTCGGAGTACTACTGTGCCAATAACGACACTATCCGCTAGAAGACACGCCTGCTCAGGTGGAAGACCCGGATACGAGGGGGAAAATCTGCATTGGCGAGGCATTCTCGAGAAAGGTAAGTAGATCCATAGTACGGTGGAGATTCTAGTCGGGGGGATTTCTATTCAGGAAGATCGGACGTGTGAAGGGGATTAGGAAAGGAAGCGCCCTTGAGGACGTCCATGCTGAGGAGTGGAAGGGCGAAAGCGAGTGGGGTGGAGGACGTCAAAATATCGGTCACTGGCTGCGAAATAGGCGCGTTTTCAGCACTAGTGGTTCAGACTGGAACGGAACCCAAAGAATGTGTCCTCAAGAATGTGACCTCTAGTTCGATGGCACGCTGGTAGTTGAGACCGGGGAACTTGATCATCATTGTGGCTCCTGGGGCGGGCAGCGGGCCCGTTGCTGATTTTCCGGATCTTTGAGCAAGGGGAAGGCGAGAATTCACTCATTCGGAGCTCAGCAACGAGGAAAACGCAGTATCAGAGCTGTTGAATGCGCGGTGAAAATTCCACAGACTGATCGGTCACGGAGGATGGGCGGCATTTTGCGTGCTGCCAGTGTCGATTGGGGCGAAGTAGTCGGATTCGAATGTGCAGGTGCCAGCTAGTTTTCTCTTGACAGAATCCCTCGCTCGTTCCTCGAGGACAAGCAGGTTCCCTCCGATAAAGTATCGAATGATCGGACAATGATCCGAGTCGTCCGGGATAGTCACGCTATTTCAAATTTGGCATCGACTTTGGGAGTGAACTTGAATCCATTCGTGATTCAACTTTCAGTTACTTTGCCCAATCTTTGCCCAATTTTTGGCATCTTGTCGCCTTTCCTTGTCCATTCACGCAATTGCGTCCGCGCAGGGATTCGTGGCGGTTACCAGCTGGCATTTGCCGTATTAGGCTCATCTGTTCTGCACGTCGGATTGGCGCGCGATGAGCTCGTCATCGGTCGCAGTGAGGCCGAAGTCGCCTCAAGCTCATCGGCAGCCCCCGCAGCGCGCGTCCCACCAGCTCGCCACCTCCGTCCAGGAGCACAAGTATAAACAGGAGCCAGACGTCTACTCCCACCCAGCGGCCATTGCATGGGCTGCAACGCACCCTCGGCGCACTATTACCAAATTTGGGCCGTATCTGCTACTTCAGACGCTCGGGGAGGGCGAGTTTGGCAAGGTCAAGTTTGGGTTGCACTGCCAGTGGGGCGAAGAGGTCGCCGTGAAGCTCGTGCGGAAGGAGAATGGCGCCGATGCCGTTATAAAAATGAGGAAAGTGGAGAAGGAGATTGGGCTTTTGAAGGTGAGTGCGGGTTTCATGATGCGTGTTTTTTTCTCTTCGTCTACATTACTGGAAACAGCGCATACCGCTAGCTCCATGTACAGCATCTTTGGCTCTTACATGGGCCTTTCGCATGTTTCATTTCGTTATGATTTTTGGCGTCTTGAGCGCTGCTTTTTCCAGCTGAGCCACGGACGCCGCACAATGCTTTCTCACTGTGCCTTTTGTCTTGACGCTCCTCAGTGCGGCTGACGTGGCCACCATGCGCGTTTCTTCTCTTCTCTGCACCAAACATTGGCGCGAGTGTTAGTGGTCTACGACCAGCACCCCTCGCGGGCGCACGATCCGTCTTTGCCAGACACGTATTGGACCTGCAGCAGCGTTTCTAGTAGTGCTTTGCCTCGCTACGGACGGCCTTTTCGCTCTGGTCTTGCTTTCCGTCACTAATCCCATCCCCAGACCCTAAACCATCCCAACGTCGTCCACATTTACGATGTCATCGAGACCGATAAGTACGTCGGGATTATCCTCCAGTACGCCTCGGGCGGCGAGCTCTTCGACCACATCCTCGCCCATCGCTACCTGCGCGAGGCCGACGCCTCCAAGCTCTTCTGCCAGCTCATCTCCGGCGTCTGGTACATCCACCAGAAAAAGATCGTCCACCGCGACCTCAAGCTCGAGAACCTCCTCCTCGACCGCTAGCGCAACATCATCATCACTGACTTTGGCTCTGCTAACCGCTCCGAGCACCACGTGGACGACCTTTTGCAGACGTCCTGTGGCTCCCCCTGCTATGCCGCCCCCGAGCTCGTCATCTCCGAGGGCCTCTACGTCGGCAGTGCCGTCGACATCTGGTCCTGCGGCGTCATCCTCTACGCCATGCTTGCCGGCTACCTCCCCTTCGACGACGACCCCGCCAACCCCAACGGCGACAACATCAACCTCCTCTACAAGTACATTACCAATACCCCGCTCTCGTTCCCGGAGTACATCTCCGACAAGGCCCGCGACCTGCTCAAGATGATGCTCGTCCCCGATCCCAGCAAGCGCGCCAGCCTCGCGGACATCGTGCGCCACTCGTGGCTCGCGGCGTACCACGTCCCCGCCACGGATCCCGACCCTGCTGCCCCCACCGCCTTCGGTCGCACCGTCGATGAGCTCGAGCGCGCGTCGACGGAGCAGCTCCAGGCAAAGCACCTCCCATACCAGCGTCAGATACACGCCCCCGCGCCCGGGAGCCCAAACGCGTCATCCGCGCAGACACAGACGCGCGTGCAGGCTGAGAACCAACGCAGCCGCAGCGCGCACTCTGAGTTCCTCTACGAAGCCATGGACGCGATGCCGCGTTTTGGGGAGCGCGCGCGAGATGCTGTGCCGCAACTGGGGGAGCACGCGCTGGAGGAGGGCGAGGAGGAGGGGGTGCTGGCTAGCCCACCTAAGGGCAAGGAGGTGGACGGGGTGCTGGAGAGTCTGCAGAAGAGCGCGGTGGCCAGGGAAAGCCCACGGAAGGGGGAGGAGAAGGAGGCCGACAAGTTCCAACATAGGATCCAGATCGAGTCCGTTGAGCGGTGGGGGCAGCGGGAGCACATGGGGAGTGAGGAAGAGAAAGAGCCACTGGCTGCGTGGGCGGAGTCGGTGAAGCAGCAGAAAAAGCCAGGCGAGGAGAATGAGAAAGAGAAGGAAGTGAAGAAGAGTTGCTGCATCACGCTCCAGGGTCTCACACCCTTCCGCGCCAAGATGAGCATCCGTAAGGAGCCCTCTGCCACGGGCAGTAGCCCGCCCATGCAGCTTGCGTCTGTCAGCCCCACCCTGTCGCCGGCGGCACCCGCAGGCGACGTGCTACGAATCCACTACGGTCACTGCAGGGGTTAAATAATTTTTAGAGCTCTAAATACGCTCCAAGACATGTCGGCTCTTTTTGATCTTATCTTTCCACTTTGAGAAGATTAGATAAACCAGAAGTCCTGGTTTCAATTCTGGTTGGTGCCAAAAAATAGCTACTTTTTCAGTCTGGCTCAGTTTTAGAAAGATGACTTATCTTTCCACTAATATTGCCCTAGGAAATATTTGACATCTTTTCATTGAAAAGATGAGTTATATTTTGTTTCCTTTGTTTGAACAAAGGAATGGAAAGATAAGTTCTGGTTCTGTGAGAAAAATGTCACAAGTTTCTGATCAAACTAGAAGAGGAAAGATGACAAATCTTTCCAAAACTGGTCTGACATGAAAAAGGTGTTATATTTTGGCACCAACCAGGATTGAAACCATGACCTCTCTTTTATGTAATCTTTTCAAAGTGGAAAGATTGGTTCTGAAAGAGACAACATGTCTTGGAGCATATTTAGAGCTCTAAAAATTCTTCAACCCCTGCAGTGGGTGCGGTGGACCAGCGGATGATTACAATGGGGGAGCCGCTGGAGGTGATGCACCATGTGAAGACGGTTTTGGTGGGGATGGGCGTGGAGATGTATGTGGAGAGTGAGTTCAAGTATCGGTGCATCCACGCGAAGCAGTGCAAGGTCTTTTCTTTTTCTTAGGGGGCTGTCGGGAGTGTTGACGTTTGGGACAGGCTGACAAACACGGGTTGCTACCGTTACAGTCGTCGTTCAGCGGGGGAGGGATGCTCCATACACTGTTCATGTGCCCACCATCGTTGCAGGTGTCCATGAGTGGATCCGCTCCCACTGGCTCGACGTTATTCAATGGGGATGACTCGCTGAACGGCAGCGGGATGCCCACCTCGGGCCCGTCAAGCAGGTAGACACCACGCACGGCACTGCACCAGAGGACGCGGGCGACGAAGTCCGCTTCTCCATCGAGCTCACGCGCCTCGACCACCTCAACGACACGTACAGCCTCAACATCCGGCGGCTGAAGGGAGATCTATGGAGTTATAAGTTCCTCTACGATACGCTACGGCAGTGTGTCTCTCATCCACTCCCGTGCCTCGCTACGCTGACCACCGCCCTCGTATTGCGCAGACGCGCTGATTTACAGCAGCTCAGTCAAGGTCACATGCAACCTACCCCGCAAATAGCCACACGCCTTGAAGACCTCTCTGGTAGCTCACTCCCACAGGTGCCTGATTTTCAATCCATTAACCCAGTCATTCCGCTGCTGAGCACTTGGTTTAGGATGCTCTGAAGGAGATGAGCGACTTCTCGTCCTCCATTCCGTCTCAAGCGCGATCATCAACGGAGCAAGAAATTACTACATTTGTAATATACATGCCCGACGACGACGAGTCGTATGTTCAACCCAATATCCTTCAATATCAGCCACTGAGATACATTGTATATATAGATTCAGATCTAATGACCTAACAGCTATTCGACCGGAGGACGTTCACTTACTTGAAACACATGCTCCCGATGGTGGAACTACATTCTCTCGACAATCGGGTTCTCGAGCTTGAAAAGACATTATGTGATGTGTCGAAATTCACAGTGATGGTACAACCCGCAGCAGATGATCCCCTTGCAAAGTTCAAACATGCACTGAATGTACCATTGAACGACTCCGATGCCGCGAGTAGTACCGAAGGTCGCGACTACAGGACCAATGTTGATATTGAATCGGAACCTGAAGATAGTGAAGATGATGACGAAAATTCAGATAGCAACAGAACAAAGCAACGACGGACACCCTGACACCGAGATTGTGGAGGGATTACATTGTACCTGATGGGATTCTGAGGCCTGATGGAGCCCATCGCACGAACGTGACATTACGACTTCAGCTTAATGCAATGTATGTCTACGATCTAGAGATTATATCAAAAACAATGGTATGTGTCTGTTGTCTGACCTGCTGCACTATTGATCTAGCTCCTCTGGCAGTTTAAATTCCAAACTCTGTGAGGTGAAGGACCTCATGTAATGTCAGATCCAGTTACGTGGCCCCAGGTCATGTCCGTCGTTGACCTTGAAGTTGTAACACGGCCGGTTCAAGTACTTGTGGATCGCTCATATAGCAATATTCGAATTTATTGTTGAAGGAAAAAATTCTATTGTAGGCCACCAGTAGTGAGTGACAGGGTTGTGCCTTGTGTTCCGACCTAATGGTGTGTTATGCAGCATGCTCCGTGGCTTTGACCAGCCATCTGCTATAGCTACACATGGAACTCAGACATCAATCCAAAACACTGGCTCACTGGCTGTTGGTCTTGCAAGCGTACAACCCACAATCACAGGAACATTCTCACAGGGTCGCACTACAATGGAGACAGTACAACTCACGGATAATAAGTTAGTGTGTTTTTCATGTATGTTCAAGTGATTTACTGTCAACCAGCCGGTCCCTTTGTGCCACATGGAAGAGCAACCTGGTAAATGATGGACATCGGCTGAGAGCTCATATTCATCTTATGATGTTGCATGGTACCCTATGAGCAATGCCAATGGCAAACCCAACCCAGTTAAAATACAATTTGGAATGGGAATTGAGCTTTCTGGGAAGGAGGTATCAAACTTTTGTTCTTGAACTAATTATTCCTGGCTAAATATATACAGGAGTGTGTGTTAACAAAACTTCCTGGAATTTCACGTATTCTCCGCAACCAAATTGTACTTTGGGTAAATGATCCTGAACTCAAAGCCAGAGTGTGAAGCATGATTGTGCTTACAACTGTGGGTCCATGTTTCTCACTTGAGCTGCCTACTGACTGGTTTCTGCAGAAATATATTGCTGATATCAGAGTAGCCGAATCCTGCATCATTGTGGAGGATCAACTTGTTGACCTTGCTATCAATGGAGCACATAGTATGTGTTTTAATTCAATGTTACTTACAGAGCATCTTATGATCCAAATAACAGTCCCACCTGTGTCAGATAATGCACCGCTGGCCCCTGGGGTCGCAAATTCTCTGGCCATTACTCTATTTGATGAAAGAAAAGTTATTGCAAAAAACACTATGCGAAAGTTGATCAGCAAAATTGTGCCCAAATTGTCAAACCACAAAGCAAAGAAGCTGGTTTTGATTGATTTGCACCTTCATGAATATGTTGCACATGGGTGGGATGTAAAGAACAACAGATGGAGGAACATCATATGGCCGACCTTGGACGAAAACTTTGTCAACAATCAAAAAACATCTGCAGCTTGGAATTTACTTCTCAAGACAGGAGAACTGAATTAATCCACTCTGTTGGATGGAGGGCTGGCACCTGGTGGATCCTTAATTCCTCCTGTTACCGGTGTGATGGGTACAGTGAAAGGTAAAGAGCATGACCCTAGGCCTGTAACTTCCTTGTCTGTCCCAGGCACAAAGGAATTTGGGACTGACTCATCCACCCCACACACTGTGGGTAGTTCAGATGCTGGTTCATCTTCTTTGAACTTCGGAGATAATCTCCCATCCATCCCTGTGGCACTGGTTAGGGCTGATTATCAGGAGGAATTGGACGGTGCTACAGATTTTGGGAAGGATGGGTCCAAACCTGTTTCTAGACAGATTTAATTAGTGTCAAGACCATTTTATCTACCATAATTGAACTATGACAATGTTTGGGCACCAAATTCTGTCACAATATAACCTTATTAACACACAAGTCTCAGTACAGAACCTGTTAGGTACCGTTTTTACCTATTTTTGATACTCTTTAGCTACAAGTCATGTGCAGATGTATTATGTAAGAAATCTACTCATATCATCAAACCACCATTGTATTGTTGCCTCAGAGCCTACCAAAGCCCATATTCTGGCCTTACTCATTGAGATACTCTGAGAAGAGGCACTTGGGCACCTAGGCATTAGGTGACATCCACATAAATTCACACTATCATTGCCATGCACTGACTATTCAGTTTAGTGCCTTTTCTGTGCTATCTGCTCACATCTGTACTCTATCGGCAGAGTACAACAGCCACAGGACTTGAACCTATCCTTTGAGATATTACATCTTTGGATTTGGGTTGCCGCCAGTAGGCGACCACTTTCCTCGCCTTATCTCCTGCCAGGGAACACGTACAACAAATTCCCCCTTGTGAGCCATAAAGAAGGCTTACAGAACCAATCCAGACCAAGACAGTGAATATTTCAGTATTCTTTGCCATAAATATTGTGGTGTAAAATATTATATGCTGTAGCCTTACTTCTAACCCAATCCAGTAAGTAGCTCCTATCATACACCGACAACAGTGTTCGAAGATCCTGCCTCTTGCTCAAATATTTCAAATGCATGTGGTGTCAGGCTGACAGTATTGACAGATATTTTTGTTTTCAATGCTTCTCTTTACAGGTTTGACTTTATGAGTACTCTAATAATTTGCAAGGGCCTCCAGCCCAACTCCCAAAGTTATATGTAATTACATTCCCGACCGTCACAGACACGAGAGCACAGGATGTGATAATACCAGAGGCACAACTAAAAAAAAATCATGCAGTAAAGGGCGTTGTTGATTTTATCAGTGTTCATGATCATCGCTACAGTAAATTTGGTATCGGCTGTAACTCCGAGTCCCACATGCAAAATAAATTCATCGCGAAGGTTACCCTGTTTCGTATATATTAATAAAATCTCGACATTCTCCTTGACAGAAATCTCACTAGGCCAGTGTCAACATCAGCCAGCTCTTTATCTAGGACACAATACTTGATATAAAGATGACGTCCCCCGGAGGGATTTTGGTGAAAGTGTACGTGCTACAGGACCTCATATGAGTGAAAGAACGGTCAACAGAACTCAATTTACAGAACTTTGGAATGCGCTGAATCTTTATCCCCTTGATAGGGAGAAAGGACATACACATGCAGCATCCAATGCGATGGGCATTCCGTTGTCGGCGATTGGGACGCCTACGGCGCAGCTAAGAGCGTGGATAAATGGAGTGAGTGCAGGGACAACAAAGGCTGCAGGAATTGACCCAAAGGGACGAAGGAGGAGGGCAGACAATTGGCAGAACTTGAAGACAAAAACGAGAGAGAGAGCGAATGAAATTGAAGGCTCGACTCGGAGACTCTCAGAGGGGAAATCTTCGCTAATTCTTACGTACATTTTATCCTGAGTGACCTCCGGTGGGGTCTAATTAAAGTTTCACCAGTTCAAGAAGCGCGTCGAACGGGGTGGATGACCCACTGCACTGTCACTTAGCTGCTACAAGCGAGTTAAAATTTGTGGCAAGAACCGCCCGGCGACAGTGAGTGGGTGTGTGAAAAAAAAATGGATATAGAACACAGGATTAAATCAGTGGTGACGAGTGTCTATGCGAAGGTGGTCGGAGATAGCAAAAAAAGACGAGGGGCGTGGTTGTTTGTTTCGAGGTCTCAGTCGTCCGGCCATCGCCGACCGCGATCGCAAGTACCGTTAATTGCCGGGGTCCGAGTATCTTTCCTCATCCAGATTGAGACAACTCTCCTGGGTGCCCGTCTCCGTTATACACTGGCCGCGCACACACGCCCAAACGTCCACACTGGTGGTCTCACATCTCGGGTGATCGCACGAGTCGGACAACGCCACAAGTCCGAGGCTTCAAGTAAGCAATATTAGAGAACATTGATGTGACGATCTTCAGGCTATTCAGTATTAATATTTCTCGTCAATTCCCGCGTGAAATGAAGACCTTTCCGACCATCCATGAAAGAGCCAGATGTATTGGCGCTATGGCCCACGGATTTGTGCTAAAAATTATCAGACTGCTTGGGGAATTGCCGTACTACTTTCGCAACGGTGATTCAACAAAATCCCATTATCTGCGACGGCGTATATGCGATGGCATTGCCGGAAATTACGCACCGCCCAGCGCCCAGTCTTCTCTTCCACGTTCTGATTGTATCTCTCCCGCCTATCTCATGGATTCAATGCGACATTAGAGTTGCCACCAATTCACACAGTCAATGTAAATATTACTGGAGGTCGTGAAAGATCTGGAGGACACGGATGTCCTCAGCCTCAGCCTCACGGTAGCAATCCTACCTGCTTTATCTCGCTAAACCTTGTCAGTGTTCTCAACTACCTATGTTTCAGTAGCGCTGCCAGTGCAAAACATCAACAAGTCAAGACCTTTCGGGGCCCGTTTCCGACCAAACTCTGGCCAGCAAAGGCCAGCGAAACTCGTACACGTTAGTCACCGCTTTGCCAGAAAGCTTCCGCTGCACAGGCTGTCATCTAGGAAATCTAGACTCAGGCTCGTCTCTCCAGTTGCGTCCCTCAACTCGGGAAGTTGGAAGACCGTGACATATCGGGAGTTCTCTAACTTTCCGCGGGCACTTTCCACAGGCACTTTCCCAACTATATCGTTGTGGAGTTTCTACGGCGCTAGCTGGACAGACAGATTGACACCGATAAGCTGCTCGCAAGTCGCGGGCCAGATTTAGCTAGTTCTATCTCCGAATGAGTTGCCGGGCCAGGGTACAGGGAATGAAAGAAGACGGATCCTGACCTACCATGGGAGGTCTCAGGAAATAGTGCGCGATCTGAGACGCTTTTTAGTAAGTGCATCCCAAGGCCATCTATTTCATAACTTTAATCCTCTATCAATTGGTTTTCCAGGCACTCATCAGGTTCTTCTACCCGGTACCAGATTGATCCTATAGGCTCGCAGCTATTGTGATTTTCATAAAAATAGTAGCTGTATGCACCTGTCATTCGTTTCCCTTCCTCTACTGCCATGGATCTGTGCAACGGCTCTCATGTGTTCGACCTGGAGGATCCATGCGTGCGTGGACTATGGAGTGCAACTGTGCCTGCATTCGTGGTTTTTGCGCTCTTCATCTTGTTCGTCCTTCGTCATCTCCTCCCCAGCTCTATCAGGCGTATTTTCGCTTCAATGACCACGCCGTTTAATGCGTACATGACGTTGGAAGAAGCGCAGGCTTTAGACTCCGGGGCTACGGGACGCCTACTCGATCCAAATGATTATGGAGTCGAAGTTCAAATTCCTCGTCGCCGGTATTCGCTCTTCTTTGCATTTTGTGGATTGCTTCAAGCTCTCGCGTGGGGCGCTCATGCATTGTGGTCTTTGATGGGACGCAACGCTATCGATAAATCTCGCGGTACTCAGGACCTACTCATCGCTGTCTCGTGGTTGTACACCGCCATCAGCCCCGTTCTCCATCCATCCGCCACCGTCCCCTATGACCTCCTCACTATTTATCTGTTGCACGGTGCGGGCGGTGTACTCATGCTTGGAGGATATATCTTCGACCATACTGTCGAGGGGATCATCTTGCCATCGGGATTTATTCTGGTGGGACTGTCTGCGAATATTGGAGTCACATTCTCTCTCCTATACGTTGCTATCCGCCGGCCGTTGAGAGTACTCCCCCAGCATATGGGAATTGTGAGTCTCATATTCCCCAAACAATCCACACTTCTTAAATGTCTTTCAGGGAAATTCCATATCTTCTGAAGACTACACGTCATTTTGGGGGGCCTTAACATTTAGTTGGATATATCCTCTCATTCAACTCGTCTGTCCGTTTGCTTAAATTACATGCGCTATACTGATAGCACTATAGGGAGGAAATTCTACGCTCAATGAGGCGGATGTTTCGCCCCTGAGCCCTAACCTGCAATCACGTCCAGTTTTTTTGAAGTTCATATCCTTGCAGTTTCGTCCTGTTCCTTCTATTTCTCCTCCTTAGTGGTTCATAATGACTCCAGGCATGCAACCCTACTGCGCCGCATCATAGCCACTGCATATCAGGACCTCATGTCAGGGCCATTCGTCTTTTCACTCGTTCGAAACATCGTTCAACCCGCACTTGCAGATTCGATTTTCTCTGGACGTTATGTTCCATTCTATTCGGCTATTCTCGTCCATTTTTCCTGAAGTAACCATGACCTCGGTTGAATTTCTTCCGTTCATTATAGTCTTTGCAGGCCTCTTCTTGATTCAATCGGTCATCCAACCACCACCAAAAGGGATCAAGGGATAGCCTTTATGTTTGCAGTCGTAATTTTGGTCTGTTCTGTGCTACAGGTTCGTGTCCTGATCTCATGTTCTATACCAACTAACATAAATCTCTAGGCGGAAGCCACCGCTCAACATCTATGTGTGTGGTCCCATCCTTATCCTCCCCCAATACCATTTAATTGTACCATGGTATTGTGATGTAGCATGGTGCCGGCGGGCGGCAACTCGCGTCCGTTCGGAACTCATGGTATCTATATACGAGAAGGCCTTGAAACGCAAGGTCACAAACGGTGTCGTCAACCGAGAGAAGATGGAGGGGCAAAAGCTTGAGCCTCCGACTTCCGCACCAACACCCTCTGTTTCCGGCGCAGCAACCCCTTACTCAAAAGGTTCTCTCCAAAAGCCCAAATCTCAAGTCGAACAGAAGGTACAAGATCAGCCTGAAGTCAGTGCAGGTGTGTGCAGTAGTTCTGACGATGTCCGAGAGCACAAATTGAGTCTTTCAGATGCCGGGAAAATAGTCAATCTCATGTCTGGCGACTGCACTCGGGTTTCAGGGCTCATCACGGTGAGATTTTCTCCCGCTTCTGTAACCATCCTGAAAAACGACATGCACAGATGTTATATGCCATATACGGGGCTCCGTTCGAAATTGTTCTTGGATCCCTACTTTTGTATCAGCTTCTGGTACGTGCGTAAAGTATGTGCTCCGATGTTGGATCACAGTAATTGCCTAGGGTTGGAGTGCCTTCACCGGTTTCCTCGTCGTTGTACTGGGTTGGCCAGTGAATAAATATCTTATGGAACGGAATGTCCGCCTTCGTAAAGCTACTCTTAAAGCGTGGGATAGGCGGGTCGGAGTACTCGACGAATTAATCAGCTCAGTCAGTATTATTTTATGACTGGCTCCGATTGTTGATGTCTATGTATGAAGATTAAATTCGTCAAGTTTTTCGCCTGGGAGGATCGCTGGATGAAACGGACCATGGACGCAAGAGGAGAGGAGCTGGACTGGTTGGCAAAAGGTGTGTTTGGTCAATCATCGAGATCTTCGTTGAATTCGCTCGCTACAAGTCCGTACGAACACCGTGCTATTTTATGCGTAACGTGTTCCTCATTTGTCGCTAATAATGATTAAACTTGCGTGCTCAGACTGTGGAGCACATCACCTGTGGCGCTTTCTTTAATCTCGCTCTTTACATACGTGTCGTTGGGAAACCAGTTGACTGTTGGTACAGCTTTTGCGGTGCGTATTCGATCCGCTTTCTCTCTGTCGAAGCAAAAACTAATGATCTTCGTAGGCGATTTCAGCCTTTGCAAAGATCCGGTGCGTCGTCTGAATAACACCTGTGTTTCGTTCTGTCCCATTGACTTTGTTGGAAAGGGCCCCGTTGACAAGTTAGTAATTGACCTGCCCACATTTTTAATTCTCTAAACGCGATATCTGGTCCAGGTATTCCAATGTCCTTGGTTCAAGTCGTACAGGCACGGGTAGCTCTCGATCGTATTGCCGCATATCTAAGTGAAGATGAGGTATCTGCACAAGGTACCGCCTTGTTGGCTGGCATACACTCTGAATCCTAACTATATGAACGAAGTATCATCTTTGAAAACCGACTCTTCGACGGCAGATCCGGGTCGAGCCAAATATGAAGGTTTGGGTATCGATAATGCGTCTTTCAAGTGGAACGAAAGCACTCAGGGACCTGCTGGACTGGCAGGAAAAGACTCGACGCTCTCTACTACTCTGGGTGTCGGCGATTCCATTTTAGATGTGCGTGAAGGGGAGTCCGAAATCCAAGATCAACATTTTGAACTCCGGAACATTTCGGTCAAATTTCCAGAGAAAAGGTTATCCGTGATCACAGGCCCCACTGCAAGGTTTGCGTTTATAATTTTATATCTGATCACTGGCTAATTCGAGTCCCAACATCTATAGCGGCAAGACAGCACTACTTGTAAGACATTCGAAATTTACATCGGGTATCTCACTGAGATAGATCCACATCAAAGATGGCCCTTTTGGGGGAAATGACGATGCTCCGGGGTGGCCGAATTATCATGGCGAAGGACGATTCAGTTGATGAGGACGGAAATATCCGCGGTATTGCCTACGCTGCACAAACACCGTACTTGCGAAGTCAATCGATACGGGAGAATATTTTGTTTGGAAGTCCGCACAACGATTCGAGATACAGGGCCGTCATCGAGTGTTGTGCCCTGCGCCCAGATTTGGACCTGCTCGAGGACGGCGATTCCACCCAGATAGGCTCGAAGGGCGTAACTCTCTCCGGCGGACAGAAGGCCAGGTCGGACTCATACTTTAAACATGATGCCATGTGCTGATTTTCCTAACAGGGTCGCTCTTGCTCGAGCCGTAAGTTTTACTGCGCCTATTTTTCTCACTAATAACGCACGAGTTGACAGGTTTATTCGAGGAAGAAATACGTGCTTCTTGACGATCCATTGAGCGCAGTGGTCAGTATGTTTAGTCTTCGAATTGAAACGTGTTCACTGTGAGATAAAGGACAGCCACACTGCTCGACATATTTATCAACACTGTTTGCGTGGGCCACTCTTGGAGAATCGAACCGTGGTACATGTTCTACGGATTTTTTTTCGGCATTGTACTCACGAAACCAGATCCTGGTCACCCATCATGTCAAACTCGTTCTGCCAGGCGCAGAATACTTCGTCCAGATGGAAGATGGACGTATCACTGTTCAAGGCACTGCCGCAGATCTCCGAGCTCAAGGGGTTTTGGACCGGGTTCCGCGGAACTTGGGAGTAGGCGAGGAGAAGCATAAGAAATCGATGGAAGCCGCGCAGGCTCTTGTGGGAGGTTTAATATCGGAACAAGTAAAGGAGCCTCGCAAATTGGTTCAAGAAGAACACAGGGGTCCGCCATTTGTTCTCATCATTTTCCATTTTCTTTTCTGACGTGTTCCAGAAACGGGAAGCGTGAAATTTAGTGTCTACAAAATGTATCTTGCAGCCGGAGGCTACGGCACATGGGCCCTCCTCGCAATGATAACCCTCGCGCTTCAGTCGAGAAGTCTCGCCGAAAGGGTTTGGATCAAAATCTGGACCAGCGCTTATACTCCTGATACAACCGCGCCAATGAGTCTGACTGCTTGGCCAAGCGCCGCCGAACACCCCATGTTCTATGTTGGTGTCTACGCAGGGATCGGGCTATTCGGCATTGCTATGAGTCTAACAAACGTCGCGCTTATATTTACTGCTGCGATCAAGGCAGCACAAGTCCTCTTCAGGTATGAGTTTCAACTCAACACCGGCATAAAAAACTTCGCTAACTTTATGAGACACGCAGCAAACTACTTATTACGGTAGTTCGTGCGACGTTCAGGTTAGTCTTTAATGGTCGCATAGATTGAGCTCATATAATAGTCGCCAGATTTCACGACACAACACCGCAAGGTACGGGCATCCTACAACAGCTCGACCACTTCTGTTAGCTAGTTCAGGTCGAATGATGAATAGGTTCAGCAAAGACTTCGAAACGATTGACTTGAATCTCGCCTTTTCACTCCAGGGGGTGAATAATGCCCTCGCGGACTTCTTGGTTTCTCTCTGCACAGTCGTGTAAGTGAACTATTGATCCACCACCGCATGCCTGAATATTATTTTAGCTACGTTTTCCCTCTCTTTCTCTTTCCCGCCTTAATCATCGGCTATTTTTATCGATTTCTTGCGATTGGATACCTTAACACTGGGCGCGACCTGCGGCGTATGGAATCAAACACCCGCTCACCAATTTTCTCGGAGTTTGGGGAGCTTCTAACAGGCATTGTCACCGTTCGAGGTCTGTCTCTTCTCATTTGCATCCCCTTCTACTCA
Source organism: Mycena epipterygia (assembly GCA_029281465.1). Classification (NCBI taxonomy): domain Eukaryota; kingdom Fungi; phylum Basidiomycota; class Agaricomycetes; order Agaricales; family Mycenaceae; genus Mycena; species Mycena epipterygia. The sequence goes on along the minus strand of JARJCQ010000025.1, from coordinate 951,802 downwards.
AGAAATCTGCCTTCAGCATTCTCTGCCGAGAAGCGCTTCCTGGATAATCTGTATCCCAAGATTGACGAGACCTCCAAGATTGGGTACGCGTTCTGGTTGGTTTTCTGTTTCATATCTGTCCTGGCCGTTGGATGTAATGTTTTCAGGATGACCAATCGTTGGCTGTCATTCAACTTCGACGTCTTGGGTACGTATTCCAAAAAACGGACTTCTCGCGACTGTTCAGCTAATATTCAGATAAACAGCTAGCATCGTAGGTCGGCATACTGATTATCCTCCTCGTGCTCAAAACACGTGGGTTCGCAGTCCGTCTTTATCACTGCCCTGTTCGCAATAACATTCTTGCACAACGACGCGGGTCTGGCTGGGGTGGTGATTTCGGTATGGTTATTTTACGTGATTCACGTATAAATTGACCACTTAAATGTTAGTCCGCTCTGGCCTTTGGCGACAGCGTATACCAAGCCTGTCGCAATTGGACAAATTTGGAACTCGATTTGAAGTGAGAGTGCGATTCCGGACACCTTGGACTGGCTCAACTGACGTGGTTACAGCGCCGTGGAAAGGATCATCGAGTACTTGGACTTGCCGCAAGAGCCTCCTGCAGTCATAGAATCAAGGCGGCCACCCGCGTATTGGCCTTCGAGTTCGAAAAATGATGCGCTGCTTGTGGTGAAAGATCTTGTGGTCAAATATGCACCTGAGTTGCCTCCCATACTCCAAGGAATTTCCTTTCGTCTGAAGGCGGGAGAACGTGTTGGGCTTGTGGGAAGAACTGGTACGGTTTTGAGACCGCCAGGAATGTTCTATCTGATTCGCATGACAGGTAGCGGGAAATCTACATTGGCTATGAGCCTTCTGCGATTTGTGAGTCCATCCTTCTTATCGAGATAAGTTGAACGCCTTCATGCTGCCCCTTTTCTAGGTTGACCCTTCTAGCGGTGGGTCAACTCACTGCCGTCTAAATGCTCCCCATTCAGTCAAGTCTACAGGTAAAATTGTGATTGACGGGATTGACATATCTACTATTGGAACCTATGGTAAGTAAGAGAACATCTCATGAGTCCGGCAACTAATTTCACCTGTCTCACCAAGACCTGCGTTCTCGTATAGTACGATCGCTTTTGCCGTCTCATTTTATTTTAACATGAATTGACTGTCCTCTGTCCTAGACATTCATTCCCCAAGATGCTACGCTGTTCTCTGGGTCACTACGAGAGAACTTGGACCCATTTGGTTGGCATTATTATCTGCCCTTCTCTTTTACCCTGCTCATCTGATGTAAGGCGACTACGACGATGTCCAATGCACGGATGTTCTACGTCGTGCACAGTTGATACCGGCCACACGATCGCTCAACCCAGCTCCCCTCCCTTTACGCTCACACTCGCCTCTCGGCTTTGAAGAAATTGATACATCCTCCATTACAATAGCCCTCAATCCGACGACCCTCTCGCTGGACACGCCTGTCACAGCTGGTGGAACGAATTTCTCGCAAGGGCAGAGACAGCTCATCGCGATTGCACGCGCGATGCTTCGGCACAGCGCCATAGTTATCCTCGACGAGGCCACGAGCAGCGTGGATTTCTCGACGGACACCCAAATCCAAAAGGTGATCAGGGAGGAGTTCCGTGGGTCGATGTTGATCACCGGTGAGTTCCCTTGCGCTCCCTACGTCGACGAGAAGTCATCCTCGAGTAGTTGCTCATCGTCTGCGAACGATAATTGACTACGATCGCCTAATTATCTTGGACAAGGGTAAAGTGGTTGAGTTCGACACTCCGTTGCAGCTGATACGCACGGAGGGCGGGATATTTAGGAATATGTGTCTCAAGAGCGGGTACTTCGGGGAACTGGAGATGACTGCCAAAGCTAAGGAGGATGCGGATGGGTCTCCGTCTTGAGCGCGCGTTATACTGTGCTGCATAACTCTATATACTTCAGCCATTCTACATGTATCGTCCTTGACTGTGATTTGTTGAACAATTGAAATTATCGGGAATTTTCGTTTCGTGACGTCGTTAATCCTCAGCATCCAACTTGCATGTGCGCACGACGCGGTACTAGTAGTCGGGCAGCAATACAGTACACGTGAGCGCGATTCAAACTCCGACAAGCCGTTCTCTCTCCCGGCGTTGCCCGAAGCGTTTCCTTGCGTTTTCTCTTCGTGCCAATCGCAAGCGTTGCAGTCAACCGCGCCAATTCAAATATTGGCCATATAGTACGCCCGCTACCGGGCGTGGCGTCACCGTTGTATCTATACCCCGACATTCGCTCTGGAGTCTTCAGTGTGTCAGTGGCTACAGTACGAGCTTCGAGTTGAAGCGTCTGTCTAGGAGAGCCTAGCCAGTGGCAAGCTGCGACTGAATCGCAGGCACCCCACGCCGACTCCGCCCCGGATGTAGGAGATCCATGCGACCTTACGCGACTGATACTTGCAGTATCCCGTATGCACCCGTCTCCCCTCAGCCCTGCGTATCGCTCTCTTTGGCTAACGTATGTTATGCATCCCACCTCGCAGTCCCGCTGTTCAGAGACTATCCCAATATAATAACGTCGCTGTCAGGTATGTAATTGTAGAAAGAAGCCCTCTCGTGCTGACTCCCTACGGGCACCCAGGACATCCTGCGATGGTATTACTTCTTGCGAAGGGCTTCCATGCGCCCGTCCGAGGCATCGCGCGAAAACGGCGTTGAACTCTTCCCCTCTTCAACCATGGTCTTCTCGATCTAGATCTCTTTGCTGAGCGCCGGGGAAGCAGGTCTATATTTTCTCGTTACCCGGGTCTACCCTGATTCTAATGTTCACCCAGGCATATGCAATGTTTTTAATCCGTGGAACATCAGGCGGTGCCAGTCGATGACCCGAACTTGCTCTTCTATGTGCTTGGGGCTACTTTGCGCGCATCGTAACCCATTCACTAGTGCACCTTTCCGTGTAGTTGGATCTTAGCTTCTATCTGCAGGCTCGTGAATTTTTACTCAGAAGACGCCTACGTGCTAACTCCCCCGGTGACGGGGACCAAAGAATACGGTAGTACTTTCGAGTGCATACTTGGAATCATAGGTGTTCCTGAGCGGGACCGTGCTGTAAAACCGGCCAGTCGATAACTATCTACTAACTCCGTCGACCAGGAGACCAACGAAAATGATGCCCTATTTAGGGCGTGTATGCGGCATAATTTCGGGACACGGGCGTTTCTGAGTCTGGACCCCGACATTCATGGAATTATCGTGCGGTAAAAACAGCTAGTCGACCGACACGATGAAATTGATATCGCCTTGTGTGTTCCATCCACTGTTCTGCCGGACGTTACAGACTCTGGGTGGTCAAGGTAGGTGAGTAGGTAGGTAAGTAAATAGCATTACTAGGCACGGTCCCAATCAAGGAATAATGAATCCCAGTAAATTATCCGGAGTTCGGTGAAGTCCGTCTCCTGGTACCCATCTGACACAGGACGGGCGCTGACTTGTTCCAACACGACAAGGTCTGCATTGTGGCACTTCTGACCGAACGGAAATAAAGTGGATTTGACAGGTACTCTCCACTCTTCACACATTCTCCGTCCTACATATAAAGGGATTTGAAGCCTCGTCAGTTACGAGAACAAACTTTTCCACCAGAATGCGTGCGCTGAATTTCCTCACAGTCACACTCGTCGGAGTGGCTCAAGCTACTCCCCTCAATCATGTTCGTGATCTCATTATCCTTCGATTAACCACTAATCGACCTTTGCGGATTCAGATCATCGTGAGTCTCAGTCGCCGCGATGATGTATACATTGAGTTATACCGGTTGTTTTCAGAAGTGGATGTTGCAACTTCCTTCGGCAATGAATGCCCAGTTTCAGGAGCCTTTCAACACGTTGATTCCTTTCTCGATGATTTTTGAAGCACAGACCGGGAATGCCTCAGAGTTCATGACTCAACCTGGCGTGCAGGTCGATGCCTCTTGGTAAGTTCCGGATCCGCCATCACATCCACCAACTCATTAGTGGCAGCCAGGGCTCTTGCGCGCCTATCTCAGAGCGAGAAACTACGCAACATGGCTGGTCCAATGGTTAAATCAGGCCTGGACGCGCAGTACCACCTCCCGGAGGTCCCCAGTCAGGTGCTTACAAATAAGTGGAACTATCCCACTGATACAGAGGCAGGCAAGGGAGTATTTGTAGGTCTTCATGCACCGCTCTGGGAAAATAATAGTCACAGGCAGTGCCAGATCTATATCCTCGATTCCGGTGTGTACGCCGATCACTTGGAGTTCGGTGGGAGGGTTGAAGAAGGCTACGCGGTCGATGATATCGAGGGTGGGTCGGTAAGTACTAGGAAATGGCATTTTCAGCGGTCCTTTTTGACTCTTCGGAAGGGAAATGTTGATGAAGACGGACATGGGGTACATATGCAAATTTTGAATGTGGTCACTGTTCGCATGTTGACTGTGCCATTCAATTCCTAGACAGCAGTCGCATCCATAGCGACTGGGACAAGATCTGGGGTCGCCAAGGCTGCCACAATTATTCCAATCAAGGTTCGTCAGTCCGCAGCAGAACATGTGTGCATTCGAACTGAGAATGACATGCTGGCAGCTCAGCCGTGGCAAGGATTCTAAGCCCACGGACGAAGCTATTGAACAAGGCATCAATCGTGCCGTGCGGGACTTTATCGAGCGGAAAGAAAAGAGTTCTGAGGCGACAGGAATTATCAACTTGAGTGTCACCGTTGATCGAGTGGACGAAATCGGGGCTGAAATCCGGCAGGTACGTTTGAGTTGGCTGATCAACAGACAATTGAGGTTTTTTTAGGCAATTAGAGTAGTGGAATGCATGTCGTAATTGCGGTAGGGAACACATGGACCGACGAAGTAACTTCAACATTCACAATATCCATATCTAGTCTCCTGATTTAGCCTTTCAGTGCCCCGATCGACCTGAGTACTATGGACAAATTTATGTCGGCTCTGTTGATTGGAACGACAACCGTCAGAACGCCCATGGGCAGGTGAGTGCCATTGAACTATGTAATGTGAAAATTAACCTACATCAATATTCCTGATAGTGTATAGATATTTTCGCCCCGGGTGTTCTCGTGCTTGGTGCGGGAATTAAAAGCGAAGGACATGGATAGTTTTGATCAGGAACATCATTCTCCGCTCCTCTCGTCTCTGGAATGATTGCGGTTGAAGGTATGAACCAATATACATCCATTGAACCTGGAAGTCTGTCTCTGAAACTCATGTACAGCCTGGAAGAATGTCGGAACAAGTCCCCCGCAGATATGAAGGCAATCATTCTTCGTGATTATGCGAAATCGAATGCCGGTATTACTAACCGTGGGGATTCAAAGAACTATGTTCTGCTTCAGAATCTCAGAGATTGGATGGTACTTAGTCCGCAGTGAATCATGTTGATGGCTTTTACGGAGCAGACCTAAACTGGCATTTTTGTATTATAATTGCTTTAAATGGTATGTTATGAGGAAAATGATCACTAGGGAATGAAGAAAGGAGGGTTTCAAAATAAATTTAAAAGAAACAACTCGATGGGAGCGGATGTGAGGCTGTTACTCCGTGGTCTCTGTTCATGTATACCAGTTCGGGGTGTAGTTATAACCACTGCCGCCCTCCCAAGCCAAAAAAACGCACCACCTCTCTCCCCATTCGAGATCTGGGCTGATCACCCCTCGTCGCTCGCCTCGGTCTCTGTGAACAAAAAATGTCGCCGTCGAGGTACCTCGTGCTTCTGCGCATCAAACTACGGGCAAGTATAAAGCGCTTTGAGGTGAAATTGCTAATTGGTCTTGAACTCTTTTAGTTCGCAAGACAGATGCCAGCCTCCATTTAATCCAACCCGAGCTGCGTTGTTGATGCGATCCGTGGACTAGACTTATAGGAAGTGAAGTAGCTCGTGCTCGAGCTCTCGGCCAACTTTCGAAATCTGTTAGAAGGTTTCTGCGTCTGTACATAGAGACTCGACCTAGACTCGACCATCGCTCTTTGAATATTGTGTCGGCGGGGTTGTTTCCCTTTTTTTTCAACCTGATCATTTCAGAAGAATAAACCACTACAGTTGTGGACAAACAAAGCCCACAAATCGCCTGTAGCCATAACGTGATTTAATTAGGTACCAATTTTAATTTTCCTGAGACCCGACTGCCCTAAAGAGCTCAAAAAACATACTCCGAAGTTTTTCCCACGACAAATTTGTGCCGCCAAATTTTTAGCCCAGGACCAGATCTCCGATCACTGATCGGAGACGATTGGCAAAAATCGGATTTTTCGGAACACAGCCACATCAGTTATGTAATCAACTGACAACCGCCTCGATCGCCGCCAAGGCAGTGTTTGAAGCAGAACGGTGCTGCTTCTGCAGCCTTACTGCCCACTCAGCTGCTTTCCCAGTCAGTTCCATTCGGTAAGCAGTCATAAATCTCCATGATCTGTTGACAAACCGCTGAATTACCTCCACAGGGCAGGCATCAAGGTACTAGTACTTTAGTGCAAATTCCTTTGAGTCTGTGAAGCTTTTCTTGGGGATTTGCCGATAACAATACTTGCACCATCTCCAGTACTGAAAACTATTAGATTAAACTGTACCCAATATTACAGCAAAATGACTTACCATTTCAATTGGATTAAGCTCACAATGGAATTTAGGCAAAAAAATGCATTCATGCCCTGCCTCCTTGATTACTGTTTCACGCATTGATGGCTGATTCAAGAAATCTTCCTGCTGGCTCAGGAGATGAGCCATGCAACATCCAGTGTTTTCCAGTGGACAGACAGGTGAACATTTTGCCTGGAGCCCATAAACATTGAAGCCACGCTCAACCAGGACATCCTGAAATCCCTTGGCTTCACCATTGGCTGTTGTCATCTTTTGAACCTTACCCCATTGCTCAGGGGTTAGGTTGGTCTCGGGAATAATTGTGTCATTTAATCACCAGATTGATCAGGTGATCAATAAATATCATTGAATTTCACAATAACCGCTCGATGAATTTTTGATATTTCAATGGATTAAGACGCACCTTGATGAGAGCTTTCGATTGCACCCCCTCCGAAGTTTTTCCCATCAAATTTAGGCCGCCGCCAAAATTTTGACCGGCCCGCTGACTAAATTGTGATTTGCCGAAGAACGGCTCGACAGATCGACCTAAATTATATATGGCCGTGAAGCCCTCGATGAGATCTATCGATTGGTCGGTTCACCTCGGCTAAAAAATTCGGCAATTTTTTTGGTGGAGTTTGTTTGTCCACAACTGTACATATACTCGTACAGCAACGCGCTGAAACCAATGTTTTTTCGTTTTCTTTCGTGCAGATGAACCAGCCATTGCAGAGATCCATTTCTACCTCGGCACGAAAATTCGTTACACATAGTTCGGCGAATACCAGTTGGAATTGTCGGCGTTTGATTGGCTCCGGGTCACATGGTGCGTGCAAACTGGCGTTCTCCCATTGGCTCGATCAAACTCGCTACGGAGTTTGAAATTCCAATATAATTCCGGAAACAGTCACAAAGCAAAAACGTCTTCCTTCCCGCCACCATGTCGTCGTCCTCGGATTCTGCACCCGCGCCCTCAGTGCCCCTCCGACGTCCCGAAGCCTCGGACAACTCCACAAAACCGCCCGTGTGGGCTCTAGACGCTGTGGCGCCCAGCTCCCAGCCGATTCCACTTGCAGCGAGTTGCTCGCGCCACGTCCGACCGGACGGTGTTTGCTGTAAAGACCTCAAAGGCGACGACCGCACCCTCATAGACCCCGATGTTGTCCGCGACGTGTATGTCTTTGCCGAAAACTCCAGGGAAACCCCTTAGTAATAACTCCACAATAGCGTCATTGGTCTCTCAGACGGCCTCACGGTCCCCTTCGCATTAACCGCGGGGCTTTCCTCGCTCGGGGAATCTCGCCTCGTTGTCCTGGGTGGCGTAGCTGAGCTCATCGCCGGCGCTATTTCAATGGGTCAGCATTTCATCTTATTTGATATTCTGCTTTGTACTTATAGCTTGGCAGGCATCGGCGGCTTCCTCGCGTCCCAGGCCGAGCGCGACCACTACCGCTTCCTGCGCACCACCACCGCCGCGCGCGTCGTCCGCAGCTGCGACGGCGAGATGGAGCGCGAGGTCGCCGAGGTCCTCGCCCCCATCGGCGTCGACGAGCGCACTTGCCGCGCCGTCGCCCGCTGCCTCCGCGAAGCCGAGATCCCCTCCGCGTCCTCGAACCCCGTCACCGCGCACGACCTTGAGTCGAACGAGTCGCTGCGGTGGAGCAAGGAGGTCGGCCTCACGCCTTTCCTGCTCAAGTTCGGCGCGGGGCTGGAGGAGGTGCCAACGAGCCGCCTCTACATCTCGGCGTTCACGATCGGCGCGGGTTACCTAATTGGCGGCATCATCCCGCTCATCCCGTACTTCTTCATCCCACGCGCGCATGTAGCGCTCATGTGGAGCGCGCTGATTACGGGCATTGTGCTGCTAGTCTTTGGCGCGGTTAAGGCACGCGTGACGGGCGCGGGCGTTGGTACAGGCGGGTATGTCTGGGGCGCTGTTAGCACGCTCCTCGTCGGAGGTATTGCGGCGGCGGCGGCGTTTGGTATTGTCAAGGCACTAGAGGGCGGCGGCGGCAACTAGATGCTCAGCTTGACGGTAGAGAGAGATGACGATTGAAGTACGTTACGACCCTCAATATAATATGTATTTCCGCCGTCGGCTCTGTATAGACATCGTGTATATAGATCTGACTTTGTTGAGAAATTGTCGCCAAAGATGTGACCGTGTTCAAGTTCAACGTTCAATGTTCAAGTTGACGGACTCTCAAGGCTTCGACGATTTCAGCGTACAAAGTCTCAAGTGAGTCGACGTTGTATATTAGCCCGTTGTCTATTTTAGTTGTGTCTGTCGCACAGTGTACCAAAAATACGCTATACGAGGTGTAGTAGGTACGCAACACCCAGACTGTCTCCCATAAATACAGCGTTCCCCAAGCATTCCCGGCGTAAGTCTGCTTCGTAAGTCGTAGGTCCTAGATTTCCCTCTGATAATATGCCAATAAATCCTATATGCCGATATTCCATCCACCAGACTCGAAGCGGGTTATATTGCATTGCGTATGCGACGCCCGGAGCAATGAGAGTGCCAAAGTTGTCGTAGAACCGGAACATGATCACTCTGTTGGGGTCGTGTTCGGCAGGTCGTGCTGGTGCACGATCGATACGTCCTGCGCATGGTGAGTGTTGAAAAAAAGAAGTGAAAATAAGAAGACGCCTGCGTACCTCCATCACTTCCTGCGCGCTCTCCTCCTTGAAGCGCTGGACGGCCGCAGCGCTCGACTCCTTGCCGGCGCGCTGCCCGGAGCTGCTCGCGAGCGTGGCCATGCGGTTGAGCGCCCGGATGCTGAACGCCGCTTTGCGGACTATACAAAAATAAAATGTCAGAATAAGGTTAAGGGTTCAGGGTAAAAATAATTGGAGGAGACAGGTGAGCAGGACGGAAGGACGCACATGTCAACTTTGCGTTGAACGCCTGCTTCACATGCGGCAGCAGATCAGTCGGGCCCCCGCTCGGGTTCGTCGGGTCCGGAACGAAGTGCGGCGTCGCCGAGGCCAGCCACTGTTCAAATTCGTTATCACATTAAATGACTTGAGGAAAGGCAGGTGAGCGGAAAGAGCGCACCTTGTGCTGGAGCGCCTGCTCCGCGGTCGGGCGGCGGTCGGGATCGAGCGTGAGGCACGCTTGGACGAAGGAGCGCGCGGTGTCGGAGACGCCGACCCAGTACTCCTCTGGCGCGAACGCGTAGTCGCCGGCGACGATCGCAGCCATCTCGTCGTCGGGCTTGTTGCGCTCGAACGGCGGGTACCCCGCGAGGAGGAAGTACGTGATGACGCCCATCGCCCAGACGTCCACGGGCTTCCCGTGTCCGCCTGCACAAACTCGTTCGTCAGCGTGCGTCAGCGACACGGGCCAGGAACGCACGCTTGAGGATGATCTCGGGCGCCATGTAGCCCGGGGTGCCGCAGAGCTCGGTGAGCATGCTGAGCTGCTCGTCCTCCATGATGCGACTGAGGCCGAAATCCGCGATCATGATCTCCGAGTTCTCGTCTTGCGTGCGGAAGAGGAGGTTCTCGGGCTTGAGGTCGCGGTGCACGATGCCGGACATGTGAATGTACGATAGCGCGTTGAAAATCGTGCGCACGAGGGCCGCGGCGTCACTGGCGAGGAGATGTAAGCAAACGAGAGAGAACGAGACGCAGCAGCGACGCACGCCTCGTAATAATTTCCCTTGGAGCATATTCGGTCGAAGAGCTCGCCGCCTGTGCAGAGGTCGAAGCACAGATAGAGATTGTGCGGGGTCTGTGCTGGTGTGTGAGAATTATATTATAGAAGACCTCGCGGCGTCGACAAGGCAGGGCTTCAGCTCTCGCTCCGACCCGTCCTTACACTGATTCGCGGGAACGGCCCTCAGCTAGATCGGCGTACCTCAAAGTAATCTCGCAGCGTCACGATGCTCCGGTGTTCGTTCGAGATGCGCTTCAGAACCGCGATTTCGTTCCGCGCCTGCGCCACACTGTCTGTCAGACCACGCTTCCTCTTCGCTTGCCCGAGGGCGCACCATGTATTCCCGCCCCTGCATGAGCTCCTTGTTGATGATCTTGCACGCATAGACTTCGTTTGTCTTGATGTGGATGGCCTCCCGCACAATGGCGTACGTTCCGTAGCCCAGCATTCTCCCTGTCCGGTACTGCGCTCACAATCAATGCGGGGGAACGAGGCAGGCGGAGCACACGTACCTGGCACGGCGCCATAGTGGTTGCAGGCGGAGAGTGAGAACGAGGGGAGAGAAGTGCTGTCGGCGCGACGATGTGAAGAGGTGAGAAGTGGAGTCGTCGCCACAGCCAAGCTACAGCTCTAATTATACTATCCGGGGCGTGCGAAGTGCTGATAGGAATCACGCTTCTTTCTCTTCCCATCCGTTGGCGAAAATAAGCTTGACGATTTCCAGGCGCCTATGCCGCTCCAGAGATACGAGTACGCTATGTTCTTGAGATAGGTTGACCAGTGACGCCTGCAGGCGCACTTATTATCCTTGGCTGGATTCAGCCTGATACAGCAGAGTCCGGAGCAGTGCTGGCAGGTAAACAGCGCGATGGCGGGACCATCTGGAAGAATCAAAAACGGCCGTAAGCGGAGATAGCGTCTCTAAATCGAGCTAGATCACAGTTGCCCCAGTTTCGATCCATGCACGGAATAAAAAGCTCGAGAAATGTCTCAGGGGGCAGGCAGGACGTCAGGAAGAAAGAACAGTATTTCAGGTGGTGGGGATCAGGAGAGGACTTGTCACAGCCTGTTTCGCCTGGTCTGTTACCGTGACGCTGGGGTACTAAAGTCAAACCATAAAAGCATGACTTGAAAGAGATATGAATGAAGCCATCCTATGTGCCCATAACCTCCTGTCACAGTTTGTTTACGGTTCCCAGACTGCTGCAAGCTAGATGCAGAGACCGCGATCGTTGGCGATCACTGGGATTCTTCCTGCAAAAGGAAGGTCGGGGCTGGAAGCAAATCATCAATATGGATAGGGTTTACACAGAAAGCACAATTTACGATTGATTTCCCCAGCCAGACGCCTCGCAATGAAATTTTCAGCGCGTACCCAGAAGTTCTCTCCGCCACGGGCACCAATTTGCCAGTCATCTTGGAAGTACAGGGATTCCATCGCGACGAAACGTGGATCATCCACAAGGGACACCAGTGTTTCCAGCTCGCGAATATGATCAAAGTCTGAAAACTGCCCAAGAAGGAGAACGAGGGCTTTCAGCGAGGGGCACGTGGTAAGCGCGCCTCGAAAAATCGGAAGCGATACATCGAGTAAAAATGCCAGATGGGTAAGATTCGAAAGGAGCGCGAGGCCCTTCCAGTCATCCCAGTTGTCTTCAAGATTGTCCAGCAAATAGAGGTGCGTTATGTGGGTAAACAGCGCATGGGTAAAATCAACAGGCGCCGGATAAAACAGATCGCCCAGTGTGGTTGACAGCCGGAACAATGGCATCGCCGATAAAAGGGGAAGGATGGACGGGCGTGGGTGATGGATGGGGTGAGTGAGGAGGCCTAGATCCTGTACTGCGGAGCAGCTCGCCAGAATAGCGTCGAGATCTGTCGATATGAAGAGGTGGTGCACATATTGTGAGAGTGCCCGGGAGTGGAGCGCTTCGTCGAAGCATTCTTTCTTGAAGGATACGTGGTCGGGCGGTGGATCAGAAAACACGACGACCTTGTATAGTAGAGGCTCGAGCCTGCCGGGGTGTAGTATGGTCAATTCAGCTGCCTGCGCAAGACGAACGGATGTAGATCACCATATCTTCACCCGGTGGGCTACCAGGAGGAACTTCGGAATAGATTTAGAATGCGACAGGGCAGCGAGTTCAAAGATTTCGCGTTCCAATTCCGTGGGCAGAGCGGACATTGCAGTGACAACGCCGAAGTTTTTGGTCGAAGTGTTGGCAACGTGGGATCACGACACCGCCACTGATAGGCTATCAAGAACCGGCAGCAGCCGCGTTGAACCGTTACTTCAATTCTTCAAATTGCTGTAAAACGTCGGGAGGTTGAGATCGGAAGGCAAAAAAAAACAGTAAAGAAAGGAAAGAAAACTTTCAATTCCTTTATGTAAGTCACCAGTTGAAACGGCTTTCCAACCAGGATTTTCATAAGCTAAATAAGGCGGCTGCAGTGTCAAGAGAGACTAGGCTTTTCATGCCTTGCCCTGACTTCGCCCTTCCAGCAGTTCGGGTAATAGATCGCATGAGATTTGGAGCAGGGAAATTATTTGCGCAGGATTTTTGGTATCTATCCAGTCGATATCTAACCCGTTTACTAACTGGATTCGGGTGGAAGATTCAGAATAAACCAGGGCGCGGAGCTCTTTTTCTTGAAGCATGAGCTAGTTGAACCGTCTGGGGCCCGTTGGGTTGTCATTGGGCGTGAGGTAAGTTTAATTGCAGAACGTTCGGTCTCACGGGGCGATCCCCGTACCACGATTAGAAATTTCGAACTGATATTAACAAGTACCTGTGATTCTCAGATTTTGTTTTATGAAGCAGATTGTAGCATTATTTTAACTAATTGGTTTAATACTATGAAGGGCATGAAGCAGCAAACAGGAGACGAATGCCCGAGGGAACACTGCGGATGAATCCTTCAATGGGCATTCACCGTTCCCGGAGCGACGGACCGTCTCCGACACCCATTTTTAGATTTGATATCTTTTCCTTACCGATGCTGCGCTCGTTTCCACCTCCGAGTAAGATATTATATGCTCAGACTTGAAGCAGGCGGAGGGCTCTTTCAACAACAACATACACGCCAGGTATATATTTATCGACTATCATAAATATTGTGGAGACAACTATGGGAGACTATCCGACACGTGCCTTGGACTTGAACTTCATTGAATTTCGTTGAGCGCTTTTACTCAATATTCACGTTTCCAAAGACGTGAATTTATGCACCAAGGACGGATCCTACAAAAGCGAAAGTTTTAAGGGTCAACTTCCATCAGGGAGACCGGCGCCTGCTTGACGGGGAAACCTTCGCCTCCAGAATCCGTCGAACCTCTGTCTGGATCGGTCACGCTACCATCGTCTTTCACCAGCATAACAGACACACGTTCAGGATTTGAACCTGAAGCTGACGAGCTGGAATCGGTGTCAGAGTATTGAGAAAGGGGTTGGGTGGAATTCTCGGTGGGTGGGTCCATAACCATTCCTTCGGCGGGAGGGGGCAACTGTCCAGCTATTGAGGCGGAAGGATTATCGAGGTCCCCAGAATCGGTTCCAAGATTCTTAGTCCCTGGATCCAAAGCCAAATTCCACGCGGCCGACGATGAACCGCGGGCATCTACAAATCCCTCGTCCAGCTTCGGCCAAACGGTATTTCTCCATTGCTCATTTGTTGCATCCCAGCCGCGCGCGACGTATTCGTGAAGCGGCAGATCGGCCAACGCCGATTGTTTTGTTGCCCGGCGGGACGACTTGGGAGTGATTCTATGCATGAACTTCCGCATACTGCTTTTGACAGCATCTTTTCGTTCGTCGAATAAACCGATAGCCACGGAGTTCGCTGCATCGTGCGCTGAGGGTGCCATATCCGTGGCAGGGGGATCTGGCATGGGATTATCAGTGGACCGTTGAAGAATAGAAATAACATTATGCGCATACTCTTCAAGTTCAAGTTGGATCGATTGACAGCAAGGTCGACAACTTGATCTTCGAGGATGCTGAGAGGTTCTGGAATTTTGATATCTGGGATGTAGGTCTGTCGGAATCGTAAAACGTCGCCCCGGTCGACTCAAGAAGTATTCTCACACTCGTAAGCACAACCATCCCGCGCACTTTCGCTTTGAGTTCAGGATCGAAAACCCAAAGAATGACTTGATTTCGAAGAATGTGTGAGATGGTTGGCAGGTTATATATATAACGCTCCTGTTGTATCCCGGTTCGTTGAATTTTTTTGGAAAATCCCAGAGGAAAACCTACCTCCTTGCCAAAAAAATCAATGCCCATTCCGAATCGAATGTTGACCGGATGTGCGGAACCATTCGTCTGGACCATTGGATGCCATGCCACATCGTAAGAGGAATAAGACATGTCACCAGAATCCCACTCTTTGCCAATTTGTTCTTGAACATGACAAGATGGGAGCGGCTGGTTTCAATAAGCCTCCATTATAATATGCCTGAAAGATCCTGTACATGCCTTGTCATCTGCCAGTTGTACACTCTCTCCTGTAGTGCGACTGCGTGATGCTGTAGCCATGAGTGTCGGTTGCATGGTGTCCAGCCCGACAGCCAGTGATCCGCTGCTTTGTGTGGATTTCCGCGTACTACGCGTAGCTGTTGCTGCGGGGGGTTCAAACCCTCGGGGGAGGCTGAAATTCAGATGGGTTTGTTTGGTTCGGATACACAAATTTTTTTAAATTGGATGTGCTCACTATTCGCGGCCTGCAATGGACTTCGGACGGTGTACAATGAATCCGAGATTGCTGTATGAGCGATCTAGAAGGACCTCGAACGGCTTTGTTTCAACTTTTAGATCAACACAGGACAGGACCTGGGGGCGGCTGATAGGCTCGGTCAGTGCATGAGGAGTTTCACTCTTCTCAGTTTGGAACTTGAACTAGAATGAGATCAGCACATATGGCACGGGAATGTACTCTATATGTACGTACCGAGGTTTTTGAGGCAATTGCCACATCATAAACACAAGTTTCATGCAGTTGGAGGTGCAGCTTGACTCTTGTACGATGGAACCCATCCGGTCTGTCGATTCCGGAAGGTACAATGTAATCCGGATCTGGACCCTCTACTATGTTGCATTTCCCATGCTGGTGCGAAGCCCCTCCGCGAAGGCGGAAGACGCCCCCTTCACCGACTGCAAAATCATCATCACTATCCTCGGTATCGCTCTCGTCCATATCGCCGTTGCCGGTCTCTTCGTCTGTCCCGTATTCACTGTTCGCTGGGCTAACCACTGTGCTGTGTCCGCCTTCGGCGTTCGTTGCTGCATCTATTTCCCTCGTGAATTTTGCGAGTGGGTCGTCTTCAACGGGGCGGATCATCACCACGAATTCCGATACATCGGATAATGCTTTCGCAAGCTGAAGGACCCTGTCATCGAGGACGGATCCAAATATTGCCAGCGCGGGGACGTCCGGGTACATCATCGTGGCTATCGGACCACCGAGACCCACTGAACGCATAGATTTCAGAAGTGTAGTGTCGTGGTGGCGCTCGACCCAGTCTTCCGCCCGCACCGATCTGTGAATCGAAAACGTGGACCCGCCCTCCGGGACGTGCTTCTGTAGGATGTCGACGTCTCCTGGACGAACAGCGGTAGGGTCATTGGATCTAGGTCTATCAAAATCGTCAGCGGTAGATAGTATCAGGGAAAAGAACAAGAGCGCACAGCTGGTCAGGCATATATGTCACGAATGTGGAGATTTGTTCGTTCGAAGGAGCTGCCACGCCCTCTTCTTCGCCGATATCTTCATGAAGCAGTAAAGACGAAGAGGATGGAAGATCTCCGATGGTATCTAGAGAATCGGCGGGAATGGCTTCCTTCGTTTGTTCTTCGGCGGTATCTTCGTGCATTGAGTATGAAGAGGAGGCCAGATCTCCCCCTACACCTAGAGCGCCGAGGGTGGGATCCAAGAACCCGACATGTGTGGGAGATTCGCGTGCGGGGAAGGGAGCGGGTAAACTCGGACCTTTCATCAAGGAATGCGACGGCCTGTAGTCATCATTATTGTACTTGGATTGCCAACTCGGTAGGAGTGGTCCTGTTTGTGGCACGACTGGATATGGGTGGGCGCCGTGGGCTCTTGAAAACCTTGGGGATGAGCCTGGCGATGAATAGTTGTCCGCCGGAGCTGGAAATGCAGGGTGGAGTAAAGGTGGTTGGGATGTCAGGAGTGTGTATCCTCCTGGTGTTAGAGATAGTTGGGACACCGGACTTTCATCCACTACTAAAGAATCTCCTTCAAGTTCCACTGCAACATATTCGCAGGATAGCTGTCTTTTTGAACACCTTGCGCAAGGATTTCTCGGCGGTTCCTCGGAAGTCACGCACTGAGGCCGAAGACATTTAAGTAGCATCCTTGTGAATACCCGATGAGTGTAACTTGACTTACCTTGATTTTTCGTTTGCGGCAATTAGTACAAGCAATCATTGCTCGTCGACGTCGGTTCAATAGTGCGGCATTATTCGATATCCTATCTGCCATCTTGAGTTCACGATGGGAAGGGCCTCGGATGGGAGGAGGATAAAGGGTATTCGTGTGGCAAGGCAGTGCCAGGTGCAGAGCCTCGCCGTCATTGATACATCAATGTCGAAGTCCGGGGTCATCGCGCTTCGAATTACGGCTGAGAGAGCTGCAAGAGTGAGTTGATCAATTTTGATAGCATTTTGATAAGCGCGGGATTTTGGACGGGAGGAGAATAAATCTTGTGAAGGGTCGGCGAAATACAAGAGATTCTAGATTTCAATGGCAAAATCCGACCGGGAACGGTACTAAGGAGAACTTGAGGTGATCCAAGACAGTGTGAAAGACGAGCAATTGAGGAATGGTCCAGCGTTTTGCCAGCATGCCTGTGAGTCTCAAAGGAACAGACATTTCTTGCGAGCGAGTTTTGCACCCTCGAAGACTCAGAGCGTATGTACTATAGCGCAAAAGACGACTGTCCGGTTCGATCGTGGCCAATCACCAATCAGCACTGCCACTAAATAGTGGAGATTGTCTTCCACTCTCTCCATGGAGGGAAATCCCAGGGTTCGCTATTTGCATACTAAAATACCTCACCATCTGCCTACTCCTGCGGACACGCTGCCGATGTTTCACCCTTGACCCCGCGGGAGTCGCTCTGGAGTCTAGCGAGTTTCTTAAAAAGCCTCACGAGTCGAAACGCAGTCGAAGGACTCCTTCATGTCTCATTTTCTCGAGGATTCATCTGGGCCTGGCGTGTAATTTCAGTAAAAATGATAAACCTACATGAAATTACACGTCTGAAAATTATGGGCCCATTGCCGCGCCGGAACGAAGCATGAGCATATTCTTCCTTCCAAATTTGTGAATTCGCAAGAGATCTAGGAAGAGCCGGAACGTCATATCGAACATCACTTTCGAACCGTGCCCGTTCAGCCTGTTTGACTGCTGTCTGTGTTGGTCAGAATTCAGGCCCGTTGATTCGCGAGAGCTTGCGCTTGAGCTGTACAACGTCAGATTTAATCCTTCCGTGGCGAACCGCCTTGCACCGCGAATTTGACTGCCCGTGGTAGTCAGAATTTGTTCCGGCAGGTAGTGCTCCATCGGCATACTTTGCCGGCGGCGGGTATCGCTCCGTCGGGAACTGACATAGTTCTTGGTCAGAGCATCTATTCCCGCGTCCCGGAGGCTGGTATCAAGTTGCTCCGTCTGTCGGGCATCGCCCTAGGTACTTTCTGGTCGAAGCAGGTCAGAACAGGTAAAAGCTGAGGCCAGTCGTCGTCAAGTCAACGCAGGATATTTATTAGTATCAATATGTTCATATCAGGGAAACTCGGGCGCCGAAGCTCTTGAATGGTGTACTGCAGAGTGTTGTGTTCATTTCGACGTAGATGCCCGAGGGTTGAGTCACAGATAAGACCAGCAGCGTGAATGGCACGTCGGCCTCTTGACAGTCCGATGCGCAGTCGAAGGTTTGGCTCTAGGAACTCACGGCACAGACAGAAACGATCGCGAGATAGGCTGTGAGCTTTCGCCAAGCTGTGTTTGATGCGAAATTTGAAGTGCATAGATTGACATCTTGCGGTGTATCTGCGGTCAGTGGCGGGGTAAACCTGGGGTAGACCACCACGGCATCGGGATCAATGAGCCGGGTCGAAAAGAAAGAATTTATGGCGGGTCGAGAGCGAGAGATGGCTGAGACGGTCGAGTCGGTCGAGACGGCGATCGCGGAGAGCAGGAACTGCGATCAGTGGCAGGGTAGCCGACGGCGGGTGTCAATGAGTGAGTGTGAGTCATGGCCATGGCGGGCTGCGGAATGTTGCTGAGCAGAGACTGCAGAGCAGACCGATATAGCGAGGGAGATAGTCAGAAAGGCCTAAGAAAGGCTCATCCAGAGCTCTAGCCAGGGACCACGATCGGCTAGGTTGGCTCATTAGGTAAACTTTGGGTAAACTCCACCCAAAGTCCACGGGTGAGGCGGATCATGCACTGCTTGGGCCAGGAGGCCAATGCTGTGTCTGATTCACTTTCGCCGCCATATATAAATGAAAATTGAGAGGCCGCTGCTGGCAGTCTTAGCTTCGCACTCCTGCTTTGAATGGGGTCAGAACAGAGCCGGTCAAAGCGTACGAAAGCGAAAGAGGCAGTGCTTGGGCGTTTCCCCCGCGCAGATCCGCCACCGCGGATCGAGGAAGAGCAGGAGCAGGGCAAGAGTAGGCCATCGCAGCTTCAATCAGAAGAGTCGGACTCCAATCACTCCCGGGTGAGTCTTGTGTGGCTGTGTTTTAAATGGCAGGATTATTTGGTTTCGGCGCTCGCTTGCTCCCCTCTGCCCTCTTTCTCGCTTCGCGCGCTCATTTACCCCTCTCAGCGACGCCCTCCATCCCCAAAGTCGCCCCCACCGATGCCCAACGCAACGGTGCCCTGCCAGGTATATACTCCCATCGATCCGATAGCCAGCTCATCCCCGCTAACCGACCCCAGTATCGCACAGGCAAGACCCTCGGCAACGGAACGTATGCCATCGTGAAGGAGGCCATACACATCAAGACGGGCAAGTATTATGCCTGCAAAGTCATCAACAAGAAGCTCATGGAGGGGAGGGAGCATATGGTGCGCTAACCGTCTGCGGGAAAGAGTCTGGCCTGACAGCGCGCGTGTAGGTCCGGAACGAGATCGCAGTGCTGAAGCGCATCTCGAGCGGAAATCCCAACATCGTGACGCTGCACGACTACTTTGAGGTCTGTCGATCTATCCGTGTGCTTGTGCTCCGGCGTGGATTGCGCACAGAGCAGGCGACCCCCGTAATATATCCTTCTCACGCGCGCACAGACCTCGCACAACCTATACCTGTGCTTCGACCTCTGCACGGGTGGCGAGCTCTTCGACCGAATATGTGCCAAGGGCAATTACTACGAGGCGTGAGTAATGGCGGTGTATCCTTCTCGTGTCTCATCCCCAGCCAGCGACGCCGCATCCCTTGTCCGCACAATTTTTACCACGGTCAAGTACATCCACGGCGCGGGGATCGTGCACCGCGATCTCAAGCCCGAGAATCTCCTCTTCCGCACGCCCGCTGAGGAGGCGGACATCATGATCGCGGACTTTGGCCTCAGCCGCGTCATGGACGACGAGAAGTTCAGCTTGCTCACCGAGATCTGCGGCACCCCGGGCTACATGGCCCCCGAGATCTTCCTCAAGAGTGCGTTTCTCATGACAATTTTTTATTCGATTCATTGACGACGATTCACGCAGCGGGGCACGGCAAGCCCGTGGACGTCTGGGCGATGGGCGTTGTCACATACTTCCTGCTGGCGGGGTACACGCCGTTTGACCGCGACACGCCGAAGCTCGAGATGGAGGCGATCATTGCGGGCGACTACAAGTTCGAGCCCGCCGAGTACTGGGCGAACGTCTCTGACACCGCGCGCGACTTTGTCACCGCGTGCCTCACCATCGACCCCGACCGCCGGCCGACCGCCGCGCAGGCGCTCGAGCACAAGGTGCGTTCCGTGCACTCGTTTTGTGTAAAAATCTAAATCCGCTGCAGTGGCTCGCGTCGACGACGCCGCACTTTGTTCCCGATCCGGACAGCCCGAGCGGGGGCCCGACGGATCTGCTGCCGCATGTGAAGAAGGCCTTCAATGCGAAGCTGACGTGTAAGTGCCTGTTTCCTCCCTCTTCTCGCCCTCCTGTCTTTCCCTTGCCTCCCCTTGCTCCCCCCTTGATTCCCTTTCCCTTTCTCTCCCCCTCCCATGATACCACTTCCCTTGACGATACCCCCCCTTGACGATACCCCCCCTTGACGATACCCCCCTTGACGATATTCCTGATCCGCCGATAAAACGATCCTAACCCACGTACACAGGGAAAAAAGCGGCGTTCAGCATCAAGGCGTTGAACCGCATGACCGCGCTCGCGGGGTCGCACCCGCTGGGCACCGCCGCGGCGGAGCTGAGCAAGAACGTGCAGCAGTACAAGGAGGAGAGCGCGCAGGAGGTTATGGAGGTGGGTCTTTTCTTTCGCTATTTCTGGATTTGTTTGTGTGTGTCGCGGGGGTACTTTGGTCCTCGGGGTCGGGCTCGCCTATCGTGGGCGGGCGGGGACTTTGCATCGCGAGGGGACTACGTGCATCGGGAGGAGACTTGATAGAGACTTCGTCCATCACGCGTCCTTCGCGGGCGGGCAGTTGTTGTATCGCGTATCGCGTTCTCCCCTCCTTTGCGGGCGGGCACTTGCTGTATCGATCGCGTTCTCGTCGTCTCGGCCCACCCAATCCGCTCACCGCTGACTGACTCCACTCTCCAGGACGCATCGATCATGCACCACCACAACCTGCAGCACCCGAGCGAGGGCAGCACCGGCAGCAGCGCGGACGTTACCGCGAAGCTCGCGCAGACAACCATCCAGTAGGTGTCCGCCTGCGAGTAGGTATCCGCCTGCGCTGGGTGTCTGTAGTAGCGGGAGTATCGGTAACAGGTGGGGTGTAGGAGTAAGGCTGTGTAGAGCTGTGATGAAGGAAGGAAAGGAAGGAAAGGGAAGGTAGACTCGGATATCTATCCTGCATCAACTCGCGCTGTGTAATGTCTCTGTTTGTTTTTTTCTTCTGTCTTCACTGTGTACGGCTGCGTATCGTATATATTGTGCCTTTAATTTTCCAGACTAGTACTCCTTTCAGATGCAGACGAGGGTTTAGGGAGTCGGGCGGTTTTATCGGGAATTTAGGGGCCGCCGGCAAACCCCGAGACCTAGATGATACTATATGTATGTCATCTGAAAAACTGAGACATTCCCACCATACTCCCCATGTCGAAGCCCTTCCTACCCCCAGAACTGGAGCGAGATATCTTTGAAATCGTCGCAATGGAACGTACCAAATCCATTCCGCCCCTGCTACGGGTTGCACAGCGCGTTAAACTTTGGTGGCCTCCGCAATTCACTGCTTTTCTTCGCGGATTCTAATTTCTGAGAGCAGGATCGAACCTCTGCTCTACCGTGTTCTTATAGTGAGAGATAAGGGCGAGAGGTACCCCGGCCAAGAAGCGTCCAACTTGGACCACGTTCAACTAATTACGCCGGACGTACTGGCCACCGCTATCGCAGGACGGCACGCCTTCTTCCGAACCCATGTCCGTCATCTCTTCATCGACTGCAGGGCATACATGTCCGATCAAGATTCCCTAATCATCATACTGGCTGCATGCGCCGGCGCGGTGGACGTCATGCTCCTGAACATACTTGTAACCGGTCCCCGATCGCTGTTGTACGGAGTCTCTCGCATGCCTCTACAGCAGCTCCAGGCCAATCTCGGATCCCTGTTTTCCATAGATGGCACCACCCCCGGCGCCGTCGATTTTTCGCACCCCATGTTCCGCAATCTCACCCATCTGGCGGTTTACGACGACATACTTGTCGGCGACGGGCCAGATAGTTGGAGGGCGGGTCTGCCGACGCTTCCCTGCCTGACGCACCTCTCTTTCAGCCACGATAGCCCTCTCCCGCTGTTCGCGGAGCTGCTCGACAGCTGCGTGTCTCTACGAATGCTCGTCATTTTGCTTGACCGGTATGCCGAGCGGCAGGAGTCCTTCGAGTCACTTTCTGGCCTTCAACGACTGGTCATAATGGATGATCACAAAACTCATGGCTGGATGAACGACTGGCACCAGGGCGCACGTGGCTTGAAGGATTATTGGCGCCGGGCAGAGGAAGACATTGGCCAGCGGCAGGCTGAGCAAGAGCCCTGATTTTTGCGGTCTTCAACTCGGTGCGGGTAAGAACTGCAGCGTTTCTGCGAATATAATTCTAACGTCTTTCCTCATCTTAGGAATTTACCACTCGCCTACATCAACATTCGAAAATATTTCCGGATCGTTCACTAAATATTATCCTCATGCCAAACAAGAAGAGGCTATTCCAAACGTTCAAACGAAGAAAGTCTGGGCTGAAACCGGCACAAATTGACTAATTAGTATCCGCGGTGTGTGAGGCTTTAAAAAATGGCACGAGCTCAAACAGAGCAGCGCCGGGCCTGGGGGATCATCCGGATTAACGTGTATACAGAGTGTATAACAGAAAGGATGTCGAATCTGCGTGTGTCGCAGAC
Organism: Mycena epipterygia; assembly: GCA_029281465.1. Lineage (NCBI taxonomy): Eukaryota > Fungi > Basidiomycota > Agaricomycetes > Agaricales > Mycenaceae > Mycena > Mycena epipterygia. The sequence continues at coordinate 928,951 of JARJCQ010000025.1, read as the reverse complement.
TAGGCGACGCCGCAACGCAGCGCAGACCATGCGCAAACTTGGCGCAGACTGAAAAGATTCAATAAGACCCGGGTTAGATCCAACGGCCATCGTTCGGCAAGTGATGCCACCTCCGGCTTTCCACATTTCCTCGACAAGTTGTCGACAAGCCTTGCCACTGGTCTCAACTTGGACATATACCGCCCCGCGTTGCGCCTACCCAAGATAAAGCATCCATTCCCGCCTTCACGACCCTTACGATCCCTGAGCCCGACTCAGTGCCCTTAGACGCTCACACTCGACCGTGACTGCGGCGGACGAATTTAGATCAATTGAACCCGCGGTACCGCAGACCGTGGGTTGGGCGCCTAGCATGGTTGCTGGGATCCAAGGCCCCAGACCGGTTGTTTCCGAGACCCCACTTAAATCCCCATCACCATGTTCGCTCAAGTGCTCTTGTCTGCTATCGGGACGCTCGTGTCCTACGCCGTTTTCTGTCTCACCAGGTTCTTATACGAACACCTTACCTCGCCTCTCCGCGGCATGGTGGGCCCAAATAACCCGAGTCTTCTCTTCGGCCACTTTAAGGAACTAGAGGTATCCGGTCGTCGTATACAGGCATAACGCGTCCTTGAATTAATTCCCTCTTCTCTAGCACAACCCATCGCTGACGGGAAAATGGAAAGCCCAGTACGGGCTCAACTTCCAGATGAAAGGATTGCTCGGCGTACGGTCTTCCTCTCATTACTTCGAACATTGCTTACGATGCGGTAGACGCGGGAACTATATACAGCAGACACAAAGGCGCTCAACCATATTGTGCTCCACAGCTATCTCTACCAAAAGGCCCCCTCTGTCCGCTACACTCTTTCTCGGATTGTGGGCACGGGTGAGTTGTGGCAACTCATCGCAGCAGCATCACTTAGTAGAATGGACGTAGGCCTGATCTTTGTCGAGGGAGACGACCATAAGGCTCAGGTGTGCGGCTGCGTACGAGACTAATTATCGCTTTGCTGATCCCGGTTCTATAGCGGAAAATCCTGGTCAGTATATCTGGACCGTACACCGCAGATAATTTTTTTATTCCACTGTAGAACCCGGCATTTGGCATACCCCAGATCCGCGAACTCACGAGCGTATTCGTTGAAAAATCTATCCAGGTCGGCCACTGCGGAGATCTCGACTATGATGGTCTAAACCGCCGATTCTAGCTGAAAGATATTTGGGCCAGTGAGGTCGCTTCGTCGGACGGCGGTGCAGCGCGTATAGACGTTCTTCAGTGGATTAGCAAGATGACTCTCGATGTCATCGGCCAGGCCGGTTAGTAATTCAGTTGCAACATACCCACTACTAAAATCAACTATGCCCTCACTACCAGGGTTCAACTACCATCTTAACGCTCTTAATCCCGCTGGAACACCTAGTGAGCTCAATAGGGTGTTAGGCCAGATCCTCCACGCGCCGCAGTCCCACCTCCAGAAAGCCCTACGCCTCCTGCAAGCAGTCGTGCCGATATTCAGGCCCCTCGTGAGTCACACAATTATATTATATCTGGTCCCGTTCTCCTCATCCTCTAAACATTTCTATGCAGCCGATTCCGGGGAACCGACTCTTTACAGAGGCCCAAGCCAAAATGTCGCGCATTGGTGAAGAACTGCTCGCGGACAGCCGGGCATCGGTGAAAAGTGGTTTCGGCGCCGGAGATGGCACACGACACCGGGACCTGCTGTCGTTGCTCCTCAAGGCGAACGCGACAGCGGATGTGCCGTTAAGCGACAAAGATCTCATCGCGCGTACGTGCTTCCGGGGTTGAAGTTTCTATATCTGCGCTGACAGCCACAGAAGAGCTACCAACATTCTTTGTGGCTGGGAACGACACGACGAGGTCTGTCGTGCATGCTGCTAATCGGGAACGATGCTGAAAGGTCACAAAGTACGGCGACGGCCTGGGCTTTATACGCGCTCGCGCGGAACCAAGACGCGCAGCGGACGCTGCGGGAAGAGCTGCTTTCGGTGGACACGGAAAACCCAACCCTAGACGAACTCAACGCGCTCCCATATCTTGAGAACGTGATCAGGGAGACGATGCGCGCACACTCTCCCGTCGCGTTCACGAGCCGCATGGCCATGGCGGACGATGTCCTTCCGCTGAGCCGGCCGTACGTCGATGGCGAAGGCAAAATCCACGAGAGCCTACGGTACGCACACCTTTAGCAGTCTGCCTGTGTTTTCTGAGACATCCGCCGTAGGATATCGAAATGGCAAATGATACACATCCCGATTCTGGACGTAAACACGGACAAGGAAATCTGGGGGGAGGACGCCCAGGTGTTCCGGTGCGTGTGAAGCTGAAGGCCACTTGCATTCATATTCACGAGATGGTAAAAGGCCTGAGCGGTGGAACCACGTCCCCGAGTCCGCGCGCGCCGTCCCTGGCGTTTGGGCGCACCTCTTCACCTTCCTAGCGGGCCCGCGCAACTGCATCGGCTTCCGCTTCGCGCTCGCCGAGTGAGTTTCTTTCGCCTCTCATTATATCAAACACTGAGAAGTATTTTCGCGTCAAGGATGAAAGCGCTACTTTTCGTGCTCATCCGCGCGTTCGAGTTCGGGATCGACATCCCTGAGGGCGGAGTTGGGAGAACGAGCATGGCGGTACAACATCCTCTCGTGTTGAGCGAAAGGAGCAAGGGCGCACAGATGCCGCTGGTCGTGAAGACCTATCGGGAGTAGGCGTAGGTACGGCGTAGTAGAGTGGGTGCATGTGCCACTACTCCCGAAATCCATGCACGGGCCAGAGGAAAGAAAGGCCGAAAGATTAGTGCGCAGGAGGGCAACTAGGACAGCAGGAATATCAATATGTGGGAAGGAAGCGGTGCACGACGGTGACGAAGAGAGGAGATAGCAACGGTCCGCGGCAATGCCGCCAGTCCCGATGGTGGACTCTTTTGACGGATTTTCCAACACCCAAATTACCTGGGAAAGACTCAATTTTGAGTTCAAGGCAACCCTCAAATATTTCAATTTGAATCCAAGTGGAAACGTATCTTGGTGGAGTCAAGTTATTTGAGTTCAAATTATTGAACACAGGATTGCCAGCGTCCAAAAGCCTCAATAAAGCATCCACACTGTTTTCTAAATAGTGTTGGAAGAAATGGCTTGTGGAACCAGGCGGAAACTTGGCGGAACCCGAGTATTTTTGGTGGTACGAACTTAGAGAGGTTCGATTTGGGTTCGATCGCAGTCCAGATGGGGAAACCCTACGTGCGACATGTGATTGATGTGTGACTAGTGTGACAAACCCGCCGACCGCCTCCTCTCGCCATGCCACCTATCCCGCCACCCGTCCCCACTCCAAATCTTTCGTTCAGTAACATTGCAGATGTCGTTCCACCACCCCCGCACGCCCCCTTCTGATGACGATGTCTTATCGGCCAAGAATTATGCCCAAAGAGCCCCTAACGCTGGTGAGCTTTCTGTTCCTTCTGTCGTCCTCTAATAATAATATATTTGCAGAGAAATACCCCAGCCAGATCGATAAAAAGACCACCGTTGGCGCTCTCGTCTATGCAGATTCAATTTTAGCAGCCACATCCGATGGTGGTGTATTCGTTTATCTCCACCCTTGACTTTTCTCATCACAACGATTAGCCGTGGCGCCAGCCTGGTTCGGCCCAGCTATGCAAGTGGCCCTACAACCTATACACGCCCGTCTCGACGCCATCAACGCGAGTCTCGGTGGCATCGATGCGCGCCTCGACGGAATTGGCGCACGGCTCGACGGAATTGACGCACGGCTCGACGGAATTGACGCACGGCTCGACGGAATTGACGCACGGCTCGACGGAATTGGCGCACGGCTCGATGGAATCAATGCGCGTCTCGACGGAACCATTGCGCGTCTCGACGGAATTGACGCACGGCTCGATGGTATCGACACGCGTGTCGATGGGATCTTCGCAAAGATCGACCAATTACGTAATCATTTCCACAGTCAAAGTGAGTAGTACCATATCCACATTAGTGGATGGCAGGCGGGTAGCCTTTGCACCGTCCCTTTCCCAGTCCGCACACTGCCGTCAGGCAACAATAATGCGAGTCCAAATTGTTATGAAGTGTATATGTACCTCAACCTCATTGACTACAGGCCCCCACGGCTTTCACCGATGTGACCGTCATCGACCATTTGAGCAACAATGAATTCTACCCTAACCATGGCTATGGCAATGGGCAACGACCCCCAGACAAAAGGGCTGTTCGCGACGCCATTGGTTGCTCTGCCGTGTACTAGTTTCTAAATTCTTTTTCTGTCAAATTTGAATGGTGTTCCCACTTCACGTATAAAGGCATCCATCGTATGGTTCTTAACTCGCAACGCCAGTCCAACACCGCGCAGCGGGCACGAGAATCGACACAACAGATTGAGGAGCGGAGGCAATGAGTTACAGAGCTGAAGGCTTATTCCCCACATCTCGCACAGCCCCTAGCTCATTCGTTCCCCTCTCGATCCCCTCCTTCTCCCTTCCTCCATGCTGCACGCTCGCTGACACCGCTTGTCTCAGCCGCACCCTACACTAACGCACACCCCTGCACGGAGCCGACGCGCAGTGCTGTGGGGAGGCACGGTAGCCGCTGGCGGCTGGGGCGTGCACGAACGTAACAGCCATTGTGGACGCATACTGACTTTACGCAGGCGGATGTAGCTTTATAGGACCGACTTCAGATATCATTTCAAGCGGCTCGTGGCGTTCAAATTCTAATCATCCATTTATTGTCAGCGGTCATCGAGACTACCGCGGTGCGTCACAAATCAACTCGCTTTTCGCCTATGTGTAATTTCTCCTCGATGTATATTTTTTTCTTCTGAATATTCCTAGGGAATACCCGAGCGAATCTCGAGCCGCGCGGGGCTGAATCTGTGCCCCTAGGGATTCCCACCGTAACCGTATAATACTGTATACGGCTACGGTTATACGGTACAGTTATGGGTAACTGTACCGTAAGACCCTCTGGTGTGCCTTAGACGGTTACGGTTACGGTACGGTTTATTTTGAACTGGGTTTGGCGGACGACCAAATGGAATTTGAGGCTTAAGACCTGTCAAAATAGCCACATATAGCCTGAATGCACCTTGTTCGATCTTACCCAGTCTTGGTTCGTCCGGTTTCTTGACCCTATATACGGCTTTATACGGTCCCGTAAACCGTACCGTAAGGCCACAAAATGGGGATTTTACGGCTCATAACTTTACCGTCGTAGCCATATACGGTACGGTGGGGATCCCTATCACAGTGCCCTGAACCTACATCCATTCACTCCGTCACCAAGTCGCTCAGTTGTCCAAGGTGACCTCGATGTACGATGCCGTCTCCTAACGGATCAATTGTTCCCAGGATATCCTTCAAATCTCGCGGCCCCGGCGGGGTACAATAAAAATCATGTTGAGACTGAAGCCAAAAAAGTGCCATCAATATTATACGCGCTTCTAATCTCAAGGTTGAACCGGCATCTGCTGACGATGGACCCACGCCGTTTCACAAGAGTAACGAGAAATCCTGCCTTCTGATTCCATGTCGGCTAGTCATCGATAAGCTTGCCTCGAGGCCTGCAATATTTAGCGAGTCTTTGTTCTCACCGACCTCCCACAATGCCCTTCCCCAAAACCTTCGACGCCTATGTACCCAGCGATGGCCAAGAGTTCTTCAAGGTTGCTAAATTCAAGCCTGACTATGTCACTTTCGCCGAGCTGCAGGCCGTCGCCTTGGACGCGGCGCACCACGCATCTTTCGCGCTAGCGGAGAAGATTACACCGCCAGCGACGTTCACACATTGCAGCCGCGTCTACTTCTTCGGAATGGCGATGCTTTACAATGGCTTCCCCTCCGAGACGCCAGGAGTTCCTCAGATCAGTTTTGAGGACCTCACCCACCGGTGGTACCATTGCGCGATGTTACACGATCTCGGGCTTTCGAAGGATGCCGAGGCACTCGCTCACCCAGCGAATGCGATGAGCTTCGAGTTACATGGAGGGTTCATGGCGTACGATCATCTACATGCTGTCGATCCAACGCTGAATGCTATCCAAGTACGCACCTCTGTTGTTGTCTTCGACTCTATTAATGAAGTCGGTGTTTCAGGTTGGGGACATTGTACAAGGGATCATTACTCACACGTCGACCTTCCACTCCGGAAAGAGCTCTGCCGTCGCAATTCTGCTAAAAATGGGCACCGGCTTCGATGGGCTAGGGTATGACGCCTTCGGGCCAGGGTCATTGGACTTTCTGCAGAACCGGAAGACAGTGCAGGAGATCGAGAGAGCTTATCCACGGGGAGCCTTCGGAGAGGAGGCGTTGGATGTCGTGGCTACCGAGATGGCGAGGAAACCGGACTGTTTGATGGGGCATGGGGTGGGTCCAACACAAGTTCAACAGTTTCACTCTGTTCATTATACTGACACGCTTCAGATGCTTGACTTCATTCCTCGGATTGCTGCCATGAAATTTTTGGTGGATCCGAATGAAGTCTGCGAATGATCTTGAGTGCGCTATGCCTTGCCGTACTTATCCGACACGAACGTGTGCACGCCATCGCGCGTATGTCAGACTTCAGTTCCAGATGGAAAGCTTTCGTACCTGACATTTGATGATATTGATGCAATATTGATTACCCGCCGATGACAGACGGAATGTCCGGCGGTACGGAAACGGAAACTAAACTTAGTTAAACGCTAAAGCCGGTGCTGTATCCTGCAGTTCAGAGACCTCTTACATTCTTACAGCTGACCTCTATTCAATGCAGTTCGCTAAATGACAATGAAGAAGCTTCGAATGAACGCTGAGGTTTACTGCACACCGTACGATCTCAAGTTCAAAGTTGGAAACCGCGCCGGCCGGCAGTGAAAACATTATCACTGATGCCATCTATAACATTAATATTGATGCCATCTATGTATCAGCGTTTGCAAATTTACTTAATACCGACCCAATGACCACCCGACCTGCCTCCACCTTCACGTTCTCCCTCGCTCATTCAGGACCGAAAGCTGCACCTCAATGGTGAGTTTTACTTTGAAGGGGTTTACCAGTCAGGGCCTACCTTCCATCCGGTGAGCTTTGTCTGGTATCACCTTCTCTTACGACAGGCTGACTGTGTGTGTACCAGCCCTCTACTGTTATATTTTCATTTCTGCGCAATCAGTGGGTCATATTCTCTGTGTTTATCCAACTTAACAAGATCTGGACAGCGATTCTTTATTACGATCATCTCTTAACGCTCCCAGCGGAAGTCGCGTATATATGGCGGCGCCCAAAGTCCCGAAGCGCTTACTGGTTCTTTCTGAATCGCTACCTCACCTTCTTCACCACCCTGCCCATCACTGTGTTCAATTTTGTGCAATTCAACCACGATGTGCGCGCCATTACTCGTGTTCTTTAATTTTTTTTCTAACCTTCTATTTACAAATAGAGGTTAGTTCTTGCTCGATATCTCTGAAGATGTCTTTTGACTATCCCCCAGTTGCGGCAAATATGCGCTTTTCCGACAAATCCTGCTTGTAGTGCAAGTCGTTATAGTCGACTGCGAGTGGACCAATTTCCTCAGACACTTCGAGACTCATAACTGTTTCTTCGATGCAGTGATCCTCTCCCTACGCGTCTATGCCATGTATGGCTTGGACAGACGTATACTCTACATTTTATGCTGCGCTACCGTTATTGGCATGGCGATCACCGGAGTACGCCATTCTCAACAGTCTTTCAGCACCGAATGACAACTCTAATTCAGTGGGCTATTGCGACTCAAGATAATTCTCGCGATCAGGAGGATTATAGTGTGCAGGGGTGCTTTCTTCCTTTATCTCCCAGATCGTGAGGCTTTCCCGTGCCCTGTTCCCAGAAGTTTCCGAACTGACCTCCCTGATTGTAGCGGCACACGCAAGTCCACCATCTCCGAGACAATAGTCCTTCCCTGACGACCATTAATTTCCCTAGACCTCGCGGCCGTCTGGGAAGCCTTGTGAGTTCTTACAAGCCTCTTGCCGTACTCCTCAACATTTAACTTGTTTTCAGGTTTGCTTACGACCTGCTTATATTCGGAATCATCCTATCCCGCTCTTCTCAACTCCGACCACGGAATAGAGCAAGCTATTACACTCCGCTCATATCGTTGATGCAACGAGATGGTATTTTATTCTCTCTCCGAAGAATCTCCAATACTGATTATTTCGTCCAGGGGCTCTCTATTTCGTGTGAGTCCCAGACGTACGTTCAAAATCAATACCGGACATTCATCCTTCACTGAAGCGCAATGGCGTTGGCGAATCTTTGCAACATTATTTCGTTTTATGTGAGCTTTAACGTTATTTCCTCCGATTCCTGTCTTAGTATGGATAGGTCGGTGGGGTAAGGTCTCTGATTTATATCTCCTCAACGACTGCTAACAACCGGGACAGCCTTTCCTTAAAGGCGGGCTCTCCGCATTTGCAACCAGGCGAGGATTTTTGCCATTCACTTAGTATCCTTCTCTCTAACTTTCAAGCCTTGCAGTGTCTCGGTCTCAATGACGTCCCGACTCATGCTCAACCTACACGCGTTAGCAGACCGTGGACTGTATTCGCAGGAGGCTGTGCAGACCGAATCCGATCCCACGAGCCAAGCGTTGGATACGATTTTCCTTCAGCGGTATTCTGTCGCGGGGCCTAATATCGAGCATGGTGCTTCATAGGGTGAACACGAGACGACGACCATCTGCGCGCCAACGGGTCGCGTCTGCCAGTTGCCGGTCAACCCCCTGCTGCGTCCGTCCCAAGGACATCCGTGCCCTCGCTGGCTTTGACTTTGCTTTGACTAGCACGCTGCACTGCCATTTCCCGCTAATTGTCTGTTCCCGTTGCTCCAAGGAAGTAAATAGGAAAATACGCTAGTTATTCTCAGCTAGATTCATTAAGCTGTTCCATAACCTATGTAGATGGGATTTGGAGTGGTCGCAGAAACGGGCCACATAAATGGATGCGATGATCAAAGCGGAGATAGGAGGCATCAGCAGTTCAACTTCAACCGGCATCACATGGTACCCTTGTGACCAAATTTTTGACGGGCCCTTCTGTTCACCGCTCTCCTCCCGCCCTTCTAGCGCGCGCCTTTCGACTTCAATGCAGGATTGAGAGTCTCAATTGTGCATGCATTCTCCCCTTGGGACCCGCACGTGTCAGCGAATCAATGTCGGTTCAATTTCACTACCAGTCCACTGCGACCTGCGCTACCCTTTGGTGTCATGGGGCGGGCGCGTACGCGCATTGAGTGCTTCTTCTCCCCATTCATCAATTCGAACCTTATTTGTCAAGCGGACAGCTCTAGTACGTAAAGGCTAAGTGGACGTCTCTTCCTGACCGCCAGCAAGCATGGTGAACTTGACCTCTGGATTACTGGGAGCCGTGGTTTTTGCTCGACATGCTGATCGCATAGAGAGCTTCTCCAGCCCGACAACGTATGCGACGTTCAACACATTCATTACACCCCTCGGAACGGTGTGTCGACGTACCTTGACTCCTCCGTCGTCGTACTAAGCATTCGAGTACTATAGAACCAAGCATTTCAGTCCGGGACATTTCTGCGTTCGGAATACCTCAATTCGCGGTCACCTTCGTTCATCCCCGGTATAAGCAAAGACATCGTCAACATACACGAGATTCTCGTTCGGGCAGATTCCTCTGGGGATGGAACCGTCTTCCAAGAGTCCGTTAGCGCGGTTATTCAAGGCTTGTACCCACCCACGACAGACTACAAGATTACGTTGGCAAACGGAAGCACAATCGTTGGAGCGCTCGGAGGTTTCCAATATATCCCGAGTGAGTGGGAACACGGTAATAAATACTATTGTGTGCTTACCTCCGGGATGTAGTCGAATCTGTCGAAATGAACGAAGACGTTTCACTCAATGGCCTTCTGTCGTGCCCGGTGAGATAGGCCCAGTACTAGCTCATTATGTTGCTCAATTCATGTCAGAATTTCGATCAACATGTTGCAGATCTCGAGGCATCGGAATTGTTCTTGTCTAAAGGGAAAGCGGCCGCTCCTTTCCTGAGGAAGCTCCAACCGTACTTGGGCGGACGTCCCATCGACTTTTCCTTCATGGTGAGATTTACTTTTCCCAAATTGAACCGATGACCGAAATCCGACCAGTTCAACGTACGTACTATTACGCCAGTCTCGTGTATATGCAGTGATCGAGGTACGGCGCGCAGATGTGGGACTTTGTGGATGTGCAGATGCAGCATAATCGAACATATCTCCTCGAGATTCCATCCGGTTTCGTGAACCAAGCCAGAGTGCTCGCAGATTTCCACGACGGCAATGCGTTTTCGGATCCAAAGCCAGACGGCATTGGCAACAGTAGGTCTTGAACATGAATATATACCTCTCTCGTGTAATAATGCCTCTCCAGTCGCGACTCGGGTGATGCTTCCTTCAATTTTCTCGGCGCTAACGAGGATTGCGAATGAAAGCGACCCTCTCAAGATCGCCATCAACGGGATTAGTTATAAACCCTTTATCAGTCTTTTCAACCTCACGGAAGCGACCAAAACTAATCCGGAAGTTGGAGGTATCGGTGTGTTCAATTTTGTATACATCCTCCCCCGGCAATGTCTTATACGGTCCCAGAAAACTACAACTCTCTGGCTGCGCTGGAGCTTCGCAATTCCTCATCTGGAGAGCCCATGCTGAGGTTGAAATTTAAAAACGGAACCGACGAGAACGATTTCAGAACACTGAAAATGTTTGGGAAGACAGACGTTCCACTGTCAGAATTTATCAGTCGGTTGACGGTATGCATGTCGTTTTGGGATGAATGGCTGTTCGCTGATGCAGCCCACAAATACAGCCTGTTGCTGTTAACAGCACTGCGGAGTGGTGTTCCGCTTGCAATCAAACCTCTCTCCGTGGTTGCACTGCGTAAACAATTTGGGTGTCCAGGGGTATCGGAGGCGTATTTAGCAAGATCTGTAACTGCTGCTGAGACGCAAAGATGATGAATGGTGGCGACGAGTGTGAATGAAATGACTTGTACAGTTGAATTGTGAGGTTTATACTGCGTGTATTGATTACAAGGTAAGGCCATGAGACGTCAGGGCAACTGATTTAACTACAAGCCCACATTCAAGCGGCAACATTACTTTAAGATTTCGCGGTTTCCTTCATCTCCTTGGTGGGGAACTTTGCAAATGCATCTTTGAGTTTATCGATGGGAGCCACAAGGAACCCCGCGAGGGTTTCAAAGGGCGGCTGGTTCGGGGCAGACGGATGAGCACTGGGAGGATTTAGCTCGGCCACATAGAGTTTATAATGACAACTGACCGTGTGGGCACGAACTTCTTCGTCAAGGAGAACTGTGAGGCGGCGTGTTTGCTGCCTTCTTCACCGAGCTTGGGTTCCAGCAGCGGGAGATCGTTGACTTCCTCGTCGTCGTTGTGGTGATGCAAGCTGGCCATCATGCGCTCGATGATGTTGTCGTACTCTGTCGTCCCGGGTGCGAGCGACTCCAGCTTTGAGAGCATTTCCTTCACATGCTAGGTAGGAATCGCAGGTCACTAGTAGTACGAACCGCAGCATAGATGACCCGCACCTGATGTTCCTCCCTGTCGTGATCCGCCAATTTGCGTCCTTCAGCGCCGAGGTGCTTTTCCATGAGAGGGTATACGATGATCTCTTCGCCGACTGCGTGGCGCGCAATCTCCCAAGTCAACTGGCGCGCCCACCGCGCTTGGGCGTCGGCGTCTCCCGCGGATTGTTTGTAGTGGTCGTGATATCCGTACATCTGGGACAATCAGCCGTCCGCCGTGAGTCCATGGCTGCGACTCACCTCTTGGTGATCCTCCTTGATCGCATCCGTGAGTCTTTGTGCGCTTGCCATCGTTCGTGTAAGATTTAGGAAAGGACGTTTAGAAAAAGATGAACGAAGTGCAGTGCGTGAAGTGGGAAGAAGAGCGCGGGGGAACATATGGAGCCTTCAAAATGGAGGTCTTAAATAGACGTTGGCTAGCGTTCGATGACCTCCCGCAACTTCCCAAAATGACCTCGAGAATGACGCATGTATGAAGTATCTCTGATACATTAGCTATTTCCGGTTGGGCCAATGCCTGTTTCGAACACGACCGCTGGATCCAAGGTGGGGCGATGGTGAGGGTCGGCGTTGGGTCGATCCAGGGCCTAACTTGCCGAAGATGTCAAGCGGGGTGAGCATCGTGACGCAGAGTCCGAGCCGCCAAGTCGCCGCAAACATCGACTTTTCGCTTCATAGAGATCGGACAAAACATTACAGAAATCGGTGTATCTACGGTTGGCCAGCTGAGGGATATTACCGTGTTGAGGGAGAGGAAGGAGAGATTTCGAGAAGAAGACGTGAAGTTTGTCTACGGCGTTGGAAATAAACAAATGTACATAATGTTCGGTCTAGACCCTCAAAGATTCGCACCGTTTACAGACTTTCAATCGTTTATTATCCTCTAAAAGTCGGGCCTTTTTTTGGCTGTTAGGTGCCGGTGTTCATCAGATCTCTGACTTTTTATACGGAAACATTTCGTGTCGTAAGTTCAAATCGCAAGGGTTCAAACCCAACTCAAGAGTCGAGAGGATTCACGAGTTGACTGCGAGAGAGATGGTGCTAGGTATGTACATTTAAGTGGTATGAACCTTGAGAATATTGCCCCAAAAACAAAACCGTGGTATTATTTAACCCTGGCGAAACCAACAGCACGAAAGACCACTACACAGAATAATACATAAATGAACGTACATAAATGAACGTACATAAATGAATTTGGTATTAAGGTTACGAAATCACGGAGCGGCATTCATATGTGATTCCCCACTGAACCGCGACGACCCGCTGGATAAGGAGCTCGAGGAGCTCGAGGTGGATGAACGGCGGCTGTCTATGTCGTTGACATCCACGAAACCGGAGAACGGCTGGTCTTTGCTGGCCTTGCTCTCGGTGTCTGATAGGCCGGAAGCTCGCTGGAGGTTCGATTAATGTAAAGTAAAGTGGAGGAACTAAAATGATGGTGCCGTACCGCGTCGACGGAGGGCGACCTATGATCGCGCGTGATGACGGCGATTCGGTTGATGTCTGCGCGTCACGCGAGTCAGCCAGGAAAGCCCGTTCAGCAGAAGAAACACTCACATATTCCGCCGATGTTGAAAGTCGTTGCCAGGCCTACCTCGACGGTCCCGTCGGGCATCTCGCCGCGCGTTTGAGAGCGATTGTTTAGGAGGTAGAGCATCGTGCAAGAGTACACGCGTCCCAGGATGAACGTAACGCTGATCGACACTGGGTATAACCGTTTCAGCTTCGGATGTAAATCCTGAATGTGAATGCCCACCGTTGCTCGCGGGCTCGTGTAAATATGCGAAGACCGCGATTACAGCGATGATAGACGTTGAGGTTCCCGTTGAGATGGCGGAGGTAATCAGCCTCCTGATCATGCTATCGATCGTTCGTCAACAGCCGCGTATACACGGGGGAATATTTGAGAACCTTTTCTCTCGTTGGAGATCAGTCTTGACACGATGGAGCCGCCATACTAGAGAGAGGGCGATGCCAACGTCCGCCATCATGCCGGATATAAGCCATATCCTAGAAGTCGTCGGATTAGCGTGTGAGGATATAACAAGTTGTCGAAAGCGTACGTGACATATCGACCAGCATCACTGCGTTGAGCAAAATATGGGTTCAAGGTGGTTTCAACTGCCGTGCCAATAGACCCGGCAAACGAGGCTAAGGAAAACATTACAATAATGCCGACGGTAATGGAGTGCTGTGTCCTATGAGACTTGAGATACATGTGTAGCAGAGTGCAGGTAGGCTCACATTCTCCAGAACCTATAAAGCATAAATCCTTGGACCAGCGCTGCGACGAATCCTGTGGCGACGAAATGCACCACAATGAGCCAATTCTGAACGGCCAGGTACTGCGTATTTCCCCAGTGCGAGACTGCGTACTGAACTCTGCATCAGGGTAAGAGTCTTTCCAGCAGTAAAGGCACCGCACAAGATAAACCGCGTCGTATTCAGCTAAGGTGTCGATGGTATTGATGAAAGCAGCGGTTCCGACCACAGTCTTGATCATCCAACTATCTTTATCCAGGTGGCGAAAGTAATGAATGAGTTGTATGATTTCTATGACGAGAAGGCAGCTAGAGATAAGGTCAGAAAAACTTGATGTTCTCAGGGGTAAATACTCGCCTATTCAAGTAGGTCCCAAGGATGAGAGAACTAGAACGAGGTTAGGCGAGAAAAGCTTAGTGAAAATCGACAAGGCCCACCCAACGGCTTTGTTCAGGGAAACCATCTGCAGCAGAACGAGAGTGTAGAAGAGAAAGAGGAGCCAGGGGCGCTGGCGGACCAGTCCCTTTCTGTTTGGGCGATCAACCCATGATAGGCTGATTCCCCGAAGGATCGATTCTGACCACCGAACTCTAGGGTTGGCTATCGCCAGCAAGACTTTTCCTCTTCATTTGGTACCAATCCCAGACCAATCCGAGACGAGACGAGTCGACTGTCCCCCGGTCACTGGTGAAGAACAGTCAAGATTGCGGTATGGATTCCCTCCTATTTTTAGTTTGCAAGTTTGGCTTCAGGAACGTTCCGATTGTCCAGGAGGCCGAGGAAAATTGAGTGAGTGCTTGGACTGCTTGGCTTGAGTTCTTGTTCGGATCCGATCAAGGATCCGATCACCGTCCTCGAGTTTGGCAGCTTAGTCAGCTTAGGTAACAGCCCTTCCTCCCGACAATCTCGCTCGTCGGCCATGATCATGGAGGACGACCTGGGCATCGTCTATCTCGTGGAAAACGCCCAGCAGTTCTGGTCAGGTATGATCATTCTCGTCCACCCTCGACACTCAATGACGCCGCATCAGAGTTGGAGGACATCCTGGAGCTGCCGAAGGACGAGGTGCACACATTGACGCTCCTCGATGCCACGTTGAAGAGATATCTGGCTCTATGCGCCGCATATCACGGTACGTGCTCTGTGTAACACCTTCTAGGCCTCTGCTCACACCTTGCAGAGCAATACTTGCAGAGTCCCCTGCAGCTCGAGCACGCGTGCAATCTGATCACCGAGTCGGAGCTCTTCGCATTTCACTCGGAACGAATGTGTGAGATCATGGCAGATGAGGCCCGCTCGGTACGCCTTCATACAACCAATTATCCGACATATGTGAACCTCACACGACGCCACAGAATACGGATCCACATTCTCAGCTAATCTTCTACCATGTCCTACTCTGCCACGGCCGACGGCGCGCAGATTTCTTCCGTTCTCATAAGCGCTGGATCCCGCTGCTTCCGCTCCTCATGGACCATGTGCTCGTCGACATCGACTCGGACGTGGAAGACACCTACTTCGGGAATGCGGGATCCACCAGCTCCGTG
Source organism: Mycena epipterygia (assembly GCA_029281465.1). Lineage (NCBI taxonomy): Eukaryota > Fungi > Basidiomycota > Agaricomycetes > Agaricales > Mycenaceae > Mycena > Mycena epipterygia. The sequence goes on along the minus strand of JARJCQ010000025.1, from coordinate 913,547 downwards.
GCAGTGCCTATTCCAATTGAAGCCAAACTGCGAGGTTTGTGCATTAGATTGCTTTATGAAGTGTGTCGCGTGCAGAGATTTTCTGTTCAGGATCTCCGTTAGTTTTTCTTCTTCCAGTTTCTTTCGTTCGCTAACTGATCGGATTCAAGGAATATTCGATGATGCTTTCATCGATTATATGTTTGATCTCGTCGAGCAGACAAGACAGATGCAAGACGAAACCTTCAATTATTCTGTCATCAAACTTATCGTGAGTGAAAGAGAACAACCCCCACATCTCATCGTGAAAGCATGTTCTACAGGTCGCCTTAAATGAACAATTCATGGTGGCGTCTTTGTCCAATGAGTCGGATAAAAGTACCCCCCCACCTGCACCTTCCGAACCCAAGAATCGCGTGCTCCGAGTCCTCATGCGGCGGTTAGGGTCCAGCAAGACGTTTGGGGAGAATATGATATTCATGCTGAATCGTGCCCGTGAGTCTTAGTTAGAACGACTATTCCTAGCGCTCATGCCGGGCAATCTAGAACGCACGCCAGAAGATTTATGCATGCAACTCTTGGTTCTGAAGATTTTATATCTGCTTTTTACAACCAAGGGCACGTCGGAGTATTTTTATACCAATGATCTGTGCGTCCTCGTGGACGTCTTCCTTCGAGAATTGGTAGATCTCGATGATGAAAGCGAATCTGTACGTAATCCATTTCGTTTGCAATAATCCCTAACGAATTCAACGCAGCTACGTCACACTTATCTCCGTGTTCTCCATCCTCTCCTCACGAAGACACAGCTGCGGGATATCCCCTACAAACGGCCTCAGATAGTGTTTGCACTGGAATCGCTCACCGGAAATTCTGGGATCCGGGATATCAGCCCCACGACCCGACGACTAGTCGAACGTTGTTTGAGCGGGGATTGGTGTGTACAGCTCCGCAAGACGCACAGCTCGGGTCACCGGGCTGATCCTACGTCCGACGACGACACACGCCGCGGGAGTGGATCGAGCGAAGCGTCCGCGCGGGTTTCCCATCTGAACTTGCCTTCAATGTCGGCCTCTGCTCAACTCGAGAGATCTGCCTCCGGTAAATCTCGGACACTCAAGAGTAGCAGGAGCGTCGAGTTTTTGAACGTATATTCTGCCCCGCAGTCGCCACAGCAGCGTTCCGCGACTCGGTCGGCGCTCGATACCGTCCGCCGTCCGAGTAATGCTAGCTCGATTAATCTCGTTGCTGCCGCCACGACACATAACCTACCCCTGCCAACTCGCCAAGGGAGCGCGGACTCGGGACCTGTTGATGGCTCCTTCGCAGATCGGCATCGCACCCCTCATCTTGGCCATAACAGCGAGCTTTTGCTTCCTTCGGCCGTCGCGCCAGGATCGATAGCAAACAGCCTTAGCGCTTCCAGCCTGCCACCCTCCTCGCCCTCCTCCGTCCAGTTTCATGTCCAACCGCCGCCGCCACAACGCAGATCCGCCCCTCCACCGCCGCCGAAGCGTCGGAAACCCCCTGCTGTTCCCGTGACGCGTACCAATGGAGGCGCAACAATCACTACCATTCGGTCGTCTGCAACTAGTCCGCTCGCCAAGACGAAGTTTACTGGATCTTGACGACCTCTGCATTCATAATTAGTGTTGGAAACACAGGACCATGCATTTTCTTATTTTTTTACTCAACGCATGACCAATTGGTCAACCTCGATGTTCGTCCTACCTTGGCTGTATATCGCACACATGTCCCGGCGGGTCCGGTGGTACATCACAACAACTTGTGTCTCCTTAGAATATGGTGAGGGTGGTGAAACTTACTGTCAAGAAACTTCATTAATTAATATTGACGTTCCACCGGTACTGTTATAGGTAGGTGGAGTAAATAGATAGATTACTTGGCATCTCGAACGTCAAGAGACTTCTGACCGGACCTTCGGTTGAGTCGAACCTCCGACACATCACAATTGAGCATCGCGTCGCGCTGTCTAAGACGGACGTCGCCGGATGTGCATTGTGTCAGTTGAGCTGTTGAACACGTCTAAGATCTTTATCAGCGCTTGTCAGGTACGACCGGGGAAAATCCGAGTGGACTATATAAACCTGTCGCTGAAGCTGTCGAAGTCATCCGAAGGAAATGGTCAACCTTCATCCCCAGACTAGTACGCTTCTCGGCGTCGTTCTCCTGGCTCGCCATGGAGATCGCCTTGAATTTTTCCAGGATCCTCTCACTTACAATCCCGCCACGACCTCTCTGACTCCCTTGGGCACAGTGAGCTCTACACTACTAATGGCATCCACGGCTCACTTTATGACAGGTTCAAGAAGTTCAACTCGGGTCCTTCCTGAGGTCCACGTACCTCGATCCCAGGAATCCATCGACATTTATTAGCGGACTCAACACAGATCTTGTGGACATTGACCAGGTAATCGTGCGAGCGGATGCTGCCGGCGAAGGAAACATCATTCTGGAATCGGCCATGGCACTGCTCCAAGGTCTCTATCCGCCGACGCATAGCTTCAACGATACATTGGCCAACGGAACGAACATCATCGGCGCGTTTGGTGGTTATCAATATGTTCCCAGTATGTAACAATCTCAGTTTCGGTTCTTCTCACTTCTCTGATATATGTTATTCAGTTGAATCGGTCGAGCCCAACCTCGACATATCGCTCAACAGCTTCACTTCATGCCCAGTTCGAATATTTCCTCTCAATTTCGCTCAGATTCAGCATGCTCACCTCAATGATAGAACTTTGACTCGCACACGCTTGCGTTCTACGCGTCCGACGTATTCAAGGCGAAAGCACAGGCAGCGGCTCCTTTTTTGGAGAAGCTCCAGCCTTTTCTCGGCAATCGGAGTATAGATTTTATTAACATGGTAGGCCTGGATATATAATTCAACCTATTGTTAATCATAAAACCCCTTATAGTTTAACGTAAATTTAAACCTCCACCCATTCTTGACTTCGGGACTCTGACGCGTCCTCAGATTTTCGATTTCGTTAACGTGCAGATGATCCACAACAAGACATTCTTTGATGCTCTCCCGCCTACATTCGCTGCGCAGTCATACACGCTGGCAAACTTCCACGAAAATGGGGTGTTCACTGACAGCACGATCGACGGAATCGGAAACGGTGAGTTGAAAAATGTTTGTCATAAATTATATCCTTTGACCATTGGACGTGTTTAGTTGCTATCCGAACGATCCTTCCATCAATCTTTACGTCCCTAACTCGAATCGCCAACCAAAGCGACCCGCTGAAACTGGCACTGAACGAAATTAGCTACAAGCCTTTCATCAGTCTTTTCAATGTTACGGAGGCAGCAGCAAGCGATCCAGACATTGCAGGGATAGGTAACTCCGTCCTCCACCCTCGAGTATTTTTTTTCTAACCCTCTTCAAGTCAACTATGCATCGGTGGTTTCACTCGAATTACATACATCTCCGGCTGGTCCTCCAACAGTCACGATGAAATTCAAAAATGGCACAGCTGAACACACATTCCGTCCCTTATCACTTTTTGGGAAATCGGATGTCCCGTTGTCTGAGTTCATTGCCCGGCTCGAGGTGTGTTTTGGTTTTATGTTTCAACGATAAATACCTGACAGAATTGATTTAGCCCGCAGCGATCAATACCACAGCGGAATGGTGCCAGGCGTGCAACCAGAACCTCCTAAGAGGTTGTGCTGCATGTACGTTGTAAACTATAAAATGTCTGAACGTACAACTGTTTATAAAAAATCAAATCTAACTGGGAATGACGGAGGCGCAGAACTTGAAGGAGGAGGGAGGGGGGGTTAAATTTTCCCCCGCTTTATCCCTGAGTAAAAATATCTAGATCCAAAATAGAAAGTGAGACGGTCGGGTGAGAGCGCGAGCTAGTCGAAACATTCCGCATCAATTCAGTTAGTAACTTGAACACACTTCACATCCAAAGCCTTGGTATAACGTGAGACGAGGAAAAAGAGCTTCGAGAAAAGGTATCAACTTACATAAACTCAAAACATAGTTCGTTTTTAAATAATTGCCTTCTCAGATGTAATTGTGGGGCCCGGATATTTTCAATCACACATGTTTCAAATGAAGTGCCTGGCTATCAATCGCCCACATATGCAACTTTTTTTTTGATGGGGTCGCACAAGTCCATCTCCCCACAGAAACCTCTAAAATTTGGATTGGTACATCCTATACATGTATACTGTGCCTCAGAATATTTGCGGATTTATTAGTTACCACAGTCGGGAGCACCAGAGTGATCGGCGAAGGTCATATTTTTACTTGGTTTTGACAGACACTAGCAGTTTGCCCATGCTACGCTTTGGTTCCGAAGTTTTATCTATCTACATGGCTACACCAATGACCAACTGATTGACGGACAGCGGGATTTTATATCTGTTACATTAAGACGCCGCTCGTCGTCAACCTTCGGTTGACTTCTCGCGGCTTCATGGACAGATTATATCTTACCATACTGTAGTATGCCATTGGCATCAGACAATACAAATTGGTTCTTGGGTTCTCGTTTTTCTAATTGACAGACCCAAACTGGTCAAATATCGAATGAGGAAGAAGATGAACAAATGCCTGCAGCTTTTGTGACGATATTCAGTATGATACTACAATTCTTTCATACCTCTAGGGGTTCCTGAAACTCTTGTGTCCTCCTTTCATTCCGCTAGTTACTGATGTCTTATGAATTGACTTCATTTTAAGCCGGCTGATGGTTGATGAGCCGAAAACCGATTTTGTGTTCAGTTGTAAAAGTTAGAACTTGCTCACCATTTATTCTGTCTCTATCTTTTTACCCTTGGGAATTCTGGTTTGTCACACCAGTGCCAGACGCAAGTCATCTTGCCGACCAAATATTCAGCCTGTTCATCATTCTGATTCATTCTTGCCTGGACCCGAGTCTCAATGCGCTAGCGTTGAAGATCTCGACATTTATAAATAGAAATGTAACAGTTGGGTGGAGAATCACAGCGCCGGTTCGTGAATTCCAAAGGTGATTAAGTTGTTTGCGCTTTTTAAAATATCGTAAAACAAATGATGGAGCCCGAAATTGAATTCAATATATCTAGTTTAGGACTTAGCGAAATCTAATCTCTAATCTAATCTATCAAAACCCAAATAAATCTCCGCGAAACCTCAACTATCGCTGCACCTTTCGCCGGCGATAGAATGCATTATTAAAAATATGGAATAAATGACCTTGAAGTCAATTCCGAAATTACACATCTGAAGCCTGTAGATATGATTGTCGATACTTTGAATTTTGAATTAGGTTTCGAGGAAACTGATATGATAAAAATAGATTGTCGTTTAAAGGTGCTTGAAACTGGATAATAAACTTCAAAACTAAGAGGCCATTAAACCCATCTGCAGATGATCTGCAGACGGTCTGCAGACGGTCTGCAGATCATCGTCGCTCATCTTCAACGTTGCGAACTTCAGTGTTGCAAGAAATATACATAGATACACAATATATTATATCATAGTCCGACTGTACCTAGGGAAAGCGCGTAGCGAGATAGCGTGCAGCAAGCTCATCGTTCTTCGCATTCACCTTGCGAGCGGCAGTACTAAACCTGATCTTGTTTTTCCATTCAGAATATGTGTGAAGCTTCACCTGCGGGTTTTTCATTTCCTTCAATCTTTTGACAAACCACCGCTCGCAATTGGCGTTCCACCATCCCGTGTTAAGACCGGATGACCAGAAGGCAGTCGGTTTTGGCCACCAGGAGATGTACTTTAGTTGCTGGCCGTCTGCTGCCGCCCTGCTCTGTTGTCCTGGAGTGAAATAAGTATACACCAACGAGGGGATAGAGACAAACGTACCCGTTTCAACACTGTAGACCCCGCAGATAATATCAATTTCTTCTTCCGTCAAGGCTTCATGCCACAGCGCTTTCTCCTCATTCCCGCTCGACACGCGCGCGCCAGTCTTGAGGATGTCTTCGGAGGGGCCAAGACAGGCTATATCCTCAGAATCCGAGAGAACCAAGCGAGCGATTCGGCCCACGATGCCCCCGTAGAACAGAGCGGCGCGACCGCGCGACGAGCGCAGGAATGTGTCCCGGCGCTGGATGTAGACCCCCAAATCAACGAGAGTTGGTGAGTAGCCAGCGGGGCGACGACCTAACATCAGTTGGGGTAGGGGGGGGAGAGGGACATGATGGGCCAGTCTTGGCCAGCTGGGATGAAACTCCGCGCCCAATCTTACAAGGTTGCGGATGATGGTCTCGACGTCGGAATCATACCCCCAGCCTGACCTAACGATTTGAAGGGCAGTGGCAGTGCTCTGCAGTAGAATCGAGGGACTGGAAGCTTCAGAACCCCGAGGACGGATCTCATAGAACATTTTGTCCTCCTGCCTGTGGATATTGACATCGACATTCCAGTCAAGTTCCAAGTCTGAGTCTGGTGACATTAAATCACAAAGATCGGCCGGTAAAGTTTTCAAATCGCCCTTGAGAATGTGTTGAAGGAGGGTCGGGAGTGCTGAGTTTTCAGAGACGGCCCAGGTTTCGTCACCCAGGGCCCACGCACATGCCTTGTCTTGCATCTGCTTGGTGGAACTAGGGGCGAGTGTAGGCTCGCCGAAGCCGAAACGGAGGGAAATGGTGGACAAGATGTCTTGAGTTTGCCACCCTGGCAGGTTGTCCGCATCTTCGCGTTGATCCTCACGATCCAAATCATATGCTCGCTCAAGGAGTTGTGCGGCCCTCTCGCCAGTCTCCCCCTCCATTAGTTCATGCCCGGGGACATCAGGAATTGAAGGAATGATGTCGTCTTGTGAGGTGGGCGGGTAGAATGGGAAAGTGTCGTCGACATCGTCGTCCTCGTACGGATCATCCGGCTCAGCCTCTTCGGTTGGAGCTAGCGCAGTGCAGAGATCCCACTGATTTGAAAAGAATCGTACACGCGCTGGTTGGGGGTAAATTTGTCCCAATGGTCAGCAGCATCAATACGATTGTATGCGCGCCGGATGAAAAACCCGCCCTCCTCTTCCTCCCATATAAACACACGAGTGCCTTTCTTGCCCGGTGCCGCTCCCTTGGACGCATGAGCTTCTTGGGCGAGACACCGGTTCTTTGCCTGGGGAGACTCATGCTGGGCCCGCTTTTCGTTATGTAACCTGCGGCGCTCCATGAAAGCGTGTACATCTTCTCCTTGTTTCTGACCGCTGTCGCGTTCGACAGCTGGGAAGGAGATGGCAGGGGCCGAAGAGTCGGCTGGCAATTGCGAGTGCTGATATGTCGGCGGTGCGTATGGGGAAGGGGAACGGACAGCACAAATGACGCTGTCGAGGGCGGTGCACCATCTCTGAGGCTTTTCCAGATTGATTTGTTGACCGTCCATGGACTGAAAGCCACGTCGCCAGGAAGGCTATATAGATATTGGACTTCGTCCGGATCGGGCACAAAACCTACGCTAACGAGAGCGTCGGGGATGGGCTCCTCGAGAGGAAAGTTTCGACCATAAAAAAAGTAGAGCGGGACGCGGTGTTTGCCGAGGAGGTGGGGCAAAAGCCAGCGAACGTGTTGAGGGAGGCGATGATCGGGATGCGATTTGGACCGAGTCAGGTCGATGATGCCCCCTAGGTGGTCGATGGTAAAATCTCCCACCACAGAATGCTCCAGGTCAGCCAACCACTGCCAGTGAAGATTTGTGCTCGTCTGCAGCCGAGCCCTCCAATCGCTGCGGTCGTCCGCGTCAAGAAGAATAAACATGAGGGAGATTTTTGCCATGAGGGGGAGAAACGCATCGTGTGAGCGCATAACGATTTCTACGGCGTTGGAAGGCGAGTATGCATCCCTCTCGGTGTAGCGGAAGGAGATGGGGGTCAAAAACGTGTACACGCCCTCGGCAGCAGGACTGCCATGAAGGTGCATCATGGTCCGTAGCGTCAGATGGAGGAGGCTCTCTAGGTGTAGCCAGTGGTCAATGAGCGTCTGTTGGAGGCCCCATCGCTTTTGCGGGTATTTCTCGCCCAGCGGTATGGTTATTACTTCCTCTATGGGGAGGTTCTTCTTAGTGACGTTGAGGCAGGAGAAGAGCGGGCCATAGAAGAGATTGAAGTGCGGCAGAAGGAGGAGGTAGGGGAAGTTAGGATTGACCCAGAGGGGACGCCGGAAGTCACCCATGCAGAAATTGTACCCGTCGGGGGCGGTTGCTTCCTCTGGATGGGGAATGCCAAGCAGGAAGGAGGGGTCACCAAAGTGTACCCCAAAGACTCCCGTGTCATTTAGGATGTGGCCGTCAAAGTACTGCGCGCCCTAAATCATAATTAGGCGCAATGTAGGCAAGAAGGAAATAATTCGTACCTGAGGAAACGTTGGTGAGAGCGAGGGGGAGGGCTGGGGCACTTCCATATCGACAGGACCTAATACTTTCATGGGTACGAGGGTTTATGAGTAGGAAACTGTACTCACTAGATGAGGGACTTCGGTGCGATGGCTGCGAGTTGTCGATTAAACGCGGTGCTACGCACTGAACGTTTGCTCAACAACAATGAACGCAGTGCAAAGCACTGTACGTTCCACTCAATTTCGTTTGAATGCGGTGCTACGCACTATACGTTCGCTCGGAATTGGGTAGTAGGTGGTGGTAGGTGGTGGTGAAGATCAAGACGAAGTGGGGATCAGTCACATCGTGACTCATTGCCACGTGATTGTCACCGCAATCTCTTCTCTATTACTCTTCGTGTGCTACTTCCCGCCACTGCCCGACGTTGTACGTTGGCAGGGGCGGGTCGAGGCGGGTCTCCGTGCTGTGGCACGTTGTACGCCCCCAGAACTCGAGCCTGTCTAGCTGGTGGTCTTGCTGAGCTGCGGCCACGCTATCCACATTGGCACCCGCTGTGCGTAGCTTACATGGAATATTCCGAGTCATCCCAACCGCTTCAAGATGGTGAACAATTCATTTTACCTTTGACTTCGAGTCCCTCCAAGGCTGTTCTACCTGCCGATTTTCTTTCGTTGGCGGCGAGCAACTTGAAGACTCCATCAAACACGGTCACATGGCGTGACGAGCAAGAAATAAATTTCCAAAACATGGAGCTCCCGCTTTGGCTATCTCGGAATGAGCAGTACAATATTATCTAGCGTCTTGTAAATTCTCTAGAGCTCCGGGCATGAAATTTAAAATATATACATGAATTTGCGATTTGAATGCCTAACGCATTATCAGACTTACGCGGCTTGGCTGGAGGGAATCCGCGGTATTGGACAACGAGGACTTCGTAGAATAACTCAAAAGCGCCGCGATAAAATTGCAACGTCAGGCTGGTGCCAATATACAGTGCGTCGATACATTCGAGGTCTACATACAATAGGAAAACTCCGTGCTACAGTGCTATATACAATACAGTGCCCAAGAATGTTATACAGTACAGGTGAGTCTCATTTGATATCAAAGATGTGTAACGGTCGACGTATGCCCACGCAGAGCAATCCAATGAAGCAACTCGTTTTCCATCCCCTGTTCCCCTCCCGCTAGCAGGTAGTCCACCCATTCGGTGTGCCGCTTGTGGCATGAGCAGACGGTGCGCGCCCTGCATGCGAACCGCGTGTTGTCGTGTACCAGGTGCTCTGGACGCCGGTCGAATAAATTCAAAATAACGAAAAGAAAATTGCGATCACCTGTAAGTTTGCATTCTGGGGTGGTGTACACCGCCTTCCATTCGTGCCTATACATCTGCTGGCACTGCACATACCCGCGGAGACGCTGGTTGAAGTCCCCGCTCTCCCCCAACTTGATCTCCCGATGCGCGAGTAACGTCTGGTGGTCAATGAGGCCCTGCTCGTAGGCGTCGACGTCAGCGACGAGGTCCCGGGTAACGAGGTAGTTGATACCGGGTCCGTCGCTGGGATACAGGTCGGGGCTGGGCACGCTGAACAAACCCAGAAAAGAAACAAGAAATAGGTGACAACCTACATTGCAGCGACGGCGGCCGGGTTGACGTTGGACGTCCGGATGACTTTGCGCAGTCTTCGGCTCCTGCGAATGGCTGGCATCCTGCACGCAGGTCAAACGTACAAGAAAAAGCCAAAGGAAACGACTTACTGCTTGGCCTGTAGTGGTCGAGAGGAGCGAGAGAAGTGAATTAGCGCCCATGGGTTGCGATTTTTTATAGTAGCTGTAGAATAAAGTGCAGATAGCCTTGTACATATTGCACCTCGTATTAATATTTATCGCTTTGACCGCCCAATTCGAAATTGGCGAGTTCGGCGATCCCGGCGATCAATGCCGATGTGCCGAAATCCGTGCCGCCGAATATTTTGAGACCGCAGAATTAACGACGCAAAGACAGATTAGCTTGTAGCTCAGCTTGTAATAGCCGGCTCTGCCTCCCTAAATTCCTTGTCTAGCGCCTCGGTTGGATAATTATTTATGTATGCTTGGCTCCTTTTGAGACGCGCCAATGCTCACGTGACCGTTAGAGCACAAAAGCATTAAAATGTCCTAGAGTCGCTGCCGCGGTCCAGATCAGTCAATTTGTCCTCCAAAACCAGCGGCTCGTGTATTTGCTGAATTATGAAATGTTTACAAGACTAGTAGCTACTGGTGTATCTCGTGTATCGACAAATTGACATATTCCACCCACTTCAAAGCGCCATCCGTTCGGTCGCTGCCACGAACAGCCCGAATGCTTCCTTCGACACCTTGAGCTCCTTGAGGTAAGCAGGCGTCTTCTTCTTGAGCCAGTCGCGGTTGTAGAGGCTCCTGGGAAGGCCACACGGAGCTTTGGAACTCCCGCAGGCGCCATTTCTGATTCTCAAAGCGGGGGTGGGACCTCGTTGGTGCTTCTTGAACAGGGCCGTTTGCGCATCCACGAACCGCAAGTACTCGACGACAAGGGGCTCACGCCAGATGCAGAGCTTCACTATGTAAATGAAGACTTTGGCGTCGTCCACCTCGACCTCATCTTCTTCCTCGGACGACATTCCCTGTGGTCCGAGATGCTCAAGCATCTCCAGCAGCCTCTCCCAGGTCTCGATGTCGGTTGCGATTCCCTCCGCTCTCTTGATTTCAATGGTGGCGGTGGTTGTGTTAACACGGTCTTCAAATTTCTGATATATGCCTGAGCATTATTTCTGAGCATTGTCGAGCAGGACTTACGTGGCTTTTGGCACTAGTGCTTCGGCAACTAAGCTGGTGCTGCTCAGAGGTCTGCACTCCTCGAGCTCTCGCCTCTCACGCCGTCTCCATGCGGCCCAGGCTTTCATTGAAGCGCGGCTGGAATCCCTTCCACGTCGTTTGATACCTTGCCAATTTATCCACCATCAAAGCCTCCAAATAATCGCGCTCAACACCGCCCTTGGCAATGTCTCCATCCTCGCCATCAGCTTTCAGGGCTGCGTCGACGACCTTCACAATCATCAGGTCGTTCCAACGAGATTGAGCGTATCCAGGAGCGAAATCCCACTGGAAGAGGTCATCCGCTGGATCGGTGAATTCATTCTCGCAGGCGGCAACCTTGGCTTCTTCGGCTGGGTTGTAAATTTCGAAGTCGGCAGCTTGCTCTACGTTAAACTTGTCGTACGTGGTGCGGCGTAGAACCCCCTGCGGGCCAGCTTCGTCAGGTTCATAATACATGAAAACGAAAATATTACTGACATGAATGTGGTTCAGCAGGACCTTGCCAGGTTTCTTGTACTTCTTCTCATTCCGCTTCCTCGGCGTTGTTTCCTCGACGTTCACCGTCACGTTGTCGCTGACAAGGAGTCGTTCAACCTTGCCAATCAAGTCGGACAACGTCTCGATATCCGTGCCGAGCAGGTTGGCAAACGCTGGGGTGACAACTAATTTCGCTTTGTGCTTCGGGTTTGACATGCCGCTGGGCGGTTTAGTGACTGGAATGGGGTTAAGTGGGATCTGGATGGTGCGGGTGCTGGAGTTGCGGACAGGATCCAGACTGGTGCGCGCCCCGTGACGAGGAGGTGGCTTGTTCTGAGCCGTCTTCTTGCCTTGCAGGTGGCTTTGGGCCCGGAGCTGAATGGCCTCGTCCTTCTTCTCAACCTGAACGATGGAGCTCAGCGTACAGTAAACATAAATGCACCTTTTACTGACCAAAAGACGGTTGAGCCGTTCGACATCTTCGTTGCGTTCCAGAAGTAACTTTTGCGCCTCCATTAACTGAGGAAACATTGTGTTGCACTGGTTCCACTTTTTCATAGCGTCAATAAGATATTAAAATGCGTGATATCGAAAGATCTCACCAGTGTTTGGAGCTTCTCCTGGTCCACGATGAACTGGGCCTCAAGTTGGCCTTCGTGCTGCTGCAAGTCCGCAATGGCCTGAGATTTGCCGGTGATTTCGTCGTGCATAGATTTCATAAAAGCGACGTGTTGAGCTTTAAGCTTCTCCGCGGCCGTGAGATCTGCAAGAAGCTGCTGATTCTCGAGAGCGAGCCTGCAGTTCTTCTGTTTGGCCAGGAGAGTCTGGTCCTTGTGGAAAGCCTCCATATTGCGTGCCTATAATTCATAAGGTTAGTGGTTCAGTCAAATGAAAGCACGACTGACGGTTTCATAGTCTTCATGCTGCGGGCCAGTGACTAGACGAACTTTGACTGTGTCGGTCTGGAGACGGCGCTCCAAAGGAGAAAAAATCAAGAAGGACTCTAAAAACAGGGTGCGTCCATACCTTTGCATGATGGGTGTCGCCATTATCATTCGGAGTCTCGGGGTCTGAGTCTACGTCCATGGCAATGGTCTCGAGCTAGATCAACCTGTTCGCTCCTCACGTACAACGTTTGGATGCGCACAAGCAGAAATAGAGTGCCGGAGGAGTTGCGATGTGCGGGCTGCTATTTAAGTGTTCGCTCCTCACGTACAACGTTTGGATACGCACAAGCAGAAATAGAGTGCCGGAGGAGTTGCGATGTGCGGGCTGCTATTTAAGCCATTCTGGGCATTGTTGTTTCCAGCGTGTTATTGTTATCTGCACCTTGTTGTACTTAGCCGACAAATGGATGCGGACCTGCGATGAGAAAGCTAACGGAAGACGCATCAGAGATAAAGGTGGATGCACCAATCCTGCAGGCATACAACGCGCCACAGCACGGTGAGCGAGCCACTCGGACCCACCCCTGCCGACGTACAATGTCAGGCAGTGGTCGAGAAGAAGAAGGCTTAAGCGCTTGAGCGGATTTGGCGCTGACGATCAGAGGTCACAGGTGGCGATCAGGCGACGATCCGGCACCGCGCCGTCGTAACGCGGTCACATGCCTTTCCGCGGCCACGCTTTTGACAGTCCCTCAGAAATTGGCCAGCATAAAGGCATCAATTCAACGTATTGTACATAGAACTATGACTACAATCGCTGGAATCCACAAGTTAACATGTAAGATCCGGCACCGCGCCGCCGGACGCGGTCACATGCCTTTTCACGGCCACGCTTTTGACAGTCCCTCAGAAATTGGCAAGCAAAAAAGGCATCCATTCAACGTATTGTACAGAGAACCGAGAATTACGACTACAATCCCTGGAATCCACAAGTTAATATGTAATCAGTCAACAATAGAATTTTCGAGTACCTGCTGCGTAGACTTGGCACGCATGTGCGGTCCAGGTCCAGACTGAACAATATTTGCCACGTTGGCAACAGCTTTCTTAACCACTTTGTTGGAGGCATTGGCAGAGGTGGCCTTCAAGCGCGCTTGGATGATGCAACGCGTCGCCCAGTTATCATTGTACTTGCGCAGGATCGGAAACATCTGTGCGGCCTGTACAAGAGTAAGAATTGAACGACAACAAGAGTATGATACTCAATATGCTCACCCACCGAAAAACCTCTTCCAAGAGCCCTGCTTCCTGGTCAGAAATCGCGCTGGTCGTGTCCAACAGCGTCTCCACCAGTTTGTGAACAACCTTCTGATATCGTATATTTATTCAATAGGTGAAAAGAAAGAAAAATCAGACACAAGGCGCACCTTGATTAGAGCCGTCTCTGTCTTATCGCCTTCCCATGTCTCATGGTGCTCAAGAACTTTGCGGGTGAGCATTTGAGGAACGGGGATTGTGACCTCAAAGATTGGCGGAGGAGGATATGTATGCTCTAGAGCTGGAGCGAACGCCACGGTCTTTTTGGCGCTCGGAACGAGCTCCAAATCCTCGTGAATGACAAGACCCGTGGAGGTGTGCATAGTGAGATCAGTTTGTAAGAGGAGGAGAACAACAGGAGGAGGAGGCGGTTCTGTTTCCGTGAAAGGAGAGCCATAGCGCACAAAAAGAGCCATGGCGGTCGTCATTGACCACAGAAAAACTTATTGTTTTATGGACTCGGAGGCATCCAGCAATAACAGCACAAGGCGATTATCGTTAAGCGCTCTAATCGGGGCTATCACGATATCCCTGGGAGAAGATAATAGCAGCGCCATGTTGGACTCCCGATCCGCGTGGTCAAGATGATCATGAGTGGCCGAGACCGTGCACGTAGCCCGACGTTCCCCCGAGAAAGACAATCGTCGACGAGAAATCGTTGTATTGCTGACTAGTTGAGTACAATGCACGTCGCGCTGGCGGGGCGCTCGTGATAAATTTGCGAGCCCGACCCTCCCTGAGAAAAACAATTGCGGACTTGAAATCATTGTATCTCTCCCTACAACAATTGTGAAGCAAGATAAGGTAACTATCGATGCCTGGAGTCGGAAAAAGTTAAGTACAATGCCAAAGAGTAATGAGACGAGTCGGACTCACCTACTATCTGCAATGTGTTTCTCGCTGCGTCACAAAGCCTCGAAGCATGACAACTACTTTCTGAAAAGCAGGCTCCATGGCCACTCCGGTGGAATTTTCAGGCTCCGTGCAACGGAGGACAGGAGATTTCTCGCCAGCGGAGGCAAGCTAACGAGTTTCTCATACGCTGTAGCTTAATTTTCGTGGCTAGGCACGGACGGCACCAAGGTCTGGGACCTCAGCACCATGCGCGAGTTAGGAAGCCCGAAATCGCCAGAAATTCGCGGGGCCAGCACCGCCCTTGTTTGGATTAAGCGCGAGGACGATTTGAGCGAAGCCTTGTTCTACGGGACACAGAATGGTCAGCTGGTCTGCTGGAAGGAAGGGAAACAAAATGCATGTACCATTATTACACGGTTTTTCTGGTGCTGATATTAATTTCCTAGGGACTGGCGACATTCGAGGAGATCTCTTGTGTGTGCATCGCCAATCCCGCCAAAATTACCAGCTTGGCGTTCGACGCTCCCTTCAATCGCCTTGCCGTTTGCCATCGAGGCGGCATGGTTCAGGTCTACACACTCGCCAACACCATGGCCCTGCAAGAAGTCTTCACGCTCGAGCTGAAGAATGTTGCGCCGCGAGCAATAGTGTTCGGTCAGATGTTTGGGAACGAAAGGGACATCATGGTCTTTGGGCTATACGGAGGTGATATGTGAGTTTTCGTTTCAAACATTTTAACCGTTGACTCACCGATATGAAGCTACACACTCCGAGGCAGCAATGGAAAGGCAACGGGCGAGCCGTGGAACGTCGGGGCACTCATGTAGGTCTTCCTCTCCGTTTTGACGTGTTCGCTAACGTCATGTTAGTGGTGATATTGCTCTAGACACTCGCAAAGGTGTCTTGTGCATGGATGAGCCATCGTCAGGCACCAATCTGTATCGCTTAGAGGACCACACGCGCGTGAAAACCTTTCCCGTCGCAGTCACGAAACAGAAAAGACTGCGCCAAGTGGACTTTTTGGATGAGTGCAAGTTCATTGCACTGCAGGGGTTGAAGAATTTTTAGAGCTCTAAATATGCTCCAAGACATGTTGTCTCTTTCAGAGCTAATCTTTCCACTTTGAGAAGATTATATAAAAGAGAGGTCATGGTTTCAATCCTGGTTGGTGCCAAAATATAATACCTTTTTCAGGTCAGACCAGTTTTGGAAACATTTGTCATCTTTCCTCTTCTAGTTTGATCAGAAACATGTGACATTTTTCTCATAGAACCAGAACTTATCTTTCCATTCCTTTGTTCAAACAAAGGAAACAAAATATAACTCATCTTTTCAATGAAAAGATGTCAAATATTTCCTAGGGCAATATTAGTGGAAAGATAGTTCATCTTTCTAAAATTGGGCCAGACTGAAAGAGTAGCTATTTTTTGGCACCAACCAGAACTGAAACCAGGACCTCTGGTTTATCTAATCTTCTCAAAGTGGAAAGATAAGTTCAAAAAGAGCCGACATGTCTTGGAGCATATTTAGAGCTCTAAAAATTATTTAACCCCTGCAGTGTTGTCAGTGGAAGTGACCACGGTATCGTGTATGTGTTTGATCGTCGTAGTGGGGACATTGTAGACGAATTGAGAGTTGACCCACATGAGTGGGTTCAGACGGTCGCCATGAGTGTACTGATTTAAAATCGGATGTCGTGCTGAACGAAGAATTCCAGGCTGCTGACTGTGCTGGAGTTGCCACAATTTTCGCGGCCAAGTCGCGCAACCTGGTCGGGTCGAACAAGATTTTCATTTGGCGTAAAAAGAGCAAGCAGCGCTTCCGTGCGGCGGGCATTGCGTGCGCTATCCTGATCTTCCTTCAGCTGTTCTTTGTGGTGGCGGCAATGGCATTTGTGTACCAGAACTTCGCTACCATCCGGATGTAGGATATGTAGAGCTGGATTTGAACAATTACAATGACGAGCGTCGAGGGAAGAACTACTGTGATTTCTTGAATGGCGGAGGGGCTGCCGATGTACAACATCAACAAAGCGTGTCCAATTAGACGAAGCTCGGGGTCTGCGGGCGTACAACGCGCCACAGCACGTCAAGCGAGCCACCCGACCCACCCCTGCCGATGGGGGTGGGTCGGGTGGCTCGCTTGACGTGCTGTGGCGCATTGTACGCCCGCAGACCTCACCATGCTGTGGCGCGTTGTACGCCCGCAGACCCCGAGCTTGGCCCATGCTGGAGCTATCGCTGAGCTGCGGCCCGCCCTTATCCACATCGGCGCACGCGGTGCGTAGCGTTATCTGCGCTAATTGTTCACCAGCTAATTGTCTCCAGGCTTCAGTTGTATCGCAGCCTTTAAGAACCATGGTACCTTGCTCTTTTGAAGCAAATGAGCTCCCACTCTTACCACACTGCATCGCGTGGCTCGCGCCCTTCGATGCCCCCCCAGCCAACCTGTGAGTATTTCATCCCGACTTTGATATTTTCGCTAATATTTCGATAGACCACAGTTTTTGTTGCCGGTGCAACGTCTGCCCCACCTGTGGCTCATCCCCGCCGACGGAACGCGCGGCCACCTCCGTTCCCACGCCTACTGTGTCGGCGCCCGTGAACGGTATGTTTGTCCTCCAAGGTGTTTCATTCATTCCTGAGTTCGGACTTTCAGAACGCGTCCCTGTCCAATTCATCTTCACGCTGTTCCTCATTGAGGCCCAGCTTACTGGAGATTGGCGTCACTTGATTATTCCTTATGCGGCGGCTCTCCTTGTATTCTTTCCGTCTCTCCTTGCAGTCTTTCTCTAGATAGAATGTGACTATATATGCACATGCCCCATTCACATGCGAATGCTATTGTTTCCCAAATCATCTATCTCCGGGCATCCTTCCCCTTCTGTCACAAAGTCGCACTGGGTTAAAACGTTGCCTTTTACCCTACCCAGTCTCCTCTCCACTTCCTGCGCTCGTGAAGCTGCCCGACGTTGTACGTCGACAGACTATGGCACGGACGTGGAAGTGTGTGGCTTGTCCTCTGCACGGAGGCTCCGACCACCATATTCCCGTCTGTGAGCGAATCGAGCACCGAGCAGCCATCGAGGAATTCTGCGAGAATCTTGCCAAGCTGGGCGTCGCTGACGACGTGAGTGACATCGAGGAATTCTGCGAGAATCTTGCCAAGCTGGGCGTCGCCGACGACGTGAGCGACATGGACAACCTCGTCGATGTCTTCACGGGGCTGGTCGTTACGGACGATGGTCCAGACCTCCAAGGACAGCAGCACTCCAAGCTTTTTAGCTCCCGCGAAGACTTCCAAGACTCTCTCCCTGATGTCCCACTTGTCTTCCAGCCGACTTCGCCCTCAGAGGCCATCTCGAGCATTCAACTCCTTGTTAACTCCGCTCCGATGCGCACCGTGCCACCCACTAGAAAAGAGCGGCGCGAAAGCACCCTCACCGACATTTTAGGGCGTATTCGCACTGCACAGACCTCACTGGATCTCGTATATGAGTTATATGCGACGAACTCCGACCACGACTCTACTCGTCTTGCGCTTGATGCCGCCGCCGAAACAGTCGTCGCGGCAGGCAAGCTCTTGAGAAGCGTCAAAGCTTCCAAAAACGATGAGGAGCTAGCGAAATTGTGGAACGATGTCCACGCCGAAGCTGTAGCGCTCGATAAGCTCGTGGATTGCGTCGGGGCTATCATTCCGAAAGCAGATGTCGAGGTGAACAAAGTAGAAGTGGAGAACGATACAGGTAAGCCACCGCTCCCCACACCGCTACGATACGAGACTCATGTCTACTTAGAGCACCACTTTGAGGATCCTATCGGAGATCATGACACCGTTGCTCAAATTGTCATCTTATTTGCGATAATCTCCAACGTTGTCATTGGGCTAGCTACCAATCCATGTAACTTTCTCATCGATGCAGTGACCCTGATCATCAAGCTCACCATGTCCTTATCCTCCTCCCCCGGCGCGGAGTACACTGCCAAACAGTGCGATGTTCTTTCCCAGCTTCCGACGACCTTAGAGGACGTGTTGAAAACGTTCAAGCTTGAGCCAAAAACCAGGATCCTTGCGACTTGCCCGTCTTGCCACTACACGCATGAGCCTCAGGTGAATCGGCTCACGGGAGAGCCCAGTTATCCCACCCACTGCGAAAACTTCATCTTCCGCGACAAGCATAGCCCTGCCGTCCCGTGCTTGCAACCTTTGCTTGAACAGCGCCAGGCCAAATTGCGGCCGATTAAGCCGTTCGTTTATCCTGACTTCACCGACCACATGGCCTCTGTTCTTTCCGATCCCGAGGTGGCAGCACTGTGTAACAGCGCCTGCGATAAAGCTTGGAAAGCCGTGCACGCGTCACTATCGGCGGATCCGCATGGACCGGTGTCATCCGAAGAAGTGAACAACGTATTCAAGGCGGAGTTCCTTCGCAGCTTCAATGGGCCCGTCCCTGACCAGCTCTTCATCAACAGAGGGGGTCGGATGAGACTTGCGTTCCAAATTTTGTTGGACTTTTTTAACCCACACGGCATGCAAAAGCGCGGCAATCACGACTCCATTGGAATTCTGGCCGTCGTGAACCTCAATCTTCCTGAGGATATTCGCTACAAGCCCGAGTACATGTGGCTCAGCATCATTCTTGGTCCACACGAACCCGACCATGACCAGATAGGCTACTACCTCCATCCCCTCATCGACCAGTTCGTGGCCGGCTGGAAGCCTGGAATTCATCTCTCCCGCACCGGAC
Source organism: Mycena epipterygia (assembly GCA_029281465.1). Taxonomy (NCBI): domain Eukaryota; kingdom Fungi; phylum Basidiomycota; class Agaricomycetes; order Agaricales; family Mycenaceae; genus Mycena; species Mycena epipterygia. Next base: position 894,130 of record JARJCQ010000025.1, on the reverse strand, counting down.
TATCTGAAACCGGATGCCTGGTCGACATCGCTATCGCAATAAACGTGAACGACCTTCCGGCTACTCATAAGATGCTCGGTCTCGCTGGCGTCGGCTCCAATCACATCTGCACAGTCTGCAATTGCAAGGGCGTGGCCACAACCCATCGCACTGACCTGGATGACCCCGCATGGGCTCGCAAGTAATTTATTAGCTCCTCTTAAGATTTGCTGGTCGAGACCACATACAGACTTAAGTTCGCAATACAACTTAAGTTTTTCGATTGTACTGCAATCCTGGGACAACCTACCTATATACCCATGGTACTCCACAGATCTTAAGTCCTTGCCACATACATCTTGAGTGCCTACCAACTTAAGTTCAGGTAGGACTTTAGTTCACACCACATGGATCTTAAATTCCTAACGACTTGAGTTCAAGCTGCAACTTGAGTTTTAGTCGTAAGTCACATTTCACATATCTACAAGCACAAGTAAAAAAAAAAAAGAACTATTTAAGTTCCGCCGCGAACTGAAGTCATTGCACACGTCTTAAGTCATTCGTACGACTTGAGTTCTGTGGAGTCGGACTTCAGTTTTGAAAACACGCCTTAACAATAACGCCGTACCTATTAACGTCTAGCGCGTTTGCGCCTGGGACCGGCTGTGTTCTCTGCTGCGCGCTTCGCCACCGTTGACCTCGTCTCACGCACAGGAGCTCCCACAGGAACTGCCGCCGAGGGACCTGCCTTCTTGTCCTGCTTCTTGGCCCCTGCAACACCCTCGTTCTTGGGTGCTCCTCTGAGCCTACGAGGCGGAGGCGATGCTGGAGGAGTAGGCGTAGTCGCTGTAGGAGGAGATGATGGCGGGGGAGGCGTTCGCGGCGACAGGGGTGGGGGCGAAGGCGTACGCGGCAGGGGCAGGGGCCGAGGCGTGCGCGGCGGGGGCGGCAGAGGTGTATGCGGCGGGGGTGGCAGAGGCGTTGGCGGAGGCGTTGGCGAGCGAGATGGCGCAGGGGGGGGCATTGAGGGGCGATCGGCAGCCCTTGCCTGATGGAAGAAACCCGCGGTCCCAGGTCCCGCGTCTTCCACCAGTTTGCTAGCCAGCTCGAACCACTGAGGACGTGTCAACTCAGTGAGCCCCGTCAGAGCAAACCCGAATTGGAATCGAGTTGCGTCGTAATAGTGATCCGGGTCGCTTGCGATTTCCGCCCAAGGTATTTCTCCGCTGCCAAATGCAGCCTCTGTAGTAGTGGTTAGTGTTAATGTGTGAACTTAAGTCTGGCAAGAGCAACGACGTACCAAAAGATTCATTCAAGTAATTCGTGACTTTCTCCATTATAGCTTTGTGCGATAGGTCGTCCAGGGCCTCAGCGGAGACGGGAAACACGGGTGAAGTGTATTTTGCCCCACGGTCACAGGTGGCCAGATATTCTATGGCTGCACATCAGATCAGATTCGGCGCATCCATTTCACATCTCACCTTTGAGCGGCTCTTCAGCCCACGTATACATCGCGTTGATCGTTTCCTTAACCAGCTGCGGGTTGCGCTTCCTGAATGTTTCGGGGACATCAATCTCGTTGGGAACGGCCTCTGTCCTACTCCAATCATAAGTGGTGCGTCAAGCCATCGCAGGTGAAGGTCACTTGCCACTCAAAGATCACTTGGCCACTCTCGTCCAGCCAGCCCATGACCATGGTCGCGACGAAAGGGCGGAACTTGCCGCTCGTGTGGAGATTGTCGACCATCTGCACGAAGCCGGCCGGCACCAACTTTTGTCGTCTGGGCGGGTGTTAGCCACGGAAGATGATACATTTCAGCTAACATCTTACTCGTTCCAGTCAATGTCCTTCTGAACGGCGGCTGCAGCGTTCCACGCGGGTTGATCCTCTTTTGCCCACAGTTCAGCCTCGGCTGCGCGAAACTTGCCACCAGCGTTCACCCCAGCTAAAGTCTTGGAGTGCTCTTGAATCTGGTCGTGGCGTTCGTCACGGAATTTGTCGCGACCGGAATATGCGGTGATGCCAAGAAGCTTGGCCAGAGCGGGCGCTTCTCGAACGGGCATGTGATCGTCGTCTTCCTCCTGGGGCTCGCGAGACTGGCGTTGCACCGGCGCAGAGGTCTTGAGTTTCAGCCTTTGCGCCCCCCGCTTGTTACTCATGACTTTCTGAATCGCCTATTCGATCTGATGTCAGACAAACAAACAGCAATCAGATGCAAAAGAAATACCGATCGCCACCCGGCCTTGGAGTATCCACGGAGGAGGCCGGCGCGTCCATTTTTGTCTTCTTCTTCGACCGCATCAGTGTCTTCTTTGGCGGCCTTGCTTTTGGCTGGGTGGCTCTGTTTCCAGGTCGCAACGAGTGTGGGGATCCTATCTTCCTCGGCTTGGTCCTCGGCCTGCGGTTTGTGCTGGAATGCCTTGGCCTCGAACGCGTCCTTCTTCACCTTGTTGTAGAATGCAGTCGCGGCCTTCCCTGTCATGCTAACAAGGTCTACATCCCGCACCGCAACATCAAGAATCCAGCTACGCTGGTGATCATTGAGTTTGGGCACAGCGGTGTCCTGGCCTTTGGTGGTGAGAACGAGCCCCAGCTCGGGCATCGGCATGACATCTGGGACGTCGTTCGGGTCGTAGTGCTTGAACATTTCTTTAGGCTTTGTTGACTTCAAGCCCGCCATCGTTGCGAGTACGGGGGGTGCGGGGGGGAAAGCAGACGAGGTGGTGGAGTTGGGGTGAAAGCAAGACGCGAGTGCCACCGTAGATGAGGCAATCAAAGCGTGTTGTCCATTGTGGGGTTGCGTGTCGTTCATTCCCAATTCGGCAAAGCATCGTTCATTGTGGAACTGAAGTCGTGCCTGGAAAGGAAAGCGCTTGGTGGCCACAGAGTCGAATAATGGAGGCTGAAAAAATATTTAAGTCACTGGCAATAAACTGGAACTCAGAAAACTCTACCTCGTTCTACAATGTCGTCCCACCGCCGTCTATTTGGCCAGAATCTCCCCCATGCCAACACCAATGCTCGTCACCACGCTCTTCTCCGCAAATCCCTCGAGTTGTGCTCGGTCGAGTACCTTCGGGCAAAGTTCGGTCGGCCCACGAATCTGCGCGTCGTGATGGGTACAGGATTCGGCTTTTTCCAGCTGGGCAAGATCACAAGTAACTATGTGAGGGCCATTCGAATTCTTCGTCGTTGGAGCTTCGAACTAACACGCCACCCAGATGCGAGATGGTCGCGTTGTATTCCGCGAAACCGAAATTCCAGACGAGGAGGCGCGACACGCTCTGCGCGCGTATCTTGACGCGTACGACGCTTATTTCATGAAGCGCGGGACCGACTATCGTGTGCGCGACCCGGACGCGAAGGCTGCGATGCAGGCAGCTGAGCAGCGATGGCACGATTGGATTGTGTTCTATCTCGCAGCTTGTGGGAGACCTGGTCGGCCGGACTGGGCTTTACAGCCACTCCCTGGGCTTCAGAGGGTACACGTCGTGCCTGCACCACGAGCAGTTGAACCTGCCACGCAGCCTGCGCAGAGACGTCATGTCCATCTCCCCACACCTCCACCCAGCTCTCCCATCAGAGCTCTGCCCAGCTCTTCCACTCCCTTCCGATTGGGTTCACTCCTGCATCCAATCAACATCGCCGATGGTGACGAACTCGCACAGGTGGATAAGTCCGTAACCCCATTTACAATCGATCCGACCGATAGGCGATATGTCTTCCCTGAGCCTGCACTGCTTGTCAACACGACACCTGAGCGGCAACGCAAATTCCTCCATCACTGGACCCTGCTTCGTGATGGCTTCACATACATGTTAAGCCAGCGGGAGCACTCGCAGCTCCTTAGCGCGCAGGAGCGGAGAGACGTCTTGGAGGGGCACATGATAAAGCGTGGCCACCCCAACTCCAAAACTCACCGGCGGAGCACACAGCTCGAGGATCATATACGCCCAGCCCTACAAGCGTGCAATATCACTAGTCTCGAGGGCTTCCCCACACCTCTGGAGTCCCTGCCCGAGTTCAGTCTCGCGCACGCTCGCGAGATTGTCTGGCAGGTGGCCGAAACCAACTTTCGATTCGAATTTTGTGCTCTGGACCGACGCGCATCCATGAAGCATCGGCTGGACGAGGTCAGAGCTTGCTTCGCAGGCCGTATGTTGATTGGAGCACCGTTGGAGATGAGCAAGCGCGGTTTTGCTGCAGAGAAAATCGAGCAGCGTCACCGCTATTTCGTGCAGGCAGCAACTCTAATGCTGGATTGGAACACGAAGTCTCCTCGCCCACCCATCATCACCCATGGTTTCCTCGAACATTCCAACTGGTACCCATTCCAGATGCAAGGCCTGGAAACAGCGGTTTGTCAATACTATACGCAAGCATTTTGGGAGCATTTCGGTCGCGCTGCTGTCATCCCACTCCGTCTGGATCACAACGTGGAAAAGGAGGGCGAGTTCTAGCAGATTTTCTTTTTTGAGAGAACGAGGCCAGCGGCCAATTGTATATTATTCTATGTAGTGAAAAATACTCGCACATACTCCAATTCGTTCAATGTAGCTTTGATTCGGGGACGAATGTATATTTGGTGTCCTGGTATTTCTTTACATATTAAGCGCCTAAGTAGCGCCCGGCGGGATCAGGAGCCGAGGCAAAGTAACAGAGCCAAACAACTCTCTTCTTACTTCCACATCGACCTCGCTCCTGCTCCTCAACTCACCGTCCGCTCTGGCCCTCGACAACCGACTGCCACATGCAAGCCCGACAGGAGCCATAGTACAGGCTCGACTTCATGTCAGCCTGCCCGGTTTTGAGGCTCGACTTCATGTCAGCCTCGGCCGACTTCATGTCGGCCACTCTCTCTTTCCACCCTGGATTAGGATGTGCTGCCCGCACCGTCATTTCAAACGGTCTCTACCTATCAATGGCCTCTATAGCATACAATGGGCACTCTATATAGGCACTGTACACACGTATCGTACATACATGCAGCCAATTTCTCTGTAATTTTTACAATACAGTACTCAAACGGTCTCTACCTATCAACGGTATCTAGGCACTGTACACACGTATCGTACATACATGCACCCAATTTCTCTGTAATTTTCACAATACAGTACGCCATAGCGATAGTATGGCAACGTCAAAACACACTTCGGACAGCCATCTCGATGGGAGCCGAGTCTGCAGCAATCCGGCCACCAAAGTGCACCTTTGTTTACCCTAATTGGGCCAGGCCACAGTGCGCTTTGAGCACCTTTCTCTCGGAGCTGACACTAACCATTTACGACCAGTTTCGTTCTCCCCTGTATACGTTGAAGGAAGATGAAGCGCGTCGGGCGCAACAAAGGCAAGAAGAGTACGAGCACAACACTTCTCGCGACCTGCGTTCCAACATACCAGGTCAACTATCATACAGGTGAGGTTTTCCAAGATGTTGCCGACAGAGAGACTTACCCTAAAAATCGAAAGGTGGTGTTGCCTCGCAGTCCGAAATCCACTACGTGAGTGGGACGGCCTCTGGCTCACTCCTAACACCGCGAAAACCAGTCAATAATGCGCCACTTGCTATGCCGCCCCTGGAAGACGCGTCCCTACCATTCCCAAACTCGACGGCTGCTGCTGGTGAGGATGCAGGTGCCGTCCCCATGTATGAGGACACGGCGCCATGCGATGAGAACGGTGCGAAGGCACGACAGGTGGGTTCACCACTTCATGCGCGCTACACGGCAATAAACTCAATTTCCCTACAGACCGTGATGCACATGGATGAACTCAAGGCCCAGGAGGGCGTCATTGTGGAGATACTACTCTCCCTCCATTACCGGTCGCAACTTCTCGCCCCCTGCGCCTGTGGCAAGGACTCGCGGCTCCGAACGGTGGCCTGTAGCGACTGCTTGCAAGCGGAGCTGCTGTGTCGCCAGTGTTGGCTGGACAGACACAGAACGATGCCCACTCATTGGGCACTGATATGGAACGCAGAGGAGAGATTTTTCGAGAAGCATGACTTCTGCCGAGTCCTCAAGAACACCGCCGTCGCCATCGGGCACAATGGTCACCGATGCCCTGAGGCGGACCCCATGCGAACCTTCACCTTGGTGGAGTCCAACGGCATTCATGCCACCTCTATCACGTTCTGCCGGTGCGAGACTCCTGATGGACAACGCGGCGAGCCTGAATTCCAGCAGCTTCTGCGAGCGGGTATCTTTCCCGGGAGCGTGAAGGAGCCCAAGACAGGCTATACGCTCGGCGTGCTTGAGTACTACCGCCAGCTGCAGAGCCAAGGGAAAGGCTCTGCTTACAATTTTGTGCTTGTCCTGCAGCGCATGGCGGACCCATTCTTTGCAGGGTCGGTTCCGGTGAGTTAAGCAAGGAATTATAAAATTACAAGGCTAATACAACTCTAGGATGTCTACGCCAACTTCCTCACGATAACGCGATTCCATCAACATCTCGACATCATCATGCGACGTGGGTATGCACACGGAGTCGATGTTCCTCTCCCTGGCGAAACCGATCGGCCTTACCCCAATCGGCCGATCGGCTATCTGGGTCTGCAGTGTGCCGCTTGCCCAGAGCGAGGGGTCAATATGCCATTAGTGGTTAATGTACCCAGATATCTACGGTGCGTCGCGAAAATCATTTGACTTGCTGATGAAACGACGCTAATCGAGTACTTCAGCCACCTCATTTCGCAGCAATTCACGCTGGATGGTAACTTCAAGGCCAATCTTTTCTTCAAACGTGACAATGGCAGTGATAAAGCCCTCACCGATGGGCGGATGTACTTTCCCCGGCAAACGGAGTACAATATGATAGCGAATGCGTATGTTGTCTCAGAGGAAGACAAGGTAAAAACCAAATCTGATGCTATGGTCTCACTGCTGACAACCATGCAAAGGACGTACCGTGCAAGGCACATATTGGGTCAATCCGTCACCAGGGCCAAGGGAAGTACGGAAATACCGCAATTAGTGGAGTCGTTGCCTGCGCATGCGACCATGCTATGGTAGGCTCATTCGTGGATATGAAGAAGGGTGAAGCGTAAGTTTTCCTGTGTCGAGGATAAGCTCCGGTATTAATTTTTTTAAATAGTTTCGCGCTCGGCACTTATGCACAACGCGAACATCTGAGGCACACGAACACGCCACCTCACGGTCCCGAAACCGCCACTCCTACGGTTTTCAGCTATGACAGTTGGTGCTCATTTGTGGTGAATGTGGTCAATCAGGCAATCACCCTTTTTCCGGAGGAGGGGTGGCTGCACACACTGCTAGCGGAAGCAGAAGGTCAGATTCCAGCCGATCACATAAACGGTCACGGTGTGCATTGCCAGGAGGTGTGGCAGGCGGTTTATTTTGCGTGTCGGGCTCACTTCCACGGGGAGACGGCGGAGATGATTTGGGCTTTCCTAAATCCCCTTGGCTCTTCCACACGACAAATGACTGCAGCGGCACGGCACGACATAATGAATTTCGTAATAGATGCGTGGAATACTGTACGGATGTGTAGGGAGGCGACGGGCCGGCAACCGTGACAGGGCACCCCGGGCATAGGCGACGCGACGAGGGCCGTCGTGACCGTGACCGTCGCCAATTTGGGCGACCGTCTGCACAATGGACTCATATTACTGAAGTCGGCCTCTCAGACAAGAAAGAGCATTCCAGTGAGGAGGAAACAACATAGAATAGCTTCGTATATGGCTGGGATTTTTTTTTTAAAAAAAACAAATTTATTCAATGTCACGGTATTTTATTGGCGACGGCGCCTTCCGTGACCGTGACCCGCCTGGACTTCGGCGACGCGACGGGGGCGCTGTGACCGTGACCGTCGCCTACCTACACATCCGTACAGTAGGCTCAAGGTTCTCCGTCAAGGTAAGGTTTCGTTCTAATCTTTCAAAAGGCCAATGCTGACTTGAGAATCTTTTCAGCTGAACTTCTTGCCACTGAGCGACGCGACGCGCTTCGCCTTTTCGAGCTCCACATGGCTGTTGTCGAGGATCTCAGCAGGCAGCATGCCACCGAGGTCGTTGGGTGGTCCCGTCTGTCGCGAACGAGCACCACGTCGGCTGATGGGACACCTCGAAGCGTGTATCAGCACGAGTCGACTGAAGGTATGGGTTTGTTCCGACTGAAAGTGTCACTCGAGCTCAAGTTGTTTAGTGGTCTCAATTGAGAATATGCTCGCATCCATGCGCGCGGAAGAACGAGAGAAATCGACGCGCGACGAGTACGAGGCGAAAACATCGGTGGCACAGTGGATTCGCGACGGAATGTTTATTGAGCGCGACCAGTAAGTTTTTTGCAGACTGGCCTTAATGCATGGCTCATGTTTGAATGTAGACAATTCTTGATCGCTCTCCTGAAATGCCACCGGGAGCACCCCCTGCAAGAGATGTGGACGACCATCACCAAACAGCGCGAGGCACTCAACGCGGACCTCAAAAATTTCCGGGAACGCCAGCGGGATATATACCCACGTCTCAAGCTCAGTGCCCTTGACTTAGAAGAGTCAGAGTTGACGGCGATCCAGCTGCCCTCGTACCGGATGAAACATGGACAACGGTCAGCAACTAGTGCCAGCGAGGAGGACTCGAAGTTACGAGAAGCCGAGATCAAGTTACGGTGTACAGAGGTGCAGAACGGTATCCTCGCCGTCCAAGCGGCTTCTTTGGCACTGTCTGCGGTGAAGAAGGCTCGCGACCTGGACTACCGGGGACAGGCAGGGGTGACGCGTTCACAGCGGAATCTGCAAAAAGCAGAGCTGATGAAGACCTTCGAGATCACCATGTACAACAGGGCTCGCGACGCGCTCATTCATCTGGGCCACGTCGCCAAAGACTCCGTCGAGCCCTACCCGCCACTGACCCACCGTGACACACGGAGGAAAGAAACGCACCTCCATCGCGCGAAGGGCGACTCACGGCTATTTGATGGGACGGCGTGGTATCTACAGAGTGGGGTCACCATATCACGCGCAGCGGTGGCGTCAACGCTGGACCCGAGCAAGGGAGAGGGGGATACGGAAGACGATGAGCCGCGTTTATTGGCGGGAACTCAGACGCTGAAGCGTTCAGGTACAGTAGCACTATCCTATACACTATGGTACGACGATTCACTGACGTCTATCTAGGTTTCACGAAGTCTTCGCGTGAACCCAAGCGTCTGAAGGACATTGCTCCAGACAACGTTGTCGTGGAGTCGTCCGAGGCCGAAGATAGTGATACCGAGATGTCGCCGTCGAAGAAGGCGAAGCGGCACGGGAAGCAGAAGCAGAAGCAGAAGCAGAAGAAGAGTGACGGCTGGATATGGGAATGGTTTGAACAAGTGACGAGGGCACGGTATGTGGGCGACAACAAGAAACTTGTGGAGTACAGGAGGGAGAGTAAGTGAATTGTTGCATCAGCTGAGGCCGTGCGCTGACGCAGTACTAGCTACTCGGGTTCAGTGGTTCCGTGCCGAGGCCGAGATGTACCGCTGGTTAGAGCAGTATGAACGCAAGCATGCCGAACTCATGCGGGTCATTGAGAGGTATCGACGTGATCACATGGTTTGGGCAGCACTTGGAGACCGCGAGGAGCAGCGGATCGGGGCCGTCAATGGTGCAGCAACCTTCGCTCGCATGCAAGCGGCTATGTACAACCGGCTGGAGCACAATGCGCGGGTTATTTTCAAGAGTGCTGAGTCGGGCGCACATCACGATTGGGTGACAGCGACCACGTTCGACGAGATGGTGACCAAGATCGACAAGTGGCGCGATGCCGTCTTCAAATGGATGGATGAAATGGTTCGTACTCTGATCTAGTCATGTATTGTTCTCATTATGAGTTAGGACATTCACAGAGCATACAAGGACTTCTAGGTCCGTCGAGCTCAAAATTTTGGTAGGTCGGACTTCAGTCTGACAACTGGAAACTTAAGTCTGACGGGACTTAAGTACAGTGGGACTCAGCACTCAAGTCCTTGAGTAGAAGTTGAGTGTAGACACAAGTGGTCATTATATATCTTAAGATCCAAATGTAACTTGAGTCCTGACATTGCAACTTGAGTGCTTCGTGGAACTGAAGTTGGAGCAAGGGTAGAGGGAGGTACCGCAGGCCACCCAGGCAGGTGCGCCACACATACATTAGAACTTAAGTTCAGCACGTGGACTTGAGTGCGCCAGCGGTCTCGACCGGCAAAACTTAAGTTAAGGTCATTTTATTTCATGGGCTCGAAGGGACGTTCGGGAGCTGCGGCGTTGGGCGTACGCTTGGAGGGATGCCAAGACACAGGCTGAGCGCGACATGATCTTCAAAGATCATGGCGTGCGCTGGTCCGAGCTCTGGCGGTTACCGTACTGGGACCCAACTCGGATGGGCGTCGTCGACTCGATGCACTGTATTTTGGAAGGCCTAGTACACTACCACTGTCGTAGAGTCCTCTGAATCGATGCTGAGGTCGCCAAAAAGAAGGAGGTAAACGGTATCGCGTTTGACCAGGACTGGGTCGACTACGATCCTCACGAGTGTCCCTCCGACTATCTGCTGAAAAATCCGGAGAAGGACCTGCTTCACGTCCGCCGAATCCAAGCTAAACTTGTTCAGTCCCTTGTCGACAACGACGCTTCCGAAGACGTGGACATGCCTGATGTACCTGCAGGCAATTCTATACCTGCGATGAGACGGCGGGTCTGCGCCTAGGCGTGTAAACCAGCTATTTTGTTGCTCCTAGGGACGGCTTACCTCCCTAGGAACATCTATAAGGGAACAGTCACCATTCCTAGGGACCCTGTTCGGTGATATACAATTAGAGTCAGAGTGAGCTCCGAGCTGCTGACTGAGTGTTAATGATACAAGAGGTCTGGAATAGTGTATGTACGTGGGATTCTTGGCTCTTCCCAAATGGGAGTCGGGATCGCTGTCATATAGTAGGAAGCACCGTCTGATTCAGTCCATAACCTATATGTAGGGGCGGATTGCGCGGCGAAGTTAGACACCATACCAAGGAGATATGCCAAAGCCCAAGGCAGACAACGAGGATTATATCCGGAAACAACCCAAGAGACTGCACGGTTGAGGTTTATAGCACGGCGTTGACCCTAAATAGGGTAATTATCCTCCCTAGGGGACATCGTACACACGGATAGCTGCATGTCTAGGATGGTCAACCGTCCTAGGAGCAGTAATTACTATTACGACTGAGTGGCGCACCCTACCTAGGGTTACTTCCAATGAAGTACGAACCACCAGGCATAACCCACGGGACCTGGCTATAGGTCTAGAACACACGTGACACATGTGTTGCGTTGCAAAGGCAAATACAAAGACAAAGCAACCATATTTGAAATACATGTGGAAGCTGGTTTAGAAGAAACATATACCCGAGCGGGTTGCGTGGCTAGACGGCCCTGCAGCATCCTTTAGCTCAACGAAATGACCAAAGGCTTGGTGTTTACAAACCAAGCCGCCTCAAAACGTCTTCATGGCAGGATACGCGTCAGCCCGGCCGTTCCTAGGAAGAATCAGATGGCTCCTAGGAGTCATCTTGATGACTGTTTCGGCTGTTTCAGCTACGAATCATGGCGGCATGACCTGCCATCTCTCCGAATTTCCAATACTCCCTACTCAGTTACTCATTTCGTATTATTTCTGTTTACTCATATCTCACTGTCATGTATTTTCAAAGTAGTATAAAACCCCAGCTAGATCCTGCAGTTCAGGAGGACATCATGCCCCAGTATTGCCTAGACTTTGGTCGAAGCACTGCTTGTCAAGGCATTGGTGTACTCTTGACCTAGCTGCAGAGATTTGTTAACTCATATCTTCTGTATCTGTTCAATATAAGACCTTTGATTGTTGGCTACACTCGAAAGCTTTAAGTACCAAGCTCGCTTGTAGCGGCCGCTGCTAGTGAAAAGGTACCTCAGTTTGTATACTGAGGTCTGCTGTTGGAATCGTACGAATTGGTGCGGTCGCAGTACCCTAAAGGTACCTTGGTTTGTATACCAAGGTCTGCTGTTGGAACCGTACAAATTGGTGCGGTCGCAGTACCCTAAAGGTACCTTGGTTTGTATACCAAGGTCTGCTGTTGGAATCGTACGAATTGGTGCGATCACAGTACAAAGGTACCTCAGTGCCTGAGAGCCGAGGTCTATTGTTGGCATTCTACGAATTGGTAGCATCGCAATACCGTCTAAAAGGTACCTGTCGTTTGTACACACAGGTCGTCTGTTGGAACTCCACGAATCGGTGTGGTCGCAGTCCCCTAAACCCACTCCTAGTGATCGCAGTAGCATCCTAGGGAGTAAAGCCCATTCCTAGGAACACATAAAACCCATATAAAACCTGTTGCTTCGGTAACTTGGTAGCCCATTTCAGTTGTTTATCAACTATCGTTGTTTCCCACAAGTCCTAGACAGACTCCGAAGTTCGATTCGTCCAAATATCAATAGTGTTGATTCAATCTTAGTCGTATACTGTGGCGTAGACCTGAACTCAAGTCCGCACTGTGTGTTGTGTGTGTGTTGGTTGGTTGGTTTGGTGTTTTGCATCACTCTATATCAGTCCTAGCATAGGCCACGCTCGAGTGCACCGTTTCAGCGATCAGTGAGGAAGCCATGTGGAACGCGTTGCACTGCAGCAAGCTTGATGCTCTTCGTTTCGTCGCATTTCCCTTGGTCTTGACCTAGGCGGTGCGAAAACAAGGGCACATTACTGTGATAAACTTATGGCCTGGGTCAGTCCTTCTTTCTCATCTTCGGGACGCCCGTACTGATATATGCTCCAGCGCCGAACTAAACCTCTCACCGGCGGCGACTTCGTTCCAAAAGCAATCAACTTGAATCAAATCAAGTTCATCCAACGCGTAATCGCGCAAACTGCCACACCGTCCTGGATCAATACCATGCCTCATAACTATGGGGAAAGCAATGCGGGCACCATCAAAGCGGTGAAACGCTGGATTTGGGAGCAGGAGCGGAAATGGTGATGGCAAGATGGAGCTCTGAAGGGCAAGTTGAACTCTAAACCCCTAAAATCAACCAACCACTACCACAACACTCTCTATTGGGCTACTCTCAATATCCTAGCGCGCAAGTTCGGGGATTCCAACCAAGTATAGGCTGTGGCAATCTGAACTAAGCTGCACAAGTTGTGGGACAAACAATGCTTGCTGATCAAGCTAAATTGCTTAATGGCCTTCTAAGCACTCAATGTAGTGTGAAGAGACGATTGAAACGATGTTTTATTCAAGGTGTGTATGTGTAGGCAGTCAAACGATTTTACTATAGCTCAATCCAATGGTATTCCAGGCAGATTCCAACACTTGCAGGACTGGCACACTAATAATATGTGTGTACCAGGCAGGAAAGCGAAGGGTCCACTACAGACTGTTTCCTAAGCCAAAAGCGATGTATTTGCACTCGTATCCACGCGTCACTCGTCCAGATATAGCCACGCGTAAGGTATCAATTGCAATATAATTATTTAGCTAATGCGGACAACCAATGTATTGAAGTGAAGACCAAAGCCACTAGTCAACAAGGACTTGTGTCGGAGGTCTCACACTCAAATCAAGGGCTCCTTAAGCACTAATAGCCGGTGGCCAATTGCGATTCAAGGAAACAATGATCCAAAACCAACAAAATCAATTGACTCCTCTATGAGCCCAACAACCAGACAAAGAAACTACCCAAAAAGCGACCAGCAATTAGCTGACCACTGGAGGGGCAGGATCCAGTACATAAATACGAAACTAGCTACACTATTTATACTGTGAGCTTATCTACAGGTCCCTAATATGGTTACATGAAGTTAAATAGCCAAACGACGAAATAATAGATAAATGTACAGAGACTTGGTCCAAAGTAGCAGTAATGCAGCACCAAAATTGTGTTCCATGTGCTTTTTAATGTGTCCATGCGCTCCTGCGCAGCATTCCATGCGCTCTCTGCATAGCCTCGACTATCAAGAATCTATTTTTAGAATCTTGGATTATCTCGAGCCCGACACAGAATGTTCTAGAGCCAGTGCTTCGTTCCGAATATCTCCGATATTTAGAGCCTTCCAGAAGCATTCAGAGATGGTGGCTATGCCCCCAATGACAGAACATGTCAACAATGAAACAATGTGCCCACAATGCACACAACGACTCTGCCAATGCAATTCAGCTTGCAACTGGTGTTCCCTCGGATTGCCCATAGTCTTAGATGGATAGTATTTGATACCCTTGTTCAGAATACATGCAGATGAACCCCAATTCGATCATAGAATGGTTGAGTAGATCATTAGCTAAAGAATTAGTGCTCTCTCGAAATCTGATCCATAGTGGTATTGTCATCAAAGTAAAGCTCCGCAACTGCAGCACATGTGTGGCTTCCTAGCTAGCTGCTCGGGTCTCGCACCAGCCCTCATTTGGTGATGATATAGATATAGCAGTTTCTTTAGCTAAAGGTATACAGCACTAGTAAAATTAGACAATTTCACGGCTGGCCATTTAGCCTGCTTATCAGCGGATGAGTGGTGAACTCTCTCCACCCTATATCTGCCGTTGGCGCTTGTCCTGCTGTGGTTGGATCATCCCGAGGACGAGCATTCAGCACGCCTTCTCGGAATGCTCGACCACAGCATGGCATTATTCCAGAGTGTAATCCTTGTCTGCCGCTACACTATGACGGCTGCACATGCGACCGCATACCGTACTTTACTCAAAACATGGGTCGAAGGACTTACTGTCCATCACCCTCATACACTAGATCATGCAAAACGGCCTAATGTCCACGTCGCTTTCCACATCTACGATTTTCTTCTACTTTTCGGCCCAGTGATCTCGTGGTGGTGTTTCCCCTTCGAGCGAGTCATCGGCTACCTTCAAAAGATCAACACCACCAACCGTATTGGAGGAGAACTCGAGGGCATCTTGACTACATCCTTCCTGTGCGGTGCGACCTTGCGGCGCTGGCTTCGACGCCCAGATGAGTGAAGCACGTACAGAGACCCGACTTGATCATTGCGGTGCATTCCTGCTGCATCCCTACGAGCCTATCGTTGCCAGTATCCCCTGGCAGAATTGTATTAGCCACAAATCGCCGTCCCAAGTCAGAAGAAGCCTGCGCACCTCGCTCGCGGCTCACTGCCCACAACTCAAACAACGCGCTGACATCTGCTGGGTCTTTCTTCAAGACCTCGCGAAAGAAGTCGAGTGCGCCCCACGACTCGATCGTGACAGGCACTGTCGTGTTGTGGATGTGGCCGCGGGTAAACATCGCGAACCCGATCATGCCCGCACACTCCGCAAGACCTGTGATCTGCGACTGTGGTCAGGCTGGTGCACAGGCATGGGTTAATACAAACGCACCTCCAGCATCAATCGCTCCACCGTGCGCTTTGCATCCGCGCCGACGGCGAGGTTGTTGGCTCGCTTCCCGTGGTACTTGCGCTTGCGCTTCGCGAGCACCTCAGCGACCATGTCCTCCTCCTCCTCTGGCGTGAATCCCTCCAGCATCGACGGGTCGTCTGCGACCATGCGCTTCACCTCGGGGATCTTATACCACTCCCCCAAGCCGCGCTCTGGACAAAAACACCGAAGAAATCAGTGGTGAAACAGAAATCTCAAGTGAGTACACATACCTGCATTCAAGTCGCGCATAATGCGCGAGATCTTGGCGTTATAAATGCTGACCGTGCACCGCGTCTTGAAGCCAGAGGCCGAGAGCATGCGGCGGCGCACCTCCTTCACCTTCATCCCGTGCTTTTCCAACAAAGCTTGCACGCGCTCCTCGCGCTCGACCTCCAGCTCGTCAAGATCAGCTGTCAGTCTCTGCATCTTCTTCTCCGTGTCCCCCCGACGCTTCCGTGCGGTTGCGCGCCCGTTCACGCCAGGCTCGACGCGCCGGTGCTTCCGCACGGGGA
This sequence comes from Mycena epipterygia, assembly GCA_029281465.1. NCBI lineage: Eukaryota > Fungi > Basidiomycota > Agaricomycetes > Agaricales > Mycenaceae > Mycena > Mycena epipterygia. Next base: position 878,261 of record JARJCQ010000025.1, on the reverse strand, counting down.
TTATGGGTGCACCACGGTTCCGACTGCGGTGTGTGGTCGTCCCGAGCCCAGCCAGCTGGTCTTCCTCGTCTTCCCAGGCTGCGTCCCCATCATCCAGCTCAAAGTCGACGATGCGGCGGGGCTTCAGCACGGGGGGCACAGGCGGGTGGCCAGGATCTGGGGATGGTCGCGGGGAGGTTGGCTGCGAGCACGGAGGGGACGGACGCGTGGGTCCATCGTCAGCGGGTCCATCGTCGGCCATACAGACTCGCAGAGATGCAGCGGGATTGAGGGTTAGAGATCTGGAAAGGAAAGCGGTGGGACGACGCGAGATGTTGTTTACCTGCGGCCTGTTTGTTCCCAAGACCACGTGGCGATGTGTTGGATGAACGAGTCGATATCTCGATGAATGCATAGTAGAAATGGACGCCGTTGGAAAAAAAAGCGAGCCGCTAGACGAGCAGGACAAGAGGAGGACATAAGGCGCCCACAACGGCAGCACCGCGGGAAGTCTTACGGCAAGTTAAACATAGATTTTTCTATTGAGATCATCGAAGTCGATCTTAACCAAAATAACGGCATGCCATAACACCCAAACATAGACCAACCCGTCATACCTTGGTGGTACAGGGGTTGTGGGTACCGCTGCTGAGCTAAAAAATGGTCAATGGGATAATCACAACCCCTGGACCACTAGGTATTTTGTTCAAGTCCCCTTGCGCGTTTTTTTTTGGCCTTTATCAATATTTGCATGCACTTCACGTGCCAAGTCATCGTACAAAGTAAATTTAATTCCGGGCAGCGGTATATTTTACGATGACCAGATACAATATATATATATAAACCCGGCTCAAAATATGCAAACGAGTCCAAAAGAAATAGCAAACGAGTCCCCAAAAAATCCAAGCGGGCGCCACGGCCTTACTCGCCCATTTTGCCCGTCTTCCCTGCGCAGTACCCCACCACGTCCTCACAATCCACCACCTGCATCGTCTCCTCTATCGCCATCTCCCGTACGGCCTTCTTCCTGCGTACATCGGATTAATTTCCAAAACAAAATTAAACAAGAAAAGACCACTCACACGTCTTTGTACAGCGTGCGGGTCGAGCTGTTGTATAGAAGGCGGGCGGAGGGTGATTCAGCCACGGCTCGGCTGGGTGCACCCGAACCCGAACCGCCAGCAGAGAATGCCCCGCCCAAGTGCTGAAGCAGGGCGGGACGTGCGGCGGTGGCAACGCCAATGCTCGGTGCGACGTTCGACGACGCCGTCGAGATCAACGACACCGAGCTCACGCTTGTTGAGATTGCGGAGGGAGGCTCTGGTGACGTCCATGGGGAGGGCACCGGCGATGCTGACGGTGAGGAGGCGACAGATGTGCGTGCCCTGGCGCGCTGTGACTGTGGAGTTTGGGGGGGATTCACAGCACGCACCGAGCGCTTGCGGGGCGATGTGGTGTCCGGCAAGATAGTGAGCAGGGGCTGCTTCACCTGCTGCTTCACCGAGATGCTCTCCCGCTTGACGGCGACGGGTGGCTTGGTGGAGATGGAAGGTGGCGAGTCGTCCATGAACAGGGGGAGAATTACCTCCCGGCGCTTGGTGGGCGTGGAGGGTTTGGCTGAGGGTTTGGCTGAGGTGGCGCGCGGCGTGGCTGCAGCAGATTTGACAGAGGCGGCGCGCGGCATTGGAGTATTCACGGGGGCGGAGCCACGCTGAGCAGCGCCACTTCGCACGGGCGGAACGGACACAGAGCGCAGCGAATGTGCTGCCTCGTCGTCGCTGGCATCGCTTTCCAGGACGACTTTGTCGTCGTCATCGTGCGTATGCCGCCTGTGGCAATACGTGGCCCAGCGGCGCTCGGCCTGCTCCTTCGTAAAATAGATGAGGACGTTGTCCGGGTCGCAATGACCGTCCGCATCGGTTCTAGCTGAATTAGTGTATCTGCGGCCATCGATACGCTGGATTACACACTTTTTGGTGAAGAGCCCCACCCCCAGGACTAAAAACCAGTATTTCCGCGGGTTCACGTCGTGTTCGTTTGCGTCCTGGAAGTTGGTGTGGTGCAGGAAGAAAGGCACATCGCATGGCATCGCGAGTCAGTGAGAGAGATAGAGGGGGACGCAGCGTATCGCCATCTGATCTGGGTGTATCGCCACACACGGAAATATCTCCCGTACGGCAAGCTATATAAATATACTTGCAGACGACGTTCACGCGTGTACGGCAAGCTATATAAATATATTTACAGACGACGTTGACGCGTACGGCAAGCTATATAAATGTATGAACAAATCTCATCTAGTTCAATTCCTTTGCATTGCTGCTCGCTGTTGCCTGGCTTGTCTGATTCTGGACTCTTTTGTTTTTCTTCTTCGCGGCGGCAGCATCGTCCCACATGAAGCGCAGTCCCGGTAGATGCTTCTGCCCACGCAGCTCGTACTGAGGGAGGTAGTATTCGAAGAGAGCATTGACGCCAAACTCGTCCTTGAAATTCCTGGGCACGGTGAGCTCTTTTCTGCACAACATGGGCACTAAATTCACCTTCTACGAAGCCTGTTCTGCAGTGTCAGCAGAAGGTCAGCATGTATTTGAGCCGCTCACATTTCACGGTAGTCGGCATCGCTTTCGCGCCGGTTGTCTGCCGCCTGCTGCTTTTCGGCAGGCGTCCGAGGTTTGGCGCGTAATCTAGGACAGAAATACTTAGTTGAATCGTCAGAATGAAACAGAAGGACATAACATACCTTTCCATACGCTCGCGGGCTTTAGCACGCGTTTCATTGAGTTTCCTGCGGCACTTTTTCAGTTCTCGCCCTTCCAGAGGGAAGCTTCGATTCGAGGAGGAGCACCGTACCTAGTGCGGTAGCGGGCTTGAGCTTCGGCATGTCGGTGTCGTTTATTGTCTTCGGGAGTATGAGTTTGGAAGAAACTTTCTTGAGAGTGGTCTGGCGACATGATAATCTGAGGAAAGGATGTATGTCAATACGGCCAAATTGCGCTCACCTATGATCATTTCAGCTTGCACATTTCTTGATCTCAGACTGGACACAAATTAAATTTAAATGAGGAGTATTATGTTCACAGCTGACGCCAGAAAATCCCGGGAGCCAGCCCGCGCTCAGAGACATTTATATTAAATGTTTTTGCTTTCGGCCGGCGACGGGTTCGTGATATCGGAGTCATCGGCCGATGACTCTCAAGCATATTGATTTCCAAATTCCTTCGCGACACAAATTCAGGAAAATTGATAGAAAATTGTATAAAAATTAGGGAGGTGCAGAGAAGTACAGGTAAACTACAGGTCGTCAATAACACTGAACATCTTCATCCCCCGCTCCCACCGCCCCTGGCTCTCCACCTGCCGCTCCGCCTTCTCCACTGCCGACGCGGTGAGCTCGAAAGATTCATCGGTCTGGAACCCGTTACGCACCCAGCGAAACAGGCCGCCAGCCGTGTACTGCGTGAACTAGCAGCGGTGCTCGTTCGCCCGGATGGCTACGTTGGAATGGCGGATGAGTGCGGAAGGGATGAGGATGGTGGACCTGGGGGGGAAGCGAATGACGAGCCGGAGGTCCCAAAGTATAAGGTGACCTCCGAGGTCAGGGTCGAACATCCCAAGGGCGGTGATGGCGCACCAGCCCCATGCCAGGTTGGCGAAGTCGAGGTGCGGGGCTGTTATCGCACGTGGACCGAAATTAAAGGTGCAGGCGGCGAAAACGCTGTCGGGGAAGTTCCAGCGGATGGTCTCCTTCCAGGTGGCGAGGAGCGCAAGCTGCGCCTGGTAGAAGGCAAACAGAAGGGGCGCCCACATCGCGAAGAGGGCTAGAAAGAAGGGGAATATAATGATTAGGGCATTTGGGGCAGAGGGCGGGAGTAAGTACTCACTATTGGCAAAGCCGGCGATCCTGCGAAAATATTCGTGCGCGAGCAGCTCGTCCGTGAGCTGTGTATTCGCGACGTTGTTGCATAATTCCCCAGGCTCCTGCTAGGAAGTTAGTGGCGGCGTGAGGACAAAGTTTGGGCGTACCGTTTGCCCCCCGCCGTGTGAGGCGCCGCGCGCATCGCGAAGAACGGCTCTTGTGCGCAGCGGTGGTGCTTGCACTCCTCCGTGAGTTTGATTCGTGGGAGGCGGTCGGCGAGGAGCTGCGAGGCGCCCTCGGTGACGATTTGCCACCCAACGGTGTCGCGAGGCATGCCGCCGAGCAGGGCGATGATACGCCGGTTGCGGTCGAGGATGGGGATGGTAAGCCTGCAAACAGGTAAATGCCGGCGCGTTTGTGATGTAGGGGACACGTACCGCCCGAGCCACCCAACGTACATGAAGTCCTCTGTGCCACTGAGGGCATCGACCTCAGCCTGCGTGTACAGATGCCCGCCGATGCCCGTCTCCAAATCGTGCGGCTCATGGGGAGCGCAGAACTCGGTGTCTTCATCCGGCACCGAGCGACTTCCGATCCAGGCGGGCTTGGAGTGGGGGAGGTCGGTGGCATCGATGTCCAGCTCGAGCGCAGACGTCTTGGCCTCATCGACCCGCTTGTGGTTGACGGCCTTGAGGAGGGGGTTGGACGAGGTCAGACAAGCGGCCGTCCGCGCCTTGTCCCGGCGCAGCCTCGACTTGGCTTTGTTGCGCTCCTGGGAGGTGAGCGAGGCAAGAGGCTGAGTTGGGAGCGAGGATGTGGGGGCGGGTGCGGGTGCGGGTGCGGGAGCGGGTTCGGCAAAGGTGGGGAAAGGGATGAGGACCTCTTCCTGCTCGTCCCGGATGCCACTGGAGTCCAGGTCGTCCAGCCGCTGCTGCAGGCATTGTCCGACATCGAAATCGATGGAGGGCGTGAATGCGCGGCCCAAGGCCAGGTCGAAGGCAGAGAATTCCTTCCCTGAGCGAAGAATTCGGCGGCCTGCGTGCGCGTCAGCTCAGGTCCAAGAGGGAAGGTAAAATAAAAAAGTAAAGGAGGAGGCCAACGCAGAATCTAGAGTTCCAGGGGCGGATCTCGGGTCTGGCGGTTTACGGCATGGAGAGATGAGGGGGAGGGCGCGCAGAAGAGACTTACCCGCCATGAAGAGGATGAAGAGGGAGGAGCGCGAGTGGCGTGCAAGGCTGCTGGTGATCACGTGGTTGTCACCAACACGACTCGTCACCCGTGACACTCTGTTTATCTTCGTGTATTTCACTATGAATCGTCGGGCTGGCGGAATTCAGAAGGGCGGTGCAACATCCAAAAAGATGCGAGTCCTGGGCACCCAACGCAAGCAGCCGACTCGTCCTGGTCGTGCGCCCGTACAAGGCGTCACCCTGAATCAACGAGGAATCCAGGAATACCGCCGGGCTGCAGAGCAGAAGCTCCGCTCCCGTTTGCAAAATATGGACTCGGAGCACCTCGAGGGTCTCGAACGCTTGCAGACGCTGGCCGAGGACGATGATTTTGACCCTGGCCACCTGCCGGATGCCCCCGATATGGTCAACATGGGCGATATTTTGAATGGCTCAGCACGGATTGAAATCAGTCATGCTGGTGGTGAATTTGGGTCGTTGGAGGAGGATATCGAACAGGACTCCGGGGACGATGGTGCAGAGGCAAAGGCGAGGTACGTCCGCTTTTTATTGGATGAGACTTTACATGAATTCCAATTCCATTTTGTTAGGAAAGCGGCCGACTGGAGAACTCGGCGGGATCGTACCGAAACGCGCAATCGAGCCTTCCTGTCCCAGATGCCCAAGATGGTCTCGGCCTACTTGCGTTTCTGCGCCGAGCCTGAGATGGCTATGAGGCCCCAGAGCACGCAGACGCCAGAAGAATTCTACATACTTGAAGTTGTAGATATGTTTGGTACGTTCTGAGTCTGCGTGTTGGGCTGGACTATTTATTAATCTCGTTTCAGATACTACCACTATTAACGCCAAACTCCATCCACGCGCCAACGGCATCGTGCCCACGCTCATCCTCAAAGGGCTGATGCCCTGCGCGCCCTGGAGTCCCACCCTCGCCATCAAGGTCCGTGTGCTTGAGGCATATCGTGCCATGCACATTCGTTGCCCCCAGCTCGCCATCCAGTCTTTTGTGAAGGCCCTGTCTGATATGCACGGTGTACGTCGCCTCTGTTCTCTTTGCCATATTAATTTAATTTTTGAATTGCAGGTCGCGTATAGACCCTACCTCTCTCAGCAGTTCTCCATCGCATACGATCTGTATCTCGATGTCCGGCGCCGAGTGGATGAACAGGTCATGGAGGCCCTCGGACGCGATTCCAGCTGGCGTATGAAGCATGCCTGTCCAGCGTGCACGTACAAACTCGAGGGTGAAGACAAGCTCATTTTCGAGATGTTGACGACGATGGACGGGAACGACTCGTTGAAGAGAGTCTTGCGGCGGGAGAAGGGGACAATGGCAGATGCGGAGAGAGGCGAACCAACGCTGGCAAGGTCCAGCGAGCGGGTGGATAATCGAGAGGCGGGGGATGGTTATTATATCTCCCGCGAGAAGGTCGACAAGTGGGCAAAGGGGAGGCTGGGCGAGATGCTGCCCATGCATGCAGCGGCGTCGGTACGTCGATTTCTCTGCAATAACTGTGTGGACACATGTACTGATGCGCGACCGAACAGGATAACGGTAATCCTTGCGCAGACAGGTGGAAGAATATGATAAACGATGTTACATCGAAGATGTGGGGCATCTTCGACGAAACGGGCATCTTCCTCTGCCTCTGTCGGCATGGATTCGTATTGGTGCTCGCTGACATGATTAGGAGCGGCGAACTGTGCGTATTGCGCTCGCGAAACGCTACTTTGACTAACACTTGAGCACGTAGGGCAAAGTACCCCCTGGCCGTCGTCAAGGAACTGCTTGACGCTTTCGGGATGGATTTGGGCAGCGGGTACGACGTCGGGTGTCATTTCGAGGCGACAGTGCGGGACAGCGACCTGGGGGACCTCGCCAGGGAGATGAACTACAAGTCTCTCGTGGGGTCTTTTCACGGACACGCCCACAACCGCCTGTGCCAACTCGGGTTCCTCGCAACGTATGTTGAGGGGATGGGCCTCGAGGATTTGGAAGGCTGCGAACGGTTTTTCTCGCGGTCGAACGGGCTCTCTAAATCCTGTCGTTATGCGAGCAGGTTCCACCGACAACAAGAGATTACGACGTATGTGAAGCACTTCGACAGCTTCGAGACGTACGCGAATCTCGGTACGTCGTGTGCTCTCAGACGTTTCGCGTTCCAGCTAACCATACCCCTTAGGCAAATTCCTTTGCAATAATTACCGCCAAGCCCTGTCGATCCTCAAGACAGAGCCGACGTTGGTATCGTGGATGCTGCAGGAGGATATCCACAGCTATGAGGAGAAGGCCTATCTCCTTGGTCTCAAAGACGCACCGAAGACGAACGTGGAGACGCTCGAGATGGAGTACGTCCAGAAGCTCGTAAATCTCAGTGCCAGCCAGTGAGTCTTGTTTTCCTGCCTACTGTACGTTAACCTCATTCTTTCTAGGGTCAAGTACAGCGTCGTCGCGGCTGAGGCAAGGCAAGCGAGAAGCGATGACGCAGTGTATGCGCCAGGCGTTCCGAAGACGGAGTTGGCCAGACGGCATGCCAAGGAGAAGGTCGACAAGGACCTCGAGAGCATGCAAGAGCTCGAGAGGGTCCTCGACATCTCCGAGCGCTGGACAACGGCGTCTGCGAAGTGGGTGTCAACGACGGTGGAGATCAAGAAGAGGAAGTACCAGCTCGCTCTCGATGCACTGGAACTTCTCATTGTGGAACGCATCTTTGAGCTGACGAAGATGAACGAGTCCCAGACTGGTGCGTTATGAATTCAATGATATTTTATTGGTACTAAGCTCTGCTAATAGGCTACAAGATGCGGAAGCATATTGCCAAGGCCCTTCAAGCTCGATCGAAGGCAGTCCGGAGCACGATCGACCGCTACAACGCTGCCGCCAGCATTCTCGACCCTCCCATGCCACCACTCACCTGGGACCAGGTAGTCGAGTATGCATTCCTCGCAGACTTCGACATCCTGCGGGACACGCGCGCGGAGGTGCAGTCCCGCCCGTGGACTCGGCCTGCATACCGGCTGGCGATGGACCGTTACTTCAAGATTTTGCGCGCAAGGGAAGAAATCAAGCGCCTGAATGTCGAAATTCCGCGTGTCATTACCTGGATTGCCGACGAAGGCCGGTTCCTGCGTAGGATGGAACGTAGGCTGAGGGAGACGGAGGGGAAGTCCGAGGAGGAGGTCGAGCGGGACATCCAGATGGCCGTACAGGTGCGGCTCTATGCCCAGCGCCGCGGGCGCTTCGATGACATGCACATGCGTAGATTCTGGGCGTTGGGGAAGACGCCCGGGTTTACCGGTTCTCTTGTGCCCGGGATCGCGGTGGAACGGCGGGCTATGCGGAGGGCGCTACGGGACGCACTGGAGGCCGCCCGTGCCATGGATGTCGATGAGACTGTTGTGGTGGACGCAGCGTTGACCGGATGGCGGGCCCCTGAGGTAGACAACGACTGGGAGGATGAAGAGGAGGAAGCAGAGGCGCGTAGCGTACGCACGAGCTCGGCGGAGGAGTCGGATGATGAGGAGGGAGACGAGGCGCGGGAGGAGGCAGTGTCGGGGATGCTATACCGCATTTCGACTAACTGGTGTTGTTATTTGGGATTAACAGGTGAGAGAGCCAGAAGACACGCGCGGATGCGCAGAAAGGGGCCCACATCGGAGAGGCGCCAGTACTCACAGTGCAACTTGTGGCAGCCGGAGCATCGCTGTACGTCCCGACGAGCGAAGCTCTGGAAGTCCAAATGCATCAATCTCTCTGAAGGAAAAAAAAATTGACAATGGGAAGAGAAAGATATAGGAAGGAACGCACCGATGAGGTATCGGCGCCTGGTGGAGACCCGAAAGAACCAAAGATGGTGCTGGCCATTGCTGTCGCATTCGTCGTAGCCGGCGCGACAACGAGGAAAGATCTTCGCCACGCCGAACTTGACGCGGAGCTCGTGTCGGAAGCGGGCAGGAGAGAGGGTGCCAGCGATGAGCCGATCGCAGAGGTCCGCGGGCAGGACACCTGTGAAATAGAGGCAGCCCATGGGACGGGGGCCGCCGATGCGTTCGGGCTGGTCGCGCGCGTAGAGATCGCCCGAGGCGATGTGCAAACTTGTCTGCTCCTTGGGGGTAGCGCGGCTGGCGATGACGTGGAGGGCTTTGGTGCGGTCGCCGTTGGCGACGTGGTGCGCAATCTGCTGCAGGGGACTGGGACACAAGGCGGCGGCAGATTTCCGAGCCATGGCGTCGGCGGCGGTGGTGGCTGGGGAGAAGTGCGAAGGGGGTAGGAGAACGAGGAGGCCGTGTTCGCGCAGCGATTGGGTTTGGTCGTGCACTTGACGCCTCCAGCAGTTGCGGAGTTCTGAGTGCTGGTGCTGGGCTGGGAGTCGTTGCCCTTGAGATTGGATGGATTGGGAGTGGCCAGGGGGAGATCAGAAAGCACCGGGGTGCGCGGGGCGTAAGAGGAAGAGGACAAGGAATGGGGGCGAGCGGCGAGTGTGCGGGGGAGGTCATCGCCGAGCCGCCGGCGTAGTGGGGGGGAGCGAGGGTGGTAGTAGGAGGCGGGCGAGGACTGTCGGTGACCGGCGTACGACTCAGGTGCGTTATCCGCCTCTCAGACGACGATCTGCAGATACGTTTAACGTTCTCTCATTTCTGAGATTTCCTATCCAGTTTCAAGCACCTTTAAACGACAATCTATTTTTTCATATCAGTTTCCTCGAAACCTAATTCAAAAATCAAAGTATCGACAATTGTATCTACAGGCTTCATATGTGTGATTTCGGAATTGACTTCAAGGTCATCTATTCCGTATTTTTAATAATGCATTCTATCGCCGGCGAAAGGTGCAGCGATAGTTGAGGTTTCGCGGAGATTTATTTGGGTTTTGATAGATTAGATTAGAGATTAGATTTCGCTAAGTCCTAAACTAGATATATTGAATTCAATTTCGGGCTCCATCATTTGTTTTACGATATTTTAAAAAGCGCAAACAACTTAATCACCTTTGGAATTCACGAACCGGCGCTGTGAATTGGCCATTTGGGTGCAGAAGTGGAGCGAATGACATCATCCGCGGCTCGGCCCGAGTTTGTCCAGAGACAAAGGTGGCCAGCAGCCAATCAGGTTATGCGGTCAGAGACAAACCACTGTGAATTCATATATAGATGTGAATTCGTATATAGATATGTACAATTTCCCACGCCTGGAGCGCAGAGACTAGTGGGAGCTGTTTAAAGCTCTGTGAAAATTGAGGAGGCTCAAGTATAACCCTAGATGCATGCCCAAACTTTCCTGGACCCTGTAGGTTACATGCTTCCAAAGATAATGGTCAATGAATATGTTTTGTTTGTATTTGCACAAATTTGATACCTTCAATTTCTTTATGCCCCGCTGTAAAGCTCAAATGTATTTCTATCTCGATAGATCAATTCAAATGGTGTAACAAATGTTGCCCGTATTTTTTGGGAAGAATTGTGCACAAACTGAGCGAGGTATGTTAAAAATGTGCATATGTGGGTGATTGATAGTACTTCAATACATTGCAACCTGCGATGTTGCATTCCTTTACTTTGAATACGTTATAAGACGTACTTCGATAAAAATGCCCGCATCGCAATTTGCGATGATCCATCCCCCGACCAGGCATTGGTCAATTCGCTCTTGATACGCTCCACATTTTTTTCTCTTCCTCATCCCCACGGCGCCCTGGCACTGTCCGAAAATGCTCCGGAATTCCGCCCCCACCGCCTCACGGGTCCCCCGTGGCACTTGTCCGCTGTGCATCGGCTTTAGCCCGAGTCCCGTTCGTACCTCAGTCAGGTGGAAAGCGACATCAAGATTCTGAGTGAGGTGCTCCGCGGCCAGGGGCTGATCGGCAGCGAAAGGCCAACAAATCCTGATGCTTTATTCAGCAAGTTGAGTGAAAAATTAAATGGCTTATTCACATAGGAATGCCACTTGCGAGCGACTCCATTATGCCGCCGTGTCCAGCGTGGGTCATGAACCAGCCCGTTGCCTGTTTGAGATGGATCAGACTTTGTGCAGGCATACATCATGAATGCGGACCGGATGGTTCAAAATGGAATGTTGGGGGAACCATGAATTGGCTATTCCAACACCTGAGGCCTGGATTTTCTCCACCAGGGTTTCGTCCACCGTAGCGAAAGGCGAAGCATGACACAAGATCTATTATGAGATTTATAACGCTATTCGAAAGAGTGCATGAGTTGAAAACTCACAAATGGTAATTTTTTCTCTATCAAAGAGTCAACGAGTTCTTCCAATTGTTCTTTGACTGTGGGCCAAAATACAGTGCCGAAAGATATCTAATTTATCTCAGTATGCGTCACGTAGAATGAAGAAAATTTGCCTACAAAAAGCACCGATCTTTCGCCATATTGGGACTGCATTGCGTCGAGGAAAGCCTTCGTTTCTGTGTCTCGCAGAGCAAAAGGCACGGAGACATTTGCGACGCCATACTCTGGGGGAAGAAGGGGTCCCACCGCGTAAACTGGCTTGTGTAACATGCCTGTAACCCAAGTTTCGAATGCGGTTAAACTTTCCCCATCGTAGGCTGGAGAGGTCCCAAGGAATATTCCATCGCATTCCGATATCACGCTGTGGTAGGGTTCTAAGCGTAAAAATTAAGATATGTTGCGAACTGAGTTACGCACGCAGAGGCTCCTGTCATAAGTTCAGTCCTAGAGTCGGTGAACGGTAGCTGAAAGGGATTCAGGTTCGATATCTTCAAGGGAGAAATCAAGCGTACATTTTGCGGGAAGGATTCGTAGTCGTACATGGCCGGGATGCCCGGTATCTTCACGATCTTGCCGTCCGCTTGCTGCAGCATCTGGATTCCAATATTATCAACGGAACTGGGAGATTGTGCTTGGATGACCAGGGTAAAATTACTTACCTGGTCGCCAACTTCATCGGCACTTATCCCAGTACGCAAGACCCCAGCCTTGACTTGGGCGCCGAAGTCCAATCCGCCCATAGACTCCGGACCAAACAGGCGTATGAGCGAACCGGCGTTTCCGGCGATGAACGTCAAAATTGGGACCGAGGCCCCGGTAATGGCTCGCGTCGCGCGCAATTGTTGAATGCCGAATAACTTGGATTCGCATCAGACTACAGTTAGAGTCAGGACACAAGGCACACATACATCCATTATAACGGCGCTGGGACGAGGAGCGGCAGCGAATATCTTTCCCGTGGTGGCGCATTTGATTGCTTCGCCCTGCGAAAGTGTTTCATACGCGGCGGGGTAGTGCTCCGCCATCGGCTTCACCAGGGCAAATAGCTGTGTTTCAGTGGAGTTAAAGATCGACACAACCCTAAGCGTGGAGATTAGCCTCGCGCGGTTCAACATAACCGTGTGTGCGCGCACCTGATGCGCTCGAGCGCTTCGTGGCCGCTTGGGAACTGCGCTGCAACATCCGAGCGCACTTGTTCCAACCAATTCGGTGGCATGAAGAGAGTGACGATAATATTGGGTTCTATGACCAGCCGGGCTGCCAGTGGACAGAGTGGTCGAATATGACCTATCAATTCTTATGAGTAGTGCGAAGTAGGGTGGCTGTAAACTGACCGTATGCGGGGATAGGCACCAAGAGCAGATGACGAGTGTTGGACATACTGTGCTGTCCACATAATTAGTTTACTAGTCGGACCGAAGAAACATGCAAGTGCATTACCGACGACCGTCAGGTAACGGGGGTGCAGATAAATACCGGAAATGCTAGACTTGCCTCTTTATACGAGCGAAACACCGCCCGAACCCGCCCATAGCATGAATAACGCAGCCGGCGACATTTCAATATAAGCGGTTGTCGACGGGAAGTTAAACATATAGTACAACCCGTTACGCCGTCGGTAACTAGGTGTGATCTGTGATTGACGTGGGAGATAGAAAACAAAGTCGAACAGGAAGTGCAAGATAATACGATGTGGCCTCTGCGCCCCGCCGCTGAGATTTTACCACGGTCGGTGGTCTCCAAGGCTGTACTAAGTGGTACGCAAACCCTCCACTGAAATTCCTGTCAACTGGACGTAGGTAGGGCGCGGGCACCATACTTGATATACATGGTCGCCACTGCACCTTTCCAAGCAGAGTGCGCTAAGCGAAAACTTTGTATAAGAGGAGGACATTATTGTAGGACATCATGTACCAGTAACGCCGCTACTGCGCACGCAGAAGCACCTCAGGATCGTTTCCCCCTGCGAATCATACACAGTTGAATATTAGCATCATCGTCTTCACACAGACACCTCATTCTCCGGTTTTCTACAGCTGGAAGATACCCTATCAGATTACCCGCTACGATACCTGTCAGATTCCAGTTCCGCAAAGTTTCGTTTGATAGCTTTGTTCATGTCTTCCCGCACATCTCGGTGAGTGCTCGAAGTCGCATTAGAGTACAGCTGATACCATCCGCAGCATCGTATAGTCCGATCCGCTAACTTCCGCAGATGTGATCTCGCGCCGCGTAAAGGTGCTCCATAACTGTTAAATAATCCGGAATACGGGGGCCGTTCACACCCGTAACTCTTTACGTACTGATGTGCTGCTTTTATGATAAGGTAGGGGCCATCCACTTGCGGCAACGTTCCAAATATGAACAAATCCTCGAAATAAATGCACTAGATAATCAGTAATGTACTTGAGCTCTATCCCTTTCATGAATCTCAGGGAATACATACTGGCTATAATTTGAATCATCCCAGGAAGTGTTTGGATGTTTGTGAAGAAAGTAGTTATCGATTTAAGTCCCCATCAACCAACAGCTCTCAAATTGATGGGGACACTGCGAGAACAACTCCTCACTCAATTCTCATCCTTTAGTCTATGGGTTGGGTTGAGACATTCATGAGATATCACTGCGTTCCGGCCCGTTGTAGCCGAACCCCGCTAGGGTTCGGCTACAGACGTATTCTTACGTGACGTAGACGTGATGCATGTAGACATGTGTCTACGTCACGTAAAAATACGTAGACACATGTAGCCGACGTTCGGCTATACGGGGCCGGAACGCAGTGATACATATCTACAGATTCATGGAAGGGATAGAGCTCAAGTGCATTACTGATTATCTAGTGCATTTATTTCAAGGATTTGTCCATATTTGTTTACCGCAAGTGGATGGCACCTACCTTACGTGCCCACGGATCCAATGGGTCAAACTTTTTTCCCTCTATCGCACCTATTATCTATTTGACGGATCATTTACGACGGCCGAACCAGGCAACGCTGCCGCGAACGCTGTCAAGAATTTAATTTATTCGAGTTCTGTCTGACTCAGAGAATCACCACTTTGCATCACAAGATGAAGGAATGTCCACCTTTCCTTACTGTCGTCAAAGTTCAACAGATATCACGTGCTTGGTTCGATTGATCGCATCACCGATTTATCGGCCCTTGAAGTTGTTGCACCCCACTGAGCCTGCCCTCATCCCGGAACTATATATTCCGTGCTAAATATGACAGCAAACACTCTGATGACTCTCACTGTCGATAGGTGCTCACAGTACGTAACGTTGAACCCAAGATACGAGTTTAAATGACTTGGGAATAACCTAAAAACGGTGTTTTTGGGGCCAGATATATTCCATCACGCATGTTTCATTCCATGCAATTGAAGTATCTGTGTTATACGACATACTTCGATAAAAACGCCCGCATCGCAATCTGCGATGATCCATTCTCCGACCAGGCCATGGCTAGTTCGCTCTTGACACGCTCCACATTCTTTCTCTTCCTTATCCCCACGGCACCCTGGCAATCTTCGAAAATGGTCCGCAATTCCGCCCCCACTGCCTCACGGCTCCCCCTGGACACTTGTCCGCTGTGCATAGGCTTTATCCCAAGCCCCGTGCGCACCTCAATCAGGTGGAAAGCGACATCAAGATTCTGAGTGAGGTGTTCCGTGGCCAGGGGCTGATCAGCAGCAAAGGGCCAACAAATCCTGGCGCTTCATTCAGCAAGTTGACAGCGAAAAATGAAATAGGATATTTCACATCGGAACACCACTTGCTAGCGATTCCGTTATGCCGCCGTGTCCAGCGTGGGTCATGAATCAGCCCGATGCCTGTTTGAGATGGATCAGACTTCGTACAGGCATACATAACGAATGCGGACCGGATGGTTCAAAATGGAATGTTGGGGAAACCATGGATTGGCTATCCCAACACCTGAGGCCTTGATTTTCTCCAAGAGCATTTCGTCCACCGTAGCGAAAGGCGAAGCATGACACAAGATCTATCATGGGAAGTATATGATTATTCCTTAGAAAGACTGCATGAGTTGAAAACTCACGAATGGGAATTTCTTCTCTATCAAAGCGTCAACGAGTTCTTCCAATTGTTCTTTGACTGTGGGCCAAAATACAGTGCCGAAAGATATCTGATCTATCTCAGTATGCTTAATGTAGCATGGAGAAAATGTACGCACAAAAAGGACCGATCTCTTCCCATGTTGCGACTGCATAGCGTCGAGGAAAGTCTTCGTTTCTGTGTCCCACGGAGCAAAAGGTACCGAGGCAATTCCGGCGCCATAACCTTGGGGAAGAAGGGGACCCACCGCATAAACTGGCTTGCGCAAAATGCCCGTAACCCAAGCTTCGAATGCAGTCAAACTTTCCCCATCGTACGCTGGGCAGGTCCCGAGGAACACTCCATCGCATTCCGACAGCACGCTGTAGTAAGTAGAGTCAGCGTAAAAAATCAAGACACGCCTCGATAGCCGAGCTACGCACTCCGATCCGCATGTCATAAGTGCGGTCCTCGAGTGGGTGAACGGTAGCTAAAAGTGGTCAGGCCTGACATCATCAAGTGAGAAATCGGGCGCACATTTTGCGGGAAGGATTCGTAGTCGTACATGGCCGGGATACCCGGTATCTTAACGATCCTGCCGTCCGCTTGCTCCAGCATCTGGATTCCAATATTGTCAACAGAACTGGGATATTGTATTCTCGGATGCCCAAGGTAGAAATACGTACCTGATCGCCAACTTCATCGGCACTTTTCCCAGTACGCAAGACCCCAGCCTTGACTTGGGCGCCGAAGTCCAATCCGCCCATAGACTCCGGACCAAACAGGCGTATGAGCGAACCAGCGTTTCCGGCGATGAAAGTCAAAATCGGGATGGAGGTACCGCTGATACTGCGAGTGGATCGCAGTTGTTGAATGCCGAATAGCTTGGATTCGCATCAGACTGTAGCTTGACTCCGGACATGAAGCACATACGTCCATTATAACGGCACTGGGAGGAGGAGCGGTAGCGAATATCTTTCCCGTGGTAGCGCATTTGATGCCTTCGCCCCGCGAAAGTGTTTCATACGCGGCGGGGTAGTGCTCCGCCATTGGTTGCATCAGAGCAAATAGCTGTGTTTCAGTGGAGTGAAAGATTGACACAACCCTGGGCGTGGAGATTAGCCTCGCGCGGTTCAACACAGCCCGACTGCGGCTCACCTGATGCGCTCGAGCGCCTCGTGGTCGCTCGGAAACTGCGCCGCAACATCCGAGCGCACTTGTTCCAGCCAGTTCGGGGCTATGAAC
This sequence comes from Mycena epipterygia, assembly GCA_029281465.1. Taxonomy (NCBI): domain Eukaryota; kingdom Fungi; phylum Basidiomycota; class Agaricomycetes; order Agaricales; family Mycenaceae; genus Mycena; species Mycena epipterygia. The sequence continues at coordinate 861,695 of JARJCQ010000025.1, read as the reverse complement.
GGAGTGACGATAATGTTGGGTTCTGTGGTCAGCCGGGCTGCCAGTGGACAGAGTGGCCGAATATGACCTATGCAATCTTATGAGCAGCGCGAAGTAGCTCGGCTATAATTATATATAAACTGACCGTATGCAGGGATAGCCACCAAGAGCAGATGGCGAGTGTTGGACATATTGCGCTGTCCATACAATCAGTTTACTAGTCGGACCGAAAAAACATGCGAGTACATTATCGTCAGGTAACGGAGGTGCGGAATCCGGATAAACACTGAAAATCCTAGTAGGCTTGTCCCTTTATACAAGCGGGCTGGATCACCGCCCACTGATAGCCAGTGATACCATAACGCGGCCGGCAAAAGTTTTACGACATTTGGACAATAGAGAAGGGGTTGTCGGCGCGAAGTTGAAACACACGTAACAACCGGTGAGATCTGTGATTGACGTCGGAAGTTCAGTAGAAATTCTAAGACAATGAGAACGGGGCTCTACACCGGGCCTCGGAAACTGTTGAAATCTAGGCAGGTTCCCCAAACCATCCACCCGAAATTTCAGCATTGAGCTGTTGGAAGTAAGTAGATGGGATAACGACGGAACTACGCTTGATGTAGTACTGTACCGTTGGTTTTATTGTTAACGCCCTGGGAAATTTTTGAATGAAGTACTGGTCCCGTCCGATTTGGGTGGATGAAATACTCACCGTTTAGACACACACATCATATGTTGGTTCTTTGACGGACACCAGCCTCCCGCCCCCGCACACCTCACATTTCTAAAGATGGAGATCCTCTCAGCGAACGCGTAGAGAAACGACGTTGAGATATACATATTCTGTTGAACATGTATAACTTTTGGCGGAAATCCAAAAAATGTGAATGCATGCGAGACTAAAACGCAAGACGAGAGATGTGTTTTCAAAAAAATCGGCACGGAGTTCAAGGATACTTTGGGCCGTAGCTATCAATAAAACGAGGGATGAAACTTTTTCTTTGGCCAGGAAAGAATCTTCAACAGCGAGCTGATGTTTTCATCTACGTTAGAGCGCAATGCACATCCAGGTTTCACGGTACGCGCCCAAGATATTTAGATACATCGCCGTTCATGATGCAATTAAATAACTCTCCCGTCGATTCAGGCAACTCCGCGACGAGCACATCAGTGAGTCAGGGAGACGGTAGCATATCGATAAAATGAGTGCATAACTTGATTCGGTATAACATGCAAGAAACGTCGAATTAGATCATAAAGAAGTTGAACCATCATTAATCATTAGTCAGGTACCAGGTTGAACAACGAGTTCTGCATTTAGCATTAAGGTCTGGTGATCTCGGTTTTGTATTCGTGATAAATTTACTCAAGCGTCCGATGAACAATCAAAGAATTCAGAGTAGTTGAATACACTGTGTTATATTTAAGTTAAAAAAAACATTCAAGACTGCTTTGCTATCTGCTGGCGTCCAGTAGAATTGCAGGCATTTACTAAACCAAGCGGTTAATCTTGATAAGTGCATCCAGCTAAAAAATGAGAATTAGCTGGCAAAGGTATCGCGGGAACGAGAAACGCTCACTCCGCCCGGGACATGTGAAAGCAAACAGTTGGGTTTCTCCTTAAATTCTCTCTTCATCACCTCCAACGTTTGTGGCACCAAATTGTCCCGCGGATACTCCTTCTCAATCTCCTCGAACGTCTTCCGGTTTAGCAGGAAATCGAAGGAACCGGGCCCCATCGCGTCGTATCCGGCAACATCGAAAAACGCCGCCAGGGACATGAGGAATGCGGTCGCGGACGACTTTCCGCACGGCCACTGCGATGTGTGGAGCATAATGCTCTGGACGATATCGCCGACCTGCTGCGCGTCAAGGGCGGTGGCCTCCGCGTGCAGATGCTCGTACGCCATGATCGCGCCGTGGAGTTCAAATGTCATCGCGTGCGCGGGGTGCGCGCGGCCCTCGGCGCTAGTGGTCCAGCCTAGGTCGTGCAGGATGCAGGTGTGATAGAGCCGCCTGTTGAGCTCCTCGAACGTGATCTGTGGTACGCCGGGGGTCGCGGAAGGGAAGCCGTTATACAGCATCGCGAGTGCAACATAGTAGCACCGGAGGGAATGAACAAAGGCGGAGGACGTCGTGATCCTCTTCGCGTACTCGAAGGAAATCGTGTGCGCGGGGTCGAGTGGAACAGTGCGGAGGGTGTCGAGCGGGACGTAATCCGGACTGAGTTTAGCCAGAGCGAAAAATTCCGGCATACTGCTTGGAACGTAGGCGTCGAATGTCTTGGGGAAAGACATTTTTTGTGAATTCAGAGAGTTCAGCTGTGATATTTATACGCATGCACAGTTGCCTAGTTGTTGATACTATTTGTATCGGTGCAGAGGTGGTAAACAAGGAACGAAGGCAACATGTTGCATTTCCGAGTCCACCCCTATCCCCATTTGAAATGCTCAAGTCTTAGTAAGTTTAAAACGCTGCGGGCCAATGCGGACAGTTGGACAGCCCGCAGCTGGAGGATGACCGATATCTATATTGGCACGCTTTGAAAGTCCCTCCAAAATTTACAGTTGATGCCATCCGCAGGCATCGTTAGTAAGTACATCGCCTAATTGGGAAGTTTTGTTTCCGCGCTATTCCGCAGGTTCCGCAAATTCTCTCAAATCCCTGCCGCGTAAAAATCTGACGCGTCTCCTAGCCTTTCCCAACTTTGTCGGAAAAACCTGAAAAAATTGAGCCCTTATAAGGTACTTATAAGGACCTTGTAAGGTGATTTTCAGGTGAACCAATCTTTTAATGCCTTATAATCACCTTATAAGGACCTTAAAAGGGCTTATAAGATTGGCTCGGATTATAGGGCTATTTCTATTTTTCCGACATTTTAGATAATGGCACCAGTGCTTAAAAAGCGGGTCCAACTTTCTTTCAGCATTCTCTTAACTTCCAATCATGGTTCAAACCCTCAGCATCGCAGTTTGCATCTCGGATGGTGTCACCCTCTCAGACTTTATTACCCCCATCGAGATCCTTGCCAGCCTGAACGATGCGGACCACCCTGTCTTTGGCCCCGCCATGGGCGAGGTCCCGTACCGAGTCACCATTGAATACCTCGCTCCCACTGTGGACCCAGTGGTGTCCGTCAAAGGCCGCAACGCGCCGACCTTCAACCCGACCCTGACCTACCCGGACGCCCTCGCCTCTGGGAAGCAGTTCGACATCATTTGGGTTCCGGCAGGTATATACAACTAGCTGCATCGCTCCTGTCCAGTGTTTCGGCTAAAAACAACGCGACGCAGGCCCGATCCCGAACTTCGCTACGGGAGAGCATGGCATTCCACCCGAAGAGATCGCTTTCATTGCGCAGCAGGCGCCCAAGGCAAAGTACGTGATGTCCGTATGCGGCGGCGCGGTTCAGCTCGCTTTTGCCGGTGTTCTCGCAGGAAAACGTGCCACCACAAACAAGGCGTACTACCGCGAAATAGTGGTGCGCAAATCTCTTTCAGTTTGTTAAGAGAGGCTCGGATCATGTGACTGATATGGGCACTTAGTCCATCAGGAAATATGCACTCCGCTGATCTGGCCATATCAGGGCTCACAAGCGACACCAGCCTCGAAATCTGATGAGATTCCTGATATTGACTCATCACGGCCTCACCGCCGAGGGCGCCGATGCAAAATTCTGGTGAGCTGGCCATCAAGCTGGCGAGTCGTATACGTTCTGCTGGGCCTTGTAAGCGCTGTTATGTGCTGATACCTCAATATACGACCATATGCGCCGCAGCTCCCCCACTTCGGCTGCTCCCCTTGGGACCCAATATTGGGCTCGCACTCAGGTCGGGCTCGGAAGAATGAATAAAATGAAATATATTATCAATGTATGTACGTATCAGCAAGTTACATCGCCAACCCCGATACTCGAGCGCGACGCAACAGCTCCATCACGCAACATTGTGAATGGGTTGGGAGAGCCATGAGCTGGGAGGTGTGGTCCAACAGGCGAGCACGTCCGGACGGGGGAGGGGTTGTTGGGCAGAGCGATGGGCACCAGACCTGCACGCAGCGACTGGGGGTTGCAGAGCGGCCATAGCGAACGAAGGCACAACTTGGGAATCTCGGAGATGTCTTGAAGTAAGCTTGAAGGAAGTTTTGAGACCGAAGCAGACGACTTGAGACTTGAAAGCTTGAACTTGACGACTTAAGATTTGATGCTTGACGAATTGACTCGAGAATCCGCAGATGGAGATCGATGTTGACAGCGGGCTTGATGCAGAGCGAGAGGTGGAGGCGGATCCCAGAACAGGCTTGAGGATGACGGGAATCGGCGACATTGAAGAGAAAGACTCAGGAGATGGTGGTGGTGGCGGGAGAAAAGAGACGACCATCATCAATAATGCATCAAACGATCAACAAACTCCGCAGTTGCGCACGGACCCAACACGTGCCGACTTTGATGGATAAACGCAGCACGTCGCGTCGCGTCGCCTTCCCTCAGAATTCCCTGTTATTCCCATCCCAAGACATTTGGAGCGCGGGACATTCATAATGCGGGGCTACCTTCCCTGAACACCGACATATTGCGCGACACATTCTTGTGCCATGCGTTAGCTGAAGCGCAGCACTTTGGTTGCCAGCGCTGGTTGTCTCAAGGCTGCCTCTGTTGACTTCGAATTCATCTTCACTTGCCTCGGTTCAAATCCTGACCCCGAAATCGGCCTTGTCGTCGCAGGAAAATAATATCTTTGGCAGGAGTGAGATGCCTGGCAACCTACTCATAATGGTGCACGAGCACTCACGATGCGCTACTTGACTGGTACATACTTGTGAGGAGCTCAAAAGCTGGCAACGCGCTGGTGAGGACTGGTGCCGACATGCCTGATCAAAACCAGATCCCATCAAATCATGAGCCCCACTCGGCCCAAACAGGCGACTGCAGATTTCCTGATGTCGGCGACACCGAAGAATATCGAGTGGGTTCCCCAGGCGCGCTGGGTCGTCGATGGAAAGGTGTGGACGAGCTCGGGTGTTGCTGCGGGTGAGCCTTTCCAAAAAAACACTTCTTCGTTGGTTGACAAGGCTCTAGCTTTCGTGGAGCCTCTTGCGGGAACGAAGGTAGCGCGTTACATCCGTGGTGGAATTGAGATCCCCGAGGTCACAGAGAAGGATGATCCGTTCGCGAAGTTCCACGGGCTAGTTTAACAAACAACAAACCGATGAAGAGTGTATTCGATTTGGCTGCTGTATGTACAATACACAGGATAGCCTTCAGCACTAGTATTCTCCGGGAGAGCGAACTTAAAATCAGAGTATTCAACTGAGTTGATTCCTTCAGACCCAGGAGATAGACCGTACTTCCTCAATAATCCGGAAGACGGAGGCGTTAACGCCTGTTATTTTTTTCACGAATTGTTTGTTGCTTTTTATGAGTCAAAAATCTGGACAGTCCGTCTTTAGGCACTGAAAAGGTATAAATCGATTACTTACAACTTTCTTTTTCTTTCTAAATTGCTTGCTGCCTCCAGTGGTGGCCCGTGGGTTCCTGTTGTTCCAAAATTGCCTAACCACACCTCAACGTCTACGAACGCCAGTTTTGTCCTGGAGTTAATATTTATTTTGTTTTCTACGTGAGTTTGCGTGCTTATTCAAGTTATTGTTGAACTTCTTTTCAACTTTGGACCCCGTGATCACTGTGTCGCGGTCCGCCCGTCCGGGTGACGGGCCGATGTACGCGCGTCCTCGCAGCTTCCTGCTTCAAACCTTCACGATTCGCCTGTGGCTCTTGTCCCAAATATCATGACAGATTCCGCCAGCACACCGAATTACCTTGACTCGGACCAGTTCAGTGGAATCCCGCTCGAATCCGACCCCGACATATTCACCGACCTCCTCCACGCCCTCGGCGCCCCTTCGCTCGAATTCCGTGACGTCTTGTCTATCAACACCGCCGACGTGAGTCCCGGCGCCGAGCTCGCACTCTCGCTCCCCGTGCACGCGTTCGTCCTAGTGTACACGACGACGCGGGCATATGAGGCCGGCATCCGCGCGGAGCGGCAGCATGCGCGCGAAGAGGGGCGCGGGTACGCAGGTCGCGGCGTTGGTGAGTCCGTGCTCTGGTTCGAGCAGACTATCCGTCACGCGTGCGGGTTCTTCGCCCTGCTGCACGCCGTCTCGAATCTCGGCCCCGAGGGAGACGAGTTCAAGTTTATTGGTTAGTTTCTCCGCCTCACTTCGTGGAATCACCCGCGCTGAGATGGACTGCGCATTTGGCATGGTGAACTTGAAGAAAAAGACTCCCTGCTTGCTGCGCTCCTCCACGCGGCAGTGCCCCTCGGGCCTACGGAGCGTGCCGCGGCGCTGAAGAGCTCAGAGGGAATTGCGCAGGTGTACAACCGTGCTGCACAGCGGGGGAGTAGCGCGCTGCTGCACGCCGAGGACGAAGTTCCGGGGCACTACGTCTGCTTTATCCGGTCGCCGAAGGACGGGCACATATACGAGCTCGACGGCGGAAAAAACGGGCCGGTCGACCACGACGCTTTCCTCGAGGGTGATCGGGATATGTTGAGCGGGGGATTGAAGTTGGTAAGGGAGTTTGTTGGATCGAGGATGGATCCCGCGAATCCGCACTTCCATCTTATGGCACTGGTTTCGTCGTAAAGTGAACATTCCAACATTGACGAGAATCATCCATACCAAATATAATGTACAATGCCTAAATCCAAAAGTTTCATTCAATCAGACGATCATTTCAAATCCTAGCGACGGTTGACCGTCCTGCAGTCACACAATCATCCATCTACGCAACGGGCACTCTTACGCTCATACACTAGTTCTTCTCGCCACGCCTACAATTTTACAATTAACCATCCCCCAACTCCTGCTCATCAGATGACCGTACTCGCAGCTGTCAATTTCCTCAACAACGACCTCCCTCTCAATACGAAATGGAGGACGCTCCATACACATGCAGACTAGCTTGCCGCCAGCTGTCCACGAATGCTGAGGATCGATCCACACGTACTCCCATAATCTAACGTTCCAGCCTGATTCTACACAGCTGTCGAGCCTTAAAATAAGAGGGCACTGCTTCCACTCTCTACTCGAACCACCATTCTCCTCTCTCCCAAAATCGTAGAAATCGTCCAATCGTTTTCACGATCGTTTTGTTTTCACCTATCGTTTTCGGGACCCGCTATACTTCTCCTTTTGCTTATTGTCCACATGCTCTCTAAAAATCCGAGTCTTGCGCAGGGGCATACCTTGGCCTGCCCAGCGGAATTGGACTCCTGCGACAATGTCTACAGCTCCCGGGGACTGTTTGACATCATCTGGGGATGTTTCACCACCATCTTCGCGTGCACTTGGGTCTCAGTGCACCCAAATGTGCCCCCGCCAAACCAGGGCTGACTGGAGCTCTTCTGGCAGAGGCTGAAGATGATGTTCATTGCCATCATTGCACCGGAACCCATGGTGGGCTTTGCAGCGAGGCAGCTTCTGGCTGCTCGGAGGTTCTCAACAAGTAGGTGTTTCCCATTCGGCTCGTATACCTTACTGATTTTGCATAGAGCTCAAAGTCTCCGCGACATGGATTCTTCATCATTTCCATGGATGGATTTGTGTCCCGCTCCGGCCACCATCCTATCGTCACGAAGGAACAACTCAAGAACCATGGCTATGCCTCAGCTATACAACATGTAGACGTGGAGGATATCATGGACAAGAGCAAAGGCAACACACTATCCAAAGGTGTAGTGCTCCTACAGGGAGTGTGGTTCGTCACGCAATGTCTGGCTCGTGTACACCAATATCTTCCAGTAACCGAGCTCGAAGTCGCCACCCTGGTGTTTGCCGTCATCAACACCTTCATCTGGTCCCTTTGGTGGGCAAAGCCTCTCGATGTCGAGAAGCCCATCTTGGTCGGACCGACAAAAGAGCTCGAAGCCTGAACCTACAATCAGTCGTGGTTGGATAGGGTCTTGGGAGTATTAGATGGGGATTATTCCCCACACCTTTTTGGTGCCCACTGTTCACTCGCGTCGCGAACACCACGTCGTCCACGTGATGGCGTCGCATCTAGGCCCTTCCAGTGCTACGTTCCACTTCCTGTTTTCGGCAAGTTTTCGGCATTTCCCAATGCGTCCTTCCTCTCCACTCTCATCTTCTACCAGCTTCTACCAGCGTTCGGGTGCTATGCTGCGGGCCGCCTCCTCCAGACGGAGCTTCAGTGGCAGGTCGATGATTCATGTATTATTCGAGCTCCCCGCCGCTAGCTCAATCGACCACGGCTACTGTAGTCCCAAGTCTGCGTATTTCTTCACTCTTGATTATTATTCGCGACTTTGGGAACCGCGTCCGAAAACTTTTTCATCTTATTCTAGTTCTGTTTCTCAAGCCTACGGATGCACGGGCCCCAGGAGGTCTTCCACCTCTTCAGCCTCATGTGCGCCGTTCAAGCTTGCTGTCCAGGTATTCCCAAGGTATTTCTGCCTATTCGAACCTTCATTCCTGTCGGAGGAAAAGGAAACTCGGAAGCTGCCTGTAGCACCAATCGCCGGACCATGTTGCGCATGTGACGTTCTGCGGCTTCCGCGAGCTCAAATTGACTCAAATGACCTGTGGTGCATCGCTCGGAGGCTTTCAGAACCCCCATCGTGCTTGGCTTTCTAGGCGGCAGCATTGAGTCTGCGCTGAGAACTTCGGAAGAGACCTAGTTATTTCACCACACATCGCCGAGCTTTGGGCGTGGAGCAGGTATATAATTCTCCTGTCCGATTCCACTCCACATACGGAACTGTAAGTCCAGTATGCTCTTCAGAATATTCGTTGCGCTGTGCGTCTCGACGAGCATGGTGGTGGCACAAAGCCAAGAGTGGGGACAATGTACGTCCGTCGGTGCTGAAGACTTGCTCCTGTCGTTGACTCATTGCATTGCTGATCCTTAGGCGGCGGTATGGGCTGGACGGGCGGTACCTCGATCGTTAACTGAGCAAAAAAATTGTTGCTTATTGTCAATGCTTAATCTTCTAGCTACGACCTGTGTGTCGGGAACGGTCTGCACTGTCCTGAATCCCTATTACTCGCAGGTTCACATTTTGTTCCTGCAGCATTCCCTGCTTCTAACAATTCCTTCCTTCCTACCTAGTGTCTTCCTGGTACAGCGACCACTACCACCATCGCCACAACAACAACGGCAACGCCCACAACGACCGTCTCGACGCCCACGGGCACGAGCTCCGCGCCCGCCTCGACGTCCACCACGGGCCTCAACATCCGCCTCCTCCCTCTCGGGGATTCGATCACCTTTGGGCTCGAGAGCACCGACGGCAACGGCTACCGCAACACGCTCCACAATTTGCTGCAGACCGGGAACACGCTCGACTTTATCGGGTCGCTCAAGTCAGGCACAATGGTGGATAATGATAATGAGGGCCATTCGGGCGCTACGATCGCGCAGATTGCGACGTTCGCGAACAACTCGCTGGCCCTGCCGGCGCGTCCTAACGTGGGTGTCTTCTACTTCCCGAAAAACGACAGACAGTTTTAACCGTTGAATCCAATGCAACACAGGTCGTCCTTCTAATGGCGGGCACGAACGACGTCTTCGGGGGAAGCATATCGACCGCGCCCTCCCGGCTCTCGAGCCTCATCGACCAGATCTTCAAGGCGTGCCCCGACACCGCACTCGTCGTCGCCACCCTCACGCCCCTGCCCTCGGGCCAGGCGGCCGTGGACACGTACAACGCGGCGATCACGCAGCTCGTGAACAACCGCACGGCCACGGGGCAGCACATTCTGCTCGCGAGCATGGCGGCGGTGCTGTCGACGGACCTGGCGGACGGGGTGCACCCGACGAACGCGGGGTACGTGAAGATGGCAAATGCGTGGTTCCCGGTTGTGCAGCAGGCGATGAAGAATGGGTGGATTGGGGCGCCGGTGCAGGTATAAGGAGAAGGGTGTATAGGAAAGTAAACAAAACAAATGTACATGTAGCATTGCGGTTGAAGGAAATTTTGGATCGTTACGCGTGAGCCAATATTTCGGACCGTTCGAATTCGATGCTTCATTTATTTTGAATTTCTTGCGATATGAGCCTCCTCATAGTAATAACGAGTTCATTCAATACGTCCCCGACATTAACGCTCAATTTTATGATAGCGCCGTATCCTTGCCGCGGCGGTGAAGGTGCGGGTAGTGGTTGAAGTTGTAGGAAACTAAAGAACTGTAGCGTTGTGTTGAAGTGCTAGTAGCAGTTGTGCACTGTCAGAGCCAGGGGGGTACATACATACGCGTGTTGGGTTGTTGGTTGACTATTGAATCACACAACAAACTTGGATCCGATTCGAAACTAACCTGTCAATCAACGTTGCATCACCGAGTCTAATACTTTGTTTTGAATTACGGCCGGGCGGCTCTGCATGATAGAGCTACCGTCATGAATCATGTTGTGTCGAACGTTAGCCTCCTAATATGAATTTAAATAACGAGAAAGTTTGGTGTCATCGGAGTCCGACATCAACGCTCGATTTTACAGTCGCGCCGTGCCCCTCGCTCGTCGTACGCTTTGAAATTCAACTGAATCAGTCCCGTCGGCGCATCACTCACCTCGATTTACCTCGATCACTCCACTGGCTGTTTCGGCCCTGAGGGATCGTTCAGAACGGTTCTCTTCGCCGGGAGGATCAAAATCAAACATACCAACCAACATAGCAATGTCGCATCCGGAACCCACGTAATACGCATTGGAGCATGTCCCGAGACGTAAGCGGTGGTTTGAACGTACTCGGTTAGTCAGATGGCGATCAAGTAGCGAGTAAGGAAATATTAAGTTGGCGATTCCCATCGGCGCCGGATCGATAGACATCTGGATATCTGCAACGCCAGCGAGTGGATGTCTTGCCAAGCGCCAGAAACTGGTGGCTTGGCGGGTGAGAACGCGAGGGATGTAAGCCGGACTCGAAGGATGTAGGGATGTAGTCGGGTATTCAATGGATGGATGCAATCCTCAATCGATTATCGCTGAGGGACTTGGAACGAACTGAAATTCTTGTCTGTTGCCTTCGGGGTATTGTACACATACATGCCATTTCATATCCTCCTTGCTATATCCTCCATCCAGTCCTGCAGCGTATCCTCCACTCGTGCGGCGCATCCTCCACTTGTGCGTGCGGCGCACCCGAGACTGAGGCCATGGATTCACCACGCACATCCACGGACGCCTACGCCAGCCCATGGATGCTCGCAAACTGGTCGTCCCCGCTCGAGACCTCGGGGAGCTCGATAATGCTGCGGACCTGCCGCGCAAGCTTGGCGCCGGCGAGATGCTCGAGGAAGGCGAGCGCCATGTCGCTCCCTGGTGGCAACTCGGTGTATCAGTGATAAGCGGGGAATAAGAAGAGGATTGCGCACCGGCAGAGACGCCGGAGCTGGTCCAGACGTTCCCGTCGACAACCCAGCGGGCCTTGGGCACCCACTCGATGTCGCGCGCCTTTGATGCCGTTTCCTGGGGGCACAAGTGAGAAGATGGAGATGTAAGTAAGAGGCGACGCACGGTGATGAGGTGGTAAAAAGCCTTGTTCGTAGTGGCGCGGCGGCCGGAGAGCACGCCCGCGAGCGCAAGCTGGAGCGCGCCGCTGCACACGGAAAGGATGTACTTTGCCTTGGGCGCCTGCGCGCGGATGAAGTCGATCTCCTCGGGCGGCGTGCGGTCGAAGCCCGTGAAGGCGTGCGGGCGCGGGCCCGCGGGGACCCAGATGATGTCGAATTGCTGCCCGCTCGCGGTGACCTCTGCGTAGGTCTTTGTTGGGTTGAAGGTCGCGGAGGCGAGGCCGGCGGCGGAGACGATTGGGTCCATCGTGGGCGCGAGGTACTCGAAGACGACGCGGAAGGGGACGTCGACGGCCTCGAAGCCCGGTCCTGGGTTATCTGCGTCGTTGATCCCGGCGAGGATCTCGATGGGCTGGACGAAGCTGGGGGGTGTGAGATAGGGTGGGGGTCGCGGGTCGCGGATACGCACTCGGAGAGGGTTACCTCGTTGGAGATGCAGACGGCGACGGTGAGTACGTTGGCCATGGGAGACGAGAGCGAGTACAAAATGCGCTCACATGACCTGATTGCCGGCCGAACCATCTAGAAAGATAACTGATAAGATAACCAAGCGCACGAAAAGACGATTCATTTCAGCCAGTACAAGAAGGGAGTCGCAGTCACGTCGAATTTTCTAATTTGATTGTATCATACCCGTGCAGTACCAACATACACCGAGTCAGACCATCTGAACGGCTGTGAACTTTTCCTCGAATCTTGGCAAGTTATCTTGCTACCGCCTTGTAGATTAATGCCTGAAATCAGGGGGCTTGATACTTACGTGCAATCTTTTGCCTCCCTTCACCATTGTACAAATACATGGTTGATCCAAAGATGCTGAAAATAAATAAAATGGCTATTGTCGCGACCTACTCGTCCAAATTTGCCGTACGCACAGCTACCGGAGAGTACCGGACATTGTGCAGGCCGTTTACTTACTCTATTTCTCTTCCTCGAAGCTTGATGCCAGAGGTTTTTCTTGTACCCAGATGAGTCTCTCACTCTTCGGAGTCTCTCCGAGTCTACAACGGACATCACATACTTGGTTCGATTGAGATGAATCCTCGAATCACCTCAACCCGCAGTGCTTCGAAAGCTTCTGAATGTTGATAGGCTAGAACTGGTGTCGTGCTCCAATCATATCCTCCAGGTTACCAAGCACTAAATCTCATGGTTCCGACAGCCTTGAAATATTGCTGCAATCCACAATTTGGGCTCGATCTTTCTTTCATGGTCAAATCTCGACACCGCTTCTGCTTCGTCTGCGGAACACTACTTCTATTCCTGATCCTAAGGCCCTGAGGTTCCACGGTAATACTAAAGAATTTTCATGACATTCCGGCCTCCAGAGCACAGAAATAGGGAGCCAGACAGACTGGCATTCAGGATCACAATGATTAGCCAATTTATAAGTGTTGTTTTTTTTTGACAAAGGACCGAAAGTCGACAAAGGGTCGGTATCAGTAGATAGGTGTAAAATATAGTCAGAGGCAGTGAAAGCTGTCAATACTTAGCTGTCAATCTATCTGTCTGTAGACAACCTCTTGATGATCATTTACATCTTGACACCTTATCCGAGAGTTGATATAAAGACGGCCATAATTGTACCGCAAAGTCACCCGCCCCATATACATTTCCTGCATTTCACCTTCAGTTGTAACTAGCATGCTCAAAAAAATGTGGGTCTTTCTGTGGTCCAGGCTAGAGCAGTGTACTGATTTGCTTCTTGCAACTAGTATCCATCTCCACAGTACGTCTCTTCTTGATAATTGTGTCCAACTTTTCAGTCCTTTGCCATAGATATCCAGCTCAAATCTGAGCCTGATCAGCATAAGGATCTGCCACTGGACATGCAAATGTCTGCTCAACTCATAATTGATGGCAATATATTCCTGCAAACTATCCCAGTTGGGTCGGAGCAGTTTCAGAATTCTTGGAAATTGAGGCTTGACTGTAATGTGTGCGTAACCCTGTGCCTCCACCCATTCATGAGGATGACCTTCCTTTCCATCACAGCCCATTGTCTGGTCCTACCTTCTCAGTAGCAATCCTGTGCATTAGTGAAACCCAAGGCACCAGGCTTCTTGGCTCTGTTGAAATTGGGAGAAGCAAAGCTCTGGCATCTGTGGAACAGAAAAGTGGTAGGTGTAGTTTACTTACCCTACAAGTGAACCCTTATGGGATTACAATGCAGATTTTCAGACTCGGCTCAAGAAAGTGAACCCTGATGGCCCCTCCATTGAGTTCAGTGCCGACTTTACCATTTCCGGATCAACCAAAGAGCCTTTTGGATGGGATGGGATTGATATCACACAAATTCAAAGTAAGATACCTTTACGTAATATGGTCTTATATCCTGAGTTTTCTGCAGTTGACAAGCTTGATAGCTCAATTATTGTGGCCCGCCTGGAGAGCTTAATGGATGATGCTACCAGTGGCATGAACAGCCCAACAGAGTTCCTGGATATATCAGTGATGCACGAGAGCATTCTACTCCTTTCCAGCACAAATAAGAGCAGGGCTCGGTTCCTCAATATGTTGGGGGATGTCTGTTTTGAGTCTTATGAGAAAGGACAAGGAATCAACAACCTCAACCAAGCAGTCTGTGCCTATGGTGATGCCATGCGGGATAACCCAGAAGATGCCAAATACTGTGGGGATCTTGGGGTCGCATTCAAACATCGTTTTGAACAGCTTGGGGATCTCAGTGACATTAACAAGTCACTGATTACCCTCCAAAGAGCAGTAAATCTCAGTTCGGACAATGATCCAAACAAAGTTGTATTCTTGAATAATTTTGGAAATTCCCTATGTTGTCGTTTCCAGCGGCTCGGGGATCTTGGTGACATCAGCAAATCGGTGCTGGTGTTCCAACAGGCACTGAAACTAACTCCAGATGGCAAACCAGGAAAGAATTTATACTTACAGAACCTTGGGAATTCCCTGCTCTGTCGCTTTATGCAGCTTGGGGACCTCAATGATATGAATGAGTCTGTGATGATGCTCCAACAGGCTGTGGCACTCACTCCAGACAATGACCCAAGGAAATCTAGACAATACACCAGCATTGGAAGTGCCCTGCTCTCTTGCTTTCAGCGTCTTGGGAACCTTGTTGATCTCAATGAATCAGTGACAATGCACCAACAGGCAGTGAATCTCACTCCATAAAGTGACCCAGAGAAACCTGGATGGTTGCACAACCTTGGAAAGTCTCTGCAGTGTCGTTTTGAGCACCTCGGAGACCTTGGTGATATCAATAAATCGGTGTTGATGTTCCAACAGGCTGTGAAACTTACCCCAAACAACCACCCAAACAAACCAATGTTCTTCAACAGCCTTGGGGACTCCCTGTGGTGTCGCTTCAAGCAGCTTGGGGACCTCAGTGATTTGAATAAGTCTGTGATGCTCCTTCAACAGGCTGTGGATCTCACTCCAGAGGACCACTCCAGCAAATGTAGGAGGTTGACCAACCTTGGGAAATCCCTAGTGGCTCGCTTTGAACACCTCGGAAACATCAGTGACATCAACAAGTCAGTGTTGATATTCCAACAGGCTGTGCAACTCACTCCAGAAGACAATCCCAACAAACCAGTGTGGTTCACTTGCCTTGGGAATTCTCTACTTTCTCGGTTCGAGTGACTCGGGGATCTTGGGGATCTTAATGAGTCTGTAATGATGTTCCAAAAGTCTGTGGAACTCAACCCAAATGGCAATCTGAACACACCTGGCTATTTAAACAACCTTGGATGTGCACTTTTCCATCGTTTCACACAGCTTGGGGACATTAGCGACATCAATAAAGCAGTGCTGATGGACGAACAAGCTTTAAAGTTAACCCCAGATAGCCACCCTAACAAACCCAGGGGGTTCAAAAGCCTTGGGATTTCCTTGCTGTGTCGCTTTGAGCAGCTTGGGATCTCAGTGACATCAACAAATCAGTATTGATGTTCCAACAGACTATCACACTCACCCCAGATGGCCACCCAGACACAGCTGCATTATTAAGCAGCCTCGGGAATTCCCTAGTGGATCGTTTTGAAAGACTTGGTGACCTCAGTGACATCCATGACTCTGTGTTGATGTTGCAACAGGCTGTTAAACTTACTCCAGACAAGCACCCAGTCAAACCACTGTTGTTGAACAACCTTGGGACTGCCCTTTCCTATCACTTTGAGCGGCTTCGGGACATCAGTGACATCAATGAGGCCATTTTGGTGACCCAACAGGGTGTAAAACTCAGTCCAGATGGCCACCCAGACAAACCCAAATTGTTAACCAATCTTGGTCGTGCCTTGCTCTATCACTTTGAGCAACTGGGGGACTTGGAGGACATCAACAAATCTGTGACAATGTTGCAAAAGGCTTTAGAACTTACTCCAGACAGCCACAAAGCCAAATCTGCATCCCTGAACAACCTGGGGAATTCCCTCACACGCCGCTTTCAGCAGCTTGGGAACATCAGTGACATTAATGAGCCAGTGTTGATGTTTCAACAGGCCATGAAGCTCACTCCAGATGGACACCCTGACAAAGCTGCATGGGTAACTAACCTTGGCAGCTCCCTTTTCTGTCGCTTCCAGCAGTTACAGAATCCAGATGATCATGATCATATGATTAGCCATTATATGTCTGCTGCGTGCTCAAGCACTGGACCTGCCATTGTGCGATTTCATGCAGCTTCAATGTGGGCCAAACATGCTCAAAGTGTTCAACATCCATCCCTCCTCCATGCTTATTCTATAGCTCTAGGGCTCCTGCCTGACCTTGCATGGCTTGGATTGTCCATCAGTGACCGTCATCATCACATTCTGAGGGCTAGTTGGGTGGTTAGGGCTGCTGCTGCAGCTGCCATAACTGCTGATCAGTATCCCAAGGCAGTGGAGTGGCTTGAGCAGGGCCGTTCTGTTATCTGGGGCCAGTTGCTCAATCTTCGCACACCTATAGATGCTCTCAAGGAAACATATCCTGTCCTTGCTGAAAAGCTCTTATCCCTCTCCATGCAGTTGGAAGGGGCTGGAACTTGCAATCACTCTCCATACATAAAGTCTTTGAATGAGCAGCCAGGAACACTTCAGGCAACTGCACAGCAATATCATGAGAATGCCCATGCCCGGGACATGCTCTTGAAGGAGATTCGAGAATTAGATGGGTTTGAGAAGTTCCTGTTGCCAAAGACAATATCTGAGCTTTCGCTTGCAGCTGAAGGGGGCCCTGTCGTCATTCTAAACATCAGTGAATCCAGATCTGATGCTCTGATACTCATGCCTGGCCTCACAGACAATGTCTTGCATATCTCATTACTTGACTTCACAATTGAGGAGGCCCGGAATTTAGTAGAATCCCTAACAACCTTGGTGCATACCATGGGGCGGGGTGAAAGGCTGAGCATGCAGCGTGAAGGACATGTACATTTTCAAATATCCTCTCCAAACTATGGGTCTGTATTGCCAAGCCTGTTTTAGATGGACTTGGAATCACAGTAAGCCATTTCCACCCTCATCCACAATGTCACTAACTGTAATATAGACTCCATCAAAGGAGAATCTACAACGAATCTGGTGGTGTCCAACAGGACTCCTTTCTTTTCTTCCAATCCATGCTGCAGGTGTCTATGGGGACAATGAAACTTTCGGTTCCAAGCTCTCTGACTTTGTCATTTCATCCTATGCACCATCATTGACTGCCTTGATCCAAGGCTTTCGAGCCAAATCCCTTTCACCTGAAGGACTCCAATTGCTAGCTGTTGCTCAATCATCTGCAGTTGGACAGGCTTACATCCCCGGAACACATGAGGAACTTGATCACATTGAACGGCTTGCCCTTGCTAGTGGTAATACTTCTGTTCTGCAATTAGAGCAGGATGCAGCAACTGTGGAGAGTGTACAGCAAGGAATGAAGGACTCTCGTTGGGTGCACTTTGCTTGCCATGGCCTGCAGCACATGTCTAATCCAACTGAGAGTGCACTTCTTCTTGCCAGAAGCTCATAGTTGACCCTCTCAAGCATCATCAAGCTCTCGCTTCCCCATGCCAATTTCGCCTTCCTATCTGCCTGTCAAACTGCCACCGGAGCCCTGAATCTTGAAGAGGAATCAGTTCATCTTGCTGCTGGTATGTTAGTGGCAGGTTATCAGGGTGTCATTGCAACAATGTGGTCAATCATGGATAATGATGCTCCCCAAGTTGCTGCAGATGTTTATGAGCATCTTTTTAAAACTTCCCCTCCAGATCCAACTCGGGCTGCTGAAGCACTTCATCTGGCTGTCACAAAGCTTCGAGAAGAATCTGGCAGAAAGAAATCCTTCTTCCACTGGGTACCATTCATCCATGTTGGAGTTTAACACAGTTTTAAGCCAGGCATTTAGTAATCGTTTGGTATGGTAGCAGTAGTAGCATGTACTAACTCCCCACGGTTGTATAATATATCCAAACCCAAATGTGCACGTGGTTGAATTTTGGTTGAATTCAAAACAAGTTCAAATCAGCTGGAGAGAATACAATAAATCACAGGCCCAAATTTAGTAACATTAGCCATCTAATTGCCGTATACGACGGCTGCCAGTGTAACCGAGAGCCCGGCCACTGTAAGTACGGGTCGCTTTTAGTTCTGTCCTTCCAAATTTGATGCTGGCAGAGGCTTCCACAAGGCTTCCCGCACAGAAACATTATAGCTAAGTACGTATCTAGTCACAAAGAAAAAACAGTATCTCGTCCAGGTCTTTCTCAGGTCTGTGTAAGCCGGCGCACCCGAGTATCTGCGTACAGGTCAAAATTGGAAATGCGAACTTTCACCCGGCATTTGCCGCCCCTTGCTGGCCGTCACACCAGTCACATTTCCATCACTGCCACCAACTGGCAACCACAATGTCGTCCGAACTCGACGACGAGCTCCTCGAGCTCGTGGGAGGCGGGTCCTCTGACAAGGAGAAGCCCCGCAAGCGCCACCGCGACCCTTCCTCCTCCGCCACCGGCAAGCCCAAAAAATCGTCAAAGAAGCGCAAGCTCGCCGAGTGAGTATGCCTACGCATACCCTGCTGTTTCCGTCGGTTTTATACCGTGTACCGTGCTAGCTCCGACAATGACCCGGAGAGCGAGGAGGGCGATGAGGACGAGCTCTACCCCCTCGAGGGCAAATACCTCAACGAGGAGGACCGCGAAGAGTGAGTGCCTTGCGCCCCTCTGTGTGTGGCGCGTTGAATGGTGTGTGTTAGGTTGCTCGGGAAGACGGAGATCGAGCGCGAGGAGATCCTCGCGGCGCGCCTGGACGAGATGGAGCGCATCCGCGACCGGAAGCACGTCGACAAGCTGCGTGCCCAGCAGCTCGCTGGCGTCGCGGCCGTGGAGAGCGACGCTCTCAAGCGTACGTCGCATCCTTCGTGTACCCCACCGTGCTGCGCTTACTGCTCTGCTGTCCAGGCCCTGCGCGCGCCACGGCGAAAGACAAGACGAAGGACCGGACGCTCAACGCTCTCAAGGCCAAGCGGAAGGCCAAGGACGAGAAGAAGCGGGTGAGTCTCTCCCTTACCCTCCCCCTCCACCTCCTCGTCCTCCCTTCCCAGACTGACGCACACGCCTGCAGACGCGCGGCGCCTCCCCGAAGCAGCGCTCGTCCTCGCCGATGGACATGGAGATGTCCGACGAAGACTCCTCTGACTCGGAGGACGGGCAGATCAGCAAGCTCGACCAGGAGGACGAGCGGCTGTTCGGCAAGCTAAACCAGCCCAAGGCCGCTGCTGGCGCCGCCGCAAAGGAGCCGGTGCTGGACCAGACGCTGTCGCTCGAAGTCCTGCAGAAGATCGTGCTCACGCGCGAGGCGCTTGTGAAGCACTCCGTGTCGCCGTGGTTTGAAAAGATCATCACCGGTGCGTCGTGTGCCCTGCGCTAGCGCCACGCCGTAGAACTAATTCGTGCTTTGTGCGCGCAGGGGCGTGGGTGCGCTACCTCATCGGGCAGGACGAGAGCCGGCGGGTGTATCGCATCTGCGAAATAAAAGGTTCGTCCCCCCTCCCCTTCCCTACCCTTTCCCGCCCCACGCGCATTAACGCTAACTAACGAGCAGGCCTCTCCCCCGCGACAAAACCATACAACATCACCCCCGAGCGGGTGATGCACCAGGTGTTCGAGCTCAAGCACGGGCGCGCGGAGAAGGCCTGGCAGATGGACCGCACCTCAAACGAGCCGCCTACCTTGGACGAATTCAAGCGGTTGGCAGACACGTGCAAGGGCGAGAAAATCGAGCTCCCGACCCGGAAGGACGTCGACGAGCGGTACAAGGAGATGCAGGAGCTCATCGCGCGGCCTATCACCGAGGTTTGTTTTCCCCCCTCTCGCTACAACCCCAACCCCAATCCCCTCGCTGACGCCCCGCATGTAGACGGATATCACCGACATGATCGCACGCAAGAAGCAGCTCGCCACGCCCACGGGCGGCCCCGCCCCCCTGGGCGTCGCCGAGCGCTCGCGCCTGCAGGCCCAGCGCACCCTCGCGCAGCGCCGCCAAGACTACGCCGAGGTTGCGGTCATCGACGCGCAGCTCGCCGCCGCGTCCCTCCTCTCATCCTCCGGTGCAGATGGTGAGAAGGGTAGGCGCGAGGACGAGGACGACCCGCTCGCGAGAGTGAATCAGCGCAATAGGCGCGCGAATATGGAGGCGGTGCGCCGCGCCGAAATACTCGATGCGGAGCGGAAGAGGAGGGAGCGTAAGCTTGGGACGGACGCGGGCGCGAATGGAGTGGTGGATCCGAGTGCGAGGTTGAGAACTGTGCCGCGGTTGTTTGAGAGTAAGACGCCCACTTCCAGGTATGTTTGCGTCCTTTCCTTCCTTCCTTTCTTCCTTCTCGAATTTGCTGCCACACCCTTTTGTTCGTCTTTCTGTGGTGGAGGGGCTGACGTGTATTGTATCGTAGGCCAGGGACGCCGGTCGTCGTGCCGCCGAAGACGGGAACGTCACCCGCGCCTGTGGCGAAGGCGCCGGCGAATGGGAATGGGAATGGGGCGCCCGCGAAGACATTCGAGGCGGCGATTATCGAGTCGATCGAGGTCGACCTTGGGGACTTTTAGCCTTTAGGTGGCAGGTCGACCTCGACGACTGCGCCTCGATGTTCGGGGGCTTGGGGCTCGGATTTTGGGCCTGAGTTTCCTGGTAGGTAGTTTCTGACACCCGGGTAGTGTTCTGTTCTGTTCTGCGTTCCTTTGCTGTGGAATATTATATAAAACAAGTAGCATCGCATCATGTAGATTCATCCATCCATTTGTCCTCCCTTTTCTTACCGTTTTTGATGTGAATTGGTATCGTGCTCGAGGGCCTCAGGGGGTAATTATTGTATTGCGTGTGTATAATAGTGTGTAGCAAGTAGAAGAGCCAATGAATGGATTTGTTCGTTGTCTGCGTTTTGCAGTGGGAAGGAAACACCGACGCAAGAATGGAATATAGGGCACGGCCCCGCTTCGAGGAGAGGAGCGCCGGCCTCGGAGACACGCCTGCGCATCTCACTCCAATCGCGCACTTGCGACTCGATAGTCCCCCGACTCCAACTCCCCGCGACCGGCTGAGGGACCTGACTTCGATAGGCCTCCCCTTCCTCGCTCAAACGCGGTCAGCCAATGCCTGCTTCAATATCGGCTGAACTGGGAATTCCGGTCTCCTCGCGTTTCGCGTCTGCGTCTGGTTGGGGCATCGGTGATGCTAAGGCAGCCGAGTGCTGGACGGGAAGTACGGCGGGAAGATGTGTGTATTGCTTGTTGACGACAACGCACGATGTGAGCGCGGTCTGTAACAAGCGAGGAACGAGCTCGTATTGTTATAGTGTCTGTCTAGAGAGACTAAGCGCGGTCCCAGAAGCGAAGGAAAGAAGAACGCCGACGCCGAACGAATGAATGGCATACAGGCCACGGCTCGCATCGACGAGGGCGCGTTCTCGGATATGGTTGGGGCGTGGTCGTAGTGGCATACAAGCACAGCGGGATGATATTCTGAATTCCGGGCTGGTGAAGAAAAGTGTCTGCCCGAGTGCGTTCTGCGCGCTCATATCGCTGCCCTGCGAGATTGGTACCGCCTCTGCAGTCTGCGGCTGCGGGTGGGACATTGGTGGTGACAGGGATGAAGACGACCATGTACAAGACATCAAGAGGCGAAGAAGAGTGGGCACATTCGGTGATTGAGATCATCGTCGTGGCGTCTTACGCAGCCCAGTGAACGCGATATCGGTCGTTCTCCAGTCAGCGACTGGGATACCCCATGCGCGATGGTACGTTTGCTGTCTCGCGAGTCTCGTTTGATCTCGAGAATCGACACTAAACGGGCGCGTTATCGCTGGGACTAATAGAGCTCGGAATTTGTCGGCACTAGCGTGTTAATTCCAGCCAACGTGTATAGATACAATTGGGTCGCGTTTTTAAGTACAGTTCACTGATGTCTTTTACTGCATCAGCACACTGCCAGAGACGGAGGAAAAACACCGACACACCAAATGGAATGCGAGGCCACTCGCTCAATCATCCCCCCGATCTAAAAACCCGACGCCCCCATTCCGCACCTTGCCCACGAAGCTCTCGTACCATTTGACAATGAGAGTCATCGGGACGGCGACGTCGGCAGAGACGGCCCCGCCCGTGAACCCTGCGACGTAGTTGAAGAGATGCTTCACAATGCGCTCCGCGAGCAGCGTCGCGTCGCGCAGCGGCTCTGACTTCGCTACCGTGGTGGGCAGTTGCGGCGCGATGTCCGCGAGGCGCTCGATCGAGAGCCCGAGGATCGCCGTCACCTCTTCCGCGGGCGCTTGTGGGTACGCGGAGAACGCGGTGTGCGTGGCGCCCGCCTGCGCGGCGGTGAACGTCCCCCGGAGCCGGAATATCGCGGACGGCTTTTCGTTCGACAGCCTGGGCTTGGTGTGAATGAAATCCAGAATAGAAGGACTGGCGCGGGACGCACATTCCGAGGAGCTGGAAGCCTTTGCCGGGCCAATAGAAGTGTACTGTGCATCCGTAGCCCTCGGGAAACGGAACTAGACTCGAGGAGAAGCAACTCAGGCGCGGTTCCAGGCGAAAAGCCACGAATAATACTCACCTGTTCCCAGGAGAAAGACGCAGATGTGGTTGATCGAGCTGGCAGCAGGGAGCTCAAATAACGCGTGGGTTTCATCGACCTGCTGGAGGTTCGTTTGGAGGAGGCGGCCCGCAACGCAGCAACCGAACATGCTGCTCAAATGCTGCTAGTGGAGAGAAGATGCACTGCTCAAAATGGAAGGGCCTAGAACATCCGACGCCATCACGTGAACAACAGAGCGTGTTTGCTCAGAATTCAAAAAGGTAATTTGGTTCGTGACGCGGCAGTGAAAAGAAAAAGGGACTTTATGAAGATTGATATACAGTATTCAAAACACACTATGAATTCCTTTACAGCAGCGCTCCTCCGAACAACTATGCCCTCTTTTTCCTCCAACCCACGTCGAGTCATTTAAATTTCCATTGATTCTGTCACTGGTGGCATTTTTTTCGAAACCAACTCATGGCACTATGCGACTTGATTCAAGTATACATGAAATCGGTCAAAGTGATATAGATGTGTTTGCAGTCGGCTTTGGTATAGTGATCGTGGTTGGCGACTGGGTCGAAAACCACATCTTCCCGGCCGCCCACTGTAAGGTTGAGGCAAAGAGCAAAGAGGTCATTGTGGCCGTCGACACCCAGCACATTTGGGGCGCCCGGTCCGAGGGGGCTACGCATCGTGCAGTACGGCCCGGAGGCGGGGCCAGGATATTGGATCGTAATAAAAGTCGGCGATTCGCCGCGTACAACGGCGAGTGAATTGGATATCAAGTATGGTTGAGAATCTGAAATGCCCTGGATTCCGCCATCTTTCAGGACCGAATTGAAGTCGAGAACTCCTTCTTTCGTCTAGGGACCGCGTTATCTTATAGCTTCTAAAATATTTCAAGGAAACATACGGAAAGTATAGACCAGGTAACTTTTGGAAGAGTGTTCACCCCGTAGATATGGAGCGGAACAGAAGTGAGACCTGCTTTCAGATTGAAGGACACGGCCTGAAGAGTGAACGGTTTCTCCCATGTCTTCGATAGACAGTCGCTGGAAGGAGGGTTGTGCACATTCGTAAGAGACTACATAGGAGAAGGACATACGCCTGGGTTTGGACGGTTGGTGGAAGAGCTTTCGACTGTAGTACCTTCCCGCTGACCTGGATACGAAATAAGTATCGCATTCCCACAACTCTGGAAGAGAGCGAATTTCTCTTTTGCCGCCGCAAGTGGCGATTTCACTCACTGGGTGATAAGAGATGGATTCCTCTTGGTCGCCGTTTTGAACTTGATCTCGCCTGGGGAAGGAGCTGACGACCGCCAGGGTGGCAAAGCAAGCAACAGCAAGGCCGAGAAGAGCGCTGAATTTCATGGTTGTAAATCTGAATGGGACTGAGAGAGGACGCTAAAAACAGGCCATTTTATAGGAAACGAAGTGAGTGAAGCGATAGACGTGCAGGATCGCATCGGGTCACAAAGCAGCTAGAACAGTAGGGAGCAACAATTGGTAGTATAGGACGCGCACACTAGTGTGCAGGTCTCTGTTTCCGCGGATATTACTTTCCTCTCCGAGTAGTGTGCTCTGCCAAGGACCACGCGAATATAATAACCCCTCACCATCGAAAAAGCAGAGTCGGTAGCTCTGCTGGGAGTGTCTGCGAGGAAACGCGGGAGGCCGGCTGCTAGGTGGTCAACATTCGTCTCGAAGCCCATGACGCGGCTCGGCCTTCCTCGCTTGCCCAATTGTTCCATTCCGTATGCCACCATCTAGGCTCCCGTCGACAGACGCAGCCGCACTAGATGTTAACGCATCGTCTATTCAAAAGAAAATATTAGCTGACAGGGAAAATTCAGTGTCCATTCAAACTGTCATAGCTGGCATTGGCAATGAAGGCTCGCGGAGCTACTTTCTTACTGAGCGCCATGCATCATGCCCTGAAGTGAATTATGGTGATTTCAAATCATCGGATGGCGGAGTAGATTTTGATTTTCTCGGGAGCTGATTGTCGGGGAACTTGCCATTTACGCCTTGGATCACCGTTGGACGCGGCCTATGGCAAAAATCGACGCGAAATCATGCTGCCTGTGATTTACGACAGCCGCACTACAAGCAATGTACGTACTGCAATATGCAGTCCATTTCTCGGCAATCACCCAACATCTCCATATATGGGAGTCCGGCGAATGCCGAACGTGAGTCTATCGCCTATTTGGGCTTCAAAACGTCGCCACCACCGCCACTCGTTCAGTTCACGATTTTCCGTCACCGGTTCACCCGTCACCTTAATATTCAGTCCATGACAGGGGGGATTTAACATGCGCGAGTCTCGGGGAGCTACGGTCTTACTGAAAGTATAAAGTGGCACAGCGGCGCCCCAGGCAAATCCATGGCCCCGATTGCAACTGTAGCGGTCGTAGTTCACCCCGAGGATCTACGGGCCCTGTATGAAGGCTTCGCGTCCGAGTCTCCCTCCAAGGCATCCCGAGACGATGTTCTGCTACACGAGGCCTGCCTTGCGATGCTGCACCTGGCCTGGATTGTGACAGTCCGACGCTGGGCGGGCAGCGAGATCTGCATTGACGGCAACTATTATGAGGGTGCCTGCTACGTGGGTGAGCGCGGGACGCTGATCAAGTTGGATCCCGAGGACAGCCTGCAGGAGCTTGTCCATCAGCTCTCCAGCGCCATGGCCGCCACCAATGCGCCGTGTGCGTCGCACCAGGTCTCCAGCCGGAGTCTTGGCAACTACAGCACCACAATCTGCCTCCCGGGGATTCCGAGACCGAGCCAGAAATACCAAGCCCTGGAGAAACTGCCGCAGGTGTGTGAGATGATCTGCTCGAACTGTCTCTCTCCAACTATTCGCCACAGACCAGTCTTCGTCTTGATTTCTCCCCATTATCGGAGACCACCGATCAATGGTTGATGCATCTGCACTGGGAGGAATCCGAAGAGCCGTCCTTGACGCCCGCCATGGCCGCAAGCCTGTTGCACAGTTTCAACCAGGCGCTGACGTCGATTGCGGAATCCCCAGCTCAGTCCGTCGATGTCGTCGACATTTTCTCCGAGCATCATCTGGCCCAGATCAGCGAGTTCACCAAGGACATCTCCCCCTTCAACAACACGCTGTTGCACGAGCTCTGTCTGCGACACGCCCAGACGCAGCCGAATGCCTATGCCATCGACTCGTGGGATGGCAACCTTACCTACGCGGAGCTGGACGACCTGACCTCGCGCCTAGCCCACCATCTCGTCGTTCAAGGTGTCCGCCCGAGCACCTTTGTCCTCTGCTGCTTCTCCAAATCCACCTGGGCCATCGTCGGGCGGCTGGCCATCCTCAAGGCCGGCGGCGCCTACATCTCCATCGATGCTAGTGATCCCCCTTTCTACCTGGACTCCATCATCAGGCGCACCCAGACGCGCATTATGCTCACAGCGCCCGAGTATATCGCGCGGTTCCAGACGCTGGTGTCTACCGTCGTCGAAGTGACTCCATCGTTTCTGAGCTGTCTGCCGGTTAAGGAGGGTGTTGCTTGCTGTGATGTGCGGCCAGATAGTCCATGTTTAATCCTCTTCACGTCAGGCAGCACAGGTACACCTAAGGGCATTATCCAGGAACATCGATCGTACGCGACAGCCATCGCCGACTACGTGGTGATGCTGGGCCTCGACGATTCCAGTCGCGTTCTCCAGTTCGACGACTACGCGTTCGATATCAGCAACAATGACTATCTGGCCCCGCTGACGGCCGGAGGCTGCTGCTGCGTCCCCACGCCCGAGAAAACTATTGCCGCCCTGCGCGAGAACATCAACGCCCTGCGCGTCAACATGACCTTCTTAACCCCCACCGTCGCCATTCAACTCGGTCCGCACGACATGCCCACGCTGCGGACGGTGTGCATCGGCGGGGAACCACCCTCCCGTGATCTCCTGCAGCAATGGTCCAGGTACGTCCGCCTGATCAACCAGTATGGCATGGGCGAGGCCGCCACCTTCTGTGCCTACAATGATCGGCTCAATCCGGACCGCAATGGCATCGTCGGGCGCGCAGGTAGCGGCGCTATCTGGATCGCTAACCCTGCATCACCGGAGCAGCTGGTTCCCGTCGGTGCCGTGGGCGAGATCCTCATCGAAGGCCCGCATCTCGCGCGCGGATATCTCGATGGCGTCGCCGCCAAGCCTGACGTAGGGTTTCTCTCTCGCCCGCCTGCTTGGATGCAGCGTATCCACCCCCACCGCGGCCCAACCCGCGTCTATCGTTCAGGAGATCTGGGCCGGTACCTCGCCGACGGCACGGTGGAGCATCTGGGTCGTAAGGACACGATGCTTAAGCTGAATGGGTGTCGCGTCGAGTTGGTCGAGGTGGAGTGCGTGCTGCGTCAGTGTTTATCGGACGAGGATGCAGTGGTCATCGATGTTTTGGGCACGATGGGCACAGATGAAGAGCCCGTCCTGACGGCGTTTGTGTATGTAGCACAGGGATCGGAGCGAAAACCCGGCGGCGACATCGACATCCAGACCATCGACGAGGATCACGCGGCGTATCCGCTCGTGCTACACATGAACACGGTGCTCCACGCTCAACTGCCCAAGCATATGATTCCCTCGTTGTTCCTGCTCGTCGACCGCATTCCGCGCACCAAGTCCAATAAGACGGATCGGAGACGGCTGCACATGTATGGACAGGACTTCTACATGGCGCGGAAGTTTTAAATCGGCCAACCTTTGGTTGCGGATGCCCATTTGCATATAGTATTGTTGCATAGTATAATCCCATATGTTTCTCGCTTCGCAGTTAGAGTCGAGGTCGACAGAAAGTTAATTCATATAGCTAGATATAGCAATATTCTATTCATCAGCTACTTCGCATTTTATTTTGCATGGGTAACAGCGCAGCCCGCCCAATTTGCGGGAGCTGGTATATAGAGCATTATTCTTGTACATTAGCTGCTCCCTACCCTCATCGTGATTTTATAACGAAGGCTAGCAATTGAACCAAGTTGAAACTTGTGGGAATTTCGGATCAGCAATCAAATATCTTGGCACGTTTCTGACTCATACTCCCATGGCGCTTGTAATGCTCCCGTTTTATTGTATGTAGGACTCACTAACCGCCCATATCGTCCTGAACCCATCGTCTCACAGATTCCGATGGCTTTGAATACGAAGTAATCACCACAAAAACAAAAACAAACTCGAAACCCTCGGATGCGTACGCAGATTTCTGCGGTCTGCTCTATGGCCAGATTCTGGAAGCTCAAGCTCAGCATCGCAAATCTCTCGTCGACCTTCCAGTGGACCTAATCATCAGCATTCTCGTTCTATCTGCCGCCTCCTGCCGCAGCACCGCCAAAGCACTCGCACTTACTTCCCCGTGGATTTCAGACGTTAGTCTGCCCGGGCGCTTGACTCATGTCTCGATACGCACGATCCGGGAACTGAGCGCTTTCAATGAACTTGTATGCTCCTCCCCGCACGCAGCAGGTGCCGTGCGCACCCTCTGGATTGCGACGAACTCGCCCCTTGCAGCCGAGCAGGCGCTTATTCCCGATGTGCTCCGCGCCTGCGTCAATCTCGGTGCGCTTGCATGCAAAGTCGGGGCACTGGAGGCTCTGTGCCCCTCTCCATTTTTCACCACGTCCCCTCCAACTCACCCTCTTAGAAAGCATGCATACCGTCTGGCACGGAGCACGCGGGTCCCACTGGCCCCGCATCCTGGACGCCCGCCATGGCACCACATTCCTGAACAACCTCACCCACCTCCACCTCCCGTTGTATCAGCAAGAGTTCGTCGTGTCCTTCCCCACCTCACGCATCTCGCGCTCGGGTACTGGCCCCACTCTGGCTCCGCCGGATATACAGGGCAGATCTGCGACTTTGCGCGTGCACTCGATAAGCTCTCGCTCCGGCGTGTTGCAGCCGTCTTGGTCCTTTGGCGCTAGTACTGGCCCAGGATCAACAGAGGGCAGTTTCCACGCATATCATGGCACACACGTGAGATGGTCCAGACGGCGCGGGAATGCAGCACCTACTCGAAAATCATGATCTACTGCGCGAGCGATTCACATCGACAACTGAAATTCTGGGACGCGTGCACGGATGCTGGAGAGGATATCTGGTTCTTGGCTCAGAAGCAAATGGCATCCTTCTCCGACGAGTGACCGAACACATACTTATACTGTTCCTGTGCGTATTTTCGCACCTGTCGGCACTTGATCTTTTAGCCCTGTCTACTTATAGCTCGGCTACTACCGCTAGTCAGCTTTCTAGGGAATGAAAATCGAACCACTATCATCGCGAAACAGGATCTCGCGTTCTATCACCCAGGGCCAGATTAAAGCGACGCAAATAATATTTGAAGTGCCACCGGCTACAAACCGGCTCCGAGGGCAATAATGTGAATTCATTATCCCGCGCTCCCCTATCGGAAGCGACTTTATAACTCCTAGCTCCCCGGACCCCCACCGAGCGGCCCGCGCCTGCCCGCGCCCGCGCCCACGCGCCTACGCGATGTCGAAGGCCACTCACGAGCGGAGTCCAGGATTTTTACAGCCTCCTGTTTCAATTGACAATTTTGTTTAAATTGGGTTGAAATCTCACAGATCGGAGGAGATCGGAGGCAGTAGGAGGGCGCGATGTGACGTCACGGTGAGCACACGCCCGTCGGACGAGTGACACCGCGCACCATGTGAGGATTCGGGCGCCGCTCGATAACAAGGCAAATTTCATCTCAAATATAGCACGGTCTATTAGCACCGATAGAGACCCTGCGCGATGTATCATGACGAGGACGACGAGGACTTGACCTGACTTTTGACCCACATAACCTGTCGAAAATCTCAAGCCAGCACTCAGGAAGCGAAAGCATCAGGGTCGGCTGTACCTGGTCCAAAAGCCCGCGCACCACATCTTCAATCTTGTCCACCACCCCGCCTCCTCCCACCACTCTGTATGTTGCCGACCGACGCTCGCCATCTGCTGCTTGTCGCATTCCCAGCTTGGGGTAATAGTTTTACACTTGTGGGATTCAAGTCGAGAGGCCCTAACTCAGTTTTATAGGGCATACGCGCCCGTTATGCGTGCTGGGTGGCAGGCTTGCTACCGAGTCTCCCGACGTCGTGGTCACCATTTTAATGACGCCGAATTGGCTGGAGCAAGCACGGTTAGAAATTGCGGCGCAATTTCCCAGTGGCCATGAGGCACTCACACGGATCCGGTAATTATCACGTCTCCATAATACGAGGACACCTTGTAATAAGCGAGTTACAGGGTCGTCTCTGCCTTCCAATCCGATACGCTCCGCGTGATGGAGTCTTTCCAACGGCTGTGCGAGTTCTACTCTGCCGCATATCAAGCAATTTTTCGAGGCGAGGCCATCACTTGCGCGACGACAGGGACGATTTTCGACGCGCTTCCCCAACCTGTTGCAATAATCATAGATGTGGGTCGCTTTCAGACTCATTTCAACTGTCCTCTGTACTGAACTGTCCAGTTCTTTTCAATTACGCAACTCCAGCAAACCCGCGCTATCAGTGGGACTGCTGTTCCTATTTTCGCTTTTGTATCGTGTGGCGCGGCCGCCACCATCCGTCTCTTTGCCCCGGAATCCCTCGGCGGTCAAGGAGATTTTGGAGCGAAAACGGACGCCGAGGCGTTGCGGACTGGAAAAACCTCCGCGGAGATTGGCGACAAGGTTTTGTCTGTAACCGAATCCATCAGCTTGATTTTAACGACGTCTTACAGGTATTCAAGCACACCGATGGAACGGTTATCCGTGTTCCCGGGATTCCTCCCATGTACGACTACGAGTTTTTCCCGCAAATCGTGCGTTCCTTTTTATTTCTTTGCTTTCCCCTATACCAGACTTATATGATGGGCTCACCAGCTACCCTTCAATGTTCCTATGGCCCCTATCGTCAGAGCGGGATACGCGTCAGCACTTTTTATAACTCTGCTTTTTGTCCGTCTAAAATTAGATTCAACAACAGCATGTTCATGCAATGCGACGGCATATTTATCGGTACATGCGAGGCGTATGAAACGGAATCGCTGTCTGCGTTAGACCACTGGGTATCGATCACATTGAAAAAGCCGCTGTACCCGGTGGGACCCTTGCTCCCGCCTGCTTATGGGGTTTCTGGCGCCGTTTTGTCCGTCCTTCCTCAACATAATGAAATCCAAACTTTCCTCGACGACGCACTGGCGCAACACGGGGAAAAATCGATAATTCTTGTGCGTGCATGACATTCCTCGCTCCAATCGCATGGTCATAATTTTTCTAGGTCTCGTTCGGGACAATATTTTGGCCTACAATTCCCGACCACGTAACCGACCTCGTCGACGCACTTACCGTGAAGAAATTTCCCTTCGTAAGTTCTTTGTGCATTTACCCAGACGTCTCACGCGCTTCCCAATCAGATTTTATGCCATGCGTCGCCGTTGGCTATTGTTTCTCCAGCACTGGACGAGAAAATCAAAGCCTCTGGCCTGGGAATGATTACCCCGTGGTGCCCGCAACAGTTCATCTTGAGCCATCCGGTTCAGCTCTTTCTCTGCAGATCATGAGTTAGGCAGTGAGCTTATCGTATTCTGCAGGCTACCGGCTGGTTTGTGACGCATGGCGGGCACGGCGGAATTTTCGAGGCGCTGTCTAATGGCATCCCATTGTCAGTCCAATATTTGTTCATGGCCAAGTTGCTCACCTCCCCACAGAATATGTTGGCCTTTCGACGGAGACCAGCCTGCCGCCGCCGCACACCTCACGCACATGCTCGATGTTGCTTTCCATCTCGTGGAAGTACGCACGGGCAAGGGATTACAGCCTTTGTTCAGTGGGCAGGTGCCGCGGGGAACGCGCGAAGCAGTGGGGGACGAGTTCAGGCGGACCTTTGACGAATGTCGGAGTCAGGTCGGCGAAAACAAGAGGGGGAATGCTCGCCGGCTGAGAAACGCATTTTCCGAGGCATGGATGGAGGGAGGGTCGGCGAAGGTTGCGATCAGTGGATTTTGGGGGCGGTTCGTGCGCGTGAATGGCTGAGCGTGGACTGGAGGATTATCTTACATGTTTTTTTTCCAACAATAATAGTGCGTGTCATTACGATTTGCTGTCAGGTCTAATATTCATGTCAGCCATATCTCAAAATATAGATGCTGTTATTGCAAGATGCATCTTTCCATCGTGCTCCCTCGATGCAGAGGCGCGGTCAAAAAGGAACAAAAGAAACATGTCAGCTGGAATGGGGATATGCGGAACTGAAGTGCTGAGTAAGTTACCTTGTATTACTAAGTTCAAAACGCTGCGGATATTGATCATACCGGTCGGTACTGGGGTCTCAGCCCCCTTCCTTCGAGACTATAGTTCCACCTAACGAAATAAACCCTAACGCCGCTGTTGCGCACGTAGAAGAACAGCAACAACATCAAGATGGTTTCCACTGCGAATCCCAGTTGAATATTGGCTTCACCATCTTCATAAGTATACTTAGACACCCCATTTCTGTCGCGCTCCGTAGTTGGAAGGTGCCCTATCGCGGATAACCCGCTAACCGATACCCGTCAGATCCCAGTTCCACATTCACCTAGCACTGAATGTAGTCAAACTGCGGATGCCGCTCCTCGTGTAGATTTGAAACACTTGCTCCCGAAGATTCGACCACCTGGATATCTGATGGCGGGGACATATTCCTGGACATCATTCAATTGACACTGAGGCGAGGAACAGTGATCAACCTTGGATCAGACAACCAGCCTAGGCGCATCCGCTGTCGGTGATCAGCTAGCCGAGCACCGCCTGAGGTTTTTGATCCCGCAGTAGCCCGCAGTTCGTACATACGTCGGTTGATTTTGTAACGTGGTATTTCAACGCGGTCTCCCACATAAACATCAACAACATCAGGGTTGTTTCCCCTGCGAATTCTAGCCTCATTTTCTGTACACAAACGCCTAGGGACCGGTACGCATGGACCTCATCCGGATGTCATCCGTCAATCGTCATCCTTATGGATATTTCATTTCTAGACTTTCCCACGGTTGAACAACGGATGGCAGTTGGCGGTTTTGCCTTCCCCTGGGGCTCCAGTAATCGCTAGCCTCCATTAAAATTCTATTTTGGAACAAATAGAATGACCCGAAGGTATGGATGCGCTCATTGTACCCAATGGACCGAGGGTGGTTTTGACTGGATATGATTTTCACTCATTTCTAACCAGTTTGGGTGTAAAAAAAGTTTCATGTTTAGAGACTTCAGGAAATTCGGAGGCATATATTCAGCATCCGATACTGTATAAATCCTATTTTTGAATATCTCCTGGTCGTGCAAGAAGAGAAGGAACGAGGAGAAGTAAGAAACAACAAGACCAAACACCCATCCGCAGATCCGCACGGATTCATCCGAATGACAAAGAAATCCCGCCGAAACCTGTCAGACTCTGTCAGATCGTGGTTGATGTTCGCCAATAAATGCCATCCGCAGTACGATCCGCGCAACGTTGATCTCGACTCTGCTGCGGAAAGGTGCCAAGTAACACGGGGTCAGGATCATATATTCTTCGAGCAACCGGGTACTTAAACAGTGGGTACAACGTTCTTTCAGCATTCCCCTGAATTTCCAACCATGGTTCAAACCCTCAGCGTCGCAGTTTGCCTCTCGCATGGTGTCACCCTCTCAGACTTTATTACCCCTATGGAGATCCTTGCCAGCATCAACGATGCGGACCACCCCGTCATGGGGCCCGCTTTGGGCGAGGTCCCGTACCGAATCGCGATTGACTATCTCGCTCCCACTCTGGACCCAGTGGTGTCCATCGGAGGTCGTAATGCGCCGACCTTCATTCCCACCCTGACCTATCCGGACGCCGTCACCTCTGGGAAGCAGTTCGACATCCTTTGGGTCCCGGCAGGTATATACAACTAGCTGCTTCACTCCCATCCAGTGTTCTGACTGTAAAAAAACACCGTCCAGGCCCGGTCCTGAACATCGCTTCGGGCTCGCATGACATTCCAGCCGAAGAGATCGCTTTCATCGCGCAGCAGGCGTCCAAGGCGAAGTACGTGATGTCCGTGTGCGGCGGTTCGGTCCAGCTCGCTTTTGCCGGTGTGCTCGCGGGAAAACGTGCCACCACGAACAAGGCATTCTACCGCGCTATCGTGGTATGCAAATTTCTCAGTCTGTCAAGAGACGCATACGGTGTAACTGATATGGGCCACTAGGCTGCGACACCCAAGGATATCGAGTGGGTTGCCCAGGCGCGCTGGGTTGTCGATGGAAATGTGTGGACGAGCTCGGGGGTTACTGCGGGTGAGCCTTTCCCAAAACTAATTTTTTCGTTGGCTGACAAGACGGCGAGGCTCCGACATGGCTTTGGCGTTCGTGGAGCACATTGCGGGAGCTCAGGCAGCGCGCCACATCCGTGGTCTAATCGAGATCCCCGAGGTTACGGAGAAAGATGATCCGTTCGCCAAGTTCCACGGGCTAGTTTAAGTTTTAACAAACAACAAAACACCATTTGCCGGCTGTATGTACAAAAAAGTGTTGATCAATCATGATACATCGGGTAGTCTTTACTCTCCAGAAACGTACTCGTACTTGAATTCCAAGTTGATTTGAAGTTCATACCTCTAGACCGACCTTCCTAAGTAACCCGGAAGAGGGAGGCCTTCCTTGCAGACTGATTTACGAGTCTTAAGATCTGTGCCACTGGACGAATTCAATGGGTCAAGTGAACTTATTCGCTTTTCTCGCACCTATGTTATCAAGGATGTAGACGCAAACGCTGCCTGGAACGATGACAGGAATTTTATTTATTTGAGACTGATGGAAGCAGTGTCCTGTGTCTCCTGTGGGTTTGATGTGTTCCAGGCTCGTCAATTTGCACCAAACGATGAAGGAATGTGCTTGAGCGTTCAAAGGTTGCAAGCGTTGTTCAAAGTCATTCAAACTCGGGTCGAAACAAACTTGGACTAAGCCATGCATCTGCAGAATTCGGCACTGAATAATCTCGCGAACATCAAATAAACAAGCGCCATTGAGGTCTAAATCAACACGAAATGAGTGTTCGGCTCGTGAAATATTAGCGAAGGATGGACAACTTTAGTCTACATATATATCAGCCCTCGCCGAGATCCTTCCGCTCTCTCAGCAAAAAACCGACGCAGATTGCCCCACCCGCGGTATTTAGCAGTGTTGCCCAAATAACGATCGCAAACGGCTCAGAGGTTTGGTCCGCGGAACTAATACCAAGCAGCGGTCGTGCAATCTCGGCGACGATGAGCGCGATTTCTCCCCGGGCGATCATAGCGAGGCCGACGAGCGCGGCGGAGCGGGCGGGGGCAAAATCGGAAGCTGGAGGCCGAGAGACGGGCGGACCACTCTGATTTGTGGCGGGCTCGTCATGGATCTGGTCGATATCTTCATCGACGGTTCCGCGAGGGAGGCCAAACCAGCCCCGACCCACGGCTTTATTTAGCCAGACGAGGATCCAGAGGCCGACTAGAACTTTCGCGAGGCCCATTAGAGAAGAGTAGACGATTCCTCGCCAGACAACTCGGTGCGAGCCATCGACTATGCCCAAGGATCGGATGGGGAGGGCGCTACCGATAGAGGCAAAGAACAATGGTGAAAAGAAAGCCTGGAGGATCGGCATAATGTGCTGATGAAACGCAAGAATGGGCACGGATTCAGTCTGAGGTGAGGCCGGGATGGTGGAAGAAAGCGGGCCGAACACGTAGGCTAGATATGCGCCGGCCAGGTATGCCCCGAACAATTCACTCGTCCCCGCGTAATTGGCCCCGACGACAAAGCCCGAAAACGTCACAACCGTAATGAACAGCTGTGTTTTGGGCGTGAACAGCCTGGCGAATCGGCCTCTCTTCATAGTATATCGCGAAATGAACGCTATAAATGGGATGCCGAAGGCAAACCCAAAAGAGACAAGAATGGGGCGGACAATGATGTACCAGGGGATGGAAGTCGAGGACGTTCCGTATGACGAGAGGTGAACCAATATACCAGACCATCGATGAGGATCACGCGACGTATCCGCTTGTGCTACACATGAACACGGTGCTCCACGCTCCACTGCCCAAGCATACGATTCCCTCGTTGTTCCTGCTCGTCGACCGCATTCCGCGCACCAAGTCCAATAAGACGGATCGGAGACGGTTGCACATGTATGGACAGGACTTCTACATGGCGCGGAAGTTTTAAATCGGCCAACCCTTGGTCGAGGATGTCCATTTGCATATTGTATTGTACATAGTATAATCCATAGATCTTTCGCTTCGCAGTCAGAGTCCAAGTCGACAGAAAGTTGATTTATGTAGCTGGATATACCTACTGAGCATATTATTCTATTCTTCTCAGCTACTTCGCATTTTATTTTGCGTGGCTAACAGTGCAGCCCGTTTGATTTGCGGGATATGTTTGACGGCTGGTATATAAAGCGTTTTTTTTTTTGTGCATTAGCTGCTCCCTACCCTCATCGTGATTTTACAACGAAGCTTAGCAATTGAACCAAGTTGAAATTTGTGGGAATTTCGGGTCGGCAATCAAATATCTTGGCACGTTTCTGACTCACACTCCCATGGCGCTTGTAATGCTCCCGTTTTATGGTATGTAGGACTCACTAACCGCCCATATCGTCCTGAACCCATCGTCTCACAGATTCCGATGACTTTGGATACGAATTAATCACCACAAAAACAAAAACAAACTTGAAACCCTCGGATGCGTACGCAGATTTCTGCGGTCTGCTCTATGGTCAGATTCTGGAAGCTCAAGCTCAGCATCGCAAATCTCTCGTCGACCTTCCAGTGGACCTAATCATCAGCATTCTCGTTCTATCTGCCGCCTCCTGCCGCAGCACCGCCAAAGCACTCGCACTTACTTCCCCGTGGATTTCAGACGTTAGTCTGCCCGGGCGCTTGGCTCATGTCTCGATACGCACGATCCGGGAACTGAGCGCTTTCAATGAACTTGTGTGCTCCTCCCCGCACGCAGCAGGTGCTGTGCGCACCCTCTGGATTGCGACGAACTCGCCCCTTGCAGCCGAGCAGGCGCTCATTCCCGATGTGCTCCGCGCCTGCGTCAATCTCGGTGCGCTTGCATGCAAAGTCGGGGCACTGGAGGCTCTGTGCGCCGTTCCGTTTGTCTGGCCGTCAGCACGTCCCCTCCAGCTGACCCTCTTAGAAAGCATGCATACCGTCTGGAACGGAGCGCGCGGGTCCCACTGGCCCCGCATCCTGGATGCCCACCATGGCATCGCATTCCTGAACAACCTCACCCACCTCCACCTCCCGCTGTACCAGCAAGAGTTCGTCGTATCCTTCCCCGCGGCACACCTTCCCCACCTCACGCATCTCGCGCTCGGGTACTGGCCCCACTCTGGCTCCGCCGGATATACAGGGCAGATCCGCGACTTTGCGCGTGCACTCGACAAACTCTCGCTCCGGCTGGTTGCGGCCGTCCTGGTCCTTTGGCGCTACTACTGGCCCAGGATCAACAAAGGACAGTTTCCGCGCATACCGTGGCACACGCGCGAGATGGTCCAGACGGCGCGGGAATGCAGCACCAACTCGAAAATCATGATCTACTGCGCGAGCGATTCGCATCGACAATTGAAATTCTGGTACGCGTGCACAGATGCTGGAGAGGATATCTGGTCCCTGGCTCAGAAGCAAATGACATCCTTCTCCGACGAGTGACCGAACACATACTTATACTGTGCGTATTTTCGCACCTGTCGGCACTTGAATCTTCTAACCCTGTCTACCTATAGCTCGGTTACTACCGCTAGTCAGCTTTATGAAGTTCCAAGGAATCAAAATCGAACTACTAGTATCATCGCGAAACAAGATCTCGCGTTCTATCACCCGGATTGAAACAACGCAGAAACACGACCCCATTGGAAGCGGCGGGCGGGAGGCGCGTAGGATTGATCACTGCACTGCCACCGATCAAATGATGTGAAATTCATTTATCTCGCTCCTATCGGAAGCGACTTTATAACCCCCGGACAGCTCCCCGGACCCCCACCGAGCGGCCCGCGCCTGCCCGCGCCCACGCGATGTCGAAGGCCACCCGCGGCCACGCGCGTGTGGGGTCCAGGATTTTTACAGCCCGTATTTTTCTCCTGTTTAAATTGGGTTTAAATCTTTCCGCAATCAAAGCCAGACCTCACAGATCGGACGAGTGACACCGCGCACCATGTGGCCATGTGAGGGTTCGGGCGCCGCCCGATAACAAGATAAATTCCATCTCAAACACCGATAGAGACCTTACGCGACGTATCGTGACGAGGACGACGAGGACTTGACCTGACTTTTGACCCACATAACCTGTCGAAAATCTCAAGCCAGCACTCAGGAAGCGAAAGCATCAGGGTCGGCTGTACCTGGACCAAAAGCCCGCGCACCACATCTTCAATCTTGTCCACCACCCCGCCTCCTCCCACCACTCTGTATGTTGCCGACCGACGCTCGCCATCTGCTGCTTGTCGCATTCCCAGCTTGGGGTAATAGTTTTACACTTGTGGGATTCAAGTCGAGAGGCCGTAACTCAGTTTTATAGGGCATACGCGACCGTTATGCGTGCTGGGTGGCAGGTTCGCCGCCGAATCTCCCGATGTTGTGATCACCATTTTAATGGCGCCGAACTGGCTGGAGCAAGCACGGTTAGAAATTGCGGCGCAATTTCCCAGTTGCCATGAGGCACTTACGCAGATCCGGTGATTATCACGTCTCCATAATACGAGGGGCACCCTGTAATAATCGAGTTACAGGGTAGTCTCCGCCTTCCAATCCGACACGCGGAGCGTAATGGACTCTTTCCAATGGCTGTGCGAGTTTTACTCTGCCGCATATCAAGCAAATTTTCGAGGCGAGGCCATCACTTGCGCGACGACGGGGACGATTTTCGACGCGCTTCCCCCACCTGCTGCAATAATCATAGATGTGAGTCGCTTTCAGACTCATTTCAACTGTCCTCTGTACTTAACTGTCCAGTTCTTTTCAATCATGCAACTCCAGCAAACCCGCACCATCAGCGGCACTGTTGTTCCAATTTTCGCTTTGTATCATGTGGCGGGGCCGCCACCATCCGTCTCTTTGCCCCGGAATCCCTCGGCGGTCAAGGAGATTTCGGAGCGAAAACGGACGCCGAGGCGTTGCGGACTGGGAAAACCTCCACGGAGATTGGCGACCAGGTTCGTCTGCAACAACCGCATCATCTTTAATTTAACAACATCGAGCAGGTCTTTTTGATTAGTTGGCTTTCCCCCATACGAAGCTTATATGATGAGCTCACCAGCTGCCCTTCGATGTTCCTATGGCCCCTATCGTCAGAGCGGGATACGCGTCAGTACTTTTCATAGCCTTGCTTTTTGTCCGTCTAAAATTGGGCTCAACAACAGCATGTTCATGCAATGCGACGGCATATTTATCGGTACATGCGAGGCGTATGAAAAGGAATCGTTGTCTGGGCTAGACCACTGGGTATCGACCACATTGAACAAGCCGTTGTACCCGGTGGGACCCTTGCTCCCGCCTGCTTATGGGGTTTCTGGCGCCGTTTTGTCCGTCCCTCTTCAACATAGTGAAATCCAAACTTTTCTCGACCACGCACTGGCGCAACACGGGGAAAACTCGACAATTCTCGTACGTGCATGACATTCCTCGCTCCAATCGCATGATCGCATTTTTTCTAGGTCTCGTTCGGGACGATATTTTGGCCCACGGTTCCCGACCACGTAACCGACCTCGTCAACGCACTTACCGAGAAGAAATTTCCCTTCGTAAGTTCTTTGTGCATTTACCCAGACGTCTCACGCGCTTCCCAATCAGATTTTATGCCATGCGTCGCCGTTCGCTATTATTTCTCCAGCGCTGGACGAGAAAATCAAAGCTTCTGGCCTGGGAATGATTACCCCGTGGTGCCCGCAACAGTTCATCTTGAGCCATCCGGTTCAGCTCTTTCTCTGCAATCATGAGTTAGGCAGTGAGCTGATCGTATTCTGCAGGCTACCGGCTGGTTTGTGACGCATGGCGGGCACGGCGGAATTTTTGAGGCGCTGTCTAATGGCATCCCATTGTCAGTCCAATATTTGTTTATGGCCAAGTTGCTCACCTCCCCACAGAATATGTTGGCCTTTCGACGGAGACCAGCCTGCCGCCGCCGCACACCTCACGCACGTGCTCGATGTTGCTTTCCATCTCGTAGAAGTACGCACGGGCAAGGGATTGCAGCGTTTGTTTAGTGGGCAAGTGCCGCGGGGAACGCGCGAAGCAGTGGGGGACGAGTTCAGGCGGACCTTTGACGAATGTCGGAGTGAGGTCGGCGAAAAGAAGAGAGGGAATGCGTGCCGGCTGAAGAACGAGTTTTCCGAGGCTTGGAAGGAGGAAGGGTCAGCGAGGGTTGCGATCAGTGATTTTTTTGGGCGGTTCGTGCGCGTGAACGGCTGAGCCTGGACTGGAGGGTTATCTTACAAATGTTTTTTTCCAACAATAATAGCGCATGTTGTTGATCATTTCCTGCCAGGTGCAATATTCATGTCAGCCATATCTCGATCATCCTGATATTGCAACATGCATCTTTCCATCGTGCTCCCTCGATGCAGAAGCGCGGTAAAGAAGGAACAAAAGAAACATGCCAGTTGGAATGGGGATATGCGGAACTGAAGTGCTGAGTAAGTTGCCTTATATTACTAAGTTTCAACGCTGCGGATAGCACGCACGATCATACCGGTCTGTACTGGGGTCTCAGCCCTCTTGATTCCCTTCTTTCGAGACTATAGTCCCACCTAACGAAATAAACCCTAACGCCGCTGCTGCGCACGCAGAAGAACAGCAACAACATCAGGGTGGTTACCTCTGCGAATCTCAGTTGAATACTGGCTTCATCATCTTCGTAAGTATAGTTAGACACCTCATGCTATCGTGCTCCGTAGTTGGAAGGTGCCCTATCGCGGATAACCCGCTGACCGATACCCGTCAGATCCCAGTTCCAGATTCACATATGAGACCCGTAGTCAAACTGCAGATGCCACTCCTCGTGTAGATTTGAAACACCTATTCGACCACCTGGATATCTGATGGCGGGGACCTGCGGGGACATACTCCTGAACATCGTTCAATTGACACTGAGGCGAGGAATAGCGATCAGCCTTGGATCAGCCGTTGCTGGACAACCAGGCAAGGCGCATCCGCTGTCGGTGATCAGCTAGCCGAGCACCGCCTGACTGAAGTTTTTGATTCCGCAGTAGCCCGCAGTTCGTACATACGTCGGTTGATTTTGTAACGTGGTATTTCAACGCGGTCTCCCACATAAACATCAACAACATCAGGGTTGTTTCCCCTGCGAATACTGGCATCAGTTTCTGTATACAAACGCCTAGGGACCGGTACGCATGGACCTCATCTGGATGTCATCCGTCAATCGTCATCCTTATGGATATTTCATCTCTAGACTTTCCCACGGTTGAATGGATGGCGGTTGGCGGTTTGCCTTCCCCTGGGGCTCCAGTAATCGCTAGCCTCTATTAAAATGCTATTTTGGTACAAATAACATGATGCGAAGGTCTGGCTGCGCTCATTGTACTCGGTGGACCGAGGGTGGTTCAACCGTGGTTGACTGGATATGATTTTCACTCATTTCTAGCCAGTTTGGGTGTCAAAAAAAGTTTCATGTTTAGAGACTTCAGGAAATTCGGAGGCATATATTCAGCATCCGATACTGTATAAATCCTATTTTTGAATATCTCCTGGTCGTGCGAGAGGAGAAGGAACGAGGAGAAGTAAGAAACAACAAGACCAAACACCCCTCCGCAGATCCGCACGGATTCATCCGAATGACAAAGAAATCCCGCCAACACCTGTCAGACTCTGTCAGATCGTGGTTGATGTCTCGCCAATAAATGCCATCCGCAGTACGATCCGCGCAACGACTCTGCTGCGGAAAGGTGCCAAGTAACACGGGGTCAGGATCATATGTTTTTCGAGCAACCGAGTACTTAAACAGTGGGTACAACGTTCTTTCAGCATTCCCCTGAATTTCCAACCATGGTTCAAACCCTCAGCGTCGCAGTTTGCCTCTCGCATGGTGTCACCCTCTCAGACTTTATTACCCCTATGGAGATCCTTGCCAGCATCAACGATGCGGACCACCCCGTCATGGGGCCCGCTTTGGGCGAGGTCCCGTACCGAA
The DNA here is from genome assembly GCA_029281465.1 of Mycena epipterygia. Lineage (NCBI taxonomy): Eukaryota > Fungi > Basidiomycota > Agaricomycetes > Agaricales > Mycenaceae > Mycena > Mycena epipterygia. The sequence goes on along the minus strand of JARJCQ010000025.1, from coordinate 819,912 downwards.
TCGCGATTGACTATCTCGCTCCCACTCTGGACCCAGTGGTGTCCATCCAAGGCCGTAACGCGCCGACCTTCATCCCCACCCTGACCTACCCGGACGCCGTCACCTCTGGGAAGCAGTTCGACATCCTTTGGATCCCGGCAGGTATATACAACTAGCTGCTTGGCTCCCATCCAGTGTTCTGACTGTAAAAAAAACACCTTCCAGGCCCGGTCCTGAACATCGCTTCGGGCTCGCATGACATTCCAGCCGAAGAGATCGCTTTCATCGCGCAGCAGGCGTCCAAGGCGAAGTACGTGATGTCCGTGTGCGCCGGCTCGGTGCAGCTCGCCTTTGCCGGTGTGCTCGCGGGAAAACGTGCCACCACGAACAAGGCATTCTACCGCGCTATCGTGGTACGCAAATTTCTCAGTCTATCAAGTGAGACGCATACGGTGTAACTGATATGAACCATCAGGCTGCGACACCCAAGGATATCGAGTGGGTTCCCCAGGCGCGCTGGGTTGTCGATGGAAATGTGTGGACGAGCTCGGGGGTTACAGCAGGTGAGCCTTTCCCAAAACTTTTTTTTTTTTTTCGTTGGCTGATAGGACGGCGAGGCTCCGACATGGCTTTGGCTTTCGTGGAGCACATTGCGGGAGCTCAGGCAGCGCGCCACATCCGTGGTATAAGCGAGATCCCCGAGGTTACGGAGAAGGATGATCCGTTCGCCAAGTTCCACGGGCTAGTTTAAGTTTTAACAAACAACAAAACACCATTTGCCGGCTGTATGTACAAAAAAGTGTTGATCAATCATGATACATCGGATAGTCTTTACTCTCCAGAAACGTACTCGTACTTGAATTCCAAGTTGATTTGAAGTTCATACCTCTAGACCGACCTTCCTAAGTAACCCGGAAGACGGAGGCCATTCCTTGCAGACTGATTTACGAGTCTTGAGATCTGTGCCAACGAATTCAATGGGTCAGGTGAACTTGTTCGCTTTTCTTGCACCTATGTTATCAAGGATGTAGACACAAACGCTGCCTGGAACGATGACAGGAATTTTATTTATTTGAGACTGATGGAAGCAGTGTCCTGTTTGTCTCCTGTAGGTTTGATGCGCTTCAGGCTCCTCAATTTGCATTAAAAGATGAAGGAATGTGGACCTCTCGTGCTGAGTCAAAAAAAAGTTCAACACATTCAAAGTCCCAGTCCTTCCTTAGCCGTCTAACCGTCTATCCGGCGCGAGTCGTTTCTTTGCCGGCCAACCAGTGTTACCACATGACTGGAATTGTGGTTGAGCGTTCAAAGGTTGCAAGCGTTGTCCAAATTCGTTCAAACTTGGATCAAAATAAACTTGGACTGCAGAATTTGGCACTGGAGAATCTCGCGAACGTCAGGATAAACAACCGCCATCGACGTCTAACCAACACCAAATGAGTGTTCTGCTCGTGAAAGTAACGAAGGACGGACGAGTTGAGGCTACCTATATATCAGTCCTCGCCGAGGTCCTTCGGCTCTCTCAGCAAAAAACCGACGAAGATTGCCCCACCCGCGGTATTCAGCAGTGTTGCCCAAATGACGATCGTAAACGGCTCAGAGGTTTGGTCTGGGGAACTAATACCAAGCAGCGGCCGTGTAATCTCGACAACGATGAGCGCGATTTCTCCCCGGGCGATCATCGCGAGGCCGACGAGCGCGGCGGACCGTGCGGGGGTAAAATCGGGAGGTGGTCGGTGTATGGGCGGGCGACTCTGACTTGTGACCGGCGCGTCATTGGTCTCGTCGAGATCTTCATCAAGGGTTCCGCGAGGGAGGCCAAACCAGCCCCGACCCACGGCTTGATTTGGCCAGACGGGCATCCAGAGGCCAACTGGAACCTTCGCGAGGCCCATTAAAAGAGAGAAGACGATTCCTCGCCAGACAACTCGGTGCGAGCCATCGACCATGCCCAAGGATCGGATAGGGAGGACGCTGCTGATAGAGGCAAAGAACAATGGTGAAAAGAAAGCCTGGAGAATCGGCATGATGTGCTGATGAAACGCAAGCACAGGCACGGATTCATTCTGGGGTGAGGCCAAGATTGAAGAAAGGGGGCTGAACACGTAGGCTAGATATGCGCCGGCCAGGCACGCCCCGAACAATTCACTCGTCCCCGCGTAATTGGCCTCAGCGACCAAGCCCGAAAGCGCCGCAACCGTAATTAACAGGGGTGCTTTGGGGGTGAACAGCGCGAGGAACCGGCCCCTCTCCACAGCATATCGCGAAATGAAGGCTAGAAATGATATCCCGAAGGCGAACCCAAACGAGACGAGGATGGGGCGGACGATGATGTACCAGGGAATGGACGTCGAGGACGTCCCGCATGACGAAAGCTGAGACAATATAATAGCAGCAATCACTAGACCGCCGATGTCGTCCAGAAGAGCAGCAGCCATCAGGACCGTCCCCGTCCGCGTGCGCCGGTACTCGGGTTTCAATACAGTGAGCGTCGTCCCCAGCGAGGTGGAGCTGAGAGCTGCCCCGGCTGCGAACGACTGAAGCGGTGAGTACCCGTATCCAAAATGAAGCAGAAGCATTGAAAATGCAACAGGCAGCACCATGCCCGAAATCGCGACGGTGCATGCAAGCAGAATGTTGTAGAACAGGAGAGAAATGTTGGTGGAGAGACCGTCCTCGAAGACAATCAGGAGAAGCCCGATATACCCTAGGGCAATGAATGTAGTCTGTATGGTGGTGTCTGGGAGGATGCCAGACACCTGTGGGCCGAACACGATGCCGATGCACAGCGATCCAAGGAGTCCGGCATTGATAAAACGCGTAAAGACGCGTTCGGCGATATTTATGAGATAGAGAAAAGAGGAGACCGTGAGGATGAGCGGGATTTCCGGTGGACGAAATGTTGGTTATATTTGCCTCGAAGGCGGAAGAAGAGAGCCGGATTGTTCAAGTTCCGACTCACCAATCACGTACAATTAAAGCGACCTCCAAACTCTGACCCCCACAAGTCTTGTCGAAAATGCTGGACCGTACGTCCGTAGGCTTTCAAGCGGTACAAATTGATTGCTTACAGCTCTTATTAGCTTCTCCTGCTCCCAAAATGGTCGCCGCTTCCAGTGGTGGCTGGGAAGGATCGAAGTCGAGAACTGCGCAAGCCGCCACGCGCGCCCGCATTTCGCAACTGGATAGTCAAATAAACTCTCTACAGAACTCCCTCGCAGCGCTTCTGCATGAACGAAATCACCACCAAAAAGAACTCAACGCCTACACATATCCGATTTTGACGTTGCCGAACGAGATCACATCGGAAATATTCACCCATTTCCTCCCTCCCTTTCCGGGACGTTCAACGCTCGTGGGTACGCTGTCGCCTTCAATTCTATCCCATGTCTGTAGACAATGGCGCAACGTGGCCTTATCTACCCCGTCGCTGTGGACCGCCATAGAGCTAAATCTCGATAATCCCAATCGTCACCACCAACAACTCCGTCTGTTGGAAGCGTGGTTGGCGCGCTCTGGAAACTGTCATCTTTCAATTGCACTCGAACGTGGCCTAGACAGAAGGGAAGACATATCCACGGCCGCGTTTGTTGAAGCGATTATACGTCACACTCCCCGGTGGTACGATATGAAGGTCCAGCTTCCGTACAAGGAGCTCTGTCTCCTTAAAGGCGCAATGCCCCTCCTCAACACCCTCACGTTCGGGCCAACGAAGGAGTTACACAACACCGTTGCCGTACCATCACCCCTGGTGTCATTCGATCAGGCGCCGAACCTCAGAGGTGTCGTGCTCTCCGAGTACTTCAATCCCTTCTGCATCACTCTCCCCTGGGTTCAAATCACCTCCCTGTCGGCCGCATCAGTAGATAACGAGGTCGCCGAGATCCTTCGTCACACCACGAATCTCCAAGAATTTCGTCTCTCGCTGTACCCCTTTTCTCACCTTGCCGACCCGGTCGCCGCAATCCCGCCACTGTTTCACCTCCACTCCTTCCACCTCTTGGCTCAGGATCCTGATTGCAGCGATGGCTCACAGCTCCTCTTCAGGGCGCTGAAGTTTCCCGTGCTACAGACACTCAAAGTTTTCGAACCGTTGTTGGGCGACTACCCGCTAGAAACCCTCTCCTCGCTGTGCCCCCGTCAGTTGCAGAGGATCGAGGTTGTTGGCGCGCGCACATCGAAGGGCCAATATCGTGCAGTTTTCCCTGATGCAAGTGTATCTGTGGAATATGCACCTCCCTCGGATGGAGACTCCGATACGGATTGAGAGTCAAAATCCGTTGTGATCTGAAGCCTTAGTCCCAGAGGCACCCAGTGGAGATGCACCGAGACTCGGAAGATGTCTGCAACAGTAGAAGTAGATCTAGAGCGGAATGATATTGAACCGGGCGGAATAATAAAGACCCGACGCGGAATGATGTTAGCAACGACGGGGAGTGATGTTTGTTTAAATTGCAGAAGCGAGGGTGCACGCGGACACGCGCCTATGGCGACTTTACGTCGCGACAGTACATACTCGCTGCTAAGATACAGCCAAAGCCTCCGTGCAACTTGGTGCCGTACAAAGTCTGGACCAATCGGCGCGCAATGCGAGCTCGGAATTACAACCGGTGCATGTGAAAACAGCCCGAAATTCCCCGATTCCAACTGAATAGTGATAATATGCCTCACTCATCCTCTCCTCCAACGCGCGAAACACTCATTCAACTTGTATCTATGGACTCTCTCGCATCCCAATAAAATTCAAACTACATATATACCATCGAAAATCTCCCATCCGCCGAGTCTATAGTATCCTCAATAAACATTGTGACCAAAAACCCGCTCCCCAGTCTTCGGCGTCCTGCCCCGTTGACCAATTCTACAAGACACCCGTGGCCGTTGACCAATCCAAGCAGACACATAGATCGAATCTCGCATCATTGAGGAAGCCGAACGAGAAGAGAAGAGGATTTGAATTTCTTGCTTCTTGGACTCCCTCGCTCCAATAATAAATAAGCAACGCTCGCTGGAGTGGTTGATCAGCTGCGAGTATTGGGTGGAGAAAAGAAGCGGAAGCGGGAGCGGAGAGTGGTGAGGTTCAGATTTAACGCGCTCCTATCCGTAACACTTATCCGACGTGGAAATACTTTGAGGAGCGGTATACTAGCCTAGCGTGCTTGGATCGAACATCCGAACTCCATACCATCCACCGAATCTTGCTCTTGGAAAGCCCCATTCCCTCAGCCTGGCCCCGTTCTGCCCGTTGACTCAGACCAAGCTAGGTAAGACACCTGGCCGATGCCACATCTCCCAAGACACACAGATCGAATTTCGCGCATTCGTACATATATATATATCGAGATTCGCGCGATCGAAGAGAAGAGAAAATAGAAGATACGATCGACGAGGGAAATAAAGATAGATTCAACCTGCGATCGAGACGGAGACGGAGACGGAGGAGGAAGAAAAATACACCGCGCGATCGGAGACAACCACGTTACCGCTGCAGATCCCGAGGTGCGGCAAAATCGGAAGGCCATACTGACCTCGCTGGAACGTTACTTGATCATGTGCACAGCCTATTCGGTGGAGAGAGCGGGCATTGAGATCTCGGGTCCAGATTTAACGCGCGCCTGATGGAAGGGAGGAAGCCCGAGAAATGCAAATGCAGCGGGATCACGGAAATCACCATCACCGTGCTTCGAGGGATATCCATCGCGCGCGCCTAGGAGGTTGGGAGTCTGGATTTATTTTCGCACCAGAGCGCAAGAGAGTTTTCAGACTTGTAGACTTACAGATTCTGCTTCGAGTTCTCGAGGGGGATTGGATCCATTCCGGGTGTATCGAGGAACCGGGGCTCCGCAATATTAAGTAGACAACCGGTGCTTGCTGATACGTTCTGCTCCTTAATCGGCTCCTCGCTTCAAAGGTACTGCGAGGTAGTGGAGCGGCATGGAGAGAATAAGTAAAGGGGAAGTGGAAGTGGACGTGGAAGTGGTTCGGGATATTATACATCACTATGGAGCTCCTTTTAGTTTTGCTCCCACACGTAGAAATCCGCACTTCGACTCACTTGGGGACAAATATTAAACCTCGCGTGAGAGGAGGGAGACGAGAGAGCTGGGTAATTTGAATTGCAGAACAACGCTCGGCCCGGGTGCGGCGAAAATCTAACCAGTTACAATGAAAGTGGTTTTTTTTTTCAACTTTTGGTTGTGGCCTTTTTTCTTCTTCTGATACTAACACACACAGTCAGATTATACACCCAAATCCACTACGCCGCAGAAATTCACCGAAGTCGTCGAGAAGAATACATGTAACGACGCAACGTGAATCTCAATTTCAACCATACACGTGACGCTCTCGAGCTTGTATTTCAACCACGCACGTGATGCCGTACTTTCAACTTTCAACTCGATGTAAATTAGCTTCACGTTTCCCGGTGTGTTTTAACTTCTAAGGAACATCCACGAATGCGCCATATTACCATCTTGAGTATATTTGGTTGGCGGAGTAGCCTCTTAGCTTGGTGGGCACCGCGGCTGGGTTTGACGAGTGCTCCGATAGTTGCTTTGGGAAGCAATTCTTTATGACGGCCGCTGTTTTAGGACCGGAATGCACTCGTTTGTGTGAAGTGTCTTTGAGTCCTGCACCTAGCTATGCGGAGCGATCTCAGACCGTAAATTAATATTACTGGCTGAAGTTCAACAGGGCACGTGATGCTGTTGACGAACTTTGTGGTTTAAATGGTTATACTCGTCGCAATTATGCTCACGCGTTCAGGTGATTAAACCGACGCGTTCTGGTACGTATCCTCGCGGCCTGAAATCAAGTGCACGCATAGAAAATTGTGGCATCACCCAAGACGCCTAAGCCGAGGCGGGATATTAATCAACACTCCATTCGGAGCCTCAGCAGCAGTTCTCGGCGAAGGCACCTCGGATACACGCGGGGGTGGAAAGAAAAGAAGGCGCCGCGGCTTTGGAGCGATGGATAAGATTCCGAGGTGGTGGGTGTGGTTGTGGTAGTTTAATATAATCAAGAAGATATACGAAACGAACCCACCCCGCCCCCCTGCCTCCCACCCAAAATCGCCATCCTGATCACCATGCCTGTAGGGTTCGCACCTGTGCGGATTAACCATCCCCCGCCCCCCTCCTATCAAATAGCCCGTTGACCAATCCCAACTTTCTAAGACACACCCCTCGGCGACCTCAATCTAGTAGTTATTATAAGACACCCGGTTCAATGAGACGGCGGGGAAACATTGGAATTACGAGTGTTATCTGTGTTGACATGGAGCGAGACATGCGTGGAGCGAGACATCCGCGTTCCACGTTTCTTGATAAGATGATCGACAGGAGAGAATTTATTATTTGTGTGATCGAAATGAAGATAGATTGTCGACACCTCCAAGTTGTAAGCAGTTTGCAATTATCCAGACAAGACAAGACATCCGTTTGTAATTATTGATTATTGAGTATTGAGGAACCAACATCCGCATTCCTATCCGCATTCCTTAATAACCCGATCGACAGATAATTTGCAGTGTGATCGAGGAAGAAAATAGATTTAAATTTCAATGTGCGATCGAGACGGAGACGGAGACGGGGGGAGAGAAATACACCGACGCGCGATCGAGGACAATACGGGCCGGCTGAAGACGAGGCTCCATCGGCTCGCCGGGAGTGCCAAGGCTCGCCCACCATCCCCTCGCAAGAAAGGGACTGCCTGTGAGGATCGCCAGCGCTCGCCGAGGCTCGCGCCCCCCATCCCCGGAACGGGAGCATCTTAGGATAGAGATAGAGACAGAGCACGCGGGTAGAGTGGAGGTCCAGAGTAAAGCGGATTCAGGAATGGAGAGGGATGGAGAGAGGCCAAGGCAAGCGCGGGAAGTGGACCGGAGAGCGCGGAGGTGCTTCGGGGGCCCGGGTATGAAGAGCGCGGGAGTGGAGAGTGGAGAGTGGAGAGGTCTAGAGTTGACGCGCTCGCGCTCCTGTTTGTGTTAGTCTCCCACTGCGTCCTTGAAGGCCGCACGAGAGCGGAGAGAAAATATATACATACTTGCGTTGGACAACGCGGAGATGGCGAGTCTGGATGATAAACCCAAAAAGCTGGGTGATGAAGCAAAAAAGTCAGCGCCAAATGCTTCTAAAATTTTAAAGGACCCACACGGACGAACCTCGGATTTATTCGTGCCACTGCCGAGTGTGGTAAGATCGAAATCGCATTAAGCGCGCCATGCTAATCGTACGATCGGAATCGGAATGGAATAATTTAAATCAGAGGCTGCGCCAAGTCGTGCGCATCGTGGTCGACTTGGACCGTCGAGGCGGCCAACCAACCAGCGTCGACTCGGGGAATCTTCAGGAACCAACGAGCGTCGGGTAGTGCACCCGAGTGGCGCACCCGAGTGGAATGTTCTTGAGGAACGTGGATAATTCTGAGCAACGCGACGACTCGTCGGGCCTTGTATTCGCAACGAGCGTCGACACGGAAACGAGGCAACGGCCGGTCTGGACGCGGAGGCGCGGTGTAGCACGCGAGTCGGACTAGGTTGGCCGCGGCAGACTTGTGGTGGACATGGAGCGCGTGGCGGGTGCGGGTAAACGGCGCGTGAATTTGAGTTGAAACTCCGGCGGTCGGGCCAATTGGATCCGCGATCGCATATCCATTTGATCGGCGACATGACATCACCCGACCGCCCTTTCGCCTCTGCGTCCAGGTCTTAGTCGAGAACAGTCTACTGTGCGCCCCTTTCTTTCTTTTCTTTTTTGATTGTATTGACGGTGATGGCGGTCAAGAGCGAGCGCGGGTCGACGCCGACGCCGCAGCACACATTTCGCTTCCAGCTCAGCACCCCGCCCACCACCGTCAGCGCAACCCCCACCCCGCCCTTCCGCTTCGACCCGCCCGCCGGACACGGCCAACAACAGCCGCCCGCCATGTCCTGGCCCGCGGGCACCCCCGCGTACACCCTCCCCTTTGCCGACTACGACGACGACGACCCCGACGACCAGGACCAACCCGCGGGCCAGGGCAGCGCAAAGGAGAAGACCGTGCGCCGCCGCAGCAGCAAGGCCTGCGACCAGTGCCGCAAGAGCAAGTGCAAGTGTGAGCGCACCGCACCCGGCGAGCCCTGTCGCAGCTGTGTGATGCTCGGGACGGGTGCGTTCCATGCACATTAATTAATTAACATTCAGACTAATATTAGTGCGCAGACTGCACCTTCCTGGGCCCCTCGCGCAAGCGCGGGCCGCCCAAGGGCTACATCGACGCGATCGAGGCGCGCCTGCACCAGACAGAGGCCCTCGTCGCTATCCTCCTCGCCGCCGCACAGGCCCACGACTCCCGCGCCCGTGCCGTGCTGGGCGATTTGGCGGAGGTGCGTCTTTCGCGTCTATGCACTCTCTTCCCTTTGTCTTTGCCTTCGAATATTCATAAATATTTTACCGCAGGACACCCTCGCCCGCGCCATCCTTGCCCGCATCGACCAGAGTCCGTACGGCCCCGGCGGGCGCGCTGCCACCAACTCCACCTCCACCTCCAACAACAACAACTCCAACTCGAGCTCGGCCGCATCAAGCAGCACCGCGCTCAACCTCACCTCCTCGACACCACTCAACCTCGCCTCCTCGAACCCGCTCTCGTCCAGCGCGGGCGGCAAGGGAAGCCGGAGCGGGAGCAGGAGCACTAGTGCCAATCCGGGGGGTGGTGCGAGTGGGGGTGCGGGAGGGGGAGGAGGTGCGGGGGGAGGGGATATTGGGAGTACGCAGTGAGTGGTTTTCTGAATTCCTTCCTTCCTTGCGGGTTCTTTCCTTCCACCCTTCCACCCTTGCGTCGGTTTCGCCGCCTTGGCCCTTTCTTGCGGGTTTGGGTTCACCTGCTTCCGGTTCTGCATTTCCTTTTCTCTTCTGGTTCTTCTGGTTCAGCATTTCCTTTTCTCTTCGTCCTCGTCCTCGTCCTCGTCCCCGCCTTCCAGGTGGTGACCTTTCTGCGACGTGCCCCTTCTCTGCGTGTCGTCCGCCCGTCCGCCCCCCCGTCCGTTCATGCAGTCGGAGCTATTTCCCTTCACGCAACGGCTGCATGCATGCGCCGGGCCCTCCTCGAGCGCCTCCCTGCCTCGGCGGCGGCGGGTGGGCGTGGGGCAGCAGCGGGTGAACCTCGAGCGGCGGGACGGCGAGCACAAGGCTGCCGCGACACACTCGCGGGTCGACCGTTTGCGGGGGCACCTGCTGCACCTCGGTACGGTACGGGATGCACGTCGGTGTGGAATGGGCATGGCTGCATTTTGGTTCGCGGATGGCGGGACGGCTGCCCGACGGCACGCTCTCTTCCTGACCTTCCTTTTCGCGTAGCGCCGTTTGCGAGGGCGGTGGACCTAGACTTATTGCCCTTGCTGCTCATCCCCTGCACATCGTCCCTGCCTCTCTCTTGTTCGCGTCGTTGCGTTTGGAGCGCAGGCGTTGGCGGGGTTTCGTTCTTGTTGTTATTTTGTTTTTTGCTGTTTTCGTCCATCGTCCGTCGTCCGTCGTCCTTCGTCCTCCCTTCTGTCAATCGGAACGCGAGGTGGTCGTCCTTCGTCCTTCGAATGCACTCGAGGACATCGTCCGTCGTCCGTCGTTCTCCCCTCCTTTCGTCCTTCGTCGTCCTTCGTCCTTCCCTCGTTCTCCCCTCCTTTCGTCCTTCGTCGTCCTTCGTCCTCCCTCGTCCTTCTCTCGTCCTTCGTCATTCCCTCGTCCTCCCCTCTTCGTCGTTCTTTGTCCGTCGTTCTCCCCTCGTAATTCCGCTCGTACCTCGTCCCTCGTCCTTCGTCGTCCTCCCTTCTTCTGCCGATCGGATCCGAGGCTTCTTCTGCCAATCGGACGCGAGGTGGGCGTGGCACAGTCGAGGGCGGACCGCGACGAGTCGAGTCGGAGGGCACCCGTTGGTTCTTGGTTCGCGTGCGGGACACGCCGGACGAGCAAGGGCTGCACAGCGGACTGGAAACGGCCCCGCGCTTGGACCGCCCGGGCTCCGATTGGGAGCGGTAGCTTCTCTGTCCCGCGTCTGTTTTTCGCCCTCGTTATTTCATTCATCTTTTGGTTTTTCTTCTCTCGAGCTTGCTGCTTTTCTTTCTTTCCTTCTTTTTTGCTTTCGTGCCTTTCGTGCCTGTCCTTCCTTTGTTCCCTCTTTAGTTTTTTCGTGCTCCGTTCGCCTATCTATTTCATTTCATCTGCCTCTGCTTTCTTCCACTTCCCCGTTCGATGGCCACTTTCCCGTTCGATCACACTAACCTCTTCTTTTTCGCAGCCCGTCGCACGAATGGATGGACCGCGTCACCGCGCACGTCGTCCGCCGCGCGCGCGAGGGCGGCGCCCTTTCCTCTTCCTCTTCCTCTGGCGACAACAACAACAATAACGCGAACAGCGGCAGCAGCACGAACGGGCGTGGCAACACCAACAATAACAACACCAACAACAACAACAGCACCAACAACGGCACCACCGAGTCGCCGTTCGCCTCGCCCGTGCACCCGCACCCGCATCCGCACCATTCGCAGATGCAGTTACACGGGGGGCAGCAGCATGGGGGGCATGGAGGACAACAGCAGCAGCATGGGCAGCAGCAGCAGAGGCAGAGGCAGGAGCACTCGCGGTCGCCTGCGCAGGGGCTGTCGCCGTATCGGTATGCGGGGCCGAGTGGGTATGCGCAGCTTGGGGGGCAGAGTCAGAGTCAGCTTGGAGGAGGCCCGGGACAAGGACAAGGACAGGGACAGGGACAGGGACAGGGACAGGGACAAGGACAGGGACAGCAGCAGCCGCAGCGCCCCGCGATCATCACCGCGCTCCCGCCGGGGGGGTATGCGCGTCCCGGCCCCGGTACCGGTATACATGCAGGCGCGGAGTACGGGAATGGAAACGGGTCAAGGAGCGCGGTGGAGTATGCGGCGGCGCCGAGGAGTGCGGGCATTGGGGGCAATTATGGGCCGCGGAGCGCGGGCGTGGACTACGCGAATGCGAGTGGGCAGAGGGGGGGCGACTACGCGAGTGGGCAGAGGGGTGACTACGCGAACGGACAGGGACAGAGGGGGTACCAGGCGTTCTCGGCGGGCGGGGACGGCGGCGGGGGCGGGGAGGGGAGAAGGCTGAGGAGGCGGGTGGACGGGGGCGAGGGGGCGGGGTACCGCGACGCCTCCGCAGGCTACCGCGACGCCCCGCCGCACTCCTCCTTCTACGGCAACGGCAACGGGACCGGGAACGGCCCCCGAGCGCAGGCTCGTTCCGCCGGTACAGCGACGACGGCAGCAGCTCGTCCGAGGCGGAGCTCGACATCGACCGGCGCGGCGCCTCGGCGTCCCGGCGCCGCCGAACTGGGAGGGGCGGGCGGGGGGGGGACGATAGGGAGGATGGCGGGGGCGGGGGGCTGGCGGGCGCGGTGGGGCAGCTGAGTCTGAATGAGGAGAAGCAGGTGCGGTATCATGGGAAGGTGAGCGGGCTGCATTTGCTCGCGCGTCGCGGCAGGGACCGGGAGCGCGAGAGGGAGGAGGAGGAAAGGGGAAGGGGGAGGGAGCGCGTGACGGGGAGGGGCGCGCGCGGGGAGGGCGAGGGGGAGGGCGTGGAGGGGATGGAGGGGGTGCAGGAGGACGAGGAAGAGGTGAAGGAGGAGGACGAGGTGGGGAAGAATGTGGGCGGGATCTGGTACGTCTCCGTCTTTTCTTCCCTGCCTTGCGATTCAACTAACGAGACGGTAAGGCGCTTCCCGAAGGCGCGCGTGTGGCCCGCGGCGGCGCCCGACGCGGCGTGGGAGGTCGACGGCGCGGCGGACGCGGACGGCCTCCCGCCACGCGCCGCGCAGGACGTACTGCTTGCGCGTTACTTTACGCATGTGCACCCTATGTTCCCTGTCGTGCACAAGGAGGCGTTCGGGTATCCCGCGGCTGATTCGTGAGTCCTTTCCTTCCCCTTCTCCTTGTCGTTCAACGCTAAGCCCGCATTAGGACGGACCGCCCACGCGCCCCACCCCTCCTACTACTCGCCATGTACGCGCTCGCCGCGCGCTACGCGCCCCAGCCCACCCCCAACCTCACCTCCTCCACCTCCACCTCCACGAGCCCGCGCGCAATGTGGCCTGCCGGCGACGCGTTCCTCTTCCGCGCCAAGGCGCTGCTCGACTCCTCGTACGCGTCCTCGCGCGCGAGCACGTGCCAGGCCCTCCTCCTCATGGGATATAGGGAGATCGGGATCGGCGCGATGGCGCAGGCGTGGATATACATCGGGATGGCGGTAAGGATGGCGCAGGACCTGGGGATGCAGCGCGATGCGGACGGGTGGGTGCGCGCGGGGGTGCGGGTTGCCGGAGGGTGTGCGGGGCGCGCTCCGGGCGAGGGAGCGGAGGAGCGCGAGCGGGAATGGGGGTGGGGGTGGGGGTGGGAAAATGAAGGAGGAGCAGGAGGAGGACGGGAAGCTGTTTGGGGAGTGGGAGATTGCGGAGAGGCGGAGGATATGGTATGCGTGCGTGATTATGGACAAGTATGTGAGCACGTATATCGGTACGTCCCCCTCCTCTCGTCTCCCTTGCCCGCCTGACGGTCTGCAGGCCGCCCGCTGGCGATCTTCGAGCGCGACTTTGACACGTCGCTGCCGAGCGAGAGCGACGTGCGTGATGTCTCTTTCTTTTTGCTTGTGTGGTTTCTGATGTTTTTCGTAGACGGAGGAGACGGAGGAGTTGGCGCCTGTGGGTGGCGCGCCGCGCGCGGGGCACGTCATCTCGTGCTTCAACGCGTCCGCGGGGCTTGGTGCGTTTCTTGCCCGTTTTTCCTTAGCGAGGGTCTGACTTTACCTTTTTGCTTCGCTGCTCCTCGACAGCCGGCATTCTCAGCCAACTCCTGCAGTCGATCTACGCGCTGCGGCCCGCGACCAGCCGGCACGCCGAGCTCCTTGTGCTCGACGGGCAGCTCGAGAAGTGGCTCCTCGCGCTGCCCGCACACCTGCGGCACGACCCCGCCGTGCGCGCGAGCGAGGTGCCACTCCCGCAGGTCCTGACGCTCCACATGCAGTATTGGTGTGCGGTGCTGTTGCTCCATCGGCCGTTGTGCGTGCTCTCTCTCGTTCCCAGGCCCGTCGCACTCGATGTTGATTCCTTTTTTTGTCGCTAGCATCCGACAGAACTCGGTCAGGAATAAGCAGTATGTCTTGTTATGTCTGTTGCTCGAGGTGGTGCTGATGATATCAGTAGCAGCCCGACGCCGGAGGATGGGGACGTGCGAGGGAGCGCGGAGAAGAGCTATGAGCTGTGTGCGGGCGCTTCGAACCATATTACGACTATCGGTGTGTGTCCAGGCCTTTATTGATGTCCCGATCCACTGATCGCCTTGCGTTTCCAGCTACCCTCTATTCAGAAACGTATACCCTCAAGCATAGCCCGGTCTTCCTCGTCTACTACATCTTCACCGCCAGCATCATGCACGTAACCTCTCGTAAGTCGTCTTCGCCTACCTATTATGATTCCTCGAGCTGACGACCAGCAGTCTCCGCCTACCCCACCGACCCGCAGGCCCGCCTGGGGCTCACAAAATGCATGGATGCGCTCAAGGAGATGGAGATCATCTGGCCCAGCGCCGCCCGCGCGCTCGAGCTCCTGCGCGGCGCCCAGGAGACGCTCGCAGACGCGGACGCGGACGTCAGCACAGGCGACACGGCCCGCCCGCGCAAGCGCTCCGCAACGCAGTCGCTCGACGACTCGTTCGCGCCCCGCGGCGGCCCTCCGCCGGACAATTTCCTCGCGCTGCGGCCGTTCGCGCCCGTGTACCACACGGACGGGCACTACGGGCTCGAGGCCCGCAACCCGGCGTACTACCCGCCCGCGGCGCTGCCGTACGACCGCTGGCCCGCGGACGGCGCGGGGGTGGGCGGCGGCACACTTCCGTTCCAGGGCGCGCTGTCGACGGCGGTGATGGGGCCGGCGTACAGCACGGGCTTGGTCGACGAGCCGCAGCAGCGCGCGGCGCCGCACGAGGGCGAGCAGCGGTTTGCGCAGCCGCAGTATTGGAGCGACTATGCGGCGTTCCCGCAGCTTGGGCCCGGGTACGCCGCGGCGCTGCAGGACCCCGCGGGACTCGCAGTTCCGGAGCCGCACCAGATGTATCCGCTGCACGACCAGTATAACATGTACAGCCAGTGAGTCGCGTTTTTTTTGCGAGGCATCGTGGAAGACTGATGGTGTGTGTGTGTTACAGTCCGTAGTCATGTTCTTGTTCCATTATCTCTCTCTCTCTCTCCTCTCTCATTTCACTTTATTCGCTGTCGAGTTGTGCCTTCCTTGCCCTGTATTCCACCTATTACACATAAACTCTGCAAACAGCAGTAGTACTTAGCTGCATACGCCTCGTTGTATCCTTTAGCTCGACCGCAGATCGTAATCTTAATGCAAACGAACGATTCTTTTTTGTAACCAGATGAACGAGAGGCGTTTATTATAATGACAATCGGCCCTGGGTCCAAGTCTTGTCTCAATTTATATTAACATATTTCACAGATACACTTGCATTAGGGAAAATTGTGTTATACTGGTCCTCCGATCCGATGCGCGCACAAACAACCTCAATCCGTTGGACGTTTTGGGGGCACAGCGAGGAGAGGGCGTTGACTGGGTTGCCGCCCAGCAATGGTTCGCAAATTTTGAGTGTCTGCAGCGAGGGAAGCACCAGCGCAGCAAAAAGATCCTCTGTATCACCGCCGCAATCCGACTCGTTCAATATGTAGAGAGAGCGGAGGTGGACTAGTGGCGGGATCGGATCGATAAATTCAAAGGAGGGATACAACCAGACACTGCATTCTTCGAGGTTCAGTGCATGGCGAAGGATCTCGACGACCTCGGTGTCGAATAGGGTGGCTGAGAGCGTGGTGATCTGATCCCAGGGGAGAGTGATGCAAAAGGGATTAAAGTACAGGCAGAGCACGACGTCTTTAAGGTTCGGCGCCTGATCGAATAGCACGACGGGCGGTGGAACGAGAATGGCGTCGGTGAACTCCGTTGACCCTAGCTCGAGGGTGCGGAGAAGGGGCATCGGGCCCTCGATGAGATGGAGCTCCTCGTAGGGAAGCTGGAGCTTCATATCGTACCAGCGGGGAGTGTGGTGTATAATCGCTTCGACAAATGCGACCGTCGATGGTATGTCATCGTTTGCCTCTAAGAGTGGGCGCTGAAGTGAAATTGAAAGAGGGCAGTTTCCAGAACGTGACAACCATGTTTTCAACAGACAGAACTGCTGCTGGCGACGATTGGGGTTAACGAGAATCAGCTCTATGGCGTTCCACAGCGTCGGCGTAGATATGGCCGCATCGCGCCATTGTCTACAGACATGGGATAGAATTAAGGGCGACAGCAGGCCCACGGGCGTTGAACGTTCCGGAAAGGGAGGGAGGAAGTGGGTGAATATTTCAGATGTGATTTCGTTCGGCAACGTCAAAATTGGGTATGCGTAGGCGTCGAGTTCCTCTAGATCTTGGCGCTGATCTCGTTCATGGAGAAGCGCTGCGGGGGACTGTAGTTCCGAGATGCGGGCGGAATCACCGACGGACGCAGCGTGCATTTGAGGGACTGTAAGAGTTGTGAGCAATCGAGTTGTTCAAAGCCAACGGACGTACGGTCCAGCATTTTCGGCAAAGACTTGTGGTGTTACTTTGATTGTATGGTTCGGAACAATCCGGCTGTCGTCTTCTTCCACCTTCATGCATATGCTTCATGGCTGCCCGCCATTTCGTCGGAAATCCCGCTCACAGTCTCCTCTTTTCTCTATCTCATGAATATCTCTGAACGCGTATTCACGCGTTTGACCAATTCTGAACTCCTGGGATCACTCTGCATCGGCATTGCGACTTTTTCTGGCGTCCTCCAGGCTCTCAGAGGTCCAGACATACAAACGGCATTCATTGCTCTGGGACCGGGCTCCTCCTAATTGTATTCGATGCCGATTTGTCTACCGACATTTTCCTGCCATCATCCTGCTTGCGTGCGTCGCGATCTCGCGTGCCCCATGGCTATATTAATACCGTCTCAGGTCCCGTCGTACGAGACGATGCCTGCAGTCTACACCTTGGCACGTACACTTTTGTGGGCCTCCGCCCAGTGCCAACGCCGTTCAACTCAGCGCGTACTTGATCCAGAGCTACAATGAGCACACTCCTCTATGCTAATCGGAAATGTCGACGAGAGGTCCCGATCTGGCTAAAGAATCGGAATCGGATGCGAGTTATCTTTTCCGCCGAATCTTTGATCTGACACGCTAATTGCTGGGAAGTGTTCAGACAACCCACCGGTGTTCCTGGACTCAGACCAGTCGAATTTTCGATACCACTCACCTAGGTTTAATCACCGTGGCTCCGGGGAGCAATATTCACTGCTTGACCATATGGGCTACCGAGTCGGAGCTGCAATTCGACGCTTGACAACACATACCGATAGTTCGACATCCACGAATCAAGCCGAAGCTATGGCTCTGATTGGTCTCATACTCTACACATCCTCGGCCGAACGAGTACTGCGAGGCGGTATGCATACTCTATGTTGAAGGTTGTAAAATGCAACATGGTTGAAAGTCGAAACATGGTAACATTTGATTTTTTTCTCTTCAAATTGGGTCCAATTGTTTTCATAAGCATTGGCGTCGACTAGTGAGCGTTAACCCTTCATAAGGTCGAGGGCTGCATACATTTCTAAATTAATTTGATCGACGGGAATTTGCGCTCTCGTCCAATTCCTGCAGGATGGCGACACCGGAAAGGATCGGGCTCTTCCAAGGGGTACCCGCCGGAAGATGCCGAGACATCAGCTAGTAGGGAGGGTGCGTCCGCCGGACCCTTATTTCACTTTTTGGAAAATACTCGTAGGGCTTCGAAAATGTGTTTAGAAGGGTCGAGAAAAATGGTATTTTTTTGTGGGTGAAAAAAACCCTGTGGACGAATTTTCTCAAGATTTTCTAGTTCGAATCTCGAATTCGCTCCGGATGGCTGGCGATCTATTTTTGAACGATTGCCACTGGCCATCAAACGGGTCCAATTCGTCGTGTTCTCGTTGGATTTTAAGCCCTGCCATCTGAGCATAGTATTGAACCTATTGTAATTGCGACAAGTGTCGCGCGGAATGGTAGAACCTGCAAAAAACCGTGCCTGTAGTTAGCACTCTGTTTAACCATATAATGCTTTGTTCCACGCTAGGAATGCGTGTGATTGAAATTCAACGTGGAGCAACGGTTGAAAAAAACTGCGGGGCGATTTTATAGGCATCTGATGTGACTGATGTGTGATGTCACATAGGGAGGGAGGGTCCGGCGAGACCTTAATTCACTTTTTAGACCTAGTGTAGAAAATTTTTGATGCGGGTACCCCTTGGGCTCTTCTAGATACGTATGAATCAGACTTGAATCATCTGGTATACGTACATTAAGGCTTTCAGCCAACTGCTGTTGAGCTGAAAATGGATCTTCCGACTTGTAGTGGAGGCAAATCAAGCGACGTGGATAGTCAAGGCTTCATCTGCGATTCGTAGCCCGCAAACCCAGGCCGCCGAATTTGCCACTCACGTTCAGAATGGAATACATGGTTCCGATTGCATTTAACGTAAATTTGGTCGTATGATCGGACAAGCAGTCAAACCTTGGTTTGTAGTTTGAGTCCCCCGTCAAACCGGCAGTATCAAACTGTACAACCCAGCACGTGATGTGTTGAACTTCAACGCTGGTTGAATTTATTGTTTAGATTCTTGGCGCCACCCGCCGGACATTTATGGAGTGTTAGCTGTGTAGCGTAAATCTCACAGGTTTATTTATTTTTTGACCCGTCAACTCGACAGACAAACACAAGTTGAACAACTTTCAAACTCGGTTCGATTGCAAATCCACTAGTAACAACAGTACAATCCGACTATTAGCCAGATAAGATTGACAGAACATTTTTGAAAAGGAAATCGACGGAAAGCTTCGGTTGTTTTCAAATGCGCTAGACTTGGAGTTACGCTGCCTTGCGACCCTTGCGGCCTTTGTGACCCTTACCGCCCGAAGGAATGTCAGCCAATTTCTGCATGGTCCATCGTTGCGTGTCGCTTCCAGAGGCTGGCTCAAGGTGCACCTGCCGATTTTTGATGTGAGATTGTTCTTTGGCCAATGAACAAGGGCGTACCGGTGACCGTAGAGCGCCGTCATCTACAGTCCAGACCATGTCCTCGTTGGGTAGCTTGATCTGGGATAAGTCAGATCAGTATCTAAAATCAACAAAATAAAGAAGGATATATACAACGAATTGATTTCCTCCTGCAGGTTGGATAGCGAAAGACGTAGCGTCTTCTTCGTCACCGGTAATAACGTTATTCTTAAATATTGTCAGTTACGATAGTCTGAACGGAAGCAGTATAACTTGTACATCATCGTCAACGAAAGCGTGCATTTGGAGGCCGACGTTGAGGAGGGTGAACGCGTCCTCCTTCGCTGGTTCGAGGGTCCACTGGAAATAATTAGTCATGCGCATGTGCTCAAAATTATGGGGCCAAGATGACACTCACGGTCCCGAAAGGTCCGGGATATTCACGAGTTTGCGAAACGAAGACCACATCGTTCGGGGTGTAGCTGCGAACCTGACTGTTTGTCGCCACGTTGAAGATGAGGTAGTCTCCTGGGTCAATCGCAGGCTTGACCTTGTGTCCAGCCGCAGCGGACTAGGAAATATGAGTTATGACCCCAAGAGAGCGTGAGTTGGGGACTCTACACACCGTGCCGAGATTCATATTGCAGTAAAGCATGGTGTCTGGAATAAAGACGCAGAATGAACAACATTCAGAGCGCCAAGGCCAAGCGCGAGGATTTTGAAGAACATTTTTTGCAAGTGTGGTAGGGAAGAGGGGGGTGGGGGTTTGGAGAGCAAACAGAAGCGTCTTATATATGTATAGTCCGTAGGTCACGAGAATCCCAGATACTAAGCTCGCGGCGGACAACGATACATATTCCGTCAGATAATTGGACGCGGCAATGTCGGCGAACGTCCACCATATGCAGCCTGGTCTTCTTGAAAGGTTCAATGACACACGTTTAGACCATAGTGGGGAATTAGGGAGCATTAGAAGCCATGCCAAGTTGCGAACGTTGGCTTTTCGCAAGGGAACCTCCACAGCGGGAATATTAGACGGTCCAAGCGGCGGAGATTTAGATGCGCCACATGAATGGATGAACACCAACTTTATATATCGTAGCCGGTCTCATGAACGACGTAATTTTGCAAGACTCGTGGAAGCAAGACTGTTTCTAGTCACTCGCAGTGTTTGAGCATCTTAGTTAATTCAAGTTGACGCTAGTTCAGCCTACAAAGGGCCAAGGACATCGAAGCCTGTGCGGTATCAAGACAAGAAAGACGTCAGGAAAATTTGAAGTTGGGACGTTGGGTTTGGATAAAACATGGTCCGTGTTTTCCGCCAATGGTAGGGATCAAATGGTGTACAGTAAAGGGCACAAAAATATAAATAGATTGGACATGGAAGGTCGACACTCTTACGACAAGTGTCTGGTCCGGGACTCGCCGTCCTGAGGCGGGAGGGCTCATATTCTTCGTTTGCCAGGCTCTTTTAGATGTGGGAAAACCGAGCTCAACCTGAATCCGGCTTCTGCCTCATGCGATCCTCCCTCCTTGCCTTGTTCGTAAATCCAAACAACGACGCAACTCGCATCTTGCTTGAGGTCAAGCAGGTTGGCGAAATAAGAGATTCTCCCATACATTTATAGTGTTGGAGTGAGCCGTAAGCGGTGAGTAGTCATCACTGTCGTACATTGCCTTCGGCAGCGGAGCATGAGCGGTCAGAAAGTTGCTTCTGGAATTGGCAGTGGGAGCTCATCGAATGGCGTATGAGAATCTAAAGGGCATGCTTCAAGTTGTTTTGTATACCAAGAAAGCCTGGAATCGGCTTCAAGTTTTCGAACCATGAGATGCTTCCGGTTCAAGTTGACACAATTAATCGAGAGAACTTTTTCTTTCAGTCAACTTTCATGGAGTGCACCCGTACGCCACGGAGCGTCTTCCTTACTTGATGCCGTGATGTGAAGGAGGGGACAAAATCAACACACTCGAGAATAGGTTTCGGCTGAGAAGAAAGATCATGCTTCTACAATACTACTATGTTCCGACCGGGTGCTCACAAGGTGTGGCGCGCTTTCACTTGCATGTCAGTGTGCATGAAAAAAGCTTCGCTACTGTAGCGGACCACAAAGGTATCACGATCTTCAGAAATATAGCAATTGGAAATACTTGGGTAGACTCTTATGCGGTCACATTTAACTGTCTGGCCTTCTCCACTAACACGTTGCTCCCGTCGCCGGCGCGCAGACGGGAATAAGGTGGTGTGGAGTTCACGGAATTGTCCCCAGGCACAAAATAGAGCGGAATGCATTACAACATAGCCGTATACGTGGGATGTGAGCTTGGTTAAAAAGGACCCGGGGCGAATGTCGTCGGCTCGTTGTTTTTATATACTGCAGTGGTCGTCTCGGTCACAAAGATCTCGAGGAGAGCTGGAAGTGATTCAGGAAACGCTGCGCATAACTGTACTCGGCTGGAATGACTCTCCTTTGAACGTTTTAACTCAGTGCATCCCCACTGGCCGGTGCCCGGCTGGGCGCTATAAATATTAGGTTGGCTGACGAGCGTCACGTTAGCTGCGAATCTCGTATATTGAAGGGAAAGGAAGATATTGAAGAGAAAGGAAGAAGAGGAGGAAAAGAGGAACCCACACTTTACCGCGAAATCTTGTGCTCGCACATGGGAGGGGTTCCAGCCATGTCAAATGGCCGCTCCATCGGACGCTGTTGAGGCTAAGCCAATGATGTGGTTGTTGCAGATAAATCGGATCGCCAATCTCCGGCGAGCTTTCGAATTGGAGCAGCAGTCCCGCCGATCATGGCGCCTGTGTGCTGAAAGCTGGAGAGTTTCAGAACGGTTAAAATAGATCTGAAAGCGACCCACGTTTATTATATTATTGAATGGGCTATACGTCGAATGCGCGTACTCTTCGTCGCGCAATTAATGGCCTTACCTCAAAAACTCACCCAATCTTCATATGTTAACCAAAGCTGGCAAGGTGACAAGCAGTAGATGGCGAACGTCTGACGGCAGCATATCCAAAGGGGCCGAAGGAGATGGGACGGTGGACAAAATGGAGTACGCATCATCTTTTCAGGCCCTGTATCTTTGAGATAAAATCAGATGAATCCCGCCCACTTTTTGTCGCGGATCGATTTTTATCTTGTTTTCTGTTTTTTTTTTTTTTTGGTTCGGTTTTCGAAGTGTCGTACGAGTGATCGAACATGTATCCATTTCCTTGGATAGGCGACTTGGGATCCCAGATATTTGACAACTGCCAAGAATTTATATTAGATAAATGGTTGTGTGCGAATGGAAGTAATAGAAAAATAAGTCCATGGGTCAGTAGTATGCTTGACGGTTTACAGTACACCAGAAGCCAGCCTATATATTCGACGCCACAAAATAGGCTGCAAACAATGTTGACCAGCTTTAGATGGCAGTACATCGATGCCCTGGCAGAAAGGTCTTCGCATCTGGGCCTAAGGCTTCAGATCCCAGCAGATTTCGACTCTCAATCCGACTCGGAGTCTCCATCCGAAGAATGTGCATATTCCAAAGACACACTTGCATCAGGGAAAACTGCGCTATACTGGTCCTCCGATCCGATGCGCGCGCCAACAACCTCGATTCGTTGGACGTGTTGGGGGCACAGCGAGGAGAGGGTATGCACCGGGTGATCGCCCAGCAATGGTTCGAAAATTTTGAGTGTCTGCAGCGAGGGAAGTGTCAACGCGGCAAAAAAATCCTCTGCATCACCGCAATCCGACCCGTCGTTCAAGAGTCGGAGGGAGCGGAGGCGGACTAGTGGCGGGATCGGCGGACTGGTAAATTCAAAAGAGGGGTACAACCAGACACTGCATTCTTCGAGGTTCGGTGTATGGCGCAGGATCTCGATGGCCTCGGTGTCGAATAGGGTGGCTGAGAGGGTGGCTATTTGAGCCCAGGGGAGAGTGATGATAAAGGGATCGAAGTATACGCAGAGCACGACGTCTTTGAGGTTTGGTGCCTGGCCGAATGGTACGACGGGCGATGGAACGGCATCGGAGTACGTCGTTGACCCAAGCTTCAGGGTGCGCAGAAGGGGCATCGGGCCCTTGATGAGACAGAGCTCCTCGTGGGGAAGCTGGAGACTCATATCGTACCAGCGAAGAGTGCAACGCACAATCGCTTCAACAAATGCGTCCGTCGATATGTCTTTGCGTCCGTCTAGGCCACGCTCGAGTTCAATGGAAAGAGGACAGCTTCCAGAACGCGCCAACCATGTTTCCAATAGACGGAGTTGCTGCTGGTGACGATTGGGGTTACGGAGATTCAGCTCTACGGCGGTCCACAGTGACGGGGTGGATAAGGCCACATTGCGCCATTGACGACAGATCTTGGATAGAAGTGAGGGCGAAAGCGGCCCCATGGGCGTTGAACGTTCCGGAAAGGGAGGGAGGAAGTGGATGAATATTTCAGATGTGATTTCGTTCGGCAACGTCAAAATCGGATATATGTAGGTGTCGAGTTCTTCTTGACGCTGATCTCGCTCATGGAGAAGCGCTGCGAGGGAGTTCTGTAGAGACTCTATCCGACTATCGAGTTCCGAGATGCGCGCACGCGTAGCGGCCCGCGCAGATTTCGATTTCGATCTTTCACTACCACCGCTGGAAGCGGCGACCATTTTGGGAGCAGGAGAAGCTAATAAGAACTGTAAGCAATCTATTTAGACTGTTTCAAAGCCTACTTACTGTCCGCCATTTTCCACGACGACGACTTGACGACGACAGAGTTTGGAGGTTCCTTTGATTGTACGTGATTGGTTCGGAACAATCCGGTTCTTCTTCGCCTTCATGGCTTCGAGGCAAACATGACCGCCATTTCGTACACCACACCGGAAGTCCCGCTCATCCTCACGGTCTCCTCATTTATTTATCTCATTAATGTTGCAGAACACGGCTTTACGCGTTTCATCAATGCCGGACTCCTTGGATCGCTGTGCATCGGCATTGTGTTCGGCTCACAGGTCTTTGGCATCCTCCCAGACACCATACAGACTACATTCATTGCCCTAGGGTATATCGGGCTTCTCCTGATTGTCTTCGAGGCCGGTCTCTCCACCAACATTTCACTCCTGTTCGACAACATCCTGCTTGCATGCACCGTCGCGATTTCGGGCATGGTGCTCCCCGTTGCATTTTCAATGCTTCTGCTTCATTTTGGATACGGATACTCACCGCTTCAGTCGTTCGCAGCCGGGGCAGCCCTGAGCTCCACCTCGCTGGGGACGACGCTCACTGTATTGAAACCCGAGTACCGGCGCACGCGGACGGGGACGGTCCTGATGGCCGCTGCTCTTCTGGACGACATCGGCGGTCTAGTGATTGCTGCTATATTGTCTCAGCTCTCTTCATACGGGACGTCCTCGACTTCCATCCCCTGGTACATCATCGTCCGCCCCATCCTCGTCTCGTTTGGGTTCGCCTTCGGCATCCCATTTCTAGCGTTCATTTCGCGATATACTGTGAAGAGGGGCCAATTAATCGCGCTGTTCACGCCCAAAGCACAGCTGTTCATCACGGTTGTGACGCTTTCGGGCTTTGTCGCCGGGGCCAATTACGCGGGGACGAGTGAATTGTTCGGGGCATACCTGGCCGGCGCATATCTAGCCTACGTGTTCGGCCCGCTTTCTTCCACCATCTTGGCCTCACCCCAGACTGAATCCGTGCCCATTCTTGCGTTTCATCAGCACATTATGCCGCTCCTCCAGGCTTTCTTTTCACCATTGTTCTTTGCCTCTATCGGCAGCGCTCTCCCCATCCGATCCTTGGGCATGGTCGATGGCTCGCACCGAGTTGTCTGGCGAGGAATCGTCTACTCTATTCTAATGGGGTTCGCGAAGGTTCTAGTTGGCCTCTGGATGCTCGTCTGGCCAAATCCAGCCGCGAGGCGGGGCTGGTTTGGCCATCGCCTCCATCGCGGAATCGTCGATGAAGATATCGACGGGACCATTGGCGAGCCAGTCACAAATCAGAATGGTCCGCCCATCTCTCCACCTTCACCTTCCAATTTTACCCCCGCCCGGTCCGCCGCGCTCGTCGGCCTCGCGATGATCGCCCGGGGAGAAATTGCGCTCATCGTTGCCGAGATTGCACGACCGCTGCTTGGGATTAGTTCATCAGATCAAACATCTGAGCCGTTTGCGATCGTCATTTGGGCAACACTGTTGAATACCGCGGGTGGGGCAATCTTAGTCGGTTTTTTGCTGAGAGAGCGGAAGGACCTCGGCGAGGGCTGATGTAAATGTAGTCTCAAGTCGTCCATCCTTTGTTACTTCCAAGATCAGAATACTCATTTCGTGTTGATTTAGACCTCAATGGCGCTTGTTTATCCTGATGTCGCGAGATTATTTAGTACCGAACTCTGCAGATGCATGGCTTCGTCCAAGTTTGTTTCGATCCGAGTTTGAATGAATTTGGACAACGCTTGCAACCTTTGAACGCTCAAGCACACCTCCAGTCGTGTGGCAATACTGATTGGCCGGCAAAGGCACGACTCGCACCGGATAGACGGATAGACGGCTAAGGAAGGATTGGAGACTTAGAACATGTTGAACTTTTTTTGACTCAGAACGAGAGGTCCACATCCCTTCATCTTTTGGTGCAAATCGAATGCAAATCGAAGAGTCTGGAGCGCATTAAACCCACAGGAGACACACAGGACACTGCTTCCATCAGTCTCAAATAAATAAAATTCCTGTCATCGTTCCAGGCAGCGTTTGCGTCTACATCTTTGATAACATAGGTGCGAGAAAAGCGAATAAGTTCACTTGACCCATTGAATTCGTTGGCACAGATCTTAAGACTCGTAAATCAGTCTGCAAGGAAGGCCTCCGTCTTCCGGGTTACTTAGGAAGGTCGGTCTAGAGGTATGAACTTCAAATCAACTTGGAATTCAAGTGCGAGTACGTTTCTGGAGAGTCAAAACTATCCGATGTATCATGACTGATCAACACTTTTTTGCATATACAGCCGGCAAATGGTGTTTTGTTGTTTGTTAAAACTTAAACTAGCCCATGGAACTTGGCGAACGGATCATCCTTCTCCGTAACCTCGGGGATCTCGATTAGACCACGGATGTGGCGCGCTGCCTGAGCTCCCGCAATGTGCTCCACGAACGCCAAAGCCATGTCGGAGCCTCGCCGTCCTGTCAGCCAACGAAAAAAATTAGTTTTGGGAAAGGCTCACCCGCAGTAACCCCCGAGCTCGTCCACACATTTCCATCGACAACCCAGCGCGCCTGGGGAACCCACTCGATATCCTTGGGTGTCGCAGCCTAGTAGCCCATATCAGTTACACCGTATGCGTCTCTTGACAGACTGAGAAATTTGCATACCACGATAGCGCGGTAGAATGCCTTGTTCGTGGTGGCACGTTTTCCCGCGAGTACACCGGCAAAGGCGAGCTGGACCGAACCGCCGCACACGGACATCACATACTTCGCCTTGGACGCCTGCTGCGCGATGAAAGCGATCTCTTCGGGTGGAATGTCATGCGAGCCCGAAGCGATGTTCAGGACCGGGCCTGGACGGTGTTTTTTTTACAGTCAGAACACTGGATGGGAGTGAAGCAGCTAGTTGTATATACCTGCTGGGACCCAAAGGATGTCGAACTGCTTCCCAGAGGTGACGGCGTCCGGGTAGGTCAGGGTGGGGATGAAGGTCGGCGCGTTACGGCCTTGGACGGACACCACTGGGTCCAGAGTGGGAGCGAGATAGTCAATCGCGATCCGGTACGGGACCTCGCCCAAGGCGGGCCCCATGACGGGGTGGTCCGCATCGTTGATGCTGGAAAGGATCTCCATAGGGGTAATAAAGTCTGAGAGGGTGACACCATCCGAGAGGCAGACTGCGACGCTGAGGGTTTGAACCATGGTTGGAAATTCAGGGGAATGCTGAAAGAACGTTGTACCCACTGTTTAAGTACCCATGTTACTTGGCACCTTTCCGCAGCAGAGTCGAGATCAACGTTGCGCGGATCTGCGGATGGTATTTATTGGCGAGAACCACGATCTGACAGAGTCTGACAGAGATTTCTTCGTCATCCGGATGGATCCGTGCGGATCTGCGGATGGGTGCTTGGTCTTGTTGTTTCTTACTTCTCTTCGTTCCTTCTCTCGCACGACCAGGAAATATTCAAAATATGATTTATACAGTATTGGATGCCGAATATATGCCTCCGAATTTCCTGAAGCCTCTAAACATGAAACTTTTTTTTACACCCAAACTGGCTAGAAATGAGTGAAAATCATATCCAGTCAACCACGGTTGAACCACCCTCGGTCCACCGGGTACAATGAGCGCAGCCAGACCTTCGGATCATGTTATTGTACCAAAATAGCATTTCAATGGAGGCTAGCGATTACTGGAGCCCCAGGGGAAGGCAAACCGCCAACCGCCATCCGTTGTTCAACCGTGGGAAAGTCTAGAAATGAAATATCCATAAGGATGACGATTGACGGATGACATCCGGATGAGGTCCATGCGTACCGGTCCCTAGGCGTTTTTCAGAAAATGATGCTAGAATTCGCAGGGGAAACAACCCTGATGTTGTTGATGTTTATGTGGGAGATCGCGTTGAAATACCACGTTACAAAATCAACCGACGTATGTACGAACTGCGGGCTGCTGCGGAATCAAAAACTTCAGCCAGGCGGTGCTCGGCTAGCTGATCACCGACAGCGGATGCGTCTTGCCTGGTTGTCCAGCAACGGCTGATCCAAGGCTGATCACTGTTCCTCGCCTCAGTGTCAATTGAACGATGTTCAGGAGTATGTCCCCGCAGGTCCCCGCCATCAGATATCCAGGTAGTCGAATCTTCGGGAGCAGGTGTTTCAAATCTACACGAGTAGAATCTGCAGTTTGACTACATTCAGTGCTGGGTCTCATATGTGAATCTGGAACTGAGATCTGACGGATATCGGTCAGCGGGTTATCCGCGATAGGGCACCTTCCAGCTGCGGAGCACGATAGCATGAAGTGTCTAAGTATACTTACGAAGACGATGAAGCCAGTATTGTGTCTACTGTATTCAACTGAGATTCGCAGAGGTAACCACCCTGATGTTGTTGCTGTTCTTCTGCGTGCGCAGCAACGGTGTTCGGGTTTATTTCGTTAGGTGGGACTATAGTCTCGAAGGAAGGGAATTAAGAGGGCTGAGACCCCAGTACAGACCGGTATGATCGTGCGTGCTATCCGCAGCGTTGGAACTTAGTAATATAAGGCAACTTACTCAGCACTTCAGTTCCGCATATCCCCATTCCAACTGGCATGTTTCTTTTGTTCCTTTTGTTCCTTCTTTACCGCGCTTCTGCATCGAGGGAGCACGATGGAAAGATTGTTGGAAAAAAACACTTGTAAGATAATGTCCCGCAGATTATTCAATACCAAAATTCTGCATGCACGGTCTGACCAATTAATGATGCCTTTAAGAGGGAAGCCGAGTCGGTTGACGGCAGCTCCGGCTTCGTCCAAGTTTATCTCGCTTCGAGTTCGAACGAACTTGGACGAAGCTTGAAACCTTTGAACGCTCAAGAACACAACTTCAGTTATGTGTCAATGCCATCCGATGCCTTGCACATGCCATCGTCCGTGAGATACGGCTAGGACTCGGATACTACACCGTAAACGGTTGGCCAGCAGGGACACGACTCGGACAGACGGCTTGGACAGACGTTTGGACGGCTAAAGGGCTCGGAAACGTTTGAAGCATGTTCGCGTTCGTAAATTTGAAGTATCCTGCGATGTCCGTCCTCGCACTTGTGTCTTGGTTAACTTCTGCCGGTCATTTAACGTCGAAAATGTCTGAAGAGTCAGTAAAACGGCGATATCCAT
Organism: Mycena epipterygia; assembly: GCA_029281465.1. Taxonomy (NCBI): domain Eukaryota; kingdom Fungi; phylum Basidiomycota; class Agaricomycetes; order Agaricales; family Mycenaceae; genus Mycena; species Mycena epipterygia. Next base: position 790,980 of record JARJCQ010000025.1, on the reverse strand, counting down.
CGCGGGATCGCGAATCATGAAATGCTTGCAGTGAAGTGTAAAGCGCTGACGCCCATCAGATTGATAAAGGGCGCTCCTTCAACAATGAATGATCTACACTGCATTTCTCTTCAGATGCTACGGCCAACCAGAAAAAGGAATTCACATTTAATTAATTCCCTTCTTCGTCTGAGTTCGGCCCTGCACGCGATATCAGGTCCTCACTGGGAAGGTCAGATTCCACTGTGAAGCCAGTCTTCTACCTCCAGGTTGACAACTTCAGGTCGCACTCTCCACCGGGGGCAACATTGGATTGAGATATGAGACCGCCAAGCAGCTGCTCCTCGAGGGCTACGGATCTTGCGGACCTGAACAGCGTTGACGCGCACCCCTGCGCGCCAGGCACGGAAACGGTCAGCTCAAACTCTGCCAATCATACCCTTCCTATTGCTTCCACACATTTCATCACAATCAACCTCGTATCCATGCATTATTGAAATACCAGGTTGGCCATGCGGTTTCTTATCTTTCCATGTGATTTGTTGTAGGTTGCTACGGTTCTGCAATGTTTCACTTAACCTTCTGACTACCCATTTCACATTGTATTTCACATGCTCTTATCTATTTGATATTCCTCTACATACAAAAGCTAGAGTACTTGTCTGTATTCTACACACTTGGATTTCCCCCAAAGTCAATATATCAGTTCTATCAGTTCCCCCTCTCTCACCTACGTCCACGTCTCGTCTCGCATCGCATCGCCCCCGTTTACGCACTACACCTCCGTCTCGTACCCCGCTCTCCCTTTTGATTCAAATCCAGCCAAGCTGCACGGTTATCAGTCACGGTATCGTTCATCGTTGGAACACTTGCACATTTATCTCCTCCTTCCTCTTTGTGTTGCCTCTACCCTTTTGGGTTCAGTTCACGCTTAGACGGACGGTAGGCGTGTCATTTTGGAGCCCACCGCGAGGGTTTCAACAATTGATTCCGGTACCTCTCGTAACCTGCGGCCCAACCCCCACGCAGATCTTCGTCGCAACCTTCGCCTCGAGTTCATCGCTGCCGCACAAAACCCTGCGAATCTTCTTGATTCAACCCCATTCACCGCCTCCACCTCCGATAACTTCTTCGACGAGGTTCCCACCCATCTTGCCCAGCACAACAACCTTTCACCGCATTCACCGCATTCCCCCTCATTAGCTTGGCTATTCAACGATCCTCCAACTCCCATAATAACACCCACTGCTCATTCCTCACCCATGGCTACCATACCCATGCCTGCCCGCGGTGATCGCAATGCTCCGGCATTCGATGCGAAAAAGCCCCACGAACTCCGCCGTTACTTCTCAGACCTCGAATTCCTGTTCAGCCGATCCGCCATCACCGATATCACGGAAATGAAAAAGCATGCCACACGCTTTCTCACAGTTGAAGACCAGGAAATCTGGGAAATGCTCCCCAGTTTCACTGATGCTGCGAAATCCTATGACACCTTCAAAGCAGATGTGTTAAAGCTCTACGCAGGAAATGATGAAGACCGCCGATTTGGCCTCAGTGATTTAGATGCCCTCATTGGTCATTATTCTCGGGTCGGGATTGTCACCAAGGACGATCTCACCTGCTTCTACCGTCAATTCCTCCGCATCTCGACCTATCTTATCGGCAAATCTCGCCTATCCCCCGCCGAGCAAAGCTGCGCATTCCTCCGAGCCATGCAGCCTGCCTCGCTCTTGACTGCAATTAAACAACGACTGCAGATCAAGAAGCCCGATATCCATCCCGAGGACCCTTATGACCTCGCGGATCTCTATGAGGCTGCACAGTTCGTAATCGCCGGGGGTTTGGGCACGTTTACCATAATTCCATTCACATCTCCCCCTGCACCCGCACCAGTTATGTCCGAAGTCAAGCCCGATCCCGGTATCACGGCATTGGTCGGCACCGTCACAGAACTCATTAAAGTTCTCGCCACCCAGCAGTCACCCAGCAATACCGCTGGCCCTTCGAAAAAGCGTCCCGACGGTTGTGGATATTGCAGTGACATCGAGCATTTTATAAATCAGTGCCAGCACGTTCTCACAGATATCAATGCCGGAAAATGTCGACGCAACGCAGATGGCCGTGTTGTCCTTCCCAACGGTGCATTTGTTCCTCGTACTATCACAGGCAAGGATCTGCGTACTCGCATCGAAGAATGGCACAGGCAGAACCCAGGCCAGCTCGCCACTGCACAGCTGCTCGTTGAAGTTGCAGTTGAACATCTCTCCACTAATCTTGCTTCATCCTCCGCCGCCACTGTCCGCACTTACTCTCTCTCTGATGAGGAGCGTATGGAAGCTCTCAAAAACGAGTACAACACTCTCCTCACCAGGGCTCAGGCAAAGAAAGCTGTGGATGCGAAAAATCATCAGGATGAACGTACAATCCCTCCACCCAAAACACCATCAGGCACTTCGACAGCACCAGTTGCCGCTCCCACAGAATCCACCACAGCCTCTGCACCCATCGCACCCATTGCCCCTCCCACGTCCCTTCCGCAACACCCCTTCGCCGGCGCTCGAGATGCCGCATATGCACCTCCCAAAGACCGAAACTTTGGCCTTCCTCCGCAGAAGCCCGCTGCCTATCGTACCAATGCCCCGGTCTATAATGAGAAAGATGCATCAGCAGTCTTTAAAGCTTCACTTGACTCCCCCGTTACCATCACCCAACGCCAGCTTTTATCTATTGCACCCGAAGTCCGTGCCCAGATGCGCGAAGAGACTACATCCCGCCGTTTCCCACCTAAAGACAATAAGGCAACAGGAGTTCAGCAATTATTCAACAAAATTGACAACCCTCTTCCCTACACTGCACAATTCGCCTTCGCACCTGATACCATCGCCGAGCAACGTGCTAAGGATGATCGTTACACAGCTATACTCGATTCGCTTCCCGCATCCTATTCCCAATCCGCTGCCACCCAGTCCGACCTACCAGCTGGCGCTTTTATCGTCCCTGACCCCTATGCGATCTACTACGACTCTGGAACAGTTCCCGATGATCTTATTGTGTCCATGGAGTCTTCCGCTATTCGTTCTATCCTGCCTATCATCGACAATCGTGAACAGGTTGAATGTATCGTGGATGGGGGCTCACAAATCATCGCAATGTCCGAGATGGTTTGTCACAAACTTGCCCTCTCGTATGACCCACGTATCATACTCCGAATGCAATCAGCCAACGGCTCTGTTAGCCCCTCCCTCGGACTCGCTCGAAACGTCCCCTTCCGCTTCGGTGATATCACACTTTATCTCCAGGTTCACATTGTTCGCAACCCTGCATATGATGTTCTACTCGGACGGCCTTTCGATGTTTTAACGCAAAGCATTGTTCGCAATTTTGCAAATGAAGATCAGACCATCACCATTTGCGACCCGAATACCGGTAAACTCGCCACGGTTCCTACGGTCCCGCGTGGTCCACCGCGTTCACGTCCACAGGGTTTTCCCAACTCGAGGAATTGATCCCAGATCAAGGAGAGATCGCCCTCGTCATCATACCTGACCCCAATAACCCAAGAGAATTTATTATTGAAACAACTTCGGCACTCGAATCGGACAACCTCACCCAACTCCAGCATACCTACCTTTCAGCTTGCACGAATTTAGGGTCCCATGCAGATACTGTTACTTATGCTCATACAGTCATGCAACCAGCATTTCATGATGCGCATGATGCAACTCGCGGTCCTGAGTCTCAACCTATATTATCCGTCCCCATTGTGGATACCAAGCCCACGTCTTCGTTCGATTTCCAGCCTGTATTTTCTGTTCACACCACTAATTTTATTCCCACAACACGTCCTTCGTCTTCCGATCTCCCACCTCTCGTCGATGTCTATGCTAAAAAGAAATACAAACCAGTAGCTCAGAAAATCCGCCCCGTTCTCGGCAGCCTTCCTGATAAATTCCGCATCGTGCGCGAAATATCCGGTGATCCCCTTGCTGATATGCCAACCCTCGATCCCAATCCCCCGCCTTTCGTCCCTACTGGCCGCTATACAGCTGAGCGCCGTGACCTCCTCGACCTCGCACACCCCGGCGAATTTCTCTGGCCAGCGGAGCGCGATTTGATGCATCATTTCATGTGCTTGCACCATGGTGCATTTGCGTGGCAAGATTCAGAGCGAGGCAGCTTTTGCACAGACTTCTTCCCCCCCGTTGATATGCCCGTCCTGCCCCACACGCCTTGGGTTCAGCGAAACATCCCTATTCCCCCAGGTATCTACGACGAAGTTTGCAAAGTAATTCGCACCAAGATTGAAGCTGGTGTGTACGAGCCCTCAAATTCATCGTATCGATCCCGCTGGTTCTGCGTAGTCAAGAAGGATGGAACCAGTCTACGCCTTGTCCATGCCCTCGAACCGCTAAACGCTGTCACAATTCAGCATTCCGGTGTTCCACCGTTTACGGATCAACTTGCAGAACATTTTGCAGGCCAAGCCTGTGGTGCCATGCTAGATTTATACGTAGGCTACGACGAGCGCCTCCTCGCCATGTCCTCTCGCGACTTTACCACATTCCAAACGCCATACGGTGCTCTCCGCCTTGTCACACTCCCCATGGGGTGGTCAAACTCTGTTCCAATATTCCACGACGACGTCACCTTTATTCTTCAGCCTGAAATCCCCGAGTTCACTATCCCTTACATCGACGATGTCCCCGGTCGTGGGCCTGCCTCCACGTATCAACTGGAAGATGGTTCGTATGAAGTAATCCCCCAGAACCTTGGTATTCGCCGCTTCGTCTGGGAGCACTTCAACAATCTCAATCGCATAGTCCAACGCATGAAGTATTGCGGTGGAACTTTTTCTGGTTTAAAACTCGTCCTTTGTGCAGAACGCATCACTGTAGTCGGCCACGTTTGCACCCCGGCAGGCCGTATTCCCGACGAACAACGTGTAGCAAAAATAGTCAACTGGGGACCCTGCAAAAATCTTTCAGAACTCCGTGCATTCCTCGGTACCATTGGTGTCGTCCGGATTTTCATTCGCAATTTCGCACATCGCTCCCACGCTCTCATCATCTTAACTCGCAAAGATATGCCGTTTATATTTGGCACAGCCCAGATTGCAGCTCAAGAAGATTTGAAGCATGCTCTCATACACTCCCCAGCCCTTCGTCCCATTGATTTCAAATCACTTGCCCCTTCAATCCTTGCAGTGGATACTTCCGGTGTTGCCATTGGTTTCCTCCTCGCTCAATGTGATCCTGAAAATCTCGCTCGTCGCTATTATGCACGCTTCGGATCAATTATTCTCAATGACCGGGAAAGCCGATTTTCCCAACCAAAACTCGAGCTCTATGGCCTTTACCGTGCATTGCGCTCGTGGAAGCTATATCTCATCGGCCTCCGCAACCTTGTGGTTGAAGTCGATGCCCGTTATATCAAAGGCATGCTCACGAACCCCGACCTCGCACCTAGCGCCAGCATAAATCGTTGGATCTTGGCCATTCTCACCTTTCATTTTACCCTCATTCATGTACCTGGAGTCATGCATGGTCCTGATGGACTTTCACGCCGCCTGCCACAACCCGGTGATCAACCCGAACCCGAGGACGACTTCGAAGATTGGATTGACCAGGTTCATGGCTTTATGCATATGATCAACGACTCGCCGTATATTCCACGCCACCAGTACACCATTGCGACTCTATCGGCGGAAGTTGCACCCGACGGTCAAGATCCTCCTCCATCCCTTTCGTACGACATCGTTCCGCGATCAGATGCTGCCCGCCTCGCAGATGCTCGCATCGATTTGGTCCGAATCTGGCTCGATAACCTCCAGTGCCCACGCGATATGTCCAACGAGCAGTACAAGTCTTTTGCCCGGTACTGTTTAGAATTTTACCTCACAGACGGTCAACTCTGGCGTAAAGATCCAGGTTCTCGGCACAAGCTAGTCACCCCCACTCATTGCCGGCTATTCATCCTTCGATCTGCTCATGATGATGTTGGTCATAAAGGCTTCTACGCAACTCGCGCGCTTATATCCGAACGATTTTGGTGGCCGTATATGGCACACGATATCACTTGGTTCATTCATACTTGTCACCTATGTCAGGTCCGCCAAACACGCCAAGTTTTAATTCCACCTACCGTTGCAACGCCTGCTCCGCTTTTTGCCAAAGTCTATATGGATACGATGCACATGCCTACGAGCGGTGGTTTTAAATATATTGTCCACGGCCGATGTTCACTCGCACATTACCCTGAATTTCGCATGTTGCGTCGCGAAACCGCCCAATCGATTGGAGATTGGATCTTCCAGGACATCATTTGCCGCTGGGGAACTCTCGTAGAGATCGTGACCGACAATGGGTCTCCATTCGTGAAGGCGCTCGGTTATCTGGAGAAGAAATACCATGTCAAGCACATTCGCATTTCTGGATACAATTCACGGGCAAACGGTCTCATTGAGCACCCACATTTCGACGTTCGTGAAGGCCTATTCAAAGCAGTAGATGGTGATCAGAGCAAATGGCATACTGCCACATATTCTGTCTTCTGGGCCGACCGTGTCACAGTCCGCAGACGAATGGGTTGCTCTCCTTATTTCGCAGTTACCGGCACCCATCCACTCCTCCCTCTCGATATTTCCGAAGCGACCTATCTCCTACCTCCACCTGATTCTGTTCTCTCCACAACTGAGCTTATTTCTCGACGTGCCATTGCACTGCAGAAACGACGTGAACATCTTTCAAATCTCCATTCCTCCGTTTATGAAGCCCGCCTCCGTGCAGCTGCACGTTTCGAACTTGAACACGCTGCGACCATTCGTGACTACGATTTCAAACGTGGAGATCTTGTTCTCATGCGCAACACTGCAATAGAAAAATCGCTCAGCAAGAAGATGCGTAAACGTTACCTCGGCCCGCTCATAGTCATCTCCCGTAATCGCGGTGGTGCTTACATTATTTGTGAGCTTGACGGTTCAGTATTCCATCGCCCAATTGCCGCATTTCGCATTATACCCTATTTCGCCCGCACTTCTATCCCTCTTCCTTCACTCGGCGAGTTTCTCGATATCTCCACCGACCACCTTCGCGAACTTGAGCAATCCACACTTTCAGACCCTGAGGAGCTCGATTCAGATGCAGTTCCTGATGCATTTTAGGCCACCTAGGTCTCCTGCCATCAATATTTCAGTCGGGAGGACCCTGCCACTTCACCATATTTTTTCCAGCCACAATTCGACACATCCCACATCGCTGCGTCCGAAATTCAACTTGGTTGAAATCTATATTGTTCCGCCTGTTTTCCCGAGTCGTCTAGTGACTAGGGACAGTCACAATCTCAGTCGGGAGGAGATGACGCGCACCCCTGCGCGCCAGGCACGGAAACGGTCAGCTCAAACTCTGCCAATCATACCCTTCCTATTGCTTCCACACATTTCATCACAATCAACCTCGTATCCATGCATTATTGAAATACCAGGTTGGCCATGCGGTTTCTTATCTTTCCATGTGATTTGTTGTAGGTTGCTACGGTTCTGCAATGTTTCACTTAACCTTCTGACTACCCATTTCACATTGTATTTCACATGCTCTTATCTATTTGATATTCCTCTACATACAAAAGCTAGAGTACTTGTCTGTATTCTACACACTTGGATTTCCCCCAAAGTCAATATATCAGTTCTATCAGTTCCCCCTCTCTCACCTACGTCCACGTCTCGTCTCGCATTGCATCGCCCCCGTTTACGCACTACACCTCCGTCTCGTACCCCGCTCTCCCTTTTGATTCAAATCCAGCCAAGCTGCACGGTTATCAGTCACGGTATCGTTCATCGTTGGAACACTTGCACATTTATCTCCTCCTTCCTCTTTGTGTTGCCTCTACCCTTTTGGGTTCAGTTCACGCTTAGACGGACGGTAGGCGTGTCAGCGTCTGCGCATAGGTTACAATTTCCTGGTGCGCGAGAAATGTCTTGATGTTCTCTTCAGAAACTGTTAGGTTGCAAATATTGAACAAATTATCTCCTGGACATCACCAAAAGATGGAGAGACAGACAAAGTGTTATAAGGTGTTACAGTAGACACCTGATCCTTGATACACCCTTGTTTTTACCCTTCCTCATACATTTCTGTGTTCCTATGTGCTCCCAAAGTATTCAATGCATTCATAAGGTAGATTTAGACCATAATTTCGGTCGAGAGACTACAAGAACTGAATAAAGCGACTCTTTTACCTGGGTGTGTTTTTCGTCTGCCGGTCTTTGATACACTGGATCTCAACCAAAACTTGGTGGATTTGGTCAAATCCTGGACTGGAAATGGAGGTTGTCGAGAAAATAAGGATGAGCACAAAATTTGGGTCGAACAGCGACCCAGAAGTGGTAAATAATTGGATTACAAAGTTGTGGATCAAGGACTGGGTGTCTACTGTATAAGGTTGAAAACTTGGCAGCCTGATGAAAAACACAACTACCCTTACACCAGGGGCAAAGGGCCACGCATGTGGTCCGCATGCGGCCGATCCATGTCATGAGCTCTTTGTGGCATGGATCGGCCGCATACAGACCACATGCGTGTAAAGCATGTGAGGTCCGCATGCATCGACCTTCGCCCCCGGTGTTATCAATCCGTCTATACATATTCAGAATATGTATAAACGGAGTACTTATGTCAGGTTAATTTTTGGTGCCATGGTTTCGGTTGTTAATAGGTTGGTACGGTTCGTTTCATAAGAGTGAGTGATATCCTAGACAAGTATTATTACACGCAATCATCCTGGATGAGGGGTGCAAAAATTGGTGATGCGATCAATCGAACCAAGCACGTGATGTCCGTTGAACTGTTGACTCAGAACGAGAGGACCACATTCCTTCATCTTTTGATGCAAATTGACGTCCCTGGAACGTATTGAAACCACAGGAGTCATAGAGGACACTGCTAGTTCCATCAGTCTCAAATAAATAAAATTCTTGACATTGTTCCCAGGCAGTGTTTGCGTTTACATCCCTGATGACATAGGTGCGAGAAAGGCAAATAAGTTAACCTGACCATTAAACATGTCGAGACGTATCATAAAATCAAATCAGTCCGTAAAAAAACTCCGAGTGTGAATGGGCTCCATCTTCCGAATTATTTAGCAAGGTCCCTCGTTCGTCGATCTGAAGGTATGAGCTTGAAATCAACTTCGATTTCAAGTACGCGTCTGGAGAATAAATACTACTCGGTGTATCGTGGGTGATCAACATTTTGTACATACAGCAGCCAATTCGAATACACCGCTCGACATTGTTAAACTAGGCCGTGGAACTTCGCGAACGGATCATCCTTCTCCGTAACCTCGAGGATCTCGCTTATACCACGGATGTGGCGTGCTGCCTGAGCTCCCGCAATGTGCTCCACAAAGGCCAAAGCCATGTCAGAGCCTCGCCGTCCTGTCAGTCAACGAAAAAATTAGTTTTGGGAAAGGCTCACCCGCAGTAACCCCCACATTTCCATCGACAACCCAGCGCGCCTGGGGAACCCACTCGATATCCTTGGGTGTCGCAGCCTAGTGGCCCATATCAGTTACACCGTATGCGTCTCTTGACAGACTGAGAAATTTGCGTACCACGATAGCACGGTAGAATGCCTTGTTCGTGGTGGCACGTTTTCCCGCGAGCACACCGGCAAAGGCGAGCTGGACCGAACCGCCGCACACGGACATCACGTACTTTGCCTTAGACGCCTGCTGCGCGATGAAAGCGATCTCTTCGGGTGGAATGTCATGCGAGCCCGAAGCGATGTTCAGGACCGGGCCTGGACGGTGTTTTTTTCACAGTCAGAACACTGGATGGGAGTGAAGCAGCTAGTTGTATATACCTGCTGGGACCCAAAGGATGTCGAACTGCTTCCCAGAGATGACGGCGTCCGGGTAGGTCAGGGTGGGGATGAAGGTCGGCGCGTTACGACCTTGGATGGACACCACTGGGTCCAGAGTGGGAGCGAGATAGTCAATCGCGATCCGGTACGGGACCTCGCCCAAGGCGGGCCCCATGACGGGGTGGTCCGCATCGTTGATGCTGGAAAGGATCTCCATAGGGGTAATAAAGTCTGAGAGGGTGACACCATGCGAGAGGCAAACTGCGACGCTGAGGGTTTGAACCATGGTTGGAAATTCAGGGGAATGCTGAAAGAACGTTGTACCCACTGTTTAAGTACCCATGTTACTTGGCACATCAACCACGATCTGACAGGTGTCGGCGGGATTTCTTCGTCATCCGGACGGATCCGTGCGGATCTGCGGATGGGTGTTTGGTCTTGTTGTTTCTTACTTCTCTTCGTTCCTTCTCTCGCACGACCAGGAGATATTCAAAAATATGATTTATACAGTATTGGATGCCGAATATATGCCTTCGAATTTCCTGACGCCTCTAAACATGAAACTTTTTTACACCCAAACTGGCTAGAAATGAGTGAAAATCATATCCAGTCAACCACGGTTGAACCACCCTCGGTCCACCGGGTACAATGAGTGCAGCCAAACCTTCGTATCATGTTATTGTACCAAAATATCATTTTAATGGAGGCTAGCGACTACTGGAGCTCCAGGGGAAGGCAAACCGCCAACCGCCATTCGTTGTTCAACTGTGGGAAAGTATAGAAATGAAATATCCATAAGGATGACGATTGACGGATGACATCCAGATGAGGTCAATGCGTACCGGTCCCTGGGCGTTTATGTACAGAAAATAATGCTAGAATTCGCAGGAGAAACAACCCTGATGTTGTTGATATTTATGTGGGAGACTGTGTTGAAATACTACGTTACAAAATCAACCGATGTATGTACGAACTGCGGGCTACTGCGGGATCAAAAACCTCAGGCGGTGCTCGGCTAGCTGATCACCGACAGCGGATGCGCCTTGCCTGGTTGTCCAGTAACGGCTGATCCAAGGCTGATCACTGTTCCTCGCCTCAATGTCAATTGAACGATGTTCAGGAGTATGTCCCCGCTGGTCCCCGCCATCAGATATCCAGTTGTTCGAATCTTCGGGAGCAGGTGTTTCAAATCTACACGAGGAGTGGCATCTGCAGTTTGACTCATATGTGAATCTGGAACTGGGATCTGGCGGGTATCGGCCAGCGGGTTATCCATGATAGGGCACCTTCCAGCTGCGGAGCACGATAGCATGAGGTGTCTAAGTATACTTACGAAGATGATGAAGCCAGTATCCAACCGAGACCCGCAGAGGTAACCACCCTGATGTTGTTGCTGTTCTTCTGCGTGCGCAGCAACGGTGTTCGGGTTTATTTCGTTAGGTGGGACTATAGTAAGGAAGGGAATTAAGAGGGCTGAGACCCCAGTACAGACCGGTATGATCGTGCGTGCTATCCGCAGCGTTGGAACTTAGTAATATAAGGCAACTTACTCAGCACTTCAGTTCCGCATATCCCCATTCCAACTGGCATGTTTCTTTTGTTCCTTTTGTTCCTTCTTTACCGCGCTTCTGTATCGAGGGAGCACGATGGAAAGATTGTTGGAAAAAAACACTTGTAAGATAATGTCCCGCAGATTATTCAGTGCCAAAATTCTGCATGCATGGTCTGACCAATTAATAATGCCTTTAAGAGGGAAGCCGAGTCGGTTGACGGCAGCTCCGGCTTCGTCCAAATTTATCTCGCTCCGAGTTCGAACGAACTTGGACGAAGCTTGAAACCTTTGAACGCTCAAGAACACAACTTCAGTTATGTGTCAATGCCATCCGATGCCTTGCACATGTCATCGTCCGTGAGATACGGCTAGGACTCGGATACTACACCGTAAACGGTTGGCCAGCAAAGACACGGCTCGGACAGACGGCTTGGACAGACGTTTGGACGGCTAAGGAAGGACTCGGAAACGTTTGAAGCATGTTCGCGTTCGTAAATTTGAAGTATCCTGTGATGTCCGTCCTCACACTTGTGTCTTGGTTAACTTCTGCCGGTCATTTGACGTCGAAAATGTCTGAAGAGTCAGTAAAACGGCGATATCCATCGCGGGATCGCGAATCATGAAATGCTTGCAGTGAAGTGTAAAGCGCTGACGCCCATCAGATTGCATCAGCAAGATCACAAAAAACTTGTGACCTTGCGACCTTTTTATCTTGTTTTGAAAAAATATATTACAGAAATGATGCCTGTAATCTAATGGGATAGGTTAGGATTTTTGTTTTTTTTGATGTCTTGTGGGATTTTGGACCTGGCTTGTTGTCTTGTGAGCTTGCGAGCTTTCGGACCTTGTACGTGCACGTACAAGCACGTACAAGCACAAACAAGCAAAGTGTGGAAAACACGATGTGATACAGGGCGCTCCTTCAACAATGAATGATCTACACTACATTTCTCTTCAGATGCTACGGCCAACCAGAAAAAGGATTTCACAGTTATGTAATTAATTCCCTTCTTCGTGTGAGTTCGACCCTGCACGCGATATCAGATCCTCACTGGGAAGGTCAGATTCCACTGTGAAGTCAGTCTTCTACCTCCATGTTGACAACTTCAGGTCTCACTCTCCACCGGGGGCAACACTGGATTGGGATATGGGACCGCCAAGCAGCTGCTCCTCGAGGGCTATGGATCTTGCGGACCTGAACAGCGTCTGCGCATAGGCTACAATTTCTTGGTGCGCGAGAAACGTCTTGATGTTCTCTTCAAAAATTGTGAGGTTGAAAATATTGAACCAATTATCTCCTGGACATCACCAAAAGATGGAGAGACAGACAAGGTGTTATAAGGTGTTACAGTAGACACATGGTCCTTAATACACCCTTGTTTTTACCATTCCTCATACATTTCTGTGTTCCTATGTGCTCCCAAAGTACTCAATGCATTCATAAGGTAGATTTAGACCATAATTTTGGTCGAGAGGCTGCAAGAACTGAATAAAGCGACTATTTTACTTGGGTGTGTTTTTCATCTGCCGGTCTTTGATACACTGAATCTCGACCAAAACTTGGTGGATTTGGTCAAATCCTGGACTGGAAATGGAGGTTGTCGAGAAAATAAGGATGAGCACCAAATTTGGGTCGAACAGCGATCCAGAAGTGGTAAATAATTGGATTACAAAGTTGTGGATCAAGGACTGGGTGTCTACTGTATAAGGTTGGAAAGTGTACCGGGCTTGGCAGCCTGATGAAAAACACAACTACCCTTACACCAGGGGCAAAGGGCCACGCATGTGAGCATCGACCTTCGCCCCCGGTGTTATCAATCCGTCTATACATATTCAGAATATGTATAAACGGAGTACTTATGTCGGGTTAATTTTTGGTGCCATGGTTTCGGTTGTTAATAGGTTGGTACAGTTCGTTTCATGAGAGTGAGTGATATCCTAGACAAGTATTATTACACGCAATCATCCTGGATGAGGGGTGCAAAAATTGGTGATGCGATCAATCAAATCAAGCACGTGATGTCCGTTGAACTGTTGACTCAGAACGAGAGGACCACATTCCTTCATCTTTTGATGCAAATTGACGTGGAACGTATTGAAACCACAGGAGTCATAGAGGACACTGCTAGTTCCATCAGTCTCAAATAAATAAAATTCTTGACATTGTTCCCAGGCAGTGTTTGCGTTTACATCCCTGATGACATAGGTGCGAGAAAGGCAAATAAGTTAACCTGACAATTAAATCTGTCGAGACGTATCATAAAATCAAATCAGTCCGTAAAAAAACTCCGAGTGTGAATGGGCTCCATCTTCCGAATTATTTAGCAAGGTCCCTTGTTCGTCGATCTGAAGGTATGAGCTTGAAATCAACTTCGATTTCAAGTACGCGTCTGGAGAATAAATACTACCCGGTGTATCGTGGGTGATCAACATTTTGTACATACAGCAGCCAATTCGAATACACCGCTCAACATTGTTAAACTAGGCCGTGGAACTTGGCGAATGGATCATCCTTCTCCGTAACCTCGGAGATCTCACTTATACCACGGATGTGGCGTGCTGCCTGAGCTCCCGCAATGTGCTCCACAAAGGCCAAAGCCATGTCAGAGCCTCGCCGTCCTGTCAGTCAACGAAAAAATTAGTTTGGGAAAGGCTCACCCGCAGTAACCCCCGAGCTCGTCCACACATTTCCATCGACGACCCAGTGCGCCTGGGGAACCCACTCGATATCCTTGGGTGTCGCAGCCTAGTGGCCCATATCAGTTACACCGTATGCGTCTCTTGACAGACTGAGAAATTTGCGTACCACGATAGCACGGTAGAATGCCTTGTTCGTGGTGGCACGTTTTCCCGTGAGCACACCGGCAAAAGCGAGCTGAACCGCGCCGCCGCACACGGACATCACGTACTTCGCCTTGGATGCCTGCTGCGCGATGAAAGCGATCTCTTCGGGTGGAATGCCATGCTCTCCCGTAGCGAAGTTCGGGATCGGGCCTGCGTCGCGTTTTTTTAGAAACACTGAACAAGAGCGATGCAGCTAGTTGTATATACCTGCCGGGACCCAGATGATGTCGAACTGCTTCCCAGAGGCAAGAGCGTCCGGGTAGGTCAGGGTGGGATTGAAGGTGGGCGCATTGCGGCCTTTGAGAGACACCACTGGATCCATAGTGGGAGCGAGGTATTCAATGGTGACTCGGTACAGGACCTCGCCCATGGCGGGCCCAAAGACAAGGTGGTCCGCTGATTTGTGTGCTCGTAAACTAATAGGGAAACTCGAAACGTTTATACCCAAACACAAAGTTCGCGGATATAAGCAATAGCCTATGCAACCAACCAACAAAGCGCAAGATATAAGACGTAAGATTCCCAATAGAAACCGACGAGTGCCAGTCCCTGCTTCAGAGCCTTTAAAAGGTTGAAGGGAGAGGTTTTGGGTAGGAGAAAGTGTGTAGAGTACTGTGTTGCGGAGATATTGCTTGCTTGCGCAAAACAATATATCCAAAACGGTAGATATTATAATGCTTCACAGCGACAAGGCAAAGCCAAGGCAAGGTTGAGTGTCCGGAGACGATAGGCGCAATACCCAAGAGCGTGTGGTGAGTTTACAACTCCGTGGGGTTTGTGGTGTGTGTGGATATAATCCAAAATAGCAATTCCGACGTCCAAGGCAGTGTTCTAGTAGCAATCCGACGTCCAAGGCAGTGTTCTCGTAGCAGTTCCGATGTCCAAGGCAGTGTTCTCGTATCAATCCGACGTCCAAGGCAGTGTTCTAGTAGCAGTTCCGACGTCCAAGGCAGTGTTCTAGTATCCCATATAATTCCAATTCAAATATACATCCAATAGAGTAAGATTTCGAGATGCCACACCCTTCTATATGGTAGTGCACAACCAGAAGATCCCAGATCGCCCGAATCGCAAGCGTAAGCCTACTAGTCGTGGGGTGATACTGTGTCCTTCTAATAGCGACGACCTACTACTTATATACAAGTCCCAGAATAAATAAGTACAAGCAGATATAAGGAAATATGAGTCAAACAGCCGCGTATCCGTCGGATAGTTATCCAGTATAGTGAATCCAGTCAATGCCATTGGCTGCAAGTCTCAAGCACGCCATATTACAGTCATCCGCCAAGACAGAACCTCAGTCAGCAATCAGCTGAAAGGCCAAAAGCTCAGTCAGCACTGAGCTTATTTCCAATCCGCCCAAACCGACATCAGATACAGGATTGATTCCTATATCCTGCACTCCTCGTTCATTTCCCTCCAGCTAACATCCCTATACCGTGTAGTATAATGTCGCAGCTTTCGAACGATACCCCTCACGGCTTATATCCATAATTGGGTTCTTGGTAGAAGTCTAATCTGACCCTTTGGGAATCTCCGATCAGGCCGGCAACTACGGGTATAGTTGAGCCCGTCGGGTATAGTCCGAAACAAGGTCTGACCGGTGTTCTAGGTCGTCATCTGATCTAATGTCCACATCTCCATAACCCTAATGCGTCACAACGGTATTGCAATTCAACCCAATTCGTTACTTGGGCTTATACCCAACATAACCCAATTGAATATGAAGTTACTCATGATGTTTAGTGGACTACACAAACCCCTACACGTTTCAGGGCGAGTGCAGCCAGTCACCTCGACGTATTACCCCCTCGATGACCCATTACTCTGTGATATTGGCCCAACCAGCTACCTCTGAGTCTCGGTACTAGCTCTGGATATAAGATAATATACATTGCAAACACAACTGAAAGGCGCAAAAATAGTGTATTCCACTAGTGGTTATTTGCAAGGCTTATCACCGCATCGTTCAAGCCGGCAAGGATCTCGATGGGAGTAATAAAGTCTGAGAGGGTGACACCATCCGAGATGCAAACTGCGATGCTGAGAGTTTGAACCATGGTTGGAACTTCAAAGTAATGCTGAAAGAAGGTTGTGCTCACTGTTTAAGTACTTTGCGGTGCCAGAATTATTAAGTTAGGAGACCTCCCGGCCGACGAAACGCGTCAGATCCATGTTACTCGGCACTTTTACGCGACAGAGGTGGAATCACCATCTGCGGGAACACAGAACACATCTACCACGTTCCGCGGATCGTTGGCAGATCATACTATACGATGCTGCGGAGGGCATTCAGTTGTACCTTTTGGCATGACGTCGAGAGCCCGCCGAGATACCACGTATGTGCCGGAGGAAGGCCTGAACAAAGTTATCGAACTGCGGAACTAGGATCTCTGACAGGTATCGGTTGGCATCTTCGGGTCACGGGTTATCCGCGATAGGGATTTTTTTTACAGAACGCTCGTTGACGGTGGCTGCTGGTGTCTGTGTGTAAAAAATGATGCTACTAGTAGTATTCGCACGGAAAATAATCCTGAAGCTCAAATGGTTCATGTTCTTCTCCGTGCGCAGCGGCAGCGTTAGGGTTTATGCTCGTTAGGCGGAACCATATTCTCGAAGGAACGGTGTTAAGGCTGACGCGCAGTATCTAAGACCGGCATGATCGTGTATGCTGTCCGCAGCGTTTTTAATTTAATTTAATACTTGGCCATATCCCCATTTGAAATGCCAACATGTTGCTTTCGTTCCTAGTTTACCGCATCTGCACCGAGGGAAATACCTATTGACAAAGATGTATGCAGAAACAACACGATGTTCATATTTTGAGATATACCGGACATGAATATTAGACCTGACAGCAAATGGTAACGACACAGGCTATTATTAGTTGAAAAAAAATACTGGTAAGATATCCTTTAATCCAGACTCAACCGTTCACGGACCGCCCCAAAAACTCATTGATCGCAACCCTCGCCGAGCCTCCCTCCATCCATGCCTCGGAAAACGCGTTTCTCAGCCGGCGAGCATTCCTTCTCTTCTTTTCGCCGACCTCACTCCGACATTTGTCAAAGGTCCGCCTGAACTCTTCCCTCACTGCCTCGCGCGTTCCTCGCGGTACCTGTCCATTAAACAAAGGCTGCAATCCCTTGCCCGTGCGTACCTCCACGACTTGGAAAGCAACATCGACGACGTGAGTGAGATGTGCAGCGGCGGTAGGCTGGTCTCCGTCGAAAGGCCAACAGATTCTGTGCGAGCAATTCAGCCATAAACGAATATTGGACTGCATTATTTACAATGGAATTCCGTTAGACAGCGCCTCAAAAATTCCGCCGTGCCCGCCATGCGTCATAAACCAGCCGGTGGCCTGCAGGATAACATCATTCAGCCAAAGCAATCATCTGCAAAAAGACAGATTCGAACTAGATGGTTTAGGATGAACTGTTGTGGACACCACGGAGCAATCATTCCCACGCCAGAGGTTTCAATTTTGTGGCGTAGTGCTGAAGAAATGGTAGAGAACGGCGAGGCATGGCATAGAATCTGATTGGGAAGCGTGTGAGACGACTGAGCCATTAGGCGAGTCACTGACGAAGGGAAATTTTTTCTCGGTAAGCGCGTCGACGAGTTCATTTACGTGGTCAGGAACTGTGGGCCAAAATAACGTTCCGAACGAGACCTAAAACATTCACGATCATGTGACTGCAGTTAAAAATGACGTGTGCGCACAAGAATTGTCGATTGTTCCCCGTGTTGCGCGAGCGCGTCGTCGAGGAACGATTGGATTTCCATATCGACGTGGGGATAGACGGACAAAGCGGCGCTAGAAACCCCATAAACAGGCGGGAGCAAGGGTCCCACCGGGTACAGCGGCTTGTGCAATGTGGACGATACCCAGTCGTCTAACGCAGACAGAGATTCCTTTTCATACGCCTCGCATGTACCGATAAATATGCCGTCGCAATTCATGAGCATGCTGTCGTGATGAATCTGATTTTAGAGGGACAGCAAGGAGAGTAGTGACAGGACTGACGCGTGACCTGCTCTAACGATGGGCGCCATAGGAGTATCCCAGGGCAGCTGGCGAGCTCATCAGATAGTCTCGTAAAGGAAGAAAAGAAAAAAAGAACGCACATTTTGCGGGAAAAACTCGTAGTCGTACATGGGAGGAATCCCGGGAACACGAATAACCGTTCCATCGGTGTGCTTGAATACCTGCACGACGTCGTTAAATCCAAGCTGATGGATTCCGTTGTTGCAGACCTGGTCGCCGATCTCCACGGAGGTTTTTCCCGTCCGCAACGCCTCGGCGTCTGTTTTTGCTCCAAAATCTCCTAGGCCGCCGAGTGATTTCGGAGCAAAGAGACGAATGACGGCGGCCGCGCCACATGATACAAATGCGAAAACTGGAACAGCAATCCCGCTGATTGCGCGGCTTTGTTGGAGTTGCATGATTCCAAAGAACTGGACAGTTACGGGATGACAGTTAACATAGATCTGAACGCAACTCACATCTATGATGACTGCACGAGGTGGGGGAAATGCGTCGAAGGTCGTCCCTCTCATCGCGCAATGTATGGCCTGGCCTCGAAAGATTGCCCGATATGCGACAGGGTAGAACTCGCCCAGCCGGGAGACAAAATCTTTTACTCGAACACAAGCCGGGTCGGATTGGAAGATAGAAATTACCCTGTAACTCGATTATTCCGTGCTTACCCCTCGCATTGTGGAGACGTGATAATTACCGGATTCGTGCAAGTGCCTCATGGCAACTGGGAAACTGCGCCGCGATTTCTATCCGTGCTTTCTCGAGCCAATTCGGCGCCATTAAAATGGTGATCGTGACGTCCTGAGACTCGGCGGCGAGCCTGCCACCCAGCACGCATAGCGGTCGCGTATGCCCTATGAAATGATATCAGCAGGAGACAAACTGGCACGTTTCATTGAAACTTTACCCCAAGCTGGGAAGGCAACAAGGAGCAGATGGCGAGTGTCCGACGAGAGCATATGAAAAGTGGTGGAACGTCCTACGCACTTCATGCGTCCTATATATACATGCCATAAAAAAGGAATCCCGTCGGGCGCCGCCCCAGGCCGCCGTCCAAATCTTCACATGTGCATTGCACTTCTCTTAGCTCCGAATGGCAGCCGTGAGGCCCAGAATCACAGTTAGGTCCTGGTAAGGATACCCGGATACCCAAACGTTGGCCCTACTGATTAGTTGTACTGTGGTTAAGGTAGAGTGGTAATGTAGTAACAAAATGGATGTAAAAAGACCGTGTTGAAGATTGATAATGGGATAGGATAAAGTTTGATGACCGTACAGTTCCGACTAGTTCCAGTGAAGGGTGGGTAGGAGGCCAAAGAAAGCGAGGCCGCCGTCGAGCCAGATGGGAGTCGGGAGCAAAGATAGACACTTTGATCGCCGACTGCCGTTGATGCACAAACCCTATTCTCGCGTTATCACGTTCCGAAAGGGGACCTAGCTGAGAAATTTTATTATCCTGAGTCTTATCCTCGTACCTCGTCACAAGAGAGCGTCAACATGTTCGCACCGACTGGTTGGTATCGGGAGCTTTGGTCAGAACCTCGGAAGAAGTTTGCCCGGCGCTGGGTGAAATTCGACAGGCAGTCGGCCCCAGAATTGATCCGTCGGAACAATTCTCGAGCTGTTGAAAAACTTCAAACACAAGTAAGTATCATGTTGTTAGCTCAGGATAGGCGAGCTTGCGAGCCAGCCTGAGTGCTAGATAAGGGAGATTAGATGATGTACCATTATTTGTCTAGAGCATCTAATACACGTGATCATTCTCGTTTCGACGCGTCCATCGCGTCTCTTTCCTCTCGTCCTCAATCCCTCCTCCTCGCACCTCACCCTCATAAATTTTCTTTGGCCACCCACCCATCCCTTTCTCACGCTTGGTTGTTTCGGTTGTCTCCCCATCGAGACCCGAAATCCTTGCGTACAGGTGCTGGGCCTCGCGGGCATTTCCCCGATTCGCAGTCCCGCCCACTTGATGGAGCGGCGACGGTCCAGCGAATCGGGCCGCGAAGCGGCCCAGCCCTCACGCAAACCCTCCTCCTTAGGGCTGTTCACCGTACCGTATACGGTATACGGCCGTACGATGACGGCCAACATACGGGTGAACAACCAGCCGGACCCGTACCGTATAAGGCATTTCAAGATTGCTCTACGGTACGGTACGGTACCGTATTACGGCCGTATACGGCTATACGGCCGTCTTTGGTATACCTAGTTTTATCACATTCAATCACACACAAGTTAGCCTGCTATAATATGCATTTATTACAATGGAAATCAATTACTGGTCCCCTAGACATGCAGTACTGTCTCAGCATGCCATGCGCAGCCGATTTTCACCAGCATCAAGGTCCGAATCATCTCTGGTTGAAGGCTTGATCGCAAGCTAATAGTATCACGACCACCGGAGAAAATACGCTTGATGGCAACAGCAGAGCCTGTATTTGTGCCAGAAATTGAAGTGAATTTGAAGAGATGAATGAGACGAACCAAAAATAGATAGCAGGTCCAATGCGAAGCGGTGGAGGGTCGGAAACTGGAGGCGGCGCACAAACCACCATTCAATGGGGTCACAGGTGTTGAAGTTCTCAGGGACAAGCTTGAAATATTCGACCAGTTCGTCTATGTTCATGCGCTCTCGAAAACGGAAAATATCCATGGCAAGGCAGGCAAAAGACCAAAGGTAGCGTCGGCCGACTCGGGAAAATTACATTTGAAAATCGGTAATTTGAAAAACAAGCACAGCGCATTGATTCCGCTGTGGAGCAGGTAAGCAAGCGAGGTGCGATATCCGATCCAAGAGATGCCGGCGAGCAAGCGAGGCGTGACCTCAAAAGGAATCACAGAGCTTTAAGATTATACTTCCGAAAGGGAGCCTCGAAAGCAATGAGTTACTTACATTGAGCATGCAAAACTGCGTGGACATCAGCAAACCAGAGCATCGCAACTGAGGGCACAGCATGAAATTGAAACTCCGACCTTGCGCCCAAAGAACAGCCGAGGAGTAGCACTGCCTGTTGATTTGATTGCCGAGGTAAGCCGTATACCGTACAGCGAGCCGTATACGGCCCAGACGGTACGGCCTATACGGTATGCTAACCGTGCCGTACCCGTACCGTAAAATTGACACAAAGGGACCCTTACGGTACGGTTACGGTAACCGTATATACGGGTGAGCGTACGGCCGTAATACGGTTACGGTGAACAACCCTACTCCTCCTCCTATTAGCATTGTCCTTCAGCATTCATTGTTTCTCCCTCTTCATCCCCTTCCCGGCATACATAGCGGTCAAAGACCACCAATAAATATTCTATTATATATCTACCCTCAGTCCGACCTTTTATCCCTCAAGGGGAATCATCGACATCTCCCTTATCCATAAATACTCCTCGTTGGGAGACACAACCACACTCTTCACTGTACATATGACAAATCTCCAGGGTAAAACATCACAACTCCAACCTGAGCATCCCCACTAAATTCCAACATGAAAGTTCAAACCGCCCCTGCACAATCAGGGCAAACGAGGATTGAAATCCCTTCTTCCCGAACCCGTGCTGCTGGTGCATCGCCATCTTCCCACAATGACAAGTTTTGCTGGACAATTGCATCCTTCCAAGAATGAAAGCCCGGGGCTTTGTCCCAAAAATCTAGATCCAGATCCAAATCAAGCTCCACATCTACAATGCGTCGTGATTCCGAACTTGAGTCAGAATCAGACCCAGAGTCCAAAAGACGTCGATGATCCCGGAAGGCAGCGTGCACCGCACGGCGCGCAAGCACGATGACTGCGACGTTGCCCGCGACACCATATGTGCCTCCACGCACGAGTGGTTGAGCCGCGAGGGACATTAATTTCGAGGGAAGCTGCATCATAGTGTATTCGTCGGGGAAAGTCACTTGGTCGTCCGTATCGGGCGAGCTTGCGAGCCGCGCGCAGATAATGTCTTGTTGAGCGAGGAACAGTTTGTGATGACCTCGCTGAAGCAGACAGGAGCGATGATACGCCCGACGGCAGTTGGGGCGCGGACACCAGTGCATTACCCGACGCGGGTCCATGTCTTCTGGGCTGTATGGTTCGCCACAAAGGCATGAATTGCATCCAAAGTCCTCCCAGACTCTGAGGTTCGATGCATGCATGGGTTTTTCAACGTTGGAGGTATACTGCGAAATCTTGAAGGTGCTTTGGTTTGTATCGAGGAAATATCGGCAGAAGAATTGGTCACGGAGGATAGGAACCTGGTTAGGATCGTCTTCAAGGAAATCGGCCATTGGAACAACAGCTACGCAACAGATCAGTGGTATCGATGTAATATTACCGGAGGTGCGTACCTTCGAACGTCAAAGACGATATGATCTCTGAATGGTGCGAGTAAATTCGCTCGTGTTTTGCACAGTGGGACGGATTGCTGCAATTTTTTGAAAATCAACATCAAATAAATTGCTGGTAACAGGACAGCAGGACGACTGTGAAAAACAGCCTCACGATATCTCGGGGAAATAAAATCGAGAAGGGGCACTCACAAAGACGGCATCTTCTCACTGACATCGTGAGGTGAGTAATACCAGTTAATTTGTACCCAGACCTGGAAGAGATGAATGCGCTGAGGACTCCTTCGAATGAGGAAAATCCACCTCTCCACCCGGTGTCGAGCGGATCCCCTTGATCCGCACCATCCAATATTGGTCGAGAGGGAGGTCTGTCGAGTGCTTGTCGAGCGGGACAACTGCGGCGCTAATGTGTACATTTCTCAGTCTGTGTGTTCGATATGAGGTGCCACTGGAGGATACATACACATCATTGAGACTGAATTTGTATTCCTGACCATCCTCATCCACAACTGTGAAACCTGGTGAGATATGCAGTACGGACGGACTCTGGCACTGACTAATAAAAGACCCCAACTGCTCAAGGGTAGCCCACACGGAAGCGGTGGGAGCGGTGGGCTCTCCAAACTGAAGATTGATGCTTTTGCTCTTCGTGTGGGTCCAAAGTCGAGCGCGACCACGGCGACGGCCTGGCATTTTGCGAGCGGTGTGTTGATAGCTTGTTGAACTCGGAGCAAATCGTGCCGGTCCAATCCGCAGCTTTGGTGATTTGATCGGCATCTGCCGAATCCCTTCTTCCTTGGAGTCCTTCCTTCCAACCCTCTCTGTTCTGCTGATCTTGGTGTGCAAATCTATACTGTGGACTCATTACGAGACTCTCAAATCTTATTTCAGACGTGATCCGAGAAGCTGCGCCCCTCGCAGCAACTAGAGTCATCCGTATGTCGCTTTCGTATAATGCACAACACAACTTCTGCTTATCAGAAACTGCCATCGGTTTCTGGCCTACTCATGATCACCTCGCGCCAAATTTGCGCTCCGCCTTTTTTCTCCACAGAATGCTGGCCCGAAATCGCACTCACGTTGTTCCGGGGACCGATGCGTTTGCTGCTCTTGTGGCAAGCCCTCAAATGAGGATTTGGAGCGCCGTCCAGATCCTCAAACCTTCTCTGGACCACCCGGAGGATTCGCCCATTTGCGCAGCTTCTATTGTCAAGGCAGCGGCAATCCTCATTCCTGCGGCCTACGATAAAGAACTCAAGATAGGGGTCCGCCTGTTGCGCACCGAGCACCAGGACTTTCTGGATACTCTAATGCATTTCGTCGCCGTGCATAGAACTGAAGAACAGCTAGAAAGCTTGGAAGTACGTCTCAACCAGTGTCGTTGTGATCTGGGACTTGTAGTCCTACGAGGGATGCACGACAATGGCTATGTTGTGCCGGCGGGCTCGTTTAGTATCGCGGTGTCTTCAATCTTCGCGATTTTGGGCAGTGTCGTGGCTAATGGCCTGAAGGTCGGCCATGTTCAATCTACCGACCTCAATCCCGCCGACGCATCAAAGGCGAAGAAGTGGCCCTCAACTGCAGCTACAATGTTTCCTGCGGGCCAGGAAGCCGCAATCCAGTCGTTCACGCGGTTTTATCGCTTGACGAGGGCCCCATCCATTCTGGGGCTCCTAAAAGCCATGCTTCCACATTATCCCTCCCTGGCGATGGCTGCCGCCAAGGACACGCGGCCGACCCCAGACCCTATATCTCCATCGAAGCGATTATAACGTTCATCCAAATTTTCATCTCCACCTTCACCGACAGCCTCCGACAGACCCTCTCCTCCTCAGCGTTCATGCCGCACGGCAGGAAGTTCTACGCTCTTCTCCTGAAGATTCTCCTTGTCGCAAAAACCCACCCAAGGCAGGACGAAATCGCCTCTTTCTGCCTCATCGCGGTGAGCATGGCTGTTTTGGTTGTCACGGCGCTTCCCGCGGATCAGCGCCCGGTGCGGCTCCATCCTATTTTCGCGACCTACGGGCGTCCGGGCTCGAAAACAGACTCCTCCTCCTTCAACGACGTCTTCGCCGTGATTTACCGTGTCACGTCCGTTGCCCAGTGCTGCAACCCGGAGTGTTCCCACACGAGCGAGTCTAGCGCGCAGAAGCTGCGGTTTTGTGCGCGCTGCAATGTTATGCGGTACTGCTCGATCGAATGCCAGAAAACCGCGTGGGCAAGCCACAAGAAGGTATGCAAGGATCTGGGGATGATCAAAGCGAGTGTAATGAAGCTCTCGGGCGGCGGAATGGGCTCGTTGGGAAAATCATTAGAGAAGTTTGAGAGAAAGGCCAGCAAGCTCGGGTTCAGCGGGGAACGTATGAGGGAGATTGCGGTGGAGATTGTGCCATTTTTGCATTTTGAAAATGCGGGGCTTGAAGGTGAGCGTTTAGTGACCCTGAGTGTTTCAGTAACCGACGTCGTCCTAGAGGTGATTCGGCCCATCGAGCAGGAAGATTGAGCGCTTTTCATAGACCTGAGGCATTTATACTGACGACATCTCCAAACGATTTCAGGGCGGTCATCAGATTCGCCATCAACAATCTCACCTCAATTTGTGCAACCTGGTCAGTCTGAGGTTCAGTTCCTGAATACTTTGCAGAGGCGCCCTCGGGAGCCGTCGGGCTGGCGGTGTCTCTGAAATGAAATACAAAAAGACTAAAGTTTCAAGAGAACCATGTTTCGATGATCTTCCCACCACCGGTCAGTTTCCGTGATTGCATGATCCGCCATCGGTTGAGATCCCACAGTTGCGACTACGGTGGTCAAGCCCTCATCATGAATATCGTAAATTCAGCGCCTTGTAAAAAGATATGTGGTCGTCCTCTGTAGAGCACCACAGGGTTTCAAGACTGGTCAAAGCGAGTCTTTGTTCTGGCACGGGGACAAGAATAGCCGATCGCGGGAGATGGGATCAATCAGCGTGAGCGCTACCGGCTACTTGAAAACGTCCGGCTGCAATAACGTTTTGTTCTTCCTTCGCCCTCAGCGATGTCTGCGACAGCACCCCGCAGGATCGTGGTCGACGATACCGACCCCTCCATCCAGTACGGCCCCAATGGATGGTATGTCGCAGATCCAACCAAGCTCAATGCCCTCGGAAACTTTGGGCCCATCTTCAATGGGAGCTCGCATGCCACCACCACGAGCGGCTCAGCGCTCAGTTTCAACTTTAACGGTACGTGTTTTCACGCGTCTGCGGTTCTTCCTCATCAAACGGCCTGCAGGGACCTCAATCAGCGTCTTGGGCACCATAGCTATTACCACGGGCGCGAACAATGTGACCGACCCGACCTGGGCTTGTTTTATCGATGAAATCCCAATCGAAAACCCCCAGCCGACGTTCCAATTCCCGGAGAACAACTGGCTATTATGCGACCAATCCAAGATCGCGGCAGGTTCTCATGTGTTGACCATTCAGGTGCAGTCGAAGGGGCAGCCCTTTTACCTCGACAACATACTATACACGCCGCTGCCTGGTACCATTGTCGACTCCGCTATTGTGGAATACACGAATACGGATCCTTCTGTGAGCTTCGGGACCGGATGGCAGTCGTTGGGGGGCGAAAACGTTACCCAGACGGCAGGAGCCCAGGTCGCCCTCAATTTTCATGGTAAGCAATCTCGGCCCATACTTGGAGATCCGGCTCGACGTAATTGATTTACAGGCACTTCGGTGAGCCTCCTCGGCTACATTCCAAACGAACTTTCGCACACGGCGAGTGCTGCAAGCTACACGATCGACGGCGGCCCTCCGATAGACTTTGTGCTAAATGGACTTGCGACGGCCAATGCCGCCACTGAATACAATGCGCTCCTCTTCACGACAAATAAACTGACCGCGGCAACGCACAATCTCGTCGTAACGTATGCTGGTGATAGCACCAAAACCCCTCTCGTAGTCTCGACGTTCTACGTTACAAACGCGTCCACTCCCTCCACAACAACGAGTTCCCCAAACACGTCCGCGTCATACGACCTCTCGAACACCCCCGTGTCGCACACAACAAATACCCCAATCGGGGCCATCGTCGGCGGCATCGTCGGTTGTCTCGCCATCCTCGCGCTCCTTGTAGGCCTGTTTTTCTGGTGCCGACGGCGCCGCCGGAACAACGAGGAGCAGGTCCGTCGCAGGTCCGCGAACCCATTCACGACGTCCGTGGTGGACACAGTCCCGGCGAGTGTCTCGGGCGTGCAGTACTCGTATGCTGCCGTGCCTGGTTCGCCCGCGCAGCCTTACGTCGACTCCTCTACTGGCGCCACGGGCCCGACCTACCCCTACATGCACCCCGCCTCGCCTTTCCCGCCGACCGACACAACCAGCTCTCGGGGCGGCTCCCACGCGTTCGTCGGCAGCAGCAGTGGCGGCGGCTCCCACGCACACAACCTCAGCGCCAGCTACACCGATTCCGTGCAGGATTTGGCCGCCTGGGTCCCTGCCGTGTACCCCCCTACGCCTGGCTCCTCCTCCTCCGACGGCGGAACCCGTTCGCGCAAACACGAGCACGAGCTCATGGCCTCCATGGCCCTGAACGCGCCTATGATCGCCGCCGACGCGCCGCTGACGCCCAACCGCGGGAACGCACAGAAGCCCGTCGTGATGATGCACCACCAGGACAGTGGCGTCCGGTTGCCTCCCGCGCCGTCGCTGTTATCGGAGCCCGAGATCGTCGATCTCCCGCCTGGATATAGTCGGGACTAGTGTTCGTTTTTTATAAGTCCTGTTAATGTGGTGGATAGTTACTTGTATATAATTCATTTGGCGTAAATAATGGTTTATGTAGACATCTATGGACAGAGGTACTTTACTTGGACCCACACGCTCTTTATCTTTCCAACAAAGCCATAACATGGTTGAAAATTACGTTCATGAAACTGTCAGGTGATTCGATGTTTAAGGATTTGATTCCTGCAGTAATTAGAGATGAGCGCAAATTCCATGAGCATCGAACATCGATAAGACACCCCCACCGGACGTTAGTGTGGCTCGATGGTTAATACTCCTCAACCACATCAACACTTATGGACTTTCCATATTTCATTTTTAAACCATGAACATATAGCAGTACTCTTCTGGAATGCGGAGAGCGATATCAGGGCTTGGTTCGTGGATGTAGAATTATTCACAAACAGAACGTTAGTTCTTTTGTGCTAGAGGAGCGAAAATGTCTCCAATCAGCTTATGTCACTAGTCGGAGTTTGAGATTATGGCCTGACCTCCGAACTTCCTCCGAGCCGGTAACTGCCGTTCAGCGAGAAAGACCAACCAAACATATGGCTAAAATTGTGTGTAATGAATATGTACCCGCCTCCTGCAAGCTGGTCCATGCAATTATACAATCTCATGACCTCCGATCCGACAAGCAAGAAAAACCAAAAAAAAAATTGCATACTCTACATTCAACTAAACATACCAATGTATCAAAATGGCCTAGAAATCGCGCAGCGTTAACCGAGCGAGCCTGTAAATATACCCCGACCCCATGCGAGCTCGTCGACCGAGCGAGCTGGGGGTCGCTGGCTCTTGATAAAACTTTCAACTCATTTAACTACTTTTCCCAAATTCAGATTCAAAAAGAAACAAGACAGACAAATTCCGGCACACTTCTTTCTGTCTGTTTGTGCCCGCCGCTTGTCGGCCTACCATTTTCATACATGTTGTAATCGAATAGTCAGTCAAGTCGGATTGTTCCGAACCAATCACGTAAGCCTGCGATCTTCTTACCAACCTCCACCAGTCGTTGTCGAAAATGCTGGACCGTACGTCCGTAGGCTTTGAAAAGGTATAAACTCGAATGCTCACAACTCTCATAGATCCTTCTGTTGGAATGCGCGCTGTGTCCTTTGGTGACTATGAACGGTCGAAATCGAAATCTGCGCAAGCCGCCACACGCGACCGCATCTCGGAACTGGACAATCAAATAGAATCTCTGCAGACCTCGCTCGCAGCGCTCCTCTACGAACGGAATCAACGCCAAGAAGAACTAGGCGCCTACGCATACCCGATTTTGACATTACCAAACGAGATCACATCTGAAATATTCACCCACTTTCCTCCTGCATTTCCGGCACGTTCAACGCCCATGGGCCCGATCTCTCCCTTGCTGCTGTCCCAGATCTGTCGACAATGGCGGGATGTAGCAGTGTCTACGCCATCACTGTGGAACGCCATACAGCTGAATCTCGATAACCCCGATCGTCACCAGCAACAACTCCGTCTGTTGGAAGCGTGGTTGGCGCGTTCCGGAAACTGCCCTCTTTCCATTTCACTCGAGCGTAGCCTAGATGGACGCGAAGATATATCTACGGCCGCATTTGTTGAAGCGATTGTATGCCACACTCCCCGCTGGTACGATATGAACGTCCAGCTTCCCCACGAGGAGCTCCATCTCATCAAGGGCCCGATGCCCCTTCTGCGCACCCTGAAGTTTGGGCCAACGACGTACTCCTCAGCCGATGATGATGATACATCGCTCGTTGTACCGTTCGGCCAGGCGCCAAACCTCAAAGCCGCTGTGCTCTCCGTGTACTTCAATCCCTTTATTATCACTCTGCCCTGGGCTCAAATAACCACCCTCGAGGCCTCCTTATTCGACACCGAAGCCGCCGAGATCCTGCACTACGCACCGAACCTCCAAGAATGCCGTATCTGGCTGTACCCCTCCTTTGAATCTGATTCGATCGCCGCGATCCCGCCACTGGTGCACCTCCGCTCCCTCCACCTCTTCAATGACGACCCAGATTGCTGTGATGCAGAGGATCTTTTCACCGCCCTGACGCTTCCCTCGCTGCAGACGATCACAATATTCGAACCATTGCTGGGAAGAGACCCGGTCAACGCCCTCTCCCTGCTGTGCCCTGCTCACATCCAACGGATCGAGGTAGTTGGAGCGTGCTTCACATCGGAAGAGGACTATAGCGCAGCATTCCGCTGTGCAAGCGTGTCTGTGGAAAATGCAGAAGAACCATCCGATAGCGAGTGGGAGCTGGAATGTGAAGACTTGGACGCAGCGGCGTATATGAGGATTGCCGCTATAATATAATGAGAACGTACGACCATACCCTGCATAAATCTTCCTTCTGGTTCGCCACTTGGGACAAATCGGACAATTTTGTTTCTGGTTTCATCTTGGTTCTAGTAATGCACGCAAAATCTAGAATATTGGCCAACTAAATCGCCCGGCAATGGATTCCGACTCCCAAAATGAAATAGGACTTCATCATGTCAACAGCTTGATTCGCCTAGATTGCCACTTGTCTTATTGTCGGGTGAATTTTGGTTTTTATACGATGAAGCAGCGGAACTAACTCATGTACACCCACACGCTCCTCACCCTTGGAAATATCCAATCAGGTTCGAGTTGTCATTCGCAGGATCGAACATGCACCGGAAAACCTACTTACACCGCTTTTTTTTCCAACTAAATTATTGAACGGTGAGAATTTGACGAAAAGCGCTGCGCTCTCCGGTACGACAAAAAAGTCACACGGCGTATGTACAAAGATAAGGCATCCCTCTATCCTATATCGGCCCTCCACACTTGGGGCACTCCAGCGCCAGGACCATGTCGTCCTTCGCCTTCGCCTTACCTTTCCCCTTACCCAGCGAAACCCTGCGCGATGTGTTTCCCGTCTCACCGCCCAGCTTGATCTCCACCAAAACTTCCCATCCATCCGGCATTTGCGCCTGCCACCCGTCTGCGACGCCGCGCCCGTCGCGCAGCGCCGCGAATACCAGCCGTCGCGCTGTGAGCACCACGGGAATGTTACCCACCACGCCGCCCGCAGCAAACGCGGCACCCTTGACGATGGGCTGTGCGGCGGCGTTTACGAGCGCAGGGGGGAGGGCGTCGAGGAGCGCCACCGCCGTGGGGCTTGCGACGGGCGTATGATTCGTTGCCTGACTCGTGCGGCGTTTCTTCTTCTTCAGCGGTCCGGACGCGCTGCTCATGGCGTCGTCAAGTTCCAGCGGGAGACCAGTGTCCGGGTCGCAGAAGAGGAAGCCGCGGTCCCGGTCCGCAGCGAGGGGCTTCCCTTGGGGCGCGATGCAGCCACTGTGGTAGTATTTTCGGCATTCTGGCTGCAGGCAGAAATGCATCAAGGATTTGGGGTGGGCGTCGGAGGGGTTGTAGGGGGAGGTGCAGGTGCAGGTTGCGCCAGGGTTGGGCTGCGCGAGAGAAACGAAGAATATGCATCGGTATGTACGCTGCAGAAGGGGAGGGCATACAGAACTCACCGATATTGTGCTACCGTGCGGAGCAAGGTCCAGAGTATAACGATAATAAAAATCATCATCAAGAATCGTATCCTGTTCGAGGGCCGTCTCGTCGTATTCCTTGACAGACGCCATACCTGGAAAGCTGTTAGATTGGAGTACGAAAACGAAGAAAGATGGAAGGATCACCATCGAACACTGAGGATGATATACAGTCAATGTGGTTGGATCGCAGGCGTTCGTATTGGCCACAGTGAGACGGGTCGCTGTACGAGTTTGGATAGCTGTTAGATGGAAGGTAGAACAGACTTACAATGCCGGAATTACGCCTGCTGCATCTCGAGCAGAGTAAAACCACTCGACTCGTACCCAGACCTGTAAATGTTGGAATTACACAACAAAAACAAGAAATACAAACAATGGACCAACATCGGAGGGGTTTTTGGCACGGATCTCGAGAATCCTGCAGATCCAATATTCGTGTAATTCGATTGGAGCACCTACCCGGCGTCCGTTTGGTAGTATGCGGGC
This sequence comes from Mycena epipterygia, assembly GCA_029281465.1. Taxonomy (NCBI): domain Eukaryota; kingdom Fungi; phylum Basidiomycota; class Agaricomycetes; order Agaricales; family Mycenaceae; genus Mycena; species Mycena epipterygia. Next base: position 759,585 of record JARJCQ010000025.1, on the reverse strand, counting down.
ACTGGCAGCAGGATGGATTCCCCGCACAGAAAACCACCGGACAGGAACTTACATTTCGTTTTTAGAAAAATCGTAGTCGTTTCCGTCCTCATCTGACACTGTGGCGGTTCAGAAAACAGCAAAAACGCCGGCGTGAGACGCACCTTGGAAGGTAAAGTAGATTTGCATCGTGTCCCATTCCGCCTCGGTCGGTGCGTTTTTCTCGCGCCCAAGCGCAACCCTAACCTCTCTGTTCGCCTTTTTGAGCGTCAGCTTGGACCGCTTGCCCATTGCGCGCGACAGACAGGAATTGAAGGGAGCAGTTTGTGGCAAAGGAAGATCAAAGATTCCATAAGCCAATCAGCTGACTCATCAGACCACTTGTCCCGGTCCGACTGCCAATAACGGGTTCGAACAAATTTTCAACAAGTCCTCAATCCTTTTTGTCAATGTGATTGAAACGTTGGGAACAATACTAACGTAGGCTACATATTGTAAGACTAAACTAGATCTTCTCCGCACCATCTTAGATCTCGCCAACTCGTCCACCGTGCCTCGTAAGCACGCTCCCGCTCGAATTCGGTACCCGCCGGTAGGTACCCAGCCCAACGCAAAATTTCGTTTCGCGGAACATCTGGGAACCACTAGAAAGCAGAGATGAAAGTAAATCGACTAAAGGTAGGCAAAGGCGCACTTCGAACCACTTCAGCACATCGTACACTTCGCTGTTAGTCTCCACGCCATACTCGCTGTCGTCACGCGGCACGAAGCCGCGCAACTCGCGAAGCAGCTCGGAACAACGCGGGGATGATCTGACGTAGCGCCCCCATTCAAGCCAGTACCTTGACAAAATTAGTTAGTACAACCAGCATTGTGCGAAACAGAACGATATGGCTTACCCAACCATTTCCTTCGGAACAGCCCCGGTATACGCTCCCTTCGCTATGCGGATGCTCTGGCACGCCAGATCCAGGAATACGGTAGGCCATGGCCAGATCTCCCTCGCAAAGCCTGGGTCTTTCAGAGGCGTCCATAGTTGCATCAGAGCTGTGACATCCCTGCCGAAGATTGGGCGAAGCGCACAGACGACGGTCCTCAAATCACTCCAAGAAACGCCTAACAAAATACGGAATTGAAACAGTGGTGTCAGCGCAGGCAAAGCCATCGAAACGCGGAGAAGACGGATGAGTGCGGGGTAGTGCAATAAAACTTGATGGTGCAGCGCCGAGGACGTGGAAGTATCCCATTCTTCGTCGTCAAAGTCGAAATCATTGACGGTGGAATGGAAGAAAGCCATATACCCGTAGTCCTCCCAAACGGCTATCTCTTCTACCGGGCGCGGATAGATTTTCTACAACAACAATGAGGTTCGCCAGACCAACCACTTGCAAAAGACTCACGTTCAACCACGACAGCATCTTCCCGCCCACTTTCTCGAAAGTGGAAAGTGAACCGAAAAAGAAATCAGGATTGATGCGCCGGACGAGAGGTACGAGACCGGCAGAGGGATACACTGAAGTGACGTAGTCAACCATGGCGATTGAGTGGGTCCTGCGAACCAAAAAATTAGAATTTGAAATCGATAAACGTGTAGGCGTGGCGTTTACCAGGAAATATGGCCCACGCGGTTAACACGCGGATTCTGGTGCGTATAGGCCAACGACTTCAGAATACAGCGCGCCAGGTACATCAAATGCTGCGCTCCAACGGTACAAAAGTCACCCGCCCGCCCAGGGTCTACCAGAAAATCGAGGAACGAAGTATGATGCACAGTGATCACATTGTCATCCGAATCAGGCACGTTTAAAACAGCATGGATGTGACGCAGACTGCGCCGAAGACGTCCAGGCTTCATACGAAGGAGCTGTTCCATGTGATAGAGGGGTAGATCGGCGAATATCTCTGTAGTGAGGATGTGGAGGATGGCGATCAGAGCCGCGCGCGAGCCTGTGGGTATGGTAGCCAGAATCTGGCTGTACAGTGTGTCGAGAGAAGAGTTGAGACGATGGAGGGGAATATTCTCCACCGCCGCAAGCCGCTCTATTGGGTAAAAATTTGTGTTGGCGAGAAACTTGACGAGTGTCGAGGCATACAGGAAGCAACCCATCGAATCTTCAACGAGGTTATTGAAAACTTCTGTTGGAATCCAGGGCCTCGGAACTGCAGTAGGTGCAGTCAATTCGAGCCGGTTATGTTGAATCCGAGTGAATTCGCCGCGCAAATACGTTCGAACATCTTTGAGAGATCGGCCGACACCAAATGAACGACATATACCGTTAAAACACGGCGTAGCGAGAATATCGGCGATATGATGTTCCGATCTGCTGGCGAGGAGAATTCGAAGCGAAGATGGTTGGTTTTGGAGAGCGCGTGCCAGCAAGCACAATATTTCTCGCTGAAGATCAGAATGGCACTCGTGAAGCCCGTCGATGACCAGGGCCAACGGGCACGAATCCATCGCGGCCCAATAGGGCTCGAGGATCAACTCCTGTAACTGGATTGCCATAGTTTCCCCCACGATAGCAGGGTTCTGTTGTACAACGTGCAAGATCGGCCCTCTTAAATGGGGAATGTTGATCGCGAGCTGATATGCGATGGTGCAAAATAAGGCCTTTGCGTTTACGCCACGACGAAAAACAAAACTCCCTCCTAGCCGACCTGCAGCCAGTAGCCGTTTCGTTAGCGTTCCCAGAATCGCGGATTTCCCTGCACCCATGGGCCCATGCAACCAAAGAATATTGCCGGTGAGGCTCGCAGTCTCGGAAGCCCATTCGAACAGGGTTCTGAGAATGTCCCTGCGCGTTCCTGGATAACATCTCGGAGGAGGACAGGGCCCGCTTGAGTCGCATATGACCTCTGAGGCAGCAGCCCGACGCAATACATCAAGTCCTGCGTTAAGGATGAGATTGGAGATGCGTTGCCGCGAATAAAAGAACCTGCCTATTTCCCGAACCCGGCTATGAATATGATTCGCGCCTTCAGTTGCGAAAATGCTGCTGTAAACGTTTGTGGCCGGTTCAAATGAGAGAGGGATCCACTGGGGTGGATATCGATGGCTGGCAACATCGTGACGCGAAGAAGGTTGCGGACGAGTGAAAAGAGATTCTGCCGCAGCAAGATCGTAGATAGGAATGCGGGACAAATGCGAAGCGCGTGCCACATCCGAATTCACGAGTGAATGGCCGGTGGAAATATGCTGTTGGAGCGGGGAAGAAATCCCCGGATCTACAAGATCATGGTATGAGCCAGCGTAAAGGCATGAAATTTATGAAAGACTAGTTCGTACCCGTCTGAATAGCACCCGTCGCATATATCCCATCGCCCTCTGTTCCCAAGACTATGTTAAAACACACAAGCCACTGGCTGCGGGCCTCTGACTTTGACTCACCATCATTTACACCCTCCCATTGAGTGAAGGCGGACTGCAGCAGCTGGCTATCCCGTGTCCGAGTAGGATCTCGTGTTAAAGCGCTAGCATTGGGATTTCCGGCATTGATCTGGACCCCATGGTTGAAGCGCGGCATGTTTCGCAGGTAGGGACGATGGTGGATAGGAATGAGATGTGACGCAGGGACTGAGTTGACGTGAATCCAATGCTGGCATATATTGCGCGCTTATATTTCACAGCAGCGTTGCAGACTTGAGTACGTATGCTTGGTGCCAGATGGGAATCGCGAGGCGTGGAGTCATCGGGCGGCAGAGCCTCAAGAGTATTTCCTCGGCATACGCGGCAGGTACAAGCACTGGATGTGATTTAAAGGCTCCTCGTTGCTGGGATTCGCAACCGCTCAGCTGGCGGTTGAAATTCCGAGTCCGTAGGCTTCCACTACCGAAGCGTCATTTCGAAGTGGGAATGAAAGAGGACAGTTCTGAAAGACGTGATATAGTAGAATGGACTGCACGTTCTGCAAGAATGAACTGGAACTGGAAGAAACAACTTCGGTGTCGGGCCATTCGGCGAGTCTCGGTTTGATCCGGGTCGTTCCGACGATTCCGACCAAAGGTTTTTGGATTATAATCCGCGCATTATCCCTCGTTAAAATTTCGTCCGAAGACGGGCGGGAATCTGCATAAGTGTACATTCTATCCAAATTTCTAGTCATCGCCTACGAAGCCGCCCACAGCTCTGATGCCGTCGACAAGGCGTCGATAGTCCCGCAACAGCTCTGTGACCTCCACAAGCCGCAGATCGTCTGCCGTACAATCCAGGAAACGCGGATTAGGCGGTAAAAGCCGCAGGCCTCCGCCCAGCACAGCTGGCGAGCTCGGACGAGACGACACGGGCGTGTCGAATCGAGTCCCGCTGGGTAAAAGCGAGTCGCGGCGCGGGGGTGGAGATCCCTATAAAACCCATGCTTTCAAATTAGAGGGAGCAAATAACTTATAGGGAATGTGACGTGCCTTGAATCCTGCGAGGTTCGAGACGTGCGCAAGCCGGTCAGTGAGGCTCTTCCGCGGGGCATGCGCGCCACGGCGACCTTTACTCCGTTCCCGGCTCATCATACTCTCGAAGCTCCGGATGCTCCGCGCGTCGTGAGAGCCGCTCTCCACCTCGTAATACTGCCCGTCCTCCTCAACCTCCTCCTCCTCTCCGCTTTCCCCCTCAGCGGCATCCGACTCCCCGTCATCCGACCCTGTCTCCGCGCCCGCGCCACGGATACTCCTCGCGCTACGGAGGCTCCCCGGCCTGGACACCTCGCGCAACTCCTCCTCCCTGCGCTTCTCCTCCGACCGCCCGCCGATGCTGATCCCGCCAATAGAAAACCCCGTCTCGCGCCGCAGCAGTCCAAACCCGGGGCGCGTCGCGCTGCCCACGTGCGGGAAGTTCCATGGCGCGGCCCCCTGGTTGCTGTCCAGCGCGGGCGTCACGGGCAGCGGGCTGCCCGTCCTCGGTAAGAACTGCCGCAGCATCCCAAACGACGAATCAACGACGCCCGTCACACCCGTGAGCACACGCCCCGCACTATCGGCCAGCGTGTCCACCTGCCGCCGCAGCACGCCGGTGCTGTCCTCCACGAACGACATCGCCGGTGCCTTGGGGCTGTTGCGTGCGATCGGGATTGGTGTAAGGTCCGCCGTGCTGCGGGAACAACAAGTTAGGTTGGTACGAAGAATTGAATGAGAGAAACACACCTGATCCCGCCGTCGCCCAGCCCCAGCGCTTCCAGATCCACGTTCTCGAGGAATTCCGCGACGGCCATGAGGTTGACGAGACAAAACGCTTCCTCGCCCTGTGCGATGCCAGAAGGCGTCACGCGGAACCGCTGCGCGTACAGTAGATGGGAAACAAGGCGTGGAGGATTGGATTTGACGACCGCAAAAATTATCAGTGGGAGTAAAACATCGGAGGAGACTGGCGTCGGTGTCGGAAGCGACGCTGGAGGGGTCACTGAGGGGACTTCGCCGTTATACGAGGGCGGGAGGGGGTGCAGTTCGGGGCGCACAATGGTCGCATCAGTAGCATCCGGTGCTGAAGGACTTGATTCCGTTGCTGCGGCAGACGGATCTAGTGCTGCATCAGATATAGACTCAGATGGAGGGGGCGTTAGTGGGAGGGGAGGTGGAGGTCCTCGTGGCTTGACTTCTGTCGCATCTCCAAGGGGCATCGAAATGGAATCTGGAGACGCGACGAGAGTGGTAGGCGACACGACGATGCCCGGGGTGTCTGGTAAAATATTCGGAGGTGCGATCTTTCTGGAGGATGCTCGTGCACGCTCTTCCTCCTCTGTCAGCAGCCTGATTCGCGGGAGCCTTGACAGCCCCTCTGAAATTACTCAATAACACGCACATGTACTGCATACAGATCTAGGACTCACCGATGACTTCGCGATGGGCTTGGACCATAATGGCAGCTTTCTCGGCAGGACTTTGATGTAGCTCTAAGCTGGAAAGCACTATAGTTATGTCGTCGGCTCAGCTCGAAGCGGGTGAATGCCACTCCCACATACCTTGACCGCAAGCCCTAACCACTCGATCCAGGCCCTCTGCCGCCTCGGGAGGAACGTCGACACCAAGGTGTTCCAGGTTAAGATCAAGCATATTCAGCGCTGCCACGCGACTGGACAAAGCCTGGTCGTGCGATGAATCGTCCGACGACGGAGGCGAGAAGAGTCTAAAAGCGTGCTCAGTGTCTGTTGCCTGCAGATAAAGTCGACGAACCTATCGAAAAACAATACACAAATAGCGCGCTCCACACAGCCCAGGACCTCAAGGACCCACGCTTCCTTCTCCTCCTTCTCCTTCTCGTCTTCGCCGTCGTGGCTCGCCTCGCTCGCCTTCCGCCGCCCGCCCCCGGAACGCAAATCATCCTCCATCTTGGCGTAGAACCCCTGCACCATCTCCCCAATCTCCTCCGGCAGCATGCCCGCGAGGGGATCCCCGACGACGTAGTTACTGCTGCCCGCGCCCTTCTCTCCAGCAGTGCCGCGCTTCGTACGCATGAAAGGATACCACGGCGCGACAAACGCGTCAACGCGCTCCGCGACCCACGGCGGTGCGCCGCACTGCGTGTGCAGCTCTGCGCGCAAGGCGCGGTCGATCGCGCGGGCGGCGTCTTTCCGCACAATACGGCGCGCGAGCGTGAATGCCGCGACGTCGAGTGGCTGGTCGGGCGCGACCGATTCGTGTATCGACGCGGGCGGCGAGGCCTGCTGGGTTTGAATTGTCTGCTGAGAGTGCTTGCTACTGTTTGAGCCGAAGAGGGAGGCGAAGGGATTTGGGAGTCGAGAGGGAAGAGATTGGGTGCTCGAGTTCACGTGGGAGCCGCGCGAGAGACTCGGCCGGGGAGGAAGAGGTGGAGGCGTGCGGGGAGGGAGGGGGAGGGACGCGGTGTATGATGGAACGCCGAACATTGGATAAGGGGTCGCTGTCGATAGGTGAGGCAGAGGGGCGAGGGTGGCTAGCGTAGAAGAGCGAGTTACGGGAGAGAGGAGGTCCATGAAAGTTTTCGATGAGGGATGGATCGTCGAACGGAGGGTAAGCGTATTACTAGACATTATTTAATAACGAGAACCAAGAGCACAAGTCCGTTAAGGGCGCTCACCCGTCCAGAGTTCCCCGTAGACCAGACAATGTGATAATATGCGCGTTCTTGCGGGAAGGTCCGTCGCACAAAATGACATGGTCTTTCACAAACTCGGCCGTGACTTTCTCGTTGTTCGCCGCTTGCTCGAGTGGGAGTAATAAAGTGGCCTATGTTATGGTAAGCAAAGTATTCTGCAGCAAGCGCGTGAAACACACACCTTGCCTATCGAAAGCGCGGTCCAGATCTCAACCCATTCCCCTCCCTCCGATCCAACCAACTTTTCTAAAATTGCCCAGCCTACACTGCCGGTGTCCAGCCCGACATTCTGCGCAGCAGCCTTGAGATTCATGAGCTGCAGTTTGCTGGTGGCTCCTCCTTGGTGCTGGTGTGAAGCGGCCGCAACAACAGAGGGATGAGTAGTCATGCCAGTCGTAGTTGCTGCGGTCGTCGGTGTGCCTCGCTGTCGTGGTGTGTACGGAACATAACGAGGTCCATTTCCACCGGGAGGTCCATTTCCACTGGGACTGTGACTGCGTTGAGTATGATCCGGAGAGTTTGGGGTCGATGGTATCGGGGAGAGCAAAGGATGTGCCGTCAATAATTCGGACGACGTGGAATGGCCTTGACTCCGTCCAATGGATACCGCAGGGAAATGGCGGTCCCTGTTAGAGCTCATGACGAAACCCCCAGTAAGTAACGAGCTCCAGGAAAGTTCAGAGCTTTACTGCAAGTCTTCCAATAAATTGAATAATGGAGACGCGATGCGAGTCAGAATCACCTGATAAGCGCGTAACCGATGCAAACCAGGAGCTGTGCAACCCCATCCTTTGTTCCACTAAAGCCATGGCCGGGGCTACCCAGAAAATCCACTTCATTCCCCTTGAATCCGATCCTTCTATCTTTACTGAGCTCATCAAGACTCTTGGAATTCGAGGCCTCGAGTTCCGGGACGTGTTCTCGTTGGACCTGGCGGACCTCATTCCCATTGGCTGCCTCCCGCTGCCTGAACCTATCTACGCGCTCATATTGATTTTCCCTGTAACTGAAACATACGAGGACGAACTTTCGGCCGCAAAACGCCTTGCCCGCTCGCAAGGAGCCCTATATACAGGGTGTGGCACGGATGAACCAGTCGTCTGGTTCGAACAAACGATACACAATGCATGTGGACTTTACGCAATCTTGCATGCGGTCTCTAATCTCGGATCGGCTGCCAGAACATGCATTGGTACGGAGAATTTCGTAGTAAGCCATTTACTATTTCTGATAAATCGTAGACACCGAATCCTTGCTCGACAATCTTCTCGAGTCCTGCATACCCCTGGATCCAACAGGGCGTGCAGCAGCGCTCGAGGCCTCGGAAGGTATCGCTGGGGCTTATCACCGAGCTGCCACTCAAGGTGGTACTGCGGTGCCAAATGCCGAGGACGAAGTCTATTTTCATTACGTGTGTTTCGTCAAGTCGCCTTTGAACGGCCATGTGTACGAGATGGACGGTGATAGGAATGGCCCACTCGACCGAGATGGCACCCTGGAGGGGGATCGTGATATACTGAGCGGCGGTTTGAAGCTCGCCAAGTCGTTCATCCAAAGCGGGAATCCACATTTCCAGTTGATGGCTTTGGTTCCGGCGACGTAACTCATGCATATCCACTCCGTATTATTGACAAAAACAGCGCCGCTTTGCCATCGATATACTCCCTACTGAAATTGTCCGCAAACATCTCAGTGTTCGTGCTTTTGCGCTTAGACGGATGAGAAGAGGTTAGTATTAATCTACGTGGCCCACCTGGTGGGTTGGATCCCATTCAGATCGTATTACCTTCAACGCAGAGACTGAGACAGAAAAACAATAGGAATACGCCGGGCGCCCTCTCCATCATTTGGGTCCAGGAACGCATCATCAACTGAAATGACAGTCCATTGTTGCAGCCTGCTATATAGCCTGAGTTTTCGAGGAACCGATCCGATCATCAATTGCAAACCTTGATCCGCTGAAAGCCCCTTTTCTTCGCTGCTTTGACCCATGTCGCATCGACGCACAAAATCTGTGGAATCAACTTGCACCGTCCTGACATGCACATCTGATGAATTCTGGGATTTCTTTGGCAACGACAAGCTCTCCACTATCGAGCTCGTCCAAGACTCGCTGAGAAACGTCATACATCCCAACAGAGAACGTCTACGCCAGTCTGATGCACGATATCGCCTCGACAATCTGCTAGATGGTATGCTGCAGCAAGCGCCACACCCGTCTGGACAGCGATACGCGGCTGTGGCTCTTCATATTGCACACGAAAAAGGAATAGACACAGTCATAAACGTTGCGAAGGCCTGGTTAGACAACCTATTCCTCCCAAGTCTGGCATCTACTTTGTCTCGTATTCACCATCCGCTGATTTTTTTGTTAGTGCTTACTATTGCCCGATCTCCAAGGACTGAGCCTGCCAGTAGCCTGGCCCAGACCCCGACTATGCACATTGAAGGAGCCGAAAGATCGGAGCCAAGCAAACTCAGAGATACAGTAAGAATCTCTCACACATTTCCGCCCACCTTGTCCTCCTTGCAGATCGCCGCCCGCGAGCAAAATCGCTACGCAATCATCGGCGCATTCGACTCAAGTTTCGTGACGGAACTGTTAAAACAAGGCCGAGAAAAGGAGATCCCTGATGCGCCGCAGCTTCGAATGCAAGTCGCGCATGTCATTCCAGTCCTCCTCGACGACTTGGACTATACTACTGGCATCACCTCAGAAATTGTGCGTTGTAACCGTTTCCGTCCTTCCATATATTCCAACATTTCTGTACAGAAGGATACTGCCCATACCTGCAATATGCTTCAGCTATGGACAAACGTTGACCTGGGAAAACTCGCTGGATCAAATATCAACTCGCCTTCAAACACCATTTTCATGACCGGTGGTGAGCAAGATTCCTTTAGAACTTTCGATTTCTATTTAGATGAGCAAGCAGTGGGTCCTCTTCATCGTGATTTACAGTTCCCGAAGCTTACCGTCCGCAGTACCCAAATTCTCCCAACAAGTACAAGGCGCGAATGGTTCAGGATGGCAGGAGATTCAGTAATGCGCAAGTTGAGACCGATGTAGAGTTCAGGGTGGTGGACGGAACCGAGCCGCCCGACCCGCAGTTTCTCAGAATTCATGCAGCATTTGCGAAGGTCCTGAACCTCTGTGGCGCTGTGCACTACTTTTATAACATCGAGCAGGAGGCTGAAAGTGCCACGACCTTGCGCATGGACGGAACCACGGACTTTGGATCACTGCTGATGTCCCGATTGCCTCGCAAAGTTATAATGGACGAGTTGTCGCTTTCTTAATGATTTCTGTGATTTTTATTATTGAAAAAAGTATGCTAGATCCGTGGAAGAAAATTATGGAGGAGATACGACTTGGTTGGAAATATTTAACATTAAATATCTCTCATCGCCCAGCTAGCATTGGGATCCATCGCAAACAGAGGGCCGCACCGTATCTTGAACACAAGTTGAGTTTGAGTTGAATACACCACCTTTTCTGAAAAGGGAGCAGTGCCAACCAAACTCTTACTGGTACAGCGTGAACCAGGGTGGAAACCCAGTGGTGGTTGATATATGGTGGCAATGCAAAAAAAGACTTAAAATTTATTAAAAACTGATCCGATCATCAATCGCAAATTGATCCGTTGAATACCACCAAGTGGGCTTTTACAACTCGAAATGACCACAACTTCACCGGCCAAAGGATGGAACGGTGTAATCTAAGCGTTTAATTACTCAAAAAAGCCCCCCTTTCATACAGGTCTGCTTGGCCGCCTCTGCCGTCTCCAGATGCAGTAGAAGTGTTCAACTTCAAGTGACTTCGTTTGCCTCAATTCCAGGCCAGTATAATACAGGGGCACAGTTAATTCACGATAGTGTTTTGCATTTACAATAAGGCTGGAAAACGAAGAACTGCTGGAGTCGTTGCACTACTCGATTCGTCTGTGCGACCGTGCGTGCGGATTCGACCATTATGGCATACGGGTGTAGTGCGCCCTTACCGTCTCCTTAACTTACCATATGGACAACGCGACTAACACTTCAGTCAAGGGCTCCGCTCGATCTACGGTGCCATACTTTGTAAGTCACCCTGGCCAGAACTCTGAATCATAGCACCAGGCTCCACCGGCCACATCGGGCGACTCGTCTATCGACACCGGCGGTACCTTGACCGTGACATATAATTCGACCGAGGATGGAGGCGAAATTCATTACGCCGTCATTCCGTTCCCGAAGCTTTACGAGGTCGGGCATTCAATCCATCGGAATGCTAAATCTCTGACATGAGAGTAGCAAGCTGTAGCCGCCGCTCTTCGCCTCCTCGGAAAATACATGGGGAATCCTCAAGCCGCCGAGGTGATTCTTAGATCATCCGCCAGAAACCAAACTGGAGAACGGGTCTGGGCGGATTTTGAACCTGCTGACTGGTTGCTGGTGGTTCGGCCGGATGAACAAGTGCGCCTTTTCGAGAAGCGGCTGGCAAAACCAGTAGCGCCCACGACTTTATTTTGGGGTGGCCCGGTTTACCTCGTCTTCGGCGAAAGAAAGGCATCTATAACGACCTGGACAGAATTCAATCCCACAAATACACACATTACACCATGCATAGATCGGCCAACCAGTTATGCTGTACTTTTCCCTTGGTTGGTTCCGGATCCGCGCTTACATTCAAAGCAGGAAGCAGTCGAGATGACCAAAGATTGTGCCAGCAACCACAAGACGTATCCTGTGAACTTCTCTTCGGCGCCCATAGTGAAGAGGGGTCAGTACACAATTCCATCGGCGCGTTCCGATGACATTGACCACCACTGCAGTGATAGAACCCGGAAAGACTCTCACCTTCTATATCTTCAACGACAATTCACTGCGCCAGTGGATACCGTTTCCGTCCTCTGCCTTAACGGACGACGCTGTCTGGAAAGCCATTGTTCCCGAATCCACAGGAATTTTGGGAGTGATGGCTACATAAGAGAATCAGCCTCCAGCAACTACAATATTACTCTGTACTTGTACGAACGTCGCGTCGAAATTTATTCAGTCGAAGCCGGTTGAGCGTACGCGTAACAGCTCTCGAGCAACAACAGGTCGGCATTACTCTCGCACTGTTTCGCATAACTGCATAGCGAGCTAATCCCGTTTCGAAAGAGGGTAATAAAGATACACATATAGATCTAGGACAAAATAATGCCTTGCAATACCACGCCCATACGCAAAAGCTAACCTACGAGACCTTGCACCACCTATGCGTCGGCCTTATTTCCGCCGCAACGGTGCTGTTATCAAGTATTCCAGGAAGGCAACAGGACAGTGCTCGCTGAGTGGTGTCGAAAGCTTGATGAATACACCTAAGCATATGTGGAAAGGAATGCACACCAAAACAGACAGACGAATAGGCAAGCGGCCATGGAAGAACAAACCGCTCGATGCCCGTTTCAAATTAGAATTACAGAATCTTGTCAAATAGCACCTTGCGTGTGGTTTGCCTCTACCGGAGTATACAAATCGCGCATATAGATACATTTTGCAGGAAGACAAAGAGCGGGGTCGTGAAGGCATGACTGTGGAGGTGTCATAGAATCACTGTCGGCGTCGCGCCAGCCAGTGCCGGAACACGAAGTACGCGAGGCCCGCGAGGACAAACGCGAAGACGGCGAGCGTCTTGGACCCGATAACGGACGTCTCGTGCTCAACCTAGATATGGAAAGATAAATGCGTTGGCAGAACACGAGAGGAATCGCGCCGTACCACAGAGGTGAACGGCGAGAGGATGGGGATGGTAAAGTGTGCGGGAACCTTCCGACCGCGTGCGACCGGTGAGGAGTCCCTGTGAGCGAGGTTAAGGAGAGCGAGGACGACGACGAGGAGCATCGCGAGCAGGGCAAGCTGAATGAGCGTTGTGAGCGGATGGAAATTTGGAATTGGAGGAAGACGACGCACGACGAGTCTCTCGAGCTTTGCGTGCCGGGCATCGTGCGCCGCCAGCTCCCTCTGCGCTGGATTTAGATGGAATATGAGCGAGAAAGGAGAGCCTCACAGCGCGCTTGTTCTCCTCCTCATATGAGAGACTACGAAGCTCCCGCTGGTGCTCAAGCCGCGCGGCGAGCAGAGTCTCCGCCGAGAGCGCGCGCGCCGCCCAATACTGCTCTGTGTTGGTGCGCGGTTGCAAGGCTCTGTACGTCTCGGAAAGCGCTGGAGGATTCACTTGCAGGGGAGGTCGAGTGGTGAGAGCATGGCTGAGAGTTGCGCTGATAGATTTCTGCGGCGATTGGCTGGGTTTTCTCGTTCGGTTCATAAGGACGTGAGATTTGACATGGGGTTGGGGCACGAGGATCCGCGGGAGATAGAGGAACGGAGGACGAAATATAAGTGAAGGAACAGAAGGAACCAATTCAAACCGCGGCTAGGAGGGCTTCGCGTTGCGTTTGAAACAACCCCAAATACAGCATTACGTCTTCATATTTCAATTCTTAAATTCGGGGATGCTCAAATCGTACACACAAAACAGAGTTTCGAATCCATTTTCAACACAACTACTAGACAGACAAAAACCCACGCGGACAAAACTCTTTTGGGGCTTTTCTATAGTACTTTTCTCGTCTTTTCTTCTGGTTTTTTCGCGGTTTTTCGTTTAGCTCTCTTCGTCATCTCGAGCTCCTCGCATATTGGGCTCCGTCGCCTGATTCCCATCAGCACCTCTCCGCGCTCAAGCCACCAACACGCTTCCCACCTCCCACCTTCCCCTGCGCCCGCAACCGGTCGAGCTCCGACAAGATGCGCGGATCCCGCGACGGTACCGACCATTCGTTGACGGGAGGGACGACCACGCGCCTGACCTTGGGCACACCGACCACAGTTTGACTTGACGAGCCCGAACCCGTATTCATATTGAGTGCGCCCAGCGGAACCCGAGTGACGCCGTCCGATCTGCGGCGCCGGAAAAGTTGCAAAAGTTCGCCCTCCTCCGCTTCCGCATTACTGTTCTCCTTCTCGAAGGCACGGCGAGGCCGGAGAGCGCCGAAGTTGGGTGGCTTCGCGGAAGCGGCGGACGTAGTGGCGGTGGGGCCGTGCGGCGAGGCTGTGGTGGTTTGCGATTTGCGCCGCGCAAGCCTGTCCTTGAGCTCGTCGAGCAGCGCGGACGTCTCCCTCTTCGTCTTGTTCCAGGGAGTAGATGGCGTAGAGACGCCCTTGGTGCCGGTGGTGCTGTCGGTGCGGACAGAGACGTCGCCGCTTGCCGCCATAGCCTGCCTCGCCTTCAGCGCGGCGATGAGGCCGCTGCGCGCCGTCTTCATGCCGGCTGTCGTTGAAAGGGTTGTTGCTGGAGGCGTCGCCGTCGATGCACGATCCACCGTGACCCGCTCGTCAAGCACACCATGAGTCCGAGCCCGATCCTCCTCAGAATCCGTCTGAATGGCGATCTCCACGCTTGCTTTTCTTGGAGTCTCTACCTTGGGCTCCGGAAGAGCAGCTTCATCGCCTGAGATTGGGTGGGCGGATGCCACCAGAGAGGTCGAAGGCGATAGTTTGAACGCTGCTTGTGGGTGCGAGGGACTTGATCCGGACGGAGGGAGAGAGACATCAGAAAGAGGACGACCAAGGGCAGATTCTGGAGACCCGCATAGCGCACAAGAAGACCCTGGAGCAAAGGAAATTGGAGCGGTGACCCGTCGCCCGATGTACCTGGGGATCCTTGAAGGTCTGGCCGGCCTTGAGGCGGTCGCTTGGGGCGCGACGGATGGATTTGGAGTGGGTGCAGTTGCGGTTGCTGGGGCCGGCGCTACTGCCATTATTCTATTGCCAAGACGGAAGGGCTCGAGTCCCGCGGAGGCGGCGCGAGGTGGAGCGATATTGTTGCGAGCCACTGAAACCGTGCGCGGAACCGTGCATGAGGCTGCCGTTGGCGGACAGCGTACAATAGAGGTCGTTTTAGGCCTGATGACTTGCACACGCTCGGTGGGGATGCGCTGTTGGGGAACCGGAGGCCGAGGGCGCGCGCCAGCTGGACGGGCCACGGGCTGAGTAGCTGCAGCTATGTCGGTATGTGGAGCAGGGTGCGAGGGAGCCAGCGCTACAACTTGAACCGTGCGCGGAGTGGCAGATTGACGGGATGCCCTGGAGGGCCTGGCAGAACGCGCAGGTGCGGTCACAGGGTCAGGCTCATAGCGAAGCGGCACCACGAAGGGTGGTTTGACGGCGACGGCCTTGCTCGAGGGAGGTGTGATGACGGACATAACGGCAGCAGGGTCGACTTCGAGTTTGGCCTTCTTCTTTTTGAGACCAAGAAAGCGCAAGAGGCGTGTACCTGGGTTAGCCCGCTTCTTGACGACGGGCGTGCTCTTTTGTTGAGCCACCACGAGGCGGTCGACGAGAACAAGAGACTTGAGTCCAGGCCCGGAGGTGGTACGGGTAGGGGCTTTCTGGGGGCGGCGAGAGGATTTCACAAACTTCATCTACGCAGGTTAGAATTGGTCATTGGGAAGGGCGCAATGCTTACACTTCAATAAAACTTGGGGGATTGGACGGGCAGATGGACGTAGTACTGAAAGAAGCACTGAAGAAAGAGAGAGGCTGTCAGCCGCGCATTAAATATGGATTCGGAGTGGCTGACTTGAGAAAAATTGACCTGCGTACTCCTATACATTGCTGACGGTGTGCGCTTAGTCGGCCTGTGCATGGGTAGCTGCAAGAATGCCGTCCGAGTTGCTTCTCTCTCTCCCAAGTTGCATTCTGGCCGACCGCGCCCCAGTTCCTCTCGAGGGACAAAAGTAGTTATGGATGGTCGTCCAAAAGATTGGGCCAGAAACCAGGAGAGGACAAAACTGAAGCTGCTTGAAGTTGGAATGCAAGCGGACCATCGAAGTGAGAACCACGCCACAAGCCCATCACTCATCAAACGCTTTTTTGCAGCCACTCCTCGACGTTCCGCAAAAAAATGCCAACCTCTAGGCTCTCCCTCAAAAACAGTCTATGGCAGAAACCATTTCAGGCGAGTTCGTGCTGGCCATCCCTGAAAAACGCCTTTGTCAGCGCCGCCACCTGTATGTAGTATTTAAATAAACCAAGATTCAGGGGCTTTGCCAGCGCACCCTTGGTCTTGCCCTTGACCACCATGCTCATCAGCACCCTCCTCGCCATGCTTTTTCTGGCCTTTCTGGTCGTCCCACCCGTCGTCATATACACCGACTCGCAATACATGCTTCTTGATAATTTCCGCCGCGTCCCGGACATGATAGCTGGGCGGATTCTCCGTGGACTGGGCCCAAGCGCCATCAAAACTCGCGTTCTGCCAGATCCCTCTCCGATTCTTGGTAGGTTTTAGTTCTTTTGTTTGGCGTTTTCGTTTAACGTTTCTCTTAAGCGGCGACGGTCTTCCTCTCGGTCGCGGTCTTCAATCTGATATATGTCGCCGCGATTATGAAGTCCCAGCCACTCGGGGGCACTATCGCTTTCCTGGCCCTGGCACTCGTAGGTTGCTGCTGCATCCTCATCGACCTCCTCCTCTCCTTCCTCGTTTTGTATTACTACGAAGACGCCCATGGATTCTACGACCTTCTCTTTGGAAAGCACCCGACGATGCACCCATTCCACCTAGACTTTCTCCTCCGCGTCATTACCTATCAAGGCGCGCTTTTGCGCAACACCGATTTCAGCAATCTCGCCAGCAAGATCCAAACCATGACATGGAAAGTCCTCATCGAACGCGGCTGCTCGAAGATGTTACCAGAGACTATCTGCTTCAAGTATCGTGAATCTTCCGAAGATCCTCAGGAAATCCCGCTCTGTACGCCATCGTCCTATTTACCCCGGTCCGAACTAACCTCACCTTCACCAGGGAAGGGAGGCTTAGCCGCGCTCGGAATCTCGCTGGTCACTTGCTTGTTCGTCAAAACCGCGATTTCATGCATCCGGCGGCTCCCCGCAAGGTGTTGGACAATCAAAGTGGTCGCCTCGTCCCTCGCCGGTCTATCCGCAGCGTCATCTTGGGCCGGTCGGCGCCTCCAGTGGATAACCGCCATCTTCCGGCTCGGGGCGGCGATAATATGGGACCTTCCTTCGACTTGCTGCCGTGTCACCAAATCTGCGTTCCTTGCGAGTTATCCCCTCTGTATCTTCGCAGCCCTGGGGGCATTCGCCAAGATCGTGGAGGGCTTCCGAGTTCTCGTTCATTCTACGTCGCTCCTTTGCCGTGATCTGCAACAACATGCACAAAATCTGCCCCTTCTCAAAATTATCGAATTCTACGCATTCATCTACTCGTTCGTCTTCCTTTGGGCAGGATACACGGGCTTTGCTATCGGTAATACTTCGCCGTCGTACAACCCTATCCTTTCTAATCTCACTTCCCACAGCTTCGTTGGCTCTCGGGTTCGGAATCTTCCTTCGTGGCTTTCTTCCTTCCGTACGAACGACGAGCATGGCTATATCCGCAGAACATGAGAGGCATACAGCTACGCCCTTCTGTTACCGTGTTTTGGATATCTTCGCAGCCCCGGGGGCATTCACCAGGATCGAGGAGGGCTTCCGAACTCTCGCTCATTCTACGTCGCTTCTCTGCCGTGTTCTGCAACAAGATGCACAAAATCTGCCCGTTCTCAACGAATTCTACGCATTCATGTTCTCGTTCGTCTTCCTTTCCGCAGGATACACGGGCTTTGCTATCGGTAATAATTCACTGTAGTGCAACTATCCTTTCTAATCTCACTTCCAACAGCTTCGTGGGCTCTCGGGTTCGGAATCTCCCTTTGTTCCCTTCTTCCTCCCGTCCAGACGGCCACCATTGTCACAACCGCAGAAGACGAGCGGGATACAGCCACGCCCTTCATTCGCTCGGAAAACAAGACGTCAAATGTCAGGCTCGATGCCCTCCTTTCCCCGCCTCGTGCGCCGTTACCAAAACTACTCCCGGTATATCGCACTTTCCAGGACTCTGAGGAGTTCAGGCTGCCGGTCGACAGGGCGCTCGCGCGGGGTGCGCAAGACGAGTACACGATATTTTCCGGGGACCTCGCAGGGCGGTTCGTTGGGATGGGATGGCCGAAAAATGGTGAAAACGAATTCCAGGCCCGAGCGCCGCCTCCGGGTAAACTGGGCAAGAAAGGACGAGGAATCGGGCCTGCGAGCTCAACCTCGGCTATTACAGCTTCCGCCTGAATAGAATGGACTTTTAATGATTTTCCATCTCAAACAGATGATAGATGACTCTTAGCTGGAATAATAAAAATCTTCTTAACTCGATTCACCGTCTACCGAGACTGGGCCGTGCGCGAGATCATGGTATTGGAAATCAGAAGTATCAGTTCTTGAGTGTGCCGCATTCGTTAAGATTCATTGAGCGCACTGGCAACTCGACGAGACCTTGTGAGATCACGTCCTGAGTTGCTACATTGGAACCCTAGTAGGGCATCGAGCTTTCAATTCGTAATGTTCAACCGCAGCGCGGCACCGGGGATAAAGTACAACGAGATACAACGGAAATAATCGCAATGACCGTAGGCAGCAGAGTCCGTAACTGAAAATGAGGTATTAGGTGCGGCGAGTACAAGGTGTGCGGCTGCGGGTATAACCTGATGCTCGGCGGTCGGAAAGCGAACGAAGGAGCATTGGCGATTATTCGATGACCGAAGCGGAGCCAGCGCTGTAAAAGTATGTGTCAGAAAGAAGAGAAGAGGACATAGCTAGACACGCACATGTCGAGCAAAACACTCGAGGGAACACACCTGGAGACGGCGAAGTTGAGAGAGCTGCTGGTGGCGAGAAAGGTAAGGCGTCCCCTACTGTCCCCATGGCCGCACCGGCAGCTGCGCGCTTGCTCCTCCGTCGATCTTGGTGGTGTATCTCCTGTTGTTTGCTGCGGGCATCACCTTGATCGATTGGCCGTAGCACCGCGAACCACTAGCAGATTCTCAACCGAGTCATGCAGGTGGAAGAAAAAAAGGATTCTGGAAAGCGAGTGAGAACAGGGGAATGCTGATGCCCGAAAATCGACCTACCAACGGCGCCGCCACTTCCGCATTAATGCCGGAAGCCTGCGAGCGGCGGGGATCTGAGCATACATGAGAGGAGCTAAAAGACGGGACAATGCTGCGGTCACTCACGACATGGAAGTAGCTGTAATATGCGGTGGCGGGAAGCACGATTGCCTGGATGGGTGAATTAGCAACAGCAAGATAAAATGAGAGGGAAGGCTCACTAGTTTCTGAAGACCACCCAGCACGGACCACGTTTCGAAACATACATCGAATGCTGTCCTGGCGGTATGCAGACCCGCGTCGGTGGATTGTCGCCACGTTGTGATATTCAAGGATTTCACTGCTCTGTACTTCACCACCAAAATGCGGTACACCATTTCCACCGATTGCATCCAGCCTGGGGAAAGGAACGGATATCGCCCGAGAAGGTCCCTGATTTCGCGATTAGTGTTGTACTGTACGCAAAGGCACCAAAGCAAGGGAAGAAGGGTCCACATTGCGAGGATCAGAGCGCGGCGAATGCAATCCAATAGGAAGCGCAAAGGTCGACGATACACGGAAACAGCCAGGCGTCGGATGACTCGGGCGGTACAAAGAAAGCCATTGAGGAGGCCAAGAAATAACGGCCGGCGGCCAAGGATCGCAAGGTGGATAATTGCAGGGCCAAGGATCACCTGAAATCGAATCAGAAAACATCCGAGGAAAGGTGGACGGATACTGACCGCTCTTTCCACGTACGAGAAACAGGACCATGCATTTGCTATTGACGGTGAGAATAATGACCACTGACTTTTCATCAAAGGAAATGCGACGAGTGCTGTGAAGCCGAAGATGCAACTGACAATGGCCCAGAGCACCCAGTGCAGTGGCGAGAAGCAGACAAGCAGACCCACGGAGCCGAGGAAGACCGCGCGACGATAATCAACACAAGGCCAAGTCCGGACGGCCGTGAGGGAGCGATGCGGTCGAGACGATCGTCTGTGGATGACGATGAAGCCCAAATGGCTGACGAGGGCAAGCAGAACGAGCTTGGAGTGATGCAAGGCATGGAGGGTGAAGTAGATCTTGATGATCGAAATGCACGATGTAGCTGCAAGCCATCCGGTGAAGAAGCATCGCTCAAGCACCGACAGGCCCGTCAGGCCAAAAGAGGTGAACACAGAGAGAATCAAGGGTTCACAATTCAGGCCGGTGAGATAAAAAATGCAGATTTTGACAAGCCCCGCAATGCCGAAAATCATGGAGACAAGCCACAGGAGCCACACCCATCCCTTCTTGCGCGGTGCCTTTCCCGTGCTACAGCTTGAACCTGGCTCGGGGGGAGGAGATGGAGGCTGACTGCCGACACCGTTATGATTGCGTGGGGGCGAAAAGACAGGGTTGGACGTCGTCGATCCCTCGGGGGTTGGATCATCGGAACTCAGTAAATGTCCACTGGGCAGGGATTGACTGTAACCGGAACTGGCGGTCGAATTGAAGCCCTTTGCACGAAGAATACAAAAGAGGCTGGCGAATATGACGGTAGCGTAGCCCATGGCGGCAACATAGGGGAAGGAGATAGAAGCGGTTGAGTAGACGCATTTCGTAGGCAGCAGGACGGTTTCGATGGTTCGCGTCGCGCGGAGACTGCTCTTGAGACTACCGGAAAGAACGAGGGAGACACCAATTTGAGCACCGACGCAGAAACCACCGAAGAGACCAACGAGGCCCTTGGAAGAGAAATAAAAAACGGTGAAAACGGACGAGGGGATGTGGAGCATGTCGTGGTACGGGATCAGGTGTGAACTGGGCTTGTCAGCCACCTTTCGGCTTTGATTGGAGCACGCCAGCCAGATAAACACACAGCAACAGAAACGCGTCGATGAGTCACGTGGACGCGCGCCCTCTTGCTTCATCCTCGCCCTTCCTCATAACCCCATCAACGCGTTACCTCCCCGCCCACTACCCATCATGAACTTTCTGAGGGACTCACGTCATACACAGTTCTCACAGTGGTTTTTCTCCAAAATAATCCCGACCTTCTTCGTGTGGCTCCGTCGACGTTGAGGATTCCCCAAACCCCTGCTCTAGCCTTGGATTATATGCGAACGCTCATCCCTCTCTCTTTTGCCGCACATTTCCGTCGCTCCAAACTTGCCCTCAGCTGCAGCTGCCGGATGCCTCGCTTAGTTCGTTTTTCTCTGTAATTCCTTCAGTTCCCTCCTCTTATCATGCATCCTCCCCTCACGCCAGTTCGACGTCTTACCTGGAAATTTTCCTTGGCTTGACACGTTCCGAGGGATGGTACCGCAACTCGACCACCGTGTTAGCTGGGCTTTCTGGCTCTCTCCTGCTCGGTCTTTTCATCGGTTCTCAGATCACGCTTCGCGCACGCTGCTGCTCCTCGTTCCTGCCCCAGCTCCCGAAGGTAGGCTCGCCCCTCACGCAAAAGCAAACCGAAGACTTGTTGACCTATGTCTCGAATGAGCTCATTTCCAAGATCCCCGCGGCTACACGGATCTCCACGTCATCAGGAACGCCCTGCGACCCAAGATGCGTCACATTGCTGCATACCTCCTTCTCCAAATTGGCGGCAACGCCTCTCCCTCTGCTTCGGACGTCAAGACTGTGCTTAGTGCGGTCGGCATCGAGGCCGATGACTCCCGCCTCGACAAGCTCATCGCCGAGCTCAAGGGAAAATCCGTCAACGAGGTATGCTATCCTGCGGGCGTCGCATTGCAAACTCACCCGCTATCCAGTTGATCGCTGAGGGTTCCAGCAAACTCGCCTCCGTAAGTAGACTCACAACAGCCAACGGAACAGTGTCCTTACTTTCTGTGATAGGTTCCTTCCGGTGGAGGAGGTGGAGCTGCCCCTTCTGCTGGTGGGGCCGCACCCGCTGCCGCCGCTGCAGAGGAGAAGAAGCAAGAGAAGGAGGAAGAAAAGGTCGGTTTTTCATCCGTCTGCGCGCGCACCTCTGGCGACACTCGCAGGAGGAATCGGATGACGACATGGGTTTCGGTCTGTTCGACTGAGCGATACGATTGTTGCGAGGCCATGTAATGAACGTCAATTTCAATGCGCCGCTTTGCTTTTATTTCGAGTGACAGCAAGACGAAGCATTTAAAACATTGAAGCGCAAGTATCGTACATTCAATTTCAAGGATCTTGGAATACAAGTATGATACTAGAAAATCAGATGAAAGTAGGAACCCTCCACGGAGCCCACTGCTCGTTGGGCACAACGAAAGTATAGTTCCCAGCCGTCTCGACAATGTCAGTGTCGGTCGCCTTGTCGAACAAGAATTTGTTGATGAAGGCGTCAAGTTGCGGCTGCTGCGTGGCTGGGAATACGCAGTGAGTGTGGTTGGCCGCCTGGGAGATGCCCAGAGAGTCGGACGCTCTCATGGCGGTGTAAACTGCGCGGGCGGAAACCATCGCTCCGAAGGACGAGAACGGACCGAGCCAGTCGTAGCCCAGGTTGTCGATGATAAACATACCGCGGGGCGCAACCATGCCGCCGAGCAGATGGTGGTCAAATGGCAATTTGTCCACTGAGGTGTTTGCGAACTGGTCAAAGCTGGTCGAGAGCCAGACCTACATACATCTCGAATGAGCTGGGTGTCTGAAATTGTTGCGCAAGAGTTGCATACATTTTCCTGGACAATCTCCGACGCAGTCTGCGTGAGTATCCCGCTGTGAAATGACGGTCAAGGACGCCCACAGATTCAAATGCCAATGACCTACGTGGAAAGGATGAAGTCGGAAATTCTCCAGCTGTCGGTACCACCGGAGCCCGATTCTTGTGGAATTGTCAACACAAGACGTGGTTCGAATGCCCCTAAAAGTCTTGAATCAGTTGGTTATTGACAAAATTTGGAAAAAATATACCTGCTACGAGTGCGCCTTTGCCATTTCGAGAGCACCCCGACACTCCCACTCGCGCCGTGTTGATTTTCGTATCCGGATTCTTCTCGAGGGCATCCATGATTCGCCGGACAGCCCAGGCCCAGGCCATCATTGCACCTGGGTGCGCGGAGTGTCAATCTTCGCAGTAAAATAAAAAATAAAAAATCGAACCCGCAGATGCGTCGCTGCCAAACAGGTCGAAAAATAATCCTACACCGCGGCTAGCCGGGCTGCTGTCCTGTGCGGCCATTTGCTCATTATTGAAATTAATAATCGCTACGCCTGCCGGGGGCGGAATGCTTATTCCGCCCATGGCAATGAGAGCCGGGAAGGGCGCGGTGCCCGTGCTCGGGTATGTGATCGTCGGCGCAAATGTCATCGACGTCCCGCTCACGGTGACGGTGATGTTGAGCGTGTTTCCGGTGAAGGTCGACTCCATGGACTCGGGATCTTCTGGTAACACGCCGAGCTCATCCCTCTGCATGAGTGTGCTGATTTCGGCCCTGCGGCATGCCCAGTCGGACAAGGTCACGACTTTGCGGCCGTTGGAGAATGTAAAGGGATCTGGAAGGGCTGTATTGTTGTACGAGGCGAGAGATGGAATGGTTGGGCACGCTGGACAGAGAGGTCTAGGGTCAGAAAAAATGTGAATAACATCATGGTGAATGCGTTGCACCTTGCGCGTGCGCTGCCGGGAACAGCAAAAACGCAGATAATACGAATAGAGAACGGGGAAACATTTGGATGCTTGCATACTTGCAGGACCACTTGCTGCTTAAAAGTTCATGAAAAACTGCATCACATGGACGCAATTACAAAAAGAAGGACGAAGTTCTTGTGATAGAACTCAGTTCAAAATGAGAGCCGGACCGTGAGTATTAATACAAGAAAACACCAGAATACAAGAAAACACCACGATCTCTGCGAATTAAGTGGTCAGCAAAGAAAATATATAAGAGCAGTCTTGAGGAGAATATATCTCCTCGCCTGCCTGGAAACCCCGTCTCGACTTTTCCATTGTATTTTCATAAAAAAATAGAAGGTAAACTTGGAGCGGAGGATATATATATGTTGAATTATACCTCCGAATTCCAGCCGGCATCAGACAGCCCAAGTAAAAAAACTTCTTCCACCGCACAACAATGTGTAATATACCGCGCGAGGAAGCTTCTGCGAAAGTAGGGGACCAATGAATCGAGAGGACGTGACCAAGATGACGTTTAGAACGTTAGGAAGTAGCCGAATATCGTCACAGCGGGAACGAGGACGGCGGCACCTTTAAACTAGCGGCACGGGAAGGGTCATTTGAGGATCCAAGTAAGGCACTGCTGGGACCAAGCTGGGACGCTCGTAAAATTGGTTTGCAGTCTGGCTACTCTGGGGACTGTTGGGGCAGGCCGTACGAGCTAGTCCTCCTCGTAGAAGACGGAAGATGATTCCTGTGCTTTGAGATGATCCATGGCGTCGAGCTATCGCGTTAAGACTTGGTTGAAGCGAAGTTGCCAACTTTGAATGGCGTGTCGAGTCCCCGGGCCGAGGGGGCCGAATAAACCCGAATCGACGCGATTACTGGAACCACAACGGCATATTTAACGGTACCGGGACTGCTGAGCGGCACCGCATCCTCACATTTGCAATCGGACACCTATAACAGAATACAGTTTTTACTAACTGTTACTTTGATTTTACAGCGTGTCGATCCATAAACGAATGCCATGTTCAATTCTCCTCCGGACGTATGTTTCACAGACACTGGAAGTAGCACGCATTCAGCTGCGTGAAAGTGAATGGGGAGGTGCATGCGGTAGCTAAGAATATTCTTGATCAGCGAACCGCGTACTATGCTTAAAATGTAAAACTTACCGCCCGTCCAGCCTATGCCGCCGCACTGGTCCCAGTGCTGAGACACGCCACCGGTCGACGTCGGGGGAGAGGTTGAAACCGTGGTAGAGACCCAGATTGTGATAGTGAGGGATTTCGCTGCTCTGTACTTCACCACCAAAATGTTCTCCGCCATTTCCACCCAGTCTGGGGAAAGAACGGATATCGCTCGAGACGGTCCCTGATATCGCGATTGCGGGGGTACAGTACGTGAAAGCCCCAAGCCAAGGAGATAATAGTACAGTTTGCGATGGCCAGTGCGATGAAATTCAATAGAAAGAAGAATGGTCGACGACACACAGAAATAGCTAGGCGTCGGATCGTTCGGGCGGTGCAAAGAAAGTCATTGCGGAACTTAAGAAACAATGACCAGGGGCCAAGGATCGCAAGATGGATGATGGCGGGGCCAAAGATCACCTGAAATCGAATCAGTAAGGTTCCAAGGAAAGGTAGACAGGTACTGACCGCTCTGTCTACAGAGTCCGTAGCGGACGAGAAGCGGTACCATGCCTTCGACACTGGCACCGGCTCTTGAGAGAATTTATGGTGATTTGTGTCAAGCGCACACTGCAAATTGCAATGTTCCAAAACACCCAGTGAAATGATGAGAAGCAGGCAAGCAGAACCAGGGAGCCGAGGAAGACCGCGCCACAATAATCAAAGTCGGAACTGATATCTGCGCCGCGTGAGGCAGCGTCGCAAACAGGACGATCGTCTGTGAACGAAGTTGAAGCCCGAACGGAAGGCAAGTTCAAGGAGAACGCTCCTGATGTAGGCAGGCAGATCCCAGACTGAGACCACGAAAAAACCATCAAAGCAAGACATCTGGGTGACTCGCGTGAAAGAGCGTCGTGAACGGGCTGATCGCTGGATGAAGATGAAGCCTGAATGGCTGATGAGGGCAAGTAGAATGAGCTTGGAGTGGTGCAAAGCATGGAGAGTAATGTAGATTTTGACGGTCGAAATACATGACGCAGCTGCAAGCTGGCATCCGTCGAAGAAGGATCGTTCCAGCACCGACAGGCCCGTCAGGCCAAAAGAGGTGAGCGCGGGCATGGTGAGGCTTTTCGTGGCGCTTGGTGAGCCGAGTCCAGGGCGGATCCACATGTCCAAGACGCGGCGGAAAGTATCGAGAAGCATTGACATGTATTGGGAGTCGGCGTACATGACAACCGGTGGGAGGACCAGAACGGCCAGAAGAAGCGTCGCGAGAAGGGTGCTTATGAGCATGACGGTCGAGAGTAGAGGAGGAAGACTCTGCGTTGGCAAAGCCTTGGGCTTGTCAAACTTGAATACAGTATCAACTTGAATTTCGGGGGCGCGATGCAAGTTAGGGATCATTTGCAAAAGAGATAGAAGCAAAGTAATAATTTGGTGGATTTCACCGTGCATACTGTGAGGACGACCTCATTCGTGGCGGACTATCGCATGCACATTGCAATGGTTCACTATCTGCAACAAGCGAGGAACAAGTTGGTAGTATTGTTACAGCGTCTGTCTAGAGAGACTATCCGAATACCTACCTCGTTGGCCGCAAACAAGAACTATGAAACTATACTCGAAGCATTTAATTATGGCATACAACATTATAAATACATCCGTCCGGTCGAAGAGAATAAGTACATACTTACAAAGAACAGAGAAGGATCCCATGAGTAAATGACGCAACAGCTAGCAGGACGTGGGGAATGAATGTAAGACGATGTAACACCATTACGTCGCGAGCGCCATCGCCATCGTCCGCGAACTACGGGAGGCTTCTGTAGTAGACAGAGAGCGAGTTAGTTGTGTGGACGTCCGCGGGCGAGGAGAAGCCGTATCGAGGGGACGAGCAGAACCCGACGACGAAGACGTTTGCTCCGAAGCACGACGACGATTCGACGGAATAGTCTGCGTTTTCACGGCTCCGGGAACGACTGACGACGCGGTCGCAGGCGCAGTAGCTATGGAACGTCTCGAAGTCGGTGCCCGAGCTACAAATACGTGCTCCGAGGCAGAACGCCGGGTGTGCCCTCCGGGCAACGCGTTCCGGGTGTCTGATGTGGATGCAGAGCGAGATGGTGCCATGGAGATGGGGGATGTTGTTGCTTTTGAACAGTTTGTTGCCGACCTTGTAACGGTGGCAGTAGTGGCTGTGTTGCCTGTGGATTGTACTGGCTTGGGGGGCGGAGCAGGAGGAGTGTCGGATTCGCCGGTACCTAGCGTCGGTGGTGCTTTCCCCGTGTGCTTCGACTTTGCAATGGTGGCAGTAGAGACTGTGCTGCTTGTGGACTGTACTGGTTTGGGGGGCGGAGCAGGAGTGGCGGATTCGCTGGCGCCTGGCGTCGGCGGTGCGTTCCCCGTGTGCTTCGAAGGCTTGGATGTCGTACTGGCAGGAGCCGGTGAAAGCCTAGCCAACTTAGGTGATCGCGCTTCAGTGGACCGGGAAGTCCTCGATGACACAGTGGCAGGCAGAGAAGCAATCCACAAGGCAACTGCAGTACCTGGGGACGCGCTCTCTTCGGACTGCAGTGGTAGTGACGTTGAGCTAGCAGGCCGGGACACAATGACCGGTTCCTCATCATCACTGCAAGGACTGTGATCACGACGCCAGGGGTTACGGACGGTGGTCAACGATCTCCTCAGGCTTCGAAGTGCACTCGGCACGTTGGGCAATGTAGTGCGCCTCTTGGCATTCTCTGAGCGTGTACTTGGTTTATCCAGCACTATCGGTTCTATAAAATATAATCAGACGGGGGGAGCAGTCTCGGACGCGAAAAAAACTTGCCGGCAGCGACGGCTGGGATATGTTGTGGCGCTGGGGCACTCGCGGGGTATACGGGGCTATATTGTGAGCCCGGCAAGCCCTTGTATGTTCCAGTACGATCTCGAAAGGTATACTGTCCAGTGTCTGCGTCGTAACCTGTTCTAACCATCCCCGCTGGAAGACGATATGAATCCTGCAATATATTTCAGTCATTCGAGACGGCACCACAGTTCCAAGTCGAGCGGACCTCGTCGTATTGCGTCCATCGTCCCATGCAAGCAGAGCAGGAAGAGGAAAATGGCACTAGGGGATGGGTGTCCTCGTGCAAAGCTTGAAGCTTGAGTTTGGACCAGGATTTCGAGTCGTGTGCAAGATGTGAATCATGATGAGCGCTCTAGTGTTGGATGTTGCGTTCCGCTGTGCCGAGTGCGGAGGACATCGACCTGTGAACCAAACAAACACATACATCTGGACTGAGTTTTCACCGCGCCGAATTTTATCACTCTAGAGTCTTTGCTCAAGCGTTTGCCCAGCTTAGCACGCGATTCGACGCCTTTAGGCAAGCACGGTTACGCATGCAACCTTGTCAAACCAACATCAAGTGGTGCTTCAAAGTGGCGCTTGAAATTGCTGTTTTCGCAGTTGTTCGCCTTTGTTCGCTGGACGCGTAGTGCTCCTGAACCACTTTCTTTAGAAGATTAGAGCTCTAGAGGCCGAACGAGCCCAACCTGTAATATTTTGGCTTGCTGGCCGCGATATCGCCAGCTTTGACCAGAAAGATGCTGACGGGTTTCCTCAAGAACGTCTACTTGTTAGCGTCCAAGAGCTCGCGTTTTCGTCCAATAGTTGGGTTGAACTCGATGACGCACCGCCCCCCGAAATTCAAGTTGATATTCAAGTTTGACAGCCCCTCGCCAGGGGTTTGCCAACGCATCTTCCTCTACTCTCAACCACCATGCTCATGAGCACCCTTGTCGCCATGCTTCTTATGGCCGTTATGGTCCTCCCACCGGTCGCCATGTATGCCGACTCGCAATACATGCTTCTCGATAATTTCCGCCGCGTCCCCGGCATGATAGCTGGGCGGATTCTCCAGGCACTCCCAAGCTCTACGAAAACTCCCATTGTGCCCGATTCCTCTCCCATTCCCGGTCGGTTTCAGTTGTTTGTTGGCTCCTTATCTTTCTTTAATGTGTCTGTTCAGCGGCGGTGATAATCCTGGCGTTCGCGGCTTTTTATGGGACGAGTCGTATCCTTCTGGTATCAAAGGGTGTCGCTTTCCTGGTACTGGCTCTCCTGGGTTGCTGCTGCACTCTCATCGTCCTCCTCCTCTCCTTCCTCGTCATATATTACTACGAAGACGTCCATCGATTCTACGACCTTCTCCTTCAAGAGCACCCAAGCATACTCCCCGGCTTTATTCTCCGCGCCCCTTTACATCAAGGCGCACTTAGACGCATCACCGATTTCAATAATCTCGCCAGCGAATTCCAAATCACAACATGGAAGGTCTTCATCGAACGCGGCTGCCGGATGATCTTACCGGAAACTACCTGCTTCAAGTATCATGAATCTTCCGAAGATCCTCAGCTTTGTACGCCGTCGTCCTATTTACCCCGAGCTATCCTCACCTCCACCAGGGAAGGGAAGCTTAGCCACGCTCTGAATCTCGCTGGTCACTTGCTTGTTCGTCAAGACCGCTATTTCATGGATCCGGCGCATCCCCGCAAGGCGTTGCACAGTCAAGGTGGTCGCCTCGTTCCTCGCCGGTCTATCCTCAGCGTCATCTTGGGTCGGTCGCGGCCCACAGTGGACAGCCGCCATCTTCCGGCTCTGGGCGGCGATACTATGTGCCCTTCCTCCGGCTTTCTGCCGTGTCAACAAATTTGTGTTCCTCAAAAGTTATCCTCTCTGTACCGTCACAGCCCTGGGGGCATTCGCCAGGATCGTGGAGGGCTTGTGAGTTCTCGTTCATTCTACCTGGGTCCTCTGTCGTGTTCTGGAACAAGATGCGAGAAATCTACACGCCCTCGACGTTGTCGGATTCTGCACATTCATGTTCTCGTTCTTCCTCCTTTCTGAAGGTTACACGGCCTTTGCTATCGGTAACAATCCACAGTCATGTACCCCTAGCCTTTCTAATCTCACTTTCCACAGTTTCGTGGGCTCTCGGGTTCGGACTCTTACTCGGTCCCTATCTTACTCATGTCAGGCCCGAGGCCCTCCTTTCCCCGCCTCGCGCGCCGCCCTCACAGTTACTCCCGGCATATCACGCTTTGCAAGACGAGCCCCGCGAGGCGTTCGCTCAGGGCGTGCAGGACGAGTACACGACGTTTTTCGTGGGGGATGTGCGGGATAATCAAGGCATGCTCAAGCAAGACATCCGCCGTCAGATCTTCGCTCTGCGCGGTGATCCCGTGGCCCGAGCGGCGGACATTCCCCTCCCTCCATTCGACCCGTTTGCCGGCCCAGCGAGATGGGCAGATCTTCAAGGTATTATACCGAGGGTGGGGAAGACTCGGCTTCCAGCTCTGCGTTCTGCCTTGGTCGTTGCTCGGCGTCATTCGCCTGGATCATCCGCTTCGTCGACGGTGTCTGCCTCGCACCGCTTCCTCGCACACCGATCCTTGCCTTCGCCGGTATTCGAAAATGCTCCAGCGGTTGCTCCATCATCTCCCGGTCGTCCAGCCGTGCCTACGGAAGGTGCTGCTTTTCTGCATCCGGCGCCAGAGTTGCAATTGCAGCCCCCCTTCGACACCGATTATGCCGCAATAGATCAAGGGAACGAGACGGAGGCGAGCAAAATCTTCCCTCATACTCCACCCCGGACACGTTTCAGACCGGCAGCTCGTATCGGCCTGGACGCGCCCTCTTCTTCCCTTGCGTTGCCGTCACCCTCGCCACCAATTGCTTCCGAGCTACGAGACCATGAAGGAGGAACGCCGGACCGCAGTCACCAAGGACGCCGTGCGACGAGCTCAGGCGACGTACCCATCGTTCTCGGCGATGCAGACAAGCTGGAAAAAGCCATACGAGAATCAATTCCAACCCCGGGTACTTTGGCCGAAGACCGACAAGAAACAGGGAGGTAAAAAGGCAACGAGGCAGAAGGAGGAGCGGGGTGCGGGCCAGGCTTGTAAATGTAAAGGAGACGCTGTTCGAGGAAGAGTTTTGAAGAACTTGGATCAGATTGTCTCGGCATATTTTTCTCTTTTCGTTATGTAGAAGAACTGTGTAAATAGAAAAATTGAGAAGAACTTGTAATAGTAATACTGGCTGCCGAGCGCCGCAATTGACATGTGGACCAAACATTAGTACACTCACTTTCTCTTCTTCACAGAACCACAATCCGACCCGAGTATCCCGCCTGCACCAGCCTTTTCGTCACACCGCACCTGGAGTTGCTTTGCAATGGTCGCGACCCACAATCAATGCCACGGTTTCTCAGCAGATTCAAGTACTACGTAGACTTGAGATTCAAGTTTCCCCTCAACTTGTGAGTAAACGTTTCCCTCTACCTCGTCTGATGAAAAACATCAACTGCAAAATTACATCCGCGACGCGCTTCGGCGCTGTGGGCGGGTATTCCTTCGGGATCCATTCAAGTCTCTGAATCCTTTTCCGTCCTGAATTCGTTTGTGAATATCCTACTGACATACCTCATTTCCCATTCAGTCTACTTCGAACGACCCTATGCAAGCTCAACAAGTACGTGGACTTGAGATTCAAGTTTCCCATCCCCCCTCAACTCGTGAGTAAACGTTTCCCTGTACCTCGTTTGATGAAAAACATCAACTGCAAAAATTAATCCGCGACGCGCTTCGGCGCTGTGGGCGGGTATTCCTTCGGGATCCATTCAAGTCTCTGAATCCTTTTTATCCTGAATTCTTTTGTGAATATCCTACTGACATATCTCGTTTCCCATTCAGTCTACTTCGAACCACCTTTGTGCAAGATCAACAAGTCATCTCCACCCGCGCTAGACCACGACGTTCTGCAACAGGGACATCCGAGACAACAGCTATAACGTCAGCTCCGTTTTCCGACTTTCTGCGCCTACAGGCAGCTCTGGACTGGACCTCCGCCTGCCGATTGCGCGGATCCGACCGTAAGACAAGCACACGGTCAGAAAACTTCAAGGAGCTTGCAACCAAACTACGGTACGTCGTTCTGTCCTCTGATTCTTTCTCTACAGACCCATGCTGCGGGATCCTGTTTTCTCTTACATCCTTACTTCCATTCTAGTAGATAGCACGTTTGGGCTGTACCTTGTGAATGAATTCAGCTTATTTCCCTCTGTCTTAGACTACGTATCGAAGACCAAAATTTTCCGCAGTTTTGTTGACCGTTCCCATGTCAACGTCCAGTATCCTTGTGTCAATACGATGTCCGAACATCAGTCTCGAACTGTGGCTGAATAACAGCGCTGGGCAGAGGTACGACAATAGTCCACAGCGTTTCAAAATTGGAACTGATACAAAATCAGAAACTACGTACATCAAAGGTTCCTGGCTCGGATATAGCCGTGAACGAGATGTGCTAATATTGACTGTGCCATATAAAGAATTCGATCTAGTCGGCCACTTCCAAGCACCAGGCTATTGCATCCTTTCGATCTCCCAGCCTGGCTGCCAATCGCGTGCCGTATTTTGCCCTTGATATAAACTCTTTGGGCATTCTTCAGCTTTCTCAGCTCAGCTTCTTTGAAACTCGGCCCCGCGCAGGATCGGCATCCGAAGCCCATCGATTCGTGAAGGCAACTACCACATGCACGTCGTCGTTGATGAGGCCCTGCCTGCCTAGGACGATCCAGTGCGGACCGGCGATGCGGATCTCGCTGAATATCGGAATTAATTAGCCTCAAGCGAACCTAAACTGCGGCTTTCCTTTGTTATTCACGATCGCCTTGTTGCGTGGTCCGGACTGGTCGAACGGACTGTCAGGGTGCGAGCGAGTGTTGTACGCTGCGCACGAAGTGTTCGGTTCACTTATACTTACACTCATGGGTCAGACGGGAGCGGCAATTCAGCGACCAACCTCGAGCTTTCATGTGAGGTTTCTACACATTAACAGAAGGCTCCGTATTGACGCGTCGTTTTCAAAGAACATCCTCCTTGCTGCCGTGTGCCAAGACAATATGGCCTGAAGCTCAACCCCGGCATTCTCGGTCCGATCATCTACACGCGTTGAGAAGAATGGGGGTCGACCCGCCTCCCGAGCGAGTGCTAATCAAATCTCGAAACGCCAAGGTGAGCTGAACCTGCTGCTTCGTCTTCGGCGGGAGACGCCCGCTAGTCTCCGGCCACATCTGATGAGTCATTTGTCCCCACAGGTGCTGGATAGAGTATATGCCCTATCTATACCGGAGGCGCCGACTCTCACTCATTCTTAACGGCTTTCGGATAAAAAAAAGTTCGTACGACGTGGCAATTTAGTTTTCATTCTAAATTGGGCCCTCCAAGACGGTGCCGGGTCTATGACCGGTCACTACCGTCATCTACTATTTCGCCGAGCCTGAATCCGAACGGCCGCGGCAATGCAGCCTCTGGCCAAATGACCGCCTGAAGAGGCTCTTAAGGATATCCGCCCCAACGCAGGCGCCTCGGAGATCGTTGTCGACTACATTTTTCTGACAGTCGAAATGGACCGGGACAAGTAGAAGCGACTAACTTGCGCGTTCCGTAGGCTGGGATAGTAATTACAGCACTCAAGTTCGATCTTATCGGATGCTCCTGCGCTCGTAACATAAGCATTTGGCCCAATTCAGCTCATGATTCGCAATTAACGGGTGGCGGAGGAGTCGGCGCTGGGGTGGGGATCCCGTACGTCAAGTGGCGATGCAAAGGATTGCCGTCGCAGGTTGTCCGGCTGGAGAAGGGCTGCTAGAAACTTTCTACGCAGAATAGACTCTGGAATGCATCCAACGCAGATATTGCGCTTGGGAGTCGATCTCAGGGACGTTACGTGCAGAGCCCCAAAATACAAGCTTCTAATGGTTCGCCGATCAGCAAACTGTAGCTTGCAATTCAAAAACAGAAGCGGCAACCCTGATTTAAATAAGAGACACGCCGCACCATGAGCGGTGGCGACGGACTAGCAGTGACTCGAGGTGTGGCCAAGGCTGGCCAAGGTTTGTTGTGGATTTAGTAAATGTGGCCCACGGAAGCGAAAACACGATCGAGCCAATAATCCGGAGTTTCCTTTTTCGTCCTTGGCGCAAAGAAGGAAAGAACGGTCTCCAAACAAACGGAATAACACGACGGCTACAGTCCAGTCCAGGCGCCTGTGCGAGTCTAGAAACGCTGGAAGGATCACTCGGGGGTCACTGATTCCTTATCAGGCTGAATGACCGCACCCGGCTTCGGCAGTTGGTTCGCGCCCACTTCCTGGATCCCAGTTCCTTCCCAAGGGGTCACTTTACCGCGATCTACCTGCCTTTCGTGCGCACGCGAATCGATCGTCGCCTGCAGTCCTATATAAAACCGCGGAACGTAGCAGGCGAGGCCCTTCGATAATCGATAACCTCGGCCGCGCAGCGTTCGTGGGCGCAACACTTATACCCCCCGCTCAGGCATCTCTCGTCGCCACACATGTACTCCCAGCACTTTCATCAGTACCATCTCGCTGGACCACACTCCGGGGCCCCGTCTTTGATGATACCCGCGCCATCCCAGCAGCGTGGCGCCTCGTCGCATCAATATTCTGTTCCCCATCAGCAGGGAACAAGTCTCATCGGGCGACCGATCCACTTTAAGGACGGTCAATTTGCCGGAAAGACTATTCGTGCGGAGCTTCATGAGCTGCAAGCAGCAGCGTTCGGGCGAAAGTAAGTCATCGAATCCTGGCGGGATGCTTAAATTGAAGGACTGTTGCTGTTCATAGATATGCAAAAGTGGACCGGCGTCCACTGGACCCCCCACCAGGTACCTATGCTCCCCATTAGTTTCATATTCACTAATATTTCATCGTAGTTGCGTGGCTTCGCCTCTTTGAAGTGGACCACGTCGGTACCCCCGGCTCAAACGGAGAAAGAGATAGATTATGAGTGGGTTCAATCTTTGTCGAGCACGTACATGTTAATTCTTTCCACAGTAACATTCACATTCTAGGGCTGATGTGCACCGTCGAGCTGATACCGGTGTCCGCTCCAGAAATGCTGGCCCAGTCGGATTCGGCCAGTCCGAGGAGTCTACCGGCAGCGTACTCTCCGCCGCCCCAAAGTCCAGAGGGGACGTACGGCTTTGGCTCGCCAACATCCATGACCCGGTATTCCACCCCCGGGTCGCCGGGGATGCTCGTGGACCCCGCGTCACCCGAGGGGGGCTCGCACAAGGCGACGACGGCGCTCGCGGGCACCACGTTTGTCCAAGTCGACAGCATCCCTTGGAACGGGCGAACGTGTCTCCTCTTTACCTTTGCCGTCAGTACCATCCCTACTTGCGGCCGCTTTGTTGCTGCTGATTTCTCATCCCACCTGCATATAGGACCTCGCGGTCAAGACTGAAGGATACTTTATTCTGCAGTGCGCCTTTTCCGCATTAATGGGTGTTTTGCAGACGATTGATTGGCTTCAGATACCGCTTTTTTTGACCTGTTTTCGAGGCCGACGGGCCACGAGGACCAACCGATTCAGGCGGATTGCACGGGAGCCTCATTTCGCATATACTCCTCAAAAGAGGTCCCTCCGCTCGAGAAGTCGACCGAGCTCACGAAAGTCAGCGTGTTGCTCGTTTCATCTGCTTAACTAACACGCATATCGCCAGCATTTGGCACGCTACGGCGTCAAGGTGAATGTCCGTGAGTCGGAGCGCAAGCGTAAGAAGAAAGAGCCGAGCCCGAGCCCGAGTCCGCCTTTTACGACAAGGAGAGTGCGAGGCAGAGGCGCTTCCGACGTGGGCGACGAGGAGGATTGAGGTCCCGGCGCGTTTGACACTGATGCTAAGGTCTGATAATTGCAATACACATGTAGGTTCGCTAGGATTCGGACGATGAACGGTACAGCCCGAATCACACATACATACTATATTCATAGCCACAAATATCTGTATTTCTTGACGCATTTTCATTACTTCTCGCCAACAAACTAGGCATGTCTACTAATAGCATGCACTTTTTGGTGTCTTCTCACCTGTCACCAACGTCTCGGCGGAATTTCGGAAATTATCCACGCGAACGAAAACCTTACAGAAAACCCGGTACTTGGCGCGCATGCGGAATGCAAGACAGCAGATAAGATTATATTTCAATAACGACTGATGGCATTCAGTGCTAAGAGACCGTTCATTTAGCGACTTCAGCAAAACGCTTTTCGGCTTCCTTGAAGTTGATGACGTTCCATATGGCATTGAGATACTGGGACATCGTCAGTATTTTAGCCACGGGAATACATGAAACGCTCACGTCAGGCTTGACATTCTTGTACTGTGTAAAGTAAGTTTAGCACACGGGTAATGAGAACGAGGGAAATACGCGCCTGGAGATAGAACGCCTGTGTGGAAAATTAGCCATGGTGCAAGACAGAATGAGAAAAGAGACGAACATGCTCCCAAATGTCAACGCCGATAATGGGCGTGTGTGCTGTGCTCACTAAGCATGAGATACATCGCGGGAGAAGAGCACACACTAATTAAAGGGTCTTGGTTAGCGGTGGCAACGATCTCGAGCTTCTTCGTCGTGGCGTTGTACCCCTGGATAATCCTGGTGATAAGTGTAGTTTAAATGGCTGATATGGGACCTGTCGACGTACCAGCCATCCCCACCCGCTCCCCTGGATCGCAGCGGTTTTGGTGTTGAAGCTTTTCTTGAACTCCTCGACGGACCCAAAGTCGCGCTCGATGGCAGACTTCAGCGGACCGCTCTCGAGCTTTCCGCCCTCCTGTGCGGCGGGGGCAAGATTCTTCCAGAAGAGCGAGTGGTTGATGTGACCTGGAAGCAAAACGACGTCATCCTCGGCGCATTCGCAGGCTCAGTCTCTTTACCTCCGCCGTTGAACTTGAGGGCCGCTTGAAGCGCGATTTGTTCCTTGGTCGAGCTCGATTTAGCGTACGACTCTTCGGCAGCGTTCAGCCCGGTCACGTAGGTCTGGTGGTGCTTTTTGTGATGCAGCGTCATGATTTCCTCGGAAATGTAGGGTTCCAGCGCCTGGGATTGTGAAAACACGGTAGGTAACTTGAAAACGATATCGACGCACATTGTACGCGTAGGGCAGGTCAGGGAGGGTGTGGACCGACGAAACGATCCCCGGTGCATAAAGTGAACGAGCCAGCGAAGGGCGAAGTGCGCGTCGTGCGATGGAAAACATGGTGGATAGAGGCAAGATGGATTGCGTCGCAATGACCTCAATGTTTGTTCTTTATTTGAAGCCGATTATCGCCGAAAATGCCTGTGCACCGCCACTGCGTCAAAACGCATCAGCCGTTCTGCGTAAGGCGCTTTCCTCTGTGCCAAAAAGCGGGCTGCCGCTGGATGATGACCGTAACCTGCTCGTCCTAGTACTCCGCTTTGACTCAGTTTGCATCTGGCGGGGTCGCCGATGACCTCAATAGGGGCAAGTCAAACTTGAAGATTCCAAGGTGAATCGTCGGCGATTTTCAGCGATTCTCAAACGATTCTGCCAGTGGATTCCGAATCGAGCCAGAATCGAATGAACTTTGACCAACCTGGTTCTGCAGTCGATTCTGCGTCGATTCTTGCATCGAGAATCGGCGCGAGGAAACCTCTTTTCTGCACTATTCTTGTCGATTTTTCAAAATCGTCGGATGCTTGAGGATCAACCGTGAATCGCCCACAGATTTGTTGCCTTCCCCTATACTTTTTATCATCTATTCCATCTGAGTTGGCACCAAGTTGGCACAACTGTCTATGCACCGCCACTGATGCCGTGGTTCGCCCTGAAGGCCCTCAATTTACTCTCATTCCAATTCCCATCCCCGAGTCTGTTCTCCTTCATATCAGATACATAGCACTTACTGCCCACCAGCAACATTAACTGTCGTTCCTGGCTAGAGTCTATCATGACGTGGTGTGCGCGTGCCTTTGGCGGGGCGCCCAATGCCCAATCATAGCCGCATCCCCGCGAAAATAGGTTCTTGATGGGTTCCCGACGGAAACATATTACAAGTATCCCCTCAATTAAACTGAATGCTCTCAACGGGGTCTATATCAACGATTGCGCCCCTTCCATCAACTCACCTCGAAAGATGGTTCCACGTTTGCTGGCACTCTTGACCCGTATAGTATCTGATATCACTCCCCGCAATGCCAGCATTCCGCCCGAATGGCCTCAGAAACATATCCGGGGACCAGACGACTCAACCATCACCGGCGTTGCGATCAGAGTCGTATCCCAGCGCATCACCATCCCCTATTTTTTTCCTTTTGCGGTATTTTTGGCTCCTTTTTGGGCTCAGATACGAACCTCGGCAACCCGGACAGCCCTTCATTTATTTTTTCCCCGCGCCACTATGACTACTCATGATATGATCGCGTCCCTTCGCCCAACGCATTATATATCAGGCGTCAAAGGAGATTTTTATTTTTACATCCCCCATCTACGATGCGCTTCATCGAGTCTCGCTTCAGTGTCAAACAGCTGTTCAGCACACCGAAGAGCGATGTCAAACCGACCGCGCTGTCGGCCCCGGTGGAGCTCCTTCCCGTCAACATCCTGCAGGAAATCGCTGGTCATATTTCCTGCTTGGGGGATGTCCTCGATTTCAGTCTTACTGTAAGAACATCACCCTCCTTTGGATTCGTTCAAATAAACACCCACCGCAGTCTCGTCGGATGTGGGAACTGCTCCTGCCTAGACTCTACGCCGACGTCGATTTGAAGACCAACAAACAGTGTAGGTTTCTGAGCGTGTTGGCAAAACGCCCCGGCGTTTCTCGGCATATACGCAAGCTGGCTGTGCGACCTAACAACGCGGAGTGGACGCTACCTGAAGACCCCGTCAACGAAGTCGTCATCTCGAATCTCATTTCGCGGATGGCCGTGCATCTCGCCTCTCTCCACACCTTCGTTTGGGATGGTCTGGAGATGCCAGAAGACCAGTTGTGGTTGAGACTACGAAAGTCCTGCCCTCATTTGGTCAATATCGGGACGACTGTTGGAGAAGAGCCAGTGGAAAATACGAGCTATGTAAGTCGCGTCGTCAGGATAATACTTAATATTCTGACACGAACCTTCAAGTTGTTCGACTTTCGCGACCTCAGAAAATTCTCCTTCGTCGTAAAATGCGCTTCCTTGGAATGGCTTGCTGGTATGAGTCTATGATGTATTAACTCAGACTTCGAACTCACCAGCACATATTAGATGGACGGCCGCCGACGGAGAAGCTTCCGAGACGTTTTTGGGAAATGTTGGTGGAACATAGCCCAAATCTCGAAGAACTCTGCATTGGCGGGGCAGCACCTTGCCCACGGCTCTTTGACATTCGTCCTGTTTCTTACGGTCAGTGGCCGCGGTTAAGGTCACTGACTCTGGGGGATCTGGTGATGCAAGCACCGTCAAAAAGTGGTCGGAAGGAGCCCTCTTTCATGGCTTTCCTGCGATCTCACCCGCAGTTGCGTTGTATAAAAATGCAACACGTCAGCGACGATTCTTTCCCGCCTTCACTGAATTTGCCGCCCACGGCGCTTCCCTGTGTGAAAACTTTCAGCGGGCCTCTTGCATACGTCAGAACGTTACCACAGCCATGGCTACTTCAGGACTTATCCCTCAACGGACTCCAGCATTTCGCTTCGTCCTTCCCACGGCTGTTTTCCTCGCTCCAGGCGCTCACTTCGCTCACATCACTGAGCATCCTGATCGACCTATCATTATACACGAACGTCAACAGAAGTCTCCAGCCAAGAGACCATAGCAAAGTATTCCATTCGTTACTTGCGTCTTGCCCTCGTTTGTTGCACCTCGATCTGATTTGCTTTACTCAACCCACATTCAACGTGGTGAGCAGCATTTTCATATGCTCAATTTTCAACACACAAACTAACTATCAAATTTCAACCAGTCTGAATTCTCAAACGCCCTCA
Organism: Mycena epipterygia; assembly: GCA_029281465.1. NCBI lineage: Eukaryota > Fungi > Basidiomycota > Agaricomycetes > Agaricales > Mycenaceae > Mycena > Mycena epipterygia. Next base: position 720,033 of record JARJCQ010000025.1, on the reverse strand, counting down.
GCGACGCTCCGCACCTGCGCTCATTCGTCCTGACGAAGGTACACACGTCGAGCGACGAGGATATGACGCAGAGCGCCGCCCAGCTCGCTCGCCAAAATCCAACCCTCGACACCTTCACGCTCCGCTACTCGCAGGACTCGTGGCACACCTCGACGGGCATCCGCCCGAAGCACGTCGGGACGTATGACGTCGTTCGCGATACGGCGGGCGCCCCGACTGCACTGGCCGCGCACGAGTGGGGCGTCAAGTCATTCGGGTACCACTATTCGCGGCGCTTCCAACACAAAATCCTTGAGCAGGCCCCACAGCGGCGGCCCAGCCTCATGCGCCTCGGCCGCTCGCGCAGCGCCGCCTCGGCGCACTCGTCCGCGAGCGGCCGGTCGATGTCGGCGCGGTCGTTCTCATCTTTCGGGCTTTAGTTCCGATCGTCGTGCGCGTTTATATTTTTATTTTTATCTATCGAATGGGCTATACCCTAGATGCGACCCGCCCCGCAAATTTAGACATGTTGGAATGTAATAGACATTAAAAATAACGAACTTGTACTTGATTATGAATAGGAATTGCGCTGCAATCTCTAGGCAGTGGTTGTTGTTCTTAGAAGTTCAGCAACTAAACATATTGTCAGGTCGGCTTTCTTGGATACGAACGCGACCTGACACGACTGCATTTATTTTCGCCGAGGTTTGCGTGGGTCTACGCTCTCATCCGGGGATGCGCAGATGGCAGAATGCTATGTCCGCCATCCGGCTGGGCGAAAAGCATTAGTTTCGCTGGACCGAAAATAGACTTAGGATTGCGGCCCGACCACCTCGCGACGCCCTAAGGCCGGAGGGGCGCTCATCTGTAGTGTGGTGTCAGATAGGATAGACGGACCTACGCTAAAGGCGCCGCACAGTTTCAGATGAAGCAATGCGCTAACTTAATACGCACTTGCTGTCCAGGCGCTGGAGTGCCCATCGAGAGGCAGCACGTATAGCATTCAGATTTGCAATTGATACAAGAGTCGTAAGTGCCTGTTGATATCTATACCAGGAATAGATGGACGTCAACGATCTCCCGCTCACAGTCATTTGAGTAGCTTTAATTGCGTTTCGTTGGCGGATGTAGTACCTTCTCGTTGCTGCGTGTTCAAGCGGGCGCGCAGATCGAGGGCCGTCGTCTTTGACATCATCTGGACGCAGCGCACCATTTCATACGTTGTAAAGGCGTCGGTGTGAAACGAAGCAGCCCATTGAAGCAGCCCAGTGGCGGTTTGGTCGAGGAGTCGAGATCAACATCCTGTGCACTTGAAATCAAGGGAGCCTTCCAGAAAAAAATCAGCTTATGATCAACTTCAATTTATGATATACAATGGAGGAAGCGATGATGATTACCCAGTGCTGAAGCATGAAGCTTGAAGGCCGGATTGTCGGGGGGCTCAGATTCAACTACGAGTCGCTTAGGCTCAACAGTAATGTGGAGCGGTTAATTTTAAGTATCGTATCCAGGAACTTGCCTTCCGAACGTCCAAGGAAATGAGTTGCTACCCGCGCAGACTCGGAGCGTCAATCTATACTGAATTGGATCGGGACCTTCCAGTTTGGGATGATAGTCGTCGATGCCTAGACTTGTGTTCAGTCCAAAGGGTAGAACTGGCGCAGGAAGGTGTGCAGGTGTGAATTGGTGCGTGAAGCCCGCACGGGCGATGGGCAATCGGAAGAAAGAATGACGGTTCAAGAAGAGTTGACAGGCACTGACCTTCCCTTTGGAGATCATCGCCGCGATCGATCCGAAGGCGGTGCTGAGGCATGGCAATCTCGTTGTTCACTATATAACTCCACGCTCCCCACTACGCATACACATACCCACAACCCCGAACAACATAATGGGCCGCTGGACACAATTCGACGAGGTGCGTTTCTTCTGAATCGACTACAACAGCATGTTCAACTTGAACAGGATGTTTACCGTCTCCCAGAAGGCATGAAGAGGACAGCCTACGATGCGGATACTGCTCGCTACACGTTCTGCGACCGCGAGGGCAACATCTACATCGGGCCTGCGCACGAAGAGTACGGATCTCTCACTCTGGTGGGCAAGACCAGCCGCCCTCCAAGTTCCTACAACGACCGGCCGCACGCGTTTGCCTCCAGTGGTCCGTGTGAAATCCTTCAAGCTGTGGGGAACAAACCGAGCTGATGCTTGCCTTTAGATTCGAAGCCGGAGCTCTTGGTTGACGTTGAGGCGCAGGCGTCCGGATCAACGTTCTACGATATTCTCCCCGCGCACCTCATCACCTCGCCCTCGTCCGCCGAGAGCACGCTCACCTCCCCGCAGGAGACCTCCGCGGGTACACGTTTCCGGGACGCTGTGCGCAAGACTGCGCTGCCCTCGATGCAAAATGTTGTCAACAACGTCCGTCGCTCAGCGACGGTCCGAAAACCCCGCGATCAAGAGAAGACCGGCCTACTGCGCAGCGCCTCGCGAGTTACATCGAAATTGACGCGATCGAACACAACGTCGACGACCTCCACCCTTGTATCGTTTGAGAGTATCGCTGAAAAGGAGGCGAAACACTGAATTGGGTGGACTTGGATTCGGATCCGTACAGTTGTATGAATTGCTATAATTTAAAGCTTTCCTTCACTTTCGAGTTGTTGCGGCTGCAAAAAACACTTTTGTCATTCTCACTAATTCTGGTCGTGTGACACCATATGAAGGTACTCGCGGACACCTCGCAGCGGTTGATATGACGATATCTCGGGCTTGAAATGACTCCGAGCCTCCGAGTGGTTGGAGCTAGGTATTCATCAGACAAGTGCATGGGGAAAGTTTACTCACCATGCAAAGTGTTGAATCGAAGGGTAGGTAGGTAGGTAGGTAGGATTGCACGGCCGGTTTCTCCCAGACTGACAAGACAGTAGACCCTCGTCGGCTCAAGGCAGACAGCCTTGAAAGAATTGACTGCTGGTATTCATTGTCGGCGAAAAAAACGAGGAATCCAATGCGTAACATTCGGAGTAGGAAGAGTAGTGTGATGTTATTGCTGAGCGCTGAGTGCTGAACCAGGCCATGCATCGAGCGAGAAATTGGAGTTCAAGGAAAAAGACAGGAGCTGTATATACATGTTTGGTACAGAGGCCAACGTGTTCTGAGCGAGCCGGATGCCAACTCAACGCTCCGATCCAGCTTTAGGTTCAATATCAAGACAAGCTGTCTACTCTTTTCGGCCAATCTGTACAGCATATATTCTTCAAGCACAGCGGCTTATCGCAAGCTACGTCTGTCTCGCAGCGTCTGCGGCCTGTTCGTCAGAATTTCAGCGCACCATGTCCGTCTTGCCGTACTTTCACTGGAGCGGCCGCTATCAAGACTTACTTTGGATATCGATACTGCCCGGACCTCCACATGCGCACTCTCTGTTGTTTGACCGCCAAGACCATGACCCCCATCCGCCGCAGCTCCGAGCGCCTTGTTCCCAATATACACAGTTACACACTTCATGGCAATTTCACTACCACGGCGGATGAATCACGGGGAAGGGATGGGTCGAGATGCATAACGAGGACCACGGTCAAGGCTCAAAATCTAAGACAATCAAAGCGTTTTGAGGGCAGAGGGAACCGAAGGAGTAAGCTGCTCTCCGTGTCATGGTCGACCACGCCTCTTGTTGGTCTGCGAGTTGCAAGTGTGTGGGCTCCGACCTTGTGTGTACCAGCAGGATTGTTTCATTGGAGGCGGAGATCCGGATCTTATGGACCGTAAGGGAGGCGGTTATTGCTACGCCAAGCTTCGTCGCAGTGAGTCCGCCCACTCGTCGTCACTCGACCACATCCGATCAAGGCGGCGGAACTTCTATCCATGGAGGCCGGTGAAGCGAAAGGTTTCAAGTATGTATTCGGACCTTCAGTCAGGGTTCATGCATATTTTCCAGCTTATGTCTGGTCTAAGCCCTTGGGAAGCTGTGGGCAATGGGCATCGACAACATGTGAGTCGTTGTCGACCCGTATCGCCCCAGAGTCTACCGCTGACTCGCGCCATACAGGATGTGCCGGTGAGCACCTCTACTACACCGCTTCTTCGTGCAGTTTCCTGATGGGATTGACCAGCTGGGTCCACTTTGGCATAATCCAGTACCGTCCCGCAGTTCACTGCCCGCACATCGGCCCCACCGGTAAGCTACCCACTTCACCCCACTGACGTATTGCTAACTGCCTTCTCCTCCAGGCCGTGATATGTACAGATTCATTCCACCACGCCCTATGATCACTGCGTACTGATCTTTCTTCTTATAGATGCAACGAGTGCAGAGTGAGCCTCCTTCCTCTTGATATTTGTCTTCTCGCTGACCATGATGCACAGTACTACGCCGCCACGCTGAACAACCCTCTCGCCCTCCCGTTCGTCGCGGGCGCTTAGGCACCCCAGATGTACAAATTTCACACAAAATGCATTTTCGGTGCATGCACAGGAACTCCTTTGACCCCCTATTTGCTCAAGTAATTAGCTGTGTATCTTCCACTCCCAATGCACCTTCTCCTTTGACGTATTTATCTGCCATCGCACTTTAAATATGCGTACTTTGACAGGATGAATGATAATAGCTGCGTATACGACGCGCTGAGTTGCCGTTGTCAATAATGTTATCCAGACTCCGATACTAGTCTTAACTTGAGGACAGTACAATCCAATGAATCTGGGCAATGTGTAATGCAAATGGCACAATGATACATTCCTGGTGAAATATCGGAAAGAGAAGAAAATACAAGAGACAAGAAGAAAAAGAAAAGAAAGAACAGGGTCGAGAAGATCCTCTAGGCCACAAGTGCCTCCATGGCCTGCGTGCGTACCGCCCCCGTAGGCGACGCGAACCAACGACGGATAACTCCCCTGGCGAAACCGGGATCGGGGTCCCAAGGATTCGTCCGCGGTGCCGCCGTCAGCGTATCGTTCTGTCCCGCTCCTTCGGCCTGCTTGCCGACTACGTCGGGGACGGCCACGCTTTGCTGCGGCTCACCATTCTGGGAGGGTGGTGCAGGGGCCTTCACACCGCTGCTACCAGCTGCCGGCGTGTACTCGACTTCTATCCTGGGCCCATGCTCCTCAGCCGGTAGAGCAGGGTCAATCGTACGGCTGGGGCTAGTTGCCTGCGTGTGCTCGACCTCCATCTGCATCAACTCCTGGAGTAGCGGCGCCTCACGGAAAGGGGTTGGGGTACCGGGCTCGAGTGGGACACGGGTTGAGGTTGCGCGCGGAGACAACAGACGGAAGCTTGGGAGGTATCCTGAAGACGGGCCAGCGAAATCGTCGTGTATGTCCATTTGATCAGAGAGGACCGGGGGGGACGCAAGTGCGGAGGTGGGGAGATTGGGAGTAGAAGACATGCTTTGCCGGGCAGGCGTCGATGGCGAGAATAACATGGGCTCTAAGGGAGCGACATGGGCCGAGGTTGGGGCCGGAGCGGGGATGGGTGAATGCTCATCTTGGTGATCACCGTCTGCAGCGAGGTTCTTGGGGGACGCTGACAGTGCCTGAGGGCCCAGGGGAACGACATCGGTCAGAGCAGGGATGTGGGGATCTTGACAATGACCGTCCGCCGCGAGGTTGGGAGTCGGCGGTGTTTGATGGTCAAGGACCAGAGCAAAGATGTCTTGGCGTCTATAACCGTCCACTGAGGGGGGATTTGGTTTCGCTTGAGGCTGCCGGGCAACGACATGGACCCGGGTTGGTGCTGAGATAGCAAAATATACAACTTGGCGTCGATGGTCGTATGCCGCGAGGTCATCGGGGGGAGTTGATGCAGACGAGGTGAATAGCGCGGGGTGCAATAAAGCTCCCAACAGAAATCCGAGGGTCGCCAGCAGTCCAGCGAGGGTCGCCGCTACGAAATAGGGCTTGCAAACCCCATAGGCGTTTTGAGCATTATTCGCGATGTGTACGGCGGTATTGAAGAAACTAGTAGTACTGGGTTCTGTTGGCATCACAGGAGGGTCGCCATTTGGTTCTTTTGATGAATGAGACAAGGAAAGATGAGGCAGAATGGAAGGCTAACTCTGAGACTTGACACAAAATTCCAATTCGGCGGCCAGTGCGTCGTCCTGGACTGAGGTACGAGACCAGTTTGTAGGCCGGTCGGCGAGTGTCGAGGTGGGTAGTCGAGGAGCAGCGGGAAACTTAAGTCCAAAACAGTCCCAGTTCTCTAACTGGCTCGCGTTTGAGGATGCACGTGGTGGGTAGCGTAGACGCAGCCACGTCGCTGGCGTGGCCAGCGACGGGCTCTGGATGTATTCCGACCGCGGACCGCTACGTAGAATACATCAAGTATAATGAAATTAAGTAAATGCATCAGGGAGAGGACGGTGGGTAAAGGTTTGAATACTATTGTGTAATAAATGTTAGGATAACAGAAAGGCTGAGGAAAAAACAGACGGACCTAGCGAGCAATGAATGGTGAGGAGGAGAGAAGGGCTGAAACTCCCCTAACTCCTCCTCGGCCATTTTGCTCGCTCGGTCTAGGGTGATCGGCGGATCGTTCCACTCGCGCGGGGCGTTACGCTGCGTGTGCCGTGGAACGCACAGCAGGGATACGACGGCCTCTCCACTTAGTGCCCGAGGTGGAAACCCCGGCATGGAGAGGGCGCGATGGTCTTCGCGACGCCCAACGTGACTCGCCCGTTAGACTTGAGTAAACAATCTTTAAACTCGACTAACTGGCTCGCGTTTGAGGATGCACGTGGTGGGTAGCGTAGACGCAGCCACGTCGCTGGCGTGGCCAGCGACGGGCTCTGGATGTATTCCGACCGCGGACCGCTATTAAGCTATAGGGTTTTTTGTTTTTGTTTTTTGTTTTTGCGGGGAAGGAAAAGATGGATGAGACGCGGTCGGAAAGGAAGTGTGGGTATGTTTCATGGGGACGCGGGCTATGTCTGGGTAGCCGGAGGAGCGGGTCGGTCGCTGAAAGCGGGGCGGCCGTGAATCATGCCCTGCAGTAATATCGGATTCTTGCGGATGTAAATTTGGAAGGTGTCTGACGCCCAGCGGCCCGCAGCTTGAATGACGTGAGGCAAAGCGCCTGTTTCCGCGAGTCGAGTAGCCCCGCCGGCTCGCATGGACTGGCCGGCAATCGACGAAGCCTGAGGAAAGAACTTGCGCAGGCGGCGCATGAACCAAGATCTGGTCGGGACCGACCCGTCAGCGCGCAGCCATAGTTGAGGGTGATACGGAAAGAGCTTGTCACGGGAGACGAGATAGCTGCAAAACGGCTTGTGTGGGTCTGTGGGTCCATTGAGCTTCTCGATCATTAGGGCGTTGCCCTCGAAGAATGCGTCAGCTTTATGGCCTGGGAGGAAATACCCATACCCTGTCTCGCGCCAGGATACTGAGTCTCTCTGCGATACTTTGCGGGGATTCCGGAGCTCTTTCTTGTCCGGATACGTGAGCTCGCCTAAGCGCAGCAACGCGTAGAAACCGGTAAGTAGCTGTGAGAGGAAAAGGCGGTCGTCGTGGGTGATGGAGGAGCGGGCTTCACGCTCTGCAAGGGAGTCGACAACAGTGGTGAGGTGGCGAGTGGTAAGTGGAAGTTTACGTTTGGTGGCTGTGCCACGTAAACGCTTGCATCCAGCTAATGTCTTCGAAACGAGGCGCGAGTTCCTGTTCTTTCGAATATCGGGGAAATGGTCTTCGAGCTGGTTGCATATGCCCGAAAGGTAAGAGTCTACCGACTCTGGTTTGATATGGTGGCTCATGTATACCACGAAGAAACTTAGCGTCTCGGTGGTCGGTTCAATGGGGAAATCATGTAATTTGCAGAATGTAAGGTATGAGTTCAGGGCGGAGGTGTAGGTGGAAGCACTGGAAGAATCTATTGCGTAACCCAAAGCAACGGAGCGCTCGTGAATTAAGCGCTCCATGGTCCACGGTTGCCTGCGAGGCTGTCGGGACGTTCGCGATACCTCGATCATTTTTCTGCTGCCCCCAGCGCATCTCGAGGGGGTTTATAGGGAATTGTGGGGAGTGCCTTCGACCCGTCAATTACGAGATCAGGATGGTTGAGCAGCGCAACGTCGTTGCGCCAGCGGGAAAGTGCGTCGGCGACGACATTTGCCTTGCCTGGGAGCAGAAGCACCTGCAACTTGAAGCCGTTGGCTATCAAAATGTCGACAGAGGATTTAAGGATTTCGTTGTAGAGGGGGAGCGCGCGGAGTGAATTGAAAATGTTGTAAGTGTTGCTGTTATCCGTCCAAATGGTGATTCTTCGGATATTGACCCTACCGCTAGCGCGCGCGAGATCAGCGATGATGTGCAGACACCAGGCGACGCAGAAAGCCTCAAAATAGAAGATGAGGCCGTCCGGCGCGGCGGCGGGGGGTTTGGACTGGTAGCCGAGGCCTGCAAGCGGAAAATATACCCCAAGCCCTTCCAGCGAGGCATCGCAGTAGGCTGTCACGTCTGCATCCGCTGGATCCCAGTCCAGGGATTCGAGTAGATGAATGCCGGTCGAGTTGGCGACATGGCGAGAAAACCAGGTGAGATCGCTGATGACCCCGCGATTGACGAATATTGCTGCATCGGAAGCAGACTTTCCTTCCATCTTGGCGTAGACGTGGGACAGGGCGGGTTTCAAGAGGGGGTATACATTGAGTGCCCAATTGATCCAACCAGCGAGCTGCTGAAATTTTCGAAGGGGATGACGACGACCACCTGCGGGGATATGGCAGAATTCCTCCACGGCAGCTAGAAGCTCGGCGCGCTTGGAGTCTGGCATTGTGAAAGTCATCGCGTTCGGGTCCACTTCAAAGCCGATTACTGTGAGTAGCGCACCCCAGAGCTGCTTCGGGGCTTCGTGGTTCAGAGTGATTTCGTCCCAGAGGCGTAGAGTTTCGGTCTGGGGTGTGGGTAAAAAGGCCTTGTACGGCTCGTAATAACTGATATCGTGGGCGAGCGAAGCAGAGAAGGTGTCATCGATGTATACATTGCTGTCGATGCCGCGGTTATTAGCGATCCACCCTACGAGACCCATGAAGGAGGTCCAAATGCGCGCGGCGCCGCGATTCCCGAAATTGTTGCAGCGGTCGATGTGTCGCTGGCCGTCGATGGTCACGACTTGCTTGATTTGCCATAAGATATGCATGGGAAGGCGGCGGTACGCTTGCGACACGTCTGACTTCCACACTACAAGCTCCACATCGGGGCCGTGGATGCGGCGGAGCGCGAGTATACGATCGCCTAGGTTTTTCAAGGTATCCAGACGTCCTCCGGCAATAGCGCTGCGAGGGATCATGGAGTTGAGACTGAACTCTCCCATCTTATGGTTGACGACGAGGCGGAGCTTTTCAGATTGAGGTTTGGGAACTGCATGTATGGGCATGCTATACATGCCGGGAAGGAGGTCCGGTCCGAACGCCGGTGAGAATCTTCCCAGAGCGATCTCCGTGTCGCGCTGATCCCTCACAAAATTGCGCTCCTTATCCGTCTTCAATGGGCAATCGGACACGTCGTACGTTTCGGGGTAAACCCCCGCGAGGGTATCGGCCCATGGCCAGAAGCCCTCGCGGAGCCCCGTCAACACCGAGTGCACGAAAGGCTGATTCGGATGGTCTGTAAGCAGTGATTCAAAAACGTCGACGTTAACCGGAGTGACGAGTTTGAATAGATGTTGGTTTTCCTCCAGGGTCTTCATAACAGTTGGGGTGTATTCGGACAGTGGTGGACGGGGTAAAGGTGGGTCGAACTCGGTCGAAACCGCCGTGGGACTGTACGCCTCATCGAAACCGCTCCAGACGAAATCCCGCAAGTATCTCGGCCGCTTAGCTCGACGCTCAAGGGGCTCTGATTCATTCAGGAACGGCGGCTGGACGGTCGCACTTGGTGAGAGGGTGGTTGCGCTTGCAGCGTGAGCAGATGTGAGTGTACCGGCAAGAGGCTTTATTGGACGGGCAGCGCTCATCATTGAAACGGAGGCAGGGATCTTTGCTCTTCTTCTGGGCGTCTCCGCCGCCGCCTCCGTTGCTGCTTGCACCTCCTCGTCCGGACGAGTCCTTCGCTTTCTGTTTGGACTCGAGATATCCGACGCCGTGGTCACTGAGGAAACCCCGCTCCCAGTGGCCGAATTCCCTGAAGCTGCTGAGTTCAAGGTCTCGGCGTCCTGCTGCTTCGTTGCGAATCTTCCTGTCAAGGAGGATGATGCGCTCGTGGATGGGCTCGGCAGAGCAGACGAAGAGATCCATGATGTATTGCCTGTACCCGTCAAGCTCCCGTCTGCGGTGCGGGAACACAAATACAATGGCATCGGTTGTCTTTGCCCAGGCAGTGATCCAGTCGGACTGAGTATTGACGACTTTCGTAGGTGTCGAGGACCCGAACAAAAGTTGGACTCCGTTTCCGATGGACTCCGCGTGCTGGCGCTCGTGCGCAACGGAAAACTGATTGGTGATGACTTTGTTGAGGTCGACAGCCTGTCCTTTAACGATGGCGAGCCATTCAGATTCAGGGAAGGAGATGTGTCGGGTGGAATTAAGGATCGTTCCAAGTACGTATTTGGGATCCTTGGCAAACTCTCGGAGTTGACTGAGAGTTTTGGCGAGCTCAGGCGAGAGAGTAGGCTCGACGATGAAGTCTTCGACGACCCACGGGAGCAGGGCATCGTTGACTCTGCGACGCTTGGAACTGGTCCCGGCACCACCATCGTCCTCGGGAGAGAGAGACCTACGACGTCCTCCATTACGTCCGGGTCTGTCATCCGGAGAAGCAGTCCTGGGACGGCGCCCTCGTCCACCATCGGGCGAGCGTGAACGCGACCGCGTACGGCTCCTACGCCTGTCATTCGGAGAGCGGGAGCGGGCGCGGCTCCCTCCTCGACCGTGATCTGGCGAGCGAGAGCGGGAACGGTGTTCGCCTCCACCTCCTGAGTTACCTCCACCCCGTCTGGCAGCGGCAGCGAGCTCCTTCTCAATTTGGTCCAAGATTTCGAGGTAAGCTTGGGCGGCCTGTTCGCCTGCAGACTCGGAGACGAATGCTGTAGGTACGGCTTGCATAATCTTTGTGCAAGCGACGACTTTGGTGACTTTTGAGTCTCGGAACTCTTGGATGATGGCCTGGCATTTCCGAATGACCTCGGTCTGTCCGGCGAGTCCTGGGGGAACAAACGGCTGAGTAGACTGGCCGTCATCTGCTGACATAGGAGTTCAGGCGAGATATGGATGGAATGCACGTAGTGAATTCAAGTAGTAAAGGTTTGAATACTATTGTGTAATAAATGTTAGGATAACAGAAAGGCTGAGGAAAAAACAGACGGACCTAGCGAGCAATGAATGGTGAGGAGGAGAGAAGGGCTGAAACTCCCCTAACTCCTCCTCGGCCATTTTGCTCGCTCGGTCTAGGGTGATCGGCGGATCGTTCCACTCGCGCGGGGCGTTACGCTGCGTGTGCCGTGGAACGCACAGCAGGGATACGACGGCCTCTCCACTTAGTGCCCGAGGTGGAAACCCCGGCATGGAGAGGGCGCGATGGTCTTCGCGACGCCCAACGTGACTCGCCCGTTAGACTTGAGTAAACAATCTTTAAACTCGATTAAGCCGTCCAACGTCCTCAAAGCCGCGTCTAATGTCCAGACGGTACCGAGTTGAAGAGGAGGGGAGTCAACAATGGGGAAAGAGACCAGGAGGAAGATGATAATGTATGTGAAGAATAGCATTTCGTGCTACGCGAGTTGGTGGGCGAGAATGAAAGACAAGAGTGCACGCGTCCACGTGACGCATCGACGCGTTTTTGTTGCTGTCAGTGTGTGTTTATTTGGCTGGCGTGCTCCAATCAAAGCAGAAAGGTGGCTGACAAGCCCAGTTCACACTTGATCCCGTACCACGACATGCTCCACATCCCCTCGTCCGTTTTCACCGTCTTCTCTTTCTCTTCCAAGGGCCTCGTTGGTCTCTTCGGTGGTTTCTGTGTCGGTGCTCAAGTTGGTGTCTTCCTCGTTCTTTCCGGTAGCCTCAAGAGCAGTCTCCGCGCGACGCGAACCATCGAAACCGTCCTTCTGCCTACGAAATGCGTCTACTCAACCGCTTCTATCTCCTTCCCCTACGTTGCCGCCATGGGCTACGCTACCGTCATATTCGCCAGCCTCTTTTGTATTCTTCGTGCAAAGGGCTTCAGTTCGAGCTCCAGTTCCGGTTACAGTCAGCCCCTGCCCAGTGGACATTCACCGAGTTCCGATGGTCCAACCCCCGAGGGATCGACGACGTCCAACCCCGTCTTTTCGCCCCCACGCAATCATAACGGTGTCGGCAGTCAGCCTCCATCTCCTCCCCCCGAGCCAGGTTCAAGTTGTAGCACGGCCAAAGTGCCGCGAAAGAAGGGATGGGGGTTATTCAAATGGTTGGTGTGGCTTGTTTCAGTGCTTTTCGGCCTCCTGGGTGTTGTCGGGATCCGTCACTTTTCTCTCACCGGCCCAAAATCCGAGGTCTTGGTCCCGCTGGCAGCGTTCACATTATTTGGCCTGCTGAGCCTTTCGATACTGGAGCGATGCCTTTTCGACGGATGGCTTACAGCTGCATCCTGCATTTCGACAGTCAAAATCTACATCACCCTCCATGCCTTGCACCACTCCAAGCTCATTCTGCTTGCCCTGGCCAGCCATTCAGGTTTCATCTTTATCCACAGAGGATCACGTCGACTGCGCTCCCTCGTGGCAGCCAATATTTCTGCTTGCATGGGTTATCGTGGTGCGGTCTTCCTTGGCTCCGCTTATCTGCTTGCCTCCCACTGGTCCCTGCGCTGGGTGCTCTGGGCAGTATACCACTATATCTTGGCCCTTATGGTGATGATTGTGGTTCCCCTGGTCGATACCCAATGCTTCTCCCACTACACGTTAATAGTGGATGCATGGTACTCCTTGTCGTTCGTAGAAGGATCGGTGAGAACAAGCCCGACCTTTCCCGATTTATGATATTTACTTTCTCCTAGGTGATCGTTGGTCCTACAATCGTACACATCGTGGTCCTCGGCTTCACGTCGTCATTGATGGGACTCATCAACGCCATTCACTTCGCCGCCAGAACCTTCCAACGACTCTCTATTTCAGTGTATCGTCAACCCTCGCGCCTGCTAGACTTCCCCTTGGACTGTGTTCGTCTTGCACTGACCGCGACACTGTCTTCCCTTCCCATGGCTTTTGTTTGCCTCTCGTATGAGTATAGTGTGCATCCGCATATCAAGGCTATTCTTTGGCGATATCCGTTTCTCTGCCGACGTTGGAGGAACGCGGTGCGAAGAGTGTATTGGATTCTAGTGTGGCGCTATAGAGACTGCATATCGATACATATCAAAATGTGGGGGTATTTCATTCCCGATTTGTTGGCTGCCACGAGGGTAGTATTTGATTTCTGCCTGGAGACGTGGTTTGTGCTGGGTGGCCTTCAGAAATTAGCGAGTCTCTTTCCTTCGCCTGCCTTTCGGGTGCTGATTGACCCGTACAGGCAATTGTGGTTCCCGCCGCCGCATATTATGGTTACTTCTATATAGTGAGTGATGCTCATCATACTTCCTCGTCTTTGGCTAATACAGTCTGGCAACAGATCCCCGCCGTTCGCAGGCTTTTCGAAGTTCCGGTATTAATCCGGAAGTGGCGACGCAAGTGGCGACGCCGTTGGTAGGTCCATTTCCGGCATCAGCGTTCTCCCGTTCTCATTTATTTCAGATTTATTTATTTATTTATTTCACCTGCATGACTCGGTTGAGAATCGACTGGTGGTTCGAGGTGCGGCAGCGATTTGATGGCCAGGAGGAAGTGGTCAAGGCGACGTCCGCAGCAAACACCACGATAGGAATGACCGAGATCGACGGAGGAACAAGCACGAAGCTGCCGGTGCGGCCATGGGGACAGTAGGGGACGCCTTACCTTTCTCGCCACCAGCAACTTTCACACCTTCGCCGTCTCTCGGTTTCTTTCCTCAAGTGTTTTGCTCGCGACGTGTGCGTGTTTCTGGCTGTCGTTATCTCTGCATGTTCTGACAAGCACTTTTACAGTACTGGCTCCGCTTGGGTCATCGAATAATCGCCAACGTTCCTCCGTCCGCTTTCCGACCGCCGAGCATCAGGTTATACCCGTAGCCGTACATCTTGTACTCGCCGCACCGAATACCTCTTTTTCAATTACGGACACACGTTGTACTTGTATTCCTGATTCCGTGCTGCGGTTGTACATTCTAAATCGAAAGCTTTATTCAGTGTTGAATCTTGAGGGAGATCTTCCTAAGTCTCGATATCCACTTACTCTCGTTCTCTGTGCTATCTGGTTACATTCAGTCAGGTGAAAATTATTAGGATGGTGTGTGGACTTGGCAATTATCCTCGGGAAATTCTTAAAGTCTTGTAGCTTGGAGAACGTAATTTCGCCAAGGCAATGATGGAGATACTGAGAATAAGTTTGCGTAAATACGGGCGCTTGAGTGGAGGTACCTAACGCAACTTGAATTATAAAGTCCCATTCTCGGCTCGAGATACGTTCTTCTTCCCTCCCCCCACCCTGGCTCCTCCCAGGTACGTCTCCAAAATTGATCAAGTCAGTTGGCGGCGCTTGAATGGCCGTTCAGTGATGGCTTCGGCCTGGAACTGAGGCGATCCGCCTTGTTTCATCCTGAAGCCAAGCCTGATACAGATAGGACAATTCAAAGGGGTCCCATCTCGGAACTACTTGCCTCTACTTGCTCAGGTTGCTGGGCTAGCGGAATTTTAGCACGTGCAGCAATCTGCATGCTTTTCTTGGTTCAAATTCGTACAATCGAAGTCCTTCCTACTGTTGGTGAAGTCAGAACCGGCTTGAATGACAGGACGGACAAGGATGGCCGTATCTGCCAGCCAAGCTCCTTGCTGTTCTCGCGCCGGCGTTGAAAGGCCGGTGCTGTTTCATTACATATATATACATTTCTGGGCATCTGCAAGCTCCTACGAGGGTAGATAGACAGAGTGGAATGCATTAGTGTTGAAAGTGGATATAGCTTTTGGTTTTCTGGCCAAGTTGAAGTCTGTGTAACACTGCGGGTGGCTGTGCTCAGGACAGTTGCCACGCGTCATAGAAACCCTTCCTTCTTCCTTCTCCGCCCCACCACCTTTTCCTCCGCCGGATGTCGTCGCCCCAGGGCAGCCACGACGGCTACCCCTCCGACTCCACGCCACCCTCCGTCGACGCCCACCCTAACGACCCCTTCAGCACCGTCAATGGCGCGGGACGGCGTTATTACGACAACGACGACCTCGAATATCCCACCGTAGCACGCCGCGACACTTACGTCTCAGAGACCCCAACCGACCCTGGATTCTACGACCAGAACAGCGCATACGACCCATATGGTCAGCATCCATTTCCTCCTTTTTTTCTGCTTCATTCTGATGAGATGTCGTTTCAGCCCCGCCGGACACGGACTCAGTGGGGGACAGCGACGCCTACCGCTTCGCCACCTCGGCAGAGTCGCTAAGTGCCCAACGAACGGGCCAAACAGCCACTCCTCCCTTCAGTGAGTATACTGCGGCACCCGAAGCGTACCCAGCGTGGTCGGCGGACCGCCATATCCCGCTCTCGAAGGAGGAGATCGAGGATATCTTTCTCGACCTCGCGCAGAAGTTTGGCTTTCAACGGGATTCGATGAGGAATATGGTGAGTGTCCGTTTTTTTCTCCCGAAGCATGCCCATTGGGGTGTTACAAACATCTTGATTTGAACCAACTTGAGCCCTAACTACGAGTTGGCCCCACTTCCGCATTTTGCTTCCTTGGAAGCACAACGGAAATTGGACCGGCCAAGTTGGGGCATGCAGTTGTTCGAGTCCCAATTTTGCCCGGAAATGTTTCAACCGTTTTTTCGTATCACTTACATGCCTCCAGTTCGACTTTTTAATGCAGCAACTCGACTCGCGCGCCTCCCGCATGTCCCCCAGCCAGGCGCTACTAACCCTGCATGCCGACTATATCGGCGGCCAGCACGCCAACTACCGCAAGTGGTACTTTGCCGCCCAGCTCGACCTCGACGACGCCGTCGGTCAGACCCAGAACCCGGGCCTCGCCCGCGGCAAGTCCCAATCTGGCAAGCTTGGCGGCCGCCGACCCGGCCGCGAAAAGGCCCTCGCGACCGCGCTTGAGCGCTGGCGCCAGGCGATGCACACCATGTCCCAGTACGACCGCCTCCGCCAGATCGCGCTCTACCTCCTCGTCTGGGGCGAAGGCGCCCAGGTCCGGTTCTGCCCCGAGGCGCTCTGCTTCATCTTCAAGTGCGCGGACGACTTCTACCGCTCACCCGAGTGCCAGAACCGCGTCGAGCCTGTGCAGGAAGGTGCGTCTGTGCGCTTTTCGTGAGACATTCAGCTGACCGTCCCTAGGGTCGTATCTTCGTACCGTCGTGCGCCCGCTCTACCGCTTCATCCGCGACCAGGGTTACGAGGTCGTCGACGGCAAATTCGTCCGCCGCGAGCGCGACCACGAGGATATCATTGGCTACGACGACGTCAACCAGCTATTCTGGTACCCCGAGGGCATCGCGCGCATCGTGCTGCAGGACAAGGTGCGTACAACCGGTGTCCGTGTGCCAAGCTCGCTAACCGTCTCTAGACCCGCCTCGTCGACATCGCGCCCGCGCAGCGCTTCACGCGTTTCGACCGCATCGACTGGAACCGTGCGTTCTTCAAGACGTACTACGAGAAGCGCTCGGTCGGCCACCTCCTCGTCAACTTTAACCGTGTCTGGGTCATCCACATCTCGATCTACTTCTTCTACACAGCGTACAACTCGCCCTCGATCTACACTATTAACGGCAAGAACGTGCCCGCGATGCAGTGGAGTGCGGTGGCGCTTGGAGGCGGGGTCGCGACCCTCATCATGATCCTCGCGACGATCGCCGAGTTCTCCTACATCCCGACAACTTGGAACAACACGTCGCACCTCACACGCCGGCTCCTATTCCTCACAGTCATCCTCGCGCTCACGTGCGGGCCGACGTTCTACGTTGCGATCGTAGTGAGCCAGGGGACTGACGGGACCGTGACGCGCATCATCGCCATGGTGCAGTTCTTTGTGTCGGTCGCGGTGACGCTACTCTTCGCGATCGTGCCATCCGGACGCATGTTCGGTGACCGCGTCGCGGGCAAGAGCCGCAAGTACCTCGCGAGTCAGACGTTCACGGCGTCGTACCCGTCGCTCCCGCGCGCACCCCGCGCAGCGAGCTTCTTCCTCTGGTTCCTCGTCTTCGGCTGCAAGTTCGTCGAGTCGTACTTCTACCTCACGCTCTCGTTCCGTGACCCTATCGCGGCGATGGTGGGAATGAAGATCCAGGGGTGCAACGACAAGTACTTTGGCAATAACCTCTGCCGCAACCAGGTCGCATTCACGCTCGCGATCATGTATATAATGGACCTGGTGCTGTTCTTCCTCGACACGTTCCTGTGGTACGTCATCTGGAACACGGTGTTCAGCATCGGGCGCTCGTTCTCGCTGGGCCTGTCCATCTGGACGCCGTGGGCGGACATCTACCAGCGGTTACCGAAGCGCATCTACGCGAAGCTGCTCGCGACGGCGGACATGGAGACCAAGTACAAGCCCAAGGTGCTCGTGTCACAGATCTGGAACGCGATCATCATCTCGATGTACCGTGAACATCTGCTCTCGATCGAGCATGTGCAGAAGCTGCTGTACCACCAGGTGGACACGGCGAACGGGCGGCGGAGCCTGCGCGCGCCGCCGTTCTTCATCGCGGACGGGAACAAGGATTCGGGCGAGTTCTTCCCGCGCGGGAGCGAGGCGGAGCGCCGCCTCTCGTTCTTTGCGCAGAGTCTCACGACGGAAATCCCCGCGTCGATCCCTGTCGACGCCATGCCGACGTTCACGGTGCTGACCCCGCATTACAGCGAGAAGGTGCGTTTGAGGTTTAGAGTATAAGAGTCTTTTGCTCACGGCTTGCGTGCGTAGATCCTACTGTCCCTGCGCGAGATCATCCGCGAGGAGGACAAGAACACGCGCGTGACGCTGCTGGAGTACCTGAAGCAGCTGCACCCGGTCGAGTGGGAGAACTTCGTCAAGGACACCAAGATCCTCGCAGAGGAGTCGGCGGTGTTCAACGGGACGAATCCATTCGCGGGGGACGAGAAAGCTGCATCCAAGGCGGACGACCTGCCGTTCTACTTCATCGGATTCAAGAGCGCGGCGCCAGAGTTCACGCTGCGCACGCGGATCTGGTCGTCGCTGCGCGCGCAGACCCTCTACCGCACGGTATCCGGGATGATGAACTACTCCAAGGCGATCAAGCTACTGTACCGCGTGGAGAACCCCGAGGTTGTGCAGCACTACGGCACGAACGCGGACAAGCTCGAGCGAGAGCTCGAACGCATGGCGCGACGCAAGTTCAAGTTCCTCGTGTCGATGCAGCGGTACAGCAAGTTCAACAAGGAGGAGCACGAGAATGCCGAGTTCTTGCTGCGTGCATACCCGGATCTGCAGATCGCGTACCTCGAGGAGGAGCCACCGCGTCGCGAGGGCGGCGAGCCGCGCATCTTCTCCGCGCTCATCGACGGGCACAGCGAGTTCATCGCCGAGACAGGACGGCGGCGGCCCAAGTTCCGCATTGAGCTGCCGGGAAACCCCATCCTCGGCGACGGCAAATCGGACAACCAGAACCACGCGATCATCTTCTACCGCGGCGAATACCTCCAGCTCATCGATGCGAACCAGGACAACTACCTCGAGGAATGCCTCAAGATCCGGAACGTGCTCGGCGAGTTTGAAGAGTACAACGTGACGGAGACGAGTCCGTATGCTCGGTGGGAGCAGAAAGAGTTCAAGAATACGCCGGTCGCGATCGTCGGTGCGCGCGAGTACATCTTTTCGGAAAACATCGGTATTCTGGGCGATCTTGCGGCTGGGAAGGAGCAGACGTTCGGAACACTGTCGGCGCGGGCGATGGCTTGGATCGGGGGAAAGCTGCACTACGGGCACCCGGACTTTTTGAACGCGCTGTACATGACGACGCGTGGAGGAGTGTCCAAGGCGCAGAAGGGGCTGCACCTCAACGAGGACATCTACGCCGGGATGAACGCGTTCGGGCGCGGGGGACGGATCAAGCACACGGAGTACTACCAGTGCGGCAAGGGACGCGACCTCGGGTTCGGGACGATCCTCAATTTCACCACGAAGATCGGCACAGGAATGGGGGAGCAGATGCTCAGCCGCGAGTACTACTACTTGGGCACGCAGCTGCCGATCGACCGCTTCCTCACGTTCTACTACGGTCACCCCGGGTTCCACATCAACAACATACTCGTCATTTTCTCAGTACAGATCTTCATTGTTACCAGTGAGTTTTCTGTGAGCATAAGTTTGGGTCGGCTACTGATATGATGGCATAGTGGTGTTCTTGGGCACGCTCAACTCGTCGGTCCATATCTGCCGGTACACCGCGTCTGGGCAGTTCATTTCTGGTCAAGCGGGATGCTACAACCTGATCGCTGTGTTCAAGTGGATCACCCAGCGTATTCTGAGTATCTTCTTGGTCTTCATGATCTCGTTCCTGCCCCTGTTCCTCCAAGGTCCGTGAGGGCGTCCGAACTCTATTCATACCACTGACCCTTGTTGCAGAGCTTGTGGAACGCGGGGCCTGGAATGCAACCTTCCGGCTGGCAAAGCAGTTCGGCTCCCTCTCGCCGCTCTTCGAGGTCTTCTCGACTCAGATATACACACATTCGATCCTGAGCAATTTGACCTTTGGCGGGGCGCGATATATTGCTACCGGCCGTGGCTTTGCGACCAGTCGGATTCACTTCAGCACGCTGTTCTCGCGCTTCGCTGGACCCAGCATCTACCTCGGGATGCGGACGCTGATCATGCTGCTGTATGTGACGCTGTCAATGTGGACGCCGTACCTCATCTACTTCTGGATATCGATCCTCTCCCTCTGCATCGCGCCGTTCCTCTTCAACCCCCATCAATTCGTGTTCTCCGACTGGGTGGTGGACTACCGCGAATTCCTGCGGTGGATGTCGCGCGGGAACTCGCGCTCGCATAACAACTCGTGGATCGGATACTGCCGCCTGACGCGCACGATGATCACTGGCTACAAGAAGAAGAAGCTCGGGCACCCGTCGGAGAAGCTTTCTGGGGACGTCCCGCGCGCGAGCTGGCGCGCGGTGTTCTTCTCCGAGGTCGTCTTCCCCGCCTGTATGGCGGTGATATTCGTCGTCGCGTACATGTTCGTCAAGTCGATCCCGGTCGACGGCAAGATCGGGCCCAGCCCCCTCGTCCGTATCGCCGTCATTTCGCTCGGGCCCATCGCCTGGAATGCCGTGATCTTGCTGGTGCTCTTCTTCGTCTCGCTCTTCCTCGGACCGGTGCTCGACTCTGTTTTCCCCCTGTTCGGTTCGGTGGTCGCGTTCGTTGCCCATCTCCTGGGCGTGGTGGGTATGGTTGGCTTCTTCGAGTTCTTCGTGAGTTTCCTTGCGCTTTTCACCTCATGATTCTGACTAACCCTGTTTAGTGGTTCCTTGAGCGCTGGGATGTATCACACGCGGTTCTGGGTCTCATAACCATCATTTCCATCCAGCGCGCCTTCCACAAGATTCTCATTGCGGTCTTCCTGTCGCGAGAGTTCAAGCACGACGAGACGAATCGGGCTTGGTGGACGGGTCGGTGGTACGGGCGTGGACTGGGCTCGAATGTCATGTCGCAGCCTGCTCGGGAGTTTATTGTCAAGATCATCGAGCTGTCTCTTTGGAGCTCCGATCTTATCCTCGGACACATCCTCCTACTCATGCTGACACCGCCTGTGCTGATACCCTACTTTGACCGATTCCACGCCACCATCCTATGTGCGTTTTCCCTTGCACTTTTCCCCGTTGTTTTTGCTCATGTGTGTGTGTGTTTATTTAGTCTGGTTACGACCCTCAAAACAAATCCGCGCTCCCCTATACTCCATCAAGCAAAGGAGGCAACGGCGCTGGATAGTGAGTGGATTCTGAGCCTGCGCGGCCCGTTCGCTGACCCTCGACGGCAGATTATCAAATACGGTATAATTTATATCCTCGTCGTCGCCCTCATTGTCTGCCTGATAGCTCTGCGTATGTCTCGTTTTTTGGTTTTCGGATTACCATACTCATCCTCTTCCGCCTTTCGCAGCTGTTATCTTCCGCACTTCCCTTCATTTCGATTGTTCTATCTGTCAGAGTTTATAAAGGACTATTACATATTTCACGAGCTACCTCATAGACTTCTCCGCACCTGTACGCATCTCTCCTTTCCGGTGCTGGATATTTCACGGACGCATCCTAGTAGTAGTAGGCTACATTTGGATCATTTTCTCACACGAAAAGACAATACACATTAATTAATTGCCGCTACGTGGACTATATGCCGCCTCAGTGAAACCGGATAAACGGCCTCGGGCGTATGTACTGCAGAGCTGGTCATCAAGCGCTGAACATGCTGGCGGTGGCTCCTGTGCGAACTGCGCAGCATCCGTCCACACGTCTTAGCGGCCGTTGCATCAGGGAGAATGAGTAATCCCGTAAGTTGCAAGTAGGGTGACCGGTCACCGGGAGCATTGGTTGTCCTTTTGTCGGGTTTGAGATTGTTATTGAGATGCGGTAAGATGCGGAACTTATCCCTCGTCTCCGACCTCCGTAATTCTCCCAAGTTATTTCCTCGGATTACGGCTACCTGGAGTTGGATGACGGTGCAGGAAAACCCGTGCACCTTTCCCGAAGTGTAGCTGTCAGTGTGAGCCGTACGGCGCGTGCGGGCCCGGGAGAGCCGCAAGAAATCATGATCAGGTTCTGATATGCTCCTGATGTTGGATTGAACATAAGTTGAGAAACAGACATGCGCTGGCAGAAGATGTGGTTCGAATTTCCCTCAGAGTATGACGTCAGGCTTAATCTGCGGCGTTGGCTTCACTTCACTGAACCACGCGGGTGTCGTTCACGAAGCGCACAAGTAAAGGTATTTATTCCCAGGTGTACATCAAAGATTGGAAGATAGAAAGAAAAATAAAGAGGGACTTGGGGCGTCGCTGGTGGGAGCCAACAGCTTGAACCGGGATCACGCTCAGGCGGGCGCTGGGCAGAAGGTGATCGTGTATACGGCGTTGAGAGAGCTTGCGCACGTCCAGAGGGCCGTTCCGCTGGACTCGTCGAACGCATACGCGTACGAATCTGGGCAGTTGTTCTCTAGAAACAGATTCGGCGGATCAGCAAATTAACATTCATTCGGAGTGAGAGAAAAAAAAAGACTGACTGAAGTAGCTGTAGTCCGTAACACCTGGGGACGGAAATAGGAATAATTAGACGCAACTCAGAAGTGTGCAAGTCATCAGATGCGGTATGTACCTGAGGGAGGACACGTTGCAGCGGTGTCGTGGCTGCCGCTGCAGCAGTTCGGGGAATTGCCTGAGGTGGCACGTCAGGATGGGGTGCCAAATAATGTTAACAGGAAGCAGTAGTACCGGCATTGCCGTTCAGTGCGTCCACGAGGCAGGCGCTCTTGCAGCCCACGGGGAAGCCGGTGGAGTCGAAAGGACCGATCAGTGCAGCGGGGCCTGGGATACGTGTGTTAATTCTTTGGCCAACATTATGAAAATGCGGAGCATACGCACAGTTTGGTCCGAGGTCGACGGGGCACGAGGGTATCCCGCAGCCGACGTTGTTGTTAATGCGCATCCTGGCGGCGAGTGAGTTCGGGCAGCTTTACACGACGTGGATATATACGGCAGGTTGTATCCATCGACAAGGGAAACTGTGTTGAATGTCAATATTGGAGTGCGCGGTTCAACTTAAAATGAATACCATCGAAGAAGTCGCTCTGGCCATCTCCGTTCAAGTTGAATTCTGAGGCCACTCGTTAGGTTTTGAACACTGCACAACCGAGAATACTTGCCTGCCAAGGTCGCCGGCGGAACACCCTAAATTTGGAAAATGTCAGTGCACAGGGAACTCGGCGGTTGTTTCCTGCCTACCGTTCCGGTCGTCGGGTCACAGAGCTTGAACCAATTAATAAGCGACATAGTGGGCGGGAAACAACGGTTTGCGTACAAGTCCTCCGTTGCAGCCCCCATCAATGCACGAGTTGGGGCCCGGGTTGGTTGAAAAATCGCAGTCACGGCGTCCCTGCACAAGCCGGAATTTAGGCACCAGTAGGACGAGAAAAATCATTATATACCCAGATACGACCGTTCTGAAGGGGATATTACTTAGTTCTGTGTTAAAGATGTTGGCGGGTAACTTACCCAATCAGTCGGGACGGTGAATGTGACTGAAGTGAACGAGCCTGCCTCCCAGCTAGCATTTCACGTCAGTGCTTTGTGTGGATGGTTCCCAAGAAGGGTGCGCGTACCCGGTTGCCTGTGCGGGCATCCCACCGGCGGAGGTGAAGAGCTATCGGAGGCAATTAGAATTAATGCGACGTGTCTGGTATTTGTGGGCACATACCGCCGGCCTATGAAAAACGTTGATCGCTGAGGATATATAAACATGGAAGGACGCCTACCAGATGGTGAACGGACACGCGTTGAAGACCGTCATGGTGCGGGCCGAAACCGTGGAAGCCATAGCAAGAGACAACGCGACGAAGAACTTCATGATTGTGAGGCAGGGGAGTTCGAGATGAATCCTGGCGAATGTAGTTGGCACTCGCCCGCTTTTATACAGTACTCCTAGCATCATCCCGTGTCACACAGAATATCCCATGACGGAGAGATGAGAACTCGTATTGAAATGATCCTCTTCCTGGAACTTGCAGTGCCCAAAAATAACTAGGACTGAGCCGCCGCGGATTGGTGGAGGGTATTGCCCACGAGATCAAAGCATGCGGAGGAAATTGCGGGTGGGCAGAAATAACCAGTGCAAAAATAGCGCGCGTCTATCTTGGCGGCGGAGACAGGCCTGAGAAGAGAGTACCATGGCCTGGGTAAGTACGGTAAATCGCAAGAGCTGAGAAAGGAATGTGACTTTTCATTCGGACCCGATCGGGCCGACGCGAAAGGCAACTTGCTTTTGTGTAAAAAAAATCATGTTACACTTTCTCATAGATTGCATTACAAGTTTGTTTGGTTTTTCTTCGAAGAGGTTAAGGGGTTTGGGCATTTTTTTGCACCACCAGTCTTGTCGAACCAATACATAACCTGAAGTTTCGAGACAAAGGGAGGAAATGCAATACCTGCTGAAGATTTTATGACTCGCTGTTTTCCCCAGATTATTGAAGCCCTTCTGGTTTGTTCGAGACGCCGCGAGCACGTTCAGCCAGTGCCCGTCATTGAAGTGCGTCGTTGAGGAAATTCCAGATGGGGTTTGCTGAATATAGCCATCTGTTCTAACCAAGCCCACCGTGACCCAGTACTTGGCATTTAGTTACTTTGAGTTATATGTTCCTCAGTCGTTCAAGGCAGCAAGTTGGTGTTGAGTTCAAGAGAAGTTTGGTTGTGTTGAGTTTCGAAACGTGTCCGCTGATCTCGGAATGTATATATAGATCTACGTCATCGGACCTTAGAATCTATATATAGTTCCGCTCAGTTCGCCGCAAGCCGACGTAGTAGTTGGATTTTATCTATGCAATCGTGAAAATGGCCAAAATCCAGGAAAATGCGGTACCTCTTTTTCCAAGTCTTCGATTCACCGTCCTCTAGGCATCGTCTATTTGGGTAATTTACCCCTTTTGTGTTGGAGGCAAATAACGGGAGGGCCAAATTCAACTTCAAGCTCCACGCCGCGCGTGCGAGCTTATCTGGCTTTTGTGGCTTGCCTCCTCCGTCGTCGCCTTTCCATGCGAATGCTCTTTCCATGAGAATCCTTGAGATCTGAAGCCTTCTGAAGCACTACGAAAGCTGCCGGCCGCAGCAACAGCTGATCATTGAAATCATCCTCGCATCAAAACACCTCAACGGAGCTACTAGTACGAGCAGCAAATCACTTTGCTTCCCAATCCTCAATGCCTGAATAGGACCTGTTCGTCCTCTCCACAACATCCTTTTGAGACTCTAAACGTCTCGCAGAGTTTGGTTGAAGATCCAACCTTCGACGACTAAAGCTCATTGAATAGCCTGTGATACTCTAGTCTCGAAAGAACCCCGTGAGTTACGACCACGCATGCAATCCTATTCACATGCGCCGATTTGGAGCCACATTTAATAGGTACCCCTCGCCCGGATTCGCTGGATATTCCTAACGTGATCATCTCCTGATCCGAAAGGATATCGTAGCAACCTACCGTATCTCTCGTATCACAGGGCGATGCGCGATGCGTGGCTACGCTCAAACCCAAATTAGGTGATCGACAACATGCTGCTCTTGTCTCTCTTCTTAGCCCATGATTGGACACGGGGCCAACTTCATCTCCGGTAAGTGTACGAAAATGGGTAGCGGACAATGCGCTAGTTTCATCGTCGCGTGGACGGCGACGGTATATTTCAACAAACCAACATTCCGTCATGGATAAATCGACCCTGAGGGATCGCTCGCCAAGACTGGTATAAAAGGCATGACAGAAAGAGCGGTTAAAACATTGACTTTCAATCCCTCTTCTTCAAATCCTCAATCATGAAGTCCTTTATCGCTTTGTCTCTGGCTATGGCCTCCACAGTCGCGGCTCAGCGCTCTTTCACGGTTGGTCCTATTCTTCGGCGGTTTCCAGCAATATTCTGAGGCTTATTACCCTCTAGGTGTACAACGCGTGCCCCTTCACCATTTGGTATGTACCCTCGCTTACGATTTGTTTTTGGTTCATTAATCCAATAATCCCCATAGGCCTGCGGTAAGCGTCACTCAATGATACAGCATAATGTCATATTCAACTTGATTAGCTATTCACCTCCTCCGGTGGACGGCCTTCGCAGGCTACGGGGTGCGAAACGGCTCCTTCATATTTTTACTCCGAGGGCTGACTCCTAGTTACAGATGGACCGCACCCTCCTTCACGAAGGTTGAGTTCACCGTCCCCAGCGACTGGGTGTGTACAATTTGTTTCCATCCCAATAACAATAAAGACTAACAGAACTTATAGGATGGTCGCATTTGGGTAAGATACTCATCGGCGCCACTTCGGATATTGTTCAACGAGGAATCTTTAATAGGGACGCCGCAACTGTGATTTCACCACCAACCCGGGCCCGAACTCGTGCCTTGACGGAGGGTGCAATGGCGGACTTGTAAGTCCATCTGATTTCTCTCGTTGGGATTTGCGCTAATCAGCATGAAGGTCTGCGATGTTAACACCGGCACTGTCAGCACAACCTGCCAATTTCAACCCGTTTTGGTAACTAATCATTCTCCCAAACTAGGGTGTCCCCCCCGCCACTTTAGCAGAGTTCAACTTTGCGGCGTCGCAAGATTTCTACGATGTCTCCCTGGTCGATGGATACAACCTGCCGTATGTCTCCACGTTGTACGCCAGATGGTAGCCCGGACTTACGGGATTTAGGATGCGCGTCGACAACACCGTCGGCTGCCCCATCCCCTCCTGCCCGGTTGACCTCGGACCAGGCTGTGCGTATAACCCGACTTTCGTCAATCCTAATGCTGATGGTTTGTTCTCAGGCCCCGCGAGCCAGAAAGGCCCCTTCGACTCCAGCGGCTTCCCCGTCGGCTGCAACAGCGCGTGCAACATCGACGCGCTGAACGGAAATAATGCCAACTCCCCGAATTGCTGCACGGGGAGCCACGACACCGCCGCGACGTGCCCACCGTCCGGCGTCACCAACTACGCCTACTTCAGTCAGCATTGTCTCTTCTTGTGTGTTCCGGACCGTGCTGATTTTTCCACTACAGAGAACAACTGCCCCAACTCGTACGTCTACGCGTACGATGAGTCGAGCGGGACCGCTCTCTGGACGTGCTCGAACAAGGCCGCCGCCTACACGATCACCTTCTGCCCGTGATCGCGTTCTGCCCGCTTATGATAACATAATGTTTATTTCAAGTTTTCATATTCACGTTTTAGTCGGTAATACATAGGAAGCCAAGATGTAAATTGGTGTATAGCGATCTTGCGAATGTAACTTCTTGTGTGGAGACAGTGTTCAAATGAAAGTATTTGAGTACTGCGGAGTATTCCGGTCGTCGGTTTGCTGAATGCTGTCTCTTGACTGTCTCGCGGTTTATTCAATTTCGCCCTGGTAACTGGTTGGAGAACACATTATGTATTGCTATGTATTGCATGCACAGAAATAGGTGAATGCTCAGAGTTCGATCATCTCTTGCATCGAGCTCGCTATAACTGTGGATGGCATTCTGGGGAACATGTAATGGGAATAAAATTATCGGTGCTAAGAAATTGAACCGTGGCAACCGTGGGAAAGGAAAGCTTTCAATGTCCGACTCCTTCTTTCACAGCGACACTCATGATCCTCACGCCGTACTAGGCATACTGTTCCTCCTCTCCCGGTTTCCAAAGATAAAGCTCACTTCATGGCTAAGAAGAAGAGAAAGAAGAAGAGAGTCCCCGTACGCTAGGCCCGGGAGCGCTAGCCTAACGCTAGCCTGCTGCCTACCATCTCTGGCTGTGGCAGTCTAGCCAACCCGGAGATCGAATTCAAAGACTTGTTTCGATAGTTCTTACACGTGAACCAGATGTGAGTCCTTATCGGTGCCATCCAAGAATGTAGTCGGGACTTGGAAATTTAAAGTCGTCTCGTCGATTCTTCCCCTGGCGGCTGGGGTACGTTCGATGTCAATACAGGGCTATTGAATTCCTCTCAAGTATACCTATGCCTCCTTCTCGGGTTTTTTCTCTTGGGTTGCTTTTCTGGGCGGCGTATATTGGTCAATGAACGTCCTCGTCATTGGAAACTGGAATGGGTCCAGGGAACCCTGAACTATTCTGGCTGTCCACCGGGACGCGAACCGTCTGAGGTCCAAGTTGACCTAGACAAGTATCAGTAAAGTCAAGATCACTTCATCACAAGTACTAACACGAGCCATAATTGTGTGCTGTGCGCAAACAGTATGTGTGTCCAAAAAAGGGACAACTAGCCATCTTTGCGTCTCTCCCAATCCACGCAATCCGCCATCTGTAATAAAAAAAACTCCATGGGCCTCGCCCTAAAACGCTCTTCGTCCTTGGCGGCAAATTTGCACTCTTCTGTTTCCTCGCCTTCCCCGTTTCGGTGTCATGTTCTGTTTCATGCATCTCAAAATGCACCTTGGAACCGGGTCGAATGGGATGCATGTCCGTGTGATAGAAATAAAAACGAGTTCACCGAATTGGATGAAACCATTTGGATGGATAGGGATATGGATGACAAGTGGAAGGCGAAGCGGGGGAAACACGTCAGGTGCGCAACATTTACTGTCTTTGAAACCGCAAGCTCAGATTGTTTCTACTATATATATCTCGGAGAGTTCTCGAGCTTCACGCCACGAAGACACTGTGAGTTGTCTTCCGTCCCTTAGACGAGAAACCATTCTCCACTGGACTTATCGACATGTCGAAAGGGAGCGGTGTCCGTTGGAACTGTAAACGTTATTGGAAGCTTCGGGAAATCTTGCCGTTCCGTTTTTGTTTGTTTTGGATCCTGACAATTCCGAATAATGCCCACGTGTAGCTCCTCAAGACGAATGGTAGGAAGGCTAGGAAGGCTAATATTGTACCAATGGAAGAAAGGAGGGGTGAAGCTGTGAAGGGCGGTACACACCAAGACGTCATTTTCTTCTTCTTGTCTTTCTTCGCGCTCATGCCACCCTCCAACACACTAGGCGTTTAGCGCATCCAATTGTTGGAGATACTAAGCAGTACTCTTCCATCATTCCATTCTGGGGGTCGCCTTCAGGGTACTGAATCATCCGTATAGAGGTATGTAGCCGCTTCTTTGTTAAATCACTCTCGGGTCGTCAGATTGACCTAATGAGGGCCACCTATTGAAGCAAATTAACCCTTCGTGGATTACCCTGATATACTTCAAGCTGTGGTATTACCCTACTTCGTAGCGATCATCTTGTCGATGTTCAACGTTCAACTCCGATCGGCCATTTCGGTGTGGCTGAAAAAGGCCCAAGGAGTCTTGTCCAAGTCGATACCTGCGAAGGCTGTGAAAGGAAGGTAGTGTGAACGTAGGCCTTCATTGTAAAGGTGCCGAAATTGAATAGTCGCCTAATTATGAAAGTGAGGATGATTCGATGAAAAGGCGCGGTGATAACAAGTGTGAGTATTTCAAAATCAAGGGATTCAAAGAAAATACAGAAATGGTAGGATTTAATACAAGGAACATGGACCATGGCGAGAAGTAAGGTATGAGCTCATTTGCGGATATATACCTTCACAGCGCTAGTTCAACCAGGCTGATCTGAAACAAATTGAGATGAATCAGTATTGAAAAATGGGGTGGGGCAATTCAACAACTCGAGAGAGAAAAAAATAGGTTTGCTCACGTTCAACATGCCATTTTAATCACGACTTCATTGAATTATCGCGCTCGCGTTGTCTATTGTTGGCACGAATGGCCAGCGGTTCCTGCGGATTACCCTTCACTGCTGAGCATTTCAAACCGCCGCCGTCCCTCGCCGTCCGTCCGAGGAGGTGCGCAATTAGAGTACAACTTTAGTACTTAACATACGCGTTCGGACCGGCATCACTAACTAGAATTGTCGTCGCGCGTCGCTTACTAAATTAGAGATTGTGGAACTTATGCTAGAAGCTGCTAAAAGTTTGTCCCTCGCCTTATCGTTCATAAAAGTCAAGTCCCTGTCCTTCGTCGTCAGTTGTCCGGTTCCTGGTACAGAGCGCTTATCCGCGAGCGCAAAGGGAGCACTGCCGCATGTTGTGAGGACTCGCATGGCGATCTATGGCGATATCCGAATCTATGAGAGTTGAACTTAGTTGAACCAGCGTGAACCGACTTGATTGGGAAGATCAGTGATCATTGATCAGCGATCAGTGGTTGGCCACAACCTCGACTCAGTGAGACACGGTCAACAGTCTTCAACAGGGCAGTTCATTTCAAGCGGGTGTCCGCTGGTTTGATTTGCGAATAACATATGTATTCGATCTGGGTCTACATTCGCGCATGTTTTGACGGTCCAAAGTCCTCCGATTCCACAGTTACCTGTATCCAAATCAAATTCAAATCAGCTGAAACGGCGACCACACTCAAGCCACACTTGCTCTGACGCCACCGCGCGTGATGAACCGTAGCGAAAAGGCGGATCGCGATCACTCAAATTGGCGTCTCTGCAAGGATGTTCGACTACCACAAGTAGCGTTCGGGATAAGTATTGCCGTTTGACAATGTGCCTTAAACTCATTACTCGGTACAGAGCTGCGTTCGGACCCTCACTGCCTTCCACTTTTTCGCTTCATATACCTCTCTCTATTCGATATACCAATGGAGTCTCAGGTAAGACCGTGACGGATTCTCGTGTTACATGAAGGTCGCAACTGACAAAGAATCCAAAGCCTAAACTCCAGCATGAAGTCTCCCCAGTCGTGAGCACTCTTGATTCTGCCGGGTCCTCTTGAAATAATCAGGCACTCAAGTTTTCCGGGACTCTGCGTTCAAGAACGGCTTTTATACCCTTACATTTCGTCATTGTTGGATGCGGCCTGGGTGGACTAGCAGCCGCATATTGTCTGGGACGGGCTGGACACACAGTTACCGTCTTTGAGAGCGCTTCTAGTATTGGAGAGGTCGGCGCTGGTATTCAAGTAAGTTTACGGGTCGTTCCTTTGCCGTGTTTCTTACATTTAAACCCAGATTAGCCCCAACCTGAGCCGCTTGCTCATTAGGTGGGGCCTCGGGAATGAGCTGCGTCAGGCATCTGTAAAACCACAGTCAATCACATTCCGACGATGTAAGGCTCTCCTCAATTTTTGGTCGTTGAACTCTGAGGCGCGATTAGATGAAACTGGGCACCGAGTCGGCTGGACAAAATGGGGCGAAAATATGGATAGAGAATATGGAGCACCGTATTGTCATGTACACGTGAGTCGGCTTAGTTTAATCTCCCCACCTCTTCTGAACAATTCTATCGACTCGCAGAGAGCTGATTTACTCGACATGCTCTTCAAACTCGCGTCGCCATATATGACCCTCTTTTTGAACAGCCGAGTCGTCTCTTTGGACCCGCATCTTGGCGAAGTGACCCTGGCATCGGGACAAACCTTCCGCGCAGATGTTATACTCGGTGCGGATGGCGTGAAGAGCATGATCCGAGAGGTCGTGGTCGGGCGCCCCGATAAACCAATACCTACCGGAGATGCCGCATATCGCGCCATTATTCCCACATCAGAAATGTCCAAAGACCCTGATCTAAAGCCTCTCGTGGATAATGCAGAAATGACTGGCTGGATTGGTCCTGGTCGGCACATTATGGCCTACTGCATGGTGCGTTCGATCCCGTTTCTAGAACGCGCTTTGACACTTTTCTAGCGCGGTAAACAAGAGTACAATCTCGTAATGCTTCATCCTGATCGGGGGGTCCGGGAAGCGTATAACGTGCCGGGGTGCGTCCATCAAATGAGGGCCGATTTCGCTGGCTGGGAACCACGGTAAGAATCAACCATTCCTTCTGATTGGTTTGTTGATCTCGGCGCAGTGTCCAGAAACTTCTCGCATTGGTTTCCAGTACGCTAATTTGGCCACTTTTCGATCGAGACCCGCTCGAGACTTGGATACATCCAAGCGGTAAAGTTGCACTGCTGGGGGACGCTTGTCACCCAATGCTTGTACGTCTCGTTTCTCACTGGAAAAACATCTGATTTTAAACGCACCAAAAGCCGTATCGCGCCCAAGGTTCCGCTATGGCGGTAAGTATTTTCAACACAGTCGTTGTAGGCCAGAATTGACGTTTTTCTTCAAGATTGAAGATGCGGCCGTCCTTGGCGTTCTCTTTTCCCATATCACCTCCCGGCGACAAATAAGACCTTTCCTTGACGCATATCAAGCTCTCCGACACCCGCGTACCACAGAAACCCAACTCGCGTCGCGGCTGAACCAGAAGATATTCCACCTTCCAGACGGCCCGGGTACGTTATGCTCGGTCTCACCGGATAATCCTGAACTCATTTATTTCATCGGCACCAGACCAAGAAGCGCGCGATCTCTCCATGCGGAAAGGTATGGAGGACTCTCTGCGCGAGGAACGCGGGGTGCCATCTCTCGACGGCTCGGCGGGTAACGCCAACGTCTGGGCTGATCGTACAAAGAATCGCATCCAGTTTTGCTACGATGCAGAGAAAGAGGCTGAACGGTGGTGGAATACCTGTGGCGAGCGATGGAGTGATAGTGAACCGGTGACGTTCCAGCTTTAGATTTAATCAACGCATGTACGAGAAGTTTAGATTTGTGGTTGAATTCAAGTTCATATTTCCGTCAATCGGTATTTTCATGGCGATTCGCAAAGTCCTTTCGCATTGGAGTCGAGGCACTCGAAGAGTTAAGAATGGTTTCCCTCGTTGGTTGTTTTGCATCGACTATCGATGCCTGTCCGCTATGTCAGGG
Organism: Mycena epipterygia; assembly: GCA_029281465.1. Lineage (NCBI taxonomy): Eukaryota > Fungi > Basidiomycota > Agaricomycetes > Agaricales > Mycenaceae > Mycena > Mycena epipterygia. The sequence goes on along the minus strand of JARJCQ010000025.1, from coordinate 687,606 downwards.
TATTCTGTCCACTACTTGAAGACCCTCCAAATATCTTGTTGACTATTGACGTGTATCTTCTGGAAGTTGGTTTCAAAATTCGTTGGATTTAATCCTTTGGTTGACGAGGTTCGAGCGCAATTGTGATTATCTGATTAGTGCGAAGTCAACTTGATTAGCAAATAGATGCCTTGGCTGTTCATCTGTTCAATTAGTGAATAACCCCTTCCAGACTGAGACCAACTACGCTATATCAGCGGTCCCGCGAACGCCGAATTGAGATGGATCTTCATCCAGGGGTAGAAAACAGGTCCCAACAACTGATATCCTTGTGGATTTCATTCTTGCCAATCAGCAGGGCGCCACCTCTCTTCAAGCTTCCTTTGATGTTGATTGGGAACCCGGAAGGCCCAAAGGGCTCGTAATCAGATGCAAGGCCACCAAGATGAGAAATGTATTAATTCACGCGTCATAATCAAGGTATACTCGGCAAGGATTATCGCAATGCACATAATGGATTAGAGTTTAGGGCCGTCACTGGGCAGACAGGGATGGTCTTCGTATATTGTACGAATTAGAGCAATGGCTTCCGGTGACCGAGGGGTGATACTATACTCGAACGGTCCCGGGTGGCTTTGGAATGTTGAGTAAATGACGCAACACAGTCACAACACAACATACCTGACAGTGCCCGTACCCCAGTTGATCTCGGGCTCAATGTCTGACCCGTCCGCGCGTTTTGCCTTCCGAATATTGAAGACCGAGAGAGTCATAACGATAGTGAGATATATAATGGCGTTGGCGAAGTCTTGGCCCGGACACGACCTGAATCATTGTTAGGGTCTATTGAATAGCGAGAAGGGCATTGGACTTGCCGTCTGCCGAACCCGAACATATACATATTTGGATCGAGCTCTGGCTCGGCTTGTAGGAAACGCTCGGGGCGGAAATCCTCTGGGTCAGTGTAATAGGTTGTATCGCGGGACATATGCCTTTTCAACGGTCAAAAGATTAAACATGTTCTGCAGACGAGTTTCAACCTACCACATGTGGGGCAAGATTATGGATCCCTTGGGGATTAAATAGCCGTTATAGATGTCGTCCTCTAGAGCCCGGTGAGGAATGCCTTTAATTTTGAACAATATAAGTCGCTTATTAAGCAGTACGTGAAAGATGTTGAACTTGCACAAACGACCAACGGGATGCCACCTCAAGAGCTCCTTCATTAGCGCCTCAATGTAAGGCAAATTCCCGCGATCCGTAAACGTCGGTAGCCTATGGGTTCCGACCACAGCGTCGAGCTCCGCCTGCGCTTTATCGCGAGCGTCGGGATAAAGCAACATGATGAGGAAAAATGCGCCCAGAACCGCCGCCGCCGGATCCGAGCCACCGCCGTAAATTGCAGTTGCAGCCCATTTGAGGGCATCCTCAGTTTCCTCGTCGGGTTCGCGGCGTAATACCGTCGAAGTAAAGGACGGCATGGCTACGCCTTCCGCCTAGGCATAATTCTGAGAAATACGGGGGAAAAAATGAATGATCCAACGACGTACCAACTGGCGCTTCACAAAATCGTGCGGACGTTCGACCTGCGCGTAGTTGTGCTCCCGATAGATCTTTGCCGTCTTCTGAAAGCCCATGCCGGGGAGCCAGGACGGAAGCTTTTTCACTGCATGAAAGTAAATATGTAAACATGAACAATTTGGTTAAACTCACAGAATGGGATCGCGTCTACCAACCAACGGCCGGGATAGGTAGCGATGTAGAATTCCTTGGCAGCAGTTTCGACGAGGTCGATGAGAGGATCCATCTTTTCTGTCTCAATTCTGTAACCATGTGACATTTGTAAACTGAGGGCGCTTGCGGTGCTGCCAAAAAGAAAGAGAAAAATTACAAGGATGAAATAGCAGCGGTGATGCAGTACCCACAGTCGAATATTCGCCATCAAATTTGTGGGATCTTCGAGGAGACGGGCTAAAAAATAGCGCGTCTCGATCTCTTGAATTGGTTGAAAAGGGACTATGGCGGATTTTGAACCAATGAAGCCCTTCAAAAGTAATCGCATGGCGCGGAATCGTTCGCCGTATTGCGACATGATCAGTTGCCGGTCCCAGCCGATCCTGGTTGAATTACTTCAAAATGAATAGCCGACAAAACTAGTACGCACATGTCTCCAGCAAAAGTGAACGTCGGACGGCCAGAATATACAGCAGACCTGTTGTCGAGAAGCTCCACACTGGTTTTCATGTCACTAATGATGATAAAGTGACGGCCCAACGCAGTGAGAGAACTGATAGGACCTATCTACATGTTAACGGCACTCAAAAGAAGACCAAGAGATATTCACCATAGGTATCCTTGTGGTGAAGCCAATGAACCCATGCATCCTCTTTTGGCATGTCTAGGAGGTTTCCGATGATAGGGAGACCGCGAGGACCGGGCGGCAATGGGGGCCGGCGGGGTTGCAGAAGACGAGCGAGGACATATACAGTCAAAGGTATAGAAATCGCAGTGAGGGTTGAAGGAAGATAATCTGTCATGGTGGGTCGCTGTAGACCTCCTTGGACAATGGACGCGGTCTGCGTCGCGTTCTGAGTAGATCGAACGGTCGGGGATAGTCGGATCACCAGGCACATAGCATCATTCCACCATCAATCCAACCAGTTCGATCTTCCTTTCGTTTCATCATTCAAATTCTGAATATGTTCGTTGCCCTATCGTCCAAATCTTACCTTGCACCCATACGATGACCCTCAAAGTCCATGGACACCCACAGTCCACCAACACTCGCCGCGTTCTCCTGATCCTGAACGAGAAAAGGATACCATACGAGCTAGTCGCCATAGATTGGGCCGTTGCCCAGCATAGGCAGCCGGCATGGCTCGAGTTCAACCCTTTCAACGAGATCCCTTACATTGATGACGACGGCTTCGTCCTCTACGAGTCGCGCGCGATCGCACGTTATCTTGTCGCCGCATATCCGACTGAGGGCCCCGCACTCGTCCCGGCCGCTAGCGCTGGAGTCAAGACCCACGCGCTATTCGAACAAGCCATGTCTGTGGAGGCCTTCAATTTTGACCCATCCGTCGGAGGGATCTTGATTGAGCAGCTGTTCAAGCCGTAAGCCGTTTTTGCTTTATTCCCCTGTGATTCTAACGTTTTCTTATTCCGTAGATTCGCCGGGCTAACGCCAGATGAGGGCCAAGTAACTATATTGACCGGCAAGCTCGAAATCAAATTGGCAGCGTACGAGCGCATTTTGAGTAAGACCAAGTATTTAGCGGGAGATGTAAGACTTTTGTTTTATTCGCTCTTGGGTCTATTTTGATTTATTCGGTCCAGGAAGTCACGCTTGCGGACCTATTCCACGTTCCGTATCTCACTCTCTTCAGCGCCGCGAAGATTGATGTCTTTACGAATGACGAGAAGGCTAAAAAGTGGCCCAACGTCGTGCGGTGGGTGGTTCATTTTCCTTTTCTGAATGCTACTTATCAAGTCCAGGTGGGCGAATGATATACTTGCAAGGGATTCTTCGAAATCTGTTTAATTGAACGTCCTTGTAATATTGTACTATTTGATGACATCACCCATCCAGACGTTCACCCACCTTCCGGATGAACGTTGTCCAACGATGAACGACTCAATTTAAGAACATTTAAACGTGCACGGCAGAGCGGAATCGGGCCGAGCAGGCCGAACTTCTGGTAGTTGGCCACCTCATCGGATCTTCAACCACTGTCTCATCTCGCCTCCGCGCCACCGCTTCGACTTCTGAGAGAGGAACAGGAACCGCAACGCGGAAGAATAACCAATGCCGAATACTCATTGGTCCTCACTGGTCGCCATGATCGGTTGATATCGCGATCAAATGCAGACAGAATGTTTCAAATTCAGCAAGTTTATCCACGCACTGGCAGTGGATTTCGCAACTTGGCCATTTACCGCTGAAGGTGTCTCACTCTGGCCCTCTGGAGAACATCTGCGGCCCGCACCTTGATTGGCAGTTTCTTGAGGACGCTGAGACTCTCCACTCCTCAAGTTGCGCGGCGGCCATTTGATATCACGAGGAGTGGAACATGACGATTAAAATGCCTTCATATGATGATGTACAGGCTATGGTCCTTGATTTGATATTATTCCGGACTTCAAAGTCCCCAACACCGAGCAAAGATTTGCATTCTACAGATTCCGGCACTGCGAGGAAATTTAAACCTTCAAAGCGTACTTTACCTGACAGGGTTTAATGGACTTCGTAGCACCGCGTCTGCCAATCGTAGGCAAGCTCAGTTTTCTGGAGGTTGTGGGCCTCAAAAGCCTACATATTGGGCCCGGTGCTTCTTTTCCCGACAACACGGTCACCACATCAATTTCAAATTCTCATCCCGATCCAGTGCACACATCTTGAGCCATCTCGAACCTCCTCAAACGAACCATGCTCTCTCACGAACCACTTGTGATACTCAAACCATAAACTATAAAGGTACGTAAAACCACGATTCATGTCCGATATTCCTTAGCGATGTCGGGTGCCACTCTTTCTCCTGCTTCCAAGCCATTTTCCTTGACCCACACCGTCGCAGCTAGTCTCGAGCCATGGGTATGGACCCGCATCCACGTCGTCTACGGGCAACTGAACCTATTCCAGATCAACCTTACTCGCGTTAGCCGTTTTGCGGGGACAATGCTCGTCTTCTGGCCATACGGTAGGCCATCCATCGCTGAATCTTTACAGCGAGGTATGCTGACACTCGATTTAGCATGGAGTCTCACAATGACCGCGCGAACCGCCAATATACCTGTACCGCGGTATTTTTACCTCCTCTTCTGCGGCTTCATCGGAGCATCGCTTTCGCATAGGTAAAGTCTATTAAATTTATACATCCGTTTGCTTTCAACTTATTTTTGGCCAGTATGGTTTCGTCTTTGCACTCCATTCCCTTCGTTGAGCTGTTGTCCTATAGGTGCTGGCTGCGTGTGGAATGACATTCTCGATCGGAAATTCGATCGCCAAGTCGGTGTGCCTGGAATCTGCTCGTGACGATGCCCACTTTACTCATCTAACTGCAGAACGCACCAAAAACCGGCCTATCGCTTCTGGAAAAGTTTCAGTGCCCGGAGCTGTGGCGTTTCTGTGGGCTCATCTGGCTATCATGCTATGGATGGTTCGAGATGTCAACGGACTAGCGTGCGTGCCCACTTCTATGCCAAGGACTCGGACTGATTCATAGACCAGCTGGAAAATCGCCCTTGTTACCATGTTCCCTCTGGCCGGCCTGTATCCCCTCATGAAGCGGATAACATACTGGCCGCAAGCGTGGCTTGGTGCGGAATCTCGTTTATGAGTCCAGAGTTCGGCGGCTAATTCCTGGGTAGGTATTTCTATGAACGCCGGTGTTGTCATGGCGTGGGCATTCATCACCGGTTCGATTCCGATGAGCGCGTTCGCACTCTTCGGAGGTACCTGGGCGTATGTGCTTTCTTCTTAAATCTCGTCCCCGCTTTTCTCAACATACATTATGTTTTCAGTTGGACCATCTGGTATGACACCATCTACGCGTGTCAGGACAAGAAGGACGACGTCAAGGCCGGCGTCAAATCTACCGCGTTGCTTTTCGGCAACTCGATCAAGCTTGTTTTGGCGTTCTTCGCATCTATCATGATGAGCTCGCTCATCCTCGCGGGGATACTAAACAGCCATCAACTGCCGTACTTCATGTTGAGCGTCGTCGGCGGGTCTATTTACCTCGCTGTCCAACTGTACGCCGTGGACACCGACTCACCGAAGAGCTGCTGGGCTGCTGTGAGTCCATTCACCATCTAGGCGTTGCTTATGTTTATATTTCCCCTGCTGCAGTTTCATCGCAATGGGTTCAATCTGGGCGCGTTAATCTGGGCGGGATTCCTTGCTGACTATATATGGGCTGCTGAGGGATCCGTATTTGTGAACTTTGCGGGAAAGTTGATGGGCGAGGATTTGTGATTATGCTTTCTCATCTATACCTGTTTGCATTATACCTATCGGAACTTCGGTACATGTTGTAGCTGTAGTTTTGTTGTACTGTTGTAGTTCTGTGGCATTTTAAACTGAATACTTCCCGGGTCAGATTGCTACGGAGCATCTGTAAATTACTGCTTGATTGGGTTTATCTTCCGGTACTGATTTTCTGCTTTGTTCCATTCGAGTTCTGACAGATAAGATTAGATAAGATCGCGATCGCGATTGCCTAAAACGGTCAACAGACGTTGACATACCAAAATAAGGAACCGCCAATGGTAGTCATCTAGCCTTTCTCTCTCGGATGTATCAATCAACGGGTGCAGTCAGGAATATTTTAATCAGTCCTGACTTCGAACTCCGAGACTCGCCTCGACTCTGAATGATGGAGAGAGAGAACCGAAGGCTAACTGCCTGTGAACAAATCAATTTACAAGGCCTGTGCTTCATCATGTTGACGCCATAGACGTCTCCTAGTACTTACATAAGTATATCTTAGAGCATGCCCACATCTGAGTCGCGTCAGCTAACACGACATTAATTTCATTTTCAGCTCGGTGGATCTAATAGCAAAATATGGGGATACAATAAGAGTTTAAACTGTGAAAATTGCATGCGGGTGTAAGGGTTGCGCATCTGAACGTAATAATTACCTGGATGTTCAGCACATGAGACGCTCCGTGTAATCGGGTTTGAGCTTTCATAGGTGGTTTCTCCAGCACAGCAAGAATTAAACCTTGGATAGCCCATACCGGATAGCCTAATTAATGGACGTCCTACTTTTGTCTGTGTTTTAGTTTGGTTTTAAAATTAGTGTTACTCAATATTTCCTAGCAGACCTCGGATCGTCACATATGTGATGTCACGCACTGCTCGTCACGCCTCCTCGAGGTCGTACCTTTAACTTTTTTTCTTGTCCTGCTACCATTATGGCAGCGTTTTTCCCGCTGGCTGCCCTCACTCTCCTTGCAACCGCCTCCGTCTCTGGCCCTGCCTCCGTCCTCTTTCGCGCCGTCCGACGCGTCGTCCAGCCCGCTCCCGCCGAAATGCCCCCAGAAGACGGTGCGGCGGCGGACAAAGGAGGTACAGCCTAACAATCAAGTACTTCTCCTTGGTATAACACTGAAATTGTGCAGAATTCTCTCTTTCTGCGCTATTCTTGCCCGCATTTACTTTTTTATTCGCATCACTGTCACGGCCCGCGGCGCTTCTTCCTGTTTTCCGCACCCAGGACAAGTCTGCCGTCCCTGGAGCTGAGCCTGTATTCATGGGCTTAAGCCTTTGCGAGGAAAACACGCTCGTAGATGGGGAGGAGTCCAAGGCTGACGGCGGGGAATCTGGATTAGGATCGGCAATTGTGGAGGTGGAGTCGGAGGAGCCGGACGCGGACGCGGACGCGACGCCGATCCGCATTGCCCCGCCCCCATACACCCGACGTCCAGTCCAACCCGTACCCCCTCCATGTCGCGCGTACGTGGACTTCACTATCGGCTGGGACGACGTTTGGCCGGAGCGCCATTGCGGGCCCGGCCCGCGCGTGAAATACACATACAATTCGTACTTCAACGCGTACACGTACACTGTCCCCCAGGAGTCTTTCTCCCTCCCTCTCTCCCCCTCCCCTCAGTCTGACTGTCGCCCCGCGGACTCGGATGACGATTCGAGCGATGACGAAGACGATGCGGCCTCGGAGGCCGCGCTCGAGCTTGCGTCGCGTTCTGCGGATGACGACCTCATCTGGGCCCTTCAGGCTCTTTCCATCTCCGATCAGGCCACTCCCCCAACCTCCGAAACCACGCCGTATCCCGCTTTTTCCGAAGTCAAATCACCACCAGCAGGCATGTCGCCATTCTGTCCCCCTCCCCCGCCGACGCCGGCCCCGCCCCAATCAGCCGCTACCACCTGGCGATTAGAGTGGTACTGATTAACAGTACCGCCTAACAGCAGCACTGCCTCTTTGCAAATCACCAATAGGAAGCGGAAAGCACACATTCCTTTCTAGATCCAAGCTTTTCATGCATGTACACTTTGAATTCCCGCTCCTGCACACGTATTGTCATTGACCTCCTCCACGCACATCGCCTCCATCCACGCATGCACATCGCCTCCAAAACTGCGCTGAACCTCGGACCCTTTCGTTGCACCACATACTTGTACCAGCTGTATATTCGTTATCCCTCGCATCCGTCCCCATCGTCCATGGCTACATACAATGTCGTACCCTGCATAATAAATCATCAACTTCCAACCTGGATCTAAATAACCAGGCCTTCCAGAATTCCGCCTTTTGCCAAAATTTCAGCGGGTTTGGTTCCAGCTGGCGTGGACCAAGGATCGTTACATTCAAATGGACGCGTCTATTGTGGCCTCAGCAAACCTACTCGATTTCTCTTTGCTTGCCATGCTTTTATTTTATTGGGCAATTCGGTTCCCGTAGATTTGCAAGAGGGAATGGTTGGTGAACACGGCTGTAATTCGTCTGAGGTTCGATGAACGGTTGAACGATGGATTATTTTACCGCCCCTTGGGTGCTGTATCACAAATTTACTAAATCTAAACAAGGTAGTGAGCGACAAGGACCTTCATATAAGCTCTCGTCAGAAATTATGATTGCGGCAGACTCCCGATGGCATCTCTGGAACGAAGAATTTCAGGAGGTACTATCAGTGTAGCTTTCTCAGTCTGAGTCAAGACGTTATTTTACTGTGCTTCTGCCCCGATTGAATGAATGGAAAGAAGCATGCGGCCGGCAGGACAGCTACTGGTAGAATTGTTGAATACTCTCCGAGTCTGGCAGGTTGGACAATGGAAAGTTCAGCGTGTTGCCAACGTGTTGCGCATTGAAGTTGAGAATCAGCAACAACGAAAACCCCGCCTGCCAGGCTGCCATAGTACTATCGGGTGCTCAAAAAACCGGGGTGTTTGACCCTTCCAGGGTAGGATGAGAAATTGCGGAGACCAACAGTACGGGAGGTGGGTTCAGCAACTCGAGACGGAGGTTGAAAGCACGCGAGGATCACGTCATCACAATGACAATGCAGTCCGATTCGGACGCGTCCATCCAACGTCCGTCGTCCATCTCGTCGTTTTAGCCTTCTCCTTCTTCTGGCTCAGCTGGCTGAGTGGATGCGTGGACTTGTCGCAGGTTAAAAATGCCACAGTTCTGCACGCGAACTTGGTGCAACGTTAGGAAGATCTACCAACACCGAACTTCGTCGACTCAAGAAGTCGCGAAATAATTACGGATCCTGCCGCTCTCACCGCATCTCGAGCCCGACTCTCGGACGTCGGATACGCAGTGATATGGCCCACTGCGCACTTTGTGGCCCACCGATGGCCCGCAGACTTGGTGGCCCACTGTGCCGCCATTACGAAGTTACTTTTATGTCAGTATTTTATGCGCACACCTGGCCGTCTTCCGTAGGTGCTACTTCACAGCGCTCCGTGATGCATGATGTGAACACCCTACAGTAAACTGCCATGAAAGCACTATAAAACCACCCACCCATAGCAGGTCTCGTCACTTTTACCACCATGCCTACCCCGTCCGTTCTCATTGTGCGTCCCACTCCCCGTTTTTGCCGTCCCATTGCTGATACTTGGCACCGGAAATAGGCTGGCGCTGGCCCTTCCGGCCTCATACTCGCACTTGTTCTGCTCCAGAACGGTGTTTCTGTCCGTATCATCGACAAGGAGCTGAAGCATAGGATAGGCTCTCGCGGGTCAGGCATTCAGGTCCGCTATACATTGTTCTGGTCTTTTGACGCGTCTTTCTAATCCAAGACCAGCCCCGCACGCTCGAACTCTACGACATTCTCGGCATTCTACCAGAAATCCTCAAGGAAGGCGAACACTTGCCCAACATGGCTAGATATAAGCCTGGAGAAATCAAGCCCACACAAACCTCGCAGATCGCCGAGTGGGTCGAACCCACCCCGGACACGCCATATGTATGTCGGCTTCTCATAGACATATCTCGTCTGACTGACGTTTAACTTAGGCGAATTCGCTCAGCCTCAGCCAAGAGCGCCACGAGGAGATCCTTCGCGACCACTTGCACAAGCTCTCATGCACCGTGGAGCTTGGGTCTGAATTGCGCAGCTTCGAACAATTCCCTGACCACGTTGTCGCCCACATTACCAAAACGAATGCGGACGGCAACCAGGCAGAAGAAAGCACCACATTCGACTGGTTGGTAGGGACCGACGGTGCGCATAGTGTCGTGCGCAAGCAGCTCGGCTTGAGCTTCCTTGGTGAAACGCCGGCGGAACAGCATATTGCCCTGGGCGATATCGTCGTGGAAGGCATCGATCCCGCAGTGCGCAGATCCGTTTGCTCGAGCCTGCTTTTAACTGATATCTGAATAGTGTTGGCATATGTGGAGCGTCCCGCCCAAGTTGTAAGTCGCTTGCTCTTCAATGAATGATCATGGTTCTGATTCCGGCTTCCTTAGCATCGCTCTGCGCTCGAGCAATTCTAACAGCAAGGTCTTCATGTACGCGTACACCGGCCCGGAAGACAAGTCGTTCACGCGCGACGAGTTCATCGACGAGTTTTATGCTGTGACCGGCCGACGTGATGTCAAATTTGGTGAAGCCACTTGGATGTCGACCTACAGGTGAGATCGTGTCCGGCCTCAAGCGTTGCGCTGCTGACATTCCGACACAGGCCAAACATGCGCATGGTGGACAAGATGCAGGATGGGCGCGTTTTCATTGCTGGAGGTCCGCCTCATTGACCTGCTCCCGGTCACTTCGTTCCCTAACACTCAGCGGCACATTTACAGATGCAGCACACTGCCACAGCCCGACCGGTGGCCAAGGGCTCAACTCGAGCGTCCAGGACGCCGCCAACCTCGGCTGGAAGCTCGCGCTCGTGCACAAGCGTCTCGCGCCCGCGTCCCTCCTCGGCACATATAGCGAGGAGCGCATCCGCGTCATCGCGCAGATGCTCAAGGTCACCACGGACCTCTACAACAGGACCTTCAGCCAGTTCAAGACCGCGACCGTCGAGGATGACAGCGCATGGAAGCGCGGCGGCGACCTGCGCATGCTCGGCGTGAACTACTGCGGGAGCTCGATCGTTTCCGAGGAGGAGGAGGCGGCGGGCAGCGGCGCGGGCGCGTACTCGCAGGTCGCAGGCACGCGCGTGCAGGCGGCGTACCGCGCGCCCGACGCGCCAGAGCTCGTCCGCGCGGGCGACGCTGCGCCTACGCGCTTCTTCACGGTTTTCCGCGCGTCGGTGCACACCGTGCTGGTTTTCGGGGGCGACGCTGCGACGCGTGCGCCCGTCGTGGATGTCCTTACGCGGCTCCCCGAGGGCACTCTGCGCACGGTGCTGGTGGTCCCGCAGGGTCAAACAGTCACTGGCGGCGACAAGTTCTCTGAAGTGCTGGAGGATCGTGCCGGGCATGCGTACGCCGGGTATAGCGTGGCCATGCGCGAAGTGACTGTGGTGATCGTGCGCCCGGATGGCGTTGTCGGTGCTGTTGTCTCGGGTGCGGTCGGTGTGCAGCATTATTTCCAGAAGATTTTTGTGTGAGCGAGTTATACTCGTCAGACTATTATCAATTCGATCTTGCGTTACATTATCGCCGGCTATACAGGTAGGGCCGACGAACGGCACGGCCCGCTACCATCTTCTTTTCGATTCGAGCTCAACTTCAAGTTGTAATACATAATTCAAGCCTGAGCAAAATATCTTTTGAAGGCGGCCCAAAGCTCGCTTCGATGTCGACGCTTCCCTGTCGGCCAGGTCGCATTGGGCCGCAGAACAACTAAATTTCCATATGAGTGTAGTACACCTGAACTTCAAGCAAACCTCAAGGCTCAGTGACACATTTAATTTTACATTGGGACGAAGAACCACTATAATTTCCGTCAATTTCTGCAGTTGAACTCTCACCACGTCAACATCCAAATTCAAGCCCAACAAGCGAGGGAGGAGGTAATTGTCAAGGATCTAGAAGAAGTTAAAGTTAGATCTGGAAAGATAATTTCTTTAAAGCACAGTTGTCATATTTTCATATTTCGACCTCGCTTTCAGGCTGCAGCAGCATAAGCATGATTACATCTGGGAAACACACATGCCTACAGGGTACTACATAGAGACCTGTAGAGCAGTAGACTCATAGCTATGTCCCCTCTATGATAGAGGCCCATAGACGTGTAGAGTGGTAGACCTGTAGAGCTGTAGAGCCGATGTAGAGCACGTGTTTCTATGATAGAGTCCGCCATCTCTGGCATCTGTCCGAGAATAGCCGTCCACGCGCCTGCTTAGGCTCAATTGATTGGGGTACCAAAATAAATGTTGGGGGGGAAAAGCAGTTTATTGAGCGGGATAATAATTTCTAGACATGTATGTAACAGAAAGAGAACAAAGGCGATCGCCGCGACACAGCACGAGTAAAACCGTGAAAGAAAGCCGCTGAGTTTTTGACGACAGAACATTTTGAGTGGCAGATTGCACAAATTTCACCGCAGACAGCCAGGAGTACAATGTGTTTGAGGATTTGGGGGCTTGGAAATTTAGATTGAGAAGGAGAAGAACTTGAGTCTTGAAGGAGCCCAAGTCATGGAGTTGATGAGGCAGGAGAATCAGTGAGGGATTGAACTCGAAGGCAGGAGAGGGATACATGGAAGTGGGAGGAAAGAAGCAAGTGCCATCAACGAGCGGACTTCAAGGGACTGGGCCTTTTAACATCTATGTGTTCGGAGATCTCGCGTAAGAGGAGGTGCGCGCTGTAGAGCGAGGTAGGGACCAGGATGCATGGAGAACAACGTCTTGACGGTAGAGAGTGACTCTCTACGTGGCTCTACAGAGAACGCCGGCTCTATCGGGCTCTACCGCGTGACCGACTATCTACAACGCGGGCCGGTTTCTACCTGCGCCAAAGTCGTTTCCAGATGTACCACTGGTAGTGCTGGCCAAATACGCGGCAAATGGTGTATTATATTCATATCCATATCATCACTTCGTGAGATCCGTGTGAGACCGTATCATATCTGTATTGTATCGTATCATATTTTGAATATTGTGGTTCCGCGGGTGGAAAAAATAGCGAGAAATGTTCCAAGATCTCTGATATTCTGAGGTCAGTCACAAGGTCATGGCCTAGACTCGAACCAGTCCCAGCGGTGTCAAATCTCGAAGATAGTCGTTCGATCGTTATTCAGGTGCCCTATTAATCGACTATCATCAATATAAAAGCTCGAGTCCAGTCATATTCGTTGTTCCAATGTTGTTCATCTAAAGATATTTATAATATATTATTACGTACTATCGCATCGTATTTCTGGCCTAGTCCGTGATGCGTGATGTGAACACCCTACAGTAAACCGCCATGAAGCGCTATAAAATCACCCACCCATAGCAGGTCTCGTCACTTTTACCACCATGTCTACCCCGTCCGTTCTCATTGTGCGTTCCCCTCCCCGCTTTTGCCGTCCCATTTACTCCTACTTGGGACTGAAAACAGGCTGGCGCTGGCCCTTCCGGCCTCATACTCGCACTTGTTCTGCTCCAGAACGGTGTTTCTGTCCGCATCATCGACAAGGAGATGAAGCACAGGATAGGTTCTCGCGGGTCGGGCATTCAGGTCCGCTACATCCTACTCTGACTTGTTGACGCGTCTTTCTAATGCAAGACCTAGCCCCGCACGCTCGAACTCTACGACATTCTCGGCATTCTACCAGAAATCCTCAAGGAAGGCGAACACTTGCCCATTATGGCTAGATATAAGCCTGGAGAAATCGAGCCCACACAAACGTCGCGGATCGCCGAGTGGGTCGAACCCACCCCGGACACGCCATATGTATGTCGACTTCGTATAGGCATATTGTCCTAGCCTGACTGACGTCCATCTTAGGCGAATGCGCTCAGCCTCAGCCAGGAGCGCCACGAGGAGATCCTTCGCGACCACTTGCACAAGCTCTCATGCACCGTGGAGCTTGGGTCTGAATTGCGCAGCTTCGAGCAATTCCCTGACCACATTGTCGCCCACATTACCAAAACGAATGCGGAGGGCAACCAGGCAGAAGAAAGCACCACATTCGACTGGTTGGTAGGGACCGACGGTGCGCACAGTGTCGTGCGCAAGCAGCTCGGCTTGAGCTTCCTCGGTGAAACGCCGGCGGAACAGCATGTTGCCCTGGGCGATATCGTCGTGGAGGGCATAGATCCCGCAGTGCGCAGATTCGTTTGCTCGAGCCTGGTTTTAACTGATATCTGAATAGTGTTGGCATATGTGGAACGTCCCGCCCAAATTGCAAGTCGTTTGCTTCCGATGAATGGTTATAGTTCTGATTCCAGCCTCCTCAGCATCGTTCTGCGCTCGAGCAATTCCAACAGCAAGGTCTTCATGTACGCGTACACCGGCCCGGAAGACAAGTCGTTCACGCGCGACGAGTTCATCGACGAGTTTTATGCTGTGACCGGCCGACGTGATGTCAAGTTTGGTGAGGCCACTTGGATGTCGACCTACAGGTGAGATCGATTCCGGCCTCAAGCGTTGCGCTGCTGACGTTCCTACGCAGGCCAAACATGCGCATGGTGCACAAGATGCAGGACGGGCGCGTTTTCATTGCTGGAGGTCCGCCTCACTGATCTGCTCCCGGTGACTTCGGTCTCTAACACACACATTACAGATGCCGCGCACTGCCACAGCCCGACCGGTGGCCAAGGGCTCAACTCGAGCGTCCAGGACGCCGCCAACCTCGGCTGGAAGCTCGCGCTCGTGCACAAGCGCCTTGCGCCCGCGTCCCTCCTCGACACATACAGCGAGGAGCGCATCCGTGTCATCGCGCAGATGCTCAAGGTCACCACGGACCTCTACAACAAGACCTTCCGCCATCTCAATGTCGCGAACGTCAAGGAAGACGACAGCGCGTGGAAGCGCGGCGGCGACCTGCACATGCTCGGCGTGAACTACCGCGGGAGCTCGATCGTTTCCGAGGAGGAGGCGACGGGTAGCGGCGCGGACGCGGGCGCGTACTCGCGGGTTGTGGGTGCGCGCGTGCAGGCGGCGTACCGCGCGCCCGACGCGCCAGAGCTCGTCCGCGCGGGCGACGCTGCCTCGACGCACTTCTTCGCGGTTTTCCGCACGTCGGTGCATACCGTGTTGGTTTTTGGGGGCGACGCTGCGGCGCGTGCGCCCATTGTAGATGTCCTTGCGCGGCTCCCCGAGGGAACGGTGCGCACGGTGCTGGTGGTCCCGCAGGGCCAGACAGTTACTGGCGGTGACAAGTTCTCTGAGGTGCTGGAGGATCGTGGCGGGCATGCGTACGCCGGGTATAGCGTGACCGTGCACGAAGTGACTGTGGTGGTCGTGCGCCCGGATGGCGTTGTCGGTGCTGTTGTCTCGGGCGCGGATGGCGTGGAGCGCTATTTCCAGAAGATTTTCGTGTGAGCGAGGTGCGCTCGTCAGTCTATTATCAATTCGATCTTGCGTTATATTATCGCCGGCTAGCTAAACATACATACGCGTCTTGCACCTTGCCCTTTGTTAGTGCGGAAACATCGTTGGATCATCCATGAGGAGGTCATCCCGCATTTTGAAAATGCGTAAGGTCTGTAAGTTCTGTGGCAATCTCCAGCATGCGTTCCGCGGTGAACCCGACTTTTTTCGCCTCCGTTTCAAAGTCCACGAGACACTGCCCTGTCTCAGCAGACTCGTCGATGGACGTCGGTGCCAGCTTGTTCAGCATCTTCAAGTCGGCACACACGCCCTTGTGCTCCCTCCAGGCTGCTTTCTGGCATACGCTCGAGCAGTAGCGCATCACGCGGCATCGCGCGCAGTAACGCAGCTTCTGCGCACTCGACTCGCTTGTCGCTGAGCAGCCGGCGTTACAGCAGTGCACCACGGCGGTGATTCGGGTTATCAACGAAAAGACCCGGGTGAAGGCCTGCTCTGATTCCTGCTGGAGCCGACTATAGCGCAGGATGAGAGAGTGGGTTCTTGTCGGCCTCTGATGACTGGGGAGAGCATTACCGATACATGTCGCCATCCCGGCGGCAAGGAAACAGATAACGGTCAGTTCCGAGTCTTCGTGGTTTGGGCTGGGGTTGTTCGTGGCCAGGCGGAGCACCTTCAAATGCAGATCGTAGATTTTCCGTCCATGGGACACGATGAAAGGGGCGGAGGAAAACTGTTGCCGGAGACTTTCGGTGAAGGTTGGGATGAATTCTGTGAGGAACATAAGGAAAGCCTTGATCATCCCGTGTGGATCCAGATCCTGTCGATCCACCGAATCCGATGGTCGGGCGGCACCGCTTAACAAAGGATCTGTGTGGAATGCATCGACCGCAGACTGCAATCCTCGGAGAGCTGCCTCCCAGAATAAGGTGCTTTTAGAAATCGATATGGCCATCGACGGACAGTGGGGTAGGAGGACCCGGGTGAAATCCAGGATACTATGTGATTTTGTGAGCCAGAAGAGCCTGGCAAAAGATAAGACTGCGGCGTCTGGTCCGGCTGGGAAAAGAGCTGCCGTATTTGCAGGCCATTTTCTTGTCGTGGAATCGGCATTCGATAACTGCGCTCCGACAACATGGCCGACTTTGAGCCCATGAAAGACAATGGTGGAAAGGATTGTGAAAATCGCCGATACCATGCCGTTGAATGTCAGATCCTCTCTATCATTGTGGTTGTCGTGAATCAACTGTACTACCTCAGCGGTCAGGTCGCAACGGCACTCGCTGAGCCGGGCCTCTAGCAGTCCGAGCTGTTCCTCCGTTCTGGGAATGGCCACGAAATGAATTAAGCCTTCGAGGCATGCGCGGTGATCAGTCCGCAGGAGGCGTATGCAGAATTTGCTATCTGCGTCCAAGGGCAACAGCTGATGTGTCACCTTCACCAGACATGCAGCACACAGGGGAGACCGCTCTGGAGACCGTAGAAATGGTGCGAGCATCTGAGTTGTGGCCCAAATCTTGAGGCGAAGTTCCGCGAATGGTCCCGTTAAACCCAATTCCGCGGCATCTTCTGCCAATGTTGACATGCTCACGCGTCTAAAAACTTGGGCTATTGATGTGAGTCGGGTTTAAGATTGTCAATTCACGTACGACCGTCCAACCGAAACACTATTTAGAAGAACAGTCGACGCGTTCAATTCCAGGCCGTAAACTGTTTAACATCCTGGATGTCAAATGGAGGCACTGGGCTTCAAAGTAAGCAAAACTTACGGGTTTGACGCGCTATTCGAGTGCTTCAATAGGCTGGATGTACCAGTGAAAAAAAGGTGGCCGAGTAGCAAAGAGGAAAGGGGTGTCGGAAACATGCGGTTGATGCCATCAAATCAGCGTGTCAAATTGGGCGCTCTTCCTTCAGGTTCGGTAAGTTAGTGCTAGTCTCTTATAAACAGACGCTACAAACGTTGATGCTCGTACCTCGCATGTTTGTAGTCTGTCGATTAGCCGAGACGTTTGATCGGAGGTGAACATTATTATGTAATCTTGATTTTTGCGGAGGACGTTGGAGGACTTGCAACGCGTCTGTGCATTTTTTTCCCACATAATATCGTGTAGAATACCAAGGTGAAGAATCTGTCCCGCCAATTCTTCCTCGCGGCGTTCGAATCCAAAGACTTAGAATTTTGATGGGCCTGCCACGTGAGCAAGCCGCAACTTCTTTCTACTCGAAAGACAAAGGGAGAAACAAAACTGAAGAGATAGATCTCTTCCGAACACGAATGTAAGACATTTGGCCTCTTAATTTTTCTCAAAGACGCGGCATGAGGAGGAGAACGTCGAGATTCGGAATTCAAACTCCGCACTTTACGTAATAAGGTCCACCTCCAATCACCTGCCACGCGGTAAACTACAGACTAAGTTAGTGCGCTTTTTTATTACACTTGTCGTCATTCTCCCAATTGCAGTGTCCAGAGCTTCAACCGGATGGTGTGGTTCACTCCCTGTCCCAGGCAGTTCGCCGCAAAACTGACGTTGCGGACGCCAAACTTTGACTGCCAGTTGAACCTGGTTGAACCTTCAAAAATATGCCGCGCGGTGAACTGTTCGCACGACTGGCTTGATAAAGTTATGGAAGCATGATCTAGGAACCGTTCATCTCTGACTGAGCGGCATCACCGCTTTCCCTCCCTGTCTCAAATTTTCACCTTGAATGTATCCCGCCGACTCTAGTCGTACCAACCCAACGCCTTCTCACTTTGCAAGAAACACACCGGTGGAACTACACCCGCCTGTATCTTCTCGCTTGCTTCATCAACGGCACGTACCCCAAACACCTGTATCCGTCAGTGCGGCTCAAGCGCCGTCTTGGACTAGGCATTTGGACAGGGAGGGTCGGGCAATATGTCGCATTGTGTACGCGCACGGATTGGGGATCCAGTTCATTGCCAGCGTATTCTGTGTTTCAGAGGAAACAGCCATCCGAGCGATAGAAAATAAACCAAGCAGCGAGGAACACGATAAAGCAGAAAACGACTATTACTATGTCAATAACGAATACCGAAATCAGTACCCCCCTTTGCCGAAGCCTGGAGAACGACGAGTGCGTTCCTCTCTCAGTGAATTTGATCATTTTTATATAACGAGCGTTTCTAGAGACCGGTAGAGGCAAGTCACTCCCAGGCTTTTCGAGCACTCAGTCCTTCTTACCTCCCCGACACAGTCGACCGCGATCGACAGTGAGGTGGGTTAAGCTTTCTTGCAGTTCAGTCCCTTGTAAGTTCTTGTTTGTGACAGCCGCAGAAGAAAGGGCAACCGAAGGCCGCAAGTTCTGGCAAAAACAGCGTGATCTTAAATTCCTTATGCACCATCTGCGTTTCTAAATAGATTCCCTAGGATTCTTCAACCAAGCAACCCCGATCTTCAGGGAGCAATGGGAACGTTTCAGGACCGGCAAACAACCCAACTTGTCGCCATTTTAAAGATAACTTGCCCGTCGCCAAGATCGGTGGATCGAATTCCCAATCCCCCAGATTGGACCGCAAAGGGAGAGCGATATGTAGGATAATGCACCCTTATATTGGAAACTACACAAAAATCGCTGTGATATTCGGGATTACGCACAATCGCGTGCGCAAGGCCGTTCTCAATGAATACGCCCCGCCAGACAATGTAGACGAGGATTACGACGTCGCCGGCCAGGAGTTCATGGATGAATATCCTCCGATTTCCGATAAACTCGAATCCCGTGCTCAAGATTCTGGCAAGGTTGGTTAGCTTTCTAGCTAGTCTCAACGCATGTTGATTCAAATTGTTCTGCAGCGCCAAAAAAGCCCTGAATTGGATGAAGTCCCCAACAAACGTGCCAAAAGGGATGAATACCGCAGCCAACCTGCGACGACAACCAATCGGAAGATAGTTGTACGTGCATGGATCCGACGCGCCGCGCGTTGCGTTGGTTTTAATGTTTGGCTAGGTTGAAGTGCCCGGGCGAGCTAAGGCCGACGCCGGAGCGGCGGGGATCAGAAGCTTTCTCAAGAACATCGGCGGCTTCGATCTATCCCACTGGCAAGAAACCTTCAAAGAAAAGGGCCTGTGCGACATGGGCGATCTCTCCACCCTCGCAAACTTGGAAGAATCGAAACTTGTGAAGACGCTCACGAGGCTTTTTGCCGACCAGAAGATGGCCCAAGTTCATATCCTTCTATTAGCGGATGCTTTGTTGGACCTGGCGAATGACGTGGCCGAAGTGGAATAAATTTCGGTTAAAATGATGTCGGGAATATATAGAATAGATCAAGGTGGCGACGGTTTGGTAGTTTGAAGGTGATGTAAACAATAACTCTGGAGGTTTGTTTCATGCAAACCGCTGCGTGAAATCAAAATCACCTTCGAGTTAAAGCCACAAGAAAACGAAGAGACGCGACGCCGACGCGACGAGCACGTGCTGGGAATTCTCGTTCACCAATTGAACCAAAGTTGAATTTTGAAAGTCCAACAACAATTTCTGAATTTCTTGAAGAATAATTGCCAAGCTCACATACCACTTCATCGGTGCATGTTACCTCAGATTCAAATACTTTCGCCTGCCAGAATACACAGAGAAGTCAATCGAATCGAGACCTTGCAATATCTCCTTCAAGAGCTTTCGATTTAGAATAGGGTGTTTCAAATATACTATTTCGCGGCCAACTTGAAGTCCGATTTCGACCCCAACTTGGCTCCAACTTAAGCCATCATTTCTCGTCCTTTGGTCTCGGGAAGCGCAGTGGGTAGGTCAAATCGAATGGATGAAGTTGGGACACGAAGTTGGGCTCGAAGTTGGTCAAATCGTGGTCCGGAGCACGATTTGACATCCAACTTCGAGATCGGGACTATTTCATGTTCCAACTTCGCGCGAAGTTGGACGTGAAGTTGGGCCCGAAGTTGGGCTCCAAATAGGATATTTGAAACACCCTAATGTACAACGGCAGCACGGAATCAGGAATAAATTACAACGTCCGTAATTGAAAATGAGGTATTCGATACGGCAAGTACAAGGTGTACGGCTGCGGGTATATATAACCTGATGCTCGGCGGTCGGAAAGCGGACGGAGAAACGTTGGCGATTATTCGACGACCCAAGCGGAGCCAGCAGTGTAAAAATATATGTGTCAGAACATGAAGATATGACGACAGCCAGAAACATGCACACGTCGAGAGTAAAACACTCGAGGAAAGAAACCGAGAGACGGCGAAGGTGTGAAAGTTGCTGGTGTCATGTCATCGCTGTCAGTGTGCGACGTATGCAAATGAAGGTCGGCCATATGAGGTGGGGGAACGAAATTGTACACGCTAATAGTTCAACGAACATGCTCGAATGAAAAATCTCTTCCAGGGAATTCCGTCCCGCGGGTGTTTACATACATGGCCATGGACAAAATTTTACATCATAATACTTCAGGATCAGGAATAGCAAAGCTCAACGTAACCCGCGGCGCACGGCCAATTGTCCGTTCAGAGTCTATGTGCTCGACGTCCCGGACGTGGAGCAGGATCCTGGTAGAAAGGACGCTGTGCATGACTCGGAGAAAGCTGAATGACCTCAAGTGTCGGTTCGAAAGTAAAATGAGCTATGTGACGACGTACGTGTTGAAAAGTTGGGCCATTGCCGTCTATAATACAACCACATTACCGGTGAGCAGAGCACAAAGTATGGATGGAATGAGCTACTTACGGGTGCTTTTAGGAGGGTGACCAAGTTTATGGCAGATATAACTGTTCAAAAATGTTGGCGGATAAAATGTGATAATATCCTTTCACTTACTGGATAGAAATAGGTAGTACATAATGCCGTCGCGGTATAATGTCGCAACTACTGGGTTCCTCGAGTGGCGGTAATTCGTAAGGCCGATCCATACCGTGTAGGCCATGATAACTATAAAAACTGAGCTGGATCGAGGTTGATTAAGGCGGTGGACACACTGGTATCGTTTAACAGGACTATTACGAAAGGGATCGTCGCAAAAACGACATTCCCTTGGGTCAAGAAACAACCAGGAATATCCGGCGATGGGGGCGGCCCATCTGCGATTATCAGCATTAATATTACTCAGGGGGATTGAAATTTACACACAAGTCACGCTCCGCAAGAACAGTTCGGAGAGCACAATCGACGCCGAAACAGCACACTGGGAAATATATTATTCAACCTGACCCAGAACGTCGGGAGACTACTTGCCGCCCAGAGTGTGGTGAAGAATATTAATACGCCCCGCTTTCGACCGCTCAACGCATATGTTCGCAAAACGAGAATTGCTGCAGGAAATGGGATCAGATTCGGATGTGGGACTCGGAGGAGAACAAAAGAAACCTTCGGCCGCGGCAATTCCGAAGATCGTACCCCCTAGAGCGCGTCAGAGTTTGAAAATCAGCAACGAACTACTCACAAGCTGTCCCTGCATAGAGCTGTGAACAATGCTACATGTGCGCATTAAAACCAGACTCAACCATCGAGGTAAAGTCAGACGCCCACCTCGAATGACATATCTGATTTCATTGAATCTGGAAGACGCACTCATCTAAGTAATGGGCGAGATCAGTAAATTGTGCAACTCACAATATAATAATATGGGTACATCGAATACCGGCGAGTACCGCGACAAGCAAAAGAGGATCTTGGAGATAGACCATTTTGATAACCATATGAGGGACATCTAGACAGTCAGATGAGATGAAACCAGACATCTGCATGCATCTTGCATATTACCTCGCGATTCAGAGTCAAACTGTAGTCAAAGACCTGGATATGCCCAGTTATTAGCCGAACTGTAAGGCGGGATACTTGAATTGCTTACCAGGATTGTAATGTTCACGACTCCGGGACCATAAGTATGCATATCTCGAGCGCGACTCAGGCCACATACCATGCATATACTACGGCGGCGATCAGCGCAAGGGCGACACCATAGAGGATCCACGTACTCTGACAGTCTGGAGACGCGACGCGAGCAGCGCGATTTTCTGGCTAGCGTTATCCATGGTCCCGGGGGATCATGGTAAGCATGTCAAGGCCGACAGCGAGCGTTATAACGCGGGCCGCAGAACGGCGCAGACCTCTTTTCTGGAAAGCGATGCATATATGCCGTTTAACAGACAGTGATAGTTCGGGATCATTATGTGTAAGAGGTGTGTGCCTGGAAGGCCCAGCGAGGAGACTGTCAGGAGAGACCAGTGTGGAACTTTCTTCCGATATTAATATCGGCCAATGGATGGGATGAGATAAGGCTGGACCATGTTAGGATTGATTCATTGGGTCCAGGGCACTGTGATGCACGAGGGATATGGCATGAAGTAATTCCAAGACTCAGAGAGCTCAGCCCATCGACAATTGCAATAACCGAGGGAATGTTGAACGTTGAACGTTGGTTGAACTAGTTCCGATGGAGTTGAAATGGCTCGACGAGCGATGGTCATAACGAGCAGAACTTGAAGAGTACGTATACTCTAGAGATGAGTGTCAGCACGAGATTACATTCGAGTGCAGGTAGAGCGGAGGCGGGGCTCCTGATGTACGTCAACGGTCAAAGTCAAATAGCGAATCAAGACTGTCCATATATGGAAATTCTCTCGGACGCCCAGACCCGCAAGCCAGCAAAGGAGACCGCTGAATATTGGATCCTCGTCTTTGATTCTGGAAGTAGCTGGGGATTTCATCATCTGGCACGACCTTACCTGGGACCTTCGGCACGATGGTTCCGACTTCGAAAATCGGACACGGGGCGCCGTGGTCACACCATAAATACCTGGTATTCGCACCCTTCCCTGCTGCTCCTCGCAGCACAAGTAGCAGCACCCTGTTGCCATGCCCGATACCCCACGCACCTTCAAAATTGTTTGCATCCCGGGCGATGGGATCGGGGTGGACATCACAGAAGCTGCGACTCAAGTTTTGACCACGCTCTCAAGTACTTTCGGCACCTTCGCCTTAGAGTTCGAGACCCTCGACTGGAGCTCCAAGAACTACAAGCAGCGTGGCTACTACGCCCCGGAGGGTGGTATCGAAGGCTTGAAGAAATACGATGCAATCTATTTCGGCGCAGTCGGGTGGCCTGACGTCCCAGACCACATATCTCTTTGGCAGGTACATGCCAAGGGTTCCTTGCTATTCTTAATACTCACCGCCTCTTTCCGAAAGATGATTTTGCCGATCCGCACGACCCTCAATCAGTATGCAAACGTGCGCCCGACCCGCATCCTACCCGGCACCGTGTCGCCGCTCTCCGCTTGCGAAGCGGACCCCTCTGCACTCGACTGGGTCATCGTGCGCGAGAACAGTGAGGGCGAATACTCTGGCCATGGCGGAACCACGCCCTCAAGCGCCCACGCCGCGCACACCGTCTCCACGGAGGTCAGCATCTTCACGCGCGTGGGGATCGAGCGCATCATGCGCTTCGCCTTCGAGACCGCGCTGCACCGGCCGCGCAAGAAGTTGACCATGGTGACGAAGAGCAACGCGCAGCGCCACGGCATGGTGCTGTGGGACGCGATCTTCTACGAGGTCGCGCGCGAGTACGAGGGCCGGGTCGAGTACGACAAGATGCTCGTCGACGCAATGACAGTGCGGATGGTCAACCGGCCGCAGAGCCTCGACACGATCGTCGCGACGAATCTGCATGCGGATATCTTGAGCGACCTCGCGGCCGCGCTTTCGGGGAGTATCGGCATCGCACCGAGCAGTAACTTGGATCCCACCAGGACGTTCCCATCTTTATTTGAGCCCATTCACGGGAGTGCACCGGATATTGCGGGGCAGGGTATAGCCAATCCGGTCGGCGCGTTCTGGAGCGCAGCTGAGATGGTTAGATGGTTAGCTGGGGCGGATGGGGCCAGCAATGATGTGGGGTTGGTGGAGGGGACTGGAGTCGGGAACATGGTAGAGGCTGCGGATTGCTTGATGCAGGCGATTGCAAACGTCAGCAAGAGCGGAGTCAAGACGAGGGATTTGGGAGGGAAGAGTAGCACGAAGGAGGTCACGGACGCCGCGTGTGAGGAGATTGGTAAAGTCTACGCAGCCAGGAAGTAATGAGTCAAATGATTCCCCCAATCATCAGCTTATTAAGATTGTTCACTGGCACCATTGTTCTGAACCGCTCCATAACAATCGTTGGCTTGGAACAAGCTTAGAATCAATTTTGCCAGAATGTAAGCCGAGGAACAACTCGCGCGAGAAGCAAATGATCTTTACGAGTGAGCAAGGAAGGAGATTGGGTGGTACATACATACATCCCGAATAATTTAAATATAAGTGGTCCATCTTCGTATCATGCCGTGCGGACTTAGAATCCATTCGGCGCAAAGCCGATGCGCGTACCGTCGATGTCCCATATGCTGTAGTAGTGTTTGAGCAGACTCAGGCCCACGAGATTGAACCCGTCGGACACGTTGATGAGCGTCTGGCACAGCTCCGGCTTGCTTCTGAACGGCCCGCTGCTGAGCTCGGAGCTCGAGATCGTCAGGTTGAACGCGTCCTGGCCCGAGATGCCCGCGAACGCGATATCAATGACGGCCGGCAGCGTCGGGATGAGGTCGCACGCGATGCCAAATGTGCCAGGCTCATCGGGGTTCGCGACGATGTCCGGCGAGATCATGCTGTAGATGGCCTTTTGAATGATACTCGTCAGCGTTGGTCTCGGGCCGACGCGCAAAACGTACCAGTGCGGTCTCCTCGACGAACAGCATGTTCGACGTGCCCTGCGGATAGATGAATCAGCATACTGGTCGCAGCAGTCTCGCAACGACCGACCGAGTCAAAGATGAGCGGGACGGTCTTGGTAAGGTTGGTCGTCGTTTCGCCATTGACGAAGATGCCCAAGGAAGATAGTGTCCAGGCATCACCAACCAGCGGCGAGTACACGATTGGCCCGGTGAATTTGGTCGTGTCCACGCCGCCGAGGGTGAGCTCGCCGCCGCCCTCGTTCTTGGGCGTGAACAACATGCCAAAGATACCAGGGTATCCCCCAGCGTTGAAAAAGTCGCCCGCATCCGGACTGAGTCCCATGATTCCGTCGAATGGATCAGGAAGGAAGGTTGACGTTTGGTTCGTGATCAGGAAGAATCCACCAAAGTCGACGGTGAGGTTTGCGATGGTCAGAGAGTCGGCCACGAAGCTTAGCCACAACTTCCAGTTGTTCCCGATGACTGGGTCGACGCCTACACCGGTGCCGAAGGTGATGGTGGTCGCGAAGTCTTCATCCTCGAAGGTGCTCGAAGCGGACGAGTTGAACTGACGTTGGTTGGCGCACGCAGCACCGCATGCCGTCCCTGCGTGGCGTCCACGACGTGTCAGCCGCGCAAATCACAGACAACTGTTGACGCACCCGGTATCTCGAGCGATGGGCTGCCCGTGTCGAAGACTGGTTTCGGATGAGATGGGCGTTCAGACAAGGCAGTGAAACATGCTACGCACCCACAGTGAAAGTCTGTCCTGGCGTCCCGACTGTCCAAACGCGTTAGAGTTATGTTAACATCCAGACTAGCTAAAGCTTATACCCGAAATTTCCCCGTACCACTGAAGGTCGGTCCCATTGAAGTAATCCAAAAGCGGCTCGCTCGTTCCAGTGGGAAGAGCGGACGCTACAGCGCGGCGTGCTCGGCGCGTTTTGGCGGGAAGACGGGGCGATGCTGCAACGCGTGCTCGGCGCGCGGATGGGTCTCCGGGCACGGAGGTGAGCGCGATTTTCAAGTCTGAATGGGGCGCGGTCGCGAGTGCTGCGGTCGCGGCCGCGAGCGCGAGCACGACAGAAGACGACACGGTGCGAATCATGGTGGATCGGGTTGGTGGTCAGTAAAGTGTGGCCGGTGTGGCGAGCACTTTATACGAAACACAGTCTGATGTTAAGCGGATGAATCCTCGATTGTCATGCTGACGACGGGAACGAACGGCTGTACAAGCAGAGGAGGAGTAGTAAAAGGAGGAGGATTTGCAATAGCGACGATCCGGAGGACATCGGAGTGCACATGCTTCATTTCGTGGATCTGTTTGCCGGCTGCAAGCCATTGTGATTTCCTTGTGGCAAGTGGACTAAGTGGAGATGTGTCGTTGGGGCCCCGCCGTCGGAACACAGATGCGTATTGAAACTCCAAACTCTTATCTTCCAATGAATACTAATAGCGCAGTGTATGATTCATGTGGGGATTTTTTCCGTGTGGTTGTTTGCGTGTCTCGAAAGTTAAGGAAAATGGAATGCAAACGAGCGTGGGAAAAGGCCAACATGCGCATATAAAACAACTTCCTAAGCTAAAAACGGAAATTATGGAATCCCGCATGTACGACGTTACCCTCAAAGCTGTTATAAGCGATGCTTTAGGAAAATCACCGAATCCATTGTTAAAAATATGAGACTGGGTTGAGCGGAATGCTCGCACGTTCGGTTCAAGTAGTGATGGGCTTGGCTTGGCCTGGAAACTATGGCTTGAGCGCCTGGCCTAGATTTAACGGCTCAATCCAGATCCCGAGCCAGCAGTCTGGCCATGGTCGAGCCTGGCCGCCCTGGCTTGAGACATGGCTTCTACCGAGATCCCCGCGGCTTCAATTTCACTGCTTTATGGTGGTTGACTTAGCACGATTTTCATGTACAAAGGAGCCATTCTTCAGCTTCATGGGCCTCGATGGCACGATTAACGTATCTGTCCCGGTTCAAAAAACCTTTGATTGCTATATAATTGGGGGAATTGTTCTGGCTGAATGGGAAGTTCCAGGTCGCATTCCCGCGCCACGTGCGGAATTACACCACCAGAGATTATAGCGGTATATCTAAGGTGATCTCGGTCCTCAGTATCTCTCGCGCGATTTGATCGGGAGGAAAAATCACCCGACGATATAGACACGGAATAAAATCACTGACCTCAATCATAGATTGTCAGATGCTGGGGCCGGCAAGTTTGTTGGTGAAGGCAGTTCAGTCGTACTTACGTCCGTCAACGGAGACTTCGGTCAGTTTGAGTGTCACTTTTGAACCGGGGATAGGCACCGGGATAACCAAAAGATATAGTGATGCCAATATACATCTGCGAACCAAGAGTCATCGATTCTATATAAACTCAACTGTAAGTTTCGTTCCCTCATCATAGTTCTGCTACTAACCGCCATGAACCCTATTCTTTCTCAACTCTTGTCCTTTGCCCCAGTCGCACTCATACCATTCATCCCTAATGGCATCTTGCGCTATATTTCTATCGGGATCGCAGCATTTGCCTTCGCCGCTTATTTTCTGTATCAAAATGCACCCAGGTCCAGAGCTCGCAGATTAGAAGCATCAGTCAAGGAGGTGGATGAACTCTTCAACATGATTGTAGACGAATGCAGCACGGACCCGCACTTTATAGCTGACATAGCTTTGAGATTGGCGACGTGAGTACCTTCACATATCGTTTATGACGCGCTATCTGACCGAGATCCCAATGAGCCAAGTATCATATGTCAATTATCCGCACCAGGATGTTGAACACGAAACATGTAACTTGGAAAAAATATCCGTTCCATCTCCAAAGTCTCGTACGAATCACCAGAGAGTGTCGCCAGGAGCTGGGAGACTTGCGGTCGTCGATTTCGGTGAGATAGACGTTTTATTGCATTCTCGGAGTTGACTCAAAATATTGTTCTCTAGCTTGCTCTCGAAGCCAGGCGCCAGGAGAAATATATGCAGGAGATTAGCCATAGAATAACTAGTCTCCGTAGAACAGTCCCAGCCGCAGAGATACTAGATTCCATTTAAACCGAAGAATTGACTAGAAATACTATTGGAATACTATTCGCTGAGCAGTAGTAAGTACTGTTCAAAATATTCAGCCAGCTGCTGCAGTCGGGTTCAAGTGTAGGAAGCTGTTTACTGGATGTATCAGAGCCATCAGATTCGGAGTGCCAGCCATGAGCAAGGGAGTCGGCAGAGGTCACCTGAAGACTGACAGCGAGCATTTGGTAGTCTCTCTTGACAGACGCTTTATCGATTCTAGCTCGTTCCTCGCTCGATAAAAGCATTTGGGTGCAATCTCGTAGTCTGTAATTGATGGCACGTCGCTTACATACCAGACCATGGTTCCCGTGATCAGCACGTGACGTTCTCACGCCTCAAATATTGCATCTCTTGAGCCTCTTGTGATTAAAGGCCAAGAAATGTATCTATAAAATCTTATATTTGTTGGATAAATTGATCTGGATAGCCAAAATGAGATCAAGAGGGCTCCAAGCACCCAGAACCCTCAAAGGTCACTTTTCCACCGATATTTGTACTATGATATAATGGGTGCACCAATCTGGCCTGTTTAAAGCTCCATTAACATCCATTAACATATATAGATGCACAAAGATTTGGTCGGTTGTTAAATGTGAGGTATTACGAGCGGGGTGAATATTTCGAGCCGTGGGAAGATCACGTGCAGCCGTGGTCCGATAAGCGATATGCCATCACAATCAGACTCCATATAATAGATTAGGGTGTTACACAGTAGAGATTTAAACACAGATTTCGAGCTGATTTCGATTCAGTTTTAAAACACCTCTTTCCGTGACCTGATGTGACTGAGTGGACACGAGATTTGATCAAATCTAGCAATCAGCTTGGCGTTGTCTGCAAGTTGGCCGCCGCAGCCCGCCGGTCTTGTGCCCCCAATCCCGCCTTTCATAATCCTCCAGTAGCAGTGCAGTTTTCAACAAACTAGTCACACAGAATATTAACGTGCCAATGTAGTTTGTATCTGGAAAGAAGTGCGCCACACGAGAGTGCTGCATTGTGTCTATACGCGAGCTCATCGTGGCGGCCGATGGGCGGGAGGTAATGAACGCGCCCCATCAGATGATGAGCGATGCAGAACGGAATCGAAATCAACTTTGATTGCTGCTGATTTCACGGATTTCGGGAACATCCGTGTCACAGCATCATCACAAGGCTGCGAAATCAGAAACGAAATCCGGATCGAAATCAGCTCGAAATCGCCTACTGTGTAACACCCTATTTATCGACTATCATAAATGTTGTGGAGTCTGACTACGGGAGACTAGCAATCTCGGTGCGTAGACGTGGTCGAAAGCAAGCCTCGGCACGCCGGACCGAGACTTGGAGCCGGAAACATCCGACACATGCACGGCTTGTCTTGAACCAAAGATGTGGCAGTGCAGCCGTTCAGTCTCAACGCCCTTCGTCCTTACCATTCCATATTCGAAAAATGTCACCAGGTTCTGCAGTTCTGGATTTCAACCCTTGGAGCGCACCGGCGCCAACTTTATCGTCCAGCGCCAAGTTAATTTAAAGTGCACACGAGGCCATGCAAAGTTACGAGGACACCTGCTTTCCTGTTATTTATACAACGGCCCCACGTTCATTTCGTGCAGATCTCGGGATTGCATCGATAAGCTGGCCAAGTCACTAATTCTCCTCGCAAATCCTCCGTACAACGTTCAATGGCGCTTCCCCTGTTTTGGCCTGGTCGTTATCTTTTCTACCCGATTGGCAATACTTCGGCAGTCTCTTTAACCAGGGACCTTGCTCCAGAGACGGATGGCACAATCCTTATGCTTGGATGTGGCGATCCGAGAAACATTTTGTACACAATATTCTGCGAGTCCGAACATTGTGCGTGCGCTCTTCTCCCGTCTCACTGTATGTACTTACTGGTGCGGACACAGTGGATCGTGCTCTCGATTTCACTTGCTGTGATATGGATCCAGCTATACTCGGTAGGCTCCATCTTGAAGACTTGACTCTCCGCTTAACCGACCATCCAGCTCGCAATGTTATCCTGCTCACACTGGTCGCCGATAACCAAACATCTCCAGCCATCATATGGAATATTTTCTTCCACATGCGGCTCAACCAGGCGTCGCTGGCGGTGCTTGTTTCCCAATGCAGAAAACTCATCGACATCTCTGCAACTCTCGAACAGTGGTGTTCCTCGGTATATTCGCACTTCATCAGAATGTGCACCGAGTATACGTTAGCGGAGTTGCGTCGTCACTGGTCTCTATATGTGACGATGCAGGACTTGCCGCCGCAACGAACAAGCGCTATCGAGGTCGAATTCGCTAAACGTTCTAAATATGCGACACAGCAGATGCTTACTTCCTCGAGGTGGTCTGTCCGTTCCGCTGGACCGCTCATGACACGAGCAGCCAGTGCTTGCGGCGAACACTTCCAAGCATACTGGAACACCGGCGGAAGCTGCACCAGCCCAGACGAACTTCGTGGCAGTAGACTAATAAATCCAACATTTGCGTACTCTCTTGGCGGGGAGGGCTGCTCGGTTCATCATGAAACAGATCCTATGACACCCTTCCATCTAGCATCCGTGCTAGCCAATACGAAGAAAAAACCGACCGTTGCTGATGTTGTGGCCGCCGCCAAGACGGAATTCGTGAGCTGGTGCTCATCTTTTTATGCATCGGTCGTCGGTTCTCCCAACCAAAGAATTCCAATCATTCGATTCTTTGTTGGCGAAGCCACTGCCGTCTGTCAATCCCTGCGCACATACGCCACCACAGGAGCCCTTGCTGCCGGTATTCCCGTCGCCAAATGGAATACTCATTTCATCAAGCTGGACGAACACGAATATCAGGGTGCTGGTGCGCCTACAATCTTCAACATCATTGATACGTCCAATCTCGACGACCATATCGGGTGTCTAAACGTTATCATCGCTGCAGTCCCCTTGTTACCGATTTCTCCCCGATACTTCGTGCTCTATACAGAGTCCTTATTGTTCCATGACCAGGATGCGACAAAGGAATTTGCAGGATCCCTTCAAACGGACCTCTCGACCATTGCCCATCTTGTGGGTATATGCCCAGTTGACTACCTCTCGGGATTTTCCTCCCGGTCAAATGCGTATGACCTGAGCGTTCACAAGGCTCTGGGGATGGAAGCAGGCCAATTCCATCGAGTAACGACCTGGAAATCTCCATCATCTGCGAATGACTTGAGCCTAGCACACGCTGGCGAAAAGTGTATGCTTCCGATCTTTAACTCCCACCAGTTAGGAACACGTCTTTATGACATGTACCGCCAACTCTTCGCAAAGGAGGAGAGCTCCTACTTCATACAACTAGATCCCACCAGCCAGACTCGGGCGATTGCGACCTCTAATCTCGTCAATGAGATTCGAGAAACTTTTGTCCTGTTTTTGAAATTGGTCAGGGATAGGCTCGAAATACCAGAGCGGCGATGGTCAGAAGCGATGGAAAGGTTTTTTTCCCTCTTTCCACAAGAAGAAACGTGGGATCAACTTAATCGGCATGACCTTTACGCGCGCTCCCATCTTCACGGAGTCCACACTGTTTCTTTCTTCCATTTTGACGTGCCCAAAGTTGGTCCAATGGCAGATTGGGATAGGGTGCCTTCCCTCGTCCGCATTATTCTCACCGTCCCTCGGAAAAACCTCGCATTGCTAAAGGAAATCTCAGAGCCAGTCGGAACCCCCCTTCTACAGTGCGAATTCAGTGGGACTTCAAGGGGGACACTTGACGTTTTTACATCGGTGCATGCTGCTTTCGGAACCATAATTCCAACGGGTACTGCGGCTCGTCCTAGTGTAATATTCAGTGAAGACCCCGAAGGACGCATGGGGACCTCGCCGCTAATCGTGTCGTTCGCTGTGGCTACACGGCTTTTGACCGTGGATGCTGTCAACAAGATATTGGTGCGCTTGGCATTGCGGGGTACAACAGGCATCGTCCACTACGCCCAGCGCACCAACAGGTCTCGATCCGATTTTCGTCTCTTCAGCGCGAATCTAATGGACCAAACTCACGTTACTGTGCTACCGGAACAGCCCATTCCGTTCACCAAGCCCGAGCATCCTCGTCCATGTGCCGCTGCTACTATCCCTCAGATCGGGAACGCCGGTCCTTTGATGGTGGAAATGGACAAAGAGTGTGAGGTGGTGGAACGGCTCATTTGTCGGGTTTCTGTTGAAAGCGAGGGAGCAAAACATCTCTTCAGTTCCGGATCGAACCCAGAAATATCTCAGAAGTCGACTTGTGTGATGCAGCTATCCATTGGAAATCACAAACAGGACATCGCCTTTCCCTTCCCTGTTATTATAACCGATATCAAACTCCGTCTCGCTAGGAAGTCTATATATTGAGGTGGGCGAGTTACTATTTCGTACATAGAGTTCTTGTTGAATAGTCTTAGGTTATCGCCCCAATATCTGGTCCGTTTCGCGCAGGTGGGATGAAGATGAATCCTTTTCCCATTATAGGGGAAAATCTCGCCTTTGTGCCTTGGAATTTGCATCGGCTAAACTTGGCTCGTTTACCCACCATCGATAAAAAAGCTCCCGACGTGCAAGGATGGCTGAAGCCTCATCTAAAAGGCATGTTCTCGGTCCGCGAACACCAGTTGGCAAAAAGCCATGAAAATGATGCTCTCGCACTCATCAAGAATACGACCCGTACTATTTTTCACCATGTGTCGGGGATTTCTGGCGCACCGTTGCGGAGGGTGTTTCGTTTGCAAGATGAAACTTCTTCGGGGTGGGATACCATTATCTTCGTCAGCGACATCAAATTCGATCTGGCTTCTCACACGTTGGTCTGCGATGGATATGTTCTGTCCCTCGCTCCAGCCAATGGCGAGGCCTTCCGGAATTTGCAAGAGGACGACTTAGAGATGCTGGATGTCCCGATATACGGAGACGAGATCAGAGCCTGGAAACAGCTGCTGCCCGCTTTTGCTGAGCGCTGTCGATCTTGGAAGCACAAGAGCGACTGCGAGTACGCGGTTCACAGGACGATTCCGCTCAGCGTTGAGATGCATTCGGACCCTCTTTGCAGCTGCGGCCGCGGAGAAAATGTCGGGGGTATGACAGAGGTCGAGGCGTGGAGCAAGTTTGCCTCGCTGGTTACCAGGATCGCATTGTCGCCGCTGTTCGCGGTTTCGTATCTGGAGCCAGTGGCGAGCAGGCGTGTGTCGAGGGAAGGGAAAGCCGAAGATGAACGTGTGCCAGAGATGCCTCAAAGCGCCATATTGCTCCAAGGAGTGTCAACGAAAGGACTGGGGAACTCACAAACCGAAATGCAACCCCGTCTGATTTCATGTACTAGTAATGATCATGATGAATGTTTTTGTTTCAAGGTAGACTGGAACGCGCGGCGCGAATGAGGAAACGGACTGAAAACCCGCTGAAATAAAATATCGTCGATTCATGGGAAGGGTTATGCAAGTAAGTAGAGCCTCGCATAGCGATACTTCACCTGAGTCATCGTGTCGAGGCAAATCGCGAGTTTCAGACGTCAAACCTCGCATTCAGGTAGTAGAATTCGGTTGCAAAACAGGATGGTTCCAGAAAATTGACCGCGTACACACATCACGTGGCCGCGACAACCTCTTCCATCGAATCCATCCTCGATTCTTCGTTCATTGCTTGCCAGTGCTATCCCGTCGACATAGATGGATTTTTCAAGAATTGCTCAGTACATCCTCGACATTCTGCTCGATCTCGCCATCTGGGTGACAGATATAATCTGGGATGTTATCTGGGCTTTCATACGCACGGTTTTGGAGGGAGACGACGCCTTTGACGACCCCGATGTGCCCGATGCTGTGAAGGACCTTATCACCTGGATCTCGGAGAGCATATATGACGCTATATACCCCCCAGTAGAAGAAGCCGCAACTGTCGTTGAAGGTGTCGTCGAGGATGTAGCGCCGGTCGCTGTCGATGTAGCGTCAAGTCTAGCGGAAGACTCCCCATGGCAAGGCTTTCTGGACTTCTTCGGCGTAACTGAGGTCCTCCCCCCTCATCGAATGCTTGCGGCGCACCAAACCTCTACTCCCAGGTCGGAGAGTTCCGAGTCGCAGCAGTTCTACACCTGTATGTGGGCCTATCCTATATTCGTTGGGACTCCTACTTACCGTTTTGGGCTTCGATTTTTCTAGACCTGTACACCGCGGGCGTTGTCAGCGTGCTCATCGCGCTGACTGTGTATGCACACATCCTTCTGGAACGCGCTAGCCAACCTAGAGCTCGAGAACACGCCGCGCCTGTCGTAGTACAGCCTATCCCTGCTATCGAGCTTGATCGAGACGTCCCTCGGCCAGACGTCCCGGTCGAAGCACAAGACAACGAAGACGGCCCGATCGACGCACAAGACGCCAAGGACGAAATGCTACCGCCCCACGAAGCTCCGCAACCCCCTCCTCCCGCGCCGCCGCCCGTGCCCGTCACAGAACCGCTGTCCCACAACCCCACCCCTGCAAGCCCCCGCTCTGGCTCCGGCTCTGGTTTTGACGCCCAACTCCCCCCTGTCCCTGTCCCTGTCCCCGCCTTCCTTCCTGCGCCCGAGAACTTGTCTGCACTATCGGAGAACTTGCTGCCCCCACCAGTACTCAACGCCCAACTCGGTGGCCCATCGCTCCCCCCCACCCCGCTCTTCGCGTCCCCAGAAATCACAAGCACCTCGACGCCCAAGCCGCGCCCCCTCCCCCTCCCACGCGCGGTGCAGGTCGCGCGGCGTCTCCTCCAGCTAGGCGTCGCGCACGTCGCGTCGGACGCAGAGCTGCGCGTGCTGCAGAAGTGGGCGCGCGTCATCGTGCCCCCGAGTCCGAACGCGCCCGCTGCGGCTGCAGAACCGGATGCGGTGGTCGACGGCGTGGTGAGTAGGCTCGTGTTGCCTCATATTCGTTCGCTGACGGGTGTTCCTCCCAGGTGCTCGGTAAGGTCCCTGGTGGGCCAGAGGCGGAGGTGGAGGTGAATGAAGCCGAAGATGTTTACGTGGGGCGCTCGGACATGCAGGAGAAGGAGAAGACCAAAATGTGGAGGGGACGGAGGTGGGGAGCTTGAGTGAATGCTTTATTCCATGATTACAATATTTATCCATCGCAATGTACACTACCCATCCTATTACCGCGCATCACAATATACACCACCACATCCTATTCTACTATTCCGCTTCATACATGAGATCCTATACATAGATAGCTTCAAAAATCGTTCACTGAGGAGCACCACCTCCCGCGCGCGCGAGTGCCGCCAGTATCAAATGCCGCCTCGGGCAGAAAATGCCCTTCCACGGATCGCCTTTCTCTAGAGGCTCGTCGGCGTCTGGGTCGGAGTCAGCGATGGCGTCCGCGACGGTCTTGACGGTCCAGGCGAGCGTGGGCGTAATGCTGATTTCGGCGCGGCACTGCGGGCAGAACTTCTTGCGGAGGAGGAGGCCGGCGGGCGTGGGTGGCGCGAGGCCGAGGAATTGTTGGAGGTAGTGGAGGTCGAATTTGGTCTTGCGGGGAGGGAGTTGGGTGTCGAGGGGCGAGGGTGGCGCGAGGCGGAAGGATTCCTGTAGGCAGCGGTGGTCGAAGGTATGGCCGCAGGGCGCGAGGCTGCGGGTCGCGATGAGTGAGTGGGTATGGAGTGGACAGGAGGGGGAGACGTACGTATAGGGTTGTGTGAATGGGCCGCTGCAGATGCCGCACTTGAAAGAGGCGCGGAGATCATTTATCTGGGATCCAGAGTGAGCGGGACGGTCAGATCAGGTGAAGGGCAGGACGGACCGGTGGACATTGTTGCTCGCAGATTTTCTGTGCGTTGATCATTGCTTCTTTTGCCTGTAACAGCTGAGACGCGTGTATTACTCAAAGCGAGGTGTGGACTGACGAAAAGGTATTTGAGGGCCTCAGCCTCGCGGGCTTCCAGGGACTGGCGGTCTTGATGGACAAGAGCACAACACAAGAGGGCCGGGACAAGAATTGACAAGAAAAGAAAGACTGGGGAGATACCGCCAAGGCGTATGGCGTGAAAGACGTGTGATGTGTGGCTTATCCAGCGGCTCGAGAACTTGGGACCTTCGTAGACGATAATGGAAGACCATGCAGTAAACCCCAAGAACGCGGCAGAGAGGACAAAGGCGGCGAGAACAGCGTCGAGAGCCATGGCCAGCAGAATGGCGCCGAACGTGGATAGTGCAGCGAGGATGTTCGTACATTTTGGGTGGGTTACCAGGGCTAGGGCGACGGTGCACCATACAAGCGCGTTCAACATGGCGGGAGACAAACACCAGCGAGTCCTCGCTTTGACCAGCGCCGGGCCGGGATCAACCTGGCACGTGCAACTGGCCAATTCAGCCACTGACTTAGTCAGCATCCCTTCTTTCGCCAGCCGCCGTCCTCTCTTTTTACGCTGCGTCCAGGTCCGCATATTCACGTCCTCAATTTTGGCTGCCCTCTGACTTCCCTTCCAGCATGAAGATCAACATCGCCAGTACGTTCCGAGGTGCACCCAGGTGCCACGACACACGATCCTAATTTCCTCCACAGACCCCGCAACCGGGCAACAAAAACTCATCGACATCGACGACGAGAGGCGCTAGTACGCTGCTTTTCACCGCGCTCTCGTGCACCCCCGTCCTAACGAACGTGCACAGCCGAATCTTCTACGACAAAAAAATCGCGCAGGAGGTCCCCGCAGACTCTCTCGGCCCCGAATGGGCTGGCTACCTCCTCCGCATCACCGGCGGCAACGACAAGCAGGGGTTCCCGATGAAGCAGGGTGTCCTCCTGCCGTACCGTGTCAAGCTCCTGCTCTCCGACGGCCACTCGTGCTACCGCCCCCGTCGCACGGGTGAGCGCAAGCGCAAGTCCGTCCGCGGGTGCATCGTCGGCCCTGACATCGCGGTGCTGAGCGTCGTGCTGGTCAAGCAGGGAGAGGGCGAGATCGCGGGCCTCACGGACAACGTGCTCCCCAAGCGTCTCGGCCCCAAGCGCGCGACCAAGATCAAGCGCTTCTTCAACTTGAGCAAGGATGACGACGTCAGGAAGTACGTCGTCCGGCGGGAGGTCACCCCGAAGAAGGAGGGCGCGAAGCCGTATACCAAGGCGTGCGTGCTGTTTTCACTTCACGCTCCATTGCATGCTGATATTTTTTATTCCTCAGCCCCAAGATCCAGCGCCTGGTCACCCCCATGCGTCTCCAGCGCCGCCGTCACCTCAGGTCGCTCATCCGCCGGAGAACCGAGCACCAGAAGGAGCAGAAAGCAGAGTTCGGGTGCGTCATCCACTTTGCATCTCCCGCCACAGCATCCACTAACGCACGCGTCCTTACAGCGTCCTCATCGCGAAGCGCGTCGCAGAAAAAAAGGCCAAGGTCGCGGCTCTCAAGGCCGCACACCACAAGTAAGTGCACTATTCCCCTTCATTTTTATCGACGCGCGATTAATCTAATTGGCGCGACAGGCCAACCACTGCTTGATCGTCCGATGGTGTGCCCGCCGCCGCAGACTTGCTGTAGATACGCGTTTTTTGTGGTCGGATTATGCTACTGCTATGTCAAGTCTAAGCCCTTATGATGCATGTTTTCTTTTCCTGAGAACTTGTGCACGGTGAAGGTCGAAGCAACACGGAGAGTTTCGAGTAGCGTAGTATTTTGATACACGCGAATTGCTATGTCGCATTTGTGAGAAACGCCGACCCACCGTGTACTGCAAATCCAACGACACTCGGTGTACAACCCTTGGAGCTGTCTGCTGCAGCTCTTCAATGCTCCGCTCGCTAGGAGTTCGCTGAGACCAGAAGTCGATAATCACCAGGATAAATCCACTGCCAGCATTTGGTCGGAGGCCGAAGACCTTTTACATAGGGCTCGAAGCCGCTAGCGTGTGTGTGCAAAGGTAAATAAAACTTGGTAATTAATATACGGGAGTCCGAATCGTGGAGAATACATAGTTGGAAACTGGAGCTAGTCCAAGATGCGCTGACACAAGAATTGCATGTAATGGCGACAGAAATGTTAAACATTTATGTTTCCGTGATTTTAGTCCGAGCCAGGGACGAGAATGCATATGTAGCTGGGACAACTCCCATGATGCGC
Source organism: Mycena epipterygia (assembly GCA_029281465.1). Lineage (NCBI taxonomy): Eukaryota > Fungi > Basidiomycota > Agaricomycetes > Agaricales > Mycenaceae > Mycena > Mycena epipterygia. The sequence goes on along the minus strand of JARJCQ010000025.1, from coordinate 649,397 downwards.
TGACACAAATGGATCAAGAATTATAGTTGGAGCGGTCTGTGGTGGGTAAACAGAGTCGGACATCTATGTGCTGTAATTATAAGAGACATAATATGCAGATAAACGCGTACTCACCTAGTGCCTTACTGCAGAAAGATGCAAGCCCACGGGTCTCCCTCATCGCGACCCACACCCTGCCTCCCCGGAGGGCTCAAAACGGACGTAACGTCTCTCAGAGCGAACGACTCCGTAGGCCGCGTCGGCACCAGCGCACGACACAGAGGGCATTTTTTGGCGCGGAAAACCACGTTCGGACGAAAGCCTCCGTCGTCGCGGCGGGATCCGCAAAACCAGTCTTGGAGGCATTCGAGGCAGCCGCTGTGCCCGCACGGCGAAAGTCTGGTGTGCGGGGCCGGGTTAGATTTTCGAGCACAAGACGTCGCTGGAGGACAGCGTACGTACGTATAGGGTTGGCAGAGGAGGTCCTGGCACATACAGCATTGGAGGGAGGCTTCGATTGCCTGGAGCTGGGGATAGGTCTGTCCATTGCTAGTTAGTATTTTCGCAATTTGACTATACGATGTACGATTGGCGAACCTCATGCAGGGCTTTTGGAGCTGAATGACGGGGTGTACTGGGTGGCTTGGTGCGCGCCTGCACCTCGAGGATAACCAGGCGGAATATAGCCGCAGCGAGAGCGGCCACTGGGAGAAACTCGAGCCCGGAAGCGGGATGTATTTGCGAACAAAACCCAGACCATAATCCTGACAATGTGGCCAACGCGAAACGAGATATGTGGCCCATTGCCATGTGGACGTATCCGGATATGAAGAGCGCCGGTCTGGACTGACTCCATGTCGAGCGATTCAGAGCGACATATCGAAGGCCATAGATAGCGATAATTGGCCACCCGTGGGCTTTTCCAAGAGCCCAAAGAAATCGAGTTAGGCAAATTGCCGCGGAAACCAGACTCTCCGACACACGACGACAAGACTGCCAACACAATTCGCCTGCGACAGCGAAAGTCGCCCGACATTCAGTGATGATGTGGTGCACATTGCGGAGTGTATCGACAGGTCTGGTTGTCGTCAAACATAGAAGCAAAAAACTCCCAAGGAGTATCAGAAGCATCACCGTGTCCATTGGGTTGAGGTGCGGCAGGGATGTAGGGGTGGGTTGATCGTCAAATGGAATTCTTCCAAGCCAGTCGTATTTAAGAGTCGAGAGAAGATAATGGTCCCTGATCTTCTTTAAAGGCCTTTGAGGTCAGATAATGAACTTCAGATCGCCATATGGGAGTCATTGAAATGAGAGGGCAACACCACTGGCGGTTTGTGCAGCTTGCCGTAGGGTCCTTTATTTCGCATCACGTCACAGCTTCAAGTTTAGGTACAAAGACCAATGCGAATGCATGTGCTTGGGAAATGAGATTTGAACGTTTGAACGCCAAAGGCCCAAAGACGTTGCCAAGGTGAGACTAGAACGAGAAAGGCAAAGAAGTTTAAAGAACAGATCAACAAATGCGAAACACGCCGCGATTCGGCAGCCGGCAGCTGCCGGCCCGACCTGACACAAGTTCGACAGTTCGACGTAAGCTGGACGCGTTGCGGCGTTCCCCGTGCTTAAAGTGAAGGACTTGTTCAGCCTTCAATTATTTCCCGTACCACTTTCACGGGCACATATCAACCAACGGTTTTGTTCACCTTATGGCCTGATGGAGCTACTTCAACTATGACGACGATCTAAAGATGGATCGTGTTGGTAAAGTCAAGTTGTTGCCTCCAATTTCCCGTTCCCCACCACTACACCACCACTACTCTTCTTCACACACACAATGGGTTGGTTCTTAAGGAAGCTACCTCCTACAACACGGCCGCACCCACCACCCACAAGAGCAAACTCACCCATGAGCTAATTGCGGCTGCCGCATCCTACGAGGTAAGGATTTCAGCGCACGATTGGAAGGATCGCACGCTAATTTGTCGCAGGCTGCCCGCGCTTATGAGAAGCATGTCGAGAAGAAGTACGTTTGATATGCAGGGTCCAAAGACCTCCATCCTGATCAGATCCCTTCAGCGGCAAGCCTGCGTCCCACGACGAGGCTAAGGCGCTCCTCGCCGCCTTGACTGGTGGATTTGTCGACAAGATGATAGAGACCAAGGTATATTTTATTGTCCACAGTCGGTGCACTGCGCTGACCGCGGCACTCACCTAGGGTCTGGACGAGATTGACGCCGCCAAAGCGAAACATGACGGTTCGTCGTTTCTTTTCGAGCTGTTGCTACACTTGCTGACTTTTTTGATCACGCAGCACACTCGAAAGCCGCTTCGAAACTCGCCAACTCTGGCGACTACTAGATAGAATGGACTTTAAAAAGAACAAATATCATTGTATTATTGTTGTGAAACAAACAACTTGTTAAACATACCTGTGCCCGAACCGAAACTTGAAAGGCTGTTCTGTAATTTCCCTCTTGTTTTTCTATGTCTGGGCAGGGGCGAATTTTGTCGAACAGAACGCGCAGAAGAAGGAACCGTTGATTTGCGAGAGTGTACATACAATATTGAACGTTCGAAGCCCAAACCGTAGCGCATTTATTTTACTCGACCTTCACAGGCTGGGTGGTATCGAGTTCATTGAAGCGGCGCAGATCCATCGGCTTGTCGAGGAGCGGGAGAACATACGGGTCGAATGTCTTCCAATAGGGGTTCTCGAGGTGGTACTTTTGGCTCTACATCCAGAAACAAGGGAGTCAGAGAGTTAAAGACGCTTGGAACGAAGCAGTAGGACGAAGATAATATCTTGGTGACCATTGTCATGTTTCCTTCGCGCCTCGGGAGAATGAAGGAAAACTCACACTCTCCTGCTCATACCGCTCAACGATACACCATGCACGAGGATCCTTGTGGTCCTGCATGACGAACCAGGCGATGGTTTCCTGGTCTTTGGAGTAGACTTGTGAGGCCTCAATGAGTTTGGCTCTCATCTTCTCCTCGACGTCCTTCCCCTTTTTGGCGTACAAGTGCACGACGATAGTGCATTCGCAACTCAACTTCAGTCACGCGCGCGTACGGTGATGATCGGCTAACACAATTACGCGCAAACAAGTTGCGACTTTCCGTCCCACGACTTTGACACGCACGTGAGCGGCATTTCGGCGGGTTCGATGGATTTTGAAGCTCCGACGTTCTGGTGTAATCACCTCTTTCCTCTCCAACCACCACTACAAAAGCTGTGCCACCCAGCCGAAAACGCCCCCGAAACTCAAAACCACCGTATTTGATGCATCCCATCCTCCTATACTATTTGCATTATGCCCCCCGACTGGATCAAAGCGCATTTGCGGACATATTCACCCCCACGTTCACAGGTTCACTGATCCTCGGCGAGTGGTAAGGGCCTTGCCCGGTGAGCTTGATTTCCCACTACTTCCCACTTCCATCCCCTACACTATCATCAGCTCTTTCAACCGTCCGACCTCCAGAGGTCCATTTGCCACCGGGTCCGGTGGCATCACTGCTTCGCGTTCTGCGGCACTACTACCTCATCGTCGTATTAGTCGGCTGGCCGTGCGGTGAGATTCACCCCTCCATCTTATATCTCTTTCTTTTTGACGCGTCAAATCACTTCAAACCGGCCAAAACCTTCTGCGCGACATTTTACATCTACTGCGCAATATTGAGTCCCTGTGTATTTATTTCTTAGCTCCCTTACTAATTCAAACTATCAACACCACTTTGTCTGCCCAAGTGGCCACTGAATAAATTCATGTACTCTCATAATTCCTTGCCCTTGATGCCACTCCAGACTTGTTCTTGTACGCTCAAGCGGCGGAGTGTCAAAATCCTTGCAGAGTGCCGAACGGCCGATCACGTGAAGTCAAAGTCGTGGGCGGAAAATACGCAACTCGCCCTGCCAATTCTTGAAGCTTGAAGACTCGTCCAGCCCAGTCAATTTGGTGCTATATTAATCCTCTAGTTCGTCGCCCGCTTCGTCGGCCACGAATTTAATCGTCCCGGGACCCAACCACTCCGAAGTCCAACTTCAACTTCTCCGACCAACATTTACTCGACTTGCATGCTGGAACTTGCTGGCATCGATTCAGAGTTCATTGAAAAACTGAAGCTTCAGATCCTCGGGCGTGTTGAGCAACGGACCGACATCCGGGACGAATGTCTTGAAATACGGGTTCTCGAAGTGAATCTGCAGGCTCTAGATGGAGAAACAACGAATCAGAACAGGCGACCCTCGAGGAAATTTAGAAGGAAACGTCAAAAGCTACAGATGCAGCGCGTTACAACAGGAAAACTCACGCTCTCCTGCTCATACCGCTCAACGATGCACCACGCACGCGGGTCCTTGCTATCCTGCATGACGAACCAATCGATGGTCTCCGCGTCCTTGGTGTAGACCTGAGACGCCTCGGAGAGCTTGGCTCTCATCTTCTCCTCTACCTCCTTCCCCTCTTTGGCGTACAAATGGGCGACGATAGTGTGGACCATTGCGAATCGGATATTTGGTTGGTTAAGGTTGGCGGGGGAAGGGGCGATAATACTCATAACACGGGCTTCATGGGGCGTTTATAAGCAAAACACCCAAGCCTGAATTGATCGGGCATGGACGGCACTTGGGAGGATATTCGTGATATTTCTTGACTTCTATGCCGATTGTTCATCGGCCTGGTGTGTAAGACGCTTAGCAATGTTATTCTTCCTCGGCAACGGCTGGCCGGGTGGAGGCTTTGCCCAGTTCTTATCCAGTGGTACTTAGTGGTAGCTAATTATACCTTCCATCTGCTCACTGGTAAATAACCAGCGCGACTTTGTAGAATACTGAACAGCCCCTGTCTCCGGTCCGGTGATTCTGAGCCGGTCATGTGAGATCAAATTCCGAATCGAGATTTTTCTTTTCTGAGTCTCGCAACTTCGCTAAAGTTCGCTTTGACTTTCAACCTCAAGGCAATCGGTCACACGCAAACATGGCCACTGGTATGCCCACTGCCGGCCCTTCTCGTCATAACCCACCCAAAAAATCGAAAAAGGGACCGCCGCCCACAAGGCCCGCAAAAGCAAAGAAATTGTCTGAAAAACAGCGGATAGAGGCCCTCGAGGGCGAAGCCCAGGCATATGTACACACTTCCGCGTCTCTACATGCGTCAGTGGTGCTCAAACCCTTCGTCCGCAGGTGGCCCCGGAAGGATTAAAGACGTTCGCGGAACTGCCGATCTCAGACGCGACCAAGCGCGGTATGTAGTTTTCATGGCGGGCGGGGCCTCACTAGACTAAAGGCGTGCGTGAACAGGCCTCAAGAAGGCGTTTTTTGTGAATATGACGGAGATACAGACGCAGAGTCTTCCGGTGTCGCTGAAGGGCAAGGATGTGCTCGGTGCTGCGCGGACCGGGAGCGGGAAGACGCTGTCCTTCCTTGTCCCTGTGCTGGAGATCCTGTACCGCCAAAAGTGGGGCGCGGCCGACGGACTTGGGGCGCTGGTAATTTCGCCGACACGGGAGTTGGTGCGTGCCTTCGTTGGAACTATGCTCTCCGTCGGTTAACGAATATGGCACGTTATAGGCAATCCAAATATTCGAGGTCCTGCGGTCAATTGGCGGATACCACAGCTTTTCGGCCGGGTTGGTTATTGGCGGAAAGAATTTGAAAGACGAACGGGACCGTCTGTCGAAGATGAACATTCTGGTCGCGACACCAGGAAGATTATTGCAGCACATGGACCAGACTGTAGGCTTCGAAGCAGACAATCTACAAGTATTAGGTGTGTCCCCTATGGGTTTTTTGAATTTTACAACGATATCTCATAACTTTTATTTAGTTCTCGACGAAGCCGACCGGATCCTCGACATGGGTTTCTCGCGCACGCTTTCCGCCCTTCTTTCCCACCTTCCCAAATCTCGCCAAACCCTCCTCTTCTCAGCGACGCAAACAGACTCCGTCAGCGATCTTGCCCGCCTCAGTCTTAAAGACCCTGTGCACATCGGTATCCAGGAAGCCGGGGGCACCGCTTCGACTACAGCGATCCCGCCGAGCCTCGAGCAACACTACATATCCTGCACGCTGGACCAAAAGCTCTCCATCCTCTGGGGCTTCATCAAGACGCACCTGCAGTCCAAGATCCTCGTCTTCCTCTCGAGCTGCAAGCAGGTGCGCTTCGTGTTCGAGACGTTCTGCAAGATGCACCCGGGCGTGCCGCTGCTGAACATCCACGGGAAGCTCAAGCAGACCGCGCGGCTGGGGATGTACACCAAGTTCACGGCGGCGTCGCATGCGGTGCTGTTCGCGACGGATGTGGCCGCGCGCGGCCTCGACTTCCCTGCGGTGGACTGGGTCGTGCAGGTCGACGCGCCCGAGGACGCGGATACGTACATCCACCGGGTGGGGCGCACGGCGCGGTACCAGAGCAAGGGCAAGGCGCTGCTGTTCCTGATGCCGAGCGAGGAGGAGGGGATGAAGGCGGCGCTGGCGAAGAAGGGGATCGAGCCGCAGAAAATCAAGGCGAAGATGAGCAAGGTGCAGAACATCGAGAACCAGCTGCAGAATCTAGCGTTCCAGGACCCGGAGATCAAGTATCTCGGTCAGAGAGTACGTTTTCATTTAATCGACGTGGACGTTATTAACGGCCCTCTCAGGCATTCGTCTCGTATCTGCGCTCAATACACCTGCATAAAGACAAGTCGATATTCAAGCTCGCGGAGCTACCTGCGGAGCGGTTTGCCGAGTCGCTCGGGCTTCCTGGGGCGCCAAAGATCAAGTTCCTGAGCAAGGAAGTGGCGAAGCAGAAGAAGAATAAGTCGCGGGCGGTCGAGGCTGCCCAGGCAGAGATTCTGAAGGAGAAGGCAGAAGCCGAGGCTGACTCGGACGACAGCGATGAGGACGATGGCGAGATGCACGATTCCAGCGAGGAAGAAGAGGCAGAAGACGAAGAACCGGTGAAACCAGCCAAGGTGAGTTCTCCTTCCGCTCTTACTGTATATGCTCAAAACTAACGCGCATTAGGCTGGGGCCGTGCGCACAAAATACGACCGGATGTTCGAGCGGAAGAACCAGAACGTGCTTTCGGAGCACTATTCCAAGCTCATCGAGGGTGGGAATGACGAGGACGACGGGGAGGACTTTATCACGCTGAAGCGCGCGGACCATGATCTCGCCGGGCTCGACCTGCCGGACGAGGCCGCCGACATCTCGAAGCGGAAGCAGCGCATGGGGAAGGCGAAGCGCACGTTATTGACGGGCGGCCTGGGGCGCAAGCTAATCTTCGACGACGAGGGCAACCCGCACGAGCTGTACGAGATGGAGGACGCGGACCGGTGGATGCAGCAAAAGGGCGGGCTGCAGGGCGTCACGAAGGAGGGGCTCAAGTTCGCCGAGGGGGAGATGGGGAAGATGAAGGTCACCAATGTGCTGGACAAGGAGGAGGCGCGGGAGAAGAAGAGGGAGAAGAAGCGCAAGCGCAAGGAGCGCGAGAAGGCGGTTCGTGCAATTCTGCTTTCGGTGTGTTGTTGTGCATGAGACTAACGGACGTGTGTGTAGGCTGAGGGCGAAATGGGTGGGCCGATGGTGGGTGGACCCGTTTCCGACGACGATGGGTATGTCTCGCCCGAGTTCGACCTGCCCTCGGACTCGGGGTCAGATGAGGAGACGTGGGCGCCGCCTCCCCCGACGAAGCGCAGCAAGACGTCACATACTGAACCGCACCGGACTGCTATCGAGGACGACGAGGAACTAGCGCTCCGACTCTTACGACAACGTTAATGACCGGTCACTTCGAGTCCATACGCCGTTACACGGCGGACAATCAGATGTCATTTTCTATTTTAGGTGGTGCAGTACACGGACCGGACGAGCATAGAGATGAGAATGGGGATGAGGACGCCAACAAAGCAGCATACGCAGCCGCCTACGATATCGACATGGCGGACCTCGAGCACGAAATCTTTGGCGATTACTCTGCAGAGGAATTAATTGCCGTTTTTGCCATAGTATGTACACTTGACGACAATCTGTTTGCTGCTGTTCTTTGCTATTATGCAACCGTTAACCCCACTTACGACCCGCCGTGGTCAGCTTTGGCTGTACCTCAGTCTTGGAAGGCATGGTATTATATCTTAAACATCTCCTCATACTCCGGATAAGCACGTCGTCGTACAGAGAAGAGGAAGAAGCAGCCTCGCGCACATCATACGCCCGTCCATCTTCTCCTGCGCCCCATTCCGCGCAGGGGGAGGGGTCTAGTGCCCCACCTCTTCATCCACCTCCTGCTGCTCCCCGTTCTGCCACCTTAATCCAGCCCACAACTGCATGATACCTAGAAGAGGAGATATGCAGGGATCATCAGGGCTGTCTGCTGCTTGCAAATCGCAGGGGCAGCCTTCCCAGTGTCTGGACCTTATGTCCGCTTCATCATCATCCTCGTCGTCGTCGTCACTGTCTTCATCCTCCTCATCGTCGTCGTCGCTATCGGAATTCCCAACGGGCACGGCAGTCATCTGCTTGGTGCTCGATTCGGACAGAGATGGAGGGTGTATGGAAACTTCCGTGGGAGCGGTGGAAGTGGTCGCGCCCTCCACACCGTCCGGAGGTTGATTGTCTGGATCCGATAGGTCGTTTGGTCCCAGCCGATGCAGAAATTCTAGCAGGACCGGCGTAGCAAACCACTCGAGGAGGCTCATGGTGTATCGAAGCCTCATGAAGATTGAAAACTCGAGTTGATGATATTTACGGGTGAGAGATGCATTCGAGAGGCGATGAAATTGATTCAAGGCCAACCCGAAGTCCGCTTCCGAAAAAATTGCGACCTGAGGATTGAATTAAATGCGCACGTATGATCAGTTTAGTACATACTGCACGGGATGGCGAGAGGGCTACGCGGCCACGGTCCCAGGGCTTGTGGACGGCTATCCAGAGGCAGATACCGTTACATGGATCATCGATTCCGCAGCACATCAGCCTCGGAATAAAGCGTTGAACGATATGTTCAAAATAGAGGTGCGCGGTTCTCGGGACATCTTAAATTCAATGCACAGGTTCATAAAGCACCGAACTGACCTCGGGATAATGTGCGCAGCCTCTAGGTCGTAAGTGGACGACCCAAGGGCGCAGACATCACCACAGTGAGCGTTGACTTTGTTAGCGAAAACCTTTTGTTTCCGCTAAAAAGACCTATTACCACTTAGATGCAAAGGAAGGATGGAACTCATACCTCTGGAGCCTCCGCCTTAGGGATCACCGGACAGCGCATGAGTTCGCTTACTTCACAAAAGGGTCAGTTCGCGAGGATTCTCTACAAAAGGGAAAACATACAAATAAGCGGGATGTAGAAATTCCCGCTCAGAGGACTGTCATCCGATGCAACCATTGTGCAATTCGGATCTGTAAAGATGGGGAGCTCGGAGACGGTGGTGTCCAGGTGTCTGCCGAGAATGGCATCTATAACCTCACGGAAATCACATACTGTGGCCCAGTTCCCCTGGGTGAAGGCCAACCATAGGGAAGGTTGCGGTCGGAGCCACGGTTTCCAATTAAGGAAATAAGATTGCAATAGGGGCTCGGTGGGCTTTGCGTCAGCTCGCAGCCGGACATGGACAGTGAAGTCGGGGACGAAATGCGTGACGGCGGCATGTCTCGATGCCAGTACCGCTGTCTCCCGAGCCAACAACTCTATTAAACCAGTCAGCTTGTTTCAAGTAACGAAGATTTTTTTGCACAGTACCAAGTGAAGACTCAACCTTGGAGCGCAAGAGGCGGTACAGGGCAGAGACCACATCCATGTTCCTCGGAATCGGCCCCTCTCCGTATAAATTGTGCATCTGCTGAAAAAAATAGTGAACAAAAAGAATTAGAAATACTTAGAGATACCAACCTCGTCGTAGAGCTCGGAAATTTTTTTGTCTCCGGCCTCCGAGTGGAAACATCCCACAGCGGCGGTAAGGAAGCCTTTTAACTGAGCGGCCTCCGTCGGGGATGTGTCCCATAGGAGCTGTAGAATGGCGTCCGAAGCTGGGCTGATCTCAAGGGTGCGTGCCAGGATGGCATTGTAATCGGCGCGAATGTGTTCTGGGACATTTCTTAAACCGAGTTCATATAGCTAGGATTGCGGGGTGAGCACTAGTATGATTTCGCTATCCTTGTGCGTACAGTGATTGGATGCTTCTGGTAATGCCATGGGACCGTGTCACCCTGCATGACTGGAGTGGAGTCAGTCGAAACCAACTTGGCGTTTGGTTATGTCCCATAGTGTATGAGACAAGAGCTCTGAGCTACAGTGATGCCCCTATGCTTAGCAAGCCCACGTTCTCGCTAGTCTCGCCTCAACTGGCGAGGTGGCGAGAACTTCACTTTGGTTATGTCCCTCAGAACAAACAAGCATGTCGCAGTCTAGCGTCGTTCGATTGAATTAATTGCTGGAGCGCTGGAGGGTTACTGAGGTTTGAAACAACCGTGAGTCACTGCTGTTCACTCGATCGATGGAGGTCAAATGGAGGTTGTCCTAAATAGGAAGGCTGGCTGCGCTGCTACAGCCATTCACCTTCTCTCTTCCCCCCACATCCTTGCCTCTCATGCTCTTCTACCTCACCTCTAGAATCGTAAGGTCCGTCGCCGACGCTCGATCCGCTTGCACCATCGTCTCATCTCATTGCGTCCACTAGTTCCGTAGCAGCGTTCCTATACCCCGGTTACGCGTCCTACAAGACGCTTAGCCAGCGCCCCGCATCCGAGGAGGATCTCGAGCGGTGGTTAATGTACTGGTCCGTGCTCGGCTGCATCGTCGGCGTCGAGTATGTCGCGGAGTGGATCATATCCTGGTCCGTCTTTGTGTCGCTTACTATGAGCATCATTGATCATCTCCTACTACAGGATCCCATTCTACTACCTCTTCAAGACGGTGCTCCTCCTATACCTTGCGCTGCCGCAGACGCGCGGATCGACGTACATCTACACGAACCACCTCCACCCCTTCTTCCGCACACACGAGTCGCAGATCGACTCCCTCCTCGCGCAGCTGCGCGCGTACATATACACCTTCCTGCAGAAGCAGCTCAAGACGCTGTGGGAGCACGTCGGGTCGGCCGTCGGGCAGCAGCCCCTCGATCCGCAGCACCCGAGCGCATACCACCCGGACGGCGCTGCGGCCCAGCCCCCGCAGCCCAGCACCCTCGGCGGCCTCGCGGGCAGCCTCTGGCGCGCGTACGGGCCCGGCCTCCTCGCGAACCTCCGTCCGGCGGTGGGCCCGCAGCGCGCGCCGCTTGGCATGGACTCGTCCGCGGGGGTACGGCCCTCTTACCCCGCGTCCTCCATGTTCTACCAGGCAGGAGACGCCGCGGCGCAGGCGGTCCTGCAGCGCCGGCGGCAGCTCGAGGCGGAGCTTGCTGCGCTGCCCGCCGTGCCGTCGTCCCTTTCCTCCCTGGCGCTGCCGCCTTCCCCCGGGAGCGCGGCCCAGCTCACGCCCGCGGCGTCGCCCTCGACGACGTTCCCGGGCTCGCGCTCGTCGTCCGCCGCGGACCTTGTGAATCGGCCCGCGCGGGCGCGCGTGGACAGCGGCAAGTTCGAGGAGGTGGAGGTGCCGAGCGACGGGGAGGGGTACGACGTAAGGCAGGAAGGGGGTAGTCAAGGGCGGCCTGCGCCGCAGGCGCGCGGGAGCTGGTTTGGGTGGGGCGGAGGCGGATCCCCAGGTAAGGGGTACGAGCGGGTCAAGAGCGACTAGACTGCGAGAACGACTAGGTTGTTATTTCAACTAAGGTCTTCACCCGGCCCATGGACACCCACTCTATCCCCACCCCGTCCCATATTGCCTCCGCCTTTGTGGCTGTCTTCCCGTCCGCCATTGTGGCTATCTTCCCAGCGTTGTACATCTGTAATAGTGAATGAATCTTGCATACTTACATACTTACCAAGTTCTTGGGTGACTGGTGGCCGTAAGTTTCTGTTCGTGTTATCTTTGGGTGAGCCTACATTCGCGTTATTGGGCGATCGCCAGTTCGTGTTCGTGTCATCCTTGGTGATCGCATGTCATTTTTGTAAATTATCCTTGTTGGGTGGCGTCAATCCGTTGGTGTTCCCGGGAGCAGTGCGGGTGCGATACGCATAAGGTTCACATGTTCAAGTGAGTGGCGAGTCTGTGTTCGTGTTTGTGTCGTCCTTGGTGGCTGTTCGTATTAAGTACCCTTATTGATTGCCCGTCAATCCGTTGGCGTTAGCGGGAGCAGTGCGGGTGCGGTACACATAAGGTTCAAACGTTCAAGTGAGAGTCGCGAGTGGCGCGTCGCGAGTGGCGGATTGCGAGTCGTGGGTGGCGGATGGCGAGAATGAGAGGCTGGTGCGGCGGGTGCAGTGGATGGGTGCAGACTCGGGTTCGTCGTACAGGCCCCGGGGCCTCTCCACCAAAATTAACGGAGGCTTTTGAGGAAGCGGGATGATATCAGCGAATTTAACTATATATGCTAGGAAGGAGTCGGAATATTAATAGGAGTATGTAGGAAGTAGGAGTGGCAGGGAGCTCGGAACCAGACGGAAGACGGAGGATGATGGGGACGGGAGGCGCGTGCGTGACGTGACCCGCTAATTGGTTTCACGTGCGGAATGTCACGTCGGGCATGAACGCATCTTACAATCATGCACCGCGTCCTGCTCTCTCTTGGCATAACGCACGGTCGAGGACCCAGTCTTGCGCGCCACTTAATTCAACTTAAGAAACCTCTTTCCGGCACCCGGGTTCAAGGTTGCCTTATGGTACCCCCGCCGGCGAAGGAGGCGTACGCGTCCGCAATTAATCACTGACAATCAATGTTAATGGGCAGCGGTGGCTTGTCTCCGCACTTGACAAATACCAAACAAATACCTTGTCTCCGCACCTCTGGAAATGGCATCAAACATGAAAGATGCCTCGAGGTGTAAGCCCGAATGTTTTCTTACTTTATCTAGGTCATCTACGTTATCGCTTTAAATTCAGTTCTCGGCCGCGGCATCTATCTTTGGCGCCGATTCGAGCCACTGCCATATCCTCTCTGCTGTGAACTATATGCACAACCTGTTCAAACTCGATGGCTGCACGAGCGAGTCCCACGCTGCCAGCATCGTCCCTTGAGGCTTACGATATCGCTTGAAGCTGTCGTGTTGAATTTGCAGCTGCCTGAGTACCTGAGGATCGGCGGATTCGCACACTTCCGGACAGGTTCAAGTTGAATTCTCTCATGCCAATGCATCCGGACTCGCTAAACATTGGGGGTCTCTTACCTACGGTAACAAATTCAAGACCATTGGCTGGCCCGGGTGTTTTTCCTGTCTACGCGTCATCCCTTCAACATCTACCGTGTACGAGTCGGACATTCCTTGCCACTGTGAAACCATTACTCGAATGTTCTCCGGCGCTATGTTGACCCCGCCGCAAGTACGCGTAACGCATGCGATGGCATTGCGCCGGGACTTTGCATCTTACTCACTTCGAAATTCATTCATCACGTCGTCGACTTCTGATTCATGCATTATGCATGCACGGACGATCGAGCGATTCGCTTCGCTGTAGCTGTAACTGTAACTGCAACTAACTAACCTTTCGAACGACTCGGAGCGGCGTGCGCGTCCAAGGTCGCCGCTCGGAGCCGTCACATTTCCGGGTTGCGGTTACGCTATGCGAACGCAGATTGAGACAGAGAGGCTGGCGGAATGGAATGGAATGGAATGCGAACGCTCCTTGGGTTGACGCTGGATTACCTCACTGAACAAGAATAGGAATAGGAATATAGAAATAGGCATGACATGGCAGGGCTCTCGAATCCCAAGTTAAGTATCTCTCAGGGATTGCGTTACACATCGACAGCCTGCTTTGAATCCTAATCCGGGGCGGGTACCATGGCCAGAATTTTTTTAAATTGAAAATTAAATTGGAATGCCTGGTATCGGCGGAGGGTGCTTCGTTGCCTTCGAGAAACAGCGCGTGGCTCGTGTGGCGTCGCGCGGCGAGGTTATCGCGCGGGTATTGGAAACGGAACCGCCTTGTAATTGAATCAGGCCTCGGGGGTGGATCGATATCGTAGTGTGCGTGCTGTCGAACTCGAAGGTGAGGATTCGCGGGGTCTGCGAGGATCTCGGGGACGGACGCCTCGGGGACTGGTGGCAGATGCAGATGCGCGCTCGCACATCACACCGGGTCGCCATGAAAACTTAATAAGGGCGTCCACATGAAGGTGGGTGACATGGGAGAAAGTGGGAACCAATCGACGATTCGAGCCAATGTTTTGAAAGGAATGATGCGCATGTGTCTATATCTGGAATTGCGCGGAGAGCGTTATCGAGAGTATTGCACAACAGAAGAGTGGGTAATCGATGTCGGCCAGTTGTCGATTGGGCTTGAGGAAGATGCATATGGGAAGATATGGGAAGAAGATCTTCGACTCGAGAAGATCGCCTGGACTTGGAAGAATTTTACAAAAAAAAATCACCCAACTTGGGGGACGCGACAAAAAGCAGTAACAAAACGATGAAATCCCTTGAACTTGGGAAATCTCCGCCGCGAAAGCTGGGTGCAGGGATGCGTTCTCGGGGACGAGTGATGTCGAGAGAAAGATTGGGTGACGGCTGATCTATCTCCTTCCGTCCTTGCCTGCCACTGGGCCGTGTTTACCACTAACGGAAGCAGAAAAAGAAGGGAGCGACTCAGGTACTTACGTATCCCCAGTCCGCCCCCAATTCCGCCTCTTTCCTTCCGACCATCTACTCCACCACTAGCCATAGAGCCGACTGGAGATCTAACGCTGTTGTGCCATATCCCGCATGCCCCAGGCAGTCAAGAAAGACATTTCCTCCCAGCGCGCCCAAGAGAAAGAGTCCAAGCGCGCTAGAGGTGCGCCGCTATTGTCTTTCCGCTTCGGGATGCGCTGAACTCTCGTTCTAGGCGCCCTCTCTTGTGCGGAATGCCGCCGGTGAGCAGCGCGAATGCCTCTACTACAGCCGCATTGCTGACGCCCCACAGACTCAAGCTGAAATGCGACAAAACCGTTCCCTGCTCAAGGTACACGTCCTTCCATTCTGGTCTCTCCACTACCGGCGTCCGTGTCTCCGAACACATGCGCCTAGTGCGCGGGAACCGAACGCGCTGCTGGTGCCTTAGTTCTCCCAATGAGGTGTGCGCGTTGCCGCCTTCCCCCCGCTCGGCAGTGCCGCCCTCCGTCCTGTGAACCGGCACCGACAGGGTTTCTCCGCACTCGTCTATCTTTGTCCCTGCCCTCGTCTTGTGATTTTACGCGCGCTTAACCTTATTCTGCTTTGCTTCCACAGTTGTAAACGCCGGGGCTGCTCTGCGATCTGCCCGAACGGGAGCCTCATTACCGGTGCGCCTTCCCTTATTATTATTTTGTCCCAAGTTCGACGTGTATCTAAATTCATTGGTTACCGCAGGGCAAGGGACGCGGTACGCGCTGTTTCGTCTAATCGTTTTCCGGACGCGTTTATTTATCCTTCATTTCGTAGATTTGTGCTAGCAGACACAGAAAAATTGCATTCCAAGATCGCCACCATGAGCGACAGGATCCGACAGCTCGAAGACGCCCTCTCGATCCTGTGCGTCTGCCTCACCTCTCCCAGTTTATTTATTATTGACCACTAACTTTTTTCCGCAGGCAATCCACGGTCACGAACGAAGCGCACCCCCTTCTGGATCGCGACCTCCTCAAAATCAAGTCCAGTATTGAGCTGCACTCCGCCGTCGAGGGCGCTGACGACGGCGCGCACCTGAACGGCGGCGGCGGCGGTGGAGGAGAGGGCGGCTCGAACAGCGAGGAATGGGAGGAGTACATCGATGCGTTTGGCACGCTCGCCATCCGCGAAGACGGCGCGGCGACGTTCTACGGCCGGAGTGCTGGCAGCGAGGTACGTCGCAGTTTGAGTGTCGCAGGATCAAAAAGTAATAATTCGATGGCGCGCGCAGAGCCTGCTCATGGTAATGAATTCTTCGTATTACAAAAGCAGAGGGAGACTAATGATTTGTGTGTAGGGCGAAGGGTCGACCTCGGTTTCGGTTTCGTCCCCACTGTCGTCGCCGTCGCCGAGCATGCAGCCATCGGTCTCGAGCCACACGCTCGCGGCCGCGCTCGGGCCCTCGATCGTCCGGCGTCAAGACAGCTATCCCCCTGCTTCATCCTCGTCTATCGCGTCCTTCACCTCCGCGTTCCCCTTCTCCCCCGCCGGCGCGGCAAACGCCAACATCGACCTCGACTACCTGACGGCGCGGCTGCCTGGGTACACGGAGGCGGCCCGACTGTGCGAACTCTACCTCGCGCAGGCGCCGTGGTTCTTCGGCGCAGTGACGCGGGAGCAGATCACGGATGAGCTTCTGCCATTGTGGTTCCCCGACGACGCGCCGCGCCCGATGGCGCTGCCGATGGTGGGGCTCGATGGGAGGGACACGAGCCCGCCGCTGCAGGGTTCCGCGCACGACCTCGCGCTGCTCTATGTCATCTTCTGCTTCGGCGCGCTTGGCGATACGAAGCTGCCGTTCCCCGCCGCGCGCAGTGCCGAGGACGAGGACCATGTGCTGCAGAACGCGAATGGGAACGGGCCGCACGACGCGGAGTACTACTGCCGCCTGACGAAAGCGGCGCTGACGCTGGAGCCGGTGCTGGAGGGCCCGCCGAGCGTCGCGACGGTGCAGACGCTCGCGCTCATGGGGATCTTCGAGGGCTTGTGCGCCGGGGAGAATAGTATTGAGAGTACGTGGGCCATCTTTGGGCTGTCGACGAAGCTCGCGCAAAGTGTGCGTACCCCGTCTGATCCCCTCTCTGCTCTCCAATTAACATCGTATTTTAATTTCATTCAGATTGGTCTCCGTGAGTCGCCGCGTTGCCTCCGATCCTTCATTCATTCATTCATCAACGTTTATTTTTAACAGATCGAGACTGCGCCCGATGGAACTTGAAGCCTCCGGAGGTCCAGAAGCGACGTGCGCTGTTTTGGGAGCTGTTCATTACCGACTGCTGGCAGGTATGTAATGCGTCCATCCGTATCAGGCAGATGGGTTCCAAAATACACATGAGACTGACTGAAATACGCACATAGGCGCTCGCGACGGGGCGGCTGCCCACGTTCTCGCTCCCCTTCGTCGACTGCGAGCTGCCGCAGGATGTCGGGCAGACGATGGCGGACGACGGTTCCCCTCAGGCGTCGTGTAAGTCTCTCACTACATATGGTCCCTTCGTCCGTGCGTTCCTGACCCTGACGTAGTTCCGTACTGGAAGGCTCGGTTCGGGGCCGAATGCGTGTCCGCGGTCGTGCAGGGTACGCTGACGTCGCGCGCCCCGCGCTACTCCATCATCCTCGAGCTCGACAGAAAGATACGTGACATGGAGTTCCCCCGCTACGCCACCGGCCCCCCACCGGAGGACCTTGGCATGGCCGAGACGATGAGCCACTTCATGCCGATAAATTACCGCCACCTGAGTGCGTTCCCCCTCTAATTCATCAACGGCAGCACACTGAGGTTTTGGTTGCAGCGCTGCTCTATATCCATCGGTGCTTCTTCGCGCATGCGATCTCAAACCACCCGAACGACCCGATCAAGAGCCCGTACGCGCCGTCGTTCCTCGCGGGGTACCGCAGCGCGTGCGACCTCCTGGGCTCGCTGCGGCTACAGTTCAACAAGTTCCCCGCCCAGATCGCGCGCTTCTGGGTCCTTTGGACGCATGCGTTTTCGTCAGCGGTGCGTTCCCTGTTTTACCCTCGGGCAGAAGTTAAACAGACCCGCAGATAATGCTCTCCTCCGTCGTGACGCACGCGACACGGTCGAAAGTGGCGCCGGCAGCGCTGCTCGAGCTGGGAAAGGCATGCGAGTTGTTCGAGGCCGCGGTGAAGATCTGCCCCAACTCGCGCGCGGGCAAGTTTATCCCGATCCTGCACCGCATGTCGAAGCGCGCCGTGCAGATGTTCGAGGAGGCGCGCAACGGCGCGCCGGCGATGATCCCGAACAACATCTTTGAGCCGTCGAGGCCCGACGCGCCGAACGATGAGCTGTCGATCTTCAGCGGAAAGACGCACACGCTGACGACCAAGGCCAAGACGCCGCGGCCCGTGCAGCCGCAGCAGAGCTCGTCATCGCCCGCGTCGATGTCGTCGACGCGTTCGCTGTCCGACTCGCCCAGGCAGATTTTCACGGACAACCCGTCGTTTGCGGGCGTGCACCCCAGCTTGGTCAACGAACTCAACGTCTTCGACGGACACATCAACGAGCAGATTCAGAGCGGGTACTACCCGAACGGCGTGTACGCGCAGCCGCTAATCGTCCAGGCGCAGCAGGAGCAGGACTATCGCATGCAGGAGCAGGCGCAGTATGAGCAGCAGATACGCGATCACGAGGAGTATCGGCGCCAGCAGCAGGAGGAGCTCCGATTCCGCCAGCAGCAGCAGCAGCAACAGCAGCGGGGGCCGGGCGAATACCCGTATCAGACGCCGCCACAGGCATATGACCCGTATTCCCCGCCCAGTGCGATCGTATCACCCACGCCGATTTCTCCCGATGTGGGCCATGCCCAGGCACACCCGCAGCATACGCTCGTGCATTCGAACTCGCACCGGAGTACGCGGCAGCCGTACCACCAGCACTCGCATTCGCAGACGAACCTCGCGCAGGAGGCGCCCCGCTCGCTCTCGCACTCACAATCGCATCGGAGCCTCCGTCACACGTACGAGGCCCAGCGGCAGGACGAGCGGCCGCGGCACGACCACTACAGCGTCCCCGCGGCATACAAGCGCCACCCTTCGTCGCAGGTACAGTCACCGACGACGGAGAACGGCTCGTCGGCGTCTTCGCAGGTGGCCAGCCCCGAGGCGACGATCTACATGGACGATTCGCCGACGCACTCGCCGTACCAGACGATGAACCCGCATTACTGGCCGGGCGGATACGTTGCGCCGATGGTGCCGTCGCCGCCGCCGCCGCAGCCGCAGGGATTCGAGATGCAACAGGACCCGCGGCAGCGGCACCGGGTGCAGCTTGACCAGCACCAACAGCAGCTGCGGCAGATCAACCTGCAGCTGGGCCAGCCCCAGCCGGAGCACTACACACCCGACGGCGCCCTGCGGGGCATTGCTGCGGAGGACCCGCGCTTACAGGAGCATTGGCAAGCGTACATGTCGAAGGTGAGTTCTACCTATTTTTTTTTTTTGAACGAAAGGTTGTTGACGACTTGCTGCTAGGTTGGATCACCCCGAATGATGCACGACCCTTGATACGCCCCCTGCCGTACGTTCCTCAACGGGACCACCGCGGTTAATGCACTCCTCCCCCTTGATGTATCCCTCCTATTCTTGCTTTCCAGTTCCGCTTTCTCATGTAACCTGCACATCTCCAAAACTGCTATCCTTGCTACACTGGCTGCTACCTTGTATAAAAGAATAGTATAGTAATTACGCGTACAATACTGTAATCTACGTACATACACTATAGACCCTTGCAAAGCAACTTTCCGCGTGAAACCTGCTGGCGGCACAGCGCCACTTCCATCGGCACGGCAAGGACCTAGAGAACATGAGCGCATTATTCCACGGAAGAGGTAGAAAGAATAAGCACCGCAGCAAACAAAATACCGCTAGAGTCTGCGAAGCCGACCGAGCCAATTTTGAATTCGCGCTCCTGCCGCGTGCGCTCGATGTCGTGCACCGTATGTGGCGAAGGGGGGTCCTGATTGATGCGGTAGAAGACGTTCACGCTGAATGCGGATGTCAGTCGAGCAGGCGTCGGAAGCATGGGAGGAAAAGACGCACTATGCGGAGCCGCCGCAGATGCCCTCGAGGCTGATGAGGAGGAACACCGTCACGATGCTCCACGCCTCGTTCGCGTCGGGACCGGACGGGAATATCCCCACGGCGGACTCGAACGCGAGGGTGAGGAGGATTCCGGCTTGGATGACTGCGGGGAGCGGGAGGAGGCGCGCGGGGAGGGGCGGGATGCCGATGGAGATGGACGAGCGGGAGAGAAAGACGGTCGTTTGGTAGACGAGCTGCGCGGCGGGATAAGCGGCTCATAGAGGATTCGATGGTCGGGCGGACGCACCTGCCACAGCGGATAGTAGTCCCGTACGGAGTGGATTATCTTGCTTAGGAAAGAATGCTCCTCAGGCGAGGGAACCGGGTATAGAAGAGTGGGCGCGATTCCCTGGAATCAAATTATACGCGCACTATTATTGTTAATAGCCTGCGTACCTGGTTTATAGTGTACTCAAACTGCATATGTGTGAGATGGTGGATCACTAAAAGGCAGAGGACTCACGAGGTACACGCAGACTGTTCACGCGTCAGCAGATATTACAGAATGTTGAGGGAGAAGACTTACAGAGTGGTAGCATGTATCGGACGAGAAGCGGGCGCACGAGGCGCCATTTGTCGCTGGCCGACAGCGAGACATTATGCTTGGGCCCTGACGGCGAGCTACCTTCCTCCTCGCCGACCATGTCATCTTCCGCTGTCGCGAGAGGTGTGTATGGCATATTTGCCGCGGAGGGAGATGGGTATTCTTCGTATGCAGCAGAAGAGTTGATAAAAGCTGTCGGAGGTGGAAGCAGTACGTAGTACTGCGTGCGTGGTGCGTGTAAGTGAACGGAAGCAAGCAGAGGGTAGGGAGCTTGCCGTTAGTGGGATGATCAAGGGCATCACCTGGATGGGTGGTCAGCTAGCCGTACATCATGCTACGGATGCGAGGGACGTACGGAAGACAGGCCCACGCCAACGCGAACACCAAGGCCGCGGACTTCCCACCAGAGGAAGGCCCCAACGAGGCCCGCCGCTCCTGTTCCAGAGGCAAAGTAACTGGAAGGTATTAGATAGAGTATCCATTGAATATGAACAGCTTGTACCCGACACTGTGGCCTGCTACCGATGGCGGAGCATATGTGGTGGATAGTTGGAGGAAGGTCAATTCGCCGAGTCCTAGCCGTCGTTAAGTACGGTCACCAAGGTGCGCAAAACGAGATGCTTACCCGAGGAAAAGGACGCAAGACCTATGCCGAGAAGACGCATGAACAGGGTATCAAAGAACGCGACGACCTGGGTTGCCATTTCAGCTAGACGACGCGTGGTCGTCGACCGGAACTCACGAGCATGCCAAATGCACTGAGGATGCAGCAGCCTATCAGCCGCTTCGCATATCGTATTCTCCCCTTCAAGATGTACGGCCATCCAACCTTGGCTGCGAGGGCCGGGGCAATGTTGCAGAATGCAATTATGCCCTTCGGGGTGGAGGGCGGCACCAAATCGAGTGCAGCAGAGAGTATGATCACATACAAGACTGGGTGCTTTTGCGTTTAACATTTCAGTTGACATGTAAGAAGGATCCTCACCGTTGTTAATCAGACCGAAGAGAAAGAAGGAAAAACCCAGCCGAAGCATCTGACTTCGATGTTCTGAAATAGGGAAGTCAGTCCAGCTCAACAGGATGTGTACAGTCCTTCAAGCACACCTTTCGTAACAGAGTCATTTTCTCCCCCGAGATCATCGTCGGAAGGGTCCCTAAGCAAACTGTGCTCAGGTCGGGCCCTGGAGCTCGTGGCTTGCATTTCGTAGGTGTCGGTAGTTGGAAGTGAGCTGGCAAAAGCTACCATCCAAATCTCATAATAGTTTCCGACGGATCACGCTGGTAGCACAAAGACCAGAGTGTGGTAGATAGGGCGGACTCGGGGCGGGAGAGGAGACGCAACACGACGCCCACGTGTAGCCGTGACAGCAATCTGCTTGCACGCGCCAAGCACGCGCTTCCAAAAAAATCGGGATTGCATTCAGCCCTTACAGGTGAGTAGACGACCCGTAGACCGTCAGAAAGGTACGACTAGTACTGAAACTGTACCGGAATTTTCCGGCGAACTCCCGTGGTCCCACACATTGCCCACACAAGGTACAAAACTCCATTTCATGTCGTGCGCCCAATTACATAGGTTGTAACGAGCTGGCCATTGCGAGTGCGACGGTTTGGTGAGCTCCTGTACCGGGGCAGATAGGTAGCCAAACCAAATCTGGACAGCATTAACGTTGGCTGCTGTTCATTTTTTGACGCTTTTGCGTCTGTAGATTGTAGATTCAGACAGGCATCACATTCCGATTTGCTACAACGCAATTCTAGGTAAGCATTTATATTTGGATTCAAATATTAAACACATAACGCGGGTGTATCCCAGATCTCCAAGGACTCACTCTAGACTGCACAAGAATCCATGTCCGGCGCCAATGCCTTCGTCTGGGAAGAGCGTCAAGAAAACGAACAAGAGTTGGCGTTCTCGGGCTCATCTTCTGCTAGAAAACGTCGCCAAAACGCCAGACGGCATCACATATGCCGCCAAATTGCTAAATTTGCGGACATGCACGCAAGAAACCTCAGCCCATCTGATGGCAGATTCGTCAGGCCCTGCTCCAGGTTCCCAAATTTCGACAGACACCTGGCGAGATTGCGGCTGCAACCCCAGGTGTACATAGGACCCGAGCAGCTGCGCGATTCCCAAGGTAGATTAGCCATTCGGAGATCGCAAAGTGTCAGCACCCAAGGAAATTTGGGTTGATGGCTTTCGCGGTGGGCGATTTGCAAGATCGTGCTCCGAGTCGGAACCAACGGTGTCGACCAAGAGCAGCGCTAGGCTGGAGCAAAACTTTGAAGACTACATAGAGGTTGTCATTTCCCTTGCATTTCCCGTTGCAGCCTTGCAGGGCAAGCAGTGGGAAAGTGACGCCTACGCGTGTTCGGAGGAGATAACATGTACAATTTTCTTTTTCCGTGAATGCAACACGCGTCATCTGTCTCGTAGCATGAGGTGTGAGCAGAGTTGGAGTCGGTTCGAACCAGATGATGGTTGCGTTTGGAAAATCAGCGGTTGATAAACAACAATCAACGACGCGCGAGCACGTGATGCGATGTTGAAGCCTGGCTGACTAAGCTTCTTCTTCTTGCTTTCGAACCTTTTGGCGCAGCCGGGCGCCTAGGATGTCGACGACAACTCAAATTCTATTCAACTCGCCGGCACTCCATTCCCTCAAGCGTGATCAGCTAGTAAAGCTCTGCAAAATCCACTCCATAAAGGCAAACGGCAAAAACGTAGATCTCGTCGAGCGCCTCAAAACTCATGCGAAGGGTCTGCCCAGAGACAATCCGCTGAGCGTCGCATTCCGCAGCGATCAGGATGGTGCCCCAGAAGCCCAGGACGACGAAGCAGAGGAAGAAAGTGTCCCAGAAGAGAAGGCGTGTATGCCGCGCCCAAGCTCGCAGTGGGAGCTTGTGATGGACAGTATATCAGAGGAAACGGAGGAAGGCTCGTCACAGGGGACGCTCTCTTCACTCAAGAGTGGCTCCACTCTCGCGGGGGAATTCGGTGCGGGCAGTAGCAGCTCAAAATGTACGTCTTTCTTGCCATCATACTTTCTTTGTCTTTTGACGATCTTTGTGCAGCAACCACCGTAAGCTCTTCTATAAGGGCACTGGCCTCCTCCTTTGGTCTCAAACGCCATGCCACCGGTAGCTCAACTTCCACTCGCGTGCTAAACACCGCCTCTTCCAAAACATCCTCCAAGCTCCTCTCCTCTTTCCCACTCCCACCGCGTACAGATAACGCGGACGAGCTCTTGAAGAACTCGACCCCATACGACGCTCTGCCTCCACCATCCCTAGCAGACCTTCAGACGGACCACTTCACATTCGACACCGCAGACCCAGCAGTCGTCGCTGCAAACCTCAACCCCACCCTCGGCACCGCACCGTTGCCCGGACACACGTTACGTCCCGGCATTCCTGCGCCCGTTAACGCACGCCTTAGCCTTGGGCTCGCCCCGCGCACGCCCAGCAAACAGGGGCCTACCACCACTATCCGTCTGGTCTCCTTCGGTAGCACCGCCAGCGCTGCCCCCGCGGCCACGATGCCTCCCCCGGGCGATACACCCAACCTGAAACCGTTCAAGACGACGTTCGACCTCGATTTGGGCAGTCCCTCAGCTCCTCCATCGTTCCCGGAGTCGCTCTATCCTGCACTCCCGGCTTCACCGCCTATGGACGACGCGGCGCGCCGTATGAGTCTTGAGGCGAGCATGGAGGTAGACGAGGACGTGCCAATGCCCGGCGCGTTTGCATTTGGCTCGCCGTCAACACCCACCACCACCAACAAATTTGTATTCGGCTCTCCCTCGCCCCAGCCTGCGCCCTTTAGTTTCACAGTCGCCACCCCTGATGCAGCCACCAAGGCGAAGCTCGCGGCGGAAGTGCTGGAGGAGATGAATCGTCGCGTATTCGGCGAGGGTGGGCCGCTGACCCCACCTCCGGCTCCCCGGGTGATTCGTCCGCTCGGGAGCGCGAAGAAAGGGAGTGCGGAATCCAAGGCTGGTGGGAGTCGCTTTGACAAGGCGCATGAGCAGGTGTTCGGGAAGATGGAGAGCATTGCGGATGTGGCTGCAAAGCGGCAGGGCCTCAAGAGGAAGTCAAGCGCTGCGAGTGTTCGCGTGGGCTTTGCTCCCGCAGAGGAACAGGGTCGCGGCAAGCGACCACGTGTAGACGACGCAGATAAAGGAAACACCGAGGTAGATGGTCGGCAGGCCGAAGTGGAGAAAAAGAAGCAAGAAAGGAGCCAGCAGGAGAAGGAAGCCGTGCGAAGGAAATTGGAGATCAGTCGAGCGAGAAGGAGGAGTAGCGCTGCCACCGGCGGAGCGAGACGGATGAGTGGACGAGTCAGCGGTGCCGGGGTTTTGCGTAAGGACTTCGCATTCCCTTTTGTCCTGAGACTGATTTGTGTGATTTACAGAGAAACCCAAACCCGCTCGTGGACGGTTCGGATTCTTCGCGGGTGCTGCAAAGCTTGTACAGGGGGTGTGGGGCAAGAAGGCAGCGCCACCCGTTGCACCCACGGCGAATTTGTCCTCAGCGGCTCAGAAATCCGTCACGAAACCTGCAACCGGTCTCAGCAAGATGGGTCCCCCACCAGCCCCAAGCGTCGCGAGTGCAAATACAAAAGGTTTGCGGGCACCGTCCATGCGAAGTGTCGCCAGCACGCGGAGCACGAGTGCTGGTCGGGCGCGCTCGCCTCTGCCACCTTCATTTGCACCATCTGGGACCACTTCGTCCAAATCGACCGCGTCGTCGGCTCGCACGAGGAACTCCTCAATCGCAGGCTCTTCTGTCGGGACCCGGACGTCCTCCGCTGCTGGATCTATGGGCACCCGCGCGTCTCTACGCGTCGGGTCGCTCGGCACGCGCGGAAGCATATCCTCAACGAACACGCCCAGTTCCACCGTCGACTCAACTCGCAAGACAGCCAGCCGACCCTCGTCGCGGCTCCTCGCACCGACTGCGAGCTCGCTCGCTAAGATGAATGGGTCGCCATCTCCGGCCACATTAGCGGCTGTACTGGAGAAGCCTGACCCGAAAATCCTAGGAGCTATCACGAACGCGGCTGGTGCCGAGACCGCAGTCGCGGCGCCCATGAAGGCGAAGGCAAAGCTCCTCCCTGCGCCTGCGCGCAAGCCGCGCATCTCGCGGTCGCGCGTGATCGCCAAGCTCGCTTCGCAGCGCGTCGCGTCGGGCTCTTCGATCACATCCACCGCGAACGGTGCTTCGGCCTCGCGGAAGAGCCTCGGCGGAGGACGGGCACGGTCCAGTCTTGGGGCAAAGGTCCAGCGAGGTAGCCTGGGCGGCATGAAGAATGGCATGGGCGGCGCTTTGGATGCGAAGAAACGGGCGCGGCAGAGCGAGTATTACGCCAGGCGGAAAAGCCGCGCGGAACCGGACGCCATGAATGTCGACTCGTAATTGATCTAAGTACACATCTTGGTGCAGTACATCTTTATCCATACTATTCTTTCATCTTGTTATTTTCGCATTATCGTATGCTGCTTAAGCAGCGTGCACTTGCTCCACATCGTTTTGTATTGACTACGTATCTGTACGATTGTATCATTCAACTAAATTCAAGCCTAGAATCTAGCCCTCGAAAATGGATGCATGTCCATAGGCAAAGTGTATATAGTACAAGGGAAGTATTCTGTGCATCGGATATTCGTACAAGTACATAGGATTCATCTTTCACGACGGTGTCTGTTTTTCTCTGTCAGTCAAAGGGACGTACTAAATTGAGATCGTCAGCTGTATGGGCGGACGGTTCAGGAGTCCGATAGCTCACTCTCACAGCCATGATTTGGGTCTCGGTGACGTTTCCCTCCGCATCCTTATCAACTTGCATTATGTGCTGAGAGACGGTGCCCACAGGGATAAACATCCGCCCTGGTCTCGCCAATTGTGCTATTAGAGAATCGGGAATGGTTGGCGAAGCTGCCCCGACGTGGATAGCGTCATAAGGACCTGTTACAGCCAAGTAAGCGGAGGAAAATGGCTCGCCAGTTCCGAGCTCACCATCGCTTGGGTATCCTTGTGTCCCTTGAATATTAGCCGAGGATCGGGCTAGAGTAAAGGGAGGAAGGCTTGCCCAAACGGCCATCACCGACATGAACCTCGATTTGTTTGTTTTCGAGGGCGCGTCGGGTTCGGTCGTCTTGCTTCAGGTTTTGGAGAGACCAATCTACTAGCTGCGGGATATGCTCGATTCCGATCACCTTTCCCGGGACAGCCACTTTCTCTGGCTGTTCGTCCGAGTATGAAGACACCAAATGGTGGAGCACAGCACACAGGTAACCGGAGCCACTGCCAATGTCAAGAACTTTACTCCCGGGGCGCAAGAAAGGAAGAAGATAATCGACGGCAAATGCGTGCTGGACTTCAGTGAATAAAACATTAGACTTGCGAGCGACAGAGATGGCAGACCATGTGTGGCGCCGAGATGGTTGCGCCATGGCCGATTGCCCTGATTTTTTACTTGAGAAACTCGCTTCGATCCAAAGATGCATGAAGGAGACGCAACTGCGGCGAATCAGTATATGCGGCCGACTTGTCTGGGACGAAGTGGGCACGGTCGACGGAATTCATGGCCTGGTACCGTGGTCAGATGAGGTCAGATTGTTTTACTTAAAACCTGGAATCGACGGACATGTGAAATGCGTTCCAGCTGAGCTTCGTCAGTGGAGGTCAAAATTTTGGCCTTCAAGATGTTTTCAATGAGTTGTCGGTTGGTTTTTCCACTGCAGCGCCATGCCATGGTCGGAGAGGTTAGCCAGACTTTCTATGGAGCGATGAGACAAGTCGTGTCGGATGTTTCCGACCGCTCCAAGTCTCGGTCCGACGTCCCGAGGCTTTGCTCTCCGCCACGTCTCTGCACCAAGATTGCCCTGCTGCCAGACCTCAGCTGACCGCTCATGGCTGGCACTCCGAAGGACCAAGGTGTCTGAATGGCTCTGTTACATCCAGCAAACAGCGGCTTTCTGCACGAACCCAACTGCAGCAGAGCCCCGCGTCTGAAACTGTTCTACTAAGACCAGCTATTCTATGGCTAATCTCCTGCATATATTTCTCCTGGCGCCTGGCTTCGAGCGTAAGCTAGAGAGAACAATATTTTGAGTTAACCGTGACTCCGAGAGTGCAATAAAACAAAACATCTATCTCACCGAAATTGACGATCGCAAGTCTCTCACCTCTTGCCGATACTCACTGGTGATTCGTACGAGACTTTGGAGATGCAACGGATATTTCCTCCAAGTTACACGTTTCGCGTTCAACATCGTGGTGCGGACAATTGATATGCGATACTTGACTCTTTGGAATCTCGGTCAGGTAACGCGTTTTAAACGATGTGTGAAGGTGCTCACGTCGCCAATCTCAAAGCTGTGTCAGCTATAAAATGCGGGTCCGTGCTGCATTCGTCTACGACCGTGTCGAAGAACTCATCTGCCTCCTTGATGCCTCTAATCTGCGAGCTCTAGACCTAGGAGCTTTTTGATACAGAAAATAAGCGGCGAAGGCAAATGCTGCGATCCTGGTGGAAATATAGCGCAAGACGCCATTAGGGATGAATGGTATGAGTGCGACTGGATCAAGGAACAAGAGTTGAGAAAGAATAGGGTTCATGGCGGTTAGTGGCAGAACTATGATGAGGGAACGAAACTTACAGTTGAGTTTATAAAGAACCGATGACTTGGTCCGCAGATGTACATTGGCATCACTATATCTCTTGGTTATCCCGGTGCCTATCCCCAGTTCAAAAAGTGACACTCTTCAAACTGACCGAAGTCTCCGTTGACGGACGTAAGTACAACTGAACTGCCTTCACCAACAAACTTGCCGGCCCCAGCATCTGACAATCTATGATTGAGGTCTGCGACTTTGTTCCGTGTCTATATCGTCGGGTGATCTTTCCTCCCGATCAAATCGCGCGAGAGATAGTGAGGACCGAGGTCACCTATATACCGCTATAATCTCTGGTGGCGTAATTCCGCACTTGGGCGCCGTTAAAAATTTGTCCACATGCGGTCGGCGTCTATAGTGACCAGTTTGGATTCAAATTATCAAGAGAGGCGAAAATCGCTAGAAACAAGCCGTAAACCAGTTGTCATTTCCTGGCTTGAACTGGCTTGGGCCTCTGGCTTCAGCTTTTCCAAGCCAAGCCAGCACCGTTTCGGTTCATAGTCGCTGATGTGTATTTGGCGCGGGAATTGTTCTTGCTGAATTCCTCTGAGGTAATTTCTATTTTAGTTCAGGAGCGTTGGTTTGTGTGCACATGTCATTCATCATCGGGATCAATCAACATGGGTATATATGCAATCCTCTTCCTGCCTACATCATCGCGTGGCTCCAGGCCATCCATCCTGGTCTTGAACTTGCCGAAATGATCCTCATGCAAACCAATGTGCAAGCAACATGGTTTTTATCAAGTACACGGGCCTACGAACACGGACACGAATCTGGAACCAACAAACAACATCAGGATACTTCCTACAAACACTTGTTCTCTTCCCGACTAATGCAAATCTTTAATATTACACACTGCTGAACGATGGCAGCGTCAGCTAGGGCAGTCTTCTTTGTATACTCTCATCAACTCACCTCAAATACAACGTTTGGTCGTTCACCGGGCGAGTCGACGAGCGCATCCTCAAGTATCTCTGCCCTCCATCTGCACCAATGAATCAGCCGCGGCGCTTCACTGCTCCAGTCTGCTCACCGGGAAAGGTGCTCTCGAGGGTCGCCTTCCTCTGGTTTATATCCTCCTGGAATTTCTGTTGGCGCACCAATTCAAGGGCAAGCTGAGGACGCCGTGATGGTCAGCTAAGATGTATAAAGCGGTATTCCCTTCCTACCGAGATGGACGCCCGCAAGTCTTTTATATCGCGCCGACACTCAGCGATAGAGCACACAAGGTGTCTGAGGTGGTACGGGTATGTCTTCCAGGTGATGAATTTCATGCTTATGGATCGCGTCCGCAGGCCTGATACCGCAAGTTTTGTTCTGCAGCTCTCAATTAGTGCAAAGACAAGGTGTGGTAATAACGACGCTGACTCCGTCAACTTCAAGCCCGCTTCGTATATGAATCGGGGATTCCAGGCGCATTCGTTCACGGCGGTGCTGAGAAGTTTGTCGAGCTCCTTGATGGCTGTGTCGAGTCCGGCGAGCTGGGCGCTCGGGGTGCTGTGGTAGACGAGGTACGCGAAGCAGCAGAACGGCCCGATAACCAGCGCGATGTAGCGCAGTGTGTTGTTAGGGATGAATGGGATGAGGACCACCGATACGAAGGACAGGATTTGGGAGAAGAGAGCGTTTTTCATTGTGGTTAGTGAAGAAGGAACAACCGTGCTGAGAGACTTAAATACTCAACAGTGCCGGTGAAACTGCCCTTTCCGCGAAACCTGCCGGCGAATCTTCCAACAGAAGGTGCTGGCCAAAACGAGCGGAGACGGGCTGTTCAGGATACTCTGGATTTCTACGGTATTTAGAAAGAACATTCCAACAGACGTTTGTATGCCGTTCTGGGAGCTGGCCACTCGGCGAGCGGCTGTTTTTTTCTCGGACTTGTCGCTGTATTAAATTCTCACCACACGCGCTTGACTCCAAGTTTAGACGGCAATGTTCCGCGTACATGTTTTGTATCGATGCTCGAGTGGTATCCGATGCAACGTCAACCCAAAGCGGTAAAACTCGTCCGCATGAGAGGATACTACCTTATTGCTTAAAACATATACCAGAGCGTGTGCTACACGTGTGCTGCATTCCTGTCTGACGCCTTCCCAACAGAAGTAGACGATGCTCGAGTGACATCTGATGCAACGTCAACCTGTGAGGCAAAACTCTTCCGGACGAGAGGATACTACTCTATTGCTTAAAACATAGCAGAGACGTCATATTTACGAGAACGTGTGCTAGTGCTCTACGGAACGGACACCTATTTCTGCCAGTGGAAAGGGCACCTGAATTGGTGGAAAGCAAGGCTGCCGGTAAAGTTGCACGCAAAAAGAAAGGTCAAAAAAATCATCTTCATAAGATGAGGTGTGCTAGGTACTAATACTTCATAATCATACACATACTATGCTTGGTTGTTGTGTTTAAATATCATAAATTACGAGAGTCCGTCTAGAGGAGATGAGGGCAGCAATCAAGAACATGCGTGCATGGCAGCGAGGGTGCGCTCCCATGACGCCTCGACGATGTCGTACAGCTGCGTGTCGACGACGCCCAGCGCGCACGCGTTCCGCCACAGGCCGTAGACCTTGCGTGCGTGTGCGGCGAGGCGCAGGAGGTCCGCTTCGCAGGGGGGCGCGAGCGCGGCGAGGAGTGCGGCGGGCTGCTGCATGTAGAGGTGCGAGTGTAGCAGCGGGAACGTCTCGGGCGACGGGAGGCGTAGGGGCACGACGGGAATGGCGGCGTGTGAGGTGGACGTGGACGCGGTGGGCTGCGACGCGGGGAGCGCGGGGAGGGTGGTGCAGTGGGCGCCGAAGACGAGGTCGTGGATGGGGTAGAGGTTTACGGGGCGCTTTTGGCCAAAGCCCAGTGGCGCGTCGCCGAATACGGCGAACATGTGTGTGGGGCAGGCGGCGGAGACGATGTCGTTCATGAGGATCTCAAGCTCCTTCGGCAGGCTGCCCTTCGGTACGGAGGTCTCTACTGCTTTTAAAGCTGCGCGCATACTGGAAAAGAAGTAAATCAGCAATTGTCACTGAGTGACGGCGCGAAAAAAGACGTACGTTGGGGTGCTCAAAGGCAGACGATCACGGATGTATTCGACAGGGATGCCTGCAAGATTGGGATATGCGTTGACGAGAGAGGACATCTCTACTTCTGCCAGCACAGGTCGCGGAAGTGTGCGGGGCAGGGAGAGTTTTGTGGGTGCAGGGGCCACGTTGCCGTTGGCATTGTACTTTGTGGCGAGGGGAATTCGGCGTTTTTGGGCGACAAGCTGGGCATGACCCGCGCATTCAAGTTTTGTGCCGACAGCGCGTATCGGTTGAGAGCGACGCGACGAGGGGCGGGAAGCTTCGGTGCGACGCGAAGGGCGGGTGAGGGATGTGGTCGAAGGCATTTCCGAAGATAATGGACGAGATTGAGGTTGGATGGAAGTAAGCTGAGGTGCTAGGGATGAACATTGTCGGCTTCGCGTCCTGCCCTTATATAGTTCAAAAGTTCAAAGCTAGCAATCGCAGCAGAAAGCAATCACACGATTGGATTGAAAGACGCTCCAATTCCCTTTTCAGGGATGTGTTCCGGTTGTTTGGCGAGAAAGCAAAATTGCTTGATATGGCAAGTGTTTGTGGATTCATTTGTTCGGAACGACTATGAGCAACCTTCGAGGTTGTCTAAGGGAGGCTTGGAGAAGAAAGGGAAGCAGATAAAAATCGAATAATGGCCTCTGGACTTTGTTGTTGGCCTCGGTGAGACATAGCAATTTCGGAATAAAGGAATAAAGGAACCAGCGTGTAGGGTTTAGAAGAAAGCAGTGTGGTTGATTTTGTGGACCGAGGAGGCTGATCACGAGGAAGTGTGATTTTGAACAAGGGGACGAGGAACACTGAGGAACAAGGGGTGAGAACCAGTTTAACCGATTAAAAGAGTCCACTGCCCGACCATGAGGGCCAAAATAAAGCCTGGAGCCCGAGAGATGAAGACATGAGTCTCCCTTCAAGTAGGTGTGTCCCATGCAGCGTTCAGTGCATAATGGGTTTGTGCAACCAAAGTTGCTAGCCGAGTCCCAGGCTATTCGAGGAGGCAAACTACTGTATAAGCCCACACCGTTCAGATATCAGGAGGAGGTCGCTGGAATTGTCTGAGGAGCAGTAATTCTGAGTGGCTCGCGAGTTTTGAAAGGCCTTTAAACGATGCCACCAAGTTGGCCCACTCCGAGCCACCGCTCGGACTCGGAAAGACGACCGCTTGGGTCCCCGGATGAGCAGGAATTTTTAAGTCCCATTCATACAGCCAGGCTAGCATGAATCACCGATTTTTCGGTCAAGAATGCGCAAGGAGAAGACAAAAGAGACAAACTGAGACCGAAAGAGGAGCACGACCACGTGATGAGATCTAGTCGCGTCCCTGCCGAACGCGTTCTTGCAATGCAGTCCACACGTGAAGCGCGGAGAACTGTTGAACACCGCAGGGATTTTTCAACAAAAATAGAGCATTAACGACGCTCTGTGGTTTGGTTAATACGTTTCATGGCGAGCGTGCGGAGCTCACATTTTTGCCATGGACGCTGTGACGAATTTTCTCGGCACGCCCGAGAACTAGGAAATCCTTGTGGTGCTGCCAAACTTGTCCGGGACGGGCAGGAATTACGAGCGTGAGGATCTTGCTCTAGTGAGCCGCGGCCAAGTACTGTAAGCACCGCCCATCATACACTGAATCAGTAATGAATTTCGGTACGGCTATCCAGTCTGGGATCCGTATGACAGTGCTTGGGCGGAAGCAATTTGTGAATCGTCGAGTCTAGACTCCTTGGAAGTCGTCATCAGCAATGTCATTCGCCTAGGCCTAATCACATGCAAAAATCCAATATAGTAGTAACTGCGGGCTTATCGGTACGACATGGACTGGAACCCGTCCGGCAGCCAGCGAATCGGCGGGCTTGGACTGCGGAATGAATGGAAACACTTACAGCCCGAGTCCGAAGCGGCTGGGCTGCTGTATAGACTTACCAAGATCATGCAGATTAGGGTGTTTCAAATATACTATTTCGCGTCCAACTTCAGACCCGATTTCGACCTGAAATTGGCTCCAACTTGGGCCATCATTTATCGGGATTTGGTCCCGGGAAGCGCAATGGGCGGGCGAAGTTGGAACACAAAGTTGGGGTCCAAGTTGACGTGGTCCGGAGCACGATTTGACATCCAACTTTGAGTTCCGAACTACTTCATATTCCAACTTCGTGCGAAGTTGGGCACGAAGTTGGGTCCCAAGTTGGGCTCCAAATAGGATATTTGAAATACCCTATTGTCTACTTCTTAATAATATCTCTCGTCCGCGGTTTCACGAATGTCAGTCACGGACAACGCTACGAATGGGGTTAGGAAAATCCACGGAAGTAGAGAAGTACACTCCAAACGGTGACGGGGACATATTTTTTGAAGGATATGAATCTTCGTGCTTCCAATCCCATATACATTCTTTTTCTAGCTACTCGAAGCAGAATAGGATTGCAATCATTCGCCCGCGGATACATGCGGGCATGTTGTTTGAAATAAATTACGGCCAGGAGAGTGGGCCACATCGAGTCAAAGCATACACAAAATCGAAAGAGGCCGTTCACTGCCTGCGCTGCAACGCCAGAAACACCAACACGTGGATCAAATACAGCAGTCGCGTCGACGACGTATGTGTAACCGAATAGTAGTAATACGGAATGGATGACATGCGGCCCTCTTATCCTGAGTCTTATCCTGACTGAGCCAATCAAATGAATAAGAGTGCCGCTCAGTAAATGTTTACGCACAGTACATTGTGTTTCACGCTCTCCGAAGAATGATTTCAAATGGGGCATCCCTGTCACTCGGCAGAAGCACAGAATAACGAGAGCCCAGCCGGTTTACAGCAGGCAAAATCAGGGCACGCCAGTTATCTGCGGGGTTGTCGGTGCGGGGTTGTGGGGATATGCGCTTAGATCGATAATTGAGGGGCTGTGTATATGGGTACTCTTGTGGACAAACTGAATAATTGAGTGGGACCGCGTACTACGCGTACGGAGATTGTGTGTTTTCTCGGAAGCTCCTGCTGATATTTAATTAACTACAAGTTGCGGATGGCGCAACTTGCAAGCGGAGCGAAGGCAGCTTGTGGCGAATGCCAAAGAGGGAATGTCCGCGTAGATCTCATACCGATGCCGGAGTTGTCGTATCCGTCAGGATAGGCTGCAGTTGCCACTCAAAGCGCGGGCCAGCTAGGGGCAGCTGCTGCGAGTCGGAATGTCGTAATTCGGTATGCACTGCCTGGGGGGATTTCGGCGTAAAGTAGTCAGCAGCGAAGCTGATCGCACCGTGGGTTGGTCAATTCAAAGCGGTGTCAAGATGTTGAAGATATTATTATCAGGGCTTGTGAAATCAGGATTAGAGATCGTAGTGCACCTTATAAATAAGACAAGTAGCATATCAAAGGACATACCTCCCCGAAATCGCCAATGCCTGAGCAACTTATACTCCAAATGTTGCCCCTCGCGCTAACACCACTAGCAGCACTAGTCCCAAATGGCATTCAGCGCTACATCATCTTGGCCCTTGCTGCCCTCTATTTCGGGGCATGTGTGGTCCTGCCCAATCTCCCCAGCTCCAGGATGAAGAAGCTCGAGCAGTACATCGACGAGACCGCCAAGATTCATGCCATGGCCGTCCGAGAGCTGGACAAGAACCCGCGCTTCATCGCAGAAGCAAGTCTGAGGCTGGCGCAGTAAGCCCTCTTCGACGTTGTTCGGCATGCCATTCACCACCAGAGTTCAGGGTTAAATTCGCAGAATCCGTTCTCCGCTCGAAGACACTCGGAGCCAAAGACATCCCGTGGAAGCAATACGCCCAGTACTTGCGATGTCTCTCGCTTCACATCGGTGCATGCCAGAGGGACGTGCATGATATCCGAGCTTCGCTCCTGGTGAGTATACATTCCCTTTCAAGCTGAGATAGTTATTGAGAAGCAACCAAAAGATGACTTTGGAGTGTAACCGTCAGCGAAGATACACGGAAGATATCACACAAAGACGGACCACACTTGATACAGTATTTCTGGGCGGCAGTTCTGTTAACGGTACGTCGATTCGAGCTGCCTGTGGCCGGCCACTGATGATATTGGGTTGGTAAGATCCAGGAACGTATGTGTAGGGGAGTCAAGAGTCAAGACCAAGCGTCTTTTACAGCGAACGCAGTCGGGCGAGGGGGTTGTTGGATCTTTGTTGAATGTACTACTATGCTTGAGGAACGTGATATCTTTTCATTCAAAATTGCGGCAGTCTAGCCGTTGTAGTGAGTTGGTAACAAGGTTGGTAGTGAGTTGTTGCAAGGGCGAAAGTGGCTGTGTCGAGGTGGCGGTACATGCACGTGAAGGATCGCTTCGAAAAAGTGGTCCTACAGTACCAGACGGCCAGAAACGGCCTCTCCTTTCCCAAGGCTTGGCTGCGGTGGGTCGCAATCGGCGGCCCAGGGCTTGACCCTTCCAGACCCTTCTTCCCAATTTTGAAAGTTTTTTCGTCCTCATCTCTGGACGTTTAGCGCTTAGCACCCACGACCGCTTAATCTGCCGTCTATCTCCGCGCCTATCGCTGTACAGCTCGCGAATCACCCCTCCAATTCACCGTCCGGAGATAAATGCTGCGTGTACTATAGGTAGGTATTCAAAGAACGATCCGTTGAGGTTGCGTTGAGACGTCATTAATACGGCGGAAGAGAGAAGGAAGCGGGACCGAACGCCCAAGAGGCGTGTGATCTCTGGATCTCTCAATAATTCCCACGACCCACCCACCCCCCAGAAAAGGCAACTTTCATCAGATGGCATCAACTCATCAAACCTCACTTCAATGCTTTCTCCCCGGCTTAGGCAAGGATACTTCGCAAAGATCTTTCAGTTAACCCTCCTTAACTGCTCTACCCACATAATAATATTTTGCTGTGTTCAATATCGACTGAGAGGACTGCTGAGATATCCTGGCGATCACCGGTTGATCATCAGCTTACTTAATCATATTCGCCGATCCAGATCTCGCTCACCTCTTGCGAACGCCATACGTCTTCCTTTCATCGTCTCCCACTCCTGTTATTGGTGGCTCTAGATACATTCCAGTCCCCGTTTCTGTTCTCTCTTAAGCTTCCTCCTCCATCTCGCGGCGTTCCGATATCGACATCTTGGGTCCCCGGATGAGCAGGAAGTTGAAAATCTCATTCGTACAGCTAGGCTGGCGTGGATCGCCGATTTGTCTTGGTCAAGAATGTGCGGACAAAAGAGACCGGCTGAGACGGAAAGAAGAGCACGACCACGTGATGAAATTTAGTCGCGTCCACCGCCTGATCGCGAAAATCATTCGTAATGGTATTAATAATTATGCGCTTACCGGGTGCGACGGTTACAACCTTGAAACAATCCAGCAGCGATCCAGCCGGTCGGCTCGGACTCCTGTAAGTACTTCCCGAAATGAATGGTTTGCATGCTTACAGCCCGAGTCGGAAGCGGCTGCGCTGCTGTAGACTTATCAAGATCACGCAGATTAGTCTAGACTAGTCTTAATAATATCTCTGCCATCCACGGGTTAGGAAAATCTGACGGGTCACGGCCTGCCATCCAGGTTTACGGAAGAGAAACACTTCACAAGCAGACTCTTGAAACGAGATGGATAGAATAGGATAGAATGGAGGTTTTTTCTCGAAGGATATGAATCTTCTCGGTTCTATTCCAAAGACACCTGTTTGGCTGAGATTATCCGAGGCCACGATCATTCATGGTGTCCTGGATTATCCGCGGCGCGGGAAATGGCTGGATCTAAGTGGCTCGCACCAGCATACACATTCGAAAATCTTGTTTCCACTAGTGATCAAGTCCGCCGGCAGCATCAGATTATTTTCCGAAGAGAAAATAATCGCTGGTAAGTAAAAGCAAGCGGACGCGTGAATCAATTACAGCGAAGGATGACTTGAGGATGACTTGTGAATAAGAACTTAGAATACTGATGTATACTCAACGAGGCAACGGGCGTATCAGAGAGGATATTCCCCGAGTACGATTTCAAATAGGAATCTCATAAGCAGAGAAGCAGAAGCGATAATAGGGTTGTACAGCAGTCACGTTGTACGGATATATTTAGATCGATAATCATAATACTAGTACATGTACGCGTACCGAGAAATATGCTGTCCAAAGTGCAAACAGGACCGAGGGATAACTAGCATCCATTTGAGCACAAGTACCAACCAGAAGTTTGTGATGGTATAAGCGAAAGGAAGCACCCTTGCGAAAATTATAACGGAGCAAGCAAATGTAGGGGAGTGAGGAACTCCGAGGAAATTCGAAGTAACAAATCTGTCAGCACAGTTAGTCGTCGCGGTTGTTATTGGGGATCCGGAGATGCTGGGAGTCGGAGTATCATAACATGCCGGGGGAAGACTTCCGGCCTTCAGGTAACGGGTCAGCGCACTAACGATCTACGGAGATCTGAATCTTGGGAAAGACAGATCCGGAGTATCGTAATCCGGGGGAGACTTCAGGGTAAGCGGGCCAGCGTAACGATCTACGAAGATATGTATCTTGGAACGTACATATAGATATCCCACCAAAAACGGTGTCCCTTTTTGGTCAGGGCGGTGTCAAGATGTTGAAATATTCCTCCCGGGACTTGGGAATCAAGGATTAGAAATCGTGCTGCACCTTATAAACAAAACAAGCAGTATGTCAAAGTGCCACCTCCCCCCTGCAATCACCAATGCCTGAGCAGCTTATCATCCAAATGTTGCCCCTCGCGCTAACACCACTGGCAGCACTGGTCTCAAATGGCATTCAGCGCTACATCATCTTGGCCCTCTCTGCCCTCTATTTCGGGACATGTGTGGTCCTGCCCAATCTCCCCAGTGCCAGGATGAAGAAGCTCGAGCAATACATCGACGAGACCGCCAAGATCCATGCCGTGGCCGTCCGAGAGCTGGACAAGAACCCGCGCTTCATCGCAGAAGCAAGTCTGAGGCTGGCGCAGTAAGCCCTCTTCGACGTTGTTCGGCATGCCATTCACCACCAGAGTTCAGGGTTAAATTCGCAGAATCCGTCCTCCGCTCGAAGACACTCGGAGCCAAAGACATCCCGTGGAAGCAATACGCCAAGTACTTGCGATGTCTCTCGCTTCACATCAGTGCATGCCAGAGGGACGTGCATGATATCCGAGCTTCGCTCCTGGTGAGTATACATTCCCTTTCAAGCTGAGATAGTTATTGAGAAGCAACCAAAAGATGACCTTGGAATGTAACCGTCAGCGAAGATACACGGAGGATATCACACAAAGACGGACCACACTTGATACAGCATTTCTGGGCGGCAGTTCTGTTAACGGTACGTCGATTCGAGCTGCCTGTGGCCAGCCACTGATGCTATTGGGTTGGTAAGATCCAGGAACATATGTGTAGGGGAGTCAAGAGTCAAGACCAAGCGTCTTTTACAGCGAACGCAGTTGGGCGAGGGGGTTGTTGGATCTTCTTTGAATGTACTACTATGCTTGAGGAACGTGATATCCTTTCATTCAAAATTGCGGCAGTCTAGCCGTTGTAGTGAGTTGGTAGTGAGTGTTGGTGGAAGAGCGAGAGTGGCTGTGTCGAGGTGACGGTACATGCACGTGAACGAGAGAGCATTCGGAGGACTCTGGAAGTAACAGAAAATACCCTCAAAACGAACTAGACAACACGAAATTTGTAGAAAAACACTATTAATGACATGCTTTAAGAGATACAGATGCTTCATGGCGGTCATAAATACGTTAGCTGTCCAATGATCGGTCAAGTCCGTTTAGAGCGTATGGCAGAGTGTACAATTGGCATGGAGTGCCGATTGGAAAATGACAGCTGGGAAAGCAGATGAGCGCAGGCAGAAATATAAACATGCGCGACGTACGAAGAGCGATCAATGCTACGAACAACAGGATTGTCGCCGCATAGATGATCCCGTATTTTATCATCTACCAGAATGTTAGCGGAGATCTACTGTGAAGGTCGAGAGCACGTACGATCCACCGACGTTGCTTTTTCTGTTTGCTGAAGTAAAGCGGAGCCCGTATTTGTTGTGAGGGCCGCAGCCAAACTAAACGAGTATTATAAGACAAGACTTTCGACAACAGAGAGAGATTCCACGTACACAAACAGGTCGCATGTATGCGATCAAAGTACGGGATCAGCATCGGGGGAGTCAGCATGAACAGCAGTAGATGCCCAAGGAGGAGGTCTGAACTCCAGAGGGACAGCTCGATTATCTTGACGACGAATTCTCGAGCGGGCTGCGACATGACATGGGCACCAAGGCCGCGGCCATACCATCTACCAGTCCACCACGCTCTATTGGTTTCGTCGTGTTTGAATTCTCTTGACAGAAACACGGAGACCAGAACTTTGTGGATCGCGCGTTGAATGGCGATGACTGTGATCAGCCCGAGAACCGCATGGGATGTATCCCAGAGCTCCAGGAACCACTATGGACAGATATGAGCACAGTGTAGCCAAGATCGAAAGCAAAAGACTCACCAAGAACTCGAAGAAGCCCAGCATTCCAATCACGCCAAGAATATGGGCCACAAACGCCATCACTGAGCCGAATTTCGGGAAAGAAGAGTCGAGGATGGGGCCAAGGAACAGCGAAACGATGAACAGCGCGAGCAACACCGCCGCATTCCAGACGATAGGGCCCAGGGATATCACTGCGATTCGAATGAGGGGGCTAGCAGGGTATTTGCCGCTCTTGTCCGGGAACGCCTTAACAAACATGTATGCGATGATCATGATGACGGCCATGATGATCGGGAAGATGATTTCCGAAAAGAGGACGGCGCGCCAACTGGCACGAGGGACGTCGCCCGACAGCTTCTCCGACGGATGTCCAAGTTTCTTCTTCTTGTACCCTGTGATCGTCGTCCGGGAAAGACGGCAATAGCCTATCCACGAATTGGCATGCGACCGAGAGTTACCTCGAGACATCCAGCGCAAAAATTCCCTGAAGATACCAGTCAGTTTGACGAACGATGACCCGAATCAAGACGACTAACCTGTAATCGACAATGAAGTCTGAGATGACGAATTGATGAGGATTGAACATGAATGGCGCCAGACATAGGGCTGTAATGGAAACCCAAAAGTAGATCAAGTAGGGCGTCCAGAGGGCCAACGAGACATAGAGCAGCATGATTAATGTCCTCATGCCAAGATATATGCTCGGCCCAGCAAACCGGGAGAATAAGATGCTGAAATTTATTCTCGCAGTCGCGAAACCACGACCTGTGGCAATGTATCGCGCACCGCCAAAGGTCAGATTGCTGAGGATCGAATGCGTGAAGATTTGGGTGGAGAAGATCTCGAAGAAGGGGGAGAATGAGCCGAACTGTTTGGCGAGTCGCAACACTGCCTTCCATGTTCCACGTTCAATAAGTTCTGCAGCCACAACACGTTAGGCGAAGGAGGGAGTCAAGAACAGGCAACACACCTTGGAGGAACAGTGGCAAGAATGCGATCATGAACACGAGCAAGAGACTGTAGATACAACGGTGGATCCAGTCGAACACGGGGGACAAATTGTAACATCCCGCCATACCCTGCACCAATTGGTTGTTCGCGGTGTAACGGCAAATCGTGACCGAGGAGTTGAGCGTGCCCAAGAACACCACTAGACAGACGCGTTAGTGCCACCTAAAGTAAAGAGGATATGACAACGCACTTGTGAGAATGAAGATTTGCACGGAGAGAATGACAAGCATGTTGTTGATGTGGAATCCGGGATGGCCGTAGTAGAACGTCAAGAAACGGTCTATGGGCAGCTGTGTCCCCAGATAATAGTATTCACGACTCAGCATCTGCTCGCCCATACCGGTCCCAATCTTGGTCGAGAAGTTCAGGATGGTGCCGAACCCAAGATCGCGACCCTTCCCGCACTGGTAGTACTCCGTATGCTTGATGCGCGCGCCACGACCAAACGCATTCATGCCGGCGTAGATATCCTCGTTGAGATGCAGGCCCTTCTGCGCCTTCGAGACGCCGCCGCGGGTATTCATGTATAAGGCGTTGAGGAAATCCGGGTGGCCGTAGTGCAGCTTCCCACCGATCCACGCCATCGACCGTGCGGAGAGCGTCCCGAACGTCTGCTCCTTCCCAGCCGCAAGATCGCCCAAGATGCCAATGTTCTCCGAGAAGATGTACTCGCGCGCGCCGACAATGGCAACCGGCGTCTTGTTGAACTCCTTAGCCGCCCAATGTGCGTAAGGGCTCTGGTTTGATACGGCGTACTCCTCAAACTCCCCAAGGATATTCCGGATCTTGAGACATTCTTCTAGATAGTTGTCCTGATTCGCGTCAATGAGCTGTAGATACTCTCCGCGGTAGAAGATGATGGCATGATTCTGATTGTCTGATTTGCCATCGCCCAGAATAGGGTTGCCTGGCAGCTCGATACGAAATTTGGGTCTCCGCCGGCCGCTCTCAGGCAAGAACTCGCTGTGCCCGTCAATCAGCGCGGAGAAAATCCGCGCGTCGCCTCCCTCTTTGGTCGCCGGCTCCTCGTCGAGGTACGCGATCTGGAGATCGGGGTACGCGCGCAGCAGAAACTCGGCATTCTCATGCTCCTCCTTGTTAAACTTGGAGTACCGCTGCATGGAGACGACGAACTTGAACTTGCGCCGCGCCATGCTCTCGAGCTCGCGCTCCAGTCTGTCGGTGTTCCCGCCAAACATCTGCACGACCTCAGGGTTCTCAACGCGGTACAACAGCTTGATCGCTTTTGAGTAGTTCATCATCCCCGAGACCGTGCGATACAGCGTCTGCGCGCGGAGCGACGCCCAGATACGGGTGCGGAGCGTGTACTCCGGTGCAGCGCTCTTGAAGCCGAGGAAGTAGAACGGCAGATCGTCCTGCTTGCCCTTCTCGTTTTC
This sequence comes from Mycena epipterygia, assembly GCA_029281465.1. NCBI lineage: Eukaryota > Fungi > Basidiomycota > Agaricomycetes > Agaricales > Mycenaceae > Mycena > Mycena epipterygia. The sequence continues at coordinate 607,463 of JARJCQ010000025.1, read as the reverse complement.
GCCCGCGAGCGGGTTAGGTCCATTGAACATCTCAGTCTCTTCCGCAAGGATCTTGGTATCCTTTACGAAATTGTCCCATTCGATCGGATGCAGTTGTTTCAGGTACTCCAGCAACGTCACACGCGTGTGCTGGTCTTCCTCGCGAATGATCTCACGGAGGGACAGCAGGATCTGTACATGAGAAGATCAGAAAAAAAAGAATGAAATGGAGAAAATGACGCAAGGCGTACCTTTTCGCTGTAGTGCGGTGTCAGCACGGTGAAAGTTGGCATCGCATCGACGGGCAGGGGTTGAGGAAGTGCAGTCGTAAGCGACTGTGCGAAGAAAGAAATCCTGCGCTCCGCCTCGCTCCCGGGCGGGAAAAACTCGCCCTTGAAACCCTTGTCTCCCTGGGAGATGAAGAACGGCGGCGCCCGCAGACTCCGCTTGCCAACATCCCCAGTATCCACCTGGTGATAGAGTAGCTTCTGAACATGATCAATAGAGAGCAGATGCTCGCGGTACATGGAGATGATGATAGCATTCCAGATCTGGGACACCAGAACCTGAGCACCAAAGATTAGCGTCTCTCGCGCAATAGAAGCTGAAGAACAAACCTTGGGATGGTATTTGACTTCCATGTCGCTCGTCGCCAGCAGCTTCGAGTAAATCCGCTTTGGAAGCCGCGTATAGATGTCCGTCCACGGAGTCCAAATGGACAGTCCCAGGAAGAAAGACCGTCCGATGCTGAAGATCGTGTTCCAGATGACGTACCACAGGAACGTGTCGAGGAAATAGAGGACGAGGTCCATAATGTACATGAGCGTCAGTGTCAGGGCGACATGGTTTCTGCAGAGTGCATGCCCAAAGTACTTGTCGTTGCATCCCTGGATCTTCATTCCCACCATAACACGGATGGGGTCCCGAATGGAAAGGGTCAAGAAGAAGTAGGACTCGGTCAACTTGCACCCAAAAACGAGCATCCACAGTAGAATCGACGCCAGCCGGCTCTTCTTGGTGAGCGAGGGATAGCTCGCAGTGAAGGTTTGGCTGGCGAGGTACTTGCGCGACTTGCCCGCCACGCGGTCACCGAACATGCGCCCGGAGGGCATGATGGCGAAGAGGAGGGTGGCGACAACGGAGATGAAGAACTGCGCGATGCCGAGAATCAACGCGAGCTGCCCCGCATTGCCTTGTTGCTCGGCAATTGCGATGTAGAACGTCGGGCCGCAGGTGAGCCCGAGCGTGACGAACAGGAAGAGAAGCCGACGGGTTAGGTGGGAGGTGTTGGTCCAGGTTGGGGGGATGTACCAGAACTCGGCGATGGTGGCTAGGATCATGATCAAGGTAGCTACGGCTCCACCCAAGGCAACCGCGCTCCAGGTCATTGCGCGAGAGGTGACGCCGTTGAAGGCGTACACGGTGGGCGAGTTGAATGAGGTGTAAAAGTAGTACATGGAGATGTGAATGACCCAGACGCGGTTGAAGTTGACGAGAAGATGGCCAAACGATCGCTTTTCGTAGTAGGTCTTGAAGAAAACGCGGTTCCAATCTATGCGCTCAAACGCGAGGAAGCGTTGCGAAGGAGGCAGCTCTACAAGCGGCCGCTGTAATGTCATTAGTAAAACTGTGGAGATTGAGAAGGACATACATACCTTATCGGTGGTGATGATGCGAGCGATACCCTCCGGATACCAGAAAAGCTGGTTCACATCGTCGTATCCAATGATGTCCTCGTGGTCCCTCTCTCTTCTCACAAATTTCCCTTCAACGAGCTCGTACCCCTGGTCCCGGATGAATCGATATAAAGGTTTGACGACGGTGCGCAGGTAGAGCCCTTCTGGCATGGGTTCGATGCGGCTCTGACACTCGGGGGAGCGGTAGTAGTCATCCGCGCACTTGAAGATGAAGCAGAGGCATTCTGGCACGAAACGGATTTGCGCCCCTTCTGCCCAGCAAAGGAGATAGAGTGCAACCTGCCGCAGCCGGTCATACTGGCTCATGTTGTTCATAGCCTGCCGCCAACGTTCCATGGCGGTGTTGAGGGACTTTTCGTGTGCGAGGTGCTTGTTTGGGCCCCGCGTGGAACGCAGACGGTTGAGGCCAGGATTCTGGGTCTTTCCGACGGCGTCATCGAGGTCCAACTGCGCAGCGAAATACCATTTGCGATAGTTTGCTTGCTGTCCCCCGATGTAGTCGGCGTGAAGGGTGAGCAACGCTTGGTCTGGCGTCATCCTAGAAGCTCGGCTGTCCAGGAGCTGCATCAAGAAGTCGAACTAGAACGAAAGTGAGCACCGGATGTGGAATGGCTGAAATGATTGCGCACCATATTCCGCATCGAGTCTTTCTGGAATCCAAACTTCTGGGTGAGGTCGAGAAAGACGTCTTCGATCTCTTCCTTGGATAGTGGAATCTGTCGCTCAGCAGACCACGCCGGGTAAGCCTCTCGTATCTGGCCAGCTCCGCTGGGATATTCCGCATAAGTGGGAGTTGACGCGTGGCCCTGGCCTCCGGAGGATTCGGAGTCGCTATCCTGCGGAGCTAGATGCCAATGAAACAAGGATACGGAGTGGATGGAATATAACTTACGATACGGGTCGTATGCACCGTCTTGTTCGTAAAATCCCTGGCCATTGTAAGTTCCGGGGCTGCCGGACTCGGAGGGATACGTCCTGTGTGCACTGTCGGAATCTTCGTAGTTTGAACGTGGGTTTGAACGTGGCGGTGGGGGGTCGTGGCGGCGACTTTGGTAGGGCTCGCGAGCGGGCATGGTCGAGAATTATCGTGGAGAAAAGTCGTCAAGGTCAGTTCGCATAAGAATCGTCAAGGGTCCCTAAACGTTCAAAGGCTGTGAATCCTTGCCATAACGACTCTAATGAAAAAACCTGCCTGAGGAGCAGCCGTAGACTGACGTGAATGTATCGTTGATAAAGGCCAAACGTGAATTTGAGGTCGTATACACGCTGCAAAGGCTCGATATGGCTATCACCGGCAAGGTGGTGTCTCGAGGAAAGAGAACCTTGGTCAGATGACTGAAGTGGTCACGGTCACGAGATTAACGTCATCGCCTTGTCGCTTGCTTGTCGTGTCAATGTCTCGTTCTTCATGATCTGTCGTTTTACACCCACGGGGAGTACCGTTCAGTATTAAGAATGAATCTGGTTCTAACCATCTTGATACCGACACAAACTTCCGGGATTTGAATAACAAAGTTATCTCCGATTACCTATGTCGCCGGGTGGACGAGACCAAGCACTTTGGAAGGGTTTTGTAAAGTCACCCCCCCCCTTTGGGAGACACGCCTTATCTTACCTAGAACGGCTGCGCAGGCCTTTCCCTAATTATTATCCCTCTGACCCTCCCTCACAAAAGTGGCTCGTGCAGAGCGGGACCGCATCCCTCACAAAAATCAAAGGGTTCAAAACAGCGCCCTTGGATAAACGAACACCAACGAAGGGTAACAACGGCATCTTTTTTCCTCTATCATGCAGGTCTCGATGAGTCACCCCGGTTGTCAATTTCAATTCCGAACCTGAGGTTCGGCCCCGTCCCTTGCAATTCTCGCCACACATGACAACGATGGGATCGACCGAGCCAATGTTCTGGTGTGTCCTCGTGGGTGCCACCTTCCGCCACTGCTCTGAAACCCGCCATCGAAGGGGATTTCTTTCATTTCTTGGGCGGCTCCCAAAATTAATTATAGACTCTGGACGTACGTCGCCCCACTGCATCCACTGACATCCATCGATCTTCTCACAAGCCCGATGGTCCTCTTCTTCACACGCAGCGCTTCGTCGAAATTAAAGAATCCGAAAAGTTCCTCCGCTCTTCATTCCGATTGTTGGCTTCATGTTACCCATCTTGGTTAGGAACTTAAGAGCTTTACTTCTGGATCGGCGGTGGTAAGGCCTCTCCTTTGTGGCGGTAACAATTACTCACATCGTATATTCACTGGTCCCTCTACCTCTTTCTCGGGAAAAAAAAAAAAGAGCTTCCGCCCGCTAGGAATCAAATCAGGGCTCAGATAAGCTTGGGGACGTACTTTGTGAAAACTCTCTGGCTCCGACAACACCCCGGAACATCGCTCGCTTAGGCGTCTTCTCAGCTGTCTTCTCCCGCAGCCCTCGCTTAATTGAACTTCTCAACAGCCGCGATCAAATGAACAAGGGCTCGCTTAGGGGCTAGCCGACCACATATAGGTTAACCGAGGGGCCTTCTGGATTTGTTCGTCTCGGCTGAGCATTGGCTACGGCTCAGAATGCACTCTTCTAACTCAGGTCAACTTCCGGCGATCCCTTCTATGTATCGCGCTAACCTCTTGTAAAACACAGCACGCTGCACTGTCAGTGGGCCCGCGTGGACCCGCAGCTAATAAACTTCGGAATGCTAGAAATTTTTGACTGCTGCTGGGGCTTGGCTGGGGCGCCAATGAGCGAACGCTTAAAATTACAGAGGTCTGATTCTGAGTCTCTCATCCCCGGTATCCCTTCCTACGCTCTGTCTCGATTTGGTGTGGAATAAATAGCACACCTCAATGTCCTCCCTTGAAACACAAGCGAAACGCCAGACACTGGCAGGCGCGACAATGCTAATCAAGCAAAGATGCCCGTCTCCATGCCTGTCCAGAGACCTCCCGGAGATCTGTACGGCAAGGTCAAACAGTTCGTTGATCATTCAACCGGCGTGTTCAGTTCGGACGCATTTAGGTTGAATATATTCGCCCGCTTCTCGGGACCCCCTGGTCACGGTGGGGAGGCTGGCTTTGTGCGGCATAGTCAACATAAACGAATTGCCAATCAACGGACGCCCGTTCCATTGGCAGTCAAAAATAACTCTTCCGCGGCGGACCATCGATCAGCGTACGTTGTACACACTGGGAAGGTCATCTTTCGTCAGCGTTCCTGAAAAAACCCAGAGTTGCCTCATTTTTTTGGGTGGCCCACCGACACGTTTTCCCTGCCCAAATACGCGTCATTAAGCCCGCAGCCCACACTATCCGGGGTGCGCGTTTCTTTTCTCAGGCTTGAACATGTTCATTCTTATTTTCTTTCTTGATCTATTCCACAGCTTCGGGACAAGGGAGTCACATCCAATGTCGGCGGGGGGAAAGAGTATTAAAGCATGAGTGAACGGTCGTAGCCTTACCTCCACTCTTTCATCCACACACCCATTATCGCTGCAGTATGTCGGCGCGCACCAACTATCCCTCTCGACATACCTACTCTTCTCACCCGGAGGAACGCATATCGATGCTGCCGGTGCGTTTTGTGCGTTTTTTTTTTGCCAATGCCGAGTACATCATATGAACCTGCACCGATAGCCCATGGACAGCGTGGAAGACCAGATTCAAGACCTCCTCCTGTACTGGACAAATTCCCCGCCCGCGCAAGCTGACAACTCGAGGCCAGGGATGCTCGCTCGTATGTTTCAGGTGAGTCGTCCCGTCCGTGTGTGTTCTGAGAGTCCTGGCTCACAATGTTACACTAGAGGATCAAACGGGGGGCTCGTCGTGGCTTTCAAAAAGTGAAGGGAACCTTTTCTCACAAGTAGTCCTGCAGTTGTGCGCACCGTGATTATCCTCTCTTCCTTATTTGACTGACCATCACACTAGTTTGTGTATCACTCGCATTCGTTCTACCGTGTACAAACCAAAATACAAACTGCCCCGACGTTGTCTACTTGACTAGAAAAAATGAGAACACAATATTGCAGAGACGAACAGAGCAACTTACAAAATATCATCAGTTGGGGTTCGATATCAGCATACGCGCCGATTTGTATGAACGGCACGCGTTCCTTGCAACACAGCAACCGTATGCAAGCCAAGTCCCCCAATTCCCATCGGTCGTCGGGCGCTGCGCCATACGTCTTGATCCCTGCCAGTCTAACGGTCTGGGAGTTGATGTTGAGACACTCTACGACCGACTCCAAAAAACAACTCTTGCTATCGGCGGACGACTTTTTCGAGTCCAGGGCATAATCCGAGAACGTGAGCGAGCGTAAATTCGGGGGGAGGAAGCTGAATGCGTGGGGGGCCAGCAGGAACGGCCGCATGACGTGTAAATGGCGCAGAGATGTCATTTCTGCAAGAGGCGAGTATACTGCACCGTCAATCCTTACCGGTGCAAAGGGATCAATGTTTTTGAGGCGTAAATGCTCCACACACGCGCGCATTGAGGCCGTTGGTCGCGGAAAAGTGACGACTGCGATATTTTTCTCGCTGCGCGTATCCTTTCCTTCCAAGTAGAAATCGCGCACGTCGTGGCGTGGGACGGTGAGCGCGAGCCTCAGAAGAAGCTCTTGTAGGTCCCGATCACCCACGAGTCTCAAGTGGAGTACAGATATACCGTGATCGGGGACCGAAAATGAGCTTGGGTGTCCGTGAATGTGAAGATGGAGGTTTTTGAGGTTGGGGAACGTTCGTATAATGCGAGGCAAGTTCGCAGCCGGCGATACTGCAGCAAATGAAGTAATCTGGAGGCTCAGTGACTCCAAATGCTCGAGTAATGACTGGGGTAATGTCGAAAATGACAAGCTCTGTAATCCTGGACACAGGGCAAGAAATCCAAGTTGCTCTTGAATGGTCGACGGGGCTAGTTGATATTCACACCAGCGAAGATCGACACTCCGAACGAAACGTCCGAGTTCAGGTCGCTCCTCAAGGGTGCGCAACAAGAGACGGAGGCAGCCCGCGGGAAATATCGGATGTTTCTGAGTGTCCGGAGTCGGGATATGAAAGGTCCAGCCAGTTATGGAGAGGTGAATGTCGCGATACAAGGTGCGCTCCACGGTGAAGCGGATGGATGCACACACTTGTGAGAACGCGCTCAAGGAAAACCGTGCAGCGGAAAATCTATTGGAGTTGGGCTGAAGTGATTGAGAGGGAGAACAAAGGGATGCACCTAGTACGCCCTTCTGTTAAGAACGCTTCCGTCGCTTCAAATCGAGGATGGATTGGGTAGCGCATACATTCCGCGATGTATTCAACAACTTCTTCGGGGAGCTGAGTCAAGGGTGAAATATGAGAAGGTGAAACGTCTCAAAGGCACCGGGGGTCAGCATTCGAGCTTCTTCAGGAGCAGATGGAACAGTCACCGAGTTTTGGGAGCGAATTTGGGGCATCCAGGTCCAGTGAGTTATGGACAGAAATCATAGCGGCGGTCCCCTCACGTCGTGGTAGATGAAAGACAGTCAAAGACTCGAGGGGTGCGAAATCATTGTGGTTGTCGCGTACGCACAGCCGACCCGTCACACTGCCACAGCCAAATGCGGAGATGACTCTAGAAGAACTTCGAAGGACACCAGCCCTCTCCAGAGAAACGCAGACATGTCTCTAGCCTTTTTTTAATTTTGAAAAGGCCATATTCGTCATAAAGAGGGGTAAGAAAGCAGACCGTTTGCAATCAAAACCAAACATGCGGCGGTGCTCGAACCGACTCCGAACCCACATCGTCTTCCCACTTTATTTACCCCTTGCACACTTCCGGAAAACGAAGAGAATCTGCGAAAACAAAATTGGCACATACTTGAAACACTTTGAAACCCTTGTAGCTCGTCTCGGAGCCAGTGAAGCAGTCCTTTGACTCCTGTCAGTACTTTATGATAGGTTGGCCCCTCAGGCTGGCTATTCGAGAATCGAGATCTAGGGTACTCATAAGAAGAGACCTAGCTTGTATAATACCCTCCGCTAATGAAGGTGTTTGGTATTTTCAGGGTGGCGGGGAGTGCGGAGGGTCCCTCGAAAGAAATCAGGCCAATTTCTAGAAGAGAACATACTGGTGGGCAGTACAGATCAGGTGCTAACACGCCGACCGAGTTATTTAGAAAGGACTTAAGTTCAAGCTCTTTTTAGAAGTCGCGATTACTTTGACAAGTGGAGTGGGAACGAATCAAATCGAATAGGTAGATGCGGAAAGGAGTCTTCCGAGCCTGTTTCTGGCTATTAAAACGAAGGCTGCAGTCGGCCGCATTTTGTCGTGGGTAAGTTTCATTCACCATGAAGAAATCGCGGCCAGCCGCAAGCACCTGTAAATCACCAGCATCGTCTACCGTAAATCTTCCATCCTAGTAGCCTTGTAATTCCGAGGTCCGAGCTTCAGCGCCTTATTTCCGTGCAGTGTTCCTGGACTCTCACATGGCTGCAAAAGGATAATCTCTTATTCATTCTTCGAAACGGAACTTAACTTTCTCTTCCCAAAACCGTGTGTAAACGTCTGTTAGAATGTTCGGTCTGATGTCTCTCGACAATAATCCTGTACGCTGCGGAAAAGAACATGCCACGATGTGGCGCGATTAGATTCGAATCTAAAAGTACAACAGGCGCCTGCAACTTGGTCAGTATTTAAGTAGCTCCGTACGGTCTCTCTCTTCGCTAACCGCAATGGACAACAAATTCCTCTCCCAAATCCTGTCCCTCGTATCTGTGGTCCTCATTCCATTCATCCCCAACAACACGCTGCGTTACATCGCGCTGGTTATCGGGCCGTTCTCCTTCTTCGCGTACCTCGTCTACCACAACATCCCGAGCACCCAGCTCGCCGGACTCGACACAACCATCAAGGAGCTCGACAAACTTCTCAGCATCGCGGTGAACGAATGCGCCAGAAACCCCCGATTCATATATGAAGCAGGCTTGAAGTTGGCAGAGTGAGCGTCGTCATTATCGCACCCTGTCTTTTGCACTGATTGAGAGCCGGCAGGACAAAGCTTGCGGTATCTGACCTGCGGACGCGAATTATGAGCATGAAATTCATCACCTTGAAGACATATCCGTATCACCTCAGACGCATTTTGCACTCTATCGACGAGTGTCGGCGCGATATAAAAGGCTTGCGTGCGTCCATCTCGGTACGCATGAAGTATCGCTTGGATAATACACATTTCAGCTGACCGTCACGGCGTCCTTCTCAGCTTGCCCTCGAATTGGCGCGCCAACAGAAATTCCAGGAGGATATAAACCAGAGGAAGGAGACCCTCGAGAGCACTTTTTCTGGTGCGTAGACTGGAGGGGAAGATCATGAGATCCGCGGCTGATTTGAGTGTGAGCAGCCGGAGGGCAGAGATACTTGAGGATGCGCTCGTTGAATCGCCCCGTGAACGACCAAACGTTGTATTTGAGGTGAGGTGATGAGAACATCCAAGGAAGGCTGCCCCAGCTGACGCTTCCATCTTTCAACAGTGTGTGATACTGGTTATTCGTGAACAAGTGTTGGTGCTTGGAGCTCAGCCAAGATTCGTGTCCGTGTTCATGCGCCCTCAGGCTGCTTAGAATGTGATTAATGAAACCATGTTACTCGTACCTTGGTTACCTGAGGATGATTGTAAGTTTAAGAGTTCCAGGATGGATGACTGGACCTAGGCGAGTAGGTTTCCTTGCAATGGAATGTGGGTGAGGAAGAGCGAGCACGGCTCGGGCATCTCCGAAATCCATCAATCCGTCTTGAGATTATCTTATCTCGGCTCCGAGGGAGAGCCCGCACTATTCATCTTGTCTTTTACTTCGTTTCTACACCGGGCTCGGGAAGGCTCCGACATGCCTCAAACACCCCCTTCGAACGTACTCCCATGAGCAAGAGCGTACGTCAAAAACATCAGCGAATGCTTGAAGGCCCAAGGTCGTCCTTAGTGCCACATCCGAGTCCATCCAACTTGAAGCTGAGTCTTTGTTCTTTGCTTGGAACCCGCGATTAACTATACTTAGTTTTTAAGATAACGAATTAGATCGAATAACTATAGGTTGCACTGCGGAAAATACGAGAAACCGCGAACCTCATGGCGTCCTGTGAATCCGGATTCCGGCCCCGCTAAATGGGCCTTCGACACGCGGCGATCAATGCCTTTCCAGGACATTGAAGTTCAAAAGCTAATCTCGACACCTTCATACTGTGCCTACATCCAATAAACCTCAGCATGTTTCGAAAATCTTGAGCCAACATCTGGTAGATCCATTCGATTCCCAGCACTGTCGGTGTTTTGAACTCGGAGATCTGCATTGCGCCATGGCTAGATCTGACGAACTCTGCCGTAACACCAAGTTCGCTGACTTTAAATCGGCCCGGTAAATTAAAGTCCCGCATTGTCAAAGTTCGTATTATGAAACTAGACGCTCATTCTCGTGTCGTCCACCCCCACCTTCCCTGCCCTGCCTGCTAAGATGGTCCCTGCTTTTCGAGAGGGTATGCGCACAAGCTTTTCGGAATCATGGAACGACGGCAAGCCAGCGGTATCGGGATGGATGTGGTTGTATCGAGACCTGGCCCATTAAGGACGTCGATCTTTGGGCCCAAATTAATCTCCTCCAAGTCCCAGTGGTTGAATTTTCGCGCTCAGTTCGCCTCAATTTCAGCAACGCAACTTGAATTACCCCGGTTTTAGTTCGACACCATCCTCGAGCTGCTGATTATGCGCGAACTCCCAAATCGACGCGGAGCCTCTTTCGTGCCAATCCCGTACACCATTTTTGTGCGCCGATGTTTGTTCCATGTTCCATCCTGTCGATTGATATGGTACGTCCGTGAATTTTTTGTCGGATTATATTTAACCTGCAGTGGTTTGGTTTCGTCGACAAACTCTCGTACCCTTTGTAAGCTTCTTCGATTATCTGCGTCGCTTTTCTGATTTTTCCGCAGGCGTTCTTTGCATTTAGCACCGTGAATTTCAGCGCGAAGTCAGAGTCTTGATCCGAATCGGGCCGATTTGGATTGGTTGAAGAAAAATCTCCATTTTTGGCAGGTGTCCTAATTTCAGAACCAATCGCACCCAATCCGTTTCTTTTCGATTCGGAAATCGCCATATTAAGCACTCGTTTTGACTGGTAGTAGTCGAAACGCCCCTTGCTACACCTTTCCATCTTACCTCCTCCTTCTGCTTCTACTTCCACTCCGTGCGCCTCCCCCTACCCTCCAACTCGTCTCCCCTCCAAGCCTCCTCAGTCGACCACCTACCCGTTTTTAGACAAGCCAATTCTACGACCCACGGGATAATATGGTTCTGACCTCAAAACGCGTCAACCTCGAAAATGCGCCCCCGTCCTTTATCACGCACAACGCCCACAGCGCCCACAGCTCGATAAAGTCGATCGGTTCCCGCATCCGCAGCAGCATCCACGACCCCGCGCGCCGCCGCCGCGCGCGCACGGCGCACAGCTCAAAATACGCCGCGGGCGAGGCGAAGCGGCGGGGCAAAACTAATAAAACGCCCGCCGCGCTTCTGCACTTCGATGTGACGTCCGTGTCCGCTCCCCAAACCCAAATCCAACCTCAAGTTGCGGACGTCGAGATGCGCGACGTGGAACCGGCGCCGTCGCGCACGACCAAGCGGTACCAGCTCCCGCGCGAGCTGCTGCGCCCTGTCTTCCAGGAGATTTCGCGCGAGACGCTGCTCACGATGGAGCCTGAATTATCTGTGGGCGATGGAGAGAGCCTCCCCGACATCGACTATATTCGGGACGCTATGGAGGAGCTCGGGCCTGGGTCAGTTTATTTTTCATCTGCTACGTCCTGCTGATATATATATTTCTGCGTCCAGGCTGCTTCGCGCTGTAGTGAGCGTTGTCGCAGATCCCCCGAAGGACGCGCTCCCGACGGAAATAGCTATCACCGTTAACGACCGCTCGGACTACCCGCCACCGACCCACATGCTGGCGATCCACGGCCGCGCAGCGAAGGATGCGGCACCGGGGAGCGCTGCAGCCCGCCGCCAAGTGACGCTCGTCCCCGCACACAGCGTCGTCCTCGCGCTGCACTGCGCGCGCCTTCCCAAATTCCCCGCGCCCCCGTCCACGCCCGCGTACACCTCGGCCGACCGCACGCAGCTCGTCGTGCCCGTGCAGCCGCTCTGCCTGCCCTCGCCCGCGGCGTATCCGCTCCTTTCGACGTTCCTGTACACGAAGCGCACCGAGCACCTGTTGAAGAGCCTCCTCCCGTGCCCGCCGCCGCCCGCGCTCGACGAAGACCGCACGCTGCTCCCCGCGTTCGCGGCGCGCCTCGCGGGGACGTACACGTCGCAGGCGCTGCTCCTGCACGTGAACAGCGTGCACGGGCTGTGGCAGAACGCGTGCGTGCTCGGCGTGTTCGTTGACGAGCTGTGGGACACGATTGATCTGGCGTATGTATTTTTTTTACCCCGCGGTGTTCACTTTCTAACATATGGTTTAGGTGGGAAGTGCTGTTGACGGCGATGGCTATTTCGGCGGGCACGCCGCATCTCATGCTCAAACGCCCGGCATCCCCGCCGCCTCCGGCTGTCGCATCCACGGAGTCAGAGGTGGCGTCGACCCCAGATCCAGAATCTGCGGCGTCGACGCCAACACCATGATTTACCTATGCTACTTATGCTTTATCACTATGGCTCACTCGCTCCCTCCTCGCACGTAGTTTATTTTACTTAATCGCTCGCAATGAAATGTATTCTGTACACATATCTCGGTGTTTCAATAGATCTTTGCTCCTTGTTTGTTGGAAATAAACCAAGAAAGTGTCGTTAGATTAGAGCATCGGCTACCTACGCAGCATGTATTATTCAAATGATACAGTATGAAACTAAAACGAAAGCGATTGTAAGGTAAGCAAGCAAGATGAGCAAATATGAAAGCGATGAGCAAAGTAGATACAGAATACGCGGGTCATTATTTTGCTTTTGTTCGTTTGGATCGTTCGTTTGGATCGTCTTTTCATTAGGTATATCGCATCACCAGCGGTGGCGAGAGCCACGCAGTTTGCGAGCGTCGGCGACGACTTTATAGGCGGTTTGAACGAGCTCCACGAGCGCGGTGTTGCGCGGCGCGAGGGCGAGAATGTTCTTCCACATGCCGTGGTTGAACTGCAGGCACCAGTTGAACTGGAGCTCCTGCAACCGGCTCATCACGGCGGACATGGCGGCGGCATTGGGGAACTCGCCGATGACGTCCGGAGGGAGGATACGCGATGCGAGGACGTTCAGATCGGTCTCGAGTCCCAGGCCGAAGAGCAGGAGCAGGGGGAGCGATCCGCCGTGGGGGGGATTTACAGGGATGACAGGGAGAGTTACGGAGGGGAGTTGGGCCCTGGGGTAGAGGTGTGGGACGGGCGCTGGGGTTCCGGGGGCCAGCTGAGGCAGGAAGTCGCGCTGGCCGAAGGACTGGTGGTACAGGTGCGCATCGACGGGGACCATCATCGGTGGAACGTTGGGATTGCCGTCCGGGGGGAGAATGGCGAGAACGTGAGTGGCCATGCGCGATGCCGGGGCTATTAATTGCATGTCAAATGTAGGTTGCAGAGGCGTGTTAGGGGGAAACAAGGTTTTGGCGAGGGAATAATGGTGGCAGAGTGTGCTAAAGGCAACTCGGGGTAAACAACCAAGAGTGCAACATGAACGAGAAGAGCTTACTCGAGGGCATCCTCATGGGACTGCATGGCGAAAATGGGGCTCGTGTCGGAGTGGATATTATAGTACTAGTTTGCGAAAGAGTGGACAGGGCTGGGGGATAAAAACGTCTTGGGAAACGGGTCAGTACTCGGGCACGATAGATCGGAGGGGGATTCATACTAGGCTACAGAGGCTAGCAAATGGTCGGAGAATCAAGTGGCGAGTTTCATGGTAGTGGGGGTGGCTTGAAGCAGAGAGCGGGACCCGGTCGTCTAAATACTACTTACAGTCAGCCAAAAAAACGGGTTTGAGATTAGAATGGCGATCGCCGCAGTATCCCCTTTCGTCCACGATCCGAAACATGCACGTTTTGGGAAATCGCTTATCCCTAGGGCCTAGACACCGCGGAGTATTCCGGCCGTCCTCGCCCGCGCGCCATTTGTTCATCTTCAAGTGTTCATCCAAAGGACGTCCCCCAGGAAGGCCATCGGGCAAACTTCACTTTCTGCTTCACACCTTTTCACTTTGCTACGCGCCACTTGGAAGTTTTTTTTTAGGCTCCCACGGGAGCGCAGCATTTCAAACAGTTCGCCAACTGCCACGATGGCACTTTGTCGACATCATCTCACTCCACGGACCAGTAATGAGTCGTGGGCTCAGGACTGTCGTGGACGAGTCGTCCTTCGTCTTCTAAAGCTTCCTGGGCCTTCTCATCTGTCGATCATTTAATTTCCGGTGCTTCTGGATGGGAAGTCGAGAACACGGAGACCCTGCTCGAACGTTCAGTGACTCGACGTACGACTCCGCAGATCTTCCTGATAGTTCCTGGCATTTTTTCTTCTGTGTAAGGATTTTAGTTTCAGCCCGATGCCGTACGCAGGATATTTGTACCCGATACCATGGCCGCCCCGACATATCGCACGTCGATTCGTCGTAGGTTGAGATTCAAAGTTTGTTGCGCGGGATTGGCAAGAATTTGTGCCCGCGCACGAGGTCGTTGGTATGAAACATTTGCGACTCGGATGGGACTAAGTACAAGGCCCAGATCTGTTTGTTGTCGGCGTCAGCCCGCCCTCATTTCGGAGGCACTTGAGAGCATCAAAACAATCAAGGGGTTGCTCCACGGGGCTTCAAGCTCCCGCCCATGCGCTGGAAAGCGGAAAGCGCCACTGTTGACCGAGCTACAAAGAAAAATAGCCTAAATACACACGAGTGTAGTTCATATATATCGAAGGGATGCAAATAAATACGTCGCACCATAGTCCAATTCCAAAACTTGTTCTGTATAATACAAGTATGATAGCACCCAAAATTATAGTCACCGAACACGCACAAATCAAAAGACCTAATGTTAATCAGGCCCGCTCGAAGGGTTCTTGGTCGATGCGAGCATACTGCGATGGCAGACAGATCAGATCAGCATTCATTTCGGGCTCCGTGCAGCGGCAGCGCCGAGCGCGACTCACTTGGCGATAGCCGCATCGTCCTCGGGCGGACTGGCCCCCGTCCCGATCATCACCTGTTGCGCAACGGAGGGCACGCCGTCCGCCATGACGATGATCCACCCAGGCCCGGGCGAGTACACTTAAAAAGGGTCAGCGCCGAGCCCAAGAGGTATTTATTATACGACGTACCAGGGGCGCTGGGCGGCCCAGTGACGGTGAGCTGCGAGCCCTGCCACGTGCTGACGAGCTTCACGAGCTTCTGGTCCATATGCACCGAGTGGGTTATGAAACTGAATCCACGCGGTCAGCCTCAGGGCGGGACGAAGGCGTGAAGCGTGCATGCGTACCCAAAGTCCATGAGGATGGCATGCACATTCTGCGCACCCGCGGGGACGGTGATGCTCAAGGTAAATTGCGCATTGTAGTCAACGTATGTGGGAAGGCCGGCGAAGGTTGGTCGGGTCTGGTTCATGTACGGCTAGAGAGGCGTTAGTTAGACATGCGTTTTTCTGACAGGAAAAACGTACCGGGTAGAGGTATTCGACGCTGCCAGCGAACGAACGATTAATATCCGAAGCGGGCACCGAACGAGTAGAACGCATACCGATACTCTGACACATAGGTCTGGGTCGACACGTCGTCGTTCGGGTTAGAACCCCCAATCATGATGGCTCCCGAAGGCAGCATCGTCCTAAGATGGCGTTAGAACGTAGTGTGGGCAGGAGATTAAGTACGACATACGCGACGGAATGATACATGCGCGGAATATTGCTCGTCGGCAGCCCAGCCCTCGAGAACCGGGAACCGACGGGCGCATTTGGATCGTATAGGAGCGGTGTGTACGTCGGGTGGTCCGCATTCGAGTTTCCGATCCGGTTCTGCAAGTTGTCGTATCCTGAGCGCTTATGTAAGCAGCATATTCCTTCCTCCCGAACCCGAGCCACGCACCTGCAGTACCCGTGCGACATCCGTTGATGATGAGGACCTTACCATCGGGAAGCAGGGTGCCTTCGGACATCACTGCGAGAAAATATGTAAATATCCAGCCCGTTAGGATGGAATGGAAAGGAAGACTGACGCCGGGGCTCAGGCATCCACTCCGTTTTCCATCCTCCTGAAATCCCAGCATCGTCGAGTACCATCCTGGAGCACTGCGCTGAGCCATAGTCGTGCTGGGCGTCGAGGTCCTCCGACGGGGTTTGATCACTACGGAATTGCGATTAGTAAAAAAGGGGAGAATTAATATCTGGCGGAACGCACGAGATCTGAGAACCGCCGCAGATGAGCACCTCAGGCGTATAGTTGTTTTCCGGGGTAAGGGGGAGCAGAACACCGGCAGCATTCAGCGGATAAACCACTCTTTGCCCGTTGGGGAAATTCGGGAGGCGAGTTTCGGTGTTGGTTTGCCAGTCGAGGAGCACTGAATACATGCGTCAGAGGAAGAACAGGACTGAATTACGCGCCGCTTACTAGCTTGATTGTTCGCAGCAACGAAAAGTCGTTTGTCTGGCAATGAGCTGCGAATGAAATTAGTGAATGGACAATTAGCTAAGCAGGGATCCAATTACTAGACGTGAGGGAACTGGGGTACGTATACGTCAGCTGGCACACAAATACTGGCGAACGAGGCGCTTACTGTGTTATGCGGAAGCGTGTCATTGAAGAACTTGGAGGGCACGGGAAGTCCTATGCAAATATTAGGCGGGGACGGAAACGAGATGAGTCAACGCACCGTTATAGCCATTGATATTTTTGGCCGGGTAGAACTCGTACGTAGGATTGTTGCTGTCTTCGCTGTTGGTCCACCCCGAATAGAGCGCCCCGCCGAGGATGATAGCAGAACCATCAGGAAGACGTGCCGACGTAGGGTACCATCTGTTGGAGCCGAGGCGGACCCGCTGTGAAAATATCACCAATATGATTTCGCAACCCAGATATGAACTCACTGATGCGTCTTCGTAGATATCGCAGTTTCCGGACGCAGGGCAAGCGTCGAATAACCGAATACCTGGCTCAGAAGGTTTTGGTAAATAGCTCACAACAACGCAGTGCACGTACCTTGTTGGCCATCTGGCGCCGCCTCACCATTGCGCTGTGTGTACGGCTGGGAGAAAATTGGTTATGAATGCCGAGTGGAAAGATGTGGACCAGTTACCTGTCCTCCAAAGTTGACCACTGCCACACAATCAGGCGACACATTATAAGGTAGATAACAAAAGGGACGCACGAGTACCATTGCTCAAAAAGCTTCCGGCGGAGCAGAACGAATGGGTTTCCATGTTCAAGGCTCGAGCTGTGTTGGACACCAAGCTAAAAACTGCGCCCCAAGCAGGGAAATTGTTGGCGTTCAGAAGAGGGTTATTCTCTTTGCGGTCGATAACAAGAATGGTTTCGTTATTAACCACGGCCACGTGGGTCATTACGCTAATAATGAATTAGCTGAGGGACGGAAAGCAGAAATCGGAGCACGTACACGCCACTAGTACCGCCGGAAGAAAGAGTCCATGCGCCCGAACCCGATGGAGGCACTGGATCCTAAGAGTAGCCGATATTTAGCAACAACGAGATAATACTTGACGTTAATCGACTCGCCTTCTGGTAAATCATCATACGGTAGCCGCCACCGCAATTCTGAGAAGCATCGCCGCTGCAAGGAGCACCGCATTGGACGTCTCTGGCCCCGACCGGATTGTTGGTTAAGATGTTGCCACAATAGCACTCGTTCCCATTCTCCACGCCGCTGAGGATGAAGCCAAGGCCGGCACATTTGTTGATGCAGGATGCAGGTGTAAGCGCCGCATCCGTCCCCTGGTATCCCGTCAAAACTCGTGCTGGATTGTCGACAGCGCACATGCTCGGAGACCACCCTGCAGGAATGGAAGATCCGGTCGGGGCGGTCTTAGTGTACAGCGAGATACGGAAGCCGGCACCACAGGTCTCGGCGGAGTTGCCTACGCAGGGCAAGTTACAATCATTCGAATTTGCTGCCACGCCTCCACCGTTGGCGGTAGATATAGTATTGTCGCAGTAGCATTCATTCTATGGATTGCCGAAGCCCGCGAAAAGCATGCCTTGTACTCCAACCCGGCGTAGCGGAATCCCGTACTGTCGCATAAGGAAACACACTTCTCCACCGTCATGGCTCCATCGACCAAGGAATTCGCTGCGGTAGAGAAGTCAATCACAGCTCTGCACAGTAAATGCGTGATGACGAACCGGATAAAGCGCGACCTGTAGAGGCCTCAGTTATGCACGTCGAGGTTTTCGACCAGTACGCAGGGAGAACAAGGCCGCTGGCCCCGCTAGAATCGCTGGAGTACACGGAGAGCTTGCCACCTGCTCCACATATCTCGGACGGTTTCCCTGGTGGCCGGGGTCAACTAAGCGTTCAAGATGATGGACTTGTCCGTACCGGCACAGGGCATGGAACAATCTGTCTCGCTTGCTGTCACCGCGGTCGGAGCGTAGCCGCTTCCACAATAACATTCGTTGGCGTACTCGACACCTGCGTACGAAAATCCGCGAGACTGGCAAGTCGAGATGCACGACTCCACGGTGAGGGAAGCACTCGTGAAAGAATAGCCTGGGGCGGCGTCAGGCTGCAGAATGTGATTGACTAGATATGGAAAGAACCTGTAAGCAAACGGCCACCGGTTGGTTCATTGGTACACGCGACATATTTCCATCCAGTTGGAAGAGTAGGACCGGAGGGTGCTGTCTTTTGGGGTGTCGAATATATCGAAAGACGGTTTCCGGCTCCGCATTGCTGAGTAGCCTCGCCTACGGAGTTGTCAATTCACCTCATACTGCTGTCAATCTTAAATGTACCTGCACAAGGCATAGTACAGTCCGACGAAGCTGTCGATCCACCGCCAGAAGACGTTCCTTGGAACGCATCGCCGCAGTAACACTCGTCTGTGATGTAGTCCGCTGAATAACTATCCGGTAAAAATCGAAAAAAGCAGATAAGTACCTGAATATTCAGCACCAGCAATGTGGAACCCTTTGCTATTACAAGTTGCGACGCATTTATCGACTGTCATGCCCGGGTCAGTGAAGGAGTAGTTGGTGAGGGTGCGACCGCTTGTTGGCTCCCGCACACATCCCGCGTAGCTCCACCCCGATGGAAGGACAGGGACGACAGTCGCATTGGATTTTTTTTCGTATGTAGAAAGCCTGAATCCCGCGCCGCAAATCTGCGTAGCATCACCTGCACCAATCTCAGACCAACAGGAATGGTGGAAATAATAGGACGCACCGGCACAGTTCATGGTGCATTCAGATGCAGCAATGGTGCCTCCACCCGTTGCCGCGCCTTCGAAAGAATTGCCGCAATAGCATTCGTCTACCAATGAATGTGAGTTATGGTGCGACAACGACGCGGTGAGGCGAACTTACTTGCGTATTCGGCACCCGCATACTTGAACCCTCGAGAGCTGCATTCAGCGACGCAGGACGTGATGGTCAACGTCGTAGATGTAAAGGAGTAGCCTATAAGGAGGTTAATGTCTGGATCTCTGTAACAAGTGATATCAATTTACCAGTGAGAGTGCGTCCAGAGGAAGGTTCTCGGACACATCCATGCGCGATCCTGCAACGGTTCAGGGCCAGATACGCAGGGAAATATAGCCTTTCACCAACCAGCTATCCGGCAAGACGATACTTGCTCGCGAAACAAGCCCAGTACGGGGATTCAGTGAATGAAAGGAGTCATGGTAAGAACCAGAAGTGAGGCTGGACGCTTCTACAGAAACGAATGCCAAAAGAACGATGGAGACAAAGGTCAGTGGGGGGTGAATGGCCATCGGGATCCAAGTAGGGTCGTGTACCCCTCATGCCCTTTAAATGCATCGGCTCTGATCATCAGGAACAAAGGAGTTTAGACGTTATGGTTGACAGACTACAGTGGTCTCGCAGTCTAGGCTAGACTCGGAAGATACGCGTCCTTCTCGCTGATTGAAATTGGAGCGTAATGCATAGTTTTGATTATTCCTCAAGGGACGGACGGTGTCTACAGTTACCTGCCACTGGGGATCGAAGGACAAGTCGAGGCAGATCGATGGTCCGGTGCCCCTCGAGAACGCCAAGAGAACGAAGACGGAGAAATTGAAACTTGACGTGTTGTTTTCCAACAACCTTTGATCCAAACACATTGAAACTGTCGATCACTGCCAACCCTTTTGGACACACTCATCCATCTTCTCAAACGGGATACTGGCACTACTGGGAGCTGGCTCTCTGTTGCCGACCTAAGGTTGCTTGGCTTAGCACTGCGATGAACACCTCATTCGGGCCTTATCCGCAGGATGTGTTTTGGATACGGGAGCGCGTCATCGGGAATCGTGAAGAGTCAGACGATTCGCGGGACACGATCCTGGTAGGACCCAAGCCGAATATCCTGCACTGCACACCAGTTCCCTGGACGGCAGAGACCTTTATATGTGGGTGGCCTAACTGGGCCGTCGACGTGTGGTTGCATTCCCCCGAGCTCGCATTTCCTTCGTCAGACGCACGTCTGAGCCCAGGACAGGTTGCGTAAATATGTTTGCAGTCGATGTGGAAACATGTTGCTGTGTTTGTTCCAGCCAGCGCCTCTTGCTCTTGAACCACTCCAGCCGTCATCTGCCATCTTTCTCGTCGTGCAGAAGTATCCGATATCCTTGATCACCGACCATGCGGAACAAACGGTCCTCAGCACAGCTCAAAATGCGCTGGGAACCTGGATAGTCTACCTCATTGTTGGCTTTGCGATACTCGGTCAGATGTGCAGCGCCCTCGTCTACTCGTACAACGCCCTGAAGTCGCTCGAGCGCGACACCGACTGGGAGAAGATGGATAAGGTGGATGAGTTGTTTGAGAAGCTGCAGGGAAAGATATCGCCTGGGAAGTTTGAGGAGTTCAACAAGTGAGTGTTGTATATTTTAACGGTGCATACTAACAGAATGCAGGAAGCGATTGGCGCTTAAAAGCGAGACGACCGCGGTCAGGAAGTGCGGTGAGACGTGGTGGGGGAGAAAGTGGAATTGGGTGGGGAGGGATTGGGAGAAAGAATGCGATGCGCTGGTGCGCAATTTGAAGCGGATCAAGGCGGGGGCCATGTAAGCAGAAGCTGTACAGGTACGCGCAAGTTTAGCCTCGATATCTGTGGGGCTGACGTTGCTTAAGAGTATTTTTGATCTTGAAACGAGGGCGCACCAAGTCGACTTGAAAGATATGCCGAAACATCATTTTATCTCTTCAAAAAGATCGCTACGAGCTCCTTGAAATATTTTGTGTAAATTTTATTTGAAGAACGAATCACTATTATATGGTATATAAAGTATGAAATCTCGACTTCCAGCGTGGTCTCCCTATCGTCCTGCTCCCGCGTCGCGTCCTCCGCCCCAATCCCCATCCGCAGTACACCCTCCTCCGCCCTCCTTCCTCCATCCGGCTGCCGTTCCCCCCTCCTCGTCCTCCTCCCACTCCCTCCGAACGGATTCACTCCTGTGCTCCCTCGCCGCTCCCCGGCCGCTCTCCGGGGAGGGAGCTCCTCCCCCTCCTTGGTCTCTTCCTCCATCCGGAGATCTTGCACGTGCAAGGTCTCCGCTCGAATACGCTGCCCTTTTACAGCGTATTCGAGCCGGAGCGTGGGAGGAAAGAGGGTGGCGTACGCAAGAATGCCTGCGCCGTTGTGCAGGCGCGCGTAGGCAGGGATGCCTGCGGGAGGGGCTCGGTCGCGCAGGGATTCCTGCCTGCGCGCGGCTCCCTCCCTCCTCCATCTCCTCCTGCCATGGCCAGCCCCCAGCCGCCCTCCTTCCATCTCCATCCCAAAGCCCCTGCGCGCTCCTGCCCCTCCTTCCTCCATCCCTTAGGGAGAGAGGGAGAGAAGGAGACCTTGCACGTGCAAGGTAGGTCTCTGCTCGAACGCGGGGGCACAGGGAAGAAGAGGACGTGCACGGGGAGGAGATCGCGCTCCTCCTCCAAGGTCTCCGCCGAACGCGTGGGCGTAGGGAGGGGATGGGCGGCAAGACCGCGGCGGAAACGACGAGCGTGGGCAAGGGCGCCAGGGAGGGGGCGGCGGTGGCGCAGATGCGGACGGCGGGGAGAGGGACGGCGGCGGCGTGGGCGAGGGCGAGGGGGGCGTGGACGTGGACGTGGACGTGGACGTGGACGTGGGACGTGGACGGCGGCGGCGGCGAACAGCGGCCAGCGGCCAGGCGACGTGGCATTGCTGCTCGGAACCGCTCATGGCGTTCAAGTTTTTCAACCCGGTTACCCATGTACTCAGCAACCGACCCTCTAAAACCTCCAGAGTGCCTTCAAAAATATTACCTGACTTCCAGCTTCATCAAAGAACGCGCAATGCAGCACAAAGGCTTCTGAAGTCTACTCCAATACTACAAAGCTACCTTTAAAAAAACCTAGAAGGATGGAGCTTCTTTAGGTCCGTGCGTGTCTTCCCTTCCATGACGAGTTCCGCCATCGCCTTCGCTGTTCCAGGCGCATTGCTAATGCCCTGTCCGATGGTCAGTCAACCAACGCAGACGAAAAAAGCAAAGCAATCAACTCGCCCAGCACGTATGTCCGGTCGCAACAAACAACCCTTTGGCAATCTCCCCGATAATTGGACCTCCGCCGATGCTCGACACGGGCAAGAAACACGCCTGGCGCACTTCTACCGTGCCGGCCCTGAGCTCGTCAGAGATGCCCGACACGTTTTTGCGGAGAGTCTCGCATGCTGTGGCGTCGACCGCGACGCCGTCCACGCTGGCGGGAAGCGGGGAATCGTCGCCCGGGCCGCACGCGTACACAGTGCCGTCTGGGCGGGCGTATATTTCTGGCGTCACGACGCCGTTCCCGGTCCCCGTAATCTCGGTGAACAGGACGTACGGCGCGATGACTGCTGTTGGCGCTGTTCGGACGACGATGCTGTGCGCGCGCATGCCTTCAATGGGGAGTCCAGGAAGGAGCGCGGCAGACCAAGCGCCGGCGCACACGATGACATCTGTCGCGGCGAGCGTTTGGCTGGCGCCGCCCTCGACGTACTCGATGCCCGTAACTTTCCCGCCAGCTTGGACGATCGATGTTACTGCGCCGGCCTTGAATACCACTCCCTTTTCCTTTGCGAGTTCGAGCATGCTTGTAGTGAACAAATAGGGATGGACTTGTGCTGTCGCTCCGTCCGGCGCCATGGGAGAATATGACTGGGTCAGACCTTCCTTGACCCATAAGAGGTCGTCTGGCAAGCCTTTGAGTTTCCTGCTAGGACTTCCCTTCCTACCTTCTTCCAACCCAAGGGTCTTCTCTAGACTCTTTTCCCGCGTGAGACTCGCCGTTCCAGCTGAATCATCGGCGATGCGCTCTCCGCGTCCCTCCCAACTGCCGGTTTGGACATATCTCCAGCCCCACCGATCCTTCCCGTTGTGTTCCTCCGCGAGTTTGACGTGTTCGTTGAACGAAACGCCCACCAACTCTTTTGGATACGCCCACTTCGCGACGAGTCCCCCGGCTTTACCAGACGCGCCCTGCGCAGCGCCGTGGGTCGAAGCCTCAATCAGCGTGACCGTTATTCTAGATGGAAGGAACCCAGGGTGTCGGGTGAGGTAGTACGCCGTCGAACAGCCTATTATGCCGCCTCCCACTATCACAATATTGCGGACAGCGTCGTTGGACATAGAGGAAATGGGAAAGAAGTGAATGGCCGGCCCGCTCAGCCGGAAATGTGACGTCACTTGCGTTTTTACGCTTTGACCAAAAAGTGAGTTGCTTCGGCTACAGTCATAGTATTGCACACAGAAGAATAGTATGGATATTGTCCATGAGCATAAGTTATTACTACGACACAAGGACCCCCTTCGACCGTTCATCTAGTAGAACGAGCCGCGCACCCATTAGAAGCCGTATTTTACGCGGACGCGCTTCCTCCCCTGGTTCAAATGCCCAAGCATCAAGGATGTTTCGAAGTTGCATTGAATTCGCCGCGTCGTGATAGACTTTAATATGATCCAAAAAGTTCAATGGAATAGTCGCTGGACGCGACGAAGAGACCGTCGAGGGCGCCACCCGGGAATCCTGGCTCACTGGTTGAGCTCCCATGCCAGAAATTTCCGTGTACGTGGGCTGCGAGTTGGAAGAAAAACATTGCGACACGTGGAAGGACACCCCGAGCGGCCCAATTCCGTTCTTCTCCCGGATTAGGAGAAGGAAGGACCAGAAGGAGCGGAGTGCGCGCGCCGTCCATGTGATTTCCGCGTGAGTTTTGGGATCGGGGGGCTCAGGCGGGTCAGTAGAGTCGAGGAGTACAACCGCAGAGGTGGCGTGCCGCCAAGGGAGGGTTCCCCGTACGGGTATGACCCAGCTTCGCCGAGTATACGGTGGCGGAGGAGGGAGAGGGAGTGTATGAGGCGCGATAGGGATTGGTTTGCTCTTCGAATAGGCGGCGACAGACGATGTCTTAGTGGATGGAGGCCCCATAGACGGTAAAACATGCGGCTAAATGCTTCCACTATAAGTGGATATTCGAGAATTTGAAGTAGGACACCACCACCTGAGGAACAACATTGCGCAATGATGCCACATCCAGCTTGCGTCGTTTAGGTGGAGGTTCGTCGGTAGGCGCTTCTGAATGTGAACGCTTGGGGGGTCCAAGTATTAGGAAGTTCAGGTCGGTGCTCTTGAACTCCTCCAAGTCGTCCGTATTGAAAAGGTCGTCATCAGAATCAAGCTCTGCATTCCACTCCTTGAAATTTGGGGCAGACCGTTTGGTGTCGCTCTCCGGTGGTTTCAGTGCAAATTCGAAGCTGGCTAGTATCAAGTTTGAACAGAATCATACTGGGATGAATGACACGCACTAGGTAATGCAATCCGAGTTGCAGATGTGCCTTGAAAGGTTTTGCCCTCCCACACGGTATTTCGTCCAGCAGCCAGGTGAGCGATACGAAGTAAACTATTGTCAGAGAGATCCTCCGGATACAGCGAGTATTGGTTGACACAGATAGGCCTCGCGGCTGAGAAACCCACTGGCAGTTGAGAGCGCGTTCGAAACATGGTTTGTTTGTCAGCCAACAGCACCCGTAGCAAGCATTCGTAAACAATGTTCCTGCGAATACCCATGCGTCTTTCCATCACCTCCACTCTTATGTGGAATTATGTGCTTAGCCGCTCCAAAACTCGTTGGACTGGTTTAAATTTGGTTGGAACTTGGAAAGTTCCTGATTGATCGTTCAGTACAACGGCGTGCTGGGCGAACCGATTCCGGCCTTCTTCCAGCAGCCCCTGGGCCCTATCAAGAAATCACCGCCTTCTTAGACTGCCGTTAGTCACCGTTACAGTGCTTGCGTCGCGGTCCGGCTTTGGTGTTTCCTTGTCGAACCCTTCGGCTCGGGTCTTAGAGTGGCAACTTGGTGCCTCTCGCTCATCGACATCCCCAATCTCATCCGCAGCTTGGACAGGTTCAATTGCTCTCCGAACAGTTTTCTCTTTGGAACCCAGAACTATATGGTACGCCACATGCCTGTGCCGCCTCTGAATCTGGTTCTCCATCGAAAGGAAATGTATGTTTTCCCAGACGTTCACCGCCCCCCAGCCAGGGGTAACCCCAAATAACATTACATTTGATCTGTACTGGCACTGGTTTTCCCAAACCCTAACCAATCTCGGCCCTGATCTTTCCTCACAGAAATCTGGTGAATCCCTTGTATACTACGGAACGAAATGCAAGATTTCTATCACCATATTGGATTCCACGTGGGCGAGCGCTGTGCAAGTTGATTGACAAGAACTGACAATTAGCCACGCCACGTGTTGTGGAGGTTCCCACTCGAGGGTCTTTTGCCACATGGATGCGCGCCTATCACCCGCGATAAATTCTAGAAATGCTAGCTGTGATGGAATCGTGTCATTGATACATGGAGTGGCCAACATTCAGTAGAGTCGCCGTAGGTCGCCGTCCATTCACTTTTCCCAATTGCTTTTCCAATAGAAGCTTCGTCTTGCACTCTGGCTGGATCCCGCAGCAACGAATGGTTTAGGAAGGGGTACTTCCAGGCCGGTGGTCCTTCTCCTAGACTCCTTCATTCTGGGCTGGAAGGTTGGCTTTGAAGGGCTCGTGTTCATGCTATGTATTTTCAAAATTCCTTTCGGTTGTTGATCCTGCCAGGTAGTACTGCTATTACACCATGATCACAAGGCAGCGGTCGTTTTTAAGTCCTCCCTAAAGTGGTTCACAGCGCTTAAACTAAAAACGTATGTGCGCCGCCCCCATCTCGCTCCCATGTTACGGGCTGTTCCCTGCTGTAATGGGCATTCCACGCTCAACAACATCGGATTGTTTCGGATCTAAAATTCCAAATTGCAACACAACGAACCACAACTCCCACAAATTCGAGGAGCAGATAAAACGTAACATTGCCCCGCTGTTTCTCCCCCCCATTCTTGCCGCGTCCTTTAATGCGTGACGATTTGTTCCAGATTTTATCCTTCGCCATCGCCACAGTTATATCACTGAACCATATACCCAGTGATGCCGCCCAGTATCTTGGTCTCATGATCGTCTTCATCTTCCTCGCTCATCGCTGTCTAGCGCCGATCCTCCCGACGACTAGAGTTCGTGCACTGCAGAAGAGTTTGGAAGAGACAGAGGGTATCCTTCGCCTAGCTCTTTCAGAGTCGCTTGGCGATAGGATTCCACACTTTGTGTTACAAGCCGAACTCGACCTGTTATAGTACGTCCACAATTTTCAATCCTAGAGTTAGACCTGACATCTCTCGCCGCCAGTGCGAAATTGTTTGCTTCACACCTCCAGTCAGATATCTTGCGCGCAAAGAAACTTTCTTGGAAGGAGCTCCTGCCTTTTCTCCGTGGAATCTCCCTCAAGGCAGCTCGTTGTCAATGGCAGGTCAAGGAATTACGGATCGCAATCATGGTAAACAACTTTCATTCATTTCTCCGTGCGTTGTTGACCGGCCTTTTAGTTGGCCCTCGAGGCCGAGCGCCAGCGACGTTATAACGACAGCATTCGTGACAAGCAGACAGTCATTTCATCACTGATTTCAATGGGTACGCCGACTCCGTGTGTCGCAGTATTAGTTCTTCAAGGCGGATTTTTTTTGTTTTGAAATAGGACCTTCCTCCGGTGAAAGGATTCAGACTGCCATCCAAGCTAGTGGTTGGACTCGAAATAACACCAGGTATTCCGTCAGGTTTGTCTTCGGGACCATCTTACTCAACGCTCATGTTTACCACACTCTAGGGCGTGACTACCGCAATCTTACCCGCAGTTTCTTCATTATGATGATTATGTCAGAGCCTGAGACCTCTTTCCTGACACATGTATGTTATCATTCGATTTCCTGTAGCAAACATTGTGGAGCTTTGCGGAATGTCATGCGTACCATATCTCGAGATATGATGGCGGTTATGTCTTCTACAATCTGCTAATTTTTCTATCCTATCTTATTTCTAAGCGGGCCACTGGTTGCAATAACCCAACCAAGTCAGCGAATACGACGCGACAACTGTCACGTCACGTGGACGCGTTCGTCACACTATTTGCCCATTATTCAGCGTCACAGTGGCCTTACTCTCCTTCGTTTCCGAGTTAAATCATGCCCGCAAAGAAGGCATCGAAGCCTACGCCAAAGTCAAAGCAAAAGAAGGCCAGAGAAACAGACGATGAGTCTGAGAACGAATACAACAGCGACGCCCTGGACGACGACTCAGGCGAGGAAGTGCAGAATAAGAAAAAGCGAAAGAGAAACGCAGAAGTTGTGAAGAAGATCCGGTCTCCCAAGAAGAAGAAAGTCGTTGATACGGATGAGGAGGAGTTTGACCTCCAGGACGGGCAGGAGGTTGTAGGTGTGGTCGTAAAAGCGCCGAAAACAGGAATAGGTACGACCACTCACCGCTCGCCAATTCTTGCCCTTGACATTTCCTAGTTCCTCCTGGGCAAATTTCGCAGAATACGTTCGATTTTTTGACGCAGTTAAAAGACCCAAAGTGCAACGACCGAGAATGGTACGCGTACATGTTACCGTTAGCTGGCAGTGATCTCATCAGTCTATGTAAGGTTCAAACTTCACGGTCAACCAGTTTTTTTGCATTTGTGTCTTGTTTTTCTAACATTGCATGCGGCTCGCAGATCCTGTCTATCGACAAGCTGAAAAAGAATGGCAAGATTTCGTGGAAGTATTCACAGAACTTCTTGTTGAGGTCGATGAGGAAATTCCCCCACTGCCGCCCAAAGATGTTATCCACCGTATCTATCGCGATGTAAGTCCACTAAACTTCCCCGGTTCTGAGCTTCCTTTAAAATCAAGCAGATTCGTTTTAGCAATAACAAGACCCCGTATAAAACCGGGCTTTCCGCCGGCTTCTCCCGCAGTGGACGCAAAGGTATATTTGCTGCATGTGAGTGTATTAGTAGCGAACCCGAAGCTCTGATTCAATGGTCCTGCCGCACTAGATCATGTGTAAGTCCAATCGGCGTTATCCTTAATAAAACCCACTCATAAACTCTCTGTGGGCTGTCAGAATGAGTGAGTAGTTGCCGGTTCTCCATGTCAACAATGCACATAATCTTCTATTCAGTCAAGCCAGGGAATGAGAGTATAATTGCTGCCGGCTCTTGGTGTCCGGGGAAGAATGAATTGGCAACCATCCGGTAATTCGCGTCTAAGCACGCCTACTAAAACTAAATTCTATTAGAACGAGCATCCAACGCGATTCTACCCGCCTTCGAGAAATAATATCTGCCCCGACTTTCGTCAAACATTTCGGAGAACCAAAAGCTGGCGCAATGCGCAATATCTTCGGAAGGGAAGATGAGCTTAAAGTTGCACCTAAAGGCATTCCTAAAACGCACAAGTGTGTCATTTGCCTGTATATCATGTTATATTACCGACATAGTACCAAGCGACATCGACTTGTTGAAGTGTCGGTCGTTTGCCGTATCATATAGGTATGGCTGGCCATTTGAATTGTCCTTTCCAAAAAAAAATCTCATCCTCTCTCAGATTTACCGACGCACAAGTACTTTCTCCTGATTTCAAAAACACCCTATCTGAGATGGCAACTATCGTAATGCCGTTCGTGCATTGGTATGGATCTTTTTATTTCTTCTTCTATTTCGCTGATTCTTCACTCCATGAAAACAGCTTAAACGACATGATGACGGTGGTCCCGGATGCTGAAGAAGAGGATGGAGAGGAGGAGTGATCGCACACTCGAAGTTCGCTTAACACTACTCCAACTTGTACTAATTGGTCTAAAGCAATACTTGTGGTGGTACGACTCCGAATTCAGTAAGCGCATTCCGGTTCGTGGTTGATTCGAGTACCTTTCTCCTTTCTCTGGTGCCTAAATGTTGGTTGTTGTGGATGTCAAAAGCTTGTACATGGTCAGATCTTTGCGATGTTCCGTGCTGGTTGCGATGGGCACGAGGAGAACACGCTGATAACGTGCGTTTAAACTCAAGAAGCGGCCCTTGCGGCGTTCATATCCCGACCAACAGTACATCGCCTTGCGTCGTATGTCCACCTTGCCCTCATTGCCCTCGATACCATAACGCTTATGATATCTCAACTAGTTTCGCCGACTCTGAAAATCAGCGAGGACAAGTCATTCGTGGTCCCTGGACTCCATCCCAGCACGTACAAGGTGTACGCGACTATCCCTGCTCGTGTTTACCATGCGGCATTCGGTTCGAAGCAGAACGAATGGATATATTCGGGCCTAAGCGGTTCGCTTATGTTCGGGAAGGATCGAGGAGTAGAGGGTCAAGGACATTGGTTTCGTTTGCTGGACGATGCCGGTAAAACGATTTGGATCTTCAAAATCCCAGAGATAAGCTTCGAGTATCGCATAGACAAACCCTTTTTTCACGTCTTCCGGGGATGCGTACGTATTCTACCGTCGAATGCTCTAGTTTCTCGCGGACTAACTACCTCTCAAGAGTCGGAAATTCGGGTTTCTCTACGGCGATGATAATGAGGCAGCTGGGTTTGCGAAGAAGGTGATAGGCCGGACAATGGCCCGCCACTGTAGGTGTTTCCACTCCCCCGCAGGTCAGATAGTTGGGTGCTCACATGTGCGCTGCCAGCGGCTGAAAACTCATTGGCAACCATGGCTGCGGAGCTCCCTCGCACTATCAGAAGCAGACTAGCCTCGTCCACGATGGGTCGCCTGTCCCCGAGCATGATTTCAGCGCCGACGGCGAACTCCTTTGTGCACGTTGCACATGCCGAACCCAAGAAGAGGGCAAATGCGGTTGACGCCGACGACGGAGAACCATCCTGGACTATGGTATTAGCAGAACTGCCTGACGGCGGCGTGAGCCCAGCCACTGTCCTCGAGCAACACGATGTTGCCGAGGAATACATGAAAAGGTCGCCCCCTGCCGAAGTTAAGGATAACAAACAGAACCGTGAGTTACGCAGCGCCCGTCAGTTCGAGTGGCTCCCTAATTCACAATAGTGAAACCTCAGAAGGTTCGAAGGAAACCCTCACCAAAGGCTTCTGTATGATCGCCAGCTCATGGACTGGTAAATATGTTGAATTATACTAGTAACGTCTCTTTGTCACTATGTGGGCGCGTGGACATCTTAGAACCGAGTGATATCCCTGCCAAAAATCCCTGAAAGAAAAAAGGAGCGGTCAGAATTGTCAGTCGAATCTGTAAATTAACCCTACAGTTGAGGAACCTGGATTCCGAATTCAGCGGATGCGTTGGAAATGAAGGAAAGCACGAACCAATACATGGGGACCAAGATTCTGCAATTTCAACCAAACGTGATCAGTTTCGAGTGACAAACAGATCAGCGAAACCTACTTGTTTCTGTCGACAATTAAATGAGCATCACATTGTGAATATCAACTGCGCACTTACCGCCACGAGAGCGTCATTGTAAAGTAAGCCGACCTAAAAGCTCGCCATGTCAACTGGCAGTAACAACACAGTGTATTCTCTCACCTCCAGAGAAGCCAAGCGATACGACCGGACTCCTTACTCATAATCTTGTCGTCCTTGCCGGAGTTATCGTATATTGCTTTCCTGTTGAATGAATGTTCATCAGAGCCTTCCTTCCGAATCATATTCAGAAGCCAATATCTACCAATCGCCGATGTAGGCCAAACTTCCCTGATTCTCGAATTTGAACGGCTTCGGCGAATCGCGGTCTTTGGCAAGTTTATTGAGCTTCTTGACTAGATATTGGGCCTTTTGGTTAGCCACTGTGAGTTTTCGTATCAATTTGTTCCCGGTCATAACTGATAAAAGCATCGTTTACCTTGCGCGGTAGCCGGAAGGATCGCGGATTCGACCTGGGCACAGTCCCCGATACCAAAAACATCGGGGTCCACTGTGCCATCCGTTTTGATTAGGTTCAAGTGTTCGTTCGTGAGAACGCTGAAAAGATTGAACACTAGGAAAGAGATGAACATCCCGGTTCTTCGTACCTGTTTGTTCTCTGATCCTTCTTGAACTCCGAAATGGAGCTTATCAGCGGATTCGGGGAGAGACCAGTACTCCAAACCAGAAGTCCGAACGGAACTGCGACATGTTAACAAGTTGGAAGTCGAGCCTGCATCAATTGGTCACCTTCTCCTTGCTCTTTCACAAACATTTTACCAGCGGATACTCTTTCAACATGATGACTAGTTAAAATGCTAATCCCGTCGCGAGAGAACGTCTTTTCGGCATATCTTCACGATATAATGAATGAAGTGCGACTCCAATAAATAAAATACGGACTCAACCAGACTTTTGTCGAAACTTCCGAGGATGCTGGGAGCTACGTCGTATATAGTTATCTTTGCCATTTTCGCGAGACTCGGGTAGTGGTCAGTGATTTCTGCATGGAGGAGATCGTGCAGTTCCGAGCTGAATTCGACGCCGGTTGGACCGCCGCCTAGAAAACGAAATAAATCCACAAAACAAAGCAGAAGTTGCGGATGACAAACCGACGATACAAAAGTTGAGAAGGTTGCTGGGGGCCAAGCTTGAGATTAGCGATGTATCAACGAATATTCACCCTATGCCCGTACCGCCGTTCAACATCAGACAGGGTAGGTTGCATGGCTTGTTCAAAGCCTTATGAAACAGGTTCAATATGAGAATTGACACAAGAACGTATGCTCGACCTCACATTCGAGAATTCTGATCCTAATTGCTCTGGCATCTTTTACATCTTTCAAAAAGTGTGCGTGCTCCTTGACCCCGGGAACGCCAAACGCTGCAAGATGCTAAGTAAACGCGGAAAGGAACAAAAATCAAGCCTACTTTGAGAGTACGCGCCCGCTGCGAGAACGATTTTATCCCAGCGCAGAGTGAAAGGTGTCCCAGTTCCAGTTCCATCCGCAAGCGAGCCCGAGTTTGTCTCAAAAGGAAGCGGTGGTGTCGCGGGCATCTGGTAGTGAATCAGGGTACCGAATAAAAAAGGGGTTTGTACGAACGCATTGAACAGTCTTTCGTTGAAAATCTTCGAAAACATCAATCAAAATGCAGCAGCCCGATATGGCAACAGAGTTACCGATTTTATCACACCAAGCTTGATAAGCGACCTAGACCGAAGACTAGTATCAATAACGTTCTTGTGTTGGAGTATACTCTACCACTCGCCACTTGAGGAGTATAGCGGCGAACCTAGAGGGGAGTAAGTCGGTTGATATTTTGGTTTTAACGGGCGACTCACAGGTTCAATAGCGCAACGAAATTCGAGCGTACCAACAGCGCAGCTGGCCAATAAGGGTGTAAAATTGAAATAGTTGTTTGGAGACACAATGGTGACGTCTGGCAGGAAAAACTTGTTGAGCGGATGAATTCGCAAATAAGTATCTGCAGTCTTCACCCCATCGTTTCTTATCTACTCCGCGAAGAACGCCATACCCACCCCATCCAGAGCCCACAATAAGCAGCCTCTGCTTCTGGTGGACTGCCGAGGAGGCGAAATTTCGTGACGTCAATCTTCGTGATCCGGCGTAGCGAAGCTGCGTAAAGAGTGTTCTGCTAGTGGCTGGAGAGGCCTTCAGTGGCATTTTTGAGTGTATTTTTTGCGTAATTGAGTGGGAGGCTCAATGGGAGAGAGAGAGAGAGAGATTCGGTTAACAGCGCAAGCTATCTACTTAGCTAAGATGCCGGAAGAAGCTGGGAGAAACGGGCAAAAACGGGGTTTTCATTAGCTGTGTGTTGCCCGGAGCAGGTCGGAGAGAGATAATTATAGATAATTGATAAGATCGGGACCGGCAAGAAATAGTACCCGAGCCCTTTTTGATTTGATTTTGATTTCGCCACCACGTTCTCTCAACAAATGGCGACCACAGCGAAGAGAACAGTTCTGGTACTTCATGGGTGGGTGGGTTGTACTGGACGGGTGCGACTCTTGAAAAATCCACAGATACTCTCAGAATGCCACGGTCTTCAGCAAACGAGTGAGCTTAGCTACCACTTCATCGCCTCACAGCTTGATCCCAGTGAACTTCAAAGCTCGGAGCCCTAAGGAAACAATGTGGAAAGAGCATCGATTTCGGTTACCACCCCTATTACTCTTACACGCACTGTTTGCGGTCTAACATTATCTTATTACAGTATTCCTTGATGCGCCCATTATTCTTCAACCAGCGGACCTCTTCGGCTCCTCCCCTTCCACTACCACGACGCCCGACGCCCTCGGCGCCTCTGAGGCCATTGAAATGAACGAGGCGCGCGCATGGTGGACATGGAACCCCAACAGAACCGAAGCCATAGGCCTTCCCGAAACCCTTCGGGTAATTCGAGATATCTTGAAGACTCGGACATTCGACGGTGTTCTAGGGTTCTCCCAAGGAGCTTCAGCGGCCGCTCTTGTCACTGCCCTGGTGGGCATCTTCGTTTCGCATAGTATCGTTATTTTCCTCTAATGTGCTGCATTATTGTTTCTTGCAGCTAGAACGGCCGCACAGCTACCCGCCATTCTTAGTCGATGGACAACCGCCCCATCCACCATTGTAATGGTTCCTCACGTCATTCTTACAAACGAGTCTCACAACGTTTTCGAATTTTAGTAAATTCTGTGTCGCAGTATCTGGCTTCAGACTCTCTGGAAGCAGCATCCCCGACACTATCTTCGAGACTGACTACTCGACGCCCACACTCCACATCATAGGGAGAAACGATATCATCGTCGTCGAAGAACGATCTCAGAAATTGATCGACATTTCGACAAATGCCCGCGTGGAGAAACATGACGGCGGTAAGTTTCTTCCTTTCCGACATATTTTACTCAAATTCATTGTTTCAGGTCACTTTGTCCCTTCCAAGGGAAATTGGCGAAAGTTCCTCGCCGCGTACCTACTGGATCCAACCAACAACGTCCCCTCCCCATCATTGGCAGCCTCTTCCGCTGATAATTCAGGAACTGCGACGCCCGTAAACCCGCCTGAAGCCAGTGCGCTGCTTCAGATGAAGCTGTGATGCTGATATTAGAGCTGTTGGATCTCATATATCGCTAGAATATTCATTTCGTCGCGTTACTAACATAGAAGTCAGGATACTGTAGTGGCGGGAAACATATTTAACAGAGAGTGTTTCATACAAACGTCACCTCGGCGGTATAGCTCTGACGACAATTCAGGGTGTTGTGAGATCCGAAAAGCTGAATGTCGATAGACATTTGAGAGCCTGGGTCCCAAAAAAAATTGCAATGTTTAATTCCGGGCGGTTGTTGGCCAGGGCGCCGCAGGGAGCGGCACAGGATTTGTGCCGCCGGCGCCATTCGCTCTAGTCCGTAAAATCAATGGACATTCACAGCCTGCGTGGCGTCTTGTGATTGAATGGAGAAAGTCCCTCGTCGGAAGGCACTTTAGGCAGTGCCCTGCCGACGGGGAGGTGTAATGCACGACTTGGAGTCAAGTTGAACTTTGAAACATATAAATCATCAGGTAATTACGAGTCCTCTCATGCGGAGCGACAGAATCCTGAATGGAGCCGACTCGGATTCACCAGAAATACGACGATGGTTTCAAACTTGACTCAACCGATTTCCGCAAACTCGGATACTCGGATACTCGAATACAGGAGTCTGCATGTTTCCTACATGCGCGAGAAGAAAACGACCCCAAATATATATATATATATATTATTATTAACGGCCTACCATGGGCAGAGAGCACGGCAGGGTGTGTCCACACCACATAAGTGCGACCGTTAATCAATGTGAATGGCCTTTTCTAAAAGGCAGTATCCGGCCAACGGAACTTTAAATGAAATACTGTAGAAACAGATAATTACCTGGTATGAGTCCTAGACACCGGTACGTATCTTTACTAAGTAGTAGAACACCACAGAAAAAATGCAAGATCCAGGAATCGAATGTAACCCAAAAAAGATTGGCAAACTCACCCGAAGTCGGTGGTGGTTGTACAATGATTCTCACTGACAAGCGGTCGTTCATGAACTCGCTGCGAAGCAAGCTCAGTGGAACTTATCCAGCTACATGGACCAAGGGAATCCGTATTCACCGGGTAGCGCGACGTCTAATCGGCCCCCGTTCACGATATACAGTGAAAACGGCCCGGCGAGGACCACAACACATTCATGTCCTTGTTCCGCTCACTGGGTTGGCTCGGAAGATCCCGACGAATCCTTAGCAGCGGAAAGTGAAGCATAAGGCAAGAAATTATAGGCTAAAACTCATTTGAACCGGGGGCTTGACTTGAGCTTGAAGCGGCGATTCGGAGGACGCTTGAAACGCGTCATGACTCATGAGTGTTGACTCATCCGGATTTGGATGCGGCGCGTATGTTGTTTGTTGCTTCCGCTTCACGCTTCACGCTCTCATGTCGCTCAAGATCACCTTCGATGCTTGCATTGCCGATTCCATTCACGTCTCCGTTCAGAGGTCCCGACCTCGATTTGACTACCACCTCCACGAGTGCGGACTGGAGAAATTGATCAAGGACGCCTCTATGCAGCAGAAGGAAGAGTTCCGCACCGTTGGCGAGCTCGTACTCCAAGCAAGCCTCGCCCGCTACATCCACCAGCGCTGGAAACCAGAAACACCCTTATGTTATCACGGTGTAGGTCCTAATACCCACATGATCGCTCGACTCAAAGCAACGACTGTAGGCCATTAGAATCCGTGTGCTCTCCACCGAAACATTCAGACCTCTACTAGCTCACGCATAAATCAAATTCGATAGCGACACCTGTTCCACAGGCGCCATGTATGTATTCGTAGGGGCCATGCTGGCCGCCCTGGGTTATACCTACACACTTGAGTGGTTTTTGGCTACGTTTGGGCTTATTATCGACGGCGCCAGTGCTGCGTATGACATCTATCAGGAGTCTGTTTCCTTTTCTAGCATTCGACACTAATATCGAGTTCACACTGCAGAGATCTGGAGTTGAAGTTGTCTATGAAAAGTCGTTCCTCAGACATTGAGAGACCGAGCCGAAAACGTCCCAAACTCGCCCACTTCGCCAAAGGTTCGGCACCAACACTTCATTTTTTGTATACATTGCTAACGTCGGCACACAGTGACGGCCCCCTTTGGCAAGTTGAACGCCACCCCCTGTGGAATTGGCCCCTTCGTCAACCCACCTCTACCTAAGGTGCTAGACCAGATTGACATCTTATCCATCTTTGGACAACCTCCAGCCGACACACTGTCCATCAGTGCGAACACCAAAACATATCCCTCTCTAGGTTTGCCTTGCACGCACCTCTTTTATATCTCAATTCTGAACTACGCTACTAGTCCCCCGCTTCTCTTTGTCCGGTCTCCGAGGGCAGGCTCGTGATGTATGTATCACAGCTCACTTCCTGTACTCTGAGCTTCTGGCCGCGGCACAGGTCATAGCGGGCATCGCTGCCTTTGGTCGACGAGAGGTAGCAGCTTTCCAGGCCGCCGCGTTCCCGGAGGGCACCTCCATCATCCCCCATTTCCTGCAAGCCTTCTGTCAAGGGTTCACGTCAGCCTTAACCGTCGATCCGGGAAACACACCATCGCCCACAGCACCTCCGTCGCCCACAACACCCTCGTCGCCGGTGCTGCACCAGAGCGGCGCTTTCCCCTGACGTACCGCCGTTCGCGCGCACCCTCTCTGCCCTCTCCTCGTATCAGCATCAACGTCAAACCTTCCCGCGGCGAAACTCGGATTTAGGCGGCATTCTCTCACCTCAAATACATTACGAATCGCGCATTCGCAGAAATCTTGGTACCCACACCACGAACTCAACTCTATCCCGACCGGCAAGCGGCTTCAAGAACCCAGCTTGACTACGCGTTCCATTGCTGCTACGTCTACTCTCCCTCACAGGTATTATGGTCCCTTCTAGACGGCCCCTACAAGTTGCACAAGGTCTCGGAAATGCTTCGATGGAATGTCCGACACACTAGCTTAGCTTATACACAATCTTTTTTTTTCCCTTCAACGAATGTAACTATACTCGTCAGTATACAAACACATACCACGCCTCGAAGTGCTGATTTCGTCGGTGTCCTTGAATGAAACTCGGCTACGATTACTCTCGATATGTTGCATACAGTATATCAGCGTCGTGCGTGGACCCGGGGCCTCTAAGCCATCTATATAATCATGTCTAGCACTGGATACACCCCTGAATACTGCCGTACAAAATGTAGAAGCACCCCCAAGCAAGAACCTGCGCCGAAAAGATGTGCTTGAAATCATCTCAACGAAAAACAATGACACCTGCAATTGAGGTTCTTATGCTTAAGATTTTAAGAGCCTGAACCCAAACGACGTTGCGAGCTCGCCAGAAGGGGCTGTGCACATTTCGTGTTAGTCTCTCGTAGACAGACGCTTCAACAAATAAGCCTGTGCTAATTTCGTGTATAAGCTTGTAGAATCTCGGGCACACTCATCTAGTAGTATAGAGCTCGACAACAATGGGAGATCACCATAACTCTAAGCGATACCTTGCGCTAGCATCCAAATGTCATTCTCGCCGCAGGCAAGAGTGCTCTCTCGGCCGACAGCGCAAACCACCAGGACAACTGTGAGGGAACGCGGTGAGCGCGACGAGTCGACCGTGAGAGGCAGCGAGTCACTGCACGGAACAATGTTCGATTTCGGACAGTCGTTTGCCAGGCGGCCGCAAAGAGAGCTGAAGGATTTGTGCCGCCGTTTGTGGTGGTATGGAAATCAATGGACATTCACGGCCTCCATGCGCTACGAAGGGAGAAACGCGCGGTGTCTTGTGATAGATTCAGAGAGTCCACATGGAAGGCGAGCATCGATAACTATAAATGAACCCTCGTTGAAAGGCAGTGCCCTATAGTTTAATGCACCACTTGGAGTCAAATTGAAGTTTTAAATAGAAACAGATAATTACCTGGTACCAGAATTCTGAATGGAGCTGGTTCGCCAGAAGTACCACCGTGTTCAACAGATTTCTGCAAACTCGGGTTTGCTACTTACGTGTCTCCATAACAAAACTGCAAGCTCTGGGACTCAACGGTAATAATGGAACCAAAAGATATTTGCAAACACGCCCGAAGGTGGTTCACTGTGTGTTGGTTGTACAGTGGTTTTCACTGACAAGCTTGGTTGTGTCACTGACGAGCAGTGGTCGTTCAACTCGCTTTTTCAGCGTGGAACTCATCCGGTTATAGCTGGACCAAGGGAAATCCGAAGTTCACCGGGTAACGCGACTATTGCGCCGGCCCTTGTACCCGATAAACATTGAAAACGTGGCGAAGACAACAACATATTCATGTACCTTGTTCCGCTCACTGGGTTGGCCCGGGAAATCCCGACGAGCTTTTCGTCGCCGTCTGGTGAAGTTGAACGAAGGGAAGGCCTGCCAGGAAGACCACGTTTTGGACCCAGGACAGTAAAAGAACAGTCAGATGGGTCCATATGATTCGAGAATTGCCCTTCACGTCACTTGTTGAGCTAGTCTCTCTTGACAGACTCCCTCGCTCGTGCGAGCTGCGCCAGTCGGAAACCAGCTGCGTACGCCAGCGCAACACCGGCGTTGAAACTATTTGAGAACATCGCAAAGAAAAGCAGAGGGAGAAAGTCGACACGAACTGGATAAAAAGATGTTAGCCCGTCGGAAGGCAAGTTCGTGTTCCATTGTAGTTGAACGGTTCGCGTCACGGCAGCGGCGACGCAGCACCGCGACTTACCTTTGCTTAATCATGACCTTTGGATAAGGAACGCCAGCTATTGGCCTGTCTGTTCACTGAAGTTGATTCATAGTTGAAAGCGAGTTGAACGCAAGTTGAACGAGCAAGAAGACCCAGCCGGATCAATATTATTTCAGACCCCGTACCGGCATATTCGGCACCGGCGGACCTTAAAAAAGATCGCTTGCCTCTTTTCTTCCTTGTCTTTCTCTTCTGCACCTCCCGCGTTGTTTCCTCCTCCCCGATCCATAAAGCACCCATGCATTACTCCTTGACGTGAGTGTTGCTCTCCTCCCACCTTTCGCGCTTCTCGTCGCGCGACCTTGCTTGATGAACAAAATATATATCAAGCTCAACAGCCTTATGGACTCAAGTCCACTAGATGATACCTCTTTACTTCTACTTTCTGACCTTTCCATCTCTTGCCACTCCGTCTGAAATACCCGATCACTAACTTTTTTTTTCTCTCCCAGATTTTTGTCGAGGGCAATGAACACGGTGTGGCCGAGGCCTAGTACTGGGTCGCGGCGGGTCGGGTATGACTTGAAGTTCATGGTAAGCATCCATTCTAGGCCCTCATCTCGATACCGCTATCGTCTTCCATTCCTTATGATGAATAAAATTCATATCAAGCTCAACAGCCTTATGGACCGTAGAACGTCTATTTGATGATTACCCTTTACTTCTACTTTCTGAACCCCCCTCCCCCTCTCTTTATTGCCGTTAGACCTACATAACTGACTTCGCCTTTTTTTATTACTTAGGAACGGTGTTCCTCCGTCTGTCCTCGTCTATCCCGGTGAGCTTCTTTTGTATATCTGCCTCGCCTCGTCGAGCCCCCCTCCCGCAACTCCGTACACCCTTATGTACTGTCTTCAGTCTTGTCCCTATGTAATGGTACCTCGAATACGAATGACAATCATAAAATTTCGAAACAAATCGTTGCGTTGCATTACAATATACAGTGCTACATCTAAGAAAAGAGTCTTTACATATATAATCCGTGGCGCGGCCTGCCCGCCATAACGTATGAATGCTACTGCCTTGCTAGTCGGCATGAAAAAAGACGTGTCAGACGGCGGCCTCCCGCCTCCAGATCCTCCCCAACAGCCGTCTGACCCTGCCCTGCCTACCCACGACGAGCCTTGGACACGGCACCCGCCCCGCAGACCGCCTGTCCCGCGAATCCATAGCCTCAAGCACCGCAATCGTGATTTGCTCCTCCAGGGACCATCTGTGCATGCCCACCGCCTTCTCTTCGCCGCGCACGCGGTGCCGAGACTCCAGCCCCGTGCGTGCATGAAGTGGCCACGATGCGGAGTGCGGGAGGGCAGAGGAAGGCTGGGCGTCCAGCACCCAGATCGAGGCCGAGGAGGGGAAGGGCTGCTCTAGGCTAGGCGAATCCGACAGCGAGTCGGGGGAGCTTCCGGCGTCGAGGCAGCTGGGGATGGGGCCCTCAGGACGCCAGACTGCGAGCGCCTCGTCGCGGCGCAGGCCCGGCGGGCTTTGAATGAGATGAAGCTGATTGAGATGCAAGTTTGGGTGCGCAGTGAAGGAGAACGACGGGGACGTGTAGCGGACCATGTCATCGGGGACGGAGGAGTAAATGTGAAGCTCGGCGTTACTGGGAAGCGGGCCCAGATAGGCTGCCGAGGAGAGCGGAGATGGCGAGAAGGGTGATCCCAGGCCGTAGCCCAAGCGGGGTTCGGGGGGTGTCTGGCCGAAGGGTTGATACATTAATCTATAGGAAGTTTCACTGAAGAATGCACACGTACGGTGTATGGAGGCCCCGCAGGTCGATGGTTCGTCAAGTCGAGCGAGTAGGAACGACGTATATATCGAGGGCGCGCGTGAGATGGGGCCTGCATGGGATGTTCAGTTTTTGGCTGGTGCTTGAAGCTCGCGAGTGCAGGAGATCCGGCTGTGGGCGCGATACCACCGCATTGTGGCATATACATCTGGCAGCAAATGGACGCAGGGTGGAAGTCGGCGAGCGAGTGGTAGTCACTTTGCGGGGTAGCATGATAGGCACTTTGCGGGGTCGTAGTTGGGTCTCGCGCTTGCCGGGGCTGCTCGTCTTCATACCAATCAGGGATCTCAGGGAGGTCCGGAAACGAAAGGTCCATGAGCGAGGGAAGCTTGGTGCTCTTCATCTTGAAGGAGGGAGCAGACGCGCAGGCAGTGAGGTCGCCCTCGGAGGGTCTGGGGGCATAGCAGAGCGTCACATCTTCGTCCCTGCGCGAGAGGTTCGCCGAGTCTGAGACAGGCAGGTTCCAACGAAGCGAGCGAGACGGCTGTAGAATTTTGAGCGGGACGTGATCTTGTATTGCGCGAGTCGGAGCAACCGCTTTGGACGACATCGTATAATGCTCGTGATATTCGTGGAATCGTGAAAGAAAAGGGTATCGCGGGCGCCGAGGTACAGTATCGCTTGGTCGAAGAAGTTCAACGGATCAACGTTGTTTTGCCCCGTTTGCCATCGGCGCCGAAGCACCTCCGCCACCGTCCCAAATAAGGCAGTTTCCCACTCACGCCACCAGAACCGCGCCCAGAGGCAACCCGAAAATAACCAAGCCATTCAAAGCTATCAGCAGACGTCCATTCAATTGAGTTGCCCGTCGGATCTTGGCGTCGGAAAATTATTACAAGGGGTAAGAAGTGCGGGAGCGCATCAAGAAGGGAGCTTGAAGGACTTGACTTAGCTTGACTTGGTGATGGTGCCTGGCGGCCCGCACAGAATGTCTCACGAAATCCGGGCATGCCATTAAATTAGTACGAACGATAGAATACAAGATGGAGCTGCGCGCGCGCCAGCCTCCGGATATGCAGCGAGCCAAGGAAGTCGTGGCATTACGTAATCTAGCCATTAGAGCGCAGTTCAAGTCTTCATGGAAGCTCTCCCTCTTCGTCATAGTGGATACGGTGCTACATGTTTTAGATCCCAATCTATCAGTATTTCGAATACTATAGAGGGAGAAAGTCAGCACTAGGAGTGGGGAGGAGTAATTTGAACGTACCACCACACTGTCCTCGACGTAATGTGTGGAGCAGTCCATCTCATGAAGAGAGACATACTTCGACTTCCTAACTGTGAGTGGATGGACGCGTCAGAGGTCGGGACGTTGAAACAAAAGCGGAGGACAACTAACCGAGCTTGAAGCCGATGTAGAGGATGATGAAGAAGGGGATGTTAACGTAGTCGGAGATGAACGACTGCCAGTCAAAGACACCGCCCAAGAAGGTCTGGAAACCTAGATGCGAATATATCGATTGAGCCAGGACATGGATGGCTGAAAGGAGGAGGAATTACCGTTGAAGAAGATGATGATGAGGAAGAAGATCAGGACGATCCAAGCGCCGTATGGCTGCGTCCACGACTTGAAGGGGAGTTCGTCGCGGCTGAGGCCCTGGGCCTTCATGCCATTGTCTACGTGGACGTCAGATTGGGGACCTCAACGACCGACGAGGGAGAGCACTTACACCACCGAA
Source organism: Mycena epipterygia (assembly GCA_029281465.1). NCBI lineage: Eukaryota > Fungi > Basidiomycota > Agaricomycetes > Agaricales > Mycenaceae > Mycena > Mycena epipterygia. The sequence continues at coordinate 565,094 of JARJCQ010000025.1, read as the reverse complement.
TGTGAGACAGGGCGATACCGCACCAGGTGATCATAGAGCCAAGGGTGGTGATGTTGCTCAGCCAGTTGAAGGCGTCGTTGGCACCGGACTTTCCGCAAGCGAGGTATCCGAGGCAGGCGAAGGCGGCGCAGAGGGCGAGAGAGTAGATGGGAACACCGTTCTTCAGGACCTTGGCGAAGATGCGGGGAGCCTGGCCTCCTTGGGCGAGCATGAACAGCGAACGAGAGCTAGAGTACAAGAACTCGTTGCCCGAAGAGAACGCAGAGGTCAGGACAACAGCGTCTTCAAGTACCGATCAGTATGCGTGAGGTAGACTGAGGTGCGGTGCTCACTGATGATGTGCGACAGGACCTTGATGCCGGCGGTCTGGATGATGATAACGAACGGCGACTCAGAAGCCGTACCGGTGGCAGCCTCGTTGGCTTGGAGGAGGGCAGGCTGGCTACGGCTGATGCACATGCCAATGAGCAGGATGGCGAGAACGTCTGGGCATTTAGTCAGAATTGTCGAAGAAAATCGTCGAAGAAAAAAGACCTACAAAGAACGACAATACGGTAGAAGATGGCGCGGACGGCAGTCTTCATGGAAACCCGGGGGTTGGCGGCCTCGAGACAGATCATGGCGAGACCCTCCATTCCTCCGTCTAGGGTGATGAAATAAGTCGATGCGGGACGGAGGGATAAAATAAATGCATACAAGAGAAAGCGGCCTGGGTAAAAACAGCCCAGAAACCGAGGAAACGCGCCTTGGAAGCAGGGACGAGGTCAGCGAAACCGTTGTTGAACGGTTCCTCCCTCCAGTAGCGGAATCCACGACGGTCGTGGTCGGGGGCCCCACCAAGGTCAACGACAAGGCACATGATAATCAAGCCGACAACGGCGGCGAGCTTGATGGACGCGAAGACTAGACGAAGAGATGAGGAAGAATACAACAAGAAGAATAATCTAGACGGACCGAACTCGAATTCACCAAAGTACTTGACACCGGCAAGGTTGACGAGGATGATACCGATTAACATGACGGTAATGTAGATCGCCTTGTGGTCGTCGTTCTTGTCCCAGAAGGAGATGACAATGGACTTTGAAAATGTAAGGAAGCGAATGGTGAGCTTGATCAACGAGACATACGGCGGCCACGATTTCGACGGGTGCGGTCATTACAGCTTGGAACCAGAACTGCCAGCCCATGGCGAAGCCCATAGCCGGGTCGACATACCGAGAGGAGAACTCGATGAAGCCTCCAGCTGAAGGATCCCAGACCATCATTTCCCCAAGGGAGTACCTATAGCGAGATCAGCACATGATTGTATGTTGTAAGTGGTGCACACAAACATCATGAGGCCGACGAGGATACCCACAATAAGGTAACCCAGAAGGGCACCGACGGGGCCACCGCTTGCTAAAGCTTTCCCGGACTAATTAAAAAAATGAGAGGGAAAAAACCTGCAACGACGTCCAAGGACATACACCCAAAAACACTGGGGATGAAAAATCAGCAAACAGCAGATGAAAAAAAAGAAGTAGAGAGTGCATACATCCCGTTCCAAGAGTACCAGCGATGGCAATCATAGAGACCTGCCTCCCCTTGAGGGAGCGGTGCATGTGGCCTTCGCCCTCACCGCCGTGGATGACATCCTCGGTGGCTACCTCACCGGAGTGGGTTGCTTTCTTCTCGATGTCGTAGTCGGGAGAAGCGGACATTTTCGCGACGGGGAGTTGACGACGGGAAAGTAGAGACTAAAAACCAGAACCACATCCTTTAAGAGGTCCCGCCAGATCTGATGTCCCGATCTGGGAATGATGCATGTGGTCGTATCATGCTATTGCATTTAGCCGACATTATCTCCATCTGGCAGCACAGCCATAGATAAGCTGTCGAGCATGGACGCGTCCGTCGACCCGGATGTTTCAATGCAGCTTCGAAAGGGCGCATCACAACCAATTCCCAATTCCATCCAAGCGCAGTGTGAAGTGGGCGCATTATTTGAGAACCACAAGCGAGCGACGTTGGCGGTCGTGTGAGCGCCCCGCATTATCCCCAGACGCTAGCGCTCCTATGTATATAGCTGTATATCACAAGCGTTGACATTCAAACGTCTACGACCCTTGGGGTATGAAATAGCTGTAAAGCGGAAATGAAACTGCAGCTAAAGACAGGAACAGTGGTTCAACGTCCTTCCAGCAACGGTGCAGAAACATTGGCGACATGGTAGGCAGAGGACTGGCAGAGGCACCATAATGGTGATAGGCGCATCACAGATTTTTGATGGTCCCTGATGCGGATTGGCGAGCGCGAAGAGTGAATAGATCTGTAAGAATTAGCAAACCATCACTAGAACCTTCAAGCTGGTCCTTGAACAAAAGTCCAAAACCGTGCTCGGCTAACAGCTAGCTACCGACCGCTTGCCAAAGAAATATGAATCTGAAACTTGAAAGAAACGGTTCAACGTTCAACGTTCAACGGGCGCATCCGACATCATGATCTCTAACCGACGTCTTAAGATATTTTCAAGCGCACTGGAGTTTGCTAGAATTCTGTTTGGCCTTCTGGATGTACACACAGAACAGAGCACAAACGGCGATCCAGTTAACAGCTTCTACCGTCGGCAGAAGCACTGAGTCCGCTACTCAACATCTCTTCACCCATAAGGTAATTCATTGCGCGTGGGAACGTCCGTCTAAGGTCACACGACTGTTCATTTTTGCTTCCGGCGGTTGTTACTTACATACACGCGCATTCCCCGTGTTTTTCTGCGTTCCATATGGAATTCAGAAGTCGATTTCTACGACAAGGAGGCCAGCTCTAGTCTAGTGGAAACCAGCTGCAACAGCCATACTACCAAAGCCTTATCTCGCGTCGAAATGCAATTCGGGACCATCATCTGCGCCTAGGCGACGCACATGGATTATCATCTGCTATCATGCCAGGGGTAGCTAAAACGCGTGCGGCTAGGTGCGGCTGCGTGCGATTGCCTCTAGTTGCCTCCGTTGGCGGCCTTCAGGAGTCGAAGATCATTGGGCGATCGCAGCTCAAGTGGACGCACTTGCCTTTTTCGAAGGATGGACGCGATTTCCCTTTTTCGAAGCAGGCACCCATTAAACTGTGGACACACCTGGCCAACACCTGGCCCCGCCCTTTTAACATCGGTTCCGTCCGCTTCGGAGCAAGGGTGATATTGAAATCCTGCACGGACCCACAGTTCCTAATCAAACCGACCGCTCGAGACTGAACTCCGAGTCGATTCGGAGCCTATCGCTTCGGCGGTCGACCTGTCTGCCAGCTCTGATTGCACTCACCCGGACGCCGACCGCATTATCCCCACTCGCCCGGCAATAATGACTGCAGTCAAACAATATCGCGTCTTGAATGACAAGAACGTGTCAATCCGTTGGGCGCTGCATTATGCATAAGATTCCTTGTCTGCCGGCCGTCCATTTACGAATTCAACCCTTCCCCCGGAACCTTGACCGCTCGTCCTACTGTCAATCACGCCGAGACAGCCAGTTCCGCGACCCGCAGTAGCGAGGTAGACATCTGCGACCCGGCGCCAGCCGTCCCGCACAATTCACTGCTGTGATCGCTTTACCACCCTCGATCCCGCGGAATCAAAGCTATCAACAGTTCCTCCATTCCTTAGAATCCCTTGGCCACACCAATCGACTTGGCAATACACTCGCTCCTCTCACGAGCGGTACGCCCTCTGATCGTCCAAAACAGACGTCCCTCCGTCAGTGTTCAGAAGATTAATCCCGCGTGATGCACCAGCACCGATAACTATTTCTGCTGAAGATCCACATTAATACCAGGGTGAGTTAAATGTTGAAATTAACTCATCTCCCTGTTGATCATCCTTCAGTTACGTTACCAGCCTAAATGAACCATCCACAATGAACCATCCACGCAGCGGCATACTCCACAGCTCTCTTTCCCGGTAAGTCATTCTTCGACATTTAAGACCATCAGGCGCGCAGGCCAAGCCGCATCCAGCGCGAATGCTGTCTGGCAGGTATGTGTAAGGTAGAAGCAACTCCCGCCCCGGAATCAAATGGCATTTTAGTCCCAGATATCTATCATTGACTGCGCACGGGAGTTGCTGCTAACTATTAATGTCCTTTAACTCCAACCCCTGTTTCACTGAACAGAACAGAACAGAAGCGCAGAGCGATTTATCCCATTGGCGGCATTTCCTCTCCTCTCGAATCCGAGTCGGTGCTTCCCAAATCCAATTTCAGAGGCAGGTCTGAAGCCGCGCGGAGTTAACTGACACTACAACAGGAGTCGACCTCGTGAATATTACGGTTATTCCTGACGCCGGTTGTGGGACGCGCCTGTCCACGAACTGACGCCCGACGTTCATGTATACAGCTTATTTCCAAGCTGGGAGTGGGTAAGCGATAGGGAGTCTGACACCTTCGACGATGAACCAGTGCAACAGCTATTGCGCAGCCCGTCAAGGCCCGTCCCACTGAAACGCTTCGAGGCTTGCTTTGGAATGCGGGCTTGTGGCGGCATTTCCCACTTTCAGGTGGCATCAAATGCGCGAGTTCCACCCGCGGAGGGTGTGGTTGAATTTTCGGTTAGTTCAAACCCAGTGGGATAAAACATTTTCTCGGGAAAAGCTATCCGCACGGCGACAATTGAGGCAACCTCAGGTGCTTTGCTCATTCCATTAAAGAAGTTCCCAAATGAAACATCCAACACGCTCGATTTCTCGCCGTGGCTTCCTGGGTTATCTGGCTTAGAGTGTTTGCTATTAATGGCTTGATCAATCTGGATCTGGATGCAATATTATGGACTTCGCATAACTGCCAGCGATCGATAAGACTTCGACTGGAGTCTGCTGACCGCAAATGTCTGGAAAGGAGAGCTCTGGCAACTGTCCAACGCAGGAACTGTCTCGACCCGGCGTATTGAATCGACGGGCCTGCTAGTGTTTTATATTCAGAAGCACGGCGAACAGCGATAAGCAATGACGGCCGAACATTCACGGTCCGAACCTTTGTGTTATCTTGAGTGGCCGCCGAGGGAATGGTCCGATGCTCCAACGGAAAGTTCGTTCATGAGCCAGAGGCTCAGTTGAACGTCGGACTCATCCGCTTCGGCCATTGCCACGGGAATCCTGTTTGCCGGATAGCGGAACGCACGCTGGCCCTGGGTCCGCCCTCGCATGTGTGTTGTCCAATTAAAAGTCGCGTGGGGGAAAACGGGCAAAATAAAATTTTACACTTCGGGATTCGGAACCATTTCAGGATCTCACCAGCACTGAAAAACACTAAGTACCGAAGCGGACGTGGCCGAAAATCATTTTCAGACTCAGGCGACTCGCTGTGAGCTAAATAATTGGAGATCACGACACCGTGTTATGCCACCTGACTTCAACTAAAGCCCGCTGTACGGGATCTTTTACCGCGACCCCTGGATATCCCTATATTTATTCGGCGGGGACAATTTCATCTACATTTTTCTCGGGGAATTTCTTGGGAATTTCCCCTGCTTTTTTAACCGTTTTTGTTGCGCCGTGTTTGGCTGGCTGCTAATCAAAAGCCGTCACAAACATGCTCCAGATCTCTCGTCCGTTTCCATCCTCTTATCCTTCTCTTCGAAGGGCCTCGTCGGTCTCTTCGGTGGTTTATGTGTCGGCGCTCAAATTGCGGTCAATTTCGTTCCTTCTGGCCCCGACGTTCCTAAAGTGAGAACAAATATGTAAGAGCTCAGTCGGACACGCAGGTGTGGAAACGACTGAATTGAGTCAAGTAAGTACCTAAAGTGAGAACAAATATGTAAGAGCTAAAGGTACTGTATGAGCGTCGTGAATAGTAAATAGAATATAGTAAACTCACCTCAGTCGGACACGCAGGTGTGGAAACGACTGAGGTGAGCGGCGCGCAGCGCCGGTATATATATATATAAGTGAAGATGGGATCAAAGATGGGATATTACGGGATAAGCGGAGGCGGCGGAGTATCCGCCGGGTTTCCTACAACAGTTCCCAAGATCAGTCTCCACACTCGAAGCATCGAATCCCGCCTACGAAATGCGCCCGAACCGCTGCTTGCCCTTGTCAGCCATTTGGGCTTCATCCTCACCCACAGATTGTTATATCGACTGCGCTCCCTGATGACCACCCGGATTTTCGCTTGCTTTGGTTATCATGACCCGGTCTTTTTTTTTGGTTCCGTCTGGCGCCTCTGGTGAATAAGAATAGCCTATAGCTCCTCTTGCACCCGCCATTCACGCATGTATGGTACTCCTTCTCATTTTCAGAAAGAACGGTTCGTACCTCCTCAAACTTTCTCCGAGAGCTGTCCTGATCAATGCTTGTTCGTAGGTGATCTTTGGTTCCGCCATTGTCAACCTCGTGGTTGTTGAAGTTCCTGGATTTACTCGGCCTGCCCTTTACCGCTCGACCCTCGGTGCATCACTACCTTGTCTCGTTTACAGAAAGAACGATTCGTACCTATCATAAGTGGCGCTGAGCCAACGCTGAGCAGGTCAAGAGCAAATGCAGCGCTGGTGCCTTCGGAAGCTTATCCGGGAAGTCAAAATGATGACGCGACTCTCGGTAAAATACCATGATATTTTAGCCGTGCGACCTCGCAACCTCCACTTCCTATGTTGATGAGCGAGCTGACTCGTTCTACTCGACTCGGCTCCGAATACTATAAATCAGAAGCCCGGCACACACTCTTCTTACCATTCTCCCAATATTATCATGCAACTCACATTCTGGGACTTTGTCTGGGGCCAATTCGCCAAACAGCAGCCTGTGGTCAGAGCTGACTTGACGGGCAAGACGGTCCTTGTTCTGGGCGCAAATACTGGTCTTGGATTCGAGGCCACGAAGCACTTCGCGACGATGAACCCGGCACGGCTTATTCTGGCGTGTCGAAGCCAAAGCAGAGGACAGGCCGCCGTGGAAAGTATGTTGCGCGTTGTCTTCGACCGACGTGACTGTCTCACCCGCGCGTCAGAATTGAAAGCCGACACAGGCTACGCGAACGCAGAGCTGTGGATCGTGGACCTCGCCGAGTTTGAATCCGTCAAGCGGTTTGCGGACAAGTTCGAGGAGGACGGAGGAAGACTAGATATCCTGGTTGCAAACGCTGCATTCGTCCCTCTGAAAGGATATGGGGCCACCAAGGACGGTTGGGAAGCGTCGTTCGTCGCTGCATTCTACGGTGTTTGTCAGCTCTCTCTAATCGCGGCATAGACTTCAAGTAAACTGTCTCGCTACCTCGCTCGTGGCGCTCCTCCTGCTTCCGGCGATGATCAAAACGGGACAGGATCACTCCACCACCCCCAGGCTTGTCGTCGTTTCCAGCGAGGCGCACTACTGGGTCGAGATCCCAAAAGACCTTTGCGAGAATCCGGAGATCCTCAAGACGCTGGGAAGCTACGAATACTGTACCCCAAAGTGTGTTGCACCTTGGACCCTGCCCAACCCAAACTGACTTGTTCCTCCAGGATGGTATACAGGTACCCCCTCACGAAGCGTACGTGTCTCTTGCACGCCTCCCGATCCAACCACTCAATAACCCACCAGTTCTCAACATCTTCTTCGTCCGAGCCCTGAGCGCGCGGCTCCCGCCGTCGACGCCGCTGACCGTCGACACCGTGAATCCCGGGTTCTGCCACTCCGAGCTGCGGCGCGGCTTCTCGGGCGTCAAGAACCGCATCAGGGAGCTGATCCTCGCCTTCTCGACGGAAGTGGGCAGCCGGCAGCTCGTTTGGGGCGCCCTCGCGCACCAAGACGACCCCAAGAAACTCCACGGCCAGTACATCTCTGCGTGCGAGGTACGGGAGGTCAGCGATTTCGTGCTGAGCGCACAAGGCGCCAAGGCGGAGGACCATCTCTGGGTTCGTCGCGTTGTACCAAAGAGTTTCATTCGTTCTGACTGCTTTCTCAGGACGAGATGGTAGAGATACTCGGCAAGATCGATCCAAGGGTGTCTGCCAATGTCGAAAAGTACCTTTCATCTGCATAATTCCATCTTTGTATAATTCAATTATTCGTCGGCCGGCAACACGTAGTGGTGAGACATGTAAATAAATTGTATACTTTGTCGGGATTCGGAACCATTTCAGAACTTCACCAGTGAATCCGCGTGGTGCATGCGGGCCTGCTGTCGGGCGACTCGGGCATTCCCACAGCGCAAGGCCGGTCTTCTCCAGCTGGTCGAACACGTCGCGTCGGACGCAGAGCTACGCGTACTCTAGAAGTGGGCGCGCGTCGTCGTGCCCGAGACGCGCGCGAACGCGCCAGCTGCGGAACAGGATGCGGTGGTTGACGGTGCGGTAAGTGGGCTCGGTTTGTTTCGGGCGCTCCCCAGATGCTGAGAGAGGTCCCTGTGTATGATGGGCCGACAGCGGAGGTAAAGGAAGCTGAAGATGTTTACGTGGGGCACTTGGACTTGAAGGAGAAAAAGGTGGGGCACCTAAATGCATTTATTCCGTTATTACATATTTATCCATCGCAACACCACCCCATCCTATCCCTCATCGCAATCCTATCCCGCATCATTCTACTCTCTTATCCGCCATATGAACAGGAGCGGTCAACTCACGCTTCGAATCAATCAGGTCCTTGAGCATTTGAATGTCGTGGGCCTTCTCGATCTTGCCCATTGCCGTGACACCCACTGGCCAAACAATATTGCGGGCCAGGTGAATGGGGTATTTCGCGTCTCCCACCTTCCCCGCCCAGTCGAAGTCGATGAGCTTGATTTTCCTCTCCGCCACCATGACGTTGGGCCATCGGAGATCCCCAAAAACATAGCCGTTATTATGCAGAACGGAGACTATTTCCGTCAGCTGCTGGGCAAAATCCTCAGGAAGCTTGCCCTTCAGCTGCGCAACTGTCTTCCCATCTACGTACTCCATGACGACCATCTTGAGGCGTTGATATGAAGGAGCGCCGTTCGACCGATCAACTGGTCCGCAGTATAGCATCTCCGGGGCTAGGCCTTTCGTCGCCAAGAGTTTGTGAGCCTCAGAACAGTACCACTGAGCAAACTTGACGACAACTGAACGTGGATGGTCCTCTAGGGTCTTGCACAAAAATGTGACACAGGCGGCATCACGTTCCAACGCTTCGAGATATTCGAAATGGACCGTGGTTGTGCCACAAATGAAAGAATCGGGAGAGGGGAAGAATCGCGAGGGTTCAGGGTTGTTTGGGGATGCCAGGGCGACATAATATGCACGCAGATGTCCAATAGAGCGTGATAGCGAGTACAGAACGCGGGCGACACGGAGACACTGCCCGTCGTTCAAAACAGCACCGTTACCCACCCAAATGAAGTCCGTAAGTCGCTGGACAATACACCTGTCCGTCAATACAGCGCCGAGGACAGCCAGCCAAGGACCGGCAAAAGCAATCAAAAAAGTAGGACAACAACACCGCCCTCGAACATCATCATTCTGGAATGAGGAGTTCAATGAAAGGAAGTAACGAGGAAGAAAAATGTCTTGCGTTGCTTTGGACCCAGTATCGTAGCATGGAGAACGACGCCTGGATGGATGCATCGCACCCGCCCTCCCCAAGTTCGCGCTTCTCCTCTTCAATCAAGAGCGGAACCGTCTCATTGAGGGATCCGTCCATCCCTGACATGGTCCACATGATGACGCCGTCTGGCGTCGTGCGATCGTCGCTGACCAACGTCGTGATTCCGTATGACATGGCATTTTTTAGAGCAGGGCGTATCGCGCTTCGTCGCGTGTTTTCATCTTCATAGATCGCCGATGCCTTGGACATGAGATCAGCCGTCGCAAGCACGACTTTATTAGGTATCTCTAGCGCGGGATTTGTGGCATCGTCGATAAAATGCGCGAACGCAGAGTTGTATAGCTGGATTGGGGGAGCCACGGTGGAGATTCCATGCGTAGCCGTGGCATTGTAGCGGCCGTCATATATCGGATAATCCCCGCGTTGCACTTCTCGGTAGTTTGCCGAGTTGGCTGACTGGGACGACGACTTTGACCCGCGCGCGTATTGAACAAGATTTCGGTAACCTGGACGGATAGATCTTCAGTGACGATAGGAGGTTAATAGTAAGGACACGCACGGCTGCTCATTGCGCCGATGGTGTCTCGCTCTTCTTCTCGTTCATCTAGAGGGGGCCTAATGGGTCTCTGTCGAGCTACCTCAACGACCTCCGCAATGACATTGATAATGTCAGGGTTTGGTGTCCTCGGCGTGAGCAGGTGTATATCGTCTGATAAAAGCAAGGCAGTGGCAATAACACTGAGGTCGCGCCGTGCATCAGCCAAGATTTCGGGACTTCGAGTTAGGGGAATGTCCCTACTGGGCTGTTGACCGAGGTCACGTCCTGGTACGATCCTCGGTAGTCATGAAATGACGAACCTTCCATAATCGAATATTCCGAGCCGCAAGACCCTCACCGCGGGTACCCCACTCCTTTAAAATGAGTTTCTTCAATGCGGTCACGTTGTCGTTGGCCTCAATTGCAACCTCGACGGTCTCCGCCGTTGGATCTGAAAAATCAGCAACATAAAGCGTCGACATGGTAGGACGAGGGAAGCTGCCAATTCTGATTGCATCAACGCAGATCAACAGTTACGTTGGTTACGTTGCAGCGGCCCATCACTGTATCATTAGGATTAACACAGCCACCTGCCAGAAAGATTTTCGGTTGCGGGATAGATAAGGAAGGGCCGGGTCACTACCTTTGATGGCGGTCGGCTTTTTTTTGAACTTTGTCGCTGATTTACTCTATGAATTTTGGCCCAGGGGGCTGATTTCTCTATATCCGACCAAGCGTTGGTTAAAAACATCATTTTTTTCTCTTTCCCAGGTCCAAATTTTCGCTCCTGGCTCTCCGCGGGCACTTTATGCCCCCCGCATGCCCTACATATCGCAGAAAATTGTGCCCCGCATACTCACGAAAAAAATCATCGCCTCAGGTATATACTGATTCAAAATTTCTCGCGCTCCGTGCGATTTACTCTATGCCCGACGGGCTCTGCACGTTTCAAAGCTGTTTTATTCTATGAGGCAGCCTGAGATAGGCCCATTTTGGCGTGTTGATTTACTCTATCGCCGACCGCCATCAAAGACAACACTGCATTTTTCGGATGCCGAAAACAGTCAAGACAACACTGCATTTTTCGACATCCAGAAAATGCAGTGTCGTCTCGAGATGTCCGGAAACAGCTGTAAGTCGTTCTCTTTTTATAAGCGTCCAGTCTCCCTTTTCATAAGCGCCCAGGCTGATCTCCAATGAGTATTTAAGTCGCTCAGCACAGTTATTCCTTCTTTACTAACCACAATGAAAAACGCTCTCCTCTCCCCAATCCTGTCCCTCGTATCGGTGGTCCTGGTCCCATTCATCCCCAACAACACACTGCGCTACATCGCACTGGTTATCGTGCCGTTCTGGTTCATCGCGTACCTCGTCTACCACAACACCCCGAGCGCCCAGCTCGCCGGACTCGACACAGCCATCAAGGAGCTCAACAAACTTCTCAGTACCGTGGTGAACGAATGCGCCAGGAACCCCCGATTCATATACGAAGCAGGCTTGAAGTTGGCGGAGTGAGCGTCGTCATTATCGTACCCTATCTTTCACACTAACTGAGAGCCGACAGGACAAAGCTTGCGTATCAGGCCTGCGGACGCGAATCATAAGCATGAAATTTACCACCTGGAAAGCGTATCCGTACCACCTCAGACGCATTGTGCGCTCTATCAACGAGTGTTGACCCGATATAAAAGACTTGCGGGCATCCATCTCGGTAATCAGGAAATACCGCCTTACACATCCTCGCTGACCATCACGGCGTCCTCAGCTTGCCCTTGAATGGGTGCGCCAACAGAAATTCCAGGAGGATATAAACCAGAGGAAGGCGACCCTCGAGATCATTTTTTCCGGTGGGTAGACTGGGGCAGTTAAGTGCCGCAGCTGATTCATTGGTGCAGATGGAGGGCAGAGATACTTGAGGATGCGCTCGTCGATAAACGACCAAACATTGTTTTTGAGGTGAGTTGATAAGAGTATCAAAGGAAGATCGCCAGATGACCATTGTTCAACAGTGTGTGATATTGAAGATTTTTGTTAGTCGAGAACAAGTGCTGGTGCTTGGAGCGTAGGAAGTATCCTGATGTTGTTTGCTGGCAGTGTTCCGTTACGGTTCCAGATTCGTGTCCGTGTTCGTATGTACTTGATAAAAACCATGTTGCTTGTACATTGGTTTGCCTGATGATCTTCCAGCACGCTTAAGACGTCTAGGATAGATGGCTTGAACCAGGCGATGATGTGGGCAGCAAGAAGAGGATTTGCATGTATACCCCTGTTTATTGATCGTGATGATGAATGCCATGTGCACACAAACCAACGCTCCTGAACTAAAATAGAAATTATGGCAGTGAGGTGGATTTCCCTCAGAAAAATAGGATCTATTGTTGCGAGAATATGAATGGGTAACACTAGGCCCTCGGGATCTGACGTAGGATAGACGGGCCTTCCGGAAACACGTTTCTTTTAAAATCTGTAACCTCGCGCACCGTGAAGGCAACGACACCCGCCACTGATCTATGTTATAGTCAGCGAGTCCATTGCGCGACGTATTGCACGATGAGACGCACGTCGCGAATTCGAGTGGAAGCCGGGGTCATTGCGACCGAGCTCGAGTGATCAGACTGGTTCCCGCGGATTGGGATCGGAAGAACTTGAAGTATTGCGGGAAAGTTCAATTCGACCATGATTTGGGCGAATGCGGGTCAATGGAACATACTGCATGCAACTCGCTTCACTCAGACTTCAGTTCGTTAAGGAGCTCGTTCACTATTTACAGTGCGAGGTGAATATACAAATATATAACAAATCGTGGACTTTGACAAACCCGACGTATAATAACGAGCTTTGCGTCCCTCATTATTGAGGCGACTTCGTTTGGAGCGATGATTTTCTCTTTCCGGCGGTTCCCTCTTGCCATTCTTGAACTCGCGTTCACTGGAACCAGGCTGCTGTAAGTATTGCCCACTAATATTGAAGGAACCAACTCGTGATAGGTCGCATGTCATTGCTGCAGCGTCTATAATGGGACTAAAATTGGCCCCGAACCACTCGAGCATTGCTTCAAGCCCAAGTACTTCATCAAATCATAGCGCCCACAAAGACCAGGAGACTATCCGTCAGTCGTCGGTGGTGGACCTGGCATTTTTGATTAGCAGTCCGTAGGTTTCAGGTGTCAAAACACGGGTTTTGAGTACAATGCGCTGAGAATGGATCTGAGAATTGCGGTTTTACTCCGTAGTATCCGATGCGCAAGTGGGAGGGCGGTCGTTGCAGATGATATCATAGCAAACCCATCTGCAAGGTGAACTCGCCAGTGATACGAATCGTACGATAGCATTCTTGTTTGTCGAGATGGGCGTCCCTGAAGTGTCAGTGTCCAATGCCAAAGGTGACAAGATAATGTGTGTCTAAAGGGAGGTTCAGAGGATTTGGCTCCGATGCTAATGGCGTGGTGTATGCAAGTGTCGAGGCTTTTCATTGCACAAGGTATCACGTAGGGAGGAGGGCTTGCGGGGCGACTTGAGGGCGCATCACCAAATTTGTCGGACACATCAAAGCCACCCGTGACGGCGGGGGTGACCGACTATGTCGGCCCGAAGGTCCGGGAGGTTGCCTGCGAACCTACCGGAAGACCGGGGGGCAAGATGACGAGAGCGTCCACTCTGCTCTCACCGCACCGCACACCAACGCTCCCAGGAAATTTGGGAGTTGCACCAAACATGCCACGATCAATACCACGATCAATACCATCGGCAATGGCCGCAATCAGTTGGAGCTTGAATTTTGATAGTATCTAGTAATCCAGTATTAACGTCCTGTCAACTGTCTACCAACATGTAACTCTTGTGTTGACGCCGGCGGTGTCCATAATTACATAATGGCGGACTTTGAATTCAGGTCGTGAACTGTACTTCATCCAGGACACGGTACTTCTTCGTGCTGTGGCTTAGCGCATGTTTTATCAGTTCTATGTGGTCTCCTTTGTGATAAAAACTCCAATATTGGCCTCAAACTTGTGGTACTTATGAAGAAGTTGAACATACTCATATGATTGCTCACCAGATTGTCTCAAAAAGCAACAGTGACTTGATTTTAACATGACGAGAACTAAGAGACTTTATAGTGCTTTCTAGGATGACCTCACAATACTAATGGCAAGAAAATCAACCTGCCGAAGCTGCACTTCAAACTCCGCTCGCGCTCCGGCGTGACAAATCCCACCGATCATCCCATCGATCATCCCACCGATCGTTTTAAACGATGGGATTTCCATATCACGAACGCACTCAACGCTCCTCAAAAAAAAAAAAAAAAAAAAAAAGCCACCCGTGACCTCGGCAAGCGCCGATCAGCCTTGCGGCTTTATGACCGGTGAAAGCTGGCCACTCCCGCCATCTAATGACATCGGACTCAGCCAGCGCGGTGTTAGCACATGAGATCTTCTGCTTTCCGCCGAAAGAGCGGCTCTGGCGCTCTCTAAACCTGCGGAGTATCAGGACAAACTCGTCGCTGTTCGCCTGTTCGCCTTTTTTTCTCAAGTTAGTCAAGGTTCGCATTGACCTGGACCCGTCTCCGGAAATCCGCCTCTGCTTTCCTTTGGGTTTAAATGTCGTCGTATCGACGCTAGCGGATGCAGCCATTAACTCGGATGTCCCTACATTTGAAGGTTTCCTACTGGCGGGACGATGCTCTACCAAGTGACGTCAGGACAAAATCGCGAATCTATCTGGCTCATCTGGCTGTTCGGTATTTGCTCTTCGGCAGCTTCAACTCAAAGGGTGGTCCTCAGGCTGGCTTCTTTCCGATTCGTTCAGCTTCACCAAACGGCGACGAAAAGCTCGGAATTTCCCTGGCCAACCCAGTAAGCGGAACAAGATACATGAATACGTTGTTGTCTTCGCCACGTTTTCAATGTTTATCGGGTACAAGGGCCGGCGCAATAGTCGCGTTACCCGGCGAACTTCGGATTTCCCTTGGTCCAGCTATAACTGGATGAGTTCCTGGCTGAAAAAGCGAGTTGAACGACCACTTGTCAGTGGAAAACTGTACAACCAACACACAGTGAACCACCTTCGGGCGTGTTTGCAAATATCTTTTGGTTCCATTATTACCGTTGAGTCCCAGAGCCTGCAGTTTTGTTATGGAGACACGTAAGTAGCAAAACTCGAGTTTGCAGAAATCTGTTGAACACGGTGGTACTTCTGGCGAACCAGCTCCATTCAGAATCCTGGTACCAGGTAATTATCTGTTTCTATTTAAAACTTCAATTTGACTCTAAGTGGTGCATTAAACCATAGGGCACTGCCTTTCAACGAGAGTTCATTTATATTTATCGATGCTCGCGTGTCATGTGGGCTCCTTCAATTATATCACAAGACACCGCGCGTCTCTCCCTTCGTAGCGCATGGATCGTGAATGTCCGTCCATTGATTCTGCTTTTTCTGAGACCAGCGCAAATGACAGCACAAATTCTGGGTCTCTCCCCGCAGTTGTTTATAGCCAACAACCGTCCAAAATCAAATATCGTCTATGCAGTGCCTCTCGCGCTCGACTACCGTGTTCCCTCACGCCGTGTGCACTGGCATTTGTCTGGGTGGTTTGCACTGTCGGCCTTCCAGCACTAGCACTCGCCTGCGGCGAGAATGAAATTTGGATGCCAGTGCAAGGTATCGCTTAGAGTTGTTATGATTTCCCATTGTTGTCGAGTTCTATACTACTATAGATGAGTGTGTCCAAGATTCTACAAGCTCACACACGAAATATGCACAGCCCCTTCTGGACGTCAGGCTCTCAAGATCTTAAACGCAAGAACCTCCTGTCATTCAATTACAAGGTGCCGTTGTTCTTCGTTGAGATGCAAGCACATCTTTTCGTGCTTCTACATTTGCACGCGAGTATTCCGAGGTGTTCAGTGTTCGACATGATTAGATGGCTTGCACGCGCCGGGTCCACAAACGACCCTCATATTGTATGCAAAATATCGAGAGCCATAATCGTAACCGAGTTTCATTCAAGGACACCAACTAAATCAGTGCTTCGAAGCGTGGTACTTATGTGTATTCGTACATTGACTGACGGGTATGGAGGTTACATTCGTTGAAGGGAAAAAAAATATTGTGTATAAGCTAGTATGTCGGACATCCCATCGCAGCATTTCCGAGACCTTGTGCAACTTGTAGGGGCTGTCTAGAAGGGACCATAATACCTGTGAGGGAGAGTAGACGCAGCAGCAACGGAATGCGTAGTCAAGCTGGGCTCTTGAAGCCGCTCGCTGGTCGGGATGAAGTTGAGTTTGTGGTGTGGGTACCAAGATTTCAGCGAGTGCGGGGTTCGTAATGTACTTGAGGTGAGAAAATGCCGCCTGAGTCCGGGTTTCGCCGCGGGAAGGTTTGACGTTGATGCTGATTTGCGTAGACGAGGAGAGGGCAGAGAGGGCGCGCGCGAACGGCGGTACGTCAGGGGGAAGCGCCGCTCTGGTGCATCCACCGGCGATGAGGGTGTTGTGGGCAGTGGTATGTTTCCCGGATCGACCATCAAGGCCGACATGAACCCTTGATAGAAGGCTTGCGGGAGATGGGGTATAATGGAGGTACCCTCCGGAAATGCGGCGGCCTGGAAAGCTGCAACCTCTCGTCGACTAAAGGCAGCGATGCCCGCTATAACCTGTTCTACGGTCAGAAACTCAGGAGTACAAGTGAGCTGTGATACATACCACACGAGCCTGCCCTCGGAGATCGGAAAAAGAGAAGCGGGGCACTGGTAGGTAGTTCAGAATTGGGATATAAAAGAGGTGTGCATATGACAAACCAAGAGAGGGATGTATGGTGTTCGCAGCGATGGGCGGTGTGTCAGCCGGAGGTTGTTTAAAAATGGATAGGATGTCGATCTGGTCTAGTATTCTAGGTAGTGTTGTGTTGATGAAGGGGCTAGTTCCCGGGGTGGTGTCCAGGTTGCCAAATACGGCCTTCACTGTGTGCCGACGTTAACCACATATACAATGGATGAAGTGTTGACACCGAACCTTTGGTAAAGTGGGTGACTTTCAAGTCGCTGTGAGCGAGCCTTATGCGCTTGGAGGTCGAGGAGTCTTTGCCCGCGAACCGTCTTTTCGTAGATAGCGTCGACTCTTTCTCCCTGCAGTGAGAATTTAATATGAGTGTTGAATGAGAGAGAAAAGGAAACTAACTCTTGATAGGTGTAGTACACATCACTTGCACCGTCGATGATAGGGCCGAACGCGCCTAGGAACCAGTCGAACGTATAGCTAGAACCAAGAGCAACAAATATAGCCCCGACGAAAAGAAACATAGCCTCGAGGGAAGAGCCATTGCTCTCCGAGTCTCGTCCTTCGTGAGCAAGCATCCGCTCGAAAGTCTTGGGCGATAGCACTCGGGTTCGGATAGTCTACAGTCGTCTGCTTTTAGTTCTGGATGATGCGGCGGGTATTTGGACATACACCGTGGTACAACAATGGAGTTTCGGGTGTTGAACGCTATTGGACATACTGGGCGAGGAACTTTTGCAGGGCGATGTCGCCGGCGATGTGAAATTCTTCAAGCTGTTGCACAGAAGCAATTGATGAATTTCGCGAGTCCGCGCTTTTGAAGATGGAAAGAAAACTGCGGTCGAGACCTTTGCACAGAACGGCAGATGGAATCATCAAGGCGATAATCGAGGGGGACCGACATGAAGGAGGTGAGGAGTGGGTGAGGCGAACGAGTTGTTTGACGATGTTGTCGTACACAAATCAACACTCCGAGTCCAAATCCGGACACATCAAGATTTTCGTTCAAGCTCTTCAAGTTCAAGTTCAACGTCCTCCGCCGTTCAAGCTCCCAATGCAAATCCGTTCTGGCCTATAATCCCCTTTCTTAGCCTCACCTTCTGCCGCCAAGGATGTAAATGAACACTCGACTCGTCGGGATCTTCCGGGCCAACCCAGCGGAACATGAATGTGTTGTTGTCTTCGCCACGTTTTCATTGTTTGTCGAATACAGGGGCCGATTAGACGTCGCGCTACTCGGCGAACACAGATTCCCTTGGTCCGTATGAGTTCCGCTGAGCTTGCTTCCGAGCGAGCTCATGAACGACCAGTTGTCAGTGACGGTCACTGCACAACAACCCTTTTTAAGTTCCATTTCTCCTTGTGCCTTCTTCAACCCCAGTCAACAACCTAGGATAAAATTAACCCCAGCGCTCAATCAAAGATTCAAGTGCATCCAGCCTCCAGTCCGAGTTTGTGGAAGTCGGTTGAACAGAAGCTGTTCTTCCGGCGAATCAGCTCTCTATTCAATTCAAGTTCAACTTCCATTTAGACCATCCTGTCCACATGGCACTGGTCATTTATACTGGTTAATGGTCGCACCCATGTGGACTCGCTCCATTTTATCACAAGACGCCGTGTACTGTTATATTCTCTAACTCTGCGCACACGGTAGGTCGTTTTACCCTTGTTTTCATTATTATTCTCGCTTGCGGCTTTCTTCTCGCGCAGCCTATAGGTCACATGAAGACTCCAGCCTGCATCCGAGTTTGCATCTGTTGAACCATCGTCGTTGGGGAATCCGAGTCGGCACCATTCAGAATTCTGTCGCTCCGCATGCGACAACTTCCATCTTACCAGGTAAGTATATGCTTTTATTTAAAGCTTAACTTGACTCTAACTTCCAAGTGGTGCGGGTATTTAAACCACACCTTGTTGGTGGGCACTGCCTTTCAACGAGGATCACTTATATTGCTCCCACGCGGACTCGCTCCATTTTATCACAAGAGGCCTAGGAACTCGTTTGAACTGGGGCTTTACGCACAGTAAACCACCTTCGGGTGTGTTTACCAATCCTTTTTTAAAAAGTTCCATTATTCATGTCGATTCCGGGATCTTGCATTTTCTTGAACCTAGCAATTGTCATGACCTATCAAAGCAAAGCGCGTCCGGCCTCCAGCCCGAATTTGCGGAAATCGCTTGAACCAAAGTTTTGCTTCCAGCGAATCAGCTTTCTATTTAATTTAAAGTTCAACTTGACTCGAAGCGGTGCAATCCACCTTCCTGTCGACAGGGCACTACGGGTCATTTATATTAATTAACCGTCGCGCGTTATCCTGTGTAACTCACGTTCTCCCCTCTGTGCGCATGCATTTCTTATTCTTGCATTTTGCTTGCGGCTCACTTCTCGCACAGCATATCGAGGAACTCCGATATGTATCCGTGTTTGCATCCGTTGACAAGCTTGAACCATCGTCGTTGGCGAATACGAGTCGACTGCATTCAGAATTCTGCCGCTCCGCGTGCGATGACTTCCATTTTACCAGGTGATTATATGTTTTTATTTAAATCTCAACTTGACTCCAACTTCCAAGTTGGTGCGTTATTTAAACCACCCCGTTGGTAGGCACTGCTTTTCAACGACGGTCAATTATATTGGTCCCACGCGGACTCGCTCTATTTTATCACAAGAGGCCGTGTATACCCGCGTTCTCTCCCTCTGTGCGCATGGTAGGAGATGGTAGGCCGTGAATGTCCATTGGTCCATTGGTTTTTCGTGCCGACGTTGTCGTTTCATCACTGAGGCAGGCGGTACCCGCACTGGCCGCCTGGAAACAGCTGTCTCCGCTGTGATTCGCTTTGTTTCGCACTCGACTGCCCGTATTTCCTCACGGTGTCGCCTGCCTGAAATAACCGCAGCTTTCATTCGTCTTCGGACAAAGACCAACTGGCGATATCTCTGTTCCGTCTTCCGTCTTCCGTCAACACGTATCGTGCGAAAGGGGTCTGCCAAATACCACCGCCAGCTTCCCCTGGCCTGGAGTCTAGACTGTCTAATTTCATTTGAACATCGTCCACGTATGTCCCCCCTGGCCCAGCTGCCAGGGTCAGGGTTCGCCCGAGAACGACCCGCCATCGTAGGATCATGCTCCTCCTCGCAAAGTTCCGAAAGGAATCTTCAAATTACCGCATATATTTTAATCGCAGAATATGGTCCCTCACGGTTCCACGACGCCAGATTCCTACCGCACCGCGGGGCCCCGTTGATCCATGCACCCAAACACGTCGGTTGGCTCGGGGACGAAACAGGCTACAGTTGACGTCTCTTGGCGAGCGTGCATCTGTAGAGCCCGCTTTGATTGGCACGTTTCTGGCATATCTGTCTCGCTTGGCCGCGGCAAGGTTGGATGCGCCTGCCCCGAACTGTGGGTCCATTATTCGTGCATTCATTTCCATGATTTTTTTATCAAATAAGTACTAGCCTGTATGCGTCGGTCGCTACACGCACTTTACGGTGTTACGCTGGCAGGAATGGGTACATGACGTTCATCCGCGTCAACGAGTAACCGTGAATCTCCCTTTCCAGTTAGCACTTGCGGCGCTGCTGCATGGTATGTTCGAATCGGATTTCCATTTTCATGGCAATTATTTTGGATTCATTCGCCCAGGTACAGCGCGATAAATGTAAGTAGGGAACCGTTCGTTCCTTCTGTCCATTCCATTCCATTACGCGCATTGCACTGCACCCGCTCCATTTCAACCTCTGATCTCGACTGTGGAATTCAAATCTCCGCGGAGAGATCGATATCATAATCACTCGATGATGCAGTTACTGCCATAATATTAATATGCGCGCGCCTTTGAATCTGGGGCTACACGCTGACACGGTCCCCACCCTTGTCGACTCGTTGATGTTTTTCTTTGACGTCGTCGTTCCTCCACAGATGATTCTGATGAATGATGCCCCTCCCAACCTCCGCGACGATCATGGAGAATCTGAATCTAACGCTCCTTATAAGTATCTACCAATTATAGGCATGCTCCTGCGAAGGACGTCGAAACAGACATCCAAGTCAACTTTGATTCAACTTCCTTCCAAACTTCCAACCCGTCAGCTCCTCCCTCCCACGCACGTCGTTGCTCTGACGTTCGGGGTCGAGCTTGCGTTGGGGTTGGTGGTTCCTCTCGGAATTCCTGTCTAGACATGTCTTGAATCGGGGGCTATACGGGCTCCCTGCAACCGGTAACCGGTCAACGTATCAGCTCCCACTGAGGTCCCATCTCAAGACTCGTCACTCGAGAGTCTCGCGCTGCCGGGATCTGATCTTGATGTGATGCGCACATGGCGGCCGCGCCCCAATAAGGCTGCGGCGTCCCCGACGGAGGCTTCCAAGGTCCCGGGCGCCGGGTGTTTACGGGACGCGTGTTCTCGCGTACTTATGTTAATGCGCGGATGTTGTTCTATGTTGGTGTTGCGTGGATGAGACAACGCACTCGCGCGCCCTCACGCGCCGCAGAGCCGACGCAGCATGATCATCAGCATATGATCACACTCGGTTGCCGTCCGTCCTAAATTCCTAATAGATCCTAACAGCCTGCCAGCTACTAGCCGTTGCCTTTCGCGACACAGCGTGGCTGCAGCGGGCCCGAATAGAAGTGTCGGTCAAGTGTCGGTTGTGGGAGTCGCAGTCTAGGCTCCGAGTCCCTCCCACCCAAACTAGTGGATTTATGAATCCCATCCCATCTCATTCCCAAGTCAGTGGATATGCACTCGATATTATTATCAAGTGCCCTTACCTGCCCTGACCATGGCCATGGCCACCTGCAGCATTAAGCGAGCTCCACGGACCGAGGACCCAGGTAATCCGTTAAGTGTCCAGCATAAACATAGTTCAATTTCCCTCACCCAATGACGTTGCGCACGCGCTGGGCGCTCCGCGTCCTTGTCCGCTGCTTTTGGCAACTTGAAGTACACCGTCACCGTCCATGCTTTGGTAAGTACGCCGTCCCGGACCATGCTTTGGTAAGAGAGTACCCCCGCAGAACGCCGTCTACCCTGGACAGTGGAATGAATCTATGACGAACGCTGGTAATCATCTCGAACTAGAACCCCCCCACAAACGGCACATACACTAACATAACAAACGCGTAATGCGTATGATAACAGTGCTTCTTCGTGTACAGCCATATACGATTTAATTATTCCGCCCGTGCACGCGGTTATCAGTTTCAAATTCTAGGGCTCATCCTTGCTTCTCCTCGGTATCAATTTCAAATTGATTAGGGAGGGAAGCAATCAGGTTCCGATTGAGGGTAATCAGTTTGCGATTGATTAGCGGGATGTTATCAATTTGCAATTCGGCACGGGATCGTCGTGGCCGCATTCGTCTAGGCGGGTGGGCTGCGCCCGTGTGGGCGTGGGAGGTTGAGTTGAGTCGGGCCACGGTCGGGTACCGTTTTTGACTTTTTATTCGGGGTTGGCCGGGCGCCTGGGGTGAGCGGTAGCGAGAATTGTTTTTTCAACGGCTACGTGCTAGCAGGCGATTAATTGTTCAACTCCACTTGAAGGCTGTAATTGTCCCAGACCCAATTGTCCAAGTTTCCCGCTCTACAATACAATTACGCTACAGCGCTACCATGGCCACTAGCCGAGTGGACCCCACCCGTACCCGCATCCGCATTCGGTTGCGAGCCGCGTGTTTTTTGCGGTCCCAGAATACATATGTTGTGTATTGTTCCATTGGGACCTGCCGTGATTTGATTTTAATTTTTGGTTCAAGCTGTTCAGCCCAACCCTGCAACTGGGTGTGTGGTTTTTTTTGGGGGGGGCATCTCCGTATGGCGGCAGAATGTATGTATGTATGTATTATTCCATTCGGACCTGCCACTGGCAGTGATTCGGCGACTTTTGGGCCGGTGCAAGCTGCCCGTCTGTGTCCAGCCCAGCCCAATTGTGAACGTCAACCAGCCAACCAACCATTTGAATCCAACCAGCCGACCATTTGAATTCAACTAGCCAACCATTTGAATCCAACCAGCCACGGCCAATTGTCCTCAGCCCCAGCCTCCAAATGAGCATGGCACGTCTCAAGGCTCGCCGCACTGGGTTATATTCGGGATAATTTCTAACGCAACGGACTCTTTCCGATTCCATTATGCCCGTTATCAGTTTGACATCTGGACCTACTGGTACTTGGCCGGGAGCGTTGGCGAGGACTGTTTTTTCAACGGCTTGTTCAACTCCACTTGAAGGCTGTAATTGCTGCAACGTCAATTGTCCAAGTTTCCCGCTCTACAATATAATTACGCTACACCCACCCGTACCCGTACCCGTACCCGTACCCGCATCCAATCCACATCCAAAACCGCATCCGCATTCGGTTGCGAGCCGCGTGTTTTTTGCGGTCCATAGTCCCAGAATATATTATGTATTATGTATTATGTATTATGTATTGTTCCATTGGGACCTGCCGTGATTTGGTAACTTCGTTCAACCAGCCCTGGGTGTTTTTTTTTTGGGGGGGGGGGCATCCCCGTATGGCGCCAGAATGTATGTATGTGTTAATTATTCGGTTGCCAGTCATCCGGCGATTTTTGGGCCGGTGTAGTCTGCCCGCCTGGGTCTAACCCAGCTCAATTGTGGAATTGAAGCAGCTAATCGTTGAATTCAACCAATTGTCCTCAGCCCAAATGAATGAATTGGCAACCGGTGGGGGAAGAGTTCCTAATAAGGCTCGCCGTTGCACGGAGGTATGTTCGACACAGTAGGAAACGGCATCGACACACATGGAATCGAATTATCGACACATATGGATTTTTTCGCGAGTCAACATGACGCGTCGCGTTATCAATTTGAAATTTGAACCTACTAGCACTGATAACAGAAGGTTATCAGTTTGCAATTTGCAATATTTTCGCGGGATCGCCGTGCCAAGGAGCCGTGTATAAGAGGACTCGGAGGAGCCGAGGACAACGGGTGTCTTTCTTTCGAACGAGGGTGTTTGGTCGTTCAATTTTGCAATCGAGGCCAACGGGCCCGTTCGCACCCAAATTGTCAGACGTCCAATATTCAATTGTCAGCGGTATTATTATACTTGACACCATTTTGGACTCGGAACGCAATCCGCCATTCGCCTCGAATCATTAGCTGACGAGCGGAGAACTCGTGTGTTCGGCGCCTTGTGAGGTTCAGCCCAGGGGGTCTTGGTGTTGTGTTCGATCCTCGCACCAAATTCCTCTCTCAGCCCACGTCGCAGGAGCTATGACGCCAATGACGCCACACACAAATGCTTCTCGGTGCACACAATATTGGCTTCTCTGTGCGCACTGTGAAAGCTTCTGTGCACACCGTGAACGCTTCTTTCGTTCTTCGTTGTGGGTCCCATATCAACTTCAATTTCAATTTCAAATTATTTACAATTTGAAATTGATAACGGACGGAGGTATAATAGCATCGATTTGAAATTGATAACTGCGGGGTCGAATCGATCTGCAATCTTCTGCAATTAGGCCTTTAGGGCCGAATCGATTTGCAATTTGCAATGAGGTGTGGGTCCAAGGGCTAGGGGAGGGATGGCGAGGGATGTTGTTCGGGGTGTATTCGGGGCGAGGAGGGGAAGTGGTTTGTTCTGCATGGGGTTTGTGTTCGGGAGGGAGTGTGGTTTTTGGGAGAGGATGGTAGGATGGGCTGCTGCTTGCTACTCATACTTTGCTCATACTGGTACCGTCAGCTGCTCGACTGTCGAGGACATGATGGCGGATTTTTGGGTGCGATGGAGATTCGAATTGATCCCATTGAATTGTTCAGGTTCAAATCGACACGGCTGCGGTGGTTGAGTGTTGGGTGTCGGGTGCCAACCACAAGATCAAGATTCAACCACTCGGCGCACCGAGCCGAATTTAATTTATCTAGGTTGTGTATTGGAATGCATGACTCTCCCCAGCAAAATCAATCCTGCCAAACGTATGTAACAAGGGCGACGAAAAAAAATATGAAACACTCTGCATGTTCCTGGTCGGGACCCGCCCGGGCGCGCATACGCAGATTAATTGTGACCAGGTACGGCTGGTTGAGTAAGCTGTTGTAAGCTGCACGTGCGCAGCGCGCTAGCCAGAGCGGGATTGATATGAGGCGGGGCACAGCGAATTACGGGAGGGGCATTGAATCGCGGGCGCTGGATTTATTGTATTGCGGTATTTATAGCGTCCGACGGGCGTCCGTATCGAGTCAGTGGTTGCCGCGGCGTACACATGAATCATTAATAGCATTCGGAGGTAGTGCACTGGAATAGAGCAGTGGGTGGGAGTGCGCAGTGACGACGGATATGAGTGAGGATCGTTCTAATAGGGAACGGGGAATGAAGAAGGGAAGGGAAGCATGGGAAGGGGAAGGGAAGAGTGATAGGTGGCCGGGTATGTGCAAAACGCAGATCAGGCCATGTCCGCGGACATAGAGATCTAGATCTGGTGGGAGCGCATCTTGCCGGATGGGGCGGGCGCATCAGGTGTGTGTGCCGGGCCGGCATTACGTTTGATTGAATTTCTGGTGTTTCTGCGTTTTGTGCCTCTTTCCATACGACTACGACCATGGACCGCGAAGACGACGAGCAAGGGAGTGCGAGCAACAACAACACGGCGAACACCAACGGCGCCTCCAATGGGACATCGTCGCCGCCCCAAGTGCGGTCGCGGATTACGGTTGTGTGCGCCGAGTGCAAGCGGCTGAAGCTCAAGTGCGACCGACGGACGCCGTGTGGCAGCTGCGTCAAGCGCGACACGGTTGTGCGGTGCATCTACTCGCCCGCCGCCGCAGAAAAAGTGGACCTGCACTCGCTCAACAACCGCCTCATCCAGGTCGAGGCCCTGCTCGCCCAGTATGCCCACGACCCCCCCACAGCACAGCAGCACCACACAACAGCTGCATGTGCCCCGCCCCCGACCACCTCGCTCTCCCTCCCCCTGACGGAGCTGCATCAGGTCTGCCTCGCCGACCTCGGCCTGCCACTGCCGGCACTCGACGCCCTGCTACCACGAGTCAAGACCGAGCCCCCGCCCCCACCTCCACTCGCCCCCACCCCGCTGCTCCCTTCTCCTGCGCTTCTCTCACTCCTCCCAGCAGCCCCGCGCCTACCCGCCCGCCTCGCCGCCGCCCACGCGCTCCTCGCAGCCGCAGCCGCCGCGCCCTTCCCCTTCGCCTGGTTCGAGGCCCGCGTCTACCCCTTCCTCTCCGCCCTCTCCTCCCCCTCATCCACATCCTCGCCCGCCCCCGCAAAGGACCCAGCCGCAAAGGCCGCGCGCCGCCGCGACCGCGAGCGCAAGCAGGCATTGGCCCGCACCATCTTCGGCGCGGGCCCCCACCCGCACCCGCACCCGCACCCGCACCCGCACCACGCCTTTCCCACAGGCAACCTCGGCCTCGGCACGTCCGCGAGCAACCTCGGCAACTTTGCGGGCGCGCTCTTCGCCGCGCCGCCGATCCACACGCTGCCGCCGCCGCCGCTCGACTCGGACTCGGACGACGGCGAGCGGGAGGGCGGGGGCGAAGGGGACGAGGCCGGGGACGATGCGAGCGAGGTGGACGAGCTCGACGAGGGCGCGGTCGTGCTGCGCGCCGCGGGCCGGCACCCGCGCGGGAGGGGGGACGCACGGCGCGCGGATGCACGGCGGAGGGGCGACGGGCGCATGGCGTTCTTTGCGCTGCTGTGCGCGGTGCTTTCGCTCTCTAACGACGACGGGACGAGCAGCGATGACGGCGAGCAGGGGGGGGCGGGGCAGGGGCACGATTTGGCGGCGCTGGCGGGGAGGGCCGCGGAGGAGTATTTTGCGGGCGTTAACGCTTCTGCTACCAACAACACCAACGCCTCTACCGCTAATTCCAATAACACCCCGACGAACGGCAGCGCAAACCAAGCAGACGTGGACGCGGTGCTCGCGATGTGGGTGCTCGGTGTACGGCTCATTATCTTAGGAAATGGGAATGGGAATGGGATGGAGGGGGTTTATGTGCATGTGAGTGCTTTTGTTTTTGTTTCTTTCGTTGGATGTGGGTGCGGGGTTTGAGGGGGGTGAAGGACGGATGTGTGGGGCGAGGGAATGTGGGGTTTCCTTTCCTCTACGGGCGAAAGCGTGCTTTCCTTTCCTTTCCTCGCTCAAACAAGGGATGGATACGAGAGCCCTTCTTTTTTTCTACCTATCTACATGATAAAGAAAACCGTATACTAACGCACAAACAGCTCGCAAAGACGATCGCGCACGCGCGGGTCGTGGGGCTCGAGCCTTCCTCTAACTCTTCCTATAACTCTCCCTCTACCTCTGCCAATTACAACGCGACGAATGGGTACTCGACGCCGCAAGGACAAGGACAGCAAGGACAGCAAGGACAGGGACAGGGACAGAGCAAGAAACGCCGCGGGATCAAGGAGGAGGAGTACGAGGCGAATGCGAATGGGGGGATGAATGTGAACGGGCGGGGGGGACGCGAGC
This sequence comes from Mycena epipterygia, assembly GCA_029281465.1. Taxonomy (NCBI): domain Eukaryota; kingdom Fungi; phylum Basidiomycota; class Agaricomycetes; order Agaricales; family Mycenaceae; genus Mycena; species Mycena epipterygia. Next base: position 537,812 of record JARJCQ010000025.1, on the reverse strand, counting down.
TCCGGGACAACGGAGGACGAGACGGGGGTAATGGGGGGAGAGAAGGGAGGGAGACAGGAGGGGGAGGGGCGCTGGCGGCGCGGACGTGGTGGGCTGTTGTTTGGGGGGATATGTGAGTTCTTCCCTATTCCTCCGTTATTTTAAAGGAAGGGAATAAGCTGATGTGGTTGAATCACAGGCTGACGGCAGACGCGCTCGGGCTGCCCATGCAGGTGCATTCCTCGTCCTCACCCTCGCCCTACGCACATACGCAACAACAAGAGCGAGAACGGGACCCGCTGGCGGGGCGGGCGGATTGGCGGGATGAGGAGGGGGGAGAGGGGGACGGGGGAGAGCAAGGGGCAGGAGGGGGAGGGAAGGAAGGCGGATTGGGGGGGAGGCGGTTCGGGGCGGGTGTTAGGTTTGTGTTCTTTTTCTTCTACTTTCGAGTGTCCTTCGCTTCTTCACAATACTGACTGTATTTCTGCCACAGATTCGCGCGGCTCCTGCACACCCTGCGCTCCAATACGAGCGGTACGAATGGGGGCCTGGACGCGGCGTGTGCGGCGGAGGGGGCGATCCGGGGGTGGGCGGCGGCTGAGGGGTCTTTCTCTTCGTCTTCTCAAGCGCACGGACAGCAAGGACAGGGACAAGGGCAGGGACAAGGACAAGCCCAGGACTACCTCATGGACGTCGACCAACACCACCTCCAGCAACAACACCCGTATCAAGAACACCGGGGCCAAGACGCACACGTACACGAGCAAGCACAGGAACAAGAGCAAGCACACGAGCAAGAGAGGGAGGAGACGCAGCTGCTGGCGAACCGCGCGGTGTTGAGGGTGTGGGTTGGGTGGATGGTCGTGAGTCTTTTCTTTTCTTTGTTTAAGCGGGTTAGGCGAGGGAGCTGATGGTGGGTTTAGGCGAACAACAGCTCGAATGGAGGCAATAATAATAACAGCGGGAATGGAAGCGGCTCGGCGGCGAATGGAAATGGAAATGGAGGCAACAACTCGTCGAATGGGAACAACAACTCGTCGAATGGGAACAGCGCCCCGCCGGCACAGGCGGTGTACGGCGCGGTGGGCGCGGCGCACGGGATCGTGCAGGCGTGTCGCGCGTTGGCGGCGCTGTCCACCGCGTCGGTTGGGAGCGCCAATGGACATGCGGCGTCGGTGTTCGGGAATGGCGCGTTCTCTGCCTCGGCCTCGCTCTCCGCCCACTCCGCCTCCTCCCACTCCACCTCGCTCTCCTCCACGCTCGCACACTCGTCCTCCACGCTCGCACACACCTCCTCTACGCTCGCACACTCGTCCTCCAACTCCACGCTCGCACACCCGCCCTCCCTGGCCCACCTCGCCTCGCCGCCGCTCCGCGCGCTCTTCGACGCGGGCGTCGTCTGCGCGCACGCGGCGCTAAGGCACCCGACCGCCGTGTTTGCGGCGGGTGCGCGGGAGGGGCTGCGGGGCGCGTTGGCGCTTATGAGGGGGGAGGCGGTGGATGGTAACGGCAACGGTCTCAACGGGCTTCAGAACGGCGTCAGCAACGGGCTGCAGAACTACAGCGGCCCCAGCAGCGCGCTGGGTACCTGGGCAGGCCGCGAGGAGGCGGTGCGCGTGCTCGAGGGGCTCGCACGGCGCGCGGGGGTCGCGCGGCATGCTGAGGGCGTGTTGCCGGGGTCGTTGAAGCGGAAGCACGAGGCGATTGGACCGCAGGGCGGGCATCATGACGGGCACCACGACGCGATGGCGTTCAGTGGGCGCGAGGCGATGGGGCTCAGCCTTAATGGCCATGGACATCAGCTTAATGGACACGCGCTCAACGGACACGGGCAGCCGCTGAACGGACACGGACAGCCGGTCAACGGACACGGCCCCGGCCACACGCACGACGCGATCACGCTGATCGACCCGCTCTCGCCCGTCGTGCCCGCGCCGCCCTCCGCCGCCGCCAAGGACAAGGAGGCGAAGGAGAAGGAGCTCAAGGAGAAGAAGAAGCGCGCGAGCTACCCATCCGTCGGCATCCGCGTGCGCCCCGGCAAGGACGGCTCGCCGCTCGTCGCTGGGCGCAAGAGCTCGACTGGCGGCGGCGCGCTGAGACACTCGCCCGGGGGCGTCGCGGGGCGCACGCCTGCGGAGGAGATGGGGTATTATCCCCAGGCCCAGGCCCAGCAGCAGCAGCAGCAGTACCGCTCGCGCTCGTCGTCCATCTCGCAGGCGGCGCAGGACCCGCGCATGCAGCCGCCCAAGGACGCGTCGCAGCACGTCGTCGCGATGGAGTATGGGCTCCCGTATGCGGCGGCGCCCGCGGCCGTTGCGCCCGCCTTGGACGACGCGTCGGGGATGTATGCGCGTCGCTTCTCGGACCCGCAGCAGCAGCAGCAACAACAAGCGGGGTACGCGGGCGACAGCACGTCGGCGGCGATGTACGATCTGCAGCCGCCGCGCGCGGGGTCGTACGACGATGGGTACGGCGGCAGCGGATCCGTTGGGAGCCCGTTCGGGAACTCGGCGGCGAGCTCGCCGTATACGACTACGAGCGGCGGGCTGTCGACGCCGACGTTTGGGAACGGGAACCCGAGCCCGCCGACGTATGCGTCGCAGCACGCGGCGAGCCCGCCGCGCTTTGCGCCGCAGGTCGCTGCGCAGTTTTACGGTGGCGGTGGCGGTGGAGGTGCGGGTGGGTACGAGCCGCAGCAGCAGCAGCAGTACGAGCACGCGCAGCTCGGCATGGTGGACCCGTATGACAAGGGCCAGATGTACGACGCCAAGCCGCTTATGGTGGAACACCACGCACAGTACGAGCCGCGGCACGAGAATTCGATGGGGTGGCCGCCACCAGAGCCTGCGCAAGCACAGCAGTACTGGAGCGCGGACGAGTACAAGTTTTATCCGCAATGATGGCGCGTCGAAAAGAACATTCGTTATCTATTTGGTCTTCGTTCGCTTTCTTTTCCTTCTTTCTCTTTGCTTTGCTTCCCGTATCAGCAAGTTTGCTGAAGTGTATACGACCTACTTATACGCCGCGCGCTCCCTCATCATGACTCACGACTTTCCTTTGTTTCGATGCCTACTGTATGTCTACATGCGCTCCCTATATAGCTCCTACTCCCTACTTTCTTCTTGTGTTTTCCGTGGTGGACGGGCGGATGGATGGTGGATGGATGAATGGCGGTATTTATTTGACTTATTAACCTGCGCAGTCCCTTAGATCTCGGTGAGTCGTCCGCCTGCTTTCGGCTCCCGAATGTTTTGCTGATTGGCGTACGCAGGGATGTTAGATCTGTCGCTATATTTACTTGTACCACCACCATTTTATATTGAACTTCCCCCCCTCCCCTATCTGCCCCAGACAAAAGTAGCCCTCGCCGCGGCGGGTACATGCTTGCATGTATGCAATATATCCCGCTCGGAGTGACGTGCTGCGCGATGGGGATTAAAAGATGATGGAGATTGATACGTCGAACCAATGTGTATCCTATTCAGGCTAGTTGGTGTAGCTTAGTTGCGCATAAATGCCAAATTGGAGGACGTCCATATACGCGTGTATCAAGATCTAGTTATGTTACAAAATAAAGTAGACGTACACACACCCCGAAGTGAAGTTTAATAAAGTAAAAAATAGACTTCCAAACATACATAGCTAGGCGGCAGGTGAAATGAATGATGATCGGCTCATCTCTCCCGTTGGAGGAAGTATATCGTGAGCATCAGCAACACCACCATCGCGCACCAACTCCCCACCTGCAATCGCCGCTCGAGCGCGCGCGGCTCCGCGCCCTTCTCCAGGGGTAGGTGGACCGCAGAGGAGCGGGGCGACCCGCGGGGGAACCAGCGCCGCGATGCCGCGTAGATGCTGCTGCGGCGATTCTTCTTCGACGTGGAGTCCGGGACGGCGGCGTCGGAATCGGTGGGGACGAGACACCCTGCCTCCACGTCTGCGCTGCTCTTCCGGCCGTTATAGAAGGCGTCTGCGTCCTCGTGCATGAAAAATGGCGTCGCATCGGAGCGCCGCCCCATCGGGTCGTGGGACGGGCTCCCCCGCGCGGGCGCAGGGTATGGGTATGAGGAGGAGGCGAGTGGGGCGAGCATGAGTGGTTTCAGATTGTACCCGGAGGTGATGTGGGGCGGACGTAGGCGTTGTCCTTGAGCGAGAATTGTTGGTTGGATGCCCTGAAATACATTAGCTTTATACTGGAACCAGTGTGGAGTTTGTGGGGGGTAAGACACGACGGCAAGACACGGATACGGTCTGACGTAGATTGCCCCTGACCCTCCTTTTGGCGGCTAATTTATTCTCATTTCGGCTTCCAATCGCAAGGCGGGTGTATATTCCAGCGGCGATGTGTTACCGACCTTCATGTGCCTGGCTTGGGTACCTATTGGCAGCCAAAAGGTGCCAGGATACTGCCGAGAGCTTGAAGAAGATATTGAGAAAGGGAACTTTGATCATTTTTGCTGGTTTCTTTTTGCGTTACTTGGGGATTGTACGGAGGAGATGCAAGATCGAAGAGGAGGATATCCGGATAAGCCGAGATAACAAAAATGAGACGTTCGAACGTGGTTCATGAAGGCTGCCTCGGATGTAAGTCGGAAGGACTAGCGTTGATAGAACGCTCAATGGAAATTTCCTGGCTTCAGAATGACTTCATTTCAGCCTACGACAATGCAACGTTGAGCGCTGGGTGTTTCAGGGATATTGACGTTGGTGCCATAGTCAAGGCCATAGTCACCCCTTGTCGTGGCACAGCCACTTTCATTATACTGGCACCGCCACTTACGGCGTCGAACACAGTTCTTTGCCAGTCTCTTCGCCTTGGGATGCAGCAATGATAGCATCGGACCGACCATGGATCCAGTCATTGCGTGCTGACAACAATCCACGTCTTAGAAACGAAGTTCCCCGGCGTCCCTTTCCGTCGCCCCACGGTAGGTTGTTTGCAATGGTATCGGGCACAATACCGACCTCATTCATAGTCCAGCGTCGGGTATCTGCTTCCATTCCAGGGGTCTGGGCTGACGGCAAGTTCGCTATTCTTGTTACCGATGAAATGAAAGCCTCACGTAGCTGCTCCGAAGCTAGACCGTACATTGAAACCCGGCAGTAGGTCGAAGCCTGAGCTCTCATGCCGATGGTTTATCTGACGAAACTCTTAGAGAAGACCAAAGATGCTGCGTCCTCCACACCCCGTTCTCCTAAATCACGAAATAAACCATCAGGTAATTGGACCCGTATGTGTGCGCAAAAAGATTAATGAATGGCCAAAGATGCAGATCTGGACCCACCAGAAAAATGCTCTAACCTTTGTTGCGACTATCTATCGGGGAATCTGCTTCTCTCGCAGCCCAGAAAAACAATCGCAAGGCTGCGCATGAATTGTTACTTGGGACCTCAAGAAGTTGTTCGTATCGCGGACCAGATATCACGGGTTGAGAGCCTAGATGAATCTTATAGCAAAGAGATTGTCCGCCTGAAAAAATTGCTTGCTCTCTGTCCGCCTCCCGATCACAGGACCCCAGCCGCGTCGGGTACGCAGGAATATCCCTTATTTCACTGTGCCTTATTTATCGTCTTCAACAGCATGCAAACTCACCTCTAATCCCTGTATCCATGCTTGCTGCGACACACGTACGCCACCGCCGCGTGCTTCGACAGAAATGCTCCGATTGCGACGTATAGTCCAGTATCTCCAGCACGCACGTCAAGACATTTCGCACTATTTGCACGTAAAACGCTGCTTGTTATCTTCCATTCGTCGCCTGCCCCCAGAAATATTGGGAATCGTGTTCTCGTTCACTGTATTCCCAGTGAACGACGCTGCAACAGCCGTTAGCGCTGTCCGGTTAGCACATGTATGCAGCTACTGGCGAACCTTCGTATTGGACTGGAGCAAGCTCTGGGCCACCATCTTGCTCCTACAGCCACCATCAGACTACAAATCTAGCGTTTCCCACTTCGACTTTTACGCGTCGCATACGAAGGCACTCCCACTAACAATCCGTTGCTGTCGAACTCCAGCAATTGCGCTTCTGATAAAGCTCGCTCGCAGGAGCCATCGATGGTCCGATATCAACCTTATAATTGACAACGACAGTTTCGAAGCGCTTGACGTCGTCCGTCGAAAGATACCGCTGCTCACTTCGCTTTGCCTTCACAATACATCGGAGCGCGACGGTGCACAGACTAGTGATGCATTTGAGGACGCTCCATCTCTTCACCGTGTTATGCTGACTTCCCGCGGCGGATACGTCTGGCCATTTAGCTTCGTTCTGCCTTGGGCGCAGATCACCTCCTTGACCCTTGTTCCCATTTCGCTGTCTGTGTTCTCGGAGTGCATTCGGAATTGCAGCCAGCTGCTTTACTTTCATGCTGGCGTCCATCCTCGGCCCACGGAGGTGGTTCAGCAGATGGAGGAACTGCGGAGCCCGCTGCGCAAGCTGATTGTACAGGGCTCGCGATGTCAAGAGCTCCTCATTCCCCACAACTTTCCAAATATGGTATCTCTTACCCTCGACATGATCTCACTGAATCTGGATTTTTTCGCGTTCCTGGCACGATCCAGTCGCCTTGAAATGCTCGCTCTTCGGGAATGGGATTCGGTCACGACCGAGAACCTGCTTGCTTTGCTACTCGCAGCGCCATCCCTCCGCATCGTACACTTCGAAAATTGGCACACGGCGATGGTAACACCCCGGTTCTACACTCCTCTTGTCGCGCCTGCGCCAGATGACCCATTCACCCCAGTGGCGCCGCAGTCGCTTGCGGAGCTCGGTGTCGAGGGGTGTGCTGCGTTTGACGATGCTGTGCTGAGGGCGATGGTTCAGGGACGGACGGAGCGCAATCCTTCGTTTGATCCGCATGGTATCGAAACGGCGCGGTTACAAATCGAGGGTGTTCCTTTCGACCCGGAGGCAGAAATGGACTATATCTTGACGTGACACAAATTATCGAATACCAACCACTTGTATATTTTGGCCTAGCCTTTTGTTGTAGCTAATACATTGATACATTTACTACGCATCTCAATGCATACTCATTCCGCGAGTTCACAACATTTTCAAACGTACTCTCCACCTTCTACAAGTTTCTCCTCTCCGACCGTATCCCGCAACCAACCGGCCATTGAAAGACGACGCGAAAGCGTTACAAAGGACAGGAACTCCGTCTCTTCATCGTCATTTCCCCCATAGACATACTTGGTGAGCTTGTCCAGGATATTGGCGCGTGTAAACGGGAGCTGGACTGCAATCTCGAGTGCTTCCAATAAATGGGAGTGGCGCGTGAGCTGCCCATGGTATGAGTTCAGGCGAGTGAAGACGGCGAGATACTCGTCCCTGAAACGCGAGAGCGTCTCGGGGGAATCTTCTCGCAGTGCTTCGCGGGACAGGTCTCCGGCATCTGTGTCGCCACTCTATGAGCAACTAGTCAGTGTATGTAGGGGCGTAAAGTGAGCGAGGTTTACCTCGGAGGCTTCGCGATAGCCATACATCATAGGATCCCAATCCCTGGTAATCCACGAGGGGTATCGCGCAAAGGCGCTTTGGCGTGGACCTACAATCACATCATCCCAGTCGATGATGCCCGTGACATTCCCCTCCTCGTCGACCAGAATGTTCTGGTAACCGAAATCCGGATGGGAGAGGAAAAAAGGTGGACCGTCGAAGGCTGGATCGGGGATCATGCCCGCAAACGTCCGGAGCAGCTGAAGGTCCGAGATGACCGTCGTGGTCCGTGCGGCGTCGAGCTGGAGCGCGATCTGACTGTGGAGATAGACATGTGTGCTCTGATATGGACCGCAGGTGGGCTCTGGAGACGTCTCGCCTTCACTAATGGCGTCTGAGGACGGGTAAAGGGGACCGACAGAGTGCGCGTGCGTTGTTGGATCGATGACTAACTGACCGATGCTAGAAAATTCATGGGACGAAAGCTGCGACATGAGGCCCGAGAGAGACTGGAAGACAGTGTTTCTGCGTTGGTCGGTGAACCACGCCGGATCGAACCAAAGTTTTGCCAACTGGGTTCCAGGAAGGAATGTCATGAACGTATATGGCCTGCCAAGGACATTATTCTCTGTGGTTTGGCAGTCTATGATTGTTGGAACCGGCATGGTTGTGCTGTAATCGCGTCGGTCTATGCGTTCGAAGTCAAAAGGGAGAGAACGTACTTGGTCCCGATGAAATCAAGGGAATCGCGGTCCAGGGACATTCGTTTTCTGAGCGCTTCAGACCATGGTGCGATAGGTATACGTGCGACCCAGCGGACACCATCTGTAAACTCGAGAAAGTAGACGACGTCAAACGCGCCCACTTTCGGAACCGCGTCGATGACACATGCTATGTCCCCACTCCGTGCGTTTGTGGCCAGGGACGCGAGTGCGTCTAAGTTGAGATTGTGAACAAAGGAAGGAACAGATGAGGCAGACGATATCGAGCTATGGCTGGACATTTGGGTCGATTTCGAAAGTCCGAGCCAAGTCCCAGTTTGATAGGAGAGAAATTTGTCCGATCGGCAGTCCTTTGCTCATAGGGAGCTCTGACACAGTCAGAAGATACCTTGCTTGCGAGAGGAACAGCGGCGGGGAAATCGTCTTCTTTTTCGACGTTCGTAGTTCAGATCATTTCAAGTTGGACTTTTCAGCAATCAAGCAGCGTTTCATCACACACCCTGTTAAATCGACACTCCGAAGTACCTGGATGGGTTGAACGTCAGACTTACAAGTCATTTGGGAGGGAAGAGGTAAGACTCAACGTGATTTCGGGAAATAGGATTATCGGGTAACACGAATACGGTACAATTATGAGCCTGGACAGAGTTCGAGACGACCTTGACAAGCAAGGTAGCTTGGAACGACTTGTTGGAATAGTTGATTTGCGTGCGGACAGCGTCATTGATACAGAATTTCAAGGGGTTCATCGCGGAGAGGCGTGCGTAAAAGAACGCGGGGGTGTCGCGAGAGAGAAGCAGTCCAAAAAGGGACGGTAGTAACATATGTGATGGGCAGCCCTTGAATCTTGGTCTCTTCTTACGCGTCGCGCGTTGAAACTGGAGAATCTTCTGCACGGCCGCTTCTGGAGCTAAGCTTTAAATTTGCTGCAGAGCCTGCGCCGGCATCTTCCGGCCAAACCCGTGGTCTCACACAAGGTACAAACCTCCATTTTATGTCGTGGGCCCAATTACATAGGTTTTGTCGAGACCTGGCTCGCTGAAAAGCGATGGTTGGTGAACTCCAGTGCCTGGGCTGATACGTAGCCAACCAAATCTGAATAGCAATTGATTCACGTTGGTTGCTGTTCATTTTTTTGACTCTTTTCCGTGTAGATTCTCAGCGCGGTAATCGCTCGCAACCCTTACGATACGGATCCTCGGGTTCACAATGCATAACCCAAAGTAGAAAATAGAGTAAAACACATTGTAGCACCAAAGTAACAAGCAGATAAGTAAAGGAGTCACAGCATTTCCTGGATATGCGTCCACGAAGCGCTGAAAACTTCTACTATGTGGTCCCCGCCTCCCGTTTCCACCTGTCGTACAACTCTAGTGTAACACTAGCTAAAAATCCCGGTATACACTGCTCTGTTCCAACCCAGTAAGTCATCAGGTTGGGCAAGTCCTCCGGGCCGCCCTCGCCCTGGGCGACGAGCTGCATATTGGTGGCCCCGCTTGAGGAGGGCTTGAAGACGAAAGTTGCCGATAAGTCGTAGAGGGAGGTAACGCGAACCTGGCCGGACGGGAAAAACGCAAGTTTGACCCCGAGCAGAGCCGCAATGGATTCCTTGAATTCCTCAGCCTTCGAAGAAAACACCTGGAAAAGCACAGACAGCAGCGATGAGAACCACAACAGAACAAGCGCTACAACGGACCTCCTTCAGGCGTTTTAAGCGCGTTTCCTTCTGTTTCACCAGGCCCTGGAGCTCGTCGCGCTCTTTGCACACCGCGTCCCAACTCTCTTTCGGGATGAGATGCTCTCCGCTATTCGCACCGTCAGCCGTCCGAGCACCACCTTTCTGAAGCTCGTCGATCCTATGTAGTAGCGCAGCATTCTCTTCCTTGACGCGATCCATCTCGTTCTGCCGCGTTTCAGGGTTGTCCCGCAACAACAGGTCGGGCGTATCCATGAAGGACAAGACGCGGATACCAGGAGGCACATGTCGCCCAGCGGCAATCTCGCCTCCCAGTTCGAACAACTCTTGTTCCAATTGCTCGATCTTCTCAAGCTGGACTGTAGCCTCCGATAAGGCTGCATTGAGGGCTACATCAGCCAGGTAGGTGAGTATGGCAGGTGACAGGGAATAAATATCCTACAGACCTTCTTGGGTCTCCAGTCTGGCCGCCCGTTCGGTTTCGAGCGCTTGCTTCCGCTCCTCAGTGACCGAGACAGGCTCGCGCTCGATAGCTTCGTTTATCTGCTGCATGAGCCTCAGGTTTGTGGACTTGTAATCCTCGAGGAGGGTCTCGAGCTGCTGAACCTGTTCTACTCGTGCAGCGTCGATAGACGCGCCCTCTGTGTTCGATTCTTCCAAAGAAAAGCTTGACTAGTCTCCATGAGATGCACAGAAAGGGGACAAAACAAGCAGAGTTCACCAATAGGGCTTTCATAAAACCAACCTCCCTCTCTGCGAGCGAAGTTCTTTGTTCACAGCGGTAAGCCTTGTCGCTCAGGATATTGGCCTCGCTTTCCTGCTTCTCGATGACTTCCTGTGCTTCTGCAGCACGAAGTTCGGCGTTGGAAAGTTCAGCTTCTTTGGAGCGGAGGAGTGCAACTGTTGCACCGTGGTCTTCGAGTAGCTGAGCATGTTGAAGGCGCAGGGCGGACAGACTTTGAGTGATCGACACTGGCGTTTTGGAAGGCGTGGAGGTGGAAGCAGCGGTAGACTGCAGATTCTGCGCCCTGGATGTCATATTTAGAACGTTAAACCATGGGGCCACCATACACGCACCAAGTTTCACGTTCCTGTCTCCCGGCCTCCACTTGAGCCTCCAGCTTGACCACCCGCTCTCGCAGTTCCTCGAGAGGTTTAAGTTTGCGCTCCAGTCCCCGCTTCTCTTCCCGTAAGACCTCAATGCTTGTATGGCGGTCGCGCAGAACAGTCAGCTCCGAGGTCAACTTGGTGTTGGTCGACTCGAGTGTGCGTAAATATGCTGCCTGTCGATGCAATTCCTCTCTCACTACAACCATATCGTTGTTTTCTTGCTCTGCAGCTTTGTTGTTGGGCGAGGTACTGAGCTCTTGGAACTGCACTTGTATCTCGTCAATGGTTTGGCTCCGCTCCTGCGCCAGCAACTTGAACTGGGTAACCTCTTCTTCCAAGAGAGAAGTTTGTCGAGTTAGTGTTGTGATTTGCGACTTTTGAGATGCAATGGTTTGGGAGGTACTGCGCGACAAGCTCGAATGCGCGTCTCGGAGGTCGGCGAGCTCTTCTCGCAGGGAAGTGAGAGAGTTCCGGAGAGTGCGTAGTTCACTGTCTTTCTGTTCCTTGAGAGAAAACGGACTTCAGGCATAATTTTCAGAGCGCAAGAAAGACGAACCGTTTGTTCTTCGTTTTCTGCTCGTTCTCGCTCCTTTTCTTCCCGCTCCTCCTGCTCACGATCGGAGAACCAACGCCGGTCGCGTTCCAGCTTTTCAATCAGCATATCCTTCTCTCTCAGCTTTGTTTCTAATTCCATCTTCGTGGTTTGCGCTGCTACAAGCTGCCTCTCGAGCGACGCGTGCGCCATATTAGAGGTAAAGGCCTGGGTCCGTTGTTGGCGTTTCGCAGATGATAAATGAGGATCTAGATAACAAGAGAAGGAAATAAATTCAAGGAGCTGGTCAGAATTGGGTTGCTTAGAACCTATCAAGTGGGAAGGCGGGTAATCAGGAACTTACCCCGCTCCAGCTCTGCCGCAAATGAATCGCGCTTCATTGCAGTGGAGCTTCTTGAGGCTGATAATTGACGAGAGAGGTCGCTGTTCATGTTGGCGCGCACACCGACAAGCGAGCGCGGGAGGCAAGTTGCGAGTGTTTGTGTTTGATCGGATGCCGTCCGGACTTCGAGACGCGCCTCTTTCGCTGCTCATTTTTCTTTATTCATCGTCTACCCTGGTCTTGCCCTGGTCCACCAAGATGCACAATCCTGCCAAGGTAGCGGAACTTAGCGGACCCGGACCGCCGTCATCCGATATTGGAGTAAAGAATCAGGACACTATCACAATGTTCTTCCGTTCTGAATGTCATATTTCAATTTGGAGTCTGGCCAAGGATACACAAGTATTCCCAGCGCGGTCCTCTCGGTGTCATCTCCTCTGAACTGGATCTAAAACGGACGCGATCCGCCCAAGAAGTTTCTCTGCATCAATTTTCGAACCTCATCAAACAAGGGCCAAGGGCCAGGTCTTTAAGTTTAAGCGCTCTAGGCGGCGGAACAGCTGACCAGCACGGTTTTCCACGTATAAGTGGGACAAATTCATATCTGGGGTGATCAGGAATCCTGAGTTTCTTTCCTCTACCATGGAGCACGACACGAAGGATGTGGACATCGAGCGTATTGACGTCTCGCACACCAACAAGGCTGTGGACTACCACCAGAGCCAGCTGGGTCCAAAACCCATCCGCAAGCACTTCTTCTCGCCATTGGACTCTGGATACGCGGACGCTGTTAATCGGGACGCTGAGATTGGAGTTCACTGAAGAAGAAGAAGTTTGCTCGAGTTCGCTCATCTTGGACCCTGGCTTACACCACGACCTTGCAGCGAGCCGTCAAGCATAAGATCGATCTCGTAGTTCTTCCCCTTATCATCTGCAGGTGAGGTCACTCCATTCGACTCTCGGAGATTTCACCAAGCCGGGCCATCAGTTACGTTTGTAAGTTTAGGTATCCGCGCTCTTCCCTCGGTCTTAATATACACCGTGCTGCTTGTAGTCAATCAGTTTGGTGAGATGGTCTTTTTCTTTTTCTTTTGCCGTTTAACTCAGCTCCCGCTCAGACCGCACGAATATGTAAGAAATTCCTTACTTCTGGTACGTTTTGCCCAAATGCTCAAGCATTCTTCACGTGAAGCGGAAATGCACACACACTCACGGCCTTCAACAAAAACTTTGTAAGTCGGATGGTCCAATTCTGATGGTGTTCTCAATCGAATCCCAGGGAATGTTCGCCAATCAGCTGAGCTGGCGTTTGAGATTGTTCTGACGTTGATTTTTCAGCACGAATAACAACAAATGGACAGTTGCACTCAGTATCTTCTACGTCGGTTATTGTGCGGCCTTTCTTTCGTTATCCTGATCGGAAGTTTGATGTTGTGCAGGTCTCCTTGAGATGCCTGCCAATAGCAAGTGCAACTTCGCCAGTGTTCTGCGTGCATCTAATCTTTTGGTAGTTCTCCAGCGGCACATCGGAGCAAACAGATTGTACGTATTGCCATCTCTCCGAGCAGTTGGATATCTCATTTTTTTCACAGCTTCTTCATGTCCCTTACGTTCTGGGGAATAGCGTCGCTCTTTGTGGTATATGCAAAAGGATACGCCGGGTTGCTTGTTCTGCGGTTGGTTTCCTTACCTTTTTTATGACATGGTTATGCTTATACATTGCAGTGTTTTGATGGGCATCGGCGAAACAGGCTACTACGTATGTCGCACCGTTCAGGGTCATTTTGTGCGACTGATGTACTTTTCGAATAGGCAGGAATGATATACTTACTACCTTTCCTTCTGGTACAAAAAGTATGTAACAGCTATCCGCCTCTGCACGTCATGCCGACTGGCTCTTCTGTAGACACGAACTCGCCGCATCAGGTACTACACCTTACCCGTCGATATCCGATCTCCGCCTAATACGCCCGTTTCAGTTTGTGCATGACTGGTACACTTCCTGGTGACATTGGGATATGAAACTACATAGTGCGCTACGGGACGAATCTGAAGAATATTAGGGTCTCTTGGCGTTCGGTCTAGTCCGCGCAAAGACCTCTGTTCTCGATGGGTCAGTTTCTTCCGTGTTCTCCCCGCCAGAACGTCGACTCACCGTTATCTAGATAGCAATTCCTCTTCCTTGTATGTTGCCCGCCTCAATATATCAAGTCCTTACTGGTGCCCTCTTTCCATGCTCCAGATTGAGGCAATCCCGACGGTTAGTATTCTATTACTGCAGACGCCGGTGCTCAAACTGTCCATCATAGATTATCATGGCCTTCGCGATCCTGTTCTTCCTCCCCTCGTTCCCCTTCTCCGCGACCTTCCTGACACCCCGTGAACGCGCTATCGCTCAGGCCCGTCTGAACCGCGACCACAAACCTCAATCACATGGTGGGATGACTGGCTGGAATGGCTTCAAAGTCATCATAGCGGATGTGAACGCGTGGCTCTTCATGCTGGTTTACGCTAGCTGTAATTATCCGCCTCCAGTTTCATAAGCATAGCTGACGGCGCCGATTACAGTCAATGTCGGAGTGGCGACCGTGTCGTACTTCCTCCCTACGGCAAGCCAGAGCTCACTTAGTGATGGATCCTGAAGTCTTATGCCTTCTGCCGCAAACAGCTGATCAAGAACCTCGGGTTTACCGCGATTTAATGCCCAAGGGCTGACCGTGGCGCCGTATGTCGTCGGATGGCTTATGGTACTGTTCCAGGCATGGCACAGCGACCGCACGGGGTAAGCAACATATGTGTCAACAGTCTGCCACGGTGCTCACATTTGTTCCCCGTGTAGTAACCGCGGGTACCACATTATGCTCAGCTGCGCGATCTCCTTCATCGGGTATGTTATCCTGGCGACGTCCGTGCAGAAAAGCGTACTTCGCGATGTTCCTTGTCATTGGTGGGAACTACAGTCTGTTCCCGCTCGTCATGTAGGTGTCAGATTCTGGGCTTCCTTGGATGCACTGATTGGAGGCGCAGGAGTTGGGCAGAGAACACGTTTCACCGACGTCGAAGCGCGGCGTTGGCACCGTGTTCATCGTTTCCATTTCGAATTGTGTTTCGATGTGCGTCTGGTAGCTCGTTCCCGGCACTAGCTGATCCACCCCCGTCAGCGCGTCGCCTCAGGTGTACTTTGACCCTGAGGATCCGTATCGTAAGGGGTGCGTGTTTTTCGTCGTTCATCCCGCCGGAGGTGTCCTCATGCGCGTTGCCCACAGCCACGCCATTTCCGCAGGGCGAGTACACGCCATGTTTATTTACTTGCCTGCGAACTGACTGCGTATTAAATACATTGCCTGGCGCTGTCATTCCTGGCGGCGTTCGCACTGCGGACGCGGCTCGCCATGTTTAACAAGCGCAATGCAAAGTATATGGCGGAGCTCGCTGCCGACGAGAAGAAAGTGTTGGAAGAAACTTTGGAGATTTGGGATACAGATCCGCGTTATGTATTTACGACTTAAGTGATTGGCTACTTGGACGGGATTTTGGGCCAGAACGCGCGCGCGCTAATTGAATGTTGCTACCCGTTCGAATGGAATCGCAATCTGAATCTACTACACGCAAAGAGTGTCAAAAAATGAACAGCAATCGACGTGAATCAATTTCTGTTCAGATTTGGTTGGTTACGAATCAGCCCAGGCACTGGAGTTCACCAACCATCGCTTTTCAGCGAGCCAGGTAGACACCCATTTTGAAAAAGTACCCACGGTATCAACTGAGTTTTGTACCTTGTGTGTGGCCACGGGCTGGGCCGGCAAATGCCGAGGCAGTCTCCTTCCCGGTCTCGTGGTGAGTTATTTCTGCCGTCATATTTTGGCAAGAGGCTTTTACCACGTAGCGAGAGTTGAGGGTTGAGCGCTGAGCGCTGAGTCGCGAGCGAGGGAGAATCGCGATGGCCGATCCAATCAATTGATCGACACATTCACGTCCGCTTTTGGACTTCAAGTTGACCAGCTCCAAATTTGCTCTCAACGCCCAACAATCATTCAGTGCTTAGGCGATTCCACGACACCCCCTCAACCGTCGAAGTTACAATGCCGTCTCTCGATTCAAGAGTATACGCTGCCATCAAGGCTCGGATTCAGCAAAAGTGACCATCAATCCCCCCGGCAGCGTCGACATTTGGGACGTCGTCGGGGCCAGCGACGACCGGCTCAAGGAGCAGTATTTCATCGATGGGAATCACTTCCTCACATCTGCACTCAGACAATACGGTCGTGGACGCGTGTTCCGGCCTGTAGGTTCATATGACGTGAGTACCATGCTATCAAACGAAACGAGTCTCACCATTAACAGCGATCGCACCAGGTTGTCGAAGGCGCTGTCTTCAGCCAGAAGAATTTCGTTTGGGTACTCGAACGCGCTGGTATCGACATTCCCGCTGGCGCTACGGTCTACAAGCCTTTCATGCTATTCATTGGTGCGGCACTGGAGGAGCTTGGAGAAGCGGAATTGACGGTGTGGTTCGCGGATACGTTTGGACCCTTGATAATCGCTGCCGAAGCAGCTTTCGTCGCATAGTGAGTCTCGCGTGGATCTTACTTTGTTTCCCGTTTGACACCTATTCACTCAGTTACGAGTCACCGCCATCCCTCATCTCGCGCAAAGCCAAGCGTTCTGCGGCCGCTCATGACGAGGAGCCCGTCAAGAAGCAGGCCCGCTTTGATTGGAATACGTGTCAGTGCGATCTACGAATAATTTAATATGTATTCATCCAGAATTGAGCAGGTGACGGGATGCTCAAGAGCATTCGCTCGAAACAGCCGGTAATGTAGCGGCAGTCGGCCGTTACGCGTCGCCGATTCCGTCGCACACCCTCCCCTCGGAGCACCCCGCGCCGCAATATTTTCTCGAAGGTGCGCATCAATGTCTCATACCTCCACTACACTGACTCTCCATCCATGTAGATGCTCTCCGCTGCGACCAAGTTCGCAACAGAAGACCTATCCACCTTCTTTTCTGAGGGTTTGTTCGGCCCACCACCTGTTCCGCCCCCTGGGCCGTTCACCGCGCACGCCGACCTCGCCCTACGGATACTGTCCCACAACGACTCTCTGCCGTTTCCGTCTTCCGCTGTGTTCGCTCCGAGGCTAGATTCTGTTCCCGCACGTCTCACCGATGTGTCCCTACAAGATGCGCTACTAATCCGAGACATTGAAGAAACTTTCGACCTGCTTGTTTCGATCTCGCGGATTCGGGTCCCCACAATCCCCTTCGAACGGACGCCGTCAGCTTTCTTCCTAGGGCCCGCTCCTGATAGATCAACCCCTGAATTTACTTCGTATCGCGACCCCGCTCTCCAGGACATCTAGGAACTTACCTCACACTCTTTGAACCCGGTTTCCTCAAGATTCCCTTCGTCATGCGCCGAGCCCAAGCACCCAAGCCGTCTTTCCTTCAATAACTTATCGAATCTTATCGTTTTGTATCTTCTGTGTCCCGGCTGCAAATGTACTTTTCCTCTCCAGACACTTTGCGCGTGCGACATTCCAGCCAGATCCTTAGCTTCGTCGGATTTTAAGTTTTAATCCAGTTGGCAGTCTTTGTAATCCGTCGCATGCAGGCACGGCCCATTACTTTATATGAAAATGGTAGGCCGACAAGCGGCGGGCACAAACAGACAGAAAAAAATGTAATGGAATTCATGTTGTTGTTTTTCAAATTTGGAACAAGTTGTTGAAAGAGTTATCAAGAGTTATCAAGAGCCAGCGACCCCCAGCTCGCTCGGTCGAGGCTGCGCGCCGACCAGCTCGCATGGGATCGGGGTATATTTACAGGTTCGCTTGCAGTTCCGTTAGAGCTTTAAGTCAACCAGCTTGCATGGGGATTTTGTGGGGATTTATTTCTAGCTCATTTTGATACATTTTCCTCCTTGTCGGACAAGAGGTTGTGTGGTTGAGCATGTGGACCAACTCTCAGAAGGCAGGTGCATATTCATTAAAAGCAATTTTATACATTGGTATGTTGAAGTTGAATTAAATGTAAGGTTTTTGTCGATGAACGGCAGTTGCCGGCTCGAAGGTTAATCGGAAGTCATGAGGCCGTAATATTCAAACTCCGACTAGTGACATAAGCCATCTGGGGGCAACGTGATTATGTAGGGCTATAACAAGTAGTGTTGGCTTTGCGGGTATTGGACACCCAGCCTGCTGAACGACACAGTGTCAGCCCGCCGACACTTTCTTCACGGCCCAAGCCCCGCCAGGCTCTGCTGTAGTCCAGGACCGTTGTTATTTCTGGCGGTTAGCCACCACCGCATCCATTCGCGTGGCCGCAGGTAAGTGCGACCACGAACGTCTGGCCCCGTTCATACTAACTGTGTTCTTTTAAATAGCTCCCTTTGCTGTCCTCCCCCGCACGGTCATCCACAACCGCCGCTGTCTTGCGTGGTCACCTACTACCGCGTCCATCCACTTCGGCGTAGGTAGGTGTGACCGCGAATTTGCGGCGCTGTTCACGCTAACTGTGGTATTTTAAATAGCATCTCGTCTTCCTTCCCCGCACAGTAACTCACCACCGTCATACCTTTGCGCGGTTACCCACCACCGCGTCCCATTTGTTTTTGCGGTCACCCACCACCGCCGCTGTCTCGCGCGGTTACCCACCACTGCGTCCATCCACTTCGGCGCAGGTAATCACAACTGTGGTTTTTTGCTGCTGTTAACGCTAACCACGGTTTTCTCACAGCCCTCCCATTGGTCAGCCGCCACCGCCGTTGTTGCTCATAGTTACACACCACCGCGTCCATTCAGCGTGCCGCAGGTAAGCTTAACTGTGAATGTGCGCTGCCATTGACGCTAACCGTGTTCTTTTGAACAGGCCCTCATCCTCCCCTCTGCGCACGGCCACACACCACTGCCGTTTCTTCACATGGTTATCCACCACTGTGTCCAGGTTTGTTCGCATGGTCACGCACCACCGCCGCTGTCTTGCGCGGTTACTCACTACCGCATCCATCCACTTCGGCGCAGGTAAGTGTCACTGCAAACTTGCGACGCTGTTCATACTAACTGTGGTCTTTTCATCCCTTCCCCGTGCAGTCACTTACCACCGCCATCCCTTTGCGCGGTTACCCACCACCGCGTCCCCATTCGTTTGTGCGGTCACCCACCACCGCGGCTGTCTTGCACGGTTACCCACCACCGCGTCCATCCACTTTGGTGCAAGTAAGTGTGACCGCGAATTTGCGGCGCTGTTCATGCTAACTGTGGTCTTTTAAATAGCAACCAACATCCACAGTTAATGGCCACTGCATTCCTCTCTGCGGTCATCTAGCACCGTGCATCATGGCCCCAGATGCAGGTACGCCTCACCACCTTTTAGTTTCGTGGTCACCGCTGACCGTCCCCTAGCTAAACTTTCGCAGTAATACAGCACCGCACTCATCTCTGCCGTCATCCAGCACTGTGTGTCCCATAGTAAGCCCCACCGTGTTTTTTTTTCTGTAGTCGGTGCTGACTGTGCCTTTGGTCAGTTCTCGCAGTTATCTGCCACCGCGCTCTTCAACCCGCCGTTATCCAGCATTGCGCTCTATAGAGCGCAGGTACGTCCCTCTGCCTTTTGTTTCCGCAGTTAGCACTTACTGCCGTAGCCTCTCCCCCGCTGTCGCCCACTACCGCTATTGTGTTGCGCGGTTACCCACTCCCATGGCCATCCTTTGCTGGTCGCCTACCACTGCCGTGGTCTCCTACAGTTAACGACCACAGTGCCCACTTGCGCCCTGCGGCAGAGCACCAACATTCTTTCAATAACCCCTTGCCAACTTCTCTATGGCTCCCTGCGAGCAGCCTTCACACATTCAGTTGTCGTCATTACTTTATATATATCTAATTGATATTTCTACGCTTTCTAATGATTACACGATTCCAAATGGCCACAAATTTCTGTGTGAACCTTATAGCTCGCTCTTGAGTCATATAACTCACGGCCTTTCTGATTCTCCCAATCCCTTCGTTCCCACATTCACCGGCGCTTGTGTTGATCCTTCCTAGCCGTGGGTCCACTTTGGCATAGGTCTTCAAGAATGCCGCTGAAGAACATTTGGTATGTCCAAAACTATGAAAGTCATCGATGACAAATTGAGTGTCTTGAAAGAACTTCGGCTCCCTGGTCATACAGTATGGCCCCAGGGCACACGCAAAATCATAGATTATGTGTTTTGGAGCTGATGGCCATCGAGTGACTATCGCCGAGAAAACATCATTGCAGCCTTCACCGAGAGGGATGCAATGAAATCCGTAGCAGATACTATGTGTGCACCACACACACATAATACCTCCCGTTAGCCGTTGCTGCCCGTACTGAGCATAAAACTTGGAGCATGTAGCTCCTCTCTTGCTTCCTTCATATCCTTGATCATGTTTGAGGCAAGGATATCGGGGGCGAAGCCGAATCTGGGGCATACTATAGTAACAGCCACTCTTATCATCTCGGTTAATAATCAGAGACACGCAAATAACCCAGGAACTCACCTCTTGCCATCTGTCTTCGTTTACGGCCATTGGAATCTCAATATCATGACTTCCAGTGATAAGCCTTGAAGCCACATCTGTCGCTCGAGTAATAATCCACCCGCAGACCCCTAGTATCTCTGGAGAGTACAGCCCATCCCCTCGAACTTGTCTGTCAAATTTCAACACCTTGTACAAACCTGGGATGCCCAATAATCGCAACTCGTTCATCTCTGTAGGCTCGTTGTGAAAGCGGACCAGGTCGATTAATGCAGGCATAGTGGCCATTTGAAGAACAGATTCCTCAGCTGCTATCTGTACCATCTATTTAAGTATAATACAAGGAGGTCGGTGATAAGCAGGCTAAATGGCCAGCCGTGAAATTGTCTAATTTTACTAGTGCTGTATACCTTTAGCTAAAGAAACTGCTATATCTATATCATCACTAAATGAGGGCTGGTGCGAGACCCGAGCAGCTAGCTAGGAAGCCACACATGTGCTGCAGTTGCGGAGCTTTACTTTGATGACGATACCACTATGGATCAGATTTCGAGAAAGCACTAATTCTTTAGCTAATGATTTACTCAACCATTCTATGATTGAATTGGGGTTCATCTGCATGTATTCCGAACAAGGGTATTAAATATTATCCATCTAAGACTATGGGCAATCCGAGGGAACACCAGTTGCAAGTTGAATTGCATTGGCAGAGTCGTTGTGTGCATTATGGGCACATTGTTTCATTGTTGACATGTTCTGTCATTGGGGGCATAGCCACCATCTCCAAATGCTTCTGGAAGGCTCTAAATATCGGAGATATTCGGAACGAAGCACTGGCTCTAGAACATTCTGTGTCGGGCTCAAGATAATCCAAGATTCTAAAAATAGATTCTTGATAGTCGAGGCTATGCAAGGAGCACATGGAAGGCTGCGCAGGAGCGCATGGGACACATTAAAAAGCACATGGAACACAATTTTGGTGCTGCATTACTGCTACTTTGGACCAAGTCTCTGTACATTTATCTATTATTTCGTTGTTTGGCTATTTAACTTCATGTAACCATATTAGGGACCTGTAGATAAGCTCACAGTATAAATAGGGTAGCTAGTTTCGTATTTATTTACTGGATCCTGCCCCTCCAGTGGTCAGCTAATTGCTGGTCGCTTTTTGGGTAGTTTCTTTGTCTGGTTGTTGGGCTCATAGAGGAGTCAATTGATTTTGTTGGTTTTGGATCATTGTTTCCTTGAATCGCAATTGGCCACCGGCTATTAGTGCTTAAGGAGCCCTTGATTTGAGTGTGAGACCTCCGACACAAGTCCTTGTTGACTGGTGGCTTTGGTCTTCACTTCAATACATTGGTTGTCCGCATTAGCTAAAGAATTATATTGCAATTGATACCTCACGCGTGGCTATATCTGGACGAGTGACGCGTGGATACGAGTGCAAATACATCTCTTTTGGCTTGGGAAACAGTCTGTAGTGGACCCTTCGCTTTCCTGCCTGGTACACACCCATATTAGTGTGCCAGTCCTGCAAGTGTTGGAATATACTTGGAATACCATTGGATTGAGCTACAGTAAAATCGTTTGACTACATACACATACACACCTTGAATAAAACATCGTTTCAATCGTCACTTCACACTACATTGAGTGCTTATAGAAGGCCATTAAACAATTTAGCTTGATCAGCAAGCTTTGTTTGTCCCACAACTTGTGCAGCTTAGTTCAGATTGCCACAGCCTATACTTGGTTGGAATCCCCGAACTTGCGCGCTAGGATATTGAGAGTAGCCCAATAGAGAGTGTTGTGGTAGTGGTTGGTTGGTTTTAGGGGTTTAGAGTTCAACTTGCCCTTCACATCTCCATCTTGCCATCACCATTTCCGCTCCTGCTCCCAAATCCAGCGTTTCATCGGTGTATACCACACACCTGTTTAAAAAGCTCAACGTAAAGCTTCGAACCTGTGGTTTTAGACGCTAGCGCGCTCAACCCAAAATGGCGATCAAAGAGAGATCCCAGATGTTCACTCGTCTCCTCCAAGCGTTGGACAACGTCTGGAATGGCATTTACTCGTTGCAACTGCTCCTCTTTTTTTTCTGGGCGGCTTTCTGCATTCTTTGAGTCTCCTCTTCTTCATCTATACCCTCGACATAGGTGCCATCCTCTCCGTCAGCTTCATTTGTTCCGGCCACTGAGTTGCGCACAGCTTTGCGCAGATCTGCCTCTGTCAATAGCGTCTGGCGTTGGACGTAAGATGAAGGGTTGTGGAAGGCCTCTGGCAGCACTGTAGTTGGGGGGCACAGAGAAGCCAATAGATTTTTGCGGCTAAAGGCGAGAGTAACACCATCCCAGATAGTATCATCGGGATATGGACCACAATCTGGGCATTGCATGTCACCAGAGAGATTTTGGAGATCGCTATACAAGAACCAAGCAGTGAGAAAGGTCTGTTTGCTCACAAAGGCCATCGATCCAGAGCTCGCATAACGTCAGGTAATCACGGTTACCCAGGCCACGAAAGGCGTCTCAGATGAGGTGAAAGCTGCCGTGTAGTCGTCCATTAGGTCGTGAGTGAAGAAAGTGCTGTTGTTGTAGTTAAACAGCCCTAGCTCCCGAGCATCAGGACCAACACAGCGGCAGCGACCCGTGGAGCATTTATGACAAATCTGTAGTTCTACAGTAGCAGCCACAGCACAAGCCACGGTGTAAATCGTGCACGGACGAGAAATTGTTTCACAGCCGAGCTGCTCTGCACCGCAACTACACCTGGCATTAGCTCCGATGGGTATTGCAGTAGGCGGGTTGTTTCCCATGAAGCTTCTCGCGTAAAGCTCTGGATCCTCTGGCAAAGCTGCCCAGATTGGTGCGAGTATGGCCAGATATGATACCAAATGGACAATTTTTGCCACGCGTACTGTGAAAGATTAATTTCAAGCTCAATATGCAGGACACCTTCCGTACCTTGAGCTTCCACCACTCCCATCTCACTCCAATCTCTTACATCTTGAGCCGTTGCGTCCAGAGTAAGAAGTTTTTGCAGATGACGTCGAGCACTTGAAATATGGACACACTCATTTTGGCCAGAGTCTCTGCTGCAAATCCAGCTACCCAGCCCAAGTCCATCCCCTATATTAGTTACTATGGCCCTGGCCTTGAGTAGATCGGGGTGTGAGGGTGTCGCTATTGAAAAGAGACTTGTGGTGCTATTTTCTCCCATGTTGCGGGAGAACAGCACAGCTTCACATGCCAAATCTGCTAATTTATCAACAAAAACATGGTTATACTGTTTCGATACCACGTACCATCTTTATATAACTCGGTGGCTGGAAAAGCCTCCGTTCTTTGTTCCTCCAAATATTGCTCATGCACACAGGGCCTCCCTCCAGAACACATGCACACAATAATTGTTTCCCACCCGTCCACCACCATAATATGGTACCACAGTCCCTGGATGCGTGTATATCAGAACCAGTGAGCGATATTGTTAGTCTTAGGAGCACTCACGTTCGTGCAACTACGTCGTTTATCCCAGCCCTCAGCCACAAATAATGACTTGCTGATTTGGAAGAATCCTATCATTCCAATCCCCACCGCGTTACAAAACTGGTGATGATCTTGCGGGTCTGTTGTTTCATTTGCTTCCATGGTAGCTGAGCTGCTGGCATGGAAGTCATCCATATCCAGCGGGTCCCAAGCCTGAGCCTCTGGCTGAAAGCCTTCAGGTACAGCTGTTGCTGTAACATTGGTTTTCTTCTTCTTCTTTGAAACATTTGTTTTGCTGGTGGTTGTTCTCGCTGGGACTGGTTTTCGTCTTTTAGCCTTTTTCTGCGGAGACAGGCCAGTGTCGGTGTAGATATTTTGCACCGTCAGCAATGGGACCTCTTCATCTACATCGTCCAGAACAATGAGGGATATATGGTTGGAGTCGTCTTCCCAAGGCATATCAACACAGCCACCTGTCAATTTAGATCAAGATCGCGATTCCTGATCGGATCACCGGTGCGGTTTGAACTAACTGTCAAATCATATCACCAGTGCAGTGCGAAATAACTGCCAAACTATCCATGATTTCAGGTTACTGTGGGTATTCAAACAAGTGTTGGTCAGCACAATATTGGTAAGCTCACAAGGCTCTGACGTGGTCCAATGGCTGAAAAAAGACCAGCAAAACCGAGCACGCACACAACCAAGCACAAGAAGGTCACAGTTGCTACTTGCGAGATTTGTCCAGGCCAACCACCAAAAGTTCAGTGTGTCCACACACAGCAGGGCCAACAATTTCTAGCCACAGTCAGTGTCAACTCTGTTATTCCAGCTTCTTTCTTATGATATACAGCAACAACAAATGATAAAGCGTACACGCTTGACTGGTACCCCAGTGACCCCCACTCCTCTTAGCCAGGCCAACACTGGCCTTGATACTCCTGTTTGTCTAGCATATTCCATTCCGTTCCTGTCACTTAACTAGATACATCCAGACCTTTCAAGTCTCGCCAACATCCTTACAGTCATCTAGTGGGATCCAAACTCCACAGCCCTTGGTGTGCTCTATTCCTTCCTTATCTAGTAGACGTCTTACTTGCTCTATAGATGTACAACCCTTATCAATCTTTGGCATCAGCACAGTGGTATCCTCCCCCCACCGGCATGTACACTGGCGTTCCGTATCCAGGCCTGGCAGTACATAATCCACCTCCCTTTCACGCATTCTATCAGGGGCGTCGAGATGTGAACGGTGTAGTTATACCGCTTCCCACCACAACTCAATGTGTTAAATATATTACAGCTTCCCAATCCTCCCTCCGATGTCTTTACAACAGTTCCTGTGCTCGTCGTCCCGCAACAGCAAGCTCTGCCGCCATCCATACCCCTCGATCCTCAGCTTATATCCATGCCATTGGCAGATGACGCCGCTGTACTGGGTAGTGACTCCAATGATGAACCTGGCGAGGATCAAAACCAAGCCAGGGACGTCCCAGAAGTTAACGGTGACGAGGATGATGACAACGACAACAAACCTGAGAATGAAGATGACCAAAGCAGCAAATCATCTTCAGTTAAGAAGGTGAAGGTGAAGCGTATCCGTGTGTCAAAGAATAATCCAAAGCATGGATATGTGGCTGGGGTTATGAAAGGAGTGGAAAAAATGGGCAAGTTCTTTCGCCTTGTGAGATTTCCAAGCTAAAATCTCACCCTAGTGTTACAGCGACCTGGCCCGCTGCCAGAATTGCATGATGACCCAACCAGGCGGTTCAATATTTTAATGGAAGAAATCCTTGCTCGTGTAAGTCAAGCCTTCAGCGACACCCTCATAAAGCGTGCATTTCTAATATTTTTTAGTGTGAACATCTGGGAGCTGAAACCGGATGTTGGCTTATCTTAGGTGCTGCTCACAAGGGTGCTGGCGGTAGCCAGGAAATACACTTTACTACGCAGGCCCTCAGAGCTGATGCACCTGAAGCTACCACCGACATTCTCAATCAGTTCCGGATTCTTATTGCCGGGATGAAAAAAGCCAGAAGATCAACAGCGGTTGGTATGGGTATGGCACTGGTTGAGGCCGAGGCTGCTAAGATAGTCGCAGAGCAGAAGGCTTTATAGGTTCAGGAATAATTGGATGAGCAAAAACAAGAGTTGGAATTGAACCGGGCTCTCTTAGCACAAATGCGAGCAGCAGCGTCGGGCTCAGGAACTACAAACACTGCATAATTCTTTAATTAAATTGTTGTGGTTACCAGTGGCCTTGTAAACATTAAAGCAGATTAATTTTGACCTTCCTAAATGCCTCATAGATCGCACCTTGATCACGCCGGTTTTCAGAATAGTTGTCTGATGTAAGGCAGTGTTCGGACATCACCGAGAGCACGTGGTATCTGGCTAACAGATCGTTACTCGAAACGAAGACCAGGGTAGGATTTCTATTACACTCTATTCTACCTATCCAGAGCTGCTAGTGTCTGATGAAAAAATTGAGTCAGCTTCATCAGCTTCATCCGATTCCACAGATTCAGCAGAATTGCTATCGCCGTCTTCTGAAACCATTGGTTCAGAGTAATCATCATCTGAATTGAAAACATCGAAAAGGGAAGGGTCTACCCACCCTGCAGGCATCTCATGAGACACCTCAGCGCAGTGAACCCATACCTCTTGACCCCGCCCTTGTAAACTCTTGACAAAAGCATCAACATATGGCGTGAAAGGACAGAAGCCCCCGAGCGTGCGTGAACTCTGAACGTCGACCTTCTGCAAGTTGTGCTTGAACTGAAACTCTAACATGGCGATGAAACCTGATACCCAAGTATCTCCTGCTTTAATCTTGAGGCTGTTGCTCCCTTGCGCGATGAAGGTTTTGACGCTCCCTACAACGCTGCTGAATTTTGCAAAGAAGCATGGTGTGAGGATTCCCCTGCCACTGGAAGGCTCGTCTGCAAAGTCCTGGGTGACCTTGAATTCACATAGACTGGGAATACCAGACAAGAGCATAATCGTGCTCTTGTCGGTGAGACAGCCTTTGAGATTTGCCCCCACAGATCAAACCGAATATGGTAACAACAAAACGTGACCTCCGGAGCTCCGGAGCCTTGTGAGCGGTTGTTTGCCCCGTCAATTCACCTCTTTCCTCTTGCCACAATGAGCTCGCTACTACTGCCCTCTCTTCCATCCAGCATAGACCACCCCTCACTCTCCATTGAGCCCCCATCATCCCCCCCCCCCCTTGTGAGTCTATGGAGTTCTTGGATAAGAAGTCGTAGAACACGTTG
Source organism: Mycena epipterygia (assembly GCA_029281465.1). Classification (NCBI taxonomy): domain Eukaryota; kingdom Fungi; phylum Basidiomycota; class Agaricomycetes; order Agaricales; family Mycenaceae; genus Mycena; species Mycena epipterygia. Next base: position 510,727 of record JARJCQ010000025.1, on the reverse strand, counting down.
ATCCAAGTCGGTGGGAGTTTTACTTTGACTGAGAACTTGAGTCGGTAAAGCTCCGTCGTTGATGAGAATGCCTACTACAGGTAAGCTACTGACTATTTATACTAACTAGCTAACTACGGAATACTACTGCCTAAGGCGAATAACTACGGGATACCTGCGGCAGCCAAGCAGCAGTGCTGTGCCGCTGCTGCCGCAACTACTGTGCAACTGCGCCGCAAGCCTGCGGCGCGCTGCGCTAAATCGGGCTCCGGCGCCGAGAGCCGATGCGAACCCTTACACCCCTCTAACCCCATCTGATATCTTCTGCTGTGAGGGAGGCTTCGGAGCTTGAATCTCGGTGGCACACCCCCGTGAGCCCTTCCCTACCCTGATTTTCTCTCAAATACCTGCCCCCATCATCCATATTCTCTTTCTTGATCCAAAGACGCGTGTTGACGCGTCTGAACACGTACATTTTCTTCAAAACATCCCCAACTTTCTCATGTAACAGAGAGTGCCACTGTAAATATTGTGTAGTTCTGAGCAATCCCATTTTTTTTAATGGCATATATTAGAGAATGTAGAGTGCTCTATTCCGTTTTTTGTAGCGGGCTTATACTTTCCACACGCGTGTTTACAGTTATTGACTATAGAACAATGCGCCGGAGGCCCTGGAGGTCACGTGGAACAGTTGCCTTATTGAGTTTGATGTGGGGGGACATATCTCGCCTTCTCGGTGAGACCTGTGTTCAGTCCGATTGTCAAAGACGCCAGGAAGCAGGTACTTCCAGACCTCTCCAAGAGGTTCAACACACAAGTGGCGATCTCAATCCTGACAGTTATCCCAGTCCCTGCTTGGAACCCCAGATCGCGTCCATCCAGCTTCAAGACCCTCAGATTTGGTAAGCACAACATTATGAGACGGTCGTAGTCCCTGTACCAGGCGATTGGATGTTTAGGGGTTGGATAATACATGGACAATGTTTCCAAGTTGGGCAAGGTTAACACGCCTGCAGTGGTGTCCAGCAACCAAGTGCTCTGCAAACGAAGGATCCTCAGGTTCGTCAGGCGCATGAGGTGAGAACCAGGGATGGTGTCGACGTGAATACGTCTGGTCGATATCTCTGTGTAAGAATTGATGTTGGCCCATGCAATATCGAGGGTGCTTTCAGGCTCCAAGACCGCTTCCAAGTGGACAGTAGCCAGATTTAAAGCTCCTTGGAACCATGGCAGCTTGTCCTCCTCCGTCACTGTATTGCCCTGCCACAGCGCCTGGTTCTGCAGACTTATATCGAAAGCCGAGAGTTCAAGGCGACGTAACCTGGGCAAGTTGCCCAATAAGGAAATATGCTCGCGTAGCTTGTGTTGAGTTGTGCAGAGCTCTGGGCCCACCATCTTCACAGACTCCCAACAGTCCTTCTGACGGATGTCCCTTTTCAGGACTGCCTTGTCCAACCGATTGCTGAAATCAATAGTGACGTCCAAAGGTGCTGAGGGAGGGGCTTTTGCCAGGAAGTCGTCGATCGCGTCTAGGCTGCGCAACCCACGTTTTGGCCTGGCTCCCCCATAGCCAACGTCCTGGCTACTCTGAAATCCTCTGCTCCAAACTCCATCCTCGTAATCCACACTTTCATTCTCTTCCGCATCAGAGCCCTCCCATATCAGACTTCGCAGATCGCAGTTTGTCCAAAAACTGGGATCCCCCAAGACCACAGCTCTCCATGCTCGGCACGTATGAGCCAAGAGCCAAGTACATCGGTAAGGCTTGAGTTGATTGTCCACGGCCAGATGAAATATATAGGCCCAGATTTTGATGGGGACCAATTTGCGTGTGCAAAGCAATGACCGGTGCAGCAAGATGTGTCTCTCTGCCAATGCCACATCCACTCGGGCCAGGGCTAGCTCCCTTTCCAGAGCTTTAACTTTGGATTGTAGCTCTGTCTGCGTGACTTCCGCTGTGTCCAGCCAATTTTTCACAGCGGGCTCAAGGTGTAGATCATCTTCCAGCTGCATTGCATAGGAAAGGTGCTTGTTTTTGTCATCAACCTCTACCAGCGGTCCCAAAATCTTTCTATTGAAGAAATTGCCTTAGAACTGAATATATCTCAAAGTCAAATCACGCACTTTATTTCCTCCTCCCTCTGTTCGGTGTCTGATGTGGAAACCACGTAGGTTGTCACTGGATTGTCTTCTGGTTCCCACCATCCTTGACCAAAGCGACGCCCAGGAGAGCGGGAGTAGCGGCTCATGAGCTTACGAGCTGACGTTGGTTGATATATGATTCAAAGATGAGCCGACTCAGAGGCTGCTTAACTAAGTTTCCGAGTCGACAGTTGCCCTAGACTGCAAACACCTACAGTTTTCTGCAACCTCAAAACCATTTATAGAATTCAGACCAAGTGCTACCTAAACGCTACAGTACCTAAACATTACGATAGTCGTCAGGGTCAAATTCAAGGAGAGGATTGTTCAAGTCAAAAGGTGGCTGCATGGAGTGCACAGTGTCACTTGGGCCAGCAGTGTCTGCCAGTTCTTCCATCATACGCATAATACGCAGCTGAAGCTGACGGCGTCGGTGCTGCTCGGCGGTCCTGTTCCACTTGTAGACGTCCATGTGGTCCTCGCCAGTCAAGTCACGATACAATTGACAGACAAAGGCGCGCTGTCTTGGGGTCAAGCGATCAGTCCCAAAGCCTTCCACTACTTTCCTGCCGCCCACTGCCTGCAGTATCCCTTCCGAATCCACTTGGCTACCCGCTCCAAAATCAGAGATTTCCAGAGGAAAAAGTCTAGGAGCACATCAGCCTCCCAGCACCCGCAGTGCCAGTAGCCATCCACGATAGGCTCCTTTACGTCGTCTTTGATAAATGCGTAAGCGAAAGGCTGACCCATTATTTCCCAGCGAGCAGAACTGGCTCCATCTGGGATATGCTGGTTCAGGCCCTGGTTCGTCGTGTGGTAAGCGCAGACAAGATTTTTGGCCACGGTGCTGTGACATTCTCTGGCGATGGTATAAGTCGTCCACGCCCCTTCAGGACAGAACCCAGGAACCTCGCGGATAAGGCCACAGATTTTAAGGTCCAACGGCTTGCGTGGTGTGTTCTGGGTCTGGCTGCGAAGACTCTCAGCCACTTGCTTCCGGGCCTTTTCTGGGAGACGTAGTTTAATACCAACCTTGCTATATCTGAATACAAGGACTTACTTTCCAAGGCTTCACGAGATTTTGCTGACTTGGCAAGCCACTTGCCATATAGGGTTGATGGGGCAGCCTCAGGCTTGCGTTGGCGTAACCCAGTTTTCGCTTCGGTTCCATCATCAGCATCGTCTTCATTGTCTGGTTTGGGTTTCCCCTTTCCCTTGGCCTTTCCCTTGGCCTTTGGCGCGACAGGCTCTGGGTTAGACTCAGACTGATTTGAGTCGCTATCCGAATTGCTGCCCGATGAGGCCGATGGAAACATCTTGCCACTGGAACTGGAGCGCTGCTCGCGGGAGCTTGAGCGTGACTTGGAGTGGCTTGACTGCTCTGCCCCAGATTGCGACACATCTTCTACAAAATCTATCAGCGTAAGTCTTGGTATACAAATGGATGAGTCTTACCAGCTGCGCTATAGTCGGCATCTTCTGGGTCGTCTGGGTCGTCCCCTCGGCCAAAGTCACTATTCAGGATTGTAGGTGCTCCAAGAGTCATCTCGGCTGCCGCCTCGGCAATACGCGATGCACGGAAACCCCAAAAGTCAGCTAGTTCAGGTTCAGAATCGAATTCCAGCTCGTAAATCGGTGACTCCAGCGCCTCGGAGTCGGAGTCGGTATTCAGAACCACAGGCAGTGATTGAGACCCAATTGGAACAGGCACAGGCTCTCCGCGCTTGTACCTAGAGCGTCCTTCTATCTGGTGCAACACACCTTCTTCAATCTTGGCGTCCAAAACCTTCTTCAACCGTTTGTGATCATGAACCTGCTCCTCATCGCTTTTACCTGTTATATATATATAGCAGGATCAGCCATCAATACCAACACCGTAATCATTCTCACCTTCGAGCTGCCGCTTAGCGTTCTCAAGCGAAACAGATGGATCCATGGTGGATATCTTCTGCGGTCCTTGATTCTGGGCATCCTCTTCAGCCTGACGCTGTATACGGTCTAGATGTTCTGATTTAATCTCAACGCATATTTTCTCTGACGCCAACGAGCACTCTTACCTGTCTCCTGAGCTTCTTCCTGCTGTCTTTTGGCCTGAGCTGCTTGTTCCTCCCTGGTCGGTTGCACTAATAATACAATTAGCTAACACCTAAGCAGAACCGATGAAATTACCTCCTGGCTTGACCGCTTTCTGATTGTTGGATACCTCGGAATTCACAGCTTCTTGCTCCGCTGATAGGGCCAAATCAACCTTGTGTAAAGAGTACATTGGGCTTGGATGACATACCCTGGGCTTCAGCTACGACTCTGAGATCGTTGTTGGGGGTGACTCTTTGCGAGCCTTTGTTTCTGACGACTTGGTTTGGTTTAGGCTCCTTCGAAGCAGAACGCTGACCACCATGTCTGGTCCGGGACTGAGGTGTTATTAGATCCTCTGGATTCAGGCTGTCAATTTTTGGGGTGTTTTTTTTTCCAGGGGGATTCACGCACCAGGCTTTTCCCCTGCATCTGTCCAAGCAGTTTCTGCTTTAAGTACAGCAGCATGCACTTCGTCAATCTTCTTTTGGCCCTTGTCGTTATACAGTGTCAAAGTCTTCTCTAGAGCGTCTGCCTTTTCAGCCCTGGCTTTCATAACCGCCTTGTACAGAAGCTCCTTCTCAGCTTTGCTTAGTTTTTGTTGGCTAGGATTTGGTGGAGAGTCTGGGATGTCAGAGAGAGGACTGCTAATGGAGGCCATGGAGGAGTTGGCTGCAAAAGGAGTGACGTGGTCCAAGATAAGAACGACAGTGGAAGGCAACTGTGATCACAAACGATCGGCTGTACTACCATTGGAAATCAATTGAAAACTATGAAGTCAAAACATCTAGACTCTGTGTATACTGGAGAAATACAGACCGGTTTTTGAAACCCCAGAAAATTAAGCCTGGACAGACCATATATTGCACTAGCCTGTTCTAAATTTTGCCTACACCGCACCAGTTATTTTGCTACAGGCACCAGAGTCCACTTTGGCAAAAACCAAGTGCAGGGTTCACTCGCCTTGAAGTACGGGACCAACATATTTCACAAAGAGCCCAAGAGCTCGAGTTTCGGTGACCATGAACAAATTGGCCTCAAATCACAAATGCGATTCAAAGCCCGGTAATCCACTTCTGAGAAAACTGAGTGCAGTGTTCACTCACCTTGATGTACGGGACCAATATATTTAACAAAGAGCCCAAGAGCTCGAGTTTCGGTGACCGCGAACAAATTGACCTCAAATCACGAATGCAATTCAAAGCCTGGTAATCCACTGCTTCTGAGAAAACTGAGTGGAGTGTTCACTCACCTTGATGTACAGGACCAACATATTTCACAAAGAGCCCAAGAGCTTGAGTTTCAGTGACCGCGAACAAATTGACCTCAAATCACAAACGCGATTCAAAGCCCGGTAATCCACTTCTGAGAAAACTGAGTGCAGTGTTCACTCACCTTGAAGTACGGGACCAACATATTTCACAAAGAGCCCAAGAGCTTGAGTTTCGGTGACCGCGAACAAATTGACCTCAAATCACAAACGCGATTCAAAGCCCGGTAATCCACTTCTGAGAAAACTGAGTGCAGTGTTCACTCACCTTGATGTACGGGACCAACATATTTCACAAAGAGCCCAAGAGCTCAACTTTCGGTGCTCCCGAAAGTTGGCGTTGTGGCAGAAAGGAAGCTGCTCGAAATGGTAAGACACATCTTACCGATCTTCTCTCACTCAAGATGAAGCTCGGCTTTTCCAAGTTGGATTCTGAAGCAGACTCTGCCCCGTCTGTTTATTCTACTGATCCTGGATGCAGGCTAATGAGATCTAGAGATGTACAGGACGTCCAAATTCAAGTTCCACCGGAGCAGCCCTCCGTCGTTTTGTCAAGCGAAATGGTTTGAAAACCAAGGCTTCCGTGGCCGATAACTCTTATTATGTGCCAGGGCAAGTAATTGTTACTCCAGAGATACACTCATAATAAGTTCAGGCGTGCAGACCCTGGAGTGTTAAACGAAAAATGGATCACGCTCAGGCATCCAGCAAGGCTTATTATAAGTAAATCTGTCTCAGATTTAAACTTACAGCTCTAAATTTGATAGGAACCATGAAACTAATAAGACAAAAGCTGCCGAGAGAATGCGATTGTTACGGTCTGTCAGACTCGAATTTTGTGACCTCGTTTCTGACTTGGTTCAGTGCGAAACGTAAGAAGCAGCAGGAGACTGGTACAATCGCGGCAGCCCCTGAGGTGAAACTCAAAAGGAGGAGGAAAAGGGGGCAGCCAGCTTGGCTTCCTGAGCAAGCAAGGGCAGAACGCGACATGGTACTCAGTGATAGTGGCAGTGGTGCAGATGACTCCGGGGAAAGCGACCATGAGCTCAGGTAAGTTCTTCCCTCTCTTTTGCACCAAGAACTTACCCGTTTGATTTAGTGCACAGGAAAATGACGCTGAGAAAACCAGTGAGGACCAAAATGGCACTGAAGAAGAGGAGGAGGTGTTGTCCGACTTTGAAGAGACCTTGTCTGACTTTGAACTTGAGTGAGTGGCTTCAATTTTTATTTTGTTGCAGATTTCAAAGCTTAGGCATTCAGAAACGGCCCCAAGTCTTCACCCGCGCCTATTCCAGACGATGCGGGGTTTTCCAGCTCAGAAGAAGAGTTTGAAGAAGAGTTGCAGCCCTTGCCGTCTAAGAAAACTAAAATAGGAGCGATAAGGACCATGTAAGTCCTGTTTTCGTTTTGAAATGATATCTGAAGTGTTTTTCATGAAGTCCAGGCGAGCTGCCAAGGCCAAAAGCTACTCTCATTGGGCGGGGAAACAGATCACCGGAGCACCAAACTCTCCTACATGATGGGGTGTTAACAGATGTGACTTTCGTCTTAAACTCTGCCGCCAAGAGACTCGTGAAGAAGTGCAGGGTATTTGCACCAAACTATTAACTAATTCCTGGACGCGTCAGATCTCGTGACCGACGCGTCGTTATTTGGTCCTGAAAAACTTATATAAGCCAGGATTGATGGTAATCCCTTTTCTTTGTCCTTCCACGACGCCGTCTGCTTGGACCATGTCTGGGGGCAGTCAGCTCTCCTAGTCAGGCCCCAACTCTTGAAGAACCAACCCACAGATGGAAGGCCCTTCAACACGCTGGTATCTACTACCCCGCGTTCGTGGTTGTGAAATTATCGACGCGACGCTGTGACAGGTGTGACATCATGACTCTACAGGTACAAAGTCGTGTCCCCCCATCCCATCGACGCGTCGGATACATTGGGAGCCTCCGGGTCCTGAGGTGGCAGCATTGCGCACCCAGTAGTTGCGCATGACAGACGCGGACGCGTCTGTCACGCATATGTAACGTGAGTTACATATGTGATGGTGTGATGTGCTTACACCCACGCCCAGTAAGTCCCCACTGAATCTCCTCGCGCGCCCCGATGCTGACCAGCCTGGCAGCCAGTCCTGACTACCAGTGTTCTTCCCCCCTCACACATTCCTTCCGCCCAGGGTCGGCATCGATGCCACGTCATCACAGCGCTATCTGCGCCCCGTCTGGAAGCCAAGCCCACTACTCTTCCAAAGTCACCGGAGGGCCGGGATAGTGGACCTGGGCTCTGGAGGCCGCTCGTTGTGTCCCCGCAGGACCGGGAAGGAGTCTGGAACTGAGTAGCGCCGGCCATGGTGAGAAAAGAGTCACAAAAGACAAAGGTTTGTCTTTTCTTTGTAAATTGTCAACGGGCGCTCAGCCCTTCCCCAGACTGACTCCCCTGGCCCCCGGCATAGTCCACCTCGCTGTGCGGCATCCGGACTTTCCATCCGCATCCACACTCGCGGCTCGTTCTTGCTACACTCGCTCTCGCCGCCTCGCCTGCGACCCCGCCCGTGCCCCCGCGTGCTCCGTTAGCGGGGAGGGTTCCTCCACACCAGAAACCCCGGTCCACGCCCCTGGCGCTTGAACCCACCTGCCCCCGCTCGTGCCCGGCTCACTCGACCTCTCGCTCCCCGCGCTCTTGCTATGCTCGCTCTCACTGCCTCGCCTGTGACCCCACCCGTGCCCCCGCGCGCTCCGTTAGCGGGGAGGGTTCCCTCCACACCAGAAACCCCGGCCCACGCCCCTGGCGCTTGAACCTGCCTGCCCCCGCTCGCGCTCGGACACCCCCATATCCACACCCGTTCGACTCCCACACCCCCGGCTCACTTGACCTCTCGCTCCCTGCACTTTCTCTCCGCCGACGCCCTCGCCGCTGCGCCCTCGCCTCTGCGCCCCCGCTTTAGCCACGTCCAGCGTCAGCTTCGACGTCAGGGGCGCTGTATGTTACCAGCGAGCGTCCCTGCAAGCCCGGGCTCGTCGCCACTCGCCGAGCTCCCTCGCGACTTACCGCGTTCCGCACAACCCCCCGGCACTCACAACCCCCGGTGATCAGATCTCCACCCCGCACAGTCTGCACTCACTCGAATGGCCCGTGCACGTACGCTTGGTTTCACCGTCACCACACGGACCCTCCGCAACCAGTGCCTGTGGGTGCTCATCGCACTTGTCTCCGCGCTGCTCACCCTCGCGCGCACACAACTTCCCTGGCGGGCCAATTCTCCTACGGCCGCTGAGGGCGTCCCACCTACACCCAGGCCAACTCAGTGGCACAGCCACCTGCACAGAGATCATGCACGTGGCAGATCTCCGTGTTGGTAGCTTCCCTCTTCGCCACTGCCATCGCCTCCACGCCCACGCTCGTCTGCCTTCCATTGTGTTTGTGTTGCGATGCCCACTCTCTCACCTCCACATCGGGCCTTGGGCGCAGCACACGCGCGACCTCGCGGCTCTCAGGAGCGTTGGTGTCTGAGCCACTCGCCATCCCTGCCGCACGCTCTCACCCGCGAAGCGTTCCACGGGTGCAAGATGTCGCTCTCGGAGCGTTGGCTTTGTGGTGAGGGACAAGGCGGAGTGGGTGGATTTGAGGAGGAGGATTGGGAAGGTGTGTTTACCTTTACACTTCGTGTTTTTCTTCCTTCTCGTCCTTTCCTTGGCCTCCCCTCCCCGTCATTTCACGAGCTTTCCTCCTCCCCTCCTACCTTCTTTCCCATTCTCCTTCTGCTCCTTGTACTGCTCTCCTCCCACCTTCCTCCCGCCTTCTTTGCCACTTGTTCGTGCTCATATTAACTTACCTCCAGCTCCCCCGCACCATCTTCGCAATCCAAGACAAGTCTCCAACGTGTCCGGCGCAGTACGCACCTCCTCCATTCGCGCACCCGTACCCACACCCGCACCACACCTACGCAATACGTGCCACCGCTGACAATCGGGGTGACTGCGCCGCCCGTGTCGCCCACGGACTCGTACCTGTTGCCGCTACCATCGATCAACTCGCTTTGCTCACCGCTGCATGTGCACATGCTCTTTGAGGCACCGTGCCGCGTTCTGGTGGCAGCATAGCGCGGCGCCGCATCTCGTTTAGTATCTAGCCTCACATGCATCTATATTCGCACTGCATCTATGTACGTACATACCCTACAGTCTGTGGTGCTTCCTTGGACGGTAGACGTTAGATGTTAGAAAATTAATATAAAGGAGTGCGAGCAACTCTGGCTCGCTGTCGCGGGACTGATCATCGTAGTAGCATCGTCATGTGTTCGTTGTTTTGTTGCCGAGTTGAGTATCTACCTAGCTAAGGCTTCAATTGAATCGGAATTGTGGCCATTAGAGGTGAACTAAATCTAACTTGTAATTCAATTCGATGTAGGTCAAGAAAGAGAATTGTTTTTACTAAGTTACGCTCTCCTCCTTAGAGCGGATAACTTCGTAAATAATATGTGTTTCTTCTAACCACTTATCCACTCCTTCTAGTGCCTCCTTGTGGCCTGTACACTCCCAAATTGAACGTTCATCAAGAACTTGCTCTACGAGATGGTGTTTCAAGCTATCTGGATACCGAGTGTTGCGGATGAGCTTCTGCACGTATAGGAGCCCGCACTCGGCTTCAGTCCAGAAGGAAGGGTGCGCAAAAGACACACCGATATGACTAGCCAAGGTGAAAGTCAAGACGGCGTGAAGGTGAAAAGGAGGGATGATGAATGAACAGGGCTCTGTGACGCGAAGTACCTTCCAGTGCTCAAGCTCCTGGACAGCGAGGAGCATAGAGGGGAAGTCGACGTGTGCAGGATGTTTTAGATCCCACCACGCCAAGTTGTGCACTGTCAGAGGCCAGATGAGCCACAACTTGTCGCCACCGCAGTGGACAATGGCCTCCGCTAGGCCTGTGTGATCTATGTGAATGGGACTGATCCAGCCAGGAGGACAAAGGGCTGTAGAAACCCATTCCTGGTGCAAGAGTTGCTCTAGGAATAGAGCCCGGTCTGCTATGGCCTTTTGTATATCCTTTCTGTTGGTGGGCTGGGCTGCTGGCTCCACGGGTGGAGGGGGGGCTAACTGTTGGAGATCTGTCTGGGAAAAGGTGTCTTCATTGCGTCTGATGGCAACGCCAGGCCCCAAAGTGGCCAACATGTCGGTGAATTGGAACATGCATTGCCCTAGACCTCTGGGCGTTGCAGGGATATTCATGAGGGCTGCCAGCTTTTCACTGGGATGGCGACAAGCCAGGCGTTCAATGAATCTGGCTACCGGTTCTTGGGTGGAACTTTGACCCTGGCCGAGGATATCCGGGGAGATAAGGTCATGACCCAAGGCCAAGAGGTCTTCAAGAGTGAGTGTCGTGGAGGGATAAGGAGCAGAAGGTGGCTGTAGAACGGGACCACACAAGAGGAAGGGGACGGGTTGGGAATGCTGTGATAATTGTTGAAGTATCTGAGTAGCGAAAGAGAGAACTGAAGGAGGGAAGGGGGAAATGGGGGGTTTGCAGTACAGCTTCTTGAGCTCCGTTGCCCAGGAATTAACGCAGTCGCCTGAGGTTGGCTCTGCGGGCACATGATCTGTGGAACGCTCAGTGTTGATGCAAAGATTAAGGGTGATTGACACACCCATTTTGCGTTTTTTGCTTGTGGGAGGACTGACAGCTTGAGCTTCATCTGAGGCAGAGACCATGCCTGAAGCCAATCAGCGAGATGGTTTGAAGATATAGAATTAGATTACACACCCTTAAGCTTAAGATGATTGGTATAAGTTGAACCAGACACCCAAAATCCGGCCTCAGACAAAACTTTTGGCACGCTGTTGACTGTCTTAAGCTGGACACTATCTGGATGTGGAGTCTTTGAAGGAGCTGGCAGCCAAGTCTTTGATAGGCTATAGACCTTCCAGTGCCCGTCAATGTGGGCAAGATCGCCTACTTGAGGCTCTTGATCAGGGTCTGGAAGACCCTCAAACCTGGTGTAAGAGATACGGGCTGGACCATGCTTGAATTGGTGCACTGAGAATCAGATATCAAAAAGAACGGCACTAACTAGCTTTAAAACTGACCTTTGGCACGGGCCATTAGAGCTAACAATAGGAGGTGTGTTGTTGGAGTTGATCACGTGTTTATATAATTTGCTGACAAAACTGGCAAAACTGGCAAAATGGCCAAAATACAAGAATTGGCTAAACTTGCATGCAAACCCTAACCTTAGCGCAAGACGGTTTAAGCAAATGATAGCCAGTTGAAGTAAACTTGTTCAAGATGAATTGATTCAAGCAGTATAAGACATCCAATAATCAGTGCGTACGTTGTATGACAAACGAATATTTTCATAGTAAGAAGCTTTCTCCTGATCGACTTGACGCACAGTGGTGTGGGTGCCTCAAGATAATGCTGCGGATTGGGAGGATGTACGAGGTAGCACAGTGCCATGAAGTTCGGAGGGGTTGAAGTACCTGCACTGAATAAGTGAAGGGTTACACATGGGGCCGAAACGAACTCACCAAACACAATTTTCTTCAGTAACTATATAGCATCCCCATTCAGCGTATGCAAAGTTGTACTCGTCTTTGTAAGGTGTGTCCTTCCAGAGCTGACAGCACAACGACCAGGTTGCATCCTTGTCACGATGCAGTGGCGCACCATACTCCCAACAATAGAAGGAGTTCATACCCATCTTGCCCATTCTGTTGATTCCTGCTTTGGTAGCGGTATGCTTGATATCGTTGATTACGCCTGGTGCAAATCCACGAACTGTCTCAGTCATAGTATCTGCATCCTGTATTAAGCTGTCAGTCAGAAGGACACGAAGCAAAGATGAGAATCTCACTCGTGCATGAGCAAACAAAGCTTCAACGCCGTCTGTAGTGTTGGCGTTGTGATGAGCATAAGGCCTGTACCCATCAGCAGCAAGCCTGCCATGTGGCACACGAGATCCAGCCAGACACATGTCACCCTGTTCCTGGGTAGTCTTGCTACGACACTGAGGGGTAACAGAACGGCCAACTAGTGAGTGGCTGGTCCGCATATCTTGCATAGTATGTTGGTCCCATGGGCGAAACTGTACACCACCGACCTAATACGGTGTGAGATTAACACTGTTAAAATATAAGAGAAAGGAATACCAAAGTAGAATTGGCCCGATTTATAATAACGTTGAGATCTCTCTTGCAGCGATCTAGAAAATCAGGCCTAGCAGTGATTGCTTGAAAGCCCAAGCAATCAGGATTAATGACAAGTTTCTGCGAAAGATGATTGAAAAGAAGTTTAAAGTACAGTGGAAGGAAACTTACAGAAGTCTTGACAAAATCATTCAGAGGGGCACAGGTCATCAAAGCGCCAGTCCAAGAATCGATTTCAACCTGCTGGCAACGATCGACAAAAATACGGCGGTAGCAGTGGTCATCCTCTTCCGGAAGATGGCTGCAGGTCTTGCAGAAGGGGACTTTCATAGGATCAGCGTTATTGTAAGCCGAGGATACAAACACTGGGTCATCGTATGAAATCTGAGGTTTTTCTGCGCGTTTCTTGGGTTTCTTTGTTGGGATTGGGGGATAGACCCGAGTACCATGAGCCTTAGCTGTAGCTTTTGACCCAGCTGATGTAGACGGCGAAGGCGGCTCTGAAGAAGGGGATGGATTGAAGTTAGGGTCAGCTGGGCGAGACCAGGTTTGTCGAACATGACGGTGGTGCGCATGTTCCAATTGTGCCTCGCAGAGAACGAATTTGAGATCCTCCCAAGCTGGGCCTGCATCTGGCAGCTTGAAGGTCTCAAAATCAAGGCTGCACAAATTTCGATAGAGCGTTTCGATGTCCCAGTCAGCGATTGGTGCCGGCCAGTGCATGGTCTGTGGAAAAATCAGAACGAGTGGGTGAAAAAACAAACAGAGCAGACCATGGAACACAACGTAGGATCGATAAACCTGTGCCACTCGAATGTCCAATTGGCCAAAGAAGAAGCAAAGAAAATGTGTTGGCATTGCATGCTCATATTAATAGTGAATCTAGGGTCGCTCATGGCTTTGAGGAGAATGTTTATCGGAAGAATATACTAAAGTTGCACTTGGTAACAGGAAGGAAATACGGAGGGAGAAGACTTACTTTGCCATTGATGGGATTAGGAAGTACAGTGCAATGCTCAACAGGCGTGGACTTGTAGTGAATGTCGCCCAGGAAGGAGCGCCAGTTCCGGTCGGTGTACGATTTTTGAACATGGGGTTTGTCCATTTCATAGCGTACTTCAGGGTTGATGATATTTTGTATAAGCTCACAGAGTCCACTTCACTAGGGAATTAGGTCAGTATGAGAGGGTTGCAATAGTGGTTTATCAACCTTGAAAGCGGCACGCCAAGGATCAGAGGTAACAGTCTTATTTGATAGTTTTTTCATTTCTTGGAGGGCTTGAACAGCGTCCGCTAGAGCCTCCTTCTCAGAGTTGGCAGAATTCTAGAGTGTAAAGGTTGGTGTGGTTTGTAAACCAGGATGGAATACTGACAGCAAAGCCTTCCGCTTCAAAAAACCGCCCTAGCGCATGGCGCCATACTTGACACTTAACGTGTAAAAGATCGGACGAGGGAGAAGTCAGTGGCAAGGATTGAGGCACATCTTCAACGAGGTTGGTTTCTTGAGTGAAAAGATTGGCTTCAGGGGGATACTAATAGTTATGAGGACTTGTTATTAATAGCGACGAAAAGTGTAACTAACCTGTGACCCATTGACAGCACTAATTTGGGCCACGCGCAGTAACCTTGAGGCTTCATCAGGCCGATTCTGACATTGAGCCCACAGGACGTCCACAAATAAAGGGCCAGCAACAGCTGGAGCCAAGCTAACACCCAAACAATATACCACCCAGGTCGCTATAAAGGTGACCTAGGAGTATTATTTAGCTCGACAGACTGTCTGATATGTTAATCCTGACCCAGTTGGCAGAGTCATATAAGCTGCTGGCAAGCTTTCCCATCCATGCCAGGGAACGCCTACTAGATCGATCATGCAGATGAAGGGAAAAGGCAGAATGGATAAGATTTGGTTGTATTTCGAAAACAGGATTATCGAGTATAATAGAACGATCTTGGGGATGAGATCGTGGTTCCAGATACTTTAGTGAAGTAGTGAAGTGTCAAGCCATAGTGGCTGGGTGCAGTTAAACGGCGGTGGGTGCAGTGCTGGATAACGGCAGAGATGAACGCAGTGCTGGATAACGGCGGAGATGAGCGCAGTGCTGGATAACTGCAAAAGTTGAGTGATGGGACGGTCAGCAGTGACCGCAGAAATAAAGGGTGGTAGGGGGTACCTGCCTGTAGTAGGAATGAAGACGAGCGGTGCTATTTAAAAGACCACAGTTAGCATGAACGGCACCGCAAATTCACGGTCACAGGTACCTGTGCCAAAGTAGATAGACACAGTGGTGGGTAACTGCACGAGACAGTAGCGGTGGTGTGTAACTATGAGCAACAACGGTGGTGGCAGCTGACCAATGGGAGGGCTGTGAGAAAACCGTGGTTAGCGTTAACAGCAGTGAAAAACCACAGTTGTGATTACCTGCGCCGAAGTGGATGGACGCAGTGGTGGGTAACCGCGCGAGACAGCGGCGGTGGTGGGTGACCGCAAAAACAAATGGGGACGCAGTGGTGGGTAACCGCGCAAAGGTATGACAGTGGTGAGTTACTGTGCGGGGAAGGAAGACGAGATGCTATTTAAAAGACCACAGTTAGCGTGAACAGCACCGCAAATTCACGGTCACACTTACCTGCGCCGAAATGGATGAATGCGGTGGTGAATAACCGCGCAAGACAGCGGCGGTGGTGGGTGACCGCACAAACAAATGGGACGCGGGGGTGAGTAACCGCGCAAAGGTATGGCGGTGGTGAGTGACTGTGCAGGGAAGGAAGACGAGGGATGCTATTTAAAATACCACAGTTAGCATGAACAGCGCCGCAAATTTGCGGTCACACTTACCTGCGCCGAAGTGGATGAATGCAGTGGTGGATAACCACACAAGACAGCGGCGGTGGTGGGTGACCGCACAAACAAATGGGGATGCGGTGGTGGGTAACCGCGCAAAGATATGGCGGTGGTGAGTTACTGTGCAGGGAAGGAAGACGAGATGCTATTTAAAAGACCACAGTTAGCGTGAACAGCACCGCAAATTCGTGGTCACACTTACCTGCGCCAAAGTGGATGAATGCGGTGGTGGATAACCGCGCAAGACAGCCGCGGTGGTGGGTGACCGCACAAACGAATGGGGACATGGTGGTGGGTAACCGTGCAAAGGGATGGCAGTGATAAGTGACTGCGCGGGGAAGGGATGAAAAGACCACAGTTAGTATGAACAGCACTGCAAATTTGCAGTGACACTTACCTGCGCCGAAGTGGATGGACGCGGTGGTGAGTAACCACGCAAGACAGCGGCGGTGGTAGGTGACTGCACGAGCAAACCTGGACACAGTGGTGGATAACCACGTGAAGAAACGGCAGTGATGCGTGGCCATGCGCAGAGGGGAGGATGAGGGCCTGTTTAAAAGAACACGGTTAGCGCCAATGGCAGCGCACATTCACAGTTAAGCTTACCTGCGGCACGCTGAATGGACGCGGTAGTGTGTAACTATGAGCAACAACGACGGTGGCAGCTGACCAATGGGAGGGCTGTGAGAAAACCGTGGTTAGCGTTAACAGCAGCGAAAAACCACAGTTGTGATTACCTGCGCCGAAGTGGATGGATGCAGTGGTGGGTAACCGCGCGAGACAGCGGCAGTGGTGGGTGACCGCAAAAACAAATTGGACGCGGTGGTGGGTAACCGCGCAAAGGTATGATGGTGGTGAGTTACTGTGCGGGGAAGGAAGACGAGATGCTATTTAAAATACCACAGTTAGCGTGAACAGTGCCGCAAATTTGCGGTCACACTTACCTGCGCCGAAGTGGATGGACGCGGTGGTAGGTGACCACACAAGACAGCGGTGGTGGTGGATGACCGCAAAAACAAATGGGACGCAGTGGTGGGTAACCGCGCAAAGGTATGACGGTGGTGAGTGACTGTGCAGGGAAGGAAGACGAGGGATGCTATTTAAAATACCACAGTTAGCATGAACAGCGCCGCAAATTCGTGGTCACACCTACCTACGCCAAAGTGGATGGACGCGGTAGTAGGTGACCACGCAAGACAGCGGCGGTTGTGGATGACCGTGCGGGGGAGGACAGCAAAGGGAGCTATTTAAAAGAACACAGTTAGTATGAACGGGGCCAGACGTTCGCGGTCGCACTTACCTGCGGCCACACGAATGGATGCGGTGGTGGCTAACCGCCAGAAATAACAACAGTCCTGGACTACAGCAGAGCCTGGCGGGCTTGGGCCGTGAAGAAAGTGTCGGCGGGCTGACACTGTGTCGTTCAGCAGGCTGGGTGTCAAATACCTGCAAAGCCAACACTGCTTAACACAGCCCGGCTTAACAGGGCTATCTGGCCATTTGCGACAAAAACGACCTATAAGCACAAAAGAACTAATGTTCTGTTTGTGAATAATCTGCACAATGTCCGCAAATTTGCACCTCCACCGGCCATATGTTTACTCCCTCGCGTAGAAGACATGCATATTATATCAGATCTATAGGATTACTACAAAATATCATTGTACCCTCAAAACGCACACACGTGCCTCATGAACGCAAGACGCACACTATCGCGGGCAATCAATGTCGACGTGCTTTCAGCCAGTCCCAAGGCGAGATTCCTGACAGCGACAGTCAAAGCACGTGCCAAAGACCTCGAGAGACGAATATCGACTCATTTTGACCATTGCTGCCGGTTCAAATGGAACTGTCTGAATCTAGATGGAAATTTAAAAGGGTCGAAAAATGAACAGCAACCAACGTGAATCAGTTGCTGTTCAGATTTGGTTGGCTACGTATCAGCCCAGGCACTGGAGTTCACCAACCATCGCTTTTCAGCGAGCCAGGTCGACAAAACCTATGTAACTGGATCCACGACATGAAATGGAGTTTTGTACCTTGTGTGAGACCACGGGAGGTCGCCGGAAAATTCCGACGCAGTCTCAGTCGCGTGTAAAGGGCCAAGGGGAGATTTAAAGGCCTTTCAGATAGATTTTGGTATACAAGAGGTGTTGCGCAATTTAACTGCAATGAGAGTCGCGATGGAAGAGAGTTGCGATGGTTGATCCAATCAGTCGACTCGCACGCTGTCCTCCTCCCCCATGAACTTTGGCTCCTTGCAATGCTGTCGTCTCGCTGTTGTCCAAACGAGCTCCGAGTCATAACGGAAAACTTCAGGACGGCGCCGGGTAGCTCGGAAAGTCCAGACCCCCGAGGGAGCCGATTTTGCACATGGTACTAGTATGCCATGGCTACCTTGCTTCTCTTCGTCCTCTTCGTCCTCTTCGTTGATTCGCTTGAGGTGATCGAACGCGCGCCGTTTATGCTTCTTCCCCTCGTCAAACGGATCATCGCTCGGTCTACTAAACTTAACCCGCAACAACTAGACACAACACGGGAGGAACCTGACGTTTAGCTTAGAGCCCAATGGCTACGCTCCTGGTCCTCTACATTATATCGTCACATCTTTCCCGGAACTCTGCCGCTACAATCGTTTTTGGATCTTCCGTTATTGAGGTCGATCTTCTATTCCAATATTGCCTTCATCGTCCTCCAGATATGCTCCGTCATTCCTGGGCTCTGATTGGTATCACGACTGGCTAAACTCCGTGCACGACTGCAGGAGTCTCAGGCTGCACTTGTCAGCATCTAGCACCCATCCTTGGGGTACAACGAAGATTCATGGAATACATAAGAGTCGGAATGAAATGGTATGAAAGAGATTTTACGATACAAATAAAACTGAAGAGCAACAAGCCAATTACAACGCGGAAAGCAATGTGACAACAAACAAATCAGGGACAGGTTGGAAGTACTTGGGGTCGATGACGAGCCTACACACTGCTAGCAAATGTTAGTGAGTGAATCAACTGCATGTTGGGTGTCGGCTTTGCTCACAAATTGCTCACATTGGAGTGACCGCGGTGGTGGGCAGGGTACACGTAACCTGTTAAAATTAAAATAAAATGGCCGTCAGAGTGAGAAAAGACGGTATAAAAAATTAGGTTCCGTACCAGTCGGCGAGCGAAGGACCGCGACAACCTCTTGCGCATCTCTTATGGCCTGCAATAACTTGCGTCGACGTTCCTCTTGGATGATGCGCTAAATAATATTTTTTAGAACTTGGAAATTGTTGATCTTGGCTGCGAACATGCTCACCAGCATCGAGGTATGGGTCTTTTCGATCTCCTTACTGCACTTGCTGATGCTCCTCATAATTCCTCTAGTACCCTACAAATAATTCTTCAAGGATTCGCAGCAGGCTGCTATACTATCCCAAAGGCTGCGGTCAAACATGATGTTCGACTCGAAGAGCAGGGTCACTCCACCTTCCTCCAACATCTGAGTTCCGATCTCGGAAGCCAATAACTTCGCCCTGGAAACAAAAACTGCATTATTCATATCGCGACCATGAACATGTCGCAACTTACTGCAACAAACCACCCTCGACGTCCAGCAAATCAACGTGGTCCCGCGCACACTCCGACTTTGCACGTTTCAAAAGTCCCTCGGCGACGTTCATCGCGTCTTCGAGTCGAGCCAACTTCTTCGAAGGCATTTGGTACTGGGCAGCATACGTTGCCAACGATGCGCACACGAGACCCAGACATATATAGGCGAACGTGGTTCCGGACACTAGGGATAGTGCACCGAATATAATTGAGGTTTTCACGGTGGAGATGGTATTGCACATCGTAATGTGGGGGAGTGAATGAGATCGATGTGATCGGTATGTGAATGGGGAAGGATGAGACTTACTTATACCTGCACGGGCGTCAGCAAATCTATTCTGAGCCTGCCAAAAAAAAAGGTCGCCAAGCATTGTACCGTCGCTTACTGATCGGTCCCGGTCTTCCTTGAACCTTATTTATTTTAATCCCGCCTGCGTTGTGAAATCCGCCCTGTCCGCTGAATTTCACTCCTGTCCAGTGAATTCCACTGCTTTGTGCTGGGGGCAACGACGAGGATACTGACGATGCCATAAGAGTAAGAAGCAAAACATTGATATGATGTAAGAACCTTCAACCAGGTGGAGCGGTCTGAACACGGAGTGCATTAATACTATCAAGATATGGAAATTATGGAACGGGATGATGACAACTGGGCTTCGATTCGGTGGCGATGTCCTTCAACCAGGTGGAGTGGTCTGAACACGGAGTGCATTAATACTATCAAGATATGGAAATTATGGAACGGGATGATAGCAACTGGGCTTCGATTCGGTGGTGATGTTGAGGTTCCGTTGCCTTGCGCCACTGGTGTCTCTGATTCGGTGTACGAAGTGTGCAAAGTCGCAGTTCTGGCGCGAGGCGTACCATTTCTTCTGTGGCACGGTGGCCGGTGACGGGCGGACCAAATGGCGCAAGGGGCAGGCATTATGCAACACCTTTCGTGCGTGTGTTGCGCCGGGGTGGTGGGACAAAAAACCCCTTCGCCTCCCCACTATGAGGGGTACGTGATCTATTCCCATCATGTGTACTTTGACGCGTCGACGCGACACTCTAACCCATAATACCCTTCGTCTCCCTGGGTCTATAGTTGCACCAGAAACAGTCTGCGTTGGTATCTTACAAAATCACTATCAACTGCCCCGCCGTCATTGTCGGAAGTCGCCGACGACCAAATGAGCGAGCAGCATTTCCTCAACGGACGCCAATTCATGACAACCACCCTACGGAACTACGTGGTTAGGCGAGTTTTCCAAACACCTGTTGGTTCCTACGACGTGAGCCTCGCAACCACATGTGTGTGCGGCACCATTAACAGTGATATCTCTAGGCAATACAAGACGCAATATTCAGCCATAAGACTTTTATTTGGCTCTTTGAACACGCTGGTATCGAGGTCTCCCCCGCCAGTACAGTGTATCGGGCATTCTTGTTGTTCATTGGCGCGATCCTTGAGGAGCTCGGAGAGACAGCATTGATAGAGTGGTTCGCCGCTACGTTTAGATCATTGGTAGTCGCCGCTGAAGAAACTTTCGTGAATAGTGAGCCTCACGTGGATTCCTTTGTTTCTCGTTTGACACGCATTCACTCAGCTACAACTCGCCGCCCTTGCTCACCTCGCGCAAGGCCAAGTGGTCTGCAGCCAACTACAATGAGGAGCCCGCCAAGACGCAGGCCCACTTCGATTGGACAACCCATCAGTGCGACCTACGAATAATTCAATATGTATTCAGCATTGAACAGGTGACGGGATGCTCAAGAGCATTCGCTCGAAATAGCCGGCAATCTATTGGCAGTCGTTCGTCAAGCGCCGCCGACCACGTCACTCTCAGAGCACTCTGCGCCGCGGTCTTGTGTCGAAGGTGTGCAGCGATGGCACATGCCTCTACCACGCTGACTCTCCATGTAGATGTTCTCCGCTGCTACCAAGAAAGTCTCCCCGCGTTCTTTTCTGAGGGTCTCTTCGGCCCACCACTAGTTCCCCCTCCTGGGCCGTTCTTCGCGCACGCCGACCTCGCTTTGCGCATGCTGTCGCAAATCGACTCCTCGTCATTCCCGTCTGCCGCTGTTTTTGCCCCAGGCTCGGCTTCATTCCTGCTCGTCTTCCCATTTTTCAAGACAGCGACGCCTTGCTGATACAACAAATTGAAGAAACGTACGCCCTCCTGGCTGCGATCTCGCGTCTCGAAGTTCCTAAGGGCCTCTTCTCCCCACCGCCGTCAAGTTTCTGTTCTGTATCCTCTGTCAGAACCTCTGGCCTCTCCTTCACCTCGTACTGCGAACCCGTCTGCAAGATATTTAACAGCCTACCCAACAAGTCCACTCTTTGTTTCAATCCAAGCAGCAATTTCGTCGTTTTTGTATTCGTACCTTGCCCCAAAAAGGCGCAGGCGGGTACCATGTTGAATACGATGCGTGCTTCACAGCGCAAACATGACTATCGCGGGGGATGTCGCTTCGAGCACGAAGCATCTTTGTCGGCGCTGGGCGCATGTGAAATGAGGGGCTTATGAGGGCTCGGGTGGGGAGCCCGATGGCGAGAGAGAGAGCTGACGGCTTGTCAATTGTTTGACTCGGAGAGTTTACCCCAGTATTGTGCACTTATCTTGCAGACCGCCGATTGCTTGGGACCGCGGTTAGAATATACACGGAAAAGAGTCAAAAAAAAATGAACAACAACCAACGTGAATCAATTGCTATTCAGATTTGGTTGGCTACGTATCAGCCCAGGCACTGGAGTTCACCAACCATCGCTTTTCAGCGAGCCAGGTCGACAAAACTTATGTAATTGGGCCCGCGGCATCAACTCAGTTTTGTACTTTGTGTGAGAACACGGGAGGTCGCCGGAAAATTCCGATGCAGTCTCAGTCGCGTGTAAAGGGCCGAGGCGCGATTTCAGGGCCTTTCAGATAGATTTTGGTATACAAAAGGCCTTGCGCAATTTGACTGCAATGAGGGTCGCAAAGCAACAGAGTTACGATGGTTGATCTAATCAGTTGATTCGCACGCTGTCCTCCTCCCTCATGAACTTTGACTCTTTACAATGCTGTCGTCCAAACGAGCTCCGAGTCGTAATGGAAGACTTTAGGACGAAGGCGGAGGATGGTGCTGGGTAGGTCGGAAAGCTCTAAGACCTTATAGGGAGCCGATTTTGCACATGCTACTAGTATGCCATGGCTACCTTGATCCTCTTCGCCCTCTTCGCCGTCTTCGTTGATTCGCCTGAGGTGATCGAACGGGCCCCGTTTATGCTTCTTCCCCTCATCGAGCGGATCATCACTTGGTCTATCAAATTTAACGCGCAACAGCTAGACACAACATGGGAGGAACTTGACGCTTAGCTTTGAGCCCATCGGGTACGCTCCTGGTCCTCTACATTATATCGTCACATCTTTCCCGGAACTCCGCCGCTACAATCGTTTTTGGATCTCCTGCTCTTGAGGTCAATCTTCTATTCAAACCTCGTCCTACAGATATGCTCCCTCATTCCTGGGCTCTGGTTCGTATCACGACTGGCCAAATTCCGTGCGCGACTGCAGAAGAATCTCAGGCTGGCACTTGCATCCGGCGGTCATCAGGGTGCAATGAAGGTTCATGGAATACAGAAGAGTCGGAATTCAATGGTACGAAAGAGATTTTACAATATAAATAAAATTGAAGAGCAACAAGCCAACTACAACGCGGAGAGCAATGCGACAACAAACAAATCAGGGACAGGTTGGAAGTACTTGGGGTCGGCGATGGGCCTACACACTGTCAGCAAATGTTAATGAGTGAATCAACTGCATGTTGGGTGTCGGTTCTGCTCACATATAGGGTTCCTGGAACAAATTGCTCACATTGGAGTGACCGCAGTGGCGGACAGGGTGCACGTAACCTGTTAAAATAAAAATAAAATGGCCATCAGAGTGAGAAAAGACGGTATAAAAATTAGGTTCCGTACCAGTCGGCGAGCGAAGGACCGCGACAACCTCTTGCGCATCTCTTATGGCCTGCACTAACTTGCGTCGACGTTCCTCTTGGATGATGCGCTAAAATAATATTTTTTAGAACTCGGAAATTGTTGATCTTGGCTGCGAACATGCTCACCAGCGTCGAGGTATGGGTCTTTTCGATCTCCTTACTGCACTTGCTGATGCTCCTCATAATTCCTCTAGTACCCTGCAAATAATTCTTCAAGGATTCGCAGCAGGCTGCTATACTATCCCAAAGGCTGCGGTCAAACATGATGTTCGACTCGAAGAGCAGGGTCACTCCGCCTGCCTCAAACATTTGGGATTGGATCTCAGAAGCCGATAGCTTTGCCCTGGGAATAAAAAACCGCGTCAACTCGTATCACAACCATGGCCATGGCGCAACTTACTGCAACAAACGACTCTCGGCATCCAACAAATCAACGTGGTCCCGCGCACATTCCGACTTTGCACGTTTCAAAAGTCCATCGGCGACCTTGATCGCGTCTTCGAGTCGAGCCAACTTCTTTGAGGGCATTTGGTGCTGGGCAACATACGTCGCCAACGACGCGCACGCGAGACCCAGACATATATACTGTAGGTGAACGCGGTTCCGGACACTAGGGATAGTGCACCGAATATAATTGAGGTTTTCACGGTGGAGATTGTATTGCACATCGTAATGTGAGGGAGTGAATGAGATCGATGCGATGGGTATGTGGGTGGGAAGGATGAGACTTACTTATACCTGCACGGGCGTCAGCAAATCTATTGTGAGCCTGCCAAAAAAAGGTGTATTTTGTAACTGGTTGTATATCCCTGATCCGCACAGTTATATGCCCGGACTATCAAGACTGGTGCCGGATGTACCCGCCAGTGGTTACCACTCTTGAGATTAGATAGCGGACGTCAGTGATCGTTGCGAAGTCCGCCCCTGTCCGCTGAATTTCACTCCTGTCCAGTGAATTCCACTGGTTCCACCGTACACGTCCAGTGGTGTCCACTGTACCTCTACATAAACCAAATGATATTGAGCAATTCACATGACCACTGACTTCCGTCTCAGGTTCAATCGGAAGACAAGTTGTCTTCCGATCGGGAGACAACCTACGCCTCCCATCATATTATTACCCCGCCCGAGTTCCGATTGACGTCGTGCTTTTTCTCAATATAGCCGTTGTCTCAGGTTGTCTCCCGATCGGGAGACCTGCTTCAGCGAACTGCCCCTGGCTGCTTCGCGCGCCTCGCCCCGCCGCACGCCTCCCATCATTATTATAATGCCTCCGCAGGGCCGGGCTCGTGGCATCCGCCGCAGATGACTGAATGGGTATTTAATTTTTAACTTTTTCTCTGCGGCATCGGTGAGTCTGACTGTCTGTCCAGAACCAGGCATGGGCGTGCATGTAGTGTTGGATGCCTTCGCCCGTATCCAAATTAACTCTGCTGCGGGCAGGCATTATCATCTTACATACATGTTCGCATTTTGCGACATGCGTGGGATGCGGGGATCGCGGTGGCGCTTGGGCGGGCGCGGCATCGGGTGGGGCAGAGCTGTGAAAGTTGAAATATTCGCCAGCCCCTCTTAGTGAGTAGCGATGGTTGATCCGATCAGCTGATTGACACATTGTCCTCTTTTGGACTTTCTCCAACCTGCATACAACCAAGAGCCTCAGCAGATCGCTCGCCCGTTAATTGGATCATATTTTATACCCCGGATGCAAGCACTGAAATTTGTCAATAAAAGGCGATGACACGAGAGCAAGTCGGCTTTAACAAGACTTTGAGCATCGGAGTCCTGCTGATCCCGTGTTCAATTTCTTGGTAGTTGTACCTTGTTTTTGGAGACCGGCACAATACACTTTTTTGGCGATATCTTCCGCAAAAGCCATGCCATCTTTGGACACTATTACACACGGCTATCCAGGCGCGTATCCAGCAAATCACCATCAACTGCCCCGTCGCCGACCACGTCGTACAGCCTCCCCTCAGAGCGCCCCGCGCCGCGGTCTTGTGTCGAAGCGCAGCGATGTCACATGCCTCTACTACGCTGAATCTCCATGTAAATGTTCTCCGCTGCTACCAAGTTTGCAACAGAAAGTCTCCCCGCGTTCTTCTCTGAGGGTCTCTTCGGCCCACCACTCCGCCTCCTGGCCCGTTCTCCGCCCACGCCGACCTCGCTTTGCGCATGGCGTCGCAAATCGACTCGTTATTCCCGTCTGCCGCTGTTTTTCCCCCAGGCTCGGCTTCGTTCTTCCCGCTTTTCAGGACAGCACACGTTGCTGATACGACAGATTGAAGAAACGTACGCCCTCCTGGCTGTGATCTCGCGTCTCGAAGTTCCTAAGGGCCTCTTCTCCCGACCGCCGTCAAGTTTCTGTTCCCCACCCTCTGTCAGGACCTCTGTCCTCTCCTTCACCTCGTACCGCGAACCCGTCCGCAAGATATTTAACAGCCTACCCCACAAGTCCACTCTTTGTTTCAATCCAAGCAGCAATTTCGTCGTCTTTGTATTCGTACCTCGCCCCGAAAAGGCGCAGACGGGGTACCATGTTGAATACGAGGCGTGCTTCGCACAGCGCAAACACGACTATCGCGGGGGATGTCACTTCGAGCACGAAGCATCTTTGTCGGCGCTGGGCGCGTGTGGAGTGAGGGGCTTATGAGGGCTCGGGTGGGAAGCCCGATGGCGAGAGAGAGAGCTGACGGCTTGTCGATTGTTTGACTCGGAGAGTTTACCCCAGTATCGTGCACTTATCTTGCAGACCGCCGATTGCGTGGGACCGCGGTTAGAATATACACGGAAAAGAGTCAAAAAAAAAATGAACAACAACCAACGTGAATCAATTGCTGTTCAGATTTGGTTGGCTACGTATCAGCCCCGGCACTGGAGTTCACCAACCATCGCTTTTCAGCGAGCCAGGTCGACACAACCTATCTAATTGGGCCCACGACATGAAATGGAGTTTTGTACCTTGTGTGGGACCACGGGTTTGGTCGGAAGATGCCGCCGCAGGCTGTTTTGGCCTCGGCAGCAAGGCGAGATTGCAAAATTTAAAGCTTAGTTACAGACGTGCAGAATGAGCGAAAGATTCAACGCCCAACGCGTAGCAGAAGAGACCAAGATGCAAAGGGCTGCCCATCAAATCTGTCAAACCTTCCTCTTTTGGACTCTCTCTCTCTTCTTCACGCGACTCTGACTCTCCTTCACGCGACACCCCCGCGTCCTTTTACGCACGCCTCTCCGCGATGAACCCCTTGAAGTTCTGTATCAACGACGCTGTCCGCACGCAAATCGACTCTTCCAACTTCTCCTTCCGGTCTCCACCCGTCGCACACGAAGTATGGATCAGCCTGCAAGACGCGCCCGACTCTGTCTGTGAAGAATTCCTGCTTGTCGGCGATCATATTCTGCGTACCTGCTTCTTGTCCTCCATGCTCAAGCGGGATCTGCCGCGTCCCAAGGGTTTTTTCACTGTGACTATCCCTTTTCTTTTCTTTTCATGTCCTCAGCATTTACGGTCTTTGCAGATCGTTCGAGATCTTGTTCTGTCGCCCGATGTGTATTCTGCTTTCGTTACCAAGGCCGGGCTGCAGTGGCGTGGCCCGAATGCCCGCCCAGCGGCGGAAGCGTTCTTGATCTTCGTCGCCGCTTTGCACACCTCGCTGGACAACTACCTCGATGTTCTCAACTGGTTTAGGGAACTTTTCGGCCCCCTCATTCGTGCTGCTGAGGAGAGTTACGACAAGTAGTAAGCGGTGGCAACTTCCAAACACTCCAATCCGCTCACCCGAAGTGTTGACAGCACAAGCCTTGGGAATTCTTCGGACCAAAACGCATCTCTTGATACCTACGCGGGTGGTAGGTTTCCTTCTTCGATCCTTTGACGGTGCTCACATCCTATGACGCAGCCCTGGACCTTCTAGGACAAATCGAGGTGATTCAATCCCAATGGCAAGCGTGGAATCGTGGCTCATCGGCCCTCTCAGCTTCAGCTTCCCTTCCAAAGGCGAGAGCAGCATGCCTATGATCCGTGTGGATATTCTAACAGACCTTCAGCTCCTCTGGAATGCTTCGAGCTTTGCCGGAAAAGAACTGGCAACTGTGACTGGCGCGACTATAGCCCCCGTTATCCGCTTCGCACGAAAGACCATCCGCGCCTCTATTCCCCTCAAATGGATCCGGTATCGAAAGTTCAAGGAAACGCTGCGGCGAGATATAGTGAAGCGTCGGGTTTCCATCCTCGATCCCCGCCCGACCCTTTCTTCTCGCGCCCTCAACTCCGAAGCTCTTTGCTCGACGACCGAGGTCCTCCCAACACCTATCTTTGTGCTCAACTCTCCGCTACAGCCCGCGTCGCCCCGTCTCTCCAGTGTCGCGCAAGTCACTATTCCCCCTCCTTCCATGTCCGCGTCTCCCAAAGTCCGCCCTTCAAACATCCGCCCTTTCCGGTATTCCGTGCCCGCTCGTTCGAAGGAAACGCCCGCACCTCTGAGACTACCCCGCAGGGCTAGTTACGGTCTTACTGAAACGTTTTGGAGCGACGCAGCGCATCTGGAATCTTCCCTTCACGACTTGTTCTGAGTCTCGCAACCGCTCAATACGCCGCCTCTCCTGGGGCCTACCTTTTTATTGCATTTCGCGGCACCCTCAGCACACTGTACTATCGGTCACATAGAAACTGTACCTATAACCCGTTTTGTATTCACATCCGCAGACCGTAGAGCAAGCCATCGATGCCATTTTATCATACAGAGCAATTACATTTACGTTTTGAGTATAGCGAATCCACTGCGTACAACCCTTCCAATATGTATATGAGGATAATATAAAAGTCCCAAGAGAGTGCTAAACTCCATCCTGGCCGTCCACCAACCAGTCCCTCAACTCCCAAACGAGCCGTCGCGCAGCGACCTCGAGTTGCTCGTCTCTAGTCCGCGCCACCTCCACCACCGTCCTCTTGCTCCCTGTTGACCGCCCCGTGCCAGGGGTGATCAGAACAAGACCTACTCTCCGCGACGAGAACGACACAGACAGCGCCGAAAACGGAAGCGGGTTTACCGTCACTTTCATCGACGGAGGCGGCACGGGTGCCACCGCCTTGCCCTTCCCCTTGCCGAGGCCCATCCGCCAGAACGAGCTCGAGCTCGTCGGGCTCGGAGCCGCCAGTCTCGCCGTCAACGACGCATACGACGCGGCGGACCGCAGAACCGTCGACGTCGGCGCCGGGTCCCCAGTACGCAGATCCGCGGCGGAGGAGGCGGGCGTGCGCGTGCGCCGGCGGTCAATGTAGATGAGCCCCTGCTCCACGCCGTAATCACGCACGAGGTCCTCGAGGCGGCTGCGCGGCTGCATGAGGTTGAAGAGGTCCGTGAAGGACTCGTCGCGCTCGAGGTGGAGCTCCGAGTCGTCCGCCCACACGTCCTCGCGCACCTTGAGCGCGATGAAGAGGTCGAGCGTGGCCGTCTCGCGCTGCAGCGACGCGAGCGACGAGCGCAGGGACTGCGAGTGCGTGTGCGGGAAGGGGTCGGATGTGTAGGGGGCCCGGATGAGCGACTCGTACGCCGGGAGGTATATGGAGCGCAGGACGTTCATGGATGCTGCGTGCGTGGGTCAGCATTGAAATTAAATTGGCAATTGAATTGGAGAATACTGACTCGTGTAGAAGAGCCGGTTCACGAGGCGCAGCCCATGCGCGAGCCAGTACAACGTTTTGCGCTGCTCCTTGGCATCCTCGATATCGTAGGCGTCCGAAAACGTCGCGTAGACGATTTGGAGGAGGAGGTGGGGCGGTAGGGCGGAGAAAGCTCGCCATGTAGCGGTGCTACTAGTGGATGCAGTCGCCTTGGTGTAGGGCGGCGGAGGACTCAGAACCTTTTCGTCGATGATCATTGCGGAGGGCTTGCGGAGCGCAGACCAGGACAGAAGTGGGCGGTGTAAGCTGAGTCGAGGGGAGTATTTGGACGTTCGGCCTTGCTGCGGCTGCGGAAATGATGTGCTGTGCCGCGGCTTGCTGCGAGATTCTGTACTTCGCGCAGTTGATATTTACAGACGGACAGAGAAGCCGCAGGCGGTCGCCGATGATGGTGGGACCAGATGGCCGAGTAAGAAAGCGCCCAACGTCAGAAGCTCAGACAGGAGCAAATATGGCTCGAACTCGTTTGTAACCCACTACACGCGCAATT
The DNA here is from genome assembly GCA_029281465.1 of Mycena epipterygia. Taxonomy (NCBI): domain Eukaryota; kingdom Fungi; phylum Basidiomycota; class Agaricomycetes; order Agaricales; family Mycenaceae; genus Mycena; species Mycena epipterygia. Next base: position 481,556 of record JARJCQ010000025.1, on the reverse strand, counting down.
CGAACGTATGATACGGAGCCTTGGAGTCTTTGGTTCTTCGAAGAACAGAACCCACGGTCCCGTTACTTGTCTAAGTACAAGAGGCACTGTTGCAACGCGTGGGATGCAGGAAATCACTCTTGAGCTCTTCCCAAGGGCGTCGGGTAACAGTGTCCAAGTTCTAAGATTCTCGAAACTCTGAAAATACGTCGTCAGGTTCAGGCACTTTCTTTGTGTACCTCAGAGAATGTCGCAACCTGGCAGTTTGGGTAATTTTTTGGCTCAATCAACCCCGGTATTCTTCAGCAATCCTTGCGTCCACGTTTGTTTCCTGGGAGAAGGTACATTTCCCTCGGGGACAATTAATTTCATCCTAATTCGACCCCAAACCCAGTCTCCGCCAGCACATCGAATCATGAATGTCCGCAGGTATTTCTTTCTCCGGTGAAAAAATATCTTCGCTGACGTTCACAGATTTCCGCGACTATAATATCAAAAGAGAGAAGGCATATTTTGGGACGCTGTGTCGTACTATACAAGCAAATTCAAACAGTTGGGACCCCACACGACTTGTTTTCGTCGACTCCTGTCTCCATCAAAAAGTCCAGTTTGTACCTCCGGCATTCGAGATGCCAGGAAATGTATCCATCTCGCCAAGCTCTCCACTGCTTCGCAATCTCAACGTCAAGCTCATCGACTCCATCGCTTGCTTCTGGGACTATCTCGCCCCGCATCTTCCGTTCGCACTCTTCCAATCGCAGTACCCCGTCAACCCTACGTGTTGCCTCAAGAACTTCCTGGCAAAGAAGATGGAATGTGTCGTCGGTTGTCCACTCGCCCGCGACCCCGCTTCCGCGTTTTCCAGCGGAGGAAAGGGAACGTGTACGGAGGTGGATGAAGTTATACGTCTCTCCGGCGAGCTCCTCCTTGTGAAAAGAGAGAATGTCGTTCATGACGTCCTGTTCAAAACACAGAAATTATGATCCTGGCCTCCGCAAGGGGAACATTGCGCACACTGATGAATATCGCATCGGGGACAGCCTTGATATACTTGCTGAATGGCAAATTTTGCTCCTTGGTCGCCTTAAAAATCCCTGCAACATACGACTCGCTTGCACCGCCCTTGACTCGCACGTAGCGGGGGCTATCCAGGACGGTGAGAATGTGGAATGATAACAGGATTAGTGCGGTCCTCACAACGTCGGTGCGAGCCCTTCCAGATAGGTGGCTTTGGGCGCTTCGCGCTGGGAGGGTCGACGTTAGTGGACTGCGAAATGACTGCGGTTGAATCGGACCTGAGACATGAACATTTCTCTTTCCATCAGGCACCCATCGAGGAAGGCTATCCACGGGATAACGGCCATATCCCGCAGAACCTCATTGTTTTCGTATACAGAGGACAGTTCCTTCAGGGTCGCGTGAAATAATGCCAGCATGCGATTCCCCTGAGGTTCGCCAAGGAAGAGTTTGTGCGAGAACTGCGCAATCTCTGCACACACAGCTTCGTCCTGGACGGAGTCGTCGATGAGGAGGCCGAGCACCGTTATTTTGGCAAAAAGAAGTTGTAGTTCGGTGCTCGCATATGGGTAAGTTCGCTTGCTGATACTGCCAGCAGCATGCTCTAGCTCGGCCAGGCGTTCCTCACTGCAGGAGGTTGTGGGCCCAAGCGTGTAGAGTACCCACTGGTGAAATATGTCCCAGTAATTGGCATCATGAGACGGGGGAGGTTCATAGCGATATTCGAGGTCGATTAAGAGGCGTTTGACGCAGGTGGCGTAATTCGATAATGGAGTTGACATTGGCAGAAGAAAAAGTTGGGAGGACGGCGGTCTATGGGTTGGATTGAAAGGAAGACAATTTATATAGACTCAGGGAATCCTCAGTTCTGAGCCAACACCCAACCCCGGCCGTTTCATCCGTTTTCGACGGGATAATTCTCTCTCTCTCTCCGGGGGGATCGCTGAAACTGAGACAGGTTTGAACACTGAATTTCAATCCTAGGATGAATAATATCACGCCTACAGCGACGACCCGCGCTAAAATCTCTTAGTCCGGTCTCGACGGGCCGTCGACCTGTCAGCGCGTCAACGACGGCGACGGGCCCGATGTCAGATAACAGACATTTACGAGAGTCGGTATTAATCTGGCTACTCGTCCCTCACCTGTTATAGTGATAGTGAGAATATTATACATCCAGTCCTTGAACACCGTGTTCCCGAATCTTGTGCCCGGGTCCGCTAAGCCTAGGATAACAGCTCTGATAGCATTCAACGGAAGAATCTCAAGACGCCGTTTGGATCTGCACGGGCAGGAAACAAATGAGTGGACTCCAGCGCACCCAATGGCATGCCGGATTCGATCCCACCCGAGAGAAACATTAGGAATTCTAATTATGAAGCATGGTTTTGCTCCGACAAAATGTTGAAGAATCTTCCAAAGATTATCTCAAATTAGAGAATGTTCGCAAATCATCCGGGGTTTTCGCTCTGCGGAAGCTTCGCGGGGCCTCCGACTGCACCAGTCGCCACCAGTTCACGCAGACCATTCGGCGCGAACTTAGGCTTCGATCTAGTAAGGTGAACTAGATAGTCTCCCGTAGTCAGACTCCATAAAATAAAGTTTTACCCGCTTCGCGGCCTCGCATTCCCTTCCTCCTGTGCAAATTCAACCCCATACATTTACTGAGAATCGAGCTGCAAACAAATAAAATAAAATTCAACTTAAAAGCTTCAACCAAACGATCAAGGCTGGTATATTGCGCAGCCGCGGCAGGCACGGCATGAGAGCGAACTGAGGGCAAAGACAGAGATCGACGAAAGCGGTTAGCAGCTGATCGGAGATGGCGGAGTTTGAAAGGCTTGAGCCGGACAGTAATTTTATAAAGAGGTAGACTAGTACTACAGTCGACTCTGTTATAACAGTGTTATAACCCATACCTAGTTACGGGCTGATCGCACCCCAAAGCAGTAAATTGATGGCTCCGGAAATTGCCGGGATAGGTAGTCCACCCCTTCCGCATGTATTCCGGTAATTTCCGGAGACATCAATTTAATCCTCAGTCCAGCATCAGCCCGTAACTAGGTATGGGTTATAGTTGACTGTATTCAGATAAACTTGAAACATCTGCTCCGACGAAGCTTTTCCCATTCCCTTCTTCCTTTGACCTGGCTCATCCATATTTCATTTTCATCTTCCATCAAAATTGCACCATTCCCTCGCAGCGACGTGCAATTGTACAACATAACGTCATGTTTCGACATATAGTCGTCCGCCATCACAGCGTCTGCGAGGACGAACAACACACGCGCCCTCCCCGATGCGCGCGCGTCGGAGAAATCCAGGTCCGAAAGACGCGCATCGCTCCAATTCGTCTGCAATTCACTCTCGGCGCCCGGCGGGCAACGGTGTATGTTGAATATCTTGTAATCAAGGTTGGCGTTGCGCCAGCGCAGCTCTTGCCCCAACGCGAGAAGATCCGTATTGTACAATGTCGTGGCCCGGCGTATCCGCAGGGCAAGCTCACCCAGGGACTCTGTTTGCAAGGTCTTCACGGCAATCGGCGGGACGAAAATAGTCGATGAGGCGTTGTTGAGGTACGCTTTGGTGAGGATGGACGCGTCAGGGAAGATGGGCGTGGATCGCAAATCCACAGGTATGTGGTCGGGTCGTCGCTTCTGTGGAGGCTGTAGCTCGTCTGCAAGGGAGTAATCAGTTCAGTGAATGCTCGATTTAATTTAATTTTTTAAAATAAACGCATGCGAACCTTGACCCACCACGCCAGGAGGACATCGGAACTTGTGACCCACTCACTGGATTCTTGGAGCTTTAAATTCTCCATTATTTCCCGCCTTCTGTCCTCTAAAAATGCCTTGGGCACCCGGATGAGCCGGCTTACTTCCCGGTCTCGCAACCGGTCTCGGATCCAAGATACCAACAGTGAAAGGTATGGCTCATAAATGTCGGGCGGGTATTTTGCAGAGATTAAATAGCCATATCCCCGTACGCAATTCACGGTATTCGGACCTCGGAAGGTCTCGAACGGTGCCATGTCCCATTCCATGTCCGGGATCGCGTCAATGTCGTCTCCAGCAAGCAGCCGGGTCCACGCGTGAAGCAACGTCCCTATTCCGGGGGCATCGAACATCAAATGGGGCGCGGTAACCCCGATCAGGGTTAGATCGTCGAAGACGGAGACGTGAACATGAAGCATGGGTGTGTTGAACCGCAAGAATTCAGCCGTGGAGGTAGGGCATGTCTTACTCTTGAGGTACGTCCTCAGAGAAGGGAATCGACAGAAAAGGGGCTCGGAATCTGAACGGTTCACGAGGGACTGGAGGTCTGGACGACTCGACGAGTAGACGACCCATACGGTTCATGATGATGATCCGTAGTGAATGCGATAGCGGGCGTATGAGAGTCGAAGGTGCAGGGAATATGGAACTCGTAAACCTTTGCACAAAGGTTCAACTGTGCAAGCCAATAATGAAGCTCGGTAGACATACCCTATTTCTGATAGCAAGCCTTGCTCCCGCTCTAGGAAGCTTCCGCTCAACAAGTGTCGACAGACTGTGTTCAAGTTTCTGGGCGTCCAGGGGGGAGTCAATGACGAGGCCGGTGGTCAAAACTGTGTGCCGCTGTTCAACATCCAAGGCAGAACATGGAACGACGCGCATTCCTGCTGGCGCGGGCGTTGGTGCATTCGAAAAGAGGTCGAAGAAACGAGAGAACATGGAAATTGGGAGACATTCCGCTCACAACACGCAGAATATATATGCATACGCAATCAGGAGGAAGAACAGCCTTGAACTCCTCCCAAAGTCTCATGTTCAAGATCAATGAAAGGAGTGAAAGTTGGAGGTTCGGCCGTCTCGACCGATTCGGAACTTCACGGAGGCGGCGGCAAAGTCCGAAGCGGTACTAATTATCTTTTGAAAAAATCTCGTTGCGAGACGCGGAAGGACTCACGGAAGGAGGAGGAGTGAGTTTAGGATCTGATATTGGTCCTAAAACTCTCGAGTCGATCGCGTGGATCAGTCAAGCCAGCTACGAGGGGACAAGTAATGTAATAGAGGGGGTCAAAATTGTGCGACGACAAAGATCAAACTGCAAGGGCATTGAGAGAAGCGGGGTAAGTTACTAAGTATACTGCAGCAGGAAAATAAAGAAAGCAACCAGGAAGCAAGACCACGACCGAGGCGTCCGCTGAGTTTGGACAGATTTTCGCAATTTTCTGAAAGGCGAGCACAGGAGGCTTGATGGAAGACGAACAGCCAAACATAAAGATTTTAATAAGCAATTTACAAAGCAATTCAAGACAACAATATCGGTTCGGTCCGAAAGCCCAAGGAAATTAAGTCTAGCGTGACACAAATAAGTGTTAACCATTAAGTAGTAAAGAGTGTAGAACTAACAAATTATTATTTAGAGACGGAGCGTGTCCCCGACGCTGCGCCACCACGCGCAGCGCTTGGGGTAGTCTGCGGAGCGCGCCTCCATGACGCTGGCTGGTACACTGGTGGTGGTGCCGTTGTTGTTAATGACCAGGAAGCCGCCCTTGGACGCCACCTCCCACGTCGGCGAGCCCGCGACGGCGAAGGTGTTGGGGTCCAGGGTGCGCGCGAAGCTGGACCACCAGGCGACGGCTTGCCGGGCGAGCGCATCTTGCGCGGCGTTGAACACCGTGAAGACGGGCTGCGCGACGGAGGCGCTAGGCCCCGAGTTCGTCCCGTCGTACAGGTAGAACAGCTCGGCTCTGCGCGTGGGCGTCAGTAGAGATGCGTGCGTGCATATAACGAGAATTCGAGCTTACGTGTGGGCGGCACCGACGTAGGCGCCTCTTGAGGCGAGGAGGTTGGGGTCCGGGGCGTCCCAGCGGTAGTTGAAAGCGGGCTTGCCGCTCACGTTGCCGATGTAGTAGTCCCAGCATCCGAGCTGAAGAAGCAAAATGAGTTAACGATCGACTGAAATGGGCAGATATCTAACCTCGCTCTCCATGTACGCGTACATCGCGCGCTCCCATTGGGTTGTCCAAGGGGTGGTGCTTGACGCAGGGGGGTAAGTGACGAGCATAGCGTCGGTAAGTGACGTGGGCTGGTGTTCATGTCAGATGAATGATTCGCCTCGCAGCTAAAGAGCGTACCAGTCCCGGGTAACGTTTGAGGACAGCAGTGACGATGTCAGCATCTGTCACTATGCTGGCGGGGGTACCGACGAAGATGGAGCCATCCTGAGCGTTATGGCCAGCGAGGATGGGGACCTTGTATGATCTCAGCATCTGATTCCAAGTCCATTGGCAGGACTTTACCTTGGAGAATTTACCAGCGGATAAAAGCTTGCTGGTGATATCGGGGATGTAGTTGCCGTCGATGACGGGTTCGTATTTGCAGGTGGAGGGTTTGTTGTTGACGGCCGAAACAATTGCTCCAACTGGCGTACGCATGTAAGCACGGGGAATTAAGCTGAGAAAATAGACATACGAGACGCTTTGCGCAGGCAGGCCACCACGTCGGAAGCACCATCGCAGCCAACTTGTTTAGTCACATTTCCGAAGCATAGTTCGGTGTGGTCGGTGGTATAAAAGGGATCATTGCCTAGGAGGTATGTCAGCTAGGAACAACAACAGTCGTAAATAATAATAACGTACCAGAGCTCTCAATGACCTGGGATCAAGACGTTCAGAATGCAAAGTAGAAAAGGCAGTTCAAGTTATCACTCACAACAGCGCGGAAAGGCTAAAAAGAAAATCAGAAAGTGTTGTGACAAGTCAACAAATCTCTTACTGGGTTCTTCTCTCCTCCGTAAGCAGTGAGATGAAGAGCGACGGATCCTGCTCCCTAATAACCCGTACGTTAGCATCCTATTTTGGTTTTTGGTGCCTGGCGCTTACACTGCTCTCGCCTAAGGACGTAACAACTGTCAGCCCTGGCTGGTTGCCATACTGGGATCGTGATGGACTCACCGCCAATCGTTACTTTCGTCGGATCGCCACCGAAAGCGGCAATATTGCGCTGAATCCATTCAAGACCGGCTCGCTGGTCAAATAAGCCGTTGTTAGGGCCGGAGGTCGGGTTCTTGACGATGGCGGAACCAGACAGGTAACCTAGGAGTCCAAGCTAAGGGGAAAGAAATTATTGAGAATACGGGTGGATGCTGGAGTTGACGGGCTTACACGGTATTGCAGAGAGACGGCAATAAGACCTCCGTTGGAGCGGGCGACCCAATCATTTGCGGGGAAACCTTGGGCGCTAATAAAGGCGCGTAAAGATGGGAAAAGGCAACGATCAGAATGGGACCCACGAGTTGTAATAGTGTCCTCCTCCATGCTATGTTAAAGTCAGTACTAGGTATGGATGGACGAAGGCAGAACGCACGATGTATACATATACAGGGAGTTTGCTTTTAGAAGTCGCGTTTGAAGGGGTCCAGATGTTGAGGGTGACACAATCTGCCCAACAGTCAATTAAAATAGAGAGAGAGCGGAATATTTTAGGACTACCTTCGCTCCCGATTCCCATGACGGCGGGTTGTTGGATGCAGAGAGGACCCCAATTGCGGGCGTCGACGACATCGGCATTGGTCAAAAAGATGTTGGTGGCTTCGTTCAGCTGTTTCGGGGGGGCGAACCGAAGATTCCCGACGGGCGGCTGGATGTAAGGAATGCCGCCGTAGAAAGTGACGTTGGGAAGCGTAGCATTACCGGCATATGCGGCGTAGCTGACGGTGGGTTCAGCGAATATATATAAAAAATAGAAAGAGAAAGGCTGAGCTCACCCAACGTTTACAACGGGACCCAGTTTCGAAGTCAAAGAACCAAAGAGAGACGAAGCATCGAGACTGGTATCACTCGAGTGTACAACAGCAGAGGAGGACAAAAGAGTGACGAATAACAGTTGGATAGCAGAGCTGAGGCGGAGCATGTTGAGTGGGTCCAACGGAGGGCTCTGGTGTAAAGAATCCAAAGTACGCGTTTTTAGGTCAACGCGAGCGCTCGCAAGCGGGCCGGCCGCCTATGCAAATCCTCGGAAAAACTTTGAAGAGAGATTAATTGAGGCACAACATTTGTCATGAAATTCAGGACACCATTTTTCCTTGGGCAAACTGTGCTGAAAATCGGGACCTAGTGGAACTTTGATTAATTATGCAGATAGAATTCGCGCGACCAAACCAGCGCTGAAACTTTGTAGGTGAGACTAGTCCTCTTTCAACTTGAACAATGGCGGTAACGCGAAGCGACGCGCTGCACGTGATGCCACACGGACATGGCCCTTATATGGTAACATTTTCCCCAGGCACCGCGTTGCCGTTGGTCAGCGTTCGGACGACGAATTGTTCGGGGCTTCGAGCGGGTGGATGGTGGAGCACCAACTGTTTCAATGCTCAGTGTCAGCTTGCCACCTTGTTCGCTTGTCATGTTCCATGGAGCTCGAATATTTGCCTCTCTGTGCTTTTCAATCCGTTTTGCTACGGGTTCTGAGCGGGGTCGGTTTCCCTTGGATTTTCTATCAGAGAAGACGAAAACCCTGACAGTTCCCTGAATTTGCGCTCGAGGCCCTGGTTCCTAGACGAAAATGACATTCACTGCGAGCTAAGCGAACGAACCACCGGCAACCGCGCTAAAGGATAATATTCAAATTCACCTCCAACAGTGACCGTGACGATGGGTTCTTTCTTATCCATATAGTCTCATTCGCAATGCTCGAAGACTAAACCGGTTTCATGGCTGGCCCTTGCTATTAATGCGTACTAGCGGACGGTCTCAACTTCAATTCGAAATCGGACTAGCTAGGAAGTACTGGCCACGTTGACGACGGAAGTAAATACAACATAGCTTCGCTTCAATGATTTACCCACTTAACTGGATTGGATTGGATCAGGCGGCGCCCGGCGCCGCGCTCCAAGCTAGAGCCGAGCAAAAAACTTACTGAAACCCACAGGCACATGGCTACATCTCGGGATGTGCGTAGTCATACTTATAGATCTAGGCTGCGAGTTCTTGGCCAGACGTTCCTCGTCTCTTCTCTCCCAAGATGAGCATCAGTGGTAGCAGGGCCAACATAATGCGCATAGTGTACGCGCATTTATCTCTTGAAATTGTGGCCAAGTTGACGACAGCGCGCCTATAGCTCTTTTGCTCTCGCGGGCGGAGACGTTGTGCAAACCATTCCGGGCACCTACATGCTGTACAAAAAGCAGTGGGTAAATCGCACCCTCAGCCCGGTGTGTTTCTTCTATGCCGTCGCTCGCTAGTAAGTGTCCGCGGTACCATATACTTGAAGCGATCGTCCTCACGCGTCTTTCAGCATGACGATAATTTCGCTCATCACGAATGGCATCGGTCCGGACCGTCCCGCCTTCGTCTTGCGTCCATTCATTCTAACGTCCGGTGTTCACTTCAGGCTTCTATAGCACAACTTTTACCCCGGAGTCGTGTAAACCGTTTTACATGGTTCCCAACATCACAGCCAGTGAGCAGAGTGTCTTTGGTCGTCATTTATCCACGCTAACCCCGGTATCAGTGCTCGCGGGGATGGCCGTCCAGATATTGGTGTTCATTCGGCAAGCTACTGGCCCGTTGACTTGCGCGCTGTTCTGACGGCGCGGCTGAATCCAGGACATACGCAATATCGGGCCGCTCGAGACTTGTTTATTGGTGCCTAGGCACGGTTCTGCTCATTGGCTTTCCGGTGAGAGTGGCATGGCAAGTTCGCGACAATTCGATAATTAACCGTGATCCAGATCCAGGTTTTTGGTATTGTATACCACAGATCGGTGAGTCGACCCTCTGAATTCCGCGTATAACTGGATATTGACCTCTCAGCCGGAAACTACGGGGGTAAGCGCGAGGACTTGGTCTCTCGCAACAACACGCTGACATGGAGTCGCGTCTTTTTAGGGAGAGTGCGTTATTTTGTCTTTCTCCGTGCCGCATTCGTCCGACACATTTCTAGGTGCAAAGGGAAGGTGTTCAAAAAGGGAAATGAGGTGTGTCGGTTAACAACGCTGTGGATAAATGTTGACGATCCGCCAAGCCCGACTGGAATATAGTGTGAATATTTTCATCTACTACTCTGCCAAAGGCGCTGACGGCGGGGCGCGCAGTTACTACAGCGCGCACATGGGTTACGACCTCATCGCCTGCGCGACCGGCACATTCTTTTTAGTATATTCATCCCGGATCCACGGCGTATTGTAAGTTCCAACGTTCATGTTTGTTTCAACGGCTAACCTTTGTGCTAGCAACACATCCAAATTCGTTCGGCGAGTCCTACGAAATGGCCTACTCTATACCATCGTCGTCTTCATTGCCAACTTGTACATCCCCCATTCGTCGCGTCAACCGATGCTGATATATTTATCAGATGGGTTGTGCTCGAGTTTGAAGCGGTTCTCGAGACGGGGGTCGGAGCAACGCTGCCCCTCGCGGTCGTGTTGATTGGTGAATCACTCGCCGCCACACACGAGCTTCGTTTATTGACTATTCCGCAGCTGTGCAGCACCTGATCCTCAGCACCCAACGCCCGCACTCGGACCAGCCCTCGAGTACCGACGAGTACTCTCGCTCGGGGCCTCTTAGTGGGCAGAGCCGTAGGAGCGCAATGCCGCCACGCTCGTCGCGCACGGGTATCTTCGCGCGCGGCGAGAGCCGGCAGGACCTGGAGCTCCAGACGAGCGTGTTCGTCGTGACGGAGACGTACATGCAGCCGCAGGACGAGCACAAGACGAGCGACTTTGAGTCGACGGACAGCAGCGAGGGCCGGGGAGCTAAAGTACCCACCGTTACTTTTTAAATTACTAGATTATTTATTTATTTGGGCGGAAATGGGACGAATGACTCCGGGGTGAAATGTCTGAGATCTTATCTAATCTTTCAGAGGGCTGAATATAATTTTATCTGCGTCGTGGTGGGCTGATTAGAATCGTCGTACCCTATACCGTACCTCGTCTTGACCCTCTCGAAAGTAAGCGCTAAAGTTCTAGTCAGCGGGCCACTAACCGACGTCCGGGCAAAAGCGGACTGAAGATCGCACCATTACGTTGTTGAGCTTCACCTCGCTTTAGCTAGGTCCCCCACCCTCGAAATTCTGCACCCGAAACGTGCCAGAAACAAATATGTCACAACAATATAGGGTTGGAACCGCACGAAATCCACAGTTGCCAGGAACAAACACCGCACAAACAACCTCCTATCTAACGTGCTGCCGCGTCCCCTGCTTCCTCAATCGATGACTCCGACTACTTCCACCCCCAGCTACTATCTTTGCCCCGTATCAAATACTATATAGTTCTTCGCTTGTTGGTTCATTATCAAACTCAAATTTCATCGGCCATGTATTATTTGACAAGAGCGCGCCGTCAAAGCGTCCCCTTCGCGCCCCAGCACTCCGTCTGAGTTAATCGTGTCGCGGGGTAGTCGGAGAGGCCCGAGCAGAGTTTGAAGGGTTCAGACGGACAGACGTAATTTTATAAAGGGTAGGAAACAAAAGAGTTTACTATTTGCACCAAACCAGTCATATACAGCGCGAAATCATAGTGGTCTGACATACAGTCAGCGTGCCGCTGGCATCCAGCGTCCACTCTAGTTCCTCCCCCGTCGAAATATCTGCGCGTCCTACCACTGTCGGCAGGCCGACGCGCTCCGAAGTCGCCACGCGTCTCAAGAGAAAACGAGCCTGGGCGTCGCTGATGCAGTTGCTGAACTTCGTGGTCATCGGCCTTTCGACAGTGGTGTGCCCGTCTGCCAGAGACGCCGCGAAAACTCCCAGCAGGGCATGGCCGCTGCGGCGGAAATCCAACGAAGTCGTGTTTGTGATTGTGCGCATTAGGTGATCCATCTCATCCTTGGAGCAAGTATCGACGCCGATTATCAAGTCACGCACGAGCGACAAGAGCTGCCCACCGTGAAATAACACCGGCTCGAGGGATGCGTCGAAACTAAGGATGATTGATAAGGATTCAAGGCCTGGGGCGGATATCATTCCGAGTAACGCCGCGTTCCCATCATCCTCGTACGCGACGGTTAAGCAAGAGAGCTTCGGTAGGTGGACGGGCCCTTGTACAACCTCGGGGTAAGTGCAATCTATGCCGTCGATTTCCAAGACCTCCAGGTCTCTTGTGGCCAGCAATACGACGCGTATCCCATCCCACGGAGGCCTGCCAATGGTGCTCGTGACATTTCGCAGAATCAACGAGGTGAGGTTGCGATACGCTTCGAACGCTCCGCAAGCTCCGACGCCATCCAGAGTCAATGCACGCAGCGAACAGCACTGCTCGAATAGGTCACGTCTGGCGACGAAAGGCGCGCCAGCTATGTGCGCAAGGATACTCGCGTTGGTGATGTTCTGTGTGTCCGCGACGGTAAGGCTGGATGTTAAGGACATCCAGTGAGCCACATCGGTGCACACGACGTTCAGGGTCGTCACGCGCGGCCATGCGGGTTCCAAGGTAGGCAGGACGCGAGCTATGAGGTTGTCGATGGATTTACTCCGCACGTCGACGTGCGTCGTTTTGCTTTCGTCCATGTAAATGCGACTGTAGAACTGCGTGTCCAGGAGCAAATTTAGGTCCGCAAACGCTGACCGCTCGAGGCAAAAGACAACGTATGATAGGCTGGTAAAGCGGTGGATGGCGATATTATTCCACACCAAGGGGTTGCTGTACGACAAGGCCTTCCAGTCGCGGCACACAAGCGCAGCCACGCCTCGGTCTCGAGCGACGTGCTGCCAGCGAGATCCTGGAGCCAGAATAAAGGCTGTTAAAATGGAATCGATAATATCGCGGGTGTCCATGTCGATAAGTGAGTGGTACCGATTGAATTTATGGAAGGCCTGTAGACTCGGTTAATCTACAGCTGGATGAATATAACCCCGCGAACTGGCTAACAACAGCGGGATCAAAGTTAGTATCACAAGCCTGCGTAGAAATCAGAGCCTGAAAAAATCCACCAACGACTGTACGACGCCATGGATGCACCAATGACGAACGCCATGAGCGTCCGGCAGCCAGCGCTCATGTCTTTAGCAACGTGTTTCATCACTTTCACCAAGGAGCAGGTGCTCGAAATAATAGGGCCGATAGCTACCATTCCCCGCGCTGCGAAACGGAACCTCGGCGTGTTATTCCAGACGTTGGAAACGTTCCCTGAGCATACTAAAGTTCTGTTCAGAAATGCTGCGTTATGCAGGACCGGCACCAAGAGGAAGGCGAAAGACGGGGGCGCAGGCGGTCGCAAGAAGCGGCGAGTCGAGCATGACCCACCTGCTGCTGAAGAGCCGTACCTTGCTATGGATGTAGATGTGCCGCAGGACATCATAGAAGGTCCTTTCTTTGCTGCGCCAACTGAAGAAACGCAAAGGGGATGTATTGAAAGGTAGTGAGCCCTGTCTTGGTACACAAATCTGCGTGAATTAAACCGCACACAGGGCCATCGACCGAACGGGCAACAAAGCAATGATGAAGCACATATGCATGGCCTGCGGGAGACGCCTCTTCGCGCATTTGATGCTCCCCATGGAAGTGCATGCGATCCCTAACAAGCGACACCTCGTACCCTTTGAAGCGCATCCTGCGCACAATCTAACGCAGAGCCTGCTACTGCACGAGGACGCCCTGGAAGCCGGGGAAACTTTCCTTTGCATAGAATGCAAACATAAACTCAGCCTGGATGAACGCCCACGCTATGCTCTGTCCAATGGGATGTGGATTGGGCCGAGACCTTTCGAACTCAAGATTCTTACACTCCCTGAACGTCTCCTGATTGCGCTGTACTTCCCCGCTGCTTACGTGGTGAAACTCTACCCCAAAGTTGCAGGAGCCAGGTTCTGGGATAAGCGAGCCATGAACAGTGGCCTCAAAGGAAATGTCTCTACGTACAGGCTCAATACCGCGCAGGTTGTCGACTTGGTGAGCGGTGGCTACAGGACCATGCCGCCTTCACCTAGTGTACTTGCGGCAACTATTGGTGTTACATTCGTGGGCCGGACAGACAGACCTCTGACTGTGTTGCCCGATTTCTTTCGTGTACGGCGTCAACGTGTGTTTGCGGCGCTCCTGTGGCTCAAGGCTCATAATGGCTTGTATCGCGACATTATTATATCTCAGGAACAACTCCTTCTGCTGCCCGAGGACGCGGTGCCCGACGAGATCATGATGAACACCAGGATATCGGACGACGTGAGCGTGCTGGAGAGGGAGCATGAGGGATACGTCCCACTGGATGTAGCTGAGGAGGAAAACTGGCACCAGCCAGACCGAGACTGTAAGTTCTTTTGCATCCACATTGCAATATGGGCGTGTTTCTGACCACATCCTGTATAGTCAGCATGCTCGGCGCTGCGTCTGGCGTGAATCCCGTGGAAGACGAACCTGCGGACGATCAATCAGGTGGGTTGACCAGCGCAGCGCCTTACCTTGTTAGCTGATCCATAAAAGGCCCAGCCCCGTTTCCACTGCAGATGCATGGCGTGGTAGATGTGCACGCAGAAGGCGTTCCCGAGCGCGATGTTTATGCACACGGATACGCAAACCTCGCAACACAAGGCACGTCCGAAGGGAACTTCAAAATCCGCAGGGGCACTGCATTTGTGAACGAGTATGCTCGCCTGGACGAGCATGGGCAGCGGTTTGACGGTGGTCCCGCCAATGCTAATCATATGCTAGGTGCATTCCCTGTCTTGTTTCCGTATGGGAAGGGCGGTTTAGAGGTGAAGCGCGACGTGGACGTGCCGTACGAGGCCCATGTTTGTTGGGCTCTGCAATACTCCGACGGGCGCTTCCGCAAGGACTTGTACTTCATGTTCCAAGCGTTCGGCGTTATCCAAAAAAGAGACGTTTGCAGATCGTCGGGGCTGCAGATCAAGCGCTCGTCATTCATGGCCAATCAGGTGGCTTTTCTCAAGTTGCAGCCTCGGGACCTCATACAAGCCAGCGCAGAGGAGACTCGGCGGGTGCCATACTCCAATCCTGTCGTGCGGAAACTCAGGAAGCATTTGACTTCTCTCCGCGCGCGCGTTATGGGCACGGACGAGTCGCGCATCGCCGTACGCTCTCAGATTTGGGGAATGAACCTACGGTTCAATCCACCTAGCATTTGGGCCACCCTCAACCTCGCCGACACAAGTGATCCCATCGCCCAGGTTCTGGCCGGACAGCAGATCGATCTGGACAGTTTCATTGCGACAGCAGGACCGGATCGCGCAGCTCGTGCCATTAACGTAGCGTCGGACCCTTTCGCTGCAGCAGAGTTTTTCCATACGGTGGTAAACATCTTGCTCGAAGAGGTGTTTGGGATCAAGAAGAGCACGAAGGGTAAATTTGTGCGCAAAGCCGGTGTACTGGGCCTCGTCAATGGCTACATTGGCACCGTAGAAGCCCAGGGCAGGGGCACCTTACACCTGCACATTCTATTTTGGCTTGTAGGGGCAGTGACAGCGGCTGCCATGCAGGCCGCGCTGCAGAGCGATAGTTTCAGAGAAAAGATCCTTCTGTACATCAAGCAAACGGTCAGGGCGGACATCAAAGGAACCGACGCTCAGGCAGTGCTCACCATGCCCAAAAAATCTGCCGTGGCGTACTCGCGTCCCGAGGATCCGCGCAATGACAATTACGAATTGCGCCGGCACCTCGCAGAAGCCTCAGTGGCACGGGCAGTGCAGTTTCATGATTGTAAACTGGCGACGTGCTTGGTGAATAAAAAGGGGCGCTTGGTGTGCAAACGTCGAGCACCTTTTGTCCTGTCCACAGAAGATTGGGTGCTTCCCTCCGGTGAATGGGGACCAAGAAGAGTTTGCAGTCGTCTCAACTCCTGGAATCCGGCCGTGCTCCAAATTGTCCGCGCCAACCAAGACATCAAGATCATAACCAATGGGCACGAGACCAAAGATATCGCGTTCTACATTACCCTCTACATCGCAAAAAAGCAAATCCAGTCCGCGAATGCCTCGGCGTTATTGGCGAAGAGCCTAGCATTTCATAAAAAGATGAATGCACGAAACCTTACCTGCCGGGACGTCAACAGAAGGATGTTGCAACAGTGCGCCAATACACTCAGCAGGCAACATGAGTTTAGCGGGCCGGAAGTGGTGTCGTACCTGATGGGCTGGGGCGACAGATTCATCTCCCACACGTTTGTTCCAATTTATTGGGACGAAATCACTACCGGTCTCAAACGAGTCTTCCCGCATCTTGAGAGGAAAAAGTGAGTGTCCATTCCACGATCATCATGCGCCGTGGGATTCTCAATGTCGACGTAGCACTGTACAGCGTGTGGCGCAAAGTCTGGGAGAGGGCACAGCGGAGCACGCCACTCCACTGTCGGAGGTACGAGCCTGCAGCTGGTTGCAATCAGACACTAATAGCGCGCTTCAGGCGACGATTCGCTTGCAGGTCCGCGACGGCGTATTCGTTTTGAAAGACCAATTGAAGGAATACTCTGATCGAGGCCGCGAGCTCGAGAGCATGAATTTATACGACTATTACATGCAGACCTACCACGGAAATTTCCTTCAAACGCGTGCCAACGATGGCGACGACTCGGGCGACGAAGAGCCGCAAGGGGATGCTCCACAGACGACAAGGGGCGCCGGACGCCCCGCTAGTCATCGCGTAGCTTATCTTCCGGAATCCAAGAGGAAGGGCTGTCGTATAATTCGAGGCGCGAACTACGAGACCGTCCTCCAGTTTGTTGGGACGTGGTTTCCGAGAGCGGACGCGGGGGACATCTATTTCGCATCCATGCTTGCCCTCCTCAAGCCTTGGCGGGATCTGCGCGGACTGAAGGACACGCTGCAGTCTTTCCAGGAGGCGTTTGAAGCACTGATGGAAGGCGCGTCCCAGATAGTCAAGACCGTGGTTGCAAACGTAGCCTACTATCACGAGTGCTCCGACAGCTCCAAGCGCCAGAAAGACACTGTTCTAGCGCCACAAGGCGTGGTGGACGTTAACGACTACATCCGCCGAGACCAGGAGCTGGAAGAGGTCAACAATCTTCAGTTGGAACTGACTGAAGACGACGTACAACTAGCACGGGATAACCGTCATGCATTCAGGGACGTCCTGTACGGTGAGCATGCCATGAACATTGCCAAGGACATTGGCATCTTTGACGATGGTCCCCTCGAGTTTCACGACGATCCACAGGACCAAGCAACCCTGGAGGAGATGATAAAGTACGCCGAGTGGGGCCGGAAGGTGTCGTCGATGACACGACAGGACCACCTAAAGCTGAGCAACACGGTAGACGTGCCTAGTTTGGGAGAAGTTACTGCAGGTGCTGCGGAGCCCGTGGAAGCTGCAGTGCTCCCAGACCTTTCAATGGATACGCCCTTCACACGGACCGCAGAGCAGCAAAAGGCCGTGGATATCCTGAATGTCGAACAACGCCGCGCGCACGACATTATCGAGACGCATCTGAAACGGACACTTGCGGGAGTCAAGCAAGACCAGCTGTTAATGATAGTGCGCGGAGAGGGAGGGACAGGCAAAACGGTCCTACTCAACGCGATCGCTCACACTTTCGATCACCTGCGAGCAAGCACCGCTCTGGCTAAAACAGCGACGACCGGTGTCGCTGCGAGCTTGGTCGGCGGTCAGACTCTCCACGCCTGGGCAGGCATCAAAATTCGCGAGCCGCAACAAAAAGCTGTGTCCGATAAGGCGAGTACACCAGCCAGCGTGGAGAAGCGCAAGCGCAACATCATTCCGGCGTCCTACCTGGACATTGACGAATGCTCCATGCTAACGAAGGAGACACTGGCAAAGCTGTCTAAGATTGTGGGCGAGGTGCGAGACGCCGCGGACATCGGTGATCCCTCTCGGCCGTTTGGGGGGTTGAACGTAATTCTATTCGGCGACTTCCACCAGTTTCCACCTGTCGCTGATACAACGGGTGCACTCTATTGCCCCAAGGGTACGAAACCCCTGGCTCAACTCGGACTGGAGATCTTTCACCAGTTCACAACAGTCGTGACATTAACAGAGCAAATAAGGGTCACTGATTTGCCGTGGACCTCCTTCTTACAGCGGCTGCGGCAAGGCGCATGCCACGAGCAGGACATGGATATGCTGCGCACGCTGCTTGTCACCGAGGCCGGAGCAGACAAGCCGGCTTGGGATCAGGAACCTTGGTGCAATGCCGTTCTGGTCACTCCCCGTCACTCTGTGCGCGAGAGATGGAATACTGCCGCTCTCCGAAGGCACTGCAGAAGAACTGGCCGGAGGATGTACGTTTGCGAAGCGGAAGACACGCTGGGTCGCGAGGAAAGCGAATTGGATTTGGAGCAGAGGATTCTCGTCGCCGGCATGACCCAGGTACGCACTGGAAAATTGGCGGAGAGGGTAGAATTGGCGGTAGGGATGCGGGCCATGGTCATGACCAACATAGCCACAGAGGCCGACTTGGCGAACGGAACTCGGGGTGAAATCATTGACTTTAAACTGGACCCACGCGAGCCCAAGGATGCATGCGTAGACCCGGATACAGGAGCGATCATGCTGAAGTACCCACCCGTGGTGGTGTTTTTCAAGCCTGACAAGAGTTCGTTTCCCCCGTTCGAAGGGCTTCCACCGGGCGTACTGCCAATAGTACCCTCGAAGATGGCGTTCTACATCCAGACGTCTGACGGCCGTAAACACCGGGTGCACAGGCATCAACTCGCTATGACGCCGGCGTATGCATTCACGGATTACAAGTCGCAAGGGCAGACGCTGGAGTACGTGTTCATCGACTTGGAGCCCCCCCCTCAGCACGGCCTCACACCCTTCAGCGCATATGTAGCTCTATCGAGGAGCAGGGGCCGGGATCGCATTCGGCTGTTGAGAGGGTTCGACGTGAGCCTGTTCACGACACATCCTTCGGAGGACCTTGCCAGAGAAGATGCTAGGTTAGACGCTTTGACAATCGCTACACGAGAAGGCATGGTGGACGAGGTGACAATCGTATGATAGCGCGTTGGTTTAGACTTGAAGTAGTGGATGGAAAAATGAAGAACCCGCCGAGTCGGATGAGATCAGAACATTTTCGTGCCTTTGGGCTGGTGTCGAGTGATATTGAGGTGCCTTAGCGTTGAATACGGGGCCATGGAGAATACAGGCTACAGCCCAATATACAATGCAGATAAACCGAAGTCGTAGCAGCTGAAGCTGACTTAAAACCATGCACGCCATTTGTGCTTAGTCATACTTGTCTGCGATCCACCGACTCTCATGTTCATCTCCGCTACGACTAGCTACGGTCTACGGGGAAAGAGTTTGAACCCGTCCCGGGCACGGTCTTTCAGCCGTGCCCTGTACTCCTTCAACTCGTCGCGCGTGAGGTCCTGGACAGCCCTGCAGCCTAGGTCGACGTACTGGAAGATCGACGCACCCGTCCACCCTACTATGGACCCCCGCATCCCCATGGATAATAGTTTCGTATTGTAGTGCGTGTAAAGCGCAGATGGGAAGAATATGGGCTGCCCCGCAGCGACCTGGAAGACGAAGCCAAGCTCCCAGATGACTAGCTTGCAATCCTTCTTCGGGTCGAAATCCCCGAATGGAATGACCACGCACAGACCCGGCCCGAGATTCTGAAGGTCGATGTGTGCCATGCACACGGCGCCTCCGGTGCTGGTGGAGTTGACGCTGAAGGATGCGAAGGGTGAGAATGCGGGCTCGGTTCCCACAACGTTCGCAGCCACTGCGTCAACTGCACCCTTGTAGCGTTTATATAGGTCAGGGAACTCGGCCTTCATGATATCTGGGGCCTTGTTAGCCCTGCGACAGGCGTGGACGAACATAACCTACTATAAACGACCTTCCTCACCGGCTCCAAACACTCCTTGAGCATCTTGTAAACGCCAGGCTGCTGCTGAACATCCTTCGACATCCGAGGCTCCTGTGTGTTGTCAGAACGGGTTGGCGATAGCAGAGGCGTGCAACGCACCGCGCATGATCCGCGATGAAGTGAGAAGATGAAGGCGTTGAATCTACCCCTGGCCTGCTTTGGGCCATAAGTTGCGACGGCTTTCTTAACAATCTCCCCAGCCTTGCAGCATGCGTCGTTTATTGCGGGATTTTTGGCTAGGTTTGCGCGATGCACGGTCTTGATGCCATTACTGTCGTATATGCTCACGGCTCCCCTGTAGTTGCGTTAGTACTCGCGGGTAGAAGACTTGCGGCAACACCATACCCATCTTGAAGATCCACCTCAACTAAAGCCCTGCCCGCCCCTTCGCCCCCCTGCCTCGGCCCCGCATACCCTCTCATCCCCTCGGCTCGGCCCTCGATGTTGGTAGGGGCATCAACGGCCCGCGTCTGCGCCATACGCGATGCGAAAAAGGCGTCTTTGCGGTCCGAGCTCCTAGACTTGCGGGTCCGGCCTGTGCTGACGCTTGCACCTGGGGTCTTGCCTTGCTGAAGCAGCGCCCGTGTCTTTAAGCTTTTGCCGTAGACGGTATATGCGGGGCTAAAGGAAGACTGGTGAAGCACGTCCCAGCCAGTGCGTATGCTCGCTCACTCCTGCTTTGGGGGAACCACGCGAATATCCACATTGGACATATCGATATCGACCACGCCGTCGCCGTTCGTGTGAGACGCCAGGTTGCGGAAGGTCTTTACAGTGTCTTCGTCCGGAGCAATGTCGAAGTCTGTGCCGAGGAAATTTGCTCGCTCAAAAATGTTGCTGAGAGATGCGAGGCCCTCCATGGCCGTGGTGGTGGTTTTTCCTAGAGAGCTCTGAGGCACCCGCGGACCCTGATCGGGCACCTACGCGTAACAAAGTTTACTCGAATATAGATGAAGCTATTTTAAAATGAAATGAAGCGTGCTCACGCCAGAGACTCCCATGAGCCGACGTGCTCCCTCTCGCCACCCTGCGCTGGCCTGCTGCCGCAGGAGCTCCTGGTCCCACGAAACGGCGCCGGCCATCGCGAGTCGCGACGTCGGGGCCGTCACTCACGTGGTTCTGGGGCCCAGCGAGGGCCGGGCGCGAATGGGGCGCATGGGACGCACCAGGCGCGACTGGGGCGCGCCATTGCGAGGCCAGCGCGTGGCGAAGGGCACCTGGGACGGGCCTTGGGCACCGGGCACGGCCTACGCGCAGCGAGCACCATACGCGTTCGCCAAACGGCGGGGCGTCCGAGCGGAGGCCCGCAGGCTAGGGCACTAGGGCGGGCGGCGTAAGCGTTAGAGGGATGCGCTAGAGGGATGAGCGCTGAGATGGCGTACAGTCGAGGCGGATACGTTGCACGTGATCTATCACTCGCGACGCACGACCGACCAAAATTCTGCCCCTTCTGCGCATATCCCCCCGCACCCCACGCTAGCGTCACCAAGTCGGTATGCGGCCGCTAGTGTCCCTGCTTTTATTCCCTCGGGGACCGAATCGGCAACATCCGTCCGTTTCGTTTACGCCAGCGCCGTCTGCTTCTTTTTCCAGCGTACCAAAGCCACCTCAGCTCAAATTCCGACCCCGCCGTCCTGAATTGGCGCCGCAGCGGGTGGTTCGACGAGCGGGCCCCTGGCCTCGATCACTATGCCCAGTTTCGCTGGCCTCTTGGCATGGGTAAGTTCTGACTTCCCTCGTCTTTCAAAAACGCTGAGCCGTTCGATAGCTCTTACTCTCTTCCTCCTGTTCGCGTTCCTCCACCCGCCGGTTCCCCTCGTTCCCCAAATCCCCCCGGATGAGCCGGGCATGGAGCAGTCGCCGCGGGTGACGCTGAGCTCTTCCCCACTGGCGAGCACCTCAGCCAGCGCGCCATCTGGATTGCCCTCCTCATCGCCCTCAGCTGGGCCTTCCCCGGCCTTGCGGATGCCCTCCCGCCCCACATGGTCTCGATTGCCCTGCATCGCCACGTAGCGGCGGCAGCGGCAGCGGCAATGGTGACGACCAGCCGAGCCACTCATGACCCCGGGCCCGTCGATCGCCGAGTACGAGCCGCCAGCGTCCCCGAAAGACGCTAGTCGCCCGTACATCAGGCACCCGCAGCCCCGCGCGCTCCCTCGTCACTTCTCTCGTATCACGAGCGCGGAACACCTGGCGCAGCAACAGGCGCTAGTTAAGGCGGCGCGCACGCTCACCGCCACATACAGGCGGCCTACCAAAAGGCAGCGGTTCGACGACGAAGGCGATATTTTGGAGCCCGGCGGCGGCTGGACGTACGCTTTCAATACTGTATTGCAACGCGCATATGCTGAACGCTTACCAAGTTATACCGCGGGTGCCTCCACGATTTGACACCCAGCGTCCAGCCCACTATGGCTGTAGCTGCGCCAGCCGCTGGCTCCAGCACCACGCGACCCGAAGGCGCGCCAGTGCGCAAGCACCGTACGCCCAGCCCGGGCTGTAGAACCCGCACAGGCCAGCCATCACCAGCCGCGAAGACCGAGGGCGCCCTTGACAGAGGCGATGCTATGGCGGCGACCACATTTAGCCGGCGCTCGGGGCCTCATCTTCCAACTATCATTGGACGCCGCCGTCAGTCAGCCTGCGCTAGTAGTAAATTTCATGGTGGCCCAGCTTTATGGAATGTGCCCTTAGCGTATTTGTAAAAATCTACTTGCTTTGGCACCGTTTATAACTATCACTATCACAGCTTGGATCGCGGTTGGGATATAGCGCCACGTATGGTAAGTGCGCCGGACCTATGTTTTGTAACCCAATTGCCCACGAACACATCGCTCGCGTCGACGGTGGTCCACGAACGGCGTGCGCCGTGAACACAATTCTCTCTCCGTACCAGCGCCAGCGTCTCCTGCTTCTCAATCTTTTGCAGATACAGCGCCTGCAGAGCGCGCAGTTCAGGCCATGTCATCTTGGGCCCGGGATCAACTGCGGTTTCTGACGGAGCGTATTAGCAGGGCTTTTAGCTGTACGGGTTATACACCTACTGTCAAGATAATCAAGCCTAAGGCAGCCCCGACTTTGTATTTCGACATAGGGTCTTCCAGAAGGCAATACCTGCACCCAAATCGTGTACTGGCGGCCGCGTTGCACAATGGTGAAGCGCATGTTGGCTGTGCGACGCTGCAGCAGTTTCACCTTAGGATCATTGGCACTTATGCTTCCACGGCGCCCGCTGTTGCTTCCGGCGCGTGTTTTCGACTTTGCCGACGGGGCCAATATTGACCCCTGCTCTTTCAAATTCCAGATTCGATGCACGGATCTAAGGTCGGATCGCTGTGCAAGATCTCACTAGAACTGATTCAACCTCAACGTTGCAGGGTCGTCCATCTTGGCTGGACCGCCATATCCTGTAGCCGTCGGGATATTCGTAGCCAATGCAAGGGCGTGTCAAAAACAGTTTTATTCTTGTGCCTGAGCCTAGTCGCTTGCGAATCCGCACGTTTCTTCGTCAATGGAGGCTCCTCTGTGGCCCAACCATATTCAATCTCTTGCTGCCCTTGCAGCCTACCTTCAATCCCCCCGTACGACTAGCTGGAGCGGGGCGTTGTTTGACGTTGACTTTCACCAGCCGGAGCCACTGAGCTACCGTCCGGATATCACGGCATACATGACGGACGATGGTTCGCCTTTCAAGGCTGTTGCGTTTGGCCAGGTGCTACGCCGCGTGGTGAGCTATCTCATATTACCGCTGCTGCAGTCCCACAATTAACCAACAATGCAGAGGTTCGCCGATGCCCATCGCACCTTCACTATACACATCGCAGACGACGCGCCGGCCGACTTGAAAAAGCTCTTTCAAGCTCAGATCAAGGTGTTATCTGCTCCTGTGAAAGATGACGACTTCAAGGATATCGACGCCAATCTGGCAAGTTGTGGGCGCACCGTGCATAGCAGCTAATCTGACTTTTGTGCATTGAAGGGCCCTAACGTCAACCCTTGTACGGACGCCCACCGGATAAGCGGCGTGGGCTCGACCATCGATGTTCACACAGACCATGATGGAACCCGGCTTTGCGTCTTGCATACATACCCAGAAGCCAACGGCCCACCCATCCTATCCACGCCGCGTGCGGCCGCAGCTGCTTGGCCATTGAATGTAGGGGATTGGGTGCTTTTCGAAGCCTCTTTGCACAAGCGAGAGGACATGCTTGGGATGACTCCCAGGGTACGCTCGATATTTTATAACAAATGTATCTACATCTTGACACGCAGCCCAGGACTACGAGCTTCTTGCTAGGCACATCCGCGTGCTTGAGTTCGACCCCATCGACGAACTCGCCACCGCAGCCCATCTCAAGGAAGATCAGCCTAACCCGGTGGCCGGCCCTGCAAGCCCTGTAAAGCTGGAGAACAAGGATCACGACCTGAACGCCGCTCAACCTTCGGGCTCCATTTTGCCCACCGTAGGAGCGTCGCCGAACAGGCCTATGACGCGGAGCGCAACAAAGCGGTCGGCGTCGGCGCTCGACGACCCGGTGGAAAGCAACGAGCAACTGGCAACTCCGAAAAAAAAGATACGGGTGTCCAAATCTGCGCGCATGTCCGCCGGAGAGAAGGGACCAAAGTTCGTCCTGCATCTCTGCCACGCACCTGTACTAATGGATGTTGGCAGAAAGCAGGGCCGGTGATAGTTTTTTGCGATAGCTTGCTTAATTCGTGACCACATGGTATATAACGCGCCTGCGTGCTTTGTCAGTAGTACCTTGAATCAACGGCGTCTGCTGCTTCCACGGTTCGCAATGCTTAGGACCACCTCCGAAATCGACGTGCACGCCAATGTTTTGGACCATATATTTGGCGCGTTGATTTTGCGCGGCGATAACAGCGTATGCATATGTAGGAAAGAAAAGTAATATGGAATTAACGCGAGCGGTGTTTATATGAACAATAAATAAACAAATATATCAGGAGTGTCGTGCTTGCCGATCTTATGTGTGTACGCTACTGTAGGCGGGTATAAGCGTGTTCTTGGGCTGTAATATTGTGAAGTCTCCGAAGCCTAGTCGTCGTCGGAAAAGTCCGATCCTGAGGAAGGCGACGCGACCGGGGTGGGTGGAGCAATATAAGCAGGTGAATGTATGCACAGATGGTTGCCGCATGCCACGCCCGTTCTAAACTCAATGCGGCTGCGGCGAAGCTCTGTAATGTTGGGGTCTTCACCGTGGTCCTCGCCATCCATGCCGCCCCAGGACCAGTGAGCAATGTTTTTGAGGCCATACGCAGTGCGGGTTATGGCGGGGCACACTTCACCGCAAGGGCGGCCCAGATCGTCCGTGTTCGTGTGGATGTTGACGATGTGTGGAAAGAGTATGTGCGGGGCATATGTGGCGGGATCAATGGGCGTGTAAACCCATGGGTGGTTGCCCATGTCCGGCCTGTAACCGTTGACACCCTCCTGGTTAGAGGTCAGGCAAGGGTATGGCGTGATCAAGTGGTGGGATCCGAGAGCGACTTGCTGATGCGTCGCAGGAGCAGAAAAAAAGAGTTCGAATATGGCGGCGGCGACAGAGGTGGTTACTGTGACGAATAAACCCTGGAAGAAACAAAGCAAATAGATGAGATGCCCCGTCACGCGTGAGGCTGAATTATACACACAGGCCTATCTGGGTGCTCGAACTGCAGGTAACGGGCGCCAGCGTTGCCATACGCGCCACTGCATCGCCTGTCCGTCATGATAGCGAAGTCACAGTCCTGGACCATGAATTCGATCCAGTCCTTGCGCGATTCGTACGACGTGATAATGTTGAGGTTGGTCCGGAGTTCAGGGTCCCCAAGGACGGCGGATACGGCCAGCGCAACTGATCCTACGATCCAACTCTGGGTGGTGCGCAAAATGTGGAAGAAGCGTGTGAGCTGAGACGGTCCCAGGGTGGATCCAGCGGCCGGGCAGGTGAAGAAAGGTGATGTGTATCGAGAGACACGACCTTTTATGTATCTCTCGCGCACTGCGTGCGTGAAGTGGCTTGCCTGGTCGTATTTAGCGATGCCCTTGGTGTATTGCAGCAAACACACCTGCGAGAACTGGACCAGCTCGATAAGTGTCAAATACACTATCATGTTACCGACCACATCGTAATTGCCCCAAAAGGCGTCTTCGGCTGGGGTCGCCCGGGGGAGAGTGGGTGGAGCGCCGCATGAAAGAAGAGTGAGGGGATGGAAAACCAAGCTGATGCGCCCTATTTATCGGAGGCATCAGGGACTCCTTCGCTTACATGCCTTGCGACGAGAGCATCGTCGGAATTCTCGATCTGGAACAACCGATCCAATAAAGGTGCCGCTTTGGGAAACCGCTTAACCAAGCTGAACTTAGCGTCTGGATAAACAAAAAAATCATATGCTTTCCTTTTTGGCTGATACAAAGCAACTAAGTACTAGAGACGAGCACATGCATGTTTATGTGAATTAATCGTCATGGCCTCCCAGATCTTCACGGTGGGCAAGTAGCTCGTGGCGGAAGAAACTGCGGATGGTGTGAATAACGGCTGGGTATGCAATGCGCAAAAAGCACATACTGAATCAAGATGGCCTCGACGAGCTCGTTGGCGCCCTCTGTGATGTTCACGATAGGATTCCCAGGTTGAATGCCGTGACGGAAAATGAGCACGTTGCCGCGCCATGGGTTGGCAAGGCCAGGGACAAGCCTGTTGATGTAAGAGTTCTCTGGATGAATAAATCCACCTCGGGTCCGCTGGCTCGTGAACACGATGGTATAGGTGTATCGCATCTGTGTCGCCTCCTCCGGGTGCATATGCTTCACGCGCACGCTGTGAACCCCCAGATCCGTCACCGCAGTGCCTCTCCCGCGGCCACAGTCCATCCATAGACGGGTGTCCATGTCATACACGGTGAACGCCCGGCGAAGGCCGCGCTTGATGGGCACTCGTACCCACACGCGCGCAGCGATGCGGTCACCATCTGGTATGAGCCACGCCGTGTGCGTTTTGGTATAACGCTGGCGCATATTTAGCAGCGGTTAAGTTCGCAAGAGGGAAGTAGCTCACGGGAAGAGACTCATTTACCATCTCGCGGATGAAAACGATGTACCTCCACCGCATGGCTGGCACGTTCGTTGAGTGGAATTGGTTGCCGTATCTGAGCATAACACTGGTGACCAGAAAGTAAGAGGAGTGGTGGGCGCGCTCCAGGAAATAACAGTGTGTGCACGATTGATTGCAGCAGCCGTGATTGGTTCGAAGGGATTGTTAGCGGAAGCGCGAACTCGGGCGGCGCACTCAGGCACCCGCCAGGGTCAGGCCAGCTCCGTAACCTTGGGTTGTAGAAGCTGGGTCGGTCAGCATATGGACTAGCAGCGCCCTGTGCTAGCCGATATTGCGTCCGCTATGCTTGTTTGCTGCGATGCGTACATGGTAAAGATGAGCTCGTTAACGTTGATCGCAAAAGGAGATCTGATCTAGAATCTCCCGCAAAAACATAACCAAACATACCTTCGCGCTCTCGAAATACTGGACCGATGAACGCGTTGCACTCTGAACCTCCCCCCCCTCAACGTGTCTTTTGCGGTTTACCTCGCAGTACAAGATGTCTTCTGTCGTTGACTTTCGTAAGTCCCGCCACGCGCGCCGCAATACACAGCACATCTCACCTATACACGCAGACTATCCTCTGCCCCAATTTTGCCCTGGCGACATCCCATTTATTGAGGCAGCCATTGGCGTCGCATTTGAAATTGGCTTCTTTCACATATCAAGCCAGCTCGCGCCGCACGCTACTCCATTGACCGTCGCACCCGTCGTCCTAAATCAAGAGCAGCAGCAGGTGCATGACCACATCCTTCAACACTTGGAGCAGACTCTCCGTTCGAAGGACCCGAAGCCCTTACGGATCATCGTGCGCGGCATGTGTGGCACTGGGAAGACCGCGCTGCTGAACGAGGTTGCTAGGTCTTTCGACAGACTAAGCGCCTCTCGGCGTCTCGCCAAGCTGGCTTGTACTAGCACTGCTGCTGCTCTCATCGAAGGCGATACGCTACACACATGGGCGAAAATCCCTCCGCCTCACTTTCCAGCCACCTTTAAACGACAATCATCCGCTATGGCGCAAAGTCGTGCTGCCAACGTTGAGGGTGTTGAGTACGTCTTTGTTGACGAGTACTCTCGCCTTGGAAAACGGGCGCTCGCACTTTTATCCGACGCGCTGGAGGTGGGGAAGTGGGGAACATCCAACATTATGGAATTCGGCGGCGCGAGTATCGTGCTGTTCGGAGATATTGGGCGTTTTCCTCCCGTGGCTATTTCCGACACACTTTACAGTTCGAGGGAAGTCCGGGAGATCAATGCCACAGGACGTCGGCTTTACCGTTCTTTCGACGTTGTGTTTGACCTGCACGCTCGCCCGGCCTCCCATGACGCTGTTTGGGACACTCTCCTGGCTCATGTGCGGATGGGGAGATGCACTTCATTTGATGTGTCTCTGCTTCGCTCGCTCATACTTTCCTCCACGGATGCTCCTATCTTCGCAGAAGGCCACTGGCGAAACGCGACCTTGATCACGTCTAGACCCACTCTGGTGCGTGCTTGGAATGCACTTGCGGTGGGGAGATACAGCGCCGAAACCAACACCATTATCTACTTCAGTCCAGCGGTCGACGCCATGCACGCTGGTAATGAACTCTCCGACAGCGACAAGATGGCATTAGCAGCTCTGGCGCCTGCGAAGACGGGCCGCCTGCTCTCTCACGTAGAGGTCGTGCTAGGTTTAAATGTCATAGTGACGCTCGCTGGCAGGCAGGTCATGGGCTACGTGTCTGGCGTTGAGATGGATGACAGGGAGCCGGGAGGAAATGCAAATTTGATGGGCCGCACGAAATTCCTGCGATTTCCACTGGCTGCCGTGCTCTTCAGACCCGCAACCGCCGCAAGGGTTACACCACCTATCCGCCTCCAGGCCACGTCCTCGTCGTTCCAGTGGGAGCGGGAGGAGCAACCTGACATCTCAATCCTCCGAAAGCAGTATATGCTTGCGCCCGCCTACGCCGTGGTTGCCTCCAGAATCGAGGGCTGCACTTTTCCCCACGTCATAGCCGACCTTGCAGGAACGCGCCTCACTCGATGCCACTTCTATGCTACTTTATCCGCATCCAACGGTGTCAAGACTATTCGGTTGCTGAGGGACTTCGACGAGAAGGCCATCACCTCGGGCGTTCCCCTGGAACTGAAGGAGCATGAGGAGCGACTTGATATGTTGAGTGGTCTTGGGGGACGCGTTTAATGGAGTATAACAGAATCATATCCACGAACGAGTTATATCCGTGTCTTGTTTCTTCAATATATGCCTTTCGTGCTTTGCTTGGCCCCTGGCCCACGATCTATTGTAGTTTTACTGCTTCATCATTACAAGAACCGTGGAGACTGCCAGTGAATTCAGGACGCACGCGTTTCTTGACGCGTGACATGCCACAATGAAGCCAAACACGAGTCTAATCGACAAACCTGTTTCCACCGAAACGCGCGCCGTGGGTCTCCTGCGTGTATACTCACGTTCTGTCGCTGAAGATGCTGCACACCACTCACCAGTGACAGAACATGCCACTATCTACCACCTACACCCTACAGACACAACTGGCGCGCGCAGGTTCTGGAGGTACGTGAAAGTACTTATTCCCCATAAACGCGTGCTCATGCGCCCTCAAGCTGCCTCTCACCCGTGCCCTTGCACAAGCCCACGTGCAAATAATAACGGAGGTTTTCACCGAACTCACGTAGAAAGTATTCGCCTATTCTGCATCGTATTTTATATCGGTATAGCTTACGCTAACGCAGCCTGCCTAGCTAGTTGGAAACACAATTCTGTTCCAGTGGTACGGGTGGTTTCTACCACGTGTCGTTGCCGCCGACACAACCCCGTCTTCAATAGCGTTCGCCAGCTCCCGTTCAAACAACACATCCCTCATTGGCGCCGACGTGATGGTGCTTCTACACTGCGGACACGCAAACGTCTGCGCCAAGTTTCGATGGATACAACGGTCGCAATATAGGTGCATGCATAAGGTTCTGGGGGCTTGCTCAGCACCGTCTCTTCAAATCCGTCAACTGTACTTACACAACGGGGTCAACGAAGGTATCGCCGCAGATGCAACATTCGAACAGCAACTGGGCATTGCGCGCGTCCTTTTGCGCCTGCGTTTGAACCGTATCGGCCTGCGCTGCTTGAGCAGGACAGCCGGGCACTTCTGCCTGAACCTCAGAAGAGGAGGGATTATCTAGCAGCGGGTCAGCGCACAACAGCAGGCCTGTGCGGTATGCAGACTCACCTGTTTCTGTATTCTCGGCGAAGGCATCTACATCGATGGGCTCTGACGCTTCCCACTCTTCAACGTTGATAGGTGCGGTAACCTTTCCGGCGCCGGGCGCATAATATCTGACCGATGGCCCATTCCCTATAGATTGCAGGAATAACGGTAGCGAAGGAGGCCGTGCGGGTGGAGGGGTAACTGGGACGGGTAATAGCTCGAAGTAGTGCGTGATGTGCGCCTGATAAACTCGGGCGCGGGGAAAATTCATGGGATAAAATCTTAGGTGAGTCCAATCCTCGGTCTGCTTGTTTATCGAGTAGACCCTCAGTCTTCCGCTGGCACACAGATCGCATGCAATATACTGGCTTCCCGATATAACCACCGCATGAAACATTACCAAGATGGAATGTCTTTCGCGAATCTGGATCTCCCGCTACATCACCAAGATGGAACATCTTTTGAGAATCTGGATCTCCCGCTACATCTAGCTGGGTTACAATGCGGCGGCCCTGACCCTGCCTAACGGCGCCGCCTTCCGGACTGGTGCAGCCTACCACTTGCGGCCGCACCCCGCGCATGTGGTCACTGGAAGCGGTTGTCGACCTCGAGGAAGACTGATGGTGCTACCCTGAGAAGAGGCGCACCTTCCTCATCTCATGCAATTTTCAGTGGTATGTGAGACCCAATCTCGATCCCGCAGTCTGGTTCCTGCCCGGACGCTTTTGCGCTATCGTTGGCGAAATATTTGGCGAAACATCGCAGCCCTGACCGAAACCGCCGTCAAATGTTCCACCGGATATGCGGCGCATGGATGTTGCGAGGCCGATGGGCTCTCCAGCGCTTCAGAGTGCGCGCAAGCTTGCCGATATTGGGCCGTACTCGCGCAAGGTCCCACAAGTTGAATCACAAGGCAATCTGCACAATCCCTGCGAACGGGAGCTTCCTTTGTGAATCAAGATTCAAAACGCAATCCGGCAAAGTCTCGATCGCGTTGTTTTTACCCAGTACGGGGATACAGGGAAAAAAAAAAAATCGAGGCACTTGATACCTGGCTGATGCTAGATTGTTCGTCGATTGGGTTCTCGTCATCTAAGCAACGCCTCATCGCAGCATCTATACACATGCGCTCTCCTCTGCGAACCTTAAAAACAGCAACAGACGTACGTTCATATCGACCTCTTTATCCCACCCAAAATGTCGGCCCAACCATCTGCTGCTGCCTTCAATGCGAATATATTCGATAACTCCACCGCCTACCACAACCGCCTCTCCCGCTTCCGACAGTACACCGCCGTCGCCGCCGTCATCGGGGCGCATGGCTGGTTTGCGGAAGGAGGCGCCCAAGTGCTGCGCGAACGCGAAATAGGCGTACCCGATCCGGCAGCGCCCGATACGGAGTATGCGTACTTGATCATAACAGGACGAGCCAGGCCTAACAAGTGTTTTGTCGGGCCGACGGGATCATACAACCCCAAGTTCGGCGACCCCCTGTCGAAGGCCAAGTACGGCTTTGTATTGGAGTGTCCTGGTATGTATGTCCATATATTATTGTTCATATACTGACATGCGCCAGACGACGATGTTGTTTTGAAAGCAGCCTGGAACTCCAGCATGGATCATCTCAAAATTATCGAGAAGGACGTCTGCCCTGGCAACTCGCTCTACTTCTTCGACGACACCAACGGCGTTAAGGGCGTCCGTTTCACAAAGCCGGTTTTCGAAAAAAAAAGCGATGTGCCGCGTACGTTCACCATGTCGTTCTCAACTTCTTACTCCCTCTGACTTTGTGTCGACAGCTCTCACTGATACTGCCAGGTGGCCCGTGGGGAGTCAGAATCTCGAGCGCCTGAAGGAGACCGCTGTTACCCACGACGTTCAGCCCTTTCCCCTGTATAACGAACAGGGTCACCTGGTACCACCTACGGAGGTAGAGCGTGCGCTCCCTGGATGTCTGGTTCAAGTGACATTCACGTTGACTTACCATAGTTTCCCAAGGGAGGGCAGGATAGTGGAGTCATTGAGCGGTGAGCATCATTTGCATTGCTTGCTTGGACTGTACATTGATAACGCCGAACAGGTAAGGTCGTTCAAGCTCTTGTTCTGCGCAAAGGCCGTGCGAAACCCCCCACGCCATACAATGGCAGAGGGATCTACATGCCTGCACCGTCGCTTGAGCTCCCCGGTGCCTCCACCCCGAATCCTCCCGTTCTCTCCCAATCGCCCTCAACGCCTGTCCGCTTCGCTACTCATCTACAGCCCGAAACCTCCCCGTACGGCGCCCACCCCTTCGTCTTCGCTCACCCTGCTGGAGGCCAGGGTT
Organism: Mycena epipterygia; assembly: GCA_029281465.1. Classification (NCBI taxonomy): domain Eukaryota; kingdom Fungi; phylum Basidiomycota; class Agaricomycetes; order Agaricales; family Mycenaceae; genus Mycena; species Mycena epipterygia. Next base: position 449,129 of record JARJCQ010000025.1, on the reverse strand, counting down.
TCGCCCCCGCAGCAGCAGAACTACACACCGTACCAGCTGTCAGGCATGCCCAGCCCCCGAACCCGCCTGCCACGCCGCCTCCGTTCGGTGCCCATTTAACACCCGAGACGTCACCTTACGGATCGCACCCATTTGTTTTTGCGCACACCGTTTCCCCCGGCATCCACCCCCCTCTTTTCGGAGTCTCGCACCCATCTAACCGCCCTTTGGGCTCTGTTTCGTCGCCGGCCAGTCTACCAACGACACCTTTGCGCAACGGGACACACCCACCCCTGTTCGGACCCAACTTCCATCATTCACCAACGTCGACTCCGCCAAGGCCAATTACACCCCGTCACATGGGCACACACCCTCCACTCTTCCCGTACACACCTCCTACGCCAACCCCAATTGGAACGCGAGTCACCCATCCGCTCCTTACCCCTGCACCGCCACAGGTTGCTCAAGGCGGAACACATCCGCCGTTGTTTGGACCGCCACTGCGGTACGACGCACCTCGCCGGCCATCTACTCCCCTGTTCTTACCCGGCACGCCGTCGCCCGTTGAAAACCGTAACGCTCAATCAAATTCTGCCTCACGCGTCGCCTCCAGCAGACCAGAGGAGCGTTCACCCTTCATCGCCGCCTTCGTGGAACGACCATTGCACGGTTCCAATGCAGCCGCCGCTTCCTGGGAATCACCAGGTGAACTCTGCAGCTCTTACTCCGAACACTCTTGCTGACGCCTTGGATAGACGGCTACCATGGTGCCGCTGAACGTAGCCCAGGCTTTGTGCCTGCTGGCGTGTCCCCTTTCGGCCAAGGGGGCAACATCGGTTCTATACCTCACATCGTGCGTCCTACGACCCCGGGTAAGATCATTTTGTCTCTTGTAATGCGGAGCTCTTATAGTGGTATGCTTTTCCAGCACAACCGCCCGGGATCTCTGCTTTTGCCCACAGTGGAGTCCTGAGGGCCGCCACCAATAGCCCAGGCTATTTCCCGCAATGTAAGTTTTGCTGCCCACATGTAATCGCACGCTTTAACGCATTATAGCGCCGTCCGTCGCCCGTGGAGCGATTCACCCAGCTGCGGGTACTTTCCTCCCTTTGGAAGCATCCCCTTTCCCCGCAACATTCGGAGGTCCCGCTCACGCCATGGGACTATACCCTGAAACACCTGGTCGCACCCGAAACACCGCTCCTCCTCTGTTGGTTTCGGAGCCCGCCCATTCCTCGCCGGGGCCTTCTGTGCCTCTCGTCGACGGTGGTTCTGCTGCTCCGGCGACTCTGACCATGACGCCTGCCGACGCCATGCGCGGCTCTCCTCACCCTGCATTCAGACCAACGTTTGACGAACCCGCTATGACGTCGACAGGCCCGCCGCAGGCGTATCTGCCCCCCGCACAGACCGTTATGTGGGGCGATTTCCACGAGGCGGCAGCTCAGATGCCGCTGTCACCCAGCGGGCTCCGGTACGACCACCCTCAAGCCTCCGAGTTCGACGACTTCATCGTTGACGACATGGACGACACGCCTGAGACAGAGGGAGAGGGAGATGACACCGCGGATGCTAATGACGAGTCCACTTTGGACTTCTACAGGCGGGTTCGCGAGGCAGCCAAAGGGAAACGCAAGGTCACATTTGACGACGACGCCACAACCTCACGCAAGGCTCGCCGTCTTGCGCCCCAAAGCTCGGGTACGTCGACATTCCTATCTCGCCAAGCCCCGGCTGATCCATCTCAGATGATGAATCAGACGACACCCACACACGTAGCCTTGCCTTTACGGGGGGACGAGGAAAGAGGTAACACTCAGTAGCTTACTGTACTGTCATAATTCTGTTATTTTGCAACAACAAGCGCGATTTCCCGATCTGCATTCCGAACAAAGCGCCTATGTTGAAAGGCGCGTGCGTGCTACCTACATAAATTCGAAATCTGTATAATGTTGCCGCACACAGACCTAGTATTCCCATATTACTTCTTCACAATCTTCCGAATGAGCGGCCGAGGAGGCGATCTCCTTGTAACATACGACGATATGTAGAAGCTTATGTCGTGCATTGCGGCTCCCAGAGGCTATATAAGTGACCCCCGGTTTGAGGGCGGAGCTGCTCACCGATAGGAGCATTGTCACCGGCAGCGGGCTGGTCAGCACCAGGAGTGTCGCCTGAGCTATAATGCATTTGATCCACTAATGGCTATATCAGTGACCGCCAGTTTGTGGGCGGGCGTGCTCACCGACAAAAAGATCGCCAGTAACACGCTCGAGCGGAGGAGGATTGTCCGTAGTGTCCATACGACGTGGAGGAACGAGCGGGCGGTCTAACAGGATGAAACACTATGGCGATCAAGGACAATCTGTTAATAAGTAATGTTGGAAGACGTGACCGCAATAACCGAGTGATCCTGAACGACTGTCTTAAGAAAACGGCTCATAGAAAGCTAGAGAGGCTGAAACGAGCGTAGACGCGACAATGTATATTTAATAGATCGCGTATTTGTGAACCAACACCAACGGGGGCGAGGTTGCAGGCGGCGTCAGCCGACACCTAGTAGCTATATAGTCAACACAAAAAATGCAGCTCAGAAGCCATGTTCTGTGCCCCGAGCTCTAAATTTTAACGTTGATTTCCGGCAGACAATCATGGCTGCACCGAAATAACTCGGGTAAATATTGGGATATCAACTTGGAAGCGGCGACCATTCGGCAACCTGTTCGACTGATCCATCCTCAACAGGAAAGCACAGCCTCGATGTGCGAGTTCCGCTACAATAACTTCTCCATTTGCTTCGTTTGCTCCTGCTTGGTTGATCCAGACACGCAGGTGCATCATGTGCCGTTCAACGCTTGACGGAAAATGAAAAATGAAAGGCCGATACTATACAATAGACCCTACTATATTCGTTCCCTATTCTACGATCCCTCTATTTCAGTCTGAACTCCTCGGGTAACAAATACAACCAGCGCAAGAAAGGTACAGCAGACGAAACACGGAAAATAATAATAACACTCTGTCTTGCCGACTTCGTACGGGGTCTTCATTCTTCCCCACTACCTTGCTTCGCTTATTTTCTTCACTCCGTCGTCCGGTGTTCTCCTGGATACTGTAGTTCTCTGGCTTCTCCCAAGTCCCATTTAAATTCCGACCGAAGGCAAGGCCTGGTTTTCCAGCTCAATTTGCGCCGACGGTTATATATCGTTGACACGCTCCGCGGGGTGTATGTATGAAGCATCCGATATAGCAATTTTGCACCGAGCTGCCCTCCCCGGTTTTATTAGCTCGTTTTTATTAACGCCTTCGGCCTCCCCACCTCCTTCAACATATTGACTCGCTTCGTATGCCTGCCTGCATTGTGGGTCGTCGGTCTTTCTGGCTGCTGTTACGGTTGCGCATCATGACCCCTCATCCATTCCTATCTTGAATTATGCCGCCCTTTTTTTAGAGCGAACCTTCGGTCCGAATTCCCGGATCACGCAGGACATCCCGTCCGCAGTATCGCCACCTGCTTATCGCATTCCATCGCCATGGGGAACGACAGGTGGGCGGCAAAAACGACAGCGCTTTCCCAGCTGCACAACATACGGCGTCTGCATGGGTCGTTCCCGTTCGGAATCGTATGTCTTCCGAGACATGGGTCCACAGCATTGGCTAATTCTCCGCCAGGATATCTCTGCGAGAATCCTGAAACGCTCTGAATCACTCCTCGCCATCACGGACAGTGTGGAGGGAAATTTTTCGGGGCGCCCAGGCGATGAGCATGTCTTCCCTTCATTTCGCGTCGCGAACTGATATGAATCGTGTAGCCACATTTATTCTACGTTACGCGATACATTCGCTGCCTACACCGAGCTTGGCCGGATGGACCATATATCCTGGATTGAACATCACGACCTCGTGAGAAGCCGTTTCGTTCAGTTACTGTCTCCGACTAGGAGAAGGAGATACAAGATGGACGATCCAGAGTAGGTCGTTCCTCGCTGGAAAATTTGATATTGACTACTGAGGACAGACTCAAAGAATGGAGACACAGCGTCGTTCTCTTTGCCAAAGCCTTTGCGAAGAAATTGAAGCGCAAGCGGGATGATTTCGAACGCAAGGCGCAAATCTGTATCGACGTGATCCACTCGCTCATCACCGCAAGCAAACCTCCATAAACCCTTTCAATTGTATTTAATGTCTTGCCGCAGCTGCTCCGCGATAATTCCGAAGAAGCCCTTTTCCAAGACGATTATGCTTTCCTGGTCACCCTATGCCAAAAAGCGACCTTATTGCCTCACTGCTTCGTATGTTCCGACACACTCCAAATCACCGAAGATGCCCCATCCGACGTCGGTGCCTCCGCTACCGTCTATCGCGGCTGCCTCGGAACGACTGAGGTAGCCGTCAAGAGTTTCCGATTGTACTACCGGACGGTCGACGTTGTGAAAAAGGTCGGTCACTCCTGGCACATGAGACCGGACTCCTCACACTCTCCTCCCAGCGATTCATTAAAGAAGCCTTGATTCTACACCTCGCACAACATCCCAACGTCCTGCGCTTCATTAATATCCTGAACGAGCCGATGCGAATTTGCATAATTACACCATGGTACGCGCAGGGCCACATCATGAAATACACTGCAGCGTTCCCGAATGTGCCATTCAAAGAATTGGTATGTCCTCTGAAACAGCGACAAAGATTAACATGTTATTCTTCAGCTGGAGCAAGTTGCGGACGGCCTGCACTTTCTGTCCGAATACGGCATCGTACACGGAGATTTAAAAGGCGTAGGTTTTTCCACCGAAACAGATGCACCACTCTGAGAAAGAAATTGCAGGGAAATATCCTGATCGACGACGACGGCAAGGCAGTGATCGCAGATTTCGGACTGTCATTCATTCAACCCGAAAATTCAACGGAGGAAGCATCACACGTCGTCGAAGATCCCTTTGCCCTTGCGATCCTCCGGGCTCAATGTTGTGAAGCATTGCGAGCTGGTCGACTGTCCCACTCTGCTACATCAATCTCCACCTTGGCCGCCACAGTCTTATCCGGCGTTTCATCCACCGGGGGCGGAACCTTCAGATGGATGGCGCCCGAACGGCTCGTCCCAAGCGCATACGATCTGCCCACCGCCAAAGCGACGATGAAGAGCGACGTGTACTCATTTGGTATGCTCATACTCGAAGTGCGTGTATGTGATGGTTCGTTAGATTTTCTTTGCTGACACGGTTTAGGTTTACAGCGGGGCACCTCCATGGGGCGCAAGAGCAGAGGGTAACATTGCACTCAGTGTGGTGACCAACGTCCGGCCTTTCCGCCCTCAGAACATTCCCCACCCGCTGTGGCAGATCGTAGAGGAGTGTTGGTCGCATTTTCCGGCTCAACGGCCGACAATCCTCGAGCTATACAACCGCCTTGCGTGTATGGTATGAACTGAGGACGGCGCTACGCAGCCTGGCTCCCATTTTTAGCAGACAATGTACCATACTAAATCTTATACCATGTTGAAAAATCAACGCCTTGATATATTTCTACTTGACAGCATATATATCTGCGTCTGGGGACGTGGATAAAGATCAACCCACGCTCCGCGTTCCCCCAACTTCCTCTCACTCCGCCATATAGCTCGCGGAACCTCTTTCACCATTCTCCACGCCATCAAGCGAAGCCCACTGTCGGTATGTACCACCGAATCCATGACAGACCACCTTCGACGGTAATCAGGGAAGGACGGTAGGAGATGCGGATGAAGGACGTACTGAGCAACGAATTGCCCAGGGGGATCCCCACATGTCTAATTAAGAACATGAAAAGAGGCAAACGTAGCTAGCAAGCCGGTACGCTCGTGACGTTATGTACGTCGACAGACACCCGTCAAGCACCCGCAACTCCTTGCCTAGTAGCCCTCGTGCGAAATCACCGGGAATAAACGGGCCGTCAACTCGGACATGTACATGTATCTTGCAGGGAAATGCTTGGTGGTCGGCGGAGATACGCTGGGGCTGAACTGTGAGCGATCAGCATGCGATCGAGAGCGGCAAGACAAGGATATACCTTGACGGCAGCGCGTGGGCAGTGGGTGCACCATATCGAGAGCTTCGGGCTGTCTTAAATCGAATCAGCCGCATCGTCCAAGGAAGAGCAAACCACATACCTAGCAGCAGGCATGTATCAGGAGAGGAAGATGCTCCACCAGAGGCACCGACCACAGACGAAGGGAAGTGAAACTCGGTTCCTCAGTTCATCGTGGCTGGTGATCCATTCTGAACCGTCAGCTAGCTCTTGGGAACAGGAAAAGCAGCGCCGGTCTGTAACCATTCACAGGCACTAATGCGTGCATGCTGGTGTTACGAGGCGGCTACAGTACGCTGCTTCGAGAGCGTATCAGCCACGTTGCCAAATGAGGGTGAATTCACGCACCTGTGTTTCGTACTACGCGTTAAGCGGGCACTGGCATAACGGAACGGCGTCGACGTGAGGATACATGCACGAACCCGCGCCATCTGATCTCCAGGTATGCGTACGGCGGAGCTTGGGGAGCGCTAGCGGACGTGCCAACGACGGGCTTCGAGGGAAACGCTGGCGCTGTGTTATCATCGACCACACGGCGGGGATGATCCTGGGATGTGAAATGTGCGCTGTGGGCTGTGCGGTAAGTTAGGGCTTGGGAGGAGAATGCGAAGCGTGCCCACCGATAAGGGCGCGACAGTTGCTGTAGTGCGCGCACTCGTTGCGAGTCATGAGGATAGCGGCGCGTAGAGGACCTCCAGGACGGGGCCAGTCATTCATTGCGATGGCTTGTCATCCGCGGAGCTAAGGCCGCTCTGTGATCAGTCAGCGGCGCTCGAGGTGGAGAAGGGAAACACTTACCAGTAAGAGTTGCCAGCAGCGGCTGTACCCGCGCACCGATACCTCGTGATGGCGAAGCCTGCGATCCATTTTCCATGAAGACCAGAGGCGTCAGCGACGTAGTCTGCTTGGAGTGTGGCGAAGTGAAACCCGATAGCGTCACAAGTCCTGGGCGCCTACGAGTTATTGGTTTGGCTAACTAAGAAGTGGACGGGGGGGGAGTGACGTACTGTATTAGGCCTCTCGGTGGTACGAATGTTGTGCATCCATCCTTAAGTGGTGCGTACAGTGGTAGTGCAGTGACACACCACCAGGACATCCAGCGGCATCAAGTGTCCAGAGGACTTGGTGGTCCCTGGAGTAAATCGGCGAAAAACACGACAGCGTGGCGGCGCGCTGGGGGTCTAGTGTAGGGCGCCAGAAACACGGGCTTGGGTGTAGTCAGGTAAACTCGAGAGCAGGAGCGCGGAGAATACCTATCGGATACCAGTGGGAGGTGCGCCATCCATACTACGTTTCGAGAGCCTGCATATATCACGTCTGGACTAAGCTAACGTGAAAAAGAAAAAGAAAAGGTATACTCACCCAGTCAGCGTGCAGTGGCTCCTTGAGCGCCGCCCAGCCCTCGGGGAGCTTGAACGCGCGGCGTGGCGGAGCTGTTGCAATGAGCTGACCGTGCGGGAGGAGCTGCGCATGGGAGCCTGATGTCGGAACTGCATGGGGGACATCGTCGTAAGCCAAAATGGTGGACCGAACGACAAGACAACTCACAGATTTTCCGATCAACATTACGAGACTGGAATGGAGGCATTCATTGACGCAGAGGTATGGGGTCGAACCGACTAGAGGAGGGAGGGAGAATTGGGCGTCGTCTTTGACGGAGCCAGCACAGCTTGAATTGGCCTCGCGCTGGATTGGAGAAAAAAAAATGAACAGTTGACGAAGACGACGGACGATGGTCGCGATACGTACACCAGGAGGAGATAAGCCGAGGCCCACGAGCAGCCGCCGCGCGCAAGGTGTCTAGCGTAGGTCCGCGCAATTCCGCCCGGCGATGCGCGAAAAAGCAGAAAGTAAACATGGTCTGACCAAAGATAGATGATGAAAATTGACGTGGCATAAATCGGGGCGTGCTAGCCTGCTGTTGCAAAGCTGACGGTGAGCATTGGGAGAGAAAATAACAGAGAAAACGAAAAACCTTCGGATGCGACTCGCGAGGCGGTGGTCGAGAGCCTGAGTGATGCTCATGCGAAAGGCCCCACCCCGGAGCTGGACTGGAGAAGGGAGTATCCAGAGAGGGAAGAACAACTGGTGGGAAGCAGCGTGTCGGTGAACGGCGATTGCGTAGCATGGGAGCAACCAGTGGCAGATCGCGGGTGCAGATACCGGCACAAGCCGAACCCGTGGCGCAATTTGGGCAAGAAAAAACAGGGGCTGCATAATACAGCATCTCGAAATATATTTGGATGTTTCTCCTGGAACGAACTGTGCGGGTTATAAATTTGAACAAACCACGAGGCGTCGAGGTATGGAAGAACAACATCACCCCGGCGCAGATCGTCATCACACAAGCTAGAAGATGGTTTGCTCGTGATGAGACAATGCACTCTAAGATGGGAATGGAAGTACATGTGTGCACGAAACATGTTATATGGCGGAAGCCACAATTGCAACGTACACAGAATCAATCATTCATAAAGTTTAATGCTGATGTGATTCAGAGGGAAATTCCCTCCCGCTCCCTTATCTCCCGCCCCCTTAGGATTCACTGATGCCGTTCATAGGTATCCACCGTTGAGGCCGAGAATCTATATTCCTTTGTTCAACCCTGTTTGAGGCCACAGCAGGATAAGACTCAAGATAAAATTAAGCCCAGCGCGGTCGCTGCGGAACATGGCAACATGAGCTTGCTCTCCTATTGGAAATCAAGGCCCTGAGGAGCCCAAAATACGAGAAGAGCATGCACGCGACGAAACTCTTGCGTGAGAAGCGACTACTCGTGAGCGCGGGAGGATAGCCGATTCCAGAACCCTCCGGTCGTTTTATAACGATCCAGGGGAGATGGAAGTTTTACCATCTGTTACGCTCGTAGTACAGCATGTGTCAGGAGAAACCGACCTAAGTTGACTATGTTTACTCTTGAGTACCATGCCTATGCCTAATACAAGACTGAGGGCCGAAGCCATCCACGGCGGGTCGCGTAGTTAAAAGGAAATGGAAGCGTCCGATTGTGCTGATCCCGTGCACCAAACTCTAATCCCATTACGTAATCCGTCCACAGAAATCGACAAAAATCGACGAAAAAGCGCAAAGGTGACGGCGCTGGCTTCAAATGGTCTTGAAGCGGTGTCGAAAATGAAGAGTTGTGGCTGAGAATGTGATGAGAATGACATGGAGGCTCCGGAATGCAGCATGAGCTGGATGCGCGGTGTGAGGAGCGGATGTTAACGGGGGTATGTGCGTCTCGGGGACGGTATCGCTGCCATTTTCCTGCTGAGACGATGACGGGCCCAAGCGGCGCGAGAGGTGAATAGAAACAGTCTGGAAACAGTCGGGAGTGGATGCCGTGGAATATAGCGGCTCGGTAATTAAAGCGAGGTAGCGGTGGGCCCGGTGCTCGCTGTCTGGGACGGAATGGGGGTATGATGCAGCGGGGTCGTCTGCCACGGTACTGAGCCGAAACCTCGTCCGTGGGTAGTGGACGGTCTTGGGCGATGGACTAACGACGGCGATCGAGTGTCTGATGGTCGATGCGGCCGGAACGACGACCAGCCTACCGAGTGTGGTGGTTGTTGTTGTTGTTGTTGTTGTTGTTCAAGGTGTAGCTTGAACGCAGTTGAATTTCTGGCGGCGAGTTGAACAGGCTTCGTATGCGGGATTATATGATTGAACTCCAACTCCAGTTCAGTGCCATCCGCGGGGAAAGGTGGCCCGGTGCCAGAGAGACGATGTTTGACGCCCACGGTTATCTATGGGTCCAGTTCATTAAGCAGTTGACAGATCCGTCCTGATAATAAAAAATAGCGTCGTCAAGCATAAACGAGAGGAGCGAGAGATCAATGTCTTGCATTGACCTCGCGAGGTCGATGCTACTCGGGTGGTTTGTCGTCGGCGGAGGTAGGCCAGGGCTGGACTGTGGGCGGTCAGTTGCGACTGAAAACAGGGAGGTGCGCGCTCACCCGTACCAGGACAACTACTCCCGCGCTTGACCACTGCGCATCCCGAGCACTGAGTGTGAACCTCGCGCACAAAGGTACCCCTACCGATGGGACCGGTGTCGACTTGTCACAGAGCTTGCGTTGTTCGCAATCGATCATCCGCGGCGATGGGTCAGTCCTGTGGGCGCTTAGCGGAGCGGAAGGGGAGGACAGAGAGCACCCACATCCAAGTCTTGTCACTGACTCCCCAATCGCGGGCCGCAAACGCCTACAAGTTGTCGATCGTACGGTATCAGTCAGATTGTCAAAAAGCAAACAATTACACGTACCAGCTATGGTCGTGAGGCACTCGAGGCGGGGATAGAACAATAGAACAGTCGCGCCTCGAAGAGCTAGAAAGCGCGGCGGGTAGGCTGTACAACGTATGCGCACGATGCCATCCGACATGCACACACGCTGCGTCAAGGAGCCGCCACCGCTTCCGGCCTTGGAGCGAGTCGACGCTGAGCGTCGCCAGGCCACTGATGGTCAGCGGCGATAAGCCGGCTCTGTGGGTCGTCAGCGACGATCGAGAGTACGAGCGATTTACTCACCTGTAAAGAGTTCCCCGCGTGCTCGTAAGGTACGCCTCCACGCTGCGCAAAATCCCGGTCCGCTATCCACGCACGCCGAGTCAAGCGCCTGGGGCTGCTCGAGCGAAAAAAAATTGCCTTCCATCGATGGGACATGGATCGACTTCTCGACCTGGCCTTGCAACGGGGGCCATTCATCGCCGTTCGTCGTGCGCGGCGTCAAGCCAGGCTGAGGTGCCGTCAGCTTGGCCTGGGAGTAGCAGGAGAAGAACATACTAGGGGGACTTGCGAGCGGCAGCGGGGAGCGTGCGCCAGCTGTGTACACTGTCACGAGCTTTGAGCACCTACGGGCAATCTTGGGGTCAGCCAGTTACTTGGCGGACGGATAAGTACATACTCAGCATTAGTAGCACACGGGAAGCGGGCTCTGTGGGAGTTGCGACGTGGCGTTGACCATCCACCTCGGGGGTTGGTGGTGAGGGACAATGCAATCGTGAACAGCGTCGCAGTCCAGGACAGCAATCCGCGACGACTTTGTGGTCCTGAGGGGACACCCGCGGTAAGCGTGCGGCCCAGGGCAGCCGATTCCGTGTCGTGGGTGGCGACAAGATGGGCTTTGGCGGTGGTCAGCCATAGTCGAGAGGGGGACAAAAAAGTCATATACCTCTCTAAACGGCAGCACGCCATTCTGGGAACAAGGGCGCGCTCGACGGCAGAGATCCCTGCTGCCGAACACGGCTTCGAAGCTGCAGGGCGCATCGTAAGAAAAAGAAAAAAAAGTGTCATGGGCCAAGGACAACTTACAGAATTACGACTGGGACCGCATGGAAATCTTACCCAGCGGCAGAATTCGCATTTTTGCCGGATCAAGGGGGTCATGCGAAGTAGAGCAGAGGGGGTGGGATACGGAGAGTGCGACACGCGCCCGATAGTATAAACTTAGAACCTTGCGTGCGCCAGGTACTTTCGGGTCTCCGGCGGAGGACCTCTGGAATTCGAAAAAAAAAATGGCCAGATTCCTTATCGATATCGATGGCACGATAAATCGACCTATCCAAGCCGAGTCTTTGGGGAAATCTGCGAGAACTTGAACATCAAAAGATTTTCGAGAAATTGAGGGAGTACGAGTGACCGTGGACAGAGCGAAGAGAGGGGAGGTGGTGAGCGGGGGACGTGGCTAGGGTTACGTGATGTTGGCATGCTCATGCCGTATGCCGAGAAGCCGAAACTTTGACAGGCAACTGGGAAGGGTCATACTGGAACTCGCAAGCGCACAATGTAACGGAGATGCGCCCTGGAATTTCGGTTGGCTTGAGATTTATATGGTTGCGCAAATAAGAGGAAAACGGGATGAACGAAGAAATACTACTCAAGTACTACTCACAGTCTCACACCAAACTCACACGATCTGTTGCAACACGACTTGAACACGACGTGAGGCAGCCTTCCTGTGGAGTACGAAAAAAACACCGTCCTCGGAATCGTCGCGGGCGCAATCATCAGGCACACATCAGAAACTTGAGAATTTGATTTTGTATTCCAACTTTTAATTGGTCGACGGCAACACCCTGGATTCAAATCGGATATATAGAATTCCTGAGGGAGTGATTACCTGTCCGAGAAGCTTGTGCTAGCCGATGTCTACAGAGCGAAACAGGAATGAAGGCTAAATGACATGATTAATATTCACTCTCCGAAACGCCACCGAATCGTGATGAGCCCCTGCGCAGCTGGGTACGCGGCCTGGAATCCCGAGGGGGAGGCGCAACCTGCGCGGTCTCCACCGAATCTATTGATGAGCGTCTCGTCCGACTCTCAAGGTACCGCGGTAACGACGGTGAGCAGAGCCCGATTTTTAGAAAACAAATGACCGAGGACGGGATGTTCAACTCATTTGTAGCCGCATTTACAGCCGTGCCTTTTTTCTTTGGCTTTGTAGCAGTGTTCGTCATTCACAGTGAGGTCATGATTCCCAATCAGCGCACATCCACAGATGAGATGGAACAACAGTTTGCTCAAATTCGCCACCACCGCCGTTCGCATCAAATTCCTATTACGCAATGTTAGAGCCCACAATATTTCTTCCTCTTTCAAGCCGTCACTCTTACCGCTACGCTAGACGCAGTTGCACTTTCCTTCAGGTGGCCAAGGATCGAAAATGTGAAGTCCGTGACAGAGCTCATATTGCTTATACCGGAAGTGGAGTGAATGACCAAATACTGTGAGGCTCATCCGCTCTAAATACTCGTTTCGCAGGGTTTTATGTGTCAAGTTCAATGTCGGCGGAGCAGTCGATTGAGATCATCAACAAAAAAAGGAACCCGCCGATCATAGAAAAAGCACGCGGCGAAACACTTTCGTTAACCTACGGCATCTGGGGCGGGGTTTAATAATGATCCAGGGGAGCACTTGCCATTGCAACGGCGCCGCATGTGGTTGGAAGAGCAGCGGAATGGAAAATGATGGGAGCGCATTCGCCGGGAGAAGCCGAGTTTTCTATTCAAGGTATGCACGGCCCGCTCTAAAAATTCAGTCGGTGTGAGATAATATTGGTGGATGAAACCAGACTACCGTTGCGGCATCTAGCCGGGATCCAGTGTAGGAAAAGCCCTCTTAAGGCCGTCTGTGGGCGCAAATTTATTAATAAAAATTCGATACATCATGATGAACCTTGCTCCGTGTCTGATTGGGATCACTGTGAACCTGAACATCCACCGCCGCCACTGGTTATTTATATATTCTCTTTTGAGGCAACTCTGCCAGTGGCTGCAGAATACGGCGATGATAACTTGATCATAACGTATTAAGGATCCGGCGCAGTGGCGGATGTCCGTGCGCCATCAAGCGTCAAAAGCTGGGAATACCCGGGAATTCTGGACTTACGAAAGCAATTTGTGTGAGAATCTAGTATTGAAATTTTACGGTGGAGGTTCGCCACATAAATTGAGAACGTGGAGAACTTCCTTTCCGCCCGCCATCCTCCTCCTTCGCCCTCCCCCAACTTACATATGGTGTGGTGATATCTTGCGTATCACTGCCTCTAATTGAGCACCGCGCGACCAGGCCCAACCGATTCACTGGAAGGCACCGTTTTTAGGCGTCGATTCGCCATTGAACAATACCACCCAGTATAATGGCATGCGATATATGATGGTGCGTTCACTTGCCGTCGAATCCTTTGCCGATCCTAATGTCCTCCCACCCCAAAGTCCTGCGCATCATGCCTGAAAGTCAAAACGTGCCGCTACTCAAACACTGGCCCTTATCTCTGCCCAAATTGCATGCAACTCGACTCCGTGTCCCAGCCCAACAGCAATGTACCCCTTTCCGAATGTATCCCCGCCCACCCCTCATTGCCTCTTCTTTATGAGGTGTACCAGTATAAACCGTCCCTGCTTCATATTGGCGACGCAGCTGTGACTCCTGCGCCATCGGCAGCGGGAGAAACGTCTCCAGCGACATCGCCCTCGACAGCAAGGCCTTCAGTGACTGCCCCATGTCAGGGCGAAGTGCATGTGGTACGTGCAGAACAACCAGCCGGACACCTATTTGACACAATCTCTCTCTCGCAGCAGAACCTCGAAGCAGAAGCCGTGAGGCCCCAAGACTGGAACTGCGTCCGGAAACAGCTCCAGCCACAGTGGAAGCGAGCAGTGGGTGGTGAAAGCTGCAGGGTGTGAGCTAAAATCTACTTAGTGGGCGAAATAGAAAATTCATCATATAATAATTCGGTTTCACTCTCCAAACACCGAACTACAAATATGAAAAGCGGAGGGAAAGTAAGGATGTGTATCATACGGGTATCGACGTCGTCTAGAACTAAAGAAGGGTATGCGGGAACATTGAGGATATCGGATGGGAGCCTGGCTCGTGCTCTATCCTTCAGCTGTCGATGGATGAGCATGGTCCTGAATTCACACAAGACATGAGGATTTGGTTTTCAGGAGAAACAAAGACATACCTTGAGACGTCGGACGGTATAGACGCTGGTAGACAGTCACATCGAGATGAGACTCTCGCACAGCCGGTGACGACTCGATGATACTATAAACTGAAACGACATCAGGGCTCAGGGTTTCATCGTGGAGACGGAAGGCGTACCAAAGGAAAATGAACTCTAGATGGCAGCCTAGCTGCAGAGCGGCGAGGGTGCTCAACAAGCGTGAAAGATGGGTTGATATCGCGCGGACATGCCTCACTGCCGTAGCAATGTATGCGTGCCCCAAGATCTTAATCGCGGGGAGTCACATCCACTACTGCAGACACAGAGGAATTGAGCAACGTCAAAGTGAGAAAATGAGTAAGTACCCAGAAATAGCACGGCGTCGAGGGTATCGCCGAATCTGGAGCCAGGGAGGTCAGGAGTGAACTCTGTCCTGGTAAGATATAACAACACAAGACCGACGACTTGGATGACACCGCAGGTATATCGCTGATCCATAGGGGCTGTCACGGCTTGCGATGGTCGGAATATTTGGTGCCTGGGACAGCACGGCCAGGGGGTCAACGAAGGAGGCTCTGGGATGCACCCTGGATGAGCAGGAGGGTGAAGTTATACGCACCTTATCTGGTGCACCGTATTTGTTCCAGGAGTGGTTGCTGAATGGTTTCCTACGAAACAGTATGAGCATGGTGCTGCCCAGACATGAACGTCGCAGGTGGAATTTCGGGTGACATACCAAGAATGGTGGAGAGCGTGCCCCGGGATGAATCGACTCCACCATGAGTTATGCGCTGGCCATATTTTGAAAGCGGAAAGACTGAGATGCAGGGCAGGGGAAAAGAGACAAGCGGCTGCCCCAGTCATCGCAGAACCAGAACAGTGGAGGGAGGGAACTCGAAGCGCCATTGAAATTTTGCACGGCGATTCGTTCGGTGATTCGGCAGACTGCCGCGAATTCTGCGGGTCTTTTTCGTAACGTGTGTGGGACAAAGGAATTGTGGCTGGAACCCGATGGCGGGAATGGATGATCGAGATCTGCAACGACACCAACCCTGGGGATCGCAGCTCTTGTTTTAGGCTCCCGCGCCAACTTGGCCAGGAGACCAGACTCACACTGGCCCACCAGGCGCCAAGGACAGACCCAGGCGATGAGCCGAGGGCGATGGGCGGTCAAGCCAAAACCAGGGTAGAGGCAAAGTGGGGGCCGGGTTACGCGCCACGGTGACCGGGTAAATCCGCATGCCGTCAGTCATAACTTGTACTACAGGATGGAGCTTCGATGGGCAACTAGCAGCACAAAATCTAGTTCGTTTGATTCACAGAGTGGGGGTTTGTCAGGTCCTCGGTCTCCCAGAATTTTTTTGAATCCGGACCATCAGGCTTTTCCCTTCTTTTATTCTTCGGCCTCAAAGTGACGCCCAGACGGCTGGCGCTTCCGGTTTTTGGCCTCGGGGAGCTCTATTTATATGTAGATCTCCGTGCTCCGATACTTATTATAGAGTTCAATATAATCATTGGTTTGGCCTCTCCCGTCGGCGATCGACCCAACCCTGTTCCCACGTTCAACTTCAGAGCCTACACGACCCCTTCTTCTTTCCTCCTTCCTGTTTATTTCCCTCTCCCCACTGTTTTGACTTTGGGTACGTTATCTGGGTTGCATCGCTAAAATCGTGATATTTACCACTTTCTTAGCACCGCCTACTATGAGGAGATGCAACAATCCTCCAATCCCACCTTCCATGCCACGGAGCCCCAAGTCTGATCCCGCAAACCAGGATTGGCTCAGAAAGTTGGTTCTTATGTCGCAAGATCTTTATTTGGTTCTAACTCGATTTTGCAGGCTTGCGCGGCCTGTGCTGCCAGCCACCACCCCTGTGAGGTTCGGAAGGCAGGAACGCACGCCTGCCTCCATTGCTACCAGAAACACTTGGGCTGCTCGTGAAGGCGTGTCGGGCGCTTCCGACTAGCCCAGGGCCTCTCCCGTTCCAGCCGGACCACTCCAAGATTACGAGGCATTACACTGGGGCCCGGGAGACAGCAGCGTTGGCTCTCGAGCAAAATGCCGCCAATACATTTAATTCCTTGTATCTCCTGATCAACGACATCGGGCCATCAGCTGGCGATAGCTCCTCAACGGCGAGCCAAGAGTGCCGGAGACGTGCTAGATCGCTCTCGAATAAGACGTTGAGGCGTGAGAGGATATTTCACAAAGTTTCGGGCGGAGGGGGGATTTGAATACGAGACGGTTCCGAGAAAGGGTAATTATTCTATCTTTGCGTTGAATGAGGAATCGGAAGAGGTTTTTCCTTGTTCTAGGACTGTTCGCATCACGTAACTAGAAGCTCAATTGAAGATGGTCGAGTTATCTAATTAGAAGAGCACTACCTTCCTCTTATTCGTGCACCGCAAAAGAATACTTGATGTATATCAAGATATGTTGTTTAGATATTGTCCGGGAAACTCAGGGCTTCCATTTCATATCTGGGTCAGCTTATTCCATGTAGTATTGAGCCTTTAATCAATGTTTGCATTCCAATGTCGGCGCTGAGTACCTGCAACACGGATACCTGTATGCCAAGTGATTCCATTAACCACCATGGACGGGAAAGTTATCGCGAGATCTAAAAATGATGGAAATGCGTCGACTCATGGCCCGGGCTCGAATCGAACGAGCAACTCCTGCGGAGCTTCGTGCCCATGTCTATCCCATCCTGCGCGGGCGGAACCATCCGCTACCGGCCTTCTGTGGTACCTAAGTACATCAGCATGCGGATCCGAAGCTTGATTCATGAATGAAGCTTATGGGCGGTACCTGAGGCTGGTGGAATTAAATAAAAAAGCGGCAAAATGTACAAATGAAGCGCGACGTCGTCGCAGAGTAGAGTAGAGGGGCGGACCATAGGTCGTATTGTTGGTACCTGCGAACATGAATATATGAACATTCGAATGGAAATACACACGCGTGAGTGATGGCAGGAAAAAAGGTGGATTGAAGTCGATGGCCCGGGCTCGAGTCGAACAGGCGATGCTGCGGAAATTTTCAAGCCCACGAAACGAGTGCATGTGCGGTCCAACCTCTACCGGACCTTCTTTCTGTCGTTGTGAACTTGGTCAGGACAGCGAGATAACCCTACCTGAAAGTGTTTGCCACAGAACCACAGACCATGCATATGTTGCAGGTGCAGAGGCCAAACCGCAAGTACCGAGTAGCACAACAGGCAATAAAGCACTTGCGGATTTTCAGGACAGTGGACGACGGAGTCCTGAAGAGAAAGAGAAGCGGAAGTGCGGACCGGTTCGCGTAGGCCAAGTTGAACTAGTGTTGCCGCCGGCCAAGTCGATTAATTTCAAGAAATCGATATCTAGCTCGCAATGAAATTGCAATAATTCTGAGAATATTTGGGGAGATGCATCCCTCAAAAGGCCGTAGGGTGTACCTTTAGGTCCAAGAGATTGGTGCAACGGGTGCCCTGATATTTGATCGGCTTCTAAACGGCTCAAATTTTAGCCGTTTAGAAGCCGGTCAAATATCTGTACAATAACGGAGTGGATCGCTCGGTACCATTGGGAGATTCTACGGCTTTTAGGGTAATCTTGCTAAAAAAATATCTTTAGAATTATCCCTATTTTATTGGAAGCGATATCTCAATTTTTTGAAATTGATCGGCTTAGCCGGCGGCAACACTACCCGGGGCCCCCTAACCCTTTAATTTCCTTGCTTCTCGCGTGAATGATTTCATCTCTCTCGCTTTCGCGGACGGCCGCCCGACGATGACCTAGCTCACAGGACACTGCGTCGATAGCGTATCAGCCACATCGTCAAATGAGAATGAATTCGTGCACCGGTGGGCGTTAAGCAGGCACTGGCATAGCGCAATGTCGTCAACGTGACGCGACATGCGCGAGCCCATGTGCGACACCATCCGATCTCCAGGTATGCGGCGTCAAGCACCCGCTACAGCTGGGGCCCGCGGAGAGAAGGACAGCACTAGCGGACGAGTCAAACGATGGACCTCGAGGGAAACGCTGGCGCTGTGTTGTCGTGCTTCGTGGGGATCGACCATACGTCGGGGATGTCCATGAGTTGTGGGCTGTGGGCTGTGGCCCATGAGCTATGCAGTAAGCTAACGCTCGAGAGGAGAAGGCGAAGCGTGCCTACCGGTAAAAGGGGCCACAGCTGCTGTAGTGCGTGCGCTCGTTGCGAGTTATAAATGTAGCGGCGCGTGGAGGACCTCCAGGACGGAGACGCGCACGAAGAGGCCAGTCATCCATTTCTGTCTTAAGGTGGCTCTACGGGCAGTCAGCGACGCTCGAGACAGCAAAGGGAAGCGCTCTCACCGGTAAGAGTTGTCAGCGACGGCTGCACCCACGCACCGGTACTTCGCGATGGCGAAGCCTGTGATCCGTTTTGCATCAAGGACGGAGGCGTCAGCGACGACGTAGTCTGCGATTTCACGTCGTCCGCAGTGTGGCGAGGAGGTGAAACGCGACAGTGTCACAAGCCCTGGGTGCCTACAAGTTATCAGTTTGGCTAATCAAGAAGTGGACGGGGGGGTGTCACATACTGTACTGTATCAGGCCTCTCCGTGGCGCGGGGGTTGTGCATCCATCCTTAGATGGCGTGCGTACGACAGTGGGAGTGCAGCGACACACTGCCAGGACATCCAGCGGCATTCAAGTATCCAGAGGGCTTGGTGGTCCCTGGGGTGAATCGGTGAAAAGTGCGACGGCGCAACGGCTCGCTGCGGGTCTAGTATAGTAGTGCCGGAAACACGGGCTTGGACTAGTCAGGTAAGCTCAAGATCAGGAGTGCGGAGAATACCTGTCGGATGCCGGCAGCAGGTGCGCCATCCATGCTACGTTTCGTGAGCCTGCATATTTCGCGTCAGTAAGCAACGACAAAAAGAGAAAGAAAAATTCCACCCACCCAGTCAGCGTGCAGTGGCGGCTTGAGTACCGCCCAGTCCTCGAGGAGCTTGAACGCGCGGTGGGGCGAAGCTGCTGCCATGAGCTGACAGTGTGGTGGGAGCTGCGCATAGCTGATGTCGGAACTGCAGGGGGGACAATGTCGTAAGCGAAAATGGTGGGCCGAGCGACGAGACAGCTCACGGATTTTCCGATCGACATGACGGGACCAGAATGGAAGCCTTCCCTAACACAGAGGCATGGCGTCGACCAGAGTCAAAGAGGGGGAGGAAAGCCAGCTTGAATTGGCCTCGCGCTGGATTGAAGAAAAAAACAGACAGTTAACGAAGAAGACCGACGATGGGCGTGACGCGTACACCAGGAGGAGATAGGAATTGAGGCCCATGAGCAGCCGCCGCGCAGGGTGTCGAGCGGGTGCAAATTCCTGCCGGCGATGTGCGAAAAAAGAAGGAAAAAAAACATAGTCTGGTCAAAGAAAGATGATGACAAGGACGGGGAATGGATCGGGGCGTGTCAGCCTGCTGCTGACGCAAAGCTAACGGTGAGAATTGGGAGAAAAAAGAACAGAAAACCAAAAAAAAACCTTCGGATGCGACTCGTGAGACGGTGGTCGAGAGCCTGGGTGATGCTCATGTGGAAGGCCCTACCCCGGAGCTGGGCTGGAGAGGGGAGCATCTAGAGCGGGAAGAACAACTGGCGAGAAGCAGCGTGTGGGTGTCAGGTGAACGGCGATTGCGCAGCCATGAGGGCAACCGACCAGAGGACGTTGCCAAACGTGGCAGATCGCGGCCTTGAGGAGGCCCAAAATACGAGAAGAGCACACGCGCGACAAAATTGCGTGAGAAACGACTGCTCGTGAGCGCGGGAGGATCGCCGATTCGAGGTCGTTTAATAAAGATCTAGCGGAGATGGAAGCTGTTTCATGGGTATAGAATCGCTCGAAGCAGAGCATATTCCGGGAGAAGCCGACCGAGGTGTAGCTGTTGAACAGGCTGTGTATGCGGAATTATATCGATGAACCCTGACTCCGGTCGACTGTCTTCCAGGAAAGGTGAGACGGAGAGACGGGTGTTGAGGACCACGGTTATCTGTGGGGTCATTTCATTACTATTAGTAAGCAGTCGGCAGATCAATCATCACGGCCATTTGACGGCGATTCTGATCGCGGTAGCTGCGAGACCAACGCATCCAAAACGCATTCTTCAGCTGTCCTTTCACCCCAGTATTGGGAACAAGGATTTCTGCATTCAGGTTTTGGGGACTCGGAGGTAGGTGGTACTACAACTTTGCCATCATTTGAAGTAGCGGCGATACAGGACGATACTACGTGATCATTCGCGTCCTCCAGTTTTGATCAGCAACGACTGCCATATTGTCTGGAAAAAAGAAGTTAATTTCGCTTGTGTTACATGTGCCTGGGAATAAAGCATGGGACGGTGATTCCGAGATAGAGTTTAAGAGACCGGCCGAATTTAGTGAAAATTCTGGTGTGCGGTCAACCATGAATTCAACCTCTAATTTCAGGGATTCGGGAGAGAACCATTTAATTTCAACGATCTGAATACTGTATTATTTCATTCAATTTGACAGTCGCGCGTCACGCCGAAAATTTTGACCCCGGCAATATTTTTCTCCTGTGGGTCGTCAGCGACGATCGAGAATACGGGTGATGTGCTCACCTGTAAAGAGTTCTCCGCGTGCTGGCACTCCACAGCCAGACTTCATCACCTGCGAGCTATATAGCATCTAGGTTAAGGTTAGCGACGACGTCAAAGGAAGTGTAACACATACGTAGGCCAATAGTCCGTGCACAGCGGCACCGCGTCAAACAGCGAGTACGTTGCCTACGGATGTTGCTGCTCTCCCCCCACCCCTCGTCAGCTGCAAGCTATAGTGCATCGGAAAATTGCATCAGCCTCCACTTTATCAAAGGGAGTATTGCACATACATAGCGTCCACAGGCCACGTAGCGGGCATGGAGCAGTAGCGCACGGAGCAGTTGCTACGGGGCGTAAGGTACGCCTCCACGCTGCCAGAATCCCGGTCCGCTATCCACGCACACCGAGTCAAGCGCCCGGGGCTGCTCGAGCGAAAAAAATTGCCTTCCATCGATGGGACATGGATCGACTTCTTGACCTGGCCTTGCAACGGGGGCCATTCATCGCCGTTCGTCGTGCGCGGCGTCAAGCCAGGCTGAGGTGCCGTCAGCTTGGCCCGGGAGTAGCAGGAGAAGGACATACTGGGGGGACTTGCGAGCGGCAGCGGGGAGCGCGCGCCAGCTGTGTGCACTTGTCACGAGCTTTGAGCACCTACAGGCAATCTTGGGGTCAGCCAGCTACTCGGCGGACGGATAAGTACATACTCAGCATTAGTAGCACACGGGAAGCGGGTTCTGTGGGAGTTGCGACGTGGCGTTGACCATCCACCTCGGGGGTTGGTGGTGAGGGACAATGCAGTCGTGAACAGCGTCGCAGTCCAGGACAGCAATCCGCGGCGACTTTGTGGTCCTGAGTGAACACCCGCGGTAAGTGTGCGGCCAGGGCAGCCAATTTCGTGTCGTGGGTGGCGACAAGATGGGCTTTGGGGGTGGTCAGCCATAGTCGAGAGGGGGACAAAAAAGTCATATACCTCTCTAAACGGCAGTATGCCATCTGGGAGCACGCCATCTGGGGACAAGCGCGCGCTCGACGGTAGAGATCCCTGCTGCCGAATACGGCCTCGAAGCTGCAGGGCGCATCGTAGGAAGGAAAGAAAAAAGTGTCATGGACCAACGACATGGAAATCTTAATCGGTCCCAGAGGCAGAATTCGCGTCTTTGCCGGGTCGAGGGGGATCATGCGAAGTAGAGCAGAGGGGGTGGGAGACGGCGAGTGCGACACGCGCCCGGGAGTACAAACTTAGAACCTTGCGTGCGCCAGGTACTTTCGGGGTCTCCGGTGGAGGACCTCTGGAATTCGAAAAAAAAAAATGGCCAGATTCCTTATCGATATCGATGGCGCGATAAATTGATCCAAGCCGAGCCTTTGGGGAGATCTGCGAGAACTTGAACATCAAAAGATTTTCGAGTGACCGTGGATATGGCTGGGGTTACGTGATGTTGGCATGCCGTATGCCGAGAAGCCGAAACTTTGACAGACGAAGATAGAAAATTTGGGAAGGGTCACACTGGAATTCGCAAGCGCACAGTGTAACGGAGATGTGCCCTGGAATTTCGGTTGGCTTGAGATTTATATGGTTGCGCAAATAACAGGAAAACAGCATGAACGAGGGAGTACTACTCAAGTACTACTCACAGTCTCACACCAAACTCACACGATCTGTTGCAACGACTTAAGCACGACGTGAGGCAGCCTTCCTGTGGAGTACGAAAAAAAGCCGTCCTGGGAATCGTCGCTGGCGCATCATTATGAGCGCAATCATCAAGCACACATTAGAAACTTGAGAATTTGATTTTGTATTCCAACTTTTAATTGGTCGACGGCAACACCCTGGATTGAAATCGGATATATAGAATTCCTGAGGGAGCGATTACCTGTCCGAGAAGCTTGTGCTAACCGATGTCTACAGAAGGAATCAGGAATGAAGGCTAAATGGCGGATTAATATTCACTCTCCGAAACGCCACCGAATCGTGATGAGCCCCTGCGCAGCGGGGTACCCGGCCTGGAATTCCGAGGGGGAGGCGCAACCCGCGCAGTCTCCATCGAATCCATCGATGAGCGTCTCGTCCGACTCTCAAGGTACCCCGCGACGACGAATCGACGGTGAGCAGGGCCCGATTTTTAGAAAACAAATGACCGAGCGGGATGTTCAACTCATTTGTAGCCGCAGTTATAGCCGTGTCTTTTTTCTTCGCAATTTTCTTTGGCTTTGTAGCAGTGTTCGCCATTCACAATGAGGTCAGTATTCCCAATCAGCGCGACATCCGCAGATGAGATGCAACAGCTTGCTCAAATTCGCCACCACCGCCCTTCGCATCAAAATCCTATTACGCAGTGTTAGAGCCTACAATATTTCTTCCTCCTTCAAGCTGTCACTCTTACCTCTACCACTAGACGCAGTTGCAATTTCCTTCAAGTGGCAAAGGATCGAAAATGTGAATTCCGTGGCAGAACTCGTATTACTTATACCGGAAGAAGTAGAGTGAGTGACCAAATACTATGAGGATCACCCGTTCGAAATACTCGTTTCGTAGGGTTTTATGTGTCAAGTTCAATGTCGGCGGAGCAGCCGATTGAGATCATCAACGAAAAAAGGAACCCGCCGATCATAGAAGAGCACGTGGCGAAGCACTTTCGTTAACCTACGGCGTCAAGATGGGGTTTAATAATGATCCCGGGGAGCCTTGCCGTTGCAACGGCGCCGCATGTGGTTGAAAAAGCAACGGAAAGGAAAACGATCGGAGGGCCCCACCGGGAGAGCCGAGTTTTCATTGAGTTTTATGCACGGCCCGCTCTACAAATTCAGTCGGTGTGAGATAATATTGGTGGATGAAACCAGACTTCCGTTGCGGCTTCTAGCCGGGATCCAGTGTGGGAAAAGCCCTCTTAAGGCCGTCTGTATGTGCAAATTCATTAATAAAAAATCGATAGATCACGATGAGCCTTGCTCCGCGTCTGATTGGGATTGCTGTGGACCTGATCAGCTGAACATCCGCCGCCGCCGTTGGTTATTTATATTTTCTCTTTTGAGGCAACTCTGCCAGTGGCTGCAGAATACAGCGACGATCATAACTTGATCATAACGTATGAAGGATCCGGCGCAGTGACGGAGGTCCATGCGCCATCAAGAGCCAAAAGCTGGGAATAACCTGGAATTCTGGACTTGCGCAAGAAGTTGCGTGAGAATCCAGTATTGAAAATTTACGGGGGGTTTTCGCCACATAAAGGGCGAAGGTGGAGAACTTCCTTTCCCCCCACCATCTTCCTCCTTCGCTCCTCGAATACCCACATGGTGTGCTGCGATTCTCCATATTACCGACTACAATTGACCACTGCGCGACCAGGCCCAACTGATTCACTGGAAGGCTCCGTTTCTGGGAGTCGATCTGCCTTTGTACAACATGGTCCAGTATAATGGCATGCGTTATATGGTGGTCCGTTCACTGCCATCGAATCATTTGCCTATCCTAATATACTCCCACCCCAAAGCCATGCTCATCGTGCAAAAAAGTAAAAACGTGCCGTTACTTAAACACTGGCCTTTATCTTTGCACAAATTGCATGCAGCTCGGCGCTGTGTCCCAGCTCAACAACACCGTACCACCTTCCGGCTATTCTTCAAATTCCGCCCAGCCTTCATCCCCTCTTCTCCATGCGTACCAGTGTCAACCGTTCCTGCTGCATATTGGGGACGCAGCTGTGACTCCTGCACCATCGGCCGCGGGCGCGACGTCTCCAGCGATATCGCACCCGACAGCGGGGCCTTCAGCGGCTGCCCTAGATCAGGGCGAAGTGCATGTGGTACGTGCAGAGATTTTTTTTCCCACATATTTTAACGTGTTCTCTCTCTCGCAGCAGAATCTCGAAGCGGAAGCCGCGAGGCCCCAAGGCTGGAGCTGCGTCCGGAAACAGCTCCAGCCACACTGGAAGCGGGCAGCGGGCAGCGGGTGATGAAAGATGCGGCGTATGAGCGAAATGCCCTTTGTGGGATAGATAGAGCATTCATCATATATGTAAAGAATCTGATTTCATTGTCAAAATATACTCAACTAAAAGAATTAAAGAAAGCGCAAGGAAATTTAACAAGTTATATACTGTATAAATATCGACATCGTCCAGGTCCGACGGAGAATGCGCACGAATGGCGTTGCCTCCCGATTTCCCCTTCAGTTGTCGATGGATGAGGATGGCCCTAAATTCACACAAGACATGAGGCCGGGGTTTTCAGGAAAAACAAAGACATACCCTGGGACGTCGGACGGTATACATAACCGCTGTAGACAGTCACATCGAGATAGGACTCTCGCAAGAAGTTCCTCGGAGAATCGGACAGCCGGTGACGACTCGATGATACCACAGACTGAAATGATATAAGGGCTCAGGGTTTCATCGTGGAGATGAAGGGCGTACCAAAGGACAATGAACTGCAGAAGACAGCCCAGCGAAAGAGCGGCGAGGTACTCGACAAGCATGAAAGATGGGTTGATATCGCGAGGACATGGTTCACTGGCAAGAAATAACAAGCAATGTATGTGTGCCCAAAGATCGACTCCGTCTCGGGGAGTTACACCCACCGCTGCAGACACAGAGGAATTGAGCGGCGTCGAAGTGAGAAAATGAGTACGCACCCAGAAATAGCACGACGTCGAGAGAGTCGTCGAATCGGGAGCCAGGCAAGTGAGGAGTGAACACTGTCCTGGCAAGATATAACAACAAAAAGCCAACGACGTGGATGATACCGCACCTACATCGCTGATCCATAGGGGGCTCTGGCTTGCGAGGGTCGGAAGATTCTGTGCCTGGGAGGGATTGGCCAGCAGTCGACGAAGGAGGCTCTGAATGAGCAGGAGGGAATGGGCATAATGAGTGATATATGCACCTTAGCTGCTACACCGTATTTGTTCCAGTAGTTATTGCTGAATCGTCCCCCACGAAACAGTATGAGCATGCTCCTGCCCACATATCCACATCGCAGATGGAATTGGGGGAGACATACCCAGAATGGTCGAGGGCGTCCGCACTCCACCATGAGTCATGCGCGGGGCATATTTTGAAAGCGGAAGGGCTGAGATGCAGGACCAGGAAAAAGAGACAAACGGCTTCCCCAGCCTCACAGAACCAGAACAGTGGAGGGAGGGAACTTCGGTGCTATTAGGATTTTGCACGGCGGCTGCCGCGAACCGTGCGGGTCCTCATGGATTTTCGTAACGCGCGTGGGACAAAGGAATTGTGCCTGGAACCCGATGGGGCGAATGGATGATCGGGATCTGACCAAAGCATTTCGTTGTAGAGAAGAGCGGGATCGGAAGCCAAAGCCAGACGGAATAAAGGTGGTCGGCTCCGGAACAGAACACGAGGAAACGAGCCATGAAAACCCAAGACGGACGACGAACCAGAGAAGACCGATGATACGTCCAAGAAGAAGGCGCCGGCAACAACAGAACCAAACGATGAGGCGCCTAAAGAGGACGTGATTGCACGAAACCGAAAAGAGAGAGTGGGGACTGGCAATCCCCGCCAAACAAATGTCTGTTTGTTCTTTGTTTGTTCTGCGTCGGTCCTCGCTGCAGCCTTCTACAATGACTCTATGACCCCAAACTAAATTTTAGACCGCATATGAGATGAATATCGAGGTAATGTCCGGGACAGAATTTTTAAATTTTGCCCAGAATCTTTTTAGAAATAGCTGTGAGTTGGCGGTGAAACGCAGAAAGAAATTGCTAGAGGACAAACAAAGGACAAAATAACAATTCTGTCCTGGACATTACCTTCGAAATATGAGAACGAAGGGATCTTCCACTTCTAGTGTGGCCAGAATGTTGACGGTTGAGGCTGCAGCGCTGGCCGCTTACAAGCGGACATCAAAACCCAATGAATTGCCGGTCCCCACTGACTCAGAGAGATGCGAGACGCGCGTCCTCCGTCTTCCAAGTGTAAATGCAGAGAGCGTTGAGGGGTAAGGTTCGACGATACGGAACGCTCGACAGATTCGAGGATGTGCTGTGCCCCGACACGACTTTCGCGAGCACGCGGGTACGGAATGCGCGGATTATGCGCGGGAGAAGGATACGCGGGGAGCAGGGAATACGTACTCGTTCGCTCGTTCGCGCCCCCCGCAGCCTGTGGGTGCGCCCGCGGCCTTGTACGTCATCCATATTCCCCGCGCTGTACTCGTGCCCACCGCCCGCTCCCACCCGTGCGCGTCGCGTCCGTCGTCATCCCCAATACCCGCCGCGCTCTCCGTACCCAGCACCCCCCCCCCCCCCCCCCCAAGGACGCGCCGCCCATATGCCATATGTACAGACGGCTGCGGACACGAGTATGCGCACCCTCATCGTGCATGCGAGCCACAGCGGGAGAGGCTGCACCGTGGTCGGATGAGGACGAACGGCGGCGGAGGGGTGCTAGGCCGTCTGAGAAGGTGTCAGTAAGGAGGAAGGATACGCAGAAGGCGGACATACGAGGAAGGACCCACTGATCCATGCATCACCTCCTCCCCTCCTTCATCATCGACACCCTCCTGCGAGATCCAGTGTGCGCTGCCCGGTGTCGTACGGCAGGCGAGGTCCTCTGCGCTACGGAGCGCGGGCACGACATGCGTAGTGCGCATCATCTTCTTGCATTATACAACAATCGGCGAGCGCGGAGCGGAACCTGAGCTGAAGGCGTCAGCGATCAGGTCACGACGAGGGCAGCGGTAGGTCCATGGCAGCGTCTCCTCCTCTCCGGCTCTCATGCGCCCGATCTTTTCTCCTCGTGCCCCATTCAGGACGCGGCCACTTCGCCGGCGATACGCCTGCGCGCGCCACGCCCGGTACACTGTGGCATCCGCGCATCTCGTCCTGGCGCTGTCAGGTCCCAGGCACCCAACGCGGTGCAGAGCGCACAGGACGCATGACGTGGCACGCCACGCGTTGCACGAGATGCGCACCCCGCGCTGAGCGAGATGCGCACTCAGACGCAGGACGTAGGACGCGAGCACCAAGCGCGAAAGCCATCTGTAGACGCGGGGGCGGCGTCTAACGGCTCTGTGCTTCAGACGCAGAAGGACGTCAGCCGGCGATGAGGGACACGTAGAAGGGCGCACGTACCCACTGCGGACTCCATGCATCTTCGTCGTCTTGCACCCCACCCTCCTCCTGCGCCCAACCCCGTCGCCCCCAACTCTCTATGGCATCGCGTCCGCGTCCTGACACGCCATCCTTCCCCTCCAGACTCCTTCCCATAACGAAATGACAGAATGGTGTCCAGGACGCGGAGCTCGCGGATCGCGCGCGGTATTCTCGGCTCCGCGCTTGGGAAGACGCCGTCAGCGGGGGAGTGGACGGGGACGCGGGCGGATGTACCTGCGTGCAAAGCTCGAGAATGACGCCGCGAATGCGAATAACTGAATTGGCGCTGGAGCGTTGGGGAGGAATCTGCTCCAGAGATGTCAGCGAGTAAGAACAGGAGAGGGGTGACGGAAGGGGACGTACGTGGCGTATGTGCGGATCTGACGATGATGCGCCAGCTTTTCTTGAAGCGATAATCATGAGCCTGCCTGTTTGACGCAGCGGGTCGAGGTGAGGTCAAGCCCGGCACGATGCTAGGCAGCACGTCCTACTCGTACCCGAGATTGGCGCCTTGGGGACAGGTAAGCGGCAAGGAGAGTATACAAGCGAAAGAGACGTACGCACGATGAGGAGGGTGGATGCAAGTACATAAGAATTCGAGTACCCGAATCGCACATTCGCTGGGCGTGTTCTTCGTTGCAAGAGCGGAGCGCTGAGATGGTGTGATTAGGGCCAGCGGAGACATGTCCGTCGTACATGGTGGTCCCAGGAGGCAAGAGCGGAGGACTCAAGCAGCGCGAGGTCGAGGGGGAGAGAAACGCCATGCCGAAGGGGGGACAGATGAGTCGGTGACGTGGCAAGGGCGGAGTGGGGATTGTGATTCGCACTCCTGGTCGTGGTCGTGCGTCGTAGTCCCAGGATGAACGAGTGTCGGAGGAGCAGCGCGTGTGCATTTCCGCGTTGTCGTGAATGCGGAGGTGCTTCCCGTTTCTGCTTGTGGTCGTGTCCGTGCCGGGACGAATCGCGCCCTGAGCCCGAGTGGGAAGGTGTACGCGTGTTCGTCGTCATCGCAACGAGGGAGCGCGGAGATGACTGGTCGCGCGCGTCGCGGTCGTGGTCTTTGCCCTGGTGATGGGTCGTAATTCCAGGAGGCAAGAACGGATGAGGAGGAATCGCACGTGCCGCCCGCGTGGAAGCGCGAGTCCTCCGAGTCGTGGCAAGCGAGACGACCTCGTCTCTCGTCGTGCACCTGGCCGCAGCCCTCGTCGTCCAGGAGGGAGCAGCGGTCCTCTTCGTTCCTCCCTCATTGCTCGCCGTCAATACTCGCACGTGCCTACCCTCCGTCATCCGCGCGCCCATGCGCTGTCAAGTCTCAGGTACGCAAACGCGGACGCTGGGCGCAGGACTAGGGACGGGGAGCCCGTTCTTCAGGCGCGCTGCTCCAAATGTGGACGCAGCCGCAGGACGCGTCCATGGATCCACCCAGCGCATAACCCGTGTGCGGGCGGGGGGAAGCGATAGCGCCGGCGTCTAATGGCTCTGCGCTTCAGAACCAGGGGGATTTTAGCTCGAAAGGGGGGCATGGAGAAGGGGGGACGTACCCTCGGCTTGCACGCCTAGGAAGAGACGGGGGGCACGATGATGTCAGGATTGCGAAGGCGTGCCTGACTCGGGGCGGAGCCGCGAGCCGTGGAGTGTGCGCGCTTGTCCTCCTGAGCGCGTGCAGCACACAGGATTCCGGGACGAGGACGAGGACGAGGACGGCTATCGCTATCGCGAGCCGTGAGGCGCGATGCACGCAGTACCCATGCTAGCAAAGACCGCAATCTCTGGCGTGATTGTAAAGATTGGGATAGGGGGGTGCAGCGTCCAGATCGCGGCGGGTGCAGCGTCTAGTGGAGCGGACGAGGGCTGCAGCTTGCCAATGACGTGGCGCGCTGAGTACCCGGCTGACAGGGGACATTCTTCGAGTACCCGCATGTCAGAATGGCGTACGAAATGCTGAGTTTAAGCGCGCGGTATTCCAGGCGCTACGCTAGGAAAGGAGGGGTAAGCGGGAGGAGTGAGCATGGACGCGGGCAGATTTACCTGCTTGCGGGGGACGAGAAAGGCGATAGCTGACTTGGCGCTGGAATTGCCGCCGTGGTGGACTGAGACGTTGGGGAGGATCTGCTCCGGAAATGTCAGCGAGTAAGAGCAGGAGAGGGGTGACGGAAGGGGACGTACGTGGCGTATGCGCGAGAGCGCGCTTCGGGTGCCTGACTTGGCGCTGGAGCGGTGGGGAGGAATCTGCTCTGGAGATGTCATCGAGTAAGAACAGGAGAGGGGTGGCGGAGGGGACTTACGTGGCGTATGCGCGAATTTGATGATGATGCGCCAGCATTTCTTGAAGCGATAATCATGAGCCAGCCTGCTTGACGGAGCGGGTCGAGGTGAGGTCAAGTCCGGCACGATGCTGGGCGACACATCCTACTCGTACCCGAGATTGGTGCCTTGGGAACAGGTAAGCGGCAAGGAGAGGGAGCGGACGAAAGGGACGTACGATGAGGGTCGACGCAAGTACATAAGTATTCGAGTACCCGAGTACCCGGCGTATCGGGGCTTTGGAAAGGAAAATGAATCCCCGGCTCTTCGTCCGAGACGCGCCCGAGGAGTTAGCAGGGCTGGCCTCGTTCTTCGCCTCCATCATCCATCGCGCGCTGCCCGCCCTGAGCGTGCGCGTGCTTGTCGTCGTAGCAAGAGGGGAGCGCGAAGATTGTGCGCTTTACGATCCTGGTCATGGTCGTGGTCGTGCCCGCGTCGTGCGTCGCAGTCTCAGGAGGTACGAGCATCTGAGGAGGCAGCGCGCCAGCACAAATCCGATGAGAAGGGAATCCCGTCTCGTAGCAAGAGCGGAGCACGGCAATTACGCGTATCTCGCCGCTGGTCGTAGGCCTGCGCAGCGTGGTATTGGTCCTGATATTGGTGGTATGGGCGCAAGAGAGAGGAGGAATCAAGCTCGCCCAAGTGGGAAGCGCGTGTGTCCTCGTTGTCGTGCCATGGAGATTATAAACGCAGAGATTGTGTCCCTCGAGCGCCTGGTGGTCGTCGTGCTCTCGTCGTTGCAAGGAGATTTTATAAGCGCGGAGATTGTCCGCATCATGGTCATCATGAGCTAGGCCATCGTCGCAGGCGTCCACGAAAGCGAGAGAGATGAAATCATTCACGCGTAGAAGCAAGGAATAGGGTTAGGGTTGGCCCACACGGACCGGCCATCGGTCCGCACTTCCGTGCTCCTCCTTCTCCGACCGCCTTCCTGGAAATCCACAAGAGCTTTAGCGCTCCCCTTTCGCGCTATAGTGCTCACGGGCAAGATGTTTTCCGCTCTGCGTGTGCAGCATGGTCTGCTAGTCTTCTTTGGCACCCTACGCTCGTCATCTTTCCAGTCAGGTACTCAAATTTCGTTGCTAGTGTATCCTATAATTGAGTTCAAAGGCTTGGAAATATGGCCCGGTAGCGGTTGGACCGCACCTGCATCACACACAAATTTCCCTTGAGCAATCAAAGCAGGCTCCGCTCATTCGATTCGGGCTAGGGACCATCCGTATCATCTACATCCGTTTTTTTTCTGCCCATTCATTGGTGACTTCGCTGATGTGTTGAAGCTTTATAGGTAGGTAATGAAGGCCTGGTAGCGGAAGGCTCCGCACCTGCAAATCGATATATGGTAGAAATGCCCGTTTTCGCAGGATTGCTCGTTCGACTCGAGCCCGGGCCATGAGCAGTATATGCGACATGTCTTTTTTCTTCCCATTCATCGCTGACTTCCCTGGTTTATTTTGATTCGCATGTATGAAAGCACGATCTGGTAGCGGATGGTCCGCACCTGCGCTCGATTCGGTGATTAACAAATTTGTCCGCAGGACGTCGCTCGTCCGAGTCTAGGCATTCCCTCTTTTTCTCATATCGGACAAAATTTAATGGCGAGGTCAATTCCAGGCTGATATATTCAACCTCGCAAATACAATATCAAGGCCCGGTAGCGGGTGGTTCCGCACTTGCACTCGATATGTTCGATATATGCTCCCATTCCTGCAAGAGTTCGCTCGTTCGACTCGAGCCCGGGCCATATCGCCGTTTTCATCTTTTTTTTGCGCGTTCATTTCGGCCCTCTCAAACTCATCGCACTGAGTCAGGTACATAGCAAGCAAATTTAAATCCTGGAAGCCGGGCTCATATCTCGAGTCGAGTGCCTTTCCAACTTTTATCTGTAAATCCCAGCTAATGAAGTTTACAGGTGTTGAAACAAGGCCCGGTGGCGGATGGTCCTCACCTCTACTCTGCGTCAGCCTGTGGTTGTGTTGTCCGCATTCTTGCAAGAATTCGCTCGTTGGATTCGAGCCCGGGCCCATCCATATCTACATCTGTTTGCTTTTTTTTTCATCCCATTCGCTGGCGTATTTAATTTTTGGAGGGAGAAATGAAGCCCTGGTAGCGGATGGTTCTGCACCTGCCCTCGATTCGGTAGTTCGCACCCCATTTGTCCGCAGGACGTCGCTCGTTCGATTCGAGCCCAGGCCATCATTGCTCTTCCTCGTTTTTCATCGGACAAATTTACTAGCGAGGTTGATTTCAATGCTGATCTCTTCAAGCTCGCAACTACGAAATCAAGGCCTGGTAGCGGATGGTTCCGCACCTGCACTCGATACTGTGTGCGTGGAAGTTTCCGCAGGATCACTCGTTCGATTCGAGTCTAGGCCATCATTAGGGTGTTTCAAATATCCTATTTCGAGCCCAACTTGGGACCCAACTTTGTGCCCAATTTCGCGCGAAGTTGGAACATGAAATAGTTCGGAACTCGAAGTTGGATGTCAAATTGTGCTCCAGACCACGATTTGACATCTAACTTGGACCCCAACTTGTGTTCCAACTTCGCCCGCTCGATTTGGCCTGCCCATTGCACTTCCCGGAACCAAATCCCAATAAATGATGGCCCAAGTTGGAGCCAAGTTGGGGTCGAAATAGGGTCTGAAGTTGGTCGCAAAATAGGATATATGAAACACCCTATTGCTCTTTCTCCCCTTTCAATCGGACACTATTTAATGATGAGTCAATTTCAATATTAATGCTGATCTATTCGAGCTTCAACTACGAAATCAAGGCCCGATAGCGGATGGTTCCGCACCTGCACTCGATACAATATGGCATACAAGTTTCCGCAAGTTCGCTCGTTCGACTTGGGCCCGGGCCATCGCTCTTCCTTTCAATGCCGATCTATTCGAGCTCGCGACTACGAAATCAAGGCCCGGTAGCGGATGGTTCCGCACCTGGACTCGATACTGTGTTCGTGTAAATTTCCGCAGGATCACTTGTTGATTCGAGCCTGGGCCATGGACCTCTTCCGTTGTTTTCCTACCAGAATTCACGCGCACTAGGTCCGATGTGTTTGGCCGACAGTTATCTAATATCGAGAAAAGACCCCGACACCCGATCCATCAGATTTTTGACAGCTGACCTTGTGGTCTTGTACAAGGCCAAACAAGGTTTAAAAAGGTTGAAAAAGGTCGCAAACCAAGTTTTTGTATTTCGACAAGCTCAAAAAAATTCCATAATTTTTGTTCAAGGGGTCTCCTGGTCATGTTTCGCATTTTTATTCAGGGTCTTGGTTGGTTTTGAGCTTGTGAGTTGGCGACAAGCTCACAAGGTCAAACAAGGCCCAAGGGATTTGTCAGATGGTTGATGGAGATGCGAGAGGGAGAGAGAAAACCACCGGAAAGAACGATATCCTCAGGGTTCGGCCAATACATCACAGATGTAAGGGGCATCATGGGCACGAATCATCTTCTGTGACTGTCATTTCACTGGAAACAACCACGGATATCGTAGCGTCGGTAGCAATTTCCCGTGTGAGGCTCATGCCCCTTACATCCAACTATATTTTACGACATTATGATAGTTGCCTCCAGCACTGCCTCGCCTGTATTATATAGTTCTTGGTTCGTTGTAGTACGTCGAATCAACGCCAGTTGCTAGCCATCGCTCCGCTCGTCCCCAGCTTATTTCCTCTGTTCTTGCCTCGCCGAGATCCCCGGAGCTACCCGCACTGTGACAACAGACGCGCTAGAAGATAGACAACAATAAGAAAGGAAACAAGTAAAGGGAGGAGGGAACATGATGAATGATCGATCTATTTAACAGTGAGTGCTACTCCCCTACAACCAGAGGAGAGTGCCGTTGCTGAACGTCTAATCGGTGCGCCTCCGGTGCGTCCCGCCCCCACCCGACCACGTGCCAAAAATCGCGATTAGCCGTGAAATTTCTACCACGGGTGGAGGCGTGCGGCGGCATGGTGCTCACAGCGGGCGCGATAATCTATACGGCGCGGTCGTGCGCGACGAGTACACACGCTCTGAGGCTAATCCCATCCTGGTAGCAAACGCGGGTTATACTGGCGCAAGAGAACGGGGAAGCCTTGTAAGAAGCTCAGGTCACGCAAGATGTCGAGTCCCAAAGATATACTGAAGGGGCATCAAGATACAAAAGCAAGGACAGAATAACGAAGATGGAGTATATATATCGGAAATACGCGGCCACAAGTCCGAGCGGAGTAACGGGGGGATGTCCGACAAGGTACGATGAATAAGAATCCAAAAGACGGCGCGTGACGATCACTGTCTATCATCAGAGCGAGCACTTTCCTCGCTCCTCCCGTACCCAGCATCCCCTCGTCTCCACCCTCACCTGCCGTACCCCGCTAACCTGCTGGCCGTAGCACATCTCCCTCTTGCGCGCCTCAGCCCCCGGTGTCAGGACATGCAGCACACCGTCGGTGGTTACGCGCCCGGTGGTGGAGATTACAGACGCATGCACGTCTCTGCAAAGGGAGAAGAACCCACGAGTGGGAGCACCCCATAACATCCCCCAAAATCCGCAAATCCCGAAGAGGAAACCAAAATATTATCGTAGCACACAATGTCACCGCATCCTGGCAGCCTCGGATGCCCGGACAGGCTGAGGAGGGTATCCCTGCGCCCATGGGATATGGGAAGCGTAGAGGGCGGGATGCGGGAAGCCAATGTGAGCGAATAATAGGCGCCGAAGAAGCGCTCGCGCGGAATTTTCTTCGCTGCCATCGGCCTCCCACAGCTAGCTAGTCACCCTTCCGAGGCCAGAGCTGCCGACGCGGAGAGACATCCCGCAGCTTTTCCGGTTCTCCCGAATGTACGAGGATGCGTCGCCATTCCGGCATGCGATGAACGGCGCCTCAAGACTGGACGCCGTGTGCACCACCGCTTGTGGAGGTTTGACATCAGCATCGGCACTGGATCCGGGGCGGGGGAATTAAAAGGATGGGAATGAGCAGCGCGGGAGGCAAGCACCCGAACAGAGACATGAAGAAAACGATGTCACGACGTATCACGGAGGTTACATCACCGTCACACTCTTACGCTTCCGACACCAACGTTTCTTGCGCTTCCTGTTGTCCTTGTTCCTGCAAATCTCACAATCTCCTCCTGGCACTTTCCTCTCGATTAGGAATGGAATGTGGCTGGAATGTGGAAGTGTGCTGTGGGCTGTGCGGTAAGTTAGGGCTCGAGAGGAGAAGGCGAAGCGTGCCTATTGATAAGGGTGCGACAGCTGCTGAGTGTAGCGGCGCGTGGAGGACCTCCAGGACGATTCATTTTCATCCACGGAGCTAAGGCCGCTCTGTGATCGGTCAGCGGCGCTCGAGGTGGAGAAGGGAAACGCTTACCGGTAAGAGTTGCCAGCGACGGCTGCACCCGCGCACCGGTACCTCGCGATGGCGAAACCTGCGATCCGTTTTGCACCAAGGACGGAGGCGTCAGCGACGTAGTCTGCTCGCAGTGTGGCGAGGAGGTAAAACCCGACAGTGCCATAAGCCCTTGGCGCCTACTAGTTATTAGTTTGGCTAACTAAGAGGTGGGCGGGAGGAAGTGACGTACCGTATTAGGCCTCTCGGTGGTACGGGTGTTGTGCATTCATCCTTAAATGGTGCATACAGTGGCACACCACCAGGAACATCCAGCGGCATCAAGTGTCCAGATGGTGGTCCCTGGGGTAAATCGGTGAAAAACACGACAGCACGGCGGCGCGCTACGAGTCTAGTGTAAGGATGCTAGAAACACAGGCTTGGGCGTAGTCGGATATACTCGAGAGCAAGAGCGCGGAGAATACCTATCGGATACAGTGGCAGGTGCGCCATCCATGCTACGTTTCGAGAGCCTGCATATATCGCGTCAGTACTAAGCTAACGTGAAAAAGAAAAAGGAAAGGTATACTCACTCAGTAAGCGTGCAGTGGCTCCTTGACCGCCCTCGAGGGACTTGAACGCGCGGCGGGGCGGAATTGCTGAAATGAGCTAACCGTGCGTGAGGAGCCTGATGTCGGAACTGCATGGGGGACATCGTCGTAAGCCAAAATGGTGGGCCGAACGACAAGACAACTCACGGATTTTACGATTGACATTACGAGCCCGGAATGGACGCATTCACTGACTCAGAGGTATGGCATCGAACAGACTAGAGGAGGGAGCGAGAATTGGGCGTCGTCTTTGACGGAGCCAGCACAGCTTGAATTGGCCTCGCGCTGGATTGGAGAAAAAAATGAACAGTTGACGAAGACGACGGACGATGGTCGCGATACGTACACCAGGAGGAGATAAGCCGAGGCCTACGAGCAGCCGCCGCGCGCAAGGTGTCTAGCGTAGGTCCACGCAATTCCGCCCGGCGATGCGCGAAAAAGCAGAAAGCAAACATGGTCTGACCAAAGATAGATGATGAAAATTGACGTGGCATAAATCGGGGCGTGCTAGCCTGCTGCTGTTGCAAAGCTGACGGTGAGCATTGGGAGAGAAAATAACATAAAACGAAAAACCTTCAGACGCGACTTGTGAGGCGGTGGTCGAGAGCCTGAGTGATGCTCATGCGGAAGGCCCCACCCCGGAGCTGGACTGGAGAAGGGAGTATCCAGAGAGGGAAGAACAACTGGTGGGAAGCAGCGCGTCGGTGAACGGCGATTGCGTAGGATGGGAGCAACCAGCAAGAAGACGTGGCAGATCGCGGGTGCAGATACCGGCACCATAATACAGCATCTGGAAATATATTTGGATGTTTCTCCTGGAACGAACTGTGCGGGTTATAAATTTGAACAAACCACGAGGCGTCGAGGTATGGAAGAACGACATCGCCATCACACAAGCTAGAAGATGGTTTGCTCGTGATGAGACAATGCGCTCTAAGATGGGAATGGAAGTACATGTGTGCACGAAACATGTTATATGGCGGAAGCCACAATTGCAACGTACACAGAATCAATCATTCATAAAGTTTAACGCTGATGTGATTCAGAGGGAAATTCTGGATCAGAGGAAATTCTCTCCCGCTCCCTTATCTCCCGCCCCCTTAGGATTCACTGATGGCCTTCATAGGTATCCACCGTTGAGGCCGAGAATCTACATTCCTTTGTTCAACCCTGTTTGAGGCCACAGCAGGATAAGACTCAGGATAAAACTAAGCCCAGCGCGGTCAACATGGCAACACGAGCTTGCTCTCCTATTGGAAATCAAGGCCCTGAGGAGCCCAAAATACGAGAGCGACGAAACTCTTGCGTGAGAAATGACTACTCGTAAGCGCGGGAGGATCGCCGATTCCAGAACCCTCCGGTCGTTTTATAACGATCCAGGGGAGATGGAAGTTTACCAGCTGTTACGCTCGTAGTACAGCATGTGTCAGGAGAAGCTAAGTTGACTATGTTTACTCTTGAGTACCATGCCTATGCCTAATACAAGACTGAGGTATGGCCGGAGCCATCCACGGCGGGTCGCGTAGTTAAAAGGAAATGGAAGCGTCCTGTACTGATCCCGTGCTAATCACATTACGTAATCTGTCCACAGAAATCGACGAAAAAGCGCGAAGGTGACGGCACTGGCTTCAAATGGTCTTGAAGCGGTGTCGAAAATGAAGAGTTGTTGCTGAGAGTGTGATGAGAATGACATGGAGGCTCCGGAATGAAGCATGAGCTGGATGCGCGGTGTGAGGAGCGGATGTTAACGGGGGTATGTGTGAGGCTGGTGTCGGTGCATCGTCTCGGGGACGGTATCAAGAAGGTGGATAAGCTGAGTATGGAGGTCACCAAGCTGCCTATAGAGGCACTCGATAACCGCATAGGCGTCGGGAGGAGGTGCTGCCATTTTCCTGCTGAGACGATGACGGGCCCAAGCGGCGCGAGAGGTGAATAGAAACAATCTGGAAACAGTCGGGAGTGGATGCCGTGGAATATAGCAGCTCGGTAATTAAAGCGAGGTAGCGGTGGGCCCGGTGCTCGCTGTCTAGGACGGAATGGGGGTATGCGCGGATGGGGGTATGATGTAGCGGGGTCGTCTGCCACGGTACTGAGCCGAAACCTCGTCCGTGGGTAGTGGACGGTCTTGGGCGATGGACTAACGACGGCGATCGAGTGTCCGATGCTCGATGCGGCCGGAACGACGACCAGCCTACCGAGTGTGGTGGTTGTTGTTGTTGTTGTTGTTGTTGTTCAAGGTGTAGCTTGAACGCAGTTGAATTTCTGGCGGCGAGTTGAACAGGCTTCGTATGCGGGATTATGTGATTGAACTCCAACTCCAGTTCAGTGCCATCCGCGGGGAAAGGTGGCCCGGGGACAGAGAGACGATGTTTGACGCCCACGGTTATCTATGGGTCCAGTTCATTAAGCAGTTGACAGATCCGATAAAAAATAGCGTCGTCAAGCATAAACGAGGGGAGCGAGAGATCGATGTCTTGCATTGACCTCGCGAGGTCGATGCTACTCGGGTGGTTTGTCGTCGGCGGAGGTAGGCCAGGGCCGGACTGTGGGCCGCAGTCGATCATCCGCGACGATGGGTCAGTCCTGTGGGCGCTTAGCGGAGCGGAAGGGGAGGACAGAGAGCACCCACATCTAAGTCTTGTCACTGACTCCCCAATCGCGGGCCGCAAACGCCTACAAGTTGTCGATCGTACGGTATCAGTCAGATCGTCAAAAGGCAAACAATTACACGTACCAGCTATGTTCGTGAGGCACTCGAGGCGGGGATAGGGCAGTCGCGCCTCGAAGAGCTAGAAAGCGCGGCGGGTACGCTGTACAACGCATGCGCACGATGCCATCCGACATGCACACACGCCGCGTCAAGGAGCGGCCACCGCTTCCGGCCTTGGAGCGACTCGACGCTGAGCGTCGCCAGGCCACTGATGGTCAGCGGCGATAAGCCGGCTCTGTGGGTCGTCAGCGACGATCGAGAGTACGAGCGATTTACTCACCTGTAAAGAGCTCCCCGCGTGCTGGCACTGTGCCCCGCTACAGTTAGACTTCATTACCTACGAGCTACACGGCATCTAGGCCAGGGTTAGCCACGTCGTCAAAGGAAGTATAACACATACGTAGGCCAATAGTCCGTGCATAGAGCAGTTGCTACGGGGCGTAAGGTACGCCTCCACGCTGCGCAGAATCCCGGTCCGGTATCCACGCACGCTGCGTCAAGCGCCCGCTGCTGCTCGAGCGAAAAGAAATTGCCTTCCATCGATAGAGCACGGATTGACGTCTCGACCAGGCGTTGAGAGGGGGCCATTCCTCGCAGTTCTTCGTGGGTGGCGTTAAGCCGGGGCCGAGCTGTGAGCCGTCAGCTGGGCTCGAGAGTGACAGGGGAAAGACATACCGGGCGGGACTTGCCAGCAGCCAGCCTCAGCTACCGCGAGCTTTAAACACCTACGGGAAATCTTGGGGTCAGCGAGATACTCGACGGGCGCATAAGTAAATACCTAGCATTCGTAGCGCATGACATCGGGCACTGTGGGAGTTACAACGTGGTGTTGGCCATCCACGGGGGTTGGTGGTGAGCACGGCCAAAGTGGTCGTGAACGGCGTCGCAGTCCAGGACATCAGTCCGCGACGACTTTGTAGTCCTGAGCGGAAACCCGGGGTAAGTCTTGTGGCCGACGGCAGCCGATTCAGTGTCGTGGGCGCCAAGATGGGCTTTGGGGGTGGTCAGCCACAGTCGGGAGGGGGATAAAAAGTCATATACCTCTCTAAACGGCGCAACCCCACAGCAAGAGGCCAACATCAGCCCATAGACAGCGCGCGCTCGACGGCAGCGATTCCTGCCGCCGAACACGACCTCGAAGCTGCAGGGTTCATCATAAGAAAAAATAAGAAAGTGACATGGGCTAACGACAACTTACAGATTTGCGACTGCGACCGCGTGGAAATTGGTACCTGCAGCAGAATTCGCATCTTTGTCGGATCGAGGGGATCATGACAAGTAGTGAGCAGAGGGGGGTGGGACAGGTAGAGTGCAACACGCGCGCGGTAGTACAAACTTAGAACCTTGCGTACGCCAGGCAATTTCGGGGTCTCCGCCGGAGGACCTCTGGAATTCGTTAAAAAATGACCAGATTCGTTATTGACATCGATAGCACGATAAATCGACCCATCCAAGCCGAGTCTTCGGGGAAATCTGCGAGGACTTGAACATCAAAAGATTTTCGAGAGATTGATGGAGTACGAGTACCGTGAACAGAGCGAAGAGTCTCTTAGAGAGGGGAGGTGCTGAGCAGGGGACGTATCACATGGGGTTACGTGATGTTGGCGTGCTGTATGCCGAGAAGCCGAAATTTTGACAGGCGAAGATATGAATCTGGGAAGAGTCATACTAGAATTCGCAAGCGCACAATGTAACGGAAATGCGCCCTGGAATTTCGGTTGGCTTGAGATTTATATGGTTGCGCAAAT
Organism: Mycena epipterygia; assembly: GCA_029281465.1. NCBI lineage: Eukaryota > Fungi > Basidiomycota > Agaricomycetes > Agaricales > Mycenaceae > Mycena > Mycena epipterygia. Next base: position 408,240 of record JARJCQ010000025.1, on the reverse strand, counting down.
AACAGGAAAACAGCATGAACGAGGGAGTACTACTCAAGTACTACTCACAGTCTCACACCAAACTCACACGATCTGTTGCAACGACTTAAGCACGACGTGAGGCAGCCTTCCTGTGGAGTACGAAAAAATGCCGTCCTGGGAATCGTCGCTGGCGCATCATTATGAGCGCAATCATCAGGCACACATCAGAAACTTGAGAAGATGATTTTGTATTCCAGCTTTTAATTGGTCGACGGCAACACCCTGGATTCAAATCGGATATGTAGCATTCCTGAGGGAGCGATTACCTGTCCGAGGAGCTTGTGCTAGCCAAAGCCTACAGACGGAATCAGGAACGAAGGCTAAATGAGCTGATTAATATTTACTCTCCGAAACGCCACCGAACCGTGATGAGCCCCTGCGCAGCGGAGTACCCGGCCTAGAATTCCGAGGGGAGATGCAACCCCCGCGATCTCTGCCGAATCCATAGATGAGCGTCACGTCCGACTCTCAAGGTACCCCGCGGCGACGCATCGACGATGAGCGGAGCCCGATTTTCCGAAAACAAATGACCGAGGACAGGATCAACTCATTTGCAGCCGCATTTGCAGCCGTGCCTTTTTTTCCTCGCAATTTTCTTGGCTGTGTAGCAGTGTTCGCCATTCACAATGAGGTCAGTATTCCCAATCAGCGCGACATCCGCAGATGAGATGGAAAACAGCAAATTCCTGTTACGCAGTATTAGAGCCCACAATGTTTCTTTCTCCTTAAGCACTGTGGAAAACAAGGAGGGTGAATTTCACAGTGCAACATGGTGAAGTTCATATTTCACCTATTCTTCTGGTGAAAAAAAAGTTCACGGTATGCTGTGAAGATTTGAGTTCACACTACCTTACTGTGAATCAAGTTTTCACCCTCACGAAGATGCCGCCGAAAGCTCTTAAGTCCACAGCCGAGGGAATGACATCATTACTCCACAGCAGCTCCACAGGCACACAAATAAAGGACCCGCAGTGACAGCGAGCGGTCTCACTCTTACCACCACCCCCCACCACTCTCCTTCCAGCGACCGCGGCCTACCACCGTCGTCTCCGCCACCCTAGGCATCCAGCAGCCACACGCTCCAGCTACAGTCATGCTGGCTTGAATTCCGCTGCATCCCACGCTGTCCTCGCCTCCCCGCCGCCGTCACTTTGCCCTGACCACAGCCAGCACCGACCTCAGCATCCCTGTTGTTCACACGGCCCTGCCGCCTTCAGCACGGCACCACCCCTGCCTCCGCGCGGTTGTAAGGTGCGTGAATCATTCCTTGACAAACGTGAAATGCTCAAGATGACGCAGTGTCGACGTCGTCGCCATTGACCCAAACATTCGACATGTACACCTCTCTTTCCGTGTCCTCAGGGTATGTATGGGTCACTTCGGTCCTACTATGTAGTCGTGTTGTAGTACATTGTCAGTCGATTTAATACATATGTGATTTTGAATCTATGTGAATGAAATCAACTGGCTTTTTGCGAGAGTTTCTCGCCATATACCTGCTATTTTTTGCAAGGAAATTGCGAGAAGTTCTCCTAAAACATGGTGAAAGGCAACTGTGAAAAACGCCATTTTGTATGTGAACTTTTTTACCCCATTCTTCGCGTGAAGTTCACTTTTTGACCGTGAAATTCACTTGTTTCTCAGGTGAAATTTGCGGTGTATCTGGGTGAAAAACAGCTGTGAAATTCACTCGGTCCGTGGTCCACAGTGCTTCAAGCTGTCACTTACCTCCACCGCTAGACGCAGATGCAATTCCTTCAAGTGGCAAGAGTCGAATGTGAAATCCGTGACAGAGCTCATATTACTGTAGAGTGAGTTACCACCAAATACTGTGAGGCTCACCCGCTCTAAATACTCATTTCGCAGGGTTTTATGTGTGAAATTCAACGTCGGTGGAGCAGCCGATTGCGATCATCAACGAATAAAGGAACCCGCCGATCAAAATATGTGCAAATTTGAACCCAACACACCGTCGTCTAAGGGGTACCCGCTATTAAAATTTGCCACACAGGGTGGAAAAGTGCATTTACACCTCGCAGACCCTACCTACCTATTAGCCGATCCCCATCGGGTAATTTCCCACACAATTCATTCCCCAAATGGCATCTTTGGCCGCAATACGACCCTTATGAGGAGTGAATTTGGAGTGAAGCGGCACCCAAAGTGTAATCCGACAATGACCGACCTCGTTTTGACACCTTTTTTGAGCTTGCCGACCCCTTCAAAAAAAACCAGATTTTTTTCAACCCTTCAAAAAGCATTTTTAGAGTAGTCTGAGCAAATTCCGAAAAGTGAAATAAGGGCTCTCGAAGGGTACCTACCCTATGACCCTGTGTCTCGGGATCTTCCGGCGGGTACCCCTTGCCGCCGTCCGCAAGCTCTGCTCCCGTGGTAAAATTTCAACCCTAAGAAGGCAGAAAATCCAGAGCACGCGGCGAAGCACTTTCGTCAACCCACGGCGTTGGAAGATGGAACGGCCTCTGATAATGATCCAGAGGAGGTGCTTGCCGTTACAACGGCGCCGCATTTGGTTGTAAGGTGGAATGGAAGACAATCAAAGGGCCCCGCCGGGAGAAGCCGAGTTTTCCTTGAGTTTTCCATTCTAGGTATGCACGGCCCGCTCTACAAATTCAGTCGGTGTGAGATAATATTAGTGAATGAAACCAGACTTCCGTTGCGGCTTCTGGCCGAGGATCCAGCGTGGAAAGAGCCCTCTTAAGGCCGTTTGTGAGTGCAAATTTTATTAATAAAAATTCCACAGATCACGACGAACCTTGCTCCTCGTCTGATTGGGATTGCTGAGCACCTGAAAATCCACCGCCGCCGCTGGTTATTTATATTTTCTATTTTGAGGCAACTCTGCCCGTGGCTGCAGAATACAGTGATGATCACCTGATCATAACGTATTGGGGATTCGTACTGACCGATGGCCCTCGCCATCAAGCGCCAAACGCGGGGAGTAACCTGGAACTCTGGACTTGCGCAAGAAGTTGCGTGAGAATCCAGTATTGAATATTTGCGGGGGGTTTTCGCCACATAAAGGGCGAAGGTGGAGAACTTCCTTTCCCCCCACCATCTTCCTCCTTCGCTCCTCGAATGCCCACATGGTGTGCTGTGATTCTCCATATTACCGACTACAATTGACCATTGCGCGACCAGGCCCAACTGATTCACTGGAAGGCCCCGTTTCTGGGAGTCGATTCGCCTTTGCACAACATGGCCCAGTATAATGGCATGCGTTATATGGTGGTCCGTTCACTGCCATAGAATCATTTGCCTATCCTAATATACTCCCACCCCAAAGCCATGCTCATCGTGCAAGAAAGTAAAAACGTGCCGTTACTCAAACACTGGCCTTTATCTTTGCACAAATTGCATGCAACTCGACGCTGTGTCCCAGCTCAACAACACCGTACCACCTTCCGGCTATTCTTCAAATTCCGCCCAGCCTTCATCCCCTCTTCTCCATGCGTACCAGTGTCAACCGTTCCTGCTGCATATTGGGGACGTAGCTGTGACTCCTGCGCCATCGGCCGTGGGCGCGACGTCTACAGCGACATCGTACCCGACAGCGGGGCTTTCAGCGGCTGCCCCAGATCAGGGCGAAGTGCATGTGGTACGTGCAGAGATGTTTTTTTTCCACATATTTTAACGTCTTCTCTCTCTCGCAGCAGAACGTCAAAGCGGAAGCTGCGAGGCCCCAAGGCTGGAACTGCGTCCGGAAACAGCTCCAGCCACATTGGAAGCGGGCAGCGGGCAGCGGGCGGTGAAAGATGCGGCGTATGAGCGAAAGGCAGTTTGTGGGACAGATAGAGCGTTGAATCATCATATGAAGAATCTGATTTCATTCTCAAAATATACTCTGCTAAAAGAATTAAAGAAAGCGCAAGAAAATTTAACAAGTTGTATACTGTATAGATATCGACATCGTCCAGGTCCAGCGGAGAAAGCGCACGAATGGCGCTGCCTCGCAATTTCCCCTTCAGCTGTCGATGGATGAGGATGGCCCTAAATTCACACAAGACATGAGGCTGGGGTTTTCAGGAGAAACAAAGACATACCCTGGGACGTCGAATGGTAGACATAACCGCTGTAGACAGTCACATCGAGATAGGACTCTCGCAAGAAGTTCCTCGGAGAATCGGACGGCCGGTGACGACTCGATGATACCATAGACTGAAACTACATAAGGGCTCAGGGTTTCATCTTGGAGATGGAGGGCGTACCAAAGGACAATGAACTGCAGAAGACAGCTCAGCTAAAGAGCGGCGAGGTACTCGACAAGCATGAAAGATGGGTTGATATCGCGAGGACATGGTTCACTGGCAAGAAATAACAAGCAATGTATGTGTGCCCAAAGATCGACTCCGTCTCGGGGAGTTACACCCACCGCTGCAGACAGAGGAATTGAGCGGCGTCGAAGTGAGAAAATGAGTACGCACCCAGAAATAGCACAACGTCGAGAGAATCGTCGAATGGGGAGCCAGCGAAGTGAGGAGTGAACTCTGTCCTGGCAAGAGATAAGAACATAAAGCCAACGACGTGGATGATACCGCACGTACATCGCTGATCCATAGGGGGCTCTAGCTTGCGAGGGTCGGAAGATCCTGTGCCTGGGAGGGATTGGCCAGCAGTCGACGAAGGAGGCTCTGGAATGCACGCTGAATGAGCAGGAGGGAATGGGCATGATGAGTGACATATGCACCTTAGCTGCTACACCGTATTTTTTCCAGTAATTATTGCTGAATCGTCCCCTACGAAACAGTATGAGCATGCTCCTGCCCACATATCAACATCGCAGATGGAATTGGGGGAGACATACCCAGAATGATCGAGAGCGTCCGCACTCCACCATGAGTCATGCGCGGGGCATATTTTGAAAGCGGAAGGGCTGAGGTGCAGGACTAGGAAAAGGAGACAAGCGGCTGCCCCAGTCCTCATAGAACCAGAACAGTGGTGGGAGGGAATTTCGGTGCTATTAAAATTTTGCACGGCGATTCGGCGGACTGCCGCGAGCCGTGCGGGCCCTCATGGCTGTTGGTAACGCGCGTGGGACAAAGGAATTATGCCTGGAACCCGATGGCGTGAATGGCTTATCGGGATCTGACCAAGGCATTTGGTTGTAGGCAACGAAACGCTGCAGATCACAGCTCTTTTTTTAGGATCCGCGCCAACTTCCAACAGAGACTAGGCTCATACTAGGCTACCAGGCGCAGAGGACAGCAAACTTGAAAACGTTATAGACTCAGTCCATGAGCCGCGAGCGATGGGCGGTCAAGCCAAAAACCAGGATAGTCGGGTTAGACAGAAGCTGCCGTGCCAGGTAACCGGGTTAATCCGCATGCCGTCAGTAATATATAATTGTTGAGCAGATTGCTATTTGCGTCCGACAGGATGAACGATGGCCAGGTCTGGACCATCAAGTTTTTCAACGTTTTTTCCTTCTTTTCTTTTATTCTTCGGCCTGAGAGTGACGTCCAGATGGCTGACGCTTCCGGTAGTTGGCCCTGGGGAGCTCTATTTATATGTCGATCTCCGTGCTCCGTGCTCCGATACTTGCTTTAGAGTGCAATCCATCATGATCATTTGTTTGGCTTCTCCCGTCTGCGATCGACGCAACCCTGTATCCCACGTTCAATTTCAGAGTTCACACGACCCCTTCTTCTTTCCGTCCCTCCATTGTTTCGACTTTGGGTACGTTACATATCTGGGTTGCAACTTGCATCGCTAACATCGTGATGTTTATCACTTTCTTAGCACCGCCTACTACGAGGAGATGCAGCAATCCTCCAACCTCACCTTCCTTGCCACGGAGCCCTCCAAGTCTGATCCGGCAAACCAGGATTTGGCTCGGGTAGTTGGTTCTTCTGTCGCAAGATCTTTATTTGGTTCTAACCCGATTTGGCAGGCTTGCGCTGCCTGTGCTGCCGACCACCACCCTGCGAGGTTCGGGAGGCAGGAATGCACGCTTGCTTCCGTTGCTACCAGAAACACTTGGGCTGCTTGTACATGAAAGCGCGTCGGGCGTTTCCGACTGACCCTGGCCCGCTCCAGCTCCAGCCGGTCCACCGCCAAATGCCGGCCTAGCCCCATTCCGCCCCTACATTCGTCAGGCCCTTTAAATAACGTTGGGATTAGGGACTCCGACTCAGATTCCATCCGCTCCAGCGCCTCAAATTCCTCCGACTCCGAAGTCGATTACGAGGTATAACGCCGGGAGATGGCAGCGTTGACTCTCGAGCAAAATGCCGCCAACACATTTAATTCTATGTATCTCCTGATCAACGACATCGGGGCATCGGCTGACGATAGTTCCCCAAAAGCGGACCAAAAGCGCCGGAAGCATTCTAGATCGCTCTTGCATAGGACGTGGAAGCTTGAGAGGATATTTCACAAAGTTTCGGGCGGAGGGGGGATTTGAACACGGGGCGCCCAAAATGGTAATTATGGATTGCGTGGAAGGAATCGGAGGAGGATTCCATTCGATGCCTACTTTACCCGATTTCTCTTTCTTTTATTTAGAACTATTCGCATCACATAACTAGAAACTCAATTGAAGATGGTCGAATTATCTGATTAGAAGAGCTGTGTAAGAGATGCCGTTGCCTTGCTGCACCCACCCTTTGTTCGCATTCGGATTCCTGATTAGCCCTCGGATCAGATCCGGCCCGGGAGAAGTCCGTTTCAATGGCGAAACATTGTTTTTCCTCTTATTCGGGTACCGCAAAAAATACTTGATGCCAGATATGTTATCCTCATATTGTCCGAACAACTCAAGGCTTTCATTTGATATCTGGATCAGCTTATTCCGTGTAGTATTGAGCTTTTAATCAATGTTTTACATTTCACTCACGTCGTTATTCACACTATCAATCCGCGGCCCGGTGCACATCCGAGCATTCCGACGGCACGAGAAGCCGGCTTCCACAACATGGCCAGATACCACAATTCAGAGTGGAGAATCATGATCAAATATCAAGCTAATGAGATAGATCCAATTTTTTTTGGTGGTTGACAGGCCTCCGATGCAGGGTTAAAGGCTGGGCTGGAAGCCTCCTAGATTGGCCAAAAGGCGACATTTGCATCCCAATATAAATCGTCTATTAGTATCTTTTCCCAGACCTTTCTTGGACCAGAACCGCTGAATATATCAATCCATCTAGGCGGTTCAACTGAAATAATATGAGGTAATCGGGAATGAAGGCCTACAATATTTGTATTGGGGCATGCTTCACTGCTCCAAGCCAGGATCTACATCTGGATCTTGCTTTGCTGGTGAAGGTAGTTGGTAGTTTTGTATTGTATCGCAAGACATCATGGATCAAACTATTTCCGTCCAGAACAGAACACAGATGGAGGCCGCCTTATTCTCCAATGAACCTGAACCCCTCAATATGTACATCAATTTCTTCGAGCTGATGATGATCAAGGTGGAAAACAGTTTGTATAAATGGTTCTTGGACCCACCACCCAATTCAACAGGTTCAACACAGGATTGGAGGCCTCCTGCTATGAGCCCAACCACCATAAAACAGAATCCTATTCCCTGGATTGGCGTCCAATGCTTCCAATGTTCTTACAAGCATCAGAATCCACTGGAATTACTTTTATAGCTTGACAATGTCGAAATTGGAGGCCTTCAATCCGGGCTGAATTTCGTTCAATTTTCACCATTGAAGCATTGAAATTCATACAAATATTAATTTTTGGTATAGTGTAGCAAGAGAAAAAATATAGAGGCAGTAGGGATGGACTGGAGGACCTACTGGAGGTATACGAAACAGGTAGCTGGAGGCCGCTGATAATGCCTGGAAGATGATCATGAAGGAAAATGCCGGAAAATCACGGGAAGGTAACCGATTAAATGACTAATAATAGATCCAGCCTACGTCGCCTCCTAGGTTTTCGTACTACAGATTAACCTACCCCAGAAGTCTGCACGTGACCGCGCCGGTGCTCACTTAGGTGGTTCTGCGAAGACACACTCGTTATCAAAGCAATCATTTCACGACCTACATCTTCCTCCACTGACGCGGGTGTGAGGGCTCGAATCAAATTCGAGCGAGCAACATCTTGCGGACAAGAGGAGTCAACATTATCGGAAACCATCCGCTACCAAGCCCTCATTTCTACCTAGAAGGCTTCAATGTGTGAGGGAAGTCACGAATGAACGGGATGAATAAAGATGTTGTGGAAGTGGCTATGGCCCGGGCCCGAGTCGAACAAGCGATCCTGCGGAAATTTCCATGCACACAGTATCGAGTGCAGGTGCGGAACCATCCGCTACCAGGCCTTGATTTTGTATTTGCGAGGTTGAATAGATCGGCATTCAAATTAATCTCACTTGTCCGGCAAAAAAGAGGGATGGCCTGGGTTCGAATCGAACGAGCGATGGCCCGTGGACAAAGGTGTTGACAGACGCCGAATCGAGCGCAGGTGCGGAACCATCCGCTACCAGGCCGTGCTTTCATACATGCAAATCTAAATATGTTAGGGAAGTCACCAATGAACGGGATGGAAAAAGACGTTTTGGAACTATGGCCCGGGCCCGAGTCGAACGAACGATCCTGCGGAGACCCTCAACGCACACTCTATCGAGTGCAGGTACGGAACCATCCGCTACCGGGCCTTCATTTCATGGTTGTGAGCTCGAATAGATCAGCATTAATATTGAAATCGACCCTACCATTACATTGTGTCCGATAAAAGAGAGGAAGAGTGATAGCCCGGGCCCAAGTCGAACGAACGATCCTGCGGAAACTTCCATACGCACAGTATTGAGTGCAGGTGCGGAACCATCCACTACTGGGTCTTCATTTCATGGTTGTGAGCTCGAATAGATCAGCATTAGCATTGAAATTGACTCCCCATTACATAGTGTCCGGTTAAAAAGAGAGAAAGAGCGATGGCCCGGGCTCGAGTCGAACGAGCGATCCTGCGGAAATTTATACGCACGCAGTATCGAGTGTAGGTGCGGAACCATCCGCTACCGGGCCTTGATTTCGTAGTTGGGAGCTTGAATAGATCGGCATTGATATTGAAATTGACTCACCATTAGATCTTGTCTGATGAAAAAGACAGAAAGAGTGATGATGGCCTAGACTCGACTCGCCACCGAATCGAGGGCAGGTGCGGAAGCCAATATCCGCGAATTAAATACCTAGAGCAGTCACCATTGAATGGGATAAAAAAAGACGTGTACAAGCTGGAGATGGTCATGGGCTCGAATCGAACGAGCGCTCCGCAGAACTTCGCATCCATGTCTACTGCATCCTGCGCACAGGCGGAACCGTTCGCTACCGGGCCTTCCTGTGGTACCTACAAACCTAAATACATCAGCATGTGGATCCGAAACTTGATTCATGAGCGAAGCTTATGGAATAGAAAAGCAGTGAGGCTGGTGAAAATAAATAAAAGGCGGCAAAATGTACAAACGAAGCGCGACGTTGTCGCAGAGTAGAGGAGAGGTGCGGACCATAGGGCGTCTTGTTGGTACCTGCGAATATAAATATATGAACATTAGAATGGAAATAGCTCACGCGCGAAGTCTGGCAAGAAAAAAAGTGGATTGAGATTGATGGCCTGGGCTCGAGTCGAACGAGCGATCCAGCGGAAATTTTCGAGTCCACTCAAAGTCCACTAATCGAGTGCCGGTACGGAACCATCCGCTACGGGGCCTTGAGCTGGCAGTTGCGAGGTTGAATAGATCAGTCTGGAATTGACTTCACCATTAAATCTTGTCCGATTAAAAAGAGCGAGCAGAGCGATGGCCTGGGCTCGAATCGAACGAGCGACATCCTGCGGACAAATGTGATGTGAGCCACCGCATCGAGGGCAGGTGCGGACCATCCGCTACCAGACCGTGCTTTCATACATGCGAATCAAAATAAACCAGGGAAGTCACCGATGAATGGGAAGAAAAAAGACATGTCGCATATACTGCTCATGACCCGGGCTCGAGTCGAACGAGCAATCCTGCGAAAACGGGGTTTATACCATATATCGATGTGCAGGCGTGGATCCTTCCGCTATCAGGCTTTCATTACCTACCTGTAAAGCTTCAATACGTTGGGCAAGTCGCCAATGAATATGAATGGGAAGAGAAAAAACAGATGTAGATGATATGGATGGGCCCTAGCCCGAATCGAACGAGGGGAGTCTGCTTTGATTGCTCAAGGGCAATTTGTATATGATGCAGGTGCGGTCCACCCGCTACCGGGCCAAATTTCTAAGCCTTTGAACTCAATCAGGATACACTGGCAGCGAAATTTGAGTACCTGCCTGGAAAGATGACGAGTGTAAGGTGCCAAAGAAGACTAGCAGACCATGCTGCACGCGCAGAGCGGAAAACATCTTACCCATGAGCACTGTAGCGTGAAAGGGGAGCGGTAAAGCACTTGCGGATTTCCAGGAAGGCGGTCGGAGTCATGAAGACTCCGAAGAGAAGGAGGAGTACGGCAGTGCGGACCGATGGCCGGTCCGTGTGGGCTAACCCTAACCCTTTAATTTCCCTGCTTCTCGCATGAATGATTTCATCTCTCTCGCTTTCGTGGACGCCTGCCCGACGATGGCTTAGCTCACGACGACCACGACGCGGATAGCTCTGCGCTTATAAAATCTCCTTGCAACGACGACGACCTGGACTCAGGCGGGCGTGATTTCTCTTCCATTCACCACGACGCTCGCAGCTCAACGAGGGGCACGACCACTACAGCGCACGACGAGGGCACGACCAACCCCAGGCGTTCGATGAGCACAATCTCCGCGTTTATAATCTCCGTGGAACGACAACGAGGACGCATGCGCTTCCCACTCGGGCGAGCTTGATTCTTCCTCTCTCTTGCGCCCACACCACCAATATCAGGACCAATACCACGCTGCGCAGGTCTTGCTACGAGACGAGAACTCCCTTCTCATTAGATATGGGCAGGCGCACTGCCTCCTCCGACGTTCATGCCTCCTGGGACTGCGACGCGCGAAGCGGGCACGACTACGACCATGACCAGGACCGCAAAACGCACAATCTTCGCGCTCCGCTCTTGCTACGACAACAAGCACGCGCACGCTCAGGGCGGATGATGGAGGCGAAGAACGAGGCCAGCCTTGCTAACTCCTCCGGCGTGTCTCGTCCACGAAGAACTGGGCATTCCGTTCCTTTCCAAAGCCCCGACACGCCGGGTACTCGGGTATTCGAATACTTATGTACTTGCGTCCACCCTCATCATACGTCCTTTCGTCCGCTCCCTCTCCTTGTCCCTTACGCGTCCAGCCCACCACGGCGGCAATTCCAGCGCCAAGTCAGGTGTCGCCATTCTCGTCCCCCGCACGCAGGTAAATCTGCCCGCGTCCATGCTCACTCCTCCCGCTGACTCCTCCTTTCCTAGCGTAGCGCCTGGAATACCGCGCGCTTAAGCTCAGCATTCCATACGATTCTGACATGCGGGTACTCGGAGAATGTCCCCTGTCATCCGGATACTCAGCGCCCCACGTCATTGGCGCAAGCTGCCGCCCTCGTCCGCTCCACTAGACGCTGCACCCGCTGTGATCTGCACGCTGCACCCCCCTATTTTCGCGATCACGCCAGAGATGGACGAGGCTGCTGCGTGTTTACTAGCACGGGCACTGCGCGCATCGCGTCTCGTGGCTCGCGATAGTCGTCCTCGTCCCCGTCCTTGTCTCGGGATCCTATGGGCTGCACGCGCTCAGGAGGACGAGCGCGCACACTCTCCGACTCCCGAGTCAGGCACGCCCTCGCGATACCGACATCATCGCGCCCTTCATCTTTTCCTAGGCGTGCAAGCCCAGGGTACGTCCCCCTTCCTTCTCCGTGCCCCCTGGTTCTGAAGCGCAGAGTCACTAGACGCCGGCGCTATCGCTTCCCCCCGCCCGCTGCGTCCTGAACGTGCTGCCGTTATGCGTCCTGCGCCCTGCGTCCTGCGCTTGCACCCTGGGTGCGTTTGCGTACCTGTGACTTGACAGCGCATGGGCGCGGATGACGGCGGCTACCAGCGTGGGGCGCGTACGGGTACTGACGGCGAGTAATGAGGGGGAAAGACGAAGATGACCGCTCCTCCCTCCTGGGTCGACGAGAGCCACGGCTAGGTGCACGACGAGAGACGAGCTCATCTCGTTTGCCACGGCTCGCAGGACTCGCGCTTCCACGCGGGCGGCGCGCGCGATTCCTCATCCGTTCTTGCCTCCTGGAATTACGGCCCACCACCATCACGACCGCGACCGCGACGCGCGCGACCGTTACCAGTGGCACCGAGCGCGTCATCTCCGCGTTCCGCCCTTGAGAAGACGAACACGCGTACACCTTCCCACTTGGGCTCAGGGCGCGATTCGTCTGGGCACGGGCACGACCACAAGCAGAAACGGGAAGCACATATTCTCCGCATTCACGACAGCGCGGATACGCACATGCGCTGCTCCTCCGACGCTCGTTCATCCTGGGACTACGACGGGGCACGACCACGACCAGGAGTGCGAATCACAATCCCCACTCCGCCCTTGCCACGCCACCGAATCATCTGTCCCCCCTTCGGCATCCTCGACCTCGCGCTGCTTGAGTCCTCCGCTCTTGCCTCCCGGGACCACCATGTGCGACGGACATGTCTCCGCTGGCCCCAATCACACACCATCTCAGCGCTCCGCTCTTGCAACGAAGAACACGACCAGCGGCGAATGCGCGACTCGGGTACTCGAATTCTTATGTACTTACGTCCACCCTCCTCATCGTGCGTACGTCCCTTTCGCTTGTACGCTCTCCTTGCCGCTTACCTGTCCCCAAGGCGCCAATCTCGGGTACGAGTAGGACGTGCTGCCTAGCATCGTGCCGGGCTTGACCTTACCTCGACCCCCTGCGTCAAGCAGGCTGGCTCATGATTATCGCATCAAGAAAAGCTGGCGCATCATCATCAAATCCGCCACGTACGTCCCCTTCCGCCACCCCTCTCCTGTTCCTCCTCGCTGACATCTCCGCAGCAGATTCCTTCCCACCGTTCCAGCGCCAAGTCAGGCACCCGAAGCGCGCTCTCCTCCCCTCGACCTCCACCAGACGCTGCACCCCCCCGATCTTCGCCGTCGCACCAGATATGGACCCCGCGGCTGCCTGCTGCGTCCTTTACGAGCACGGGCAACGCGTACATCGCGCCTCGGATCCACGGCTGGTCTTCGTCGTCCCAAATTTCTGTGGGCTCTACGCGCTCATGTGGACGAGCGACGCGCAGAGCACGCGTCCCTCGTCCCTTTTCGTCCCGCCGTTTGTCCCGCTGTTACTGTGCTGGCGGGAGGAGGCGCTGTCGTGTTTGATGGAGAGGAGTCTGGGGGGAAGGATGGCATTTTCCCGACTTTATGTCGAGACGCGATGTCATGGAGACTTGGGCGGCGACGGGGTTGGGCGCAGGAGGATGTAGGCGAGAAGTGGGCAGCGGCGAGGGATGGGAACGCAGGAGTGAATGGAAGGGAAGCGTATGAGTGAATGAATGGGAGGGAATACGACGCGACACTGGGTGCTAACCCTAACCCTAGCCGCAGGAGGGGTGCAAGACGACGAAGATGCATGCACGCGCAGCAGCGACTGAATGCGCAGCGCGTACGTCCGCCCCTCTACGTGCCCCCAATTGCCGGCTGACGTTCTTCTGTGTCTGAAGCGCAGAGCCGTTAGACGCCGCCCCCGCGTCTACAGATAGCTTTCGCGCGCGGGCTATGTGCTGGCACTGCTGGGGCCTGGGTGGACGTGCTCGCATCCTGCGTCCGGCGTCTGGGTCCACATCTCACACAGCGCGTGCAGCGCGCGGCGCGCCCTGTGCCTTGCGTCCTGCGTGGTGCGTCCTGCGTGGTGCGACTTGCGTCTTGCGCTTGCACCCTGGGTGCGTTTGCGTGCCCGGGACTTCGGCGTGCACGGACGACGTCCTTGGGGCGTGTACGGGTATTGATGATGAGGCCTGAGGGGGGACGATCGGGCGGATGGACGCGGATGGCGGGGGGCCGAGGATATCCAGAGCAAGAGCAAGAGCAAGAGCACGAGAGGGTACGTTTTACCTATGCGTCTTCGTGACGTGGTCGCTGATGCCTCGCCCAGACTTGGCCCGGCGTGCAATAATACTACGTGACGAGGTCGCGCACACTATGCGCATCTCCGGAGCGCAGAGGACTTTTTCTTCAATACGACGCCGGGTAGCGCACGCACCGTGAAAAGGAGGGGAAAGGCGATGCATGGATCTGCGGACCCTTACTTGTATGTCCGCCCTCCGCGTATCCTTCCTCCTTGCTGACGCATTGCCAGACGTCTTGGCTCCGCGCCTCCCTGTCAGTGTCGGTGTGCAAGGATCGAAGAGATGTGGGCTGGGTCCTTTCGACCTACTCCACCCCGCCCACGACGTGCAGGACCAGGATCTTCACCACGGCCTGCATGAGGACGCGCATCAGCCTCTCACTCTCCCCGCTCCGGCCGAGAAACATAGTCCCTCCGCCGCCCTTCCCCGCTGCGCCCACGACCGCGCCATCCCTGCACGCTTCCCCACTGTCTCCGCGGCGCGGGCGCGCATGCTCACCCGCGTAGTCTGTCCACCTACCGCGACTGGCTTAGCGGTGAGCATGGTCACGACGCGCACCATGACGAAGACGGGCACCATCTTTCCGCCGCTCATCTGGTTTAGCATCCCTCCGCCGCCGCTCATCACCCGACCACTGTGCAGCCTCTCCCGCTGTGACTCGCACGCATGATGGGCGTGCCCATACTCGTGTCCACGGCCGCCTGTGAGTATGAGTGGGGCGTCCTTGGGTGGTGCCGGGCACCTTGAGCGCGGTAGGCCTGGATGACGTGGCGGGTATTGGAGAAGATGGAGGATGGCGCGGGTGGGGTCGGGCGGTGGTGCACGAGTACAGCGCGGTGAATGGAGGACGTGCAAGGCGAGCGCGCACGCGGGGTGCGGGGAGCGCGAACGAGCGAACGAGTACGCTTCTTCCTACTCCCCGCTAACGGCTTCTGCGCAGAATCCGCGCGTTCTGTACCCGCGTCCTCGCGAAGTCGTATCGGAGCACAGCACATCCTCGAATCTGTCCAGCGTTGCGTATGGTCGAGCCACGCGCCTCAGCGCCCGCGGTGTTGGCGCTCGTGGGGTGGAGGACGCGCGTCCCGCATCTTTCTGTCCGCGCGTGGGCGTGGTGGTCGTGTCTCGCTGCGAATATCGCGACGCCCGCGCCCCTCCCTTTTTCTGGCGCCGTCCCGTTCCTTCCGCCTTCTTTGACACGATACCAAGTCCTTCTATACCATCTACATCCCCTCATCCACTCACTTATCGCTCATGTTCCTGCATACCGTATTCTCCTTCTCCAATCCATATCATGCCCTTCCTTCCATGCCCCTTCTTTTTTCGTCTTCCCGCTCCACATTGCTCGTCGTTCCCTCTTTCCTCCCTCCCTCTACGCTCCATATCAACGCCGACGCCTCCCTCGCCCTCATCCCCTCTCCCTTTCCTTCCCGCCGTTTTCGTCGGCCGTTGAATGCTTGTGTTCAACCAGGCACGAGAAGAGCGGTCAAGAAAAAGATTGCGGTCAAGGAATGCATTAAAAATGTACATAGGACAGACATCACAGTAAGTACAGAAACACCTGTACGTAGCTAAAGCGCCAGAAAAAGGAAAAACCCCGTTGCAATAATAATGACTTACTTGAGAGAGGAAGAGTCGTCACTCACAATAGTGACCATGACCTCTGAAGAGGGTACGAAGCATCATTCTAAACGTTGACGAGTTATTTTAAGGCTTACCACAAACTTACCGGGCACTGATGTTTGATGTGGCTTGCTTTGTGGGGGCGGGATCATCAAACCAGGCCGTTGCGCTTTTATAGGGCCTTGCAGGGAGTCCGAGGGCAACGCAACAAGTCAACAGAACGCCCGCTTGTTTTCGAGGACATCAATTATGTCTGTAGGAGGACTCCTGTAACGGACATGACAGTCACTACGCCTCCCTGAATATTATTTCTTTTCTGTTATTTGCTTACTCACCACATTCCTTTATTTTCTAGTTGATTTGGACGCGTCCGTCGCGTCCAACCACTCATTCAATTCTGTCTCTGTTCGTGGAGTGCCATACTGATCGGATCATTATTAGCACTGCCACCCCCTACTAGTATATAAACCCTGTCGTAGTTTACGGTTCTGGGATGAATCTACACTTACAACAGTCATCTTGTGTCGGATTTGCTCCATCTCTCGTGTGGCGGATCTCGCATCTCGCGCATCCGTCACAACTCCTAAACCCGACCGTCCCTACAACACGCGAGGTACGAGTGAGAAATGTTGTAGCGTCTGTTTATAAGAGACTAGACCGTCCCGTAGTTTTACGAAAATACGGCCCGTACAAACGGTTACGCCCCCGCACCGTTGGAGAAGTTGGGTTAATCTCCAACGGTACGGTGACGGTACGGGTTAAGCCGTAAACGGGTCGCCGTAACCGGCCGTTTACGCATAAAATACGGGTCAGCCAGAACTTGGCAAAATCAGCAAAATATCAATGAGCCGATAATGCAGAGGCACTGCCGAGGTGATATCATCTCCTTGAGCGAGATTGTTTTTTTTCCTGCCTACTAGTCAAGCTTCTTGAGCCTCGCTGGCTTCTCGTGAAGCACTCGCTATGAACTTCTCTCCAGAAGATATCTCATCCACTTCGCTATGCCGTGTTGACGATCTAGGATAGACAAAATGGCGTGCACACATAGATTTGATGTGAGGCACATGGCCCAAATGCAACACATTCTCATTTCGTATATGAGGCACATTTGGCATTCACTCAAATGCAACACATCCTACAACGTCCAATGTGTTGTTTCTTGACCCAACATGATGTGACCACTGCCCCATCACCCTCCGCCCAAGTCCCATCTTCAATTCTACACAACGAACGGAGCGAACAGTGGGGTTGCGTGGGACATAAACCATTAAATTTATTTACACGGATTGTGGTGAAGACAATAATAACTGTAAGGAAAAAGACCGGCCCCAGCACTACTATATTAGCTGGATCGACTTTCTTTCCGCGGCGTTTAGCTGCTGCTTTTACGGCCAGCTTAGACGCGCCACAAGCCGTCGTCTCAATGTTGATACACGCGGCGGCATGAATGGAATATTGGAAGGTAGAACAGAGTCCAGACACACACCCGTGATTTCTTTCCCGGGGAAAGTCGCTCAAATGAGAGATGTTGATCAAGTTGTTGTCCGGGGAGGGAGCACCATTTGCATGTATGCCGGGGAGTGAATTTTGGGGAATCACAGTTAATTTTAAGGACCTTACCGCGGCCAACGCAACGTATGTAGGTCCCAACTTCGTTGAATTACACCCTAGCTATATGTTAGGTTCATTTGGGTACCCAAATAAACCTAGGATATAGCTAGGGAAGTCTTTTTGTCTCGCAGCAGGGGACGGAACTCTGCGCCAATTGGCCTCTTGGATCATGCCAATGTATGCTTTGGTTGGCTCAGTAAAATGTCTGCAAAGCGTGACCAAGATTTGATACAATGGCTGGGGCCATTATGAATGCAATAGAGATAAGGAAATAAGCGCATGACTTCAGCGAAGGTCTACTGCGCACCTGGTGTCGATAATTTCCTGCGGCATCATGGTGCGGAGCAAGAAAAAGCGGTGCGCCAGAATCTGTATTCACTCAAACGACACACATCGTGACAAAGATATCCTGATTATACTTTTTATTCTACTCTGCTGTATAGTTAGCCCAAGGAGTGTTTATGAACACAGGATTGCTTACTTGCTGCCACCTGGACCGGGAAGGAAAGACTCGAGTTCTTGTGGGGGATCACCCTCAGTGTCAGAGTGCACCACGTTGAAAGCGAGCCGCGAGAGACGTATCACCATGACGGCCGCGACGGCGAAAAACGCTGCCATCTGGTCCATCTCGAGCACAGACATCTTCGTCGGCGGGAAATATCCCAGCTGCGGAAAAAATGCGAGGACGTACACCGGCCACCACACGATGAGCCATGCGCCGAACCACAGCAATGCGAACACGGTGGTGAGATAGAGCGAGGGGATGCTGAGTATCCCGGACGAAACAGCGGCTGTGTAGAATCCTGCCTTCGTCGCTAACCACGCAGCGCGTCTGAGGGTCCGCCGCCCCCACAGACTGCCCAGGAACCACACAGCGGTGGTTGCCGCTGTGATGACGCCGGCCCAGAACCAGTATTTGTGATTCATGAAGATTGTCCAAAAGATGATGATATTGGCGGGGAAGTGAGTCGGGTCGACACTTTCATGTTCCGGTGGAATGATGGCGCCGTGAGATAGGCACCAGAAGACGGGTGCTGTCTGTGCGATCGCACGATGGGCTTGACAGGTGAAGCCTGAAGCAACGAAAGCAAAGATCAGCGGGATCATAGCGATACCAGCCATGCGCAGGCCTGAGGATCCACCAGGCGAGAAGCGCACAACCACGGCAGTAAACACGGTTATGAAGGAGGATCCACTCCCGAGCCAGACGACGAATTCCGCACACACTAGGGCGGGCACCAACGCGGACTCGCTCGCTGCTTCCCCAAGCCGCGAAATTGTGTGGGACTTGAGAATGACATCGATCGCAGCGGCGACGAGGTAGCACGACGCTCCAACGAGATCGTAGTCCCACCCGCGCGGCAGCTCGCCCGTGGTCCATAGAGATCTGAGCACGCGCCCGTGGCTCATTCCAAGTGTAATGAGGAAGGCCCACCAGCTCCCTGGACCATAAAATCCGGAGATTGGTGTATCAGCGGTGATTTTGGAAAGCAGCTTCGGCTGTATCGCAAGAGCCTCGGGGAAGAACACTATCCCGAGGGTCCCCCAGGTCAGCACCGCGACCCCGAGAAGTGGGTATAAAATGGGTCGATGGACGAAGTAAGGTCCATTGCGAGGCATGAGAGACCTGGCCGGTCGTCGTGGAGGTTGGAAAATGCAGGGTGGCTAGAGCGAAGAGAGCCTGAGTATGATTCGAGCCTAGGCGGTGAGATCAGGCACACGTCGCACGTCCAGGGGAGGCCCCCGGTCACTACCTATAAATCCTGTCCGGGCATAGAGTAAATCAACGACCCGTTTTCAGGGGTATTTTTTCTGAACCAGCAAGCGCCAGAAGTTTTGCACCACCTGGAGCGATGCGGAAGCACCAAACTAAGACATTTCCAGTGTCTGGAGGACAAAAATCCTTTTTTTGCGGCCTCCCGAGCCGGATTACCGTCAAAATATAGAGTAAATCAGTGGAAATCCTCGAAATAATCCGGACAGGATTTATAGGTAGTGACCGGGGGCCTTCCAGGGGCAGTCCAAATAACGTGATTTCCGGAGATAGGCACTTCGAATCGCGTACACAGCGAACGAGCTGCGGATGGATCCGGAGCGCGTAGTTAACGAACGTCAGGCCATGGCGGCCGGAGGATCCGGATTCAAGCCGGATTCGAATGGTTTGAGTCAACGTGTGGATAGGCCATCAAATGTTGTGCAGTGGCACATCTATGGATTGACGACAAATGGTACTGATTGCCCGCAGTAGAAAAACCAGTATAGCTGTGGCGTTTTGTGTGGGTTCATCGCTGGGATTCTGGCTGTAATAGTGTGTCATTATTATTTTGTACACTACCGGTCTGTTATTGTGAAAAATACACCGCCCGGGGAAGATTTTGGTTTATATTCATAGCTCACCATCTATATAAGAAAATAACTTGCAGCCCATGTTTTGAATAAATCCACAGGTTTTTGTAGGGGATTTAAAAAATACACAGCCTGGATTTGGGGTGCAAAAAAATGCACAGGTGGCAATCAACAATATTCAATCATGCCGAAGATGCCTCTTAAACTGAAAGATAAAGGCGCAAGAAGGCGAGGATATATAATGGCGCCCACAGGACCACCCAATAGCAGAGCCATTTCAGTGCGCCCATGCCGATCAGCTATGGCGAGGAGAGGCAACGTCGAGAAGATCGCCGCCAAGATGGATCTGCCGCGCAGTGTCAGCCAGAGGGCTCGCCGGAGGTTGCGCCGCTGCAGTATGCTGCTGCCGAACACAACAACGATAACCGCACCGGTGATAGTGCCCGTCATGATCCAGTATTCTGGTGTCAGATGGAATCGGGGGAGGTATGATACGCCCTCGCCCAACGCGGAAGGGAAGTCCACGAGGGTGAACGAGATGTCCTCTCGCTTGGACGCAAGAGAGGGAGGTGCGGAAGTGCGAGCCGGTCGCCGCTCCACGTGTGCTAACCCCTGCAATGTTTGCTTCCTCATTTCGCGTTCATCTGTCTTGCCTGCTAGAATTACGACGCACCACCAGGCCAAGACTGCGACAGGCACGATCATACAGCGCGTAATCTCTGCGCTACGCGCACAGTCTCCGTTACCACGACGACGACTCGGGATATGCTTCACGCACGTTTAAATACCTAGAGAAGTAGGCAATGAATGTGATTACAAAAGACGTACACAAGGTAAAGATGGGTCCGGGCTCGAATCGACCAGGTACTTCCTGCACGCAGAGCATGATACCCACTTCAAGGTTCTATGGAGTTCAGGCCCTTTATTTCGTCGTGGCGAACTTGAATAAAAAATGAGCATTCAAATTGAATTTAATGCAATAACGAGACTCACGGAGGCGTAGTACCTCCCGAGGAATTTCCCTGTTAACATTCATGTGGGCGCTAAGCATCTGCAGCAGGGAAATCAGATGGATACTTGTATGCCAAGTGTGCTCACCACCGAATGAGAGGGGAAAGTTGTTGCGGGATATAAAAATAGATAGAAATGCGTATCCTGCGGAAACTTCCACGAACACAGTATCAAGTGCAGGTGCGGAACTATCCGCTACCGGACCTTGAGTTGGTAGTTGCGAGGTTGAATAGATCAGGATTGAAATTGACCTCACTTGTCCGACAAAAAAGAGGGATGGCCTGGGCTCGAATCGAACGAGCGATGGCCTATGGACAAAGGTGTTGCCAGACGCCGAATCGAGTGCAGGTGCGGAACCATCCCTTACCCGACCGTGCTTTCATACTGGCGAATTTAAATATGTCAGCGAAGTCACTAATGAATTGGATGGGATGAAAAAAAAAACAGATGTAGATATGGATAGGCCCGGGCTCGAGTCGAACGAGCGATCCTGGGGAAACTTCCATACGCACAGTATCGAGTGCAAGTGCGAAACCATCCGCTACCGGGCCTTGATTTCGTATTTGCGAGCTCGCATAGATCGGCATTGAAATCGACCTCGCTAGTAAATTTTGTCCGATTAAAAAGAGAGAAAGCGTATGGCCCGGGCCCGAATCGAACGAGCGATCCTGCGGGAATTGAGCCGATGAATCGAGTGCAGGTGCGGAGCCATCCGCTACCAGGCCTTGATTTCGTATTTGCGAGCTTGAATAGATCGGCATTGAAATCGACCTCACCATTAAATCTTGTACGATTAAAAAGAGAGAGGAAGAGCGATGATGGCCTAGACTCGAACCGAACGAACGACGTCCCGGGATAAGGGGAGGTCCCATATTGGTCCACCGAATCGAGGGCAGGTACCAGGCCTTCACCCTCGCAAAATTAAATACGTCAGCGAAGTCACCAATGAATAGGATGAAAAAAAAACAGACGTAGATATGGATAGGCCCGGGCTCGAATCGAACGAGTGAACTCTTGCAGGAATGCGGACACCACGAAACGCACATATCGACTGCAAGTGCGGAACCATCCGCTACCGGGCCTTCATTTCAGGGTTGTGAGCTCGAATAGATCAGCATTAATATTGAAATTGACTCACCATTAAATATTGTCCGGTTAAAAAGAGAGAAATCACATGACCCGGGCTCGAGTCGAACGAGTGATCCTGCGGGAATTGAGTTGATGAATCGAGTGCAGGTGCGGAACCATCCGCTACCGGGTCTTCATTTCATGGTTATGAGCTCGAATAGATCAGCATTGATATCGAAATCGACCTCAGCATTAAGTCGTGTCGGATAAACAAGGAAGAGCGAGCGACGTCCCGCGGACAAGAGGAGTCCACATTTTGGTCCACCGAATCGAGGGCAGGTGCGGAAGCCAATATCTGCGAATTAAATACCTAGAGAAGTCACCAATGAATAGGATGAAAAAAAAAGACGTACACATATTGAAGATGGGTCCGGGCTCGAATCGAACGAGCGCTCCGCAGAACTTGGACAAGATAAATCCTTCTATATTCGGTGCGGGTGCGGAACCATCCGCTACCGGGCCTTCTTGTGGTACCTACACACCTAAATACATCAGCATGTGGATCCGAAGCTTGATTCACGAATGAAGCTTATGACAGTGAGGCCGGTGAAATTTTAAAAAGCGGCAAAATGTACAAACGAAGCGCTAGAGGTGCGGACCATAGGCCATCTTGTTGGTGCCTGCGAGCATAAATATATGAACATTCGAATGGAGATAACACACGCGTGAGTACTGGCAGGAAAAAAGACAGAACAAGTCCATGGCCCAGGCTCGAGTCGAACGAGTGATCCTGCGGGAATTTCCAAGTCGATGAATCTAGTGCAGGTGCGGAACCATCCGCTACCGGGCCTTGAGTTGGTATTTGCGAAGTTGAATAGATCAGCATTGAAATTGAGCTCATCATTAAATCTTGTCCGATATGAGAAAAGAGCGAATGCCTAGACTCGGACGAGCGACGTCCTGCGGACAAATGTGTTGTCATCCGCCGAATCGAGGATAGGTGCGGAAACCATCCGCTATCAGGCTTTTATTATCTACCTATGAAGCGTCAATACATTAGGGAAGTCACCAATGAACGGGATGAAAAAAAAATGCCTCACGCCAAAATGCCCGGGCTCGAATCGAACGAGCGGAGCCTGCATTGATTACTCAAGGTCAACCTCATGTGATGCAGGTGCGGATCAACCGCCACCGGGCCCTCTTTGTCTCCCTGTTAACTCGATTAAATCAAGATACGCTGGCAGCGAAATATGTGCGTACTGTAGGGTGAAGAAGACTAAGTAACAATAACAGACCGTGTTGCAAGCGCAGAGCGGAAACCATCTTACTCTTGAGTGCAGAAGCACTGGGCTTGCAGATTTCCAGGACGGCGAGAACGGGTCATGAACGCAAAGAGAGAGGTGCGGACTCGGAAGTGCGGACCGGTCGCCGGTCCACGTGTGCCAACCTTAACCCTTCTTGCTTCCTCATTTGAAATTTCGTTATTCTCTCCTAGAATTGCGACTTGCACGAACTACGACCAACGCGCTGCGGTCTTGTCACGACGAGGAGACCCGCCCGCGCTTGCCACGTTAGCCTCGTCGAATTACGACGCCCCATCGTAGAGCGCGTAATCTCTGCGCTCCGCCCACGACGACCACGACGCACGACATGCAGCCACGACCCTGTCATTGGTGCAAGCTGAGGTCCGAGGCGCGCTCTTGAGACGGCACCCCCGATCTTTGCGATCACGCCAGCGTTCTTGAATAGCACGGGCACTGCGTGCATTTCCCCTCCTGTGGGCTGTACGCGCTCAGGAGGACGAGCCCGTACACTCCACGGCTCGCGGCTCCGCCTCGAGTCAGGCACGCTTCGTGATCCCTCGCGCCCTCCGTCTCTCAGGGTACGCCCGCCTTCTCCGTGCCCCCCCTTTCGAGCTAGTATTTCTCTGGTTCTCAAGCGCAGAGCCGTTAAACGCCGGCGCTATCTATCGCTTCCGCCCGTCCGCTGCGTCCAGCACTTGCACCCTGGGGGGTGCGGCGGGCGTGGGGCGCGTATGGGTGTTGACGGCGAGTATTGAGGGAGGCACGAAGAGAACCGTTCCTCCCTCCCTCCTGGGTCGACGAGGGCCATTGCCGACGCCATGCACGACGAGAGACGAGCTCATCTCGCTTGCCACGACTCAGAGGACCCGCGTTTCCACGCGGGCGGCGCGCGCGATTTTTCTCATCCGCTCTTGCCTCCTGGAAGTAGTACGACCCACCAATAGGGCCAAGACCACGACCACGACCGCGACGCGCGCGACCGTTACCAGCGGCGCCAAGCGCGTCATCTCCGCGCTCCGCCCTGCGATGACGACGAGCACGCGTACACCTTCCCACTCGGGCTTAGGGCGCGATTCGTCCGGGCACGGGCGCGACCACAAGCAGAAACAGGAAGCACATAACCTCCGCATTCACGACAACGCCGACGCGCACACGCGGTGCTCCTCCGACGCTCGTTCGTCCTGGGACTCGTGTGTCCGCCTTATACTCGCGCCGCGCCCGGCAAGCTGGCGGGGATGATCAAACGCGGGTGTCGGGTATCGGGGACGAGGGCGGGCAGCGCGAGATCGAGGGTAGAGGCGAAGAACGAGGCCAGCTCTGCGTTCTCCGCCACTCCGAGCTCGGGTGAAGAACAGGGGATTAATATATTAATACTTTTCAAAGCCCCGACTCGGGTACTCGAATTCTTTGTATTTGCGTCCACCCTCCTCATCGTGTGTACGTCCCTTTCGCTTGTACGCTCTCCTTGCTGCTGACGTGTCCCCAAGGCGCCAATCTCGGGTACGAGTAGGACGTGCTGCCCAGCATCGCGCCGGGCTTGACCTCACCTCGACCCGCTGCGTCAAGCAGGCTGGCTCATAATTATCGCTTCAAGAAAAGCTGGCGCATCATCAAATCCGCGCATACGCCACGTACGTCCCCGTCCACCACCCCTCTCCTGTTCTTACTCGCTGACATCTCCGGAGCAGATTCCCCCCAACGCTCCAGCGCCAAGTCAGGCACCCGAGGCGCGCTCTCCTCCCTCGACCTCCATCAGACGCTGCGCCCCCCGATCTTCGCCATCGCACTAGATATGGACCCCGCGGCTGCCTGCTGCGTCCTTACGAGCACGGGCAACGCGTGCATCGCGCCTCGGATCCACGGCTGGTCTTCGTCGTCCCAAACTTCTGTGGGCTCTACGCGCTCAGCACGATGACGTGCTTCGACACGGCTTCCCTCGTCCCTCTTCGTCCCGCTGTTACTGTGCTGGCGGGCGGAGGCGCTCTCGTGTTTGGTGTCTGTGGGGGGAAGGATGGCATTTCCCGACTTTATGTCGAGATGCGGACGCGGACGCGATGTCATGGAGACTTGGGCGGCGACGGGGTTGGGCGCAGGAGGATGTGGGCGAGAGGCGGGCGCAGCCACGAGGGATGGGAACGTAGGAGTGAATGGGACGAGAGATGGTAGCAGCGACTGAGTCCGCAGCGCATACGTCCTCCCCTCTACGTGCCCCCCATCGCCGGCTGACGTCTTTCTGCGTCTGAAGCACAGAGCCGTTAGACGCCGCCCCCGCGTCTACAGATGGCTTTCGTGCTTGGTGCTTGCGTCCTACGTTCTGCGTCTGAGTGTGCATCTCGCTCAGCGCGGCGTGCGCATCTCGTGCAGCACGTGGCGCGCCCTACGACATGCGTCCTGCGCGCTCCGTACTGCGTTGGGTGCCTGGGACTTGACAGCGCCAGGACGAGATGCGCGGATGACAGAGTGTACCGGGCGTGGGCGCGTGCAGGGGTATCGCCGACGAAGTGGCCGCGTCCTGAGTGGAGGACGAGGAGAAAAGAGGTCGGGCGGATGAGAGTCGGAGAAGAGGAGACGTTGCTATGGACCTACCGCTGCCCTCGTCCTGACCTGATCGCTGACGCCTTCACCCCAGATTCCGCTCCGCACGCGCCGATTGCTGTACAATGCAAGAAGAGGATGCGCACTACGCATGTCGTGCCCGCGCTCCGTGGCGCAGAGGACCTCACCTGCCGTACGCCAGCGGGTAGCGCGAGCTGGCTCTCGCAGCCGGGTGTCGATGACGAAAGGCGATGTATGGACCTCGTATGTATATCCGCCCCTGCACGTATCATTCATTCCTCCTCGTTGACGCCTTGCCAGACGTCTTGGCTCCTCGCCTCCCTGTCAGTGTCGGTGCGCGAGGATCGAATAGATGTGGGCCGGTGCTTCCGGCCGACTCCACCCCGCCCTCGAGCGGAAGCAAGGCCGCAACGCGCACGAGCAGGATGTACTACGACGTGCATGCCCGCGATACACATAGTGAGGATGCCCATCTGCCTCCCGCTGCTCTCCCCACTCCGGCCGAGAAACATAGTCCCTCTGCCACGCTTCCCCGGTGCGCGCACACTCCTCCATGCTTCCCCACTGTCTCCGCGACAATGGCGCACATAATCCCTCTACCTACTGCGACTGGCTTGGTGGTGAGCGCGGGCACGCCACCCAAACCACAACCAAGACGAGCACCCTCCATTGCTCTTCCGGTTAGCACCCTCCGCCGCCCCTCATCCTCGCCCCAGCACCGCGCGTGGTGCACACGCACGACGATGGCATAATACTCCTATCCGCAGCCTCCTGTGCGTATGGCGGGGCGTATGTCCATGGGTGGCGCTGGGCATGGAGCGCGCGGTGGCCGGAGGGGATGGTGGACGATGGAGTACGAGGTGCGCGCGGGTGGGAGCGGGGCGGGCCAAACGAGCGCACGGGTACAGCGCAGTGAATGTGGATGACGTACAAGGCTACTGGCGCGCGCGCAGGGTGCGGGGAGTGCGAACATCGTATGTCCTTCATCCTTGCTAACGGTTCCTGCGCAGACTCCGCGCGTTCCGTGTCCGCGTCCGTCCTCGGGTCTATCGAGCGTTCCGTATGTCGGGCCACACCCCTCAGCGGCGTTTGCGTTTGCGCTCGATCGAAGAGTGGAGGATGTCCGCGCGTGGCCGTTGGTGGTGGCGTCTCGCTGCCGATATCGCGACGCCTGTCCAGCGTTTGCGAGATGGAGATTGTCTTTCCTGTCCTTTTCTTCCTTCGGACAAACGGGGCCGGTCCGATTTCAATTTCACGCCTTCTTTAGGCGCCTCATTGTTTGGTCCTGTTGTTGGGCGCCTGCTTGGACGCATCATAGGTGTTCTCGCTGGCTCGTCATCCGTCTTGGGTTTCCATGACTCGTTCCTTGGTCTTCTGTTTCGGATCTGACCCTCGTGTTATTCTGTCCGGCTTTGGCTTCCAATCCCGCCGTTCACTATCCGACATTTCCTTGGATTTGTCGAAACGAACGGCCCACTTCACCAACTTCTCAAGACCCAAGTGAACAACCACCCAGAAGATCTGCAACGAGTGCTCTGTTACATCTGGGAATCTTTTTGCCAGGGATCTGATCTCAGATAAAGTCACGGACTGTATTCTTAGCCTGGCGCGATTCAACCTTTTCCTTAATTGTATTTTGAAATCGACAGGAAAACAGTAATAGAATGGTGCTTTGTATAGTCCTTTCACCGTCTACTTCTTCTACTTTTTTGCGACATAATCTATGAAGAATTTACTGGCTGCTCATTGCGATCGGGAGTTTGGCCCTGCTTGGCTGGGCCTTCGGCCTCTTTAGGACGTGATCCGGCGTAGATACGGGTATCTCATCTTGTTTTGCGACTCCGCATCGCGTTCCTCTGTTACCCTTCGCGAGCACATCCATAGCCTACCCTATCATGAAGTTCAGAAATATCAACTTCATATGTACATATACACCCCACACATTTTTTCAATTTAGGGTCAAATCATCGCTTTCTCAAGATGATGTATTGTATATCGCGAACCCCACCATTCCAAGGGTGATCGCAAAACGGTCGGTAGACCGATTAAAACCGAAGGTGCCGAGCGGCAGAACCCTTGGCAATCTGAGGCCATTTCCGGTGATATATAACCCTCGGAATGACCGATTTTTCCCCATCTGCTGTAAATGAGTTTTATGTCATGTGATTGCTCATCAATCAAAAGCTTGGCATTCAGCCATATAAAGGGCACAGCTGACTGATCTTCCTCTCCTCTTCCTCCCTCTCCTCCAGTGCTTTGATTTTCCCAAATGTCCACACATGCTATGGTATGGGCACTTATTTGGTTTGAGATCTAGGCTTACCTTTGGCTAGGTCTTGCATTCTGATGATTCTGGGAAACTAGCAGCAGAATCTGCTCCAAATAGCCAGGAGGAGCTGCTTGGCCTTGTCAATTCAGTAAAGGATTCCAAGTCAATTGACTGGATAGAAAAACAGATTGAGCAAACACCTCAAGGGCATCCAGATCTCTCCAGATATCTGCTGACTTTGGGGGAAGCTCTTAAAAAGAGATATCTAGACTCAGGAGACTTGAAAGACATGGTAAGGGCCTTGCAAAGCGAACAAGATGCACTTGCTCTCGTCTCAAGTAATCATCCAGCCAGAGCAGCATATCTCCAAGGTGTTGCTCTTTTGCTCGGTATGAGTTACCAGAGGTTGGGTAATCTCCCAGACCTCGAAGAAGCTGTCCAGAAATTCCAAGAAGTGGCAGACATGACCCCAACAGACAACCCTCACAGACCAGATTTTCTGCAGAAGCTTGCTCTGGCTTTTACAGAACGATACAGGAGACTCGGGGATATGAAGGACCTTGAGGGTGCACTGCACTGCAGTCAAGAAGCAGTGAATCTCACCCCACCAGATCATCCAGAAAGAGCCGCTCATCTGCAAAGTCTCGCCATGTCTTTTAGAGATCGGTATGAGAGGCTGGGTGAGCTGAAGGATCTCCAGATAGCACTGCAGAGTGATCAAGAAGCATTGGCCCTCACTCCCAGAGATAACCCTGACAGGGCTGATTTTCTGCGAAGTCTTGCCCATTCGCTGAAGTATCAGTATCAGAGGTTCGGACATCCTGAAGACCTCGAGGCAGCACTGCAGTGCAATCAAGAAGCTGTTGACCTGACATCAGCAGACCATCCTGATCGAGCAATGTGTGTGCAGGGCCTTGCAACATCTTTCATGGACCGATATGAGTTGTTTGGAAACCTCACAGACCTTGAAGCAGCTCTTCTTGCAGATGAAGAAGCCTTGGATCTCATACCATTGGATGATCCTGATAGAGCAGCTCAGTTGCACAATCTTGGTCACACTTTCAGAAAGCGCTTTGGAAGGTTGGGAGACCTGAAGGATCTTGAGAATGCGCTGCAGAAGATCCAGCAAGCCCTTGAGCTTACCCCATATAACCACCCTGATAGGGCAAAATTTCTTCTGAGCCTTGCACGGACTTTGAGGGATCAATATAAGAGGCTCATGCAGCTGAAGGATCTTGAGGCCGCCTTGGAAAATTTTCAAGAAGCCATGACCCTGACACCATCAAACCATCCTGAACGAGTGTTACTTTTGCAAAATCTTGCAGTGTCTTTTAGTGATCGGTACCAAAGATTAGGGGATGTGGCAGACCTTGAGGCTGCACTGCAAAGCGATCAAGAAGCTGTTGACCTTCTCCCAGCAGATCATCCTGGTAGGGCAGGTCATCTAAACAGCCTTGCTTTCTGCTTCAGGTTTCGTTACAGGAGGTTTGGCAATCTGAAAGACCTGGAAGAGGCATTGCACAAGGATCAAGAAGCAGTGGATCTCACTCCACTAAGCCATCCAGATAAAGCTCATTATCTGTATAGTCTTGCTACATCTTTTGGATCTCGATATCTGAAACTGAGAGATCTCAAAGATCTGGAGTCTACTATACAGAGGGCCCAAGAAGCACTTGATCTAACTCCAGCAGATCACCCTGATCGAGCTGAACATTTGCAAGTCCTTGCATCATCATTGATGGAGAGCTATCAGATGTCAGGAGACTGGTCACATCTTGAGACAGCTCTACAAAGAAAGTTTGAAGCATTAGATTTGACTTTGCCAGACTACTCTGATAGAGCTAAATGTCTGCAAAGCCTTGCATCAACATTTGGTGAGCGGTTTAGAAAGACAGGAGACCCAGAAGATCTAGAGGCTGTCCACAAGTGGTATAGTGATTCCTTCAAGACACAAGCTTTTCCATCAGACCCAGTACTATCTTGGAATGCTGCTCTGGAATGGGCTTCATTTTCAGAAGAATTTGAACCTCTACACTGTCCAACTGCTTACTTGGCGGCCTTCAATTTGCTTCCAGCAATCCTTTGGATTGGCCACACTATTCCTCTACGACATGATACAATCCTCAGGCTTGGAATTGAGCACAAAGCTTCAACTGCTACAAGGACCTGCATTGGGCTATCAGATTTAACTTCTGCAGTAGAAATCATGGAACAAGCAATTGGAATCATATTCCAGCAAATGCTCCAGCTTAAAACAAACATGGATATGATCCCTCCTGAGCAAGCAGAGGATTTACAGAAGCTTTCCTATGAACTGTATAGTGGGACAGCAACAGATCCACAAAAGACTGCTCGTAGAAGGAGTGATCTACTTGATGAGATTCGCAAGCAACCAGGCCTCCAATACTTCCTCCGTCCCAAACCATACAGTTTGTTGTCACATGCATCACAACAAGGTCCAGTTATAATTCTGAACAGTCATAAATATGGCTGTGATGGAATCATAATTCCGAATCCCAACTCAAAGCCAGTTCATGTCCTGTTTCCAAATATAACCCTTGATGAGCTCAAATCCCAACAAACCAGCCTTAAAGAATTGCTGAGTCACTGCAATGTTAGGACTCGTGGGGAATCAGCTGCCACAAGACTCTTTGGTTCTCGAGAAAACTTCACTTCCAAAACAACCAACAAGTGTTTTGCAGAGATGTTAGCTTGGTTGTGGACCCATGTTGTTGATCCTGTTTATCAAACATTGAACTCGGTGAGTTTGAGCAATTTGATTGGTCTTTTGCTAATATTTCATTACAGGTTGGGATACATAGTGGAAGGGTGTGGTGGCTGCCCACTGGGGCATTTACAGGGTTGCCTTTACATGCAAGCGCTCCAACAGACCAATTCATTCATTCATATACAGCAACACTCAATTCTCTCTTGGAGGCTTATGCCAAAAAAACATCAAACATTGACCAAAAATTGGGTGTTGTTGGAGTCACACACACTGGTCCAGGAGAGGAGAATAATCTCAAAGGAGTGGAAAAGGAAGTTCAACAGATTGGCTCTGTTGTTTCTCATATTCAATGCCTGAAAGGAGAAGAAGCAACACCAGATGCTGTTGAGCACCAGCTACAGAGCTGCTCTTGGGTTCATCTGGCCTGTCACGGAAAACAAGATGTGGTCCATCCCACCAAAAGCCGTTTACTGCTCTATGAAGGCACTCTAGAATTGGGAACAATTCTCAAGATGCCGCTTCCCAATGCTGAGTTTGTATTTCTTGCAGCATGTCAGACAGCAATGGGGGACAGTGAACTAATCAATGAATCTTTCCACCTTGGTGGAGGGTTCATTGCAGCAGGTTTTCGAGGGGCCATTGGGACCTTATGGTCTATGAATGATGCAGATGGACCTCTGGTGGCAAGAAGTGTTTACTCCCACTTGTTTCGTGATCATAAGCAACCTCAAGCTAGCGAGGCAGCTGAAGCACTCCAGTTAGCAGTGAATGTGTTGAAGGCAAGAAATGTTGCATATGAACGTTGGATCCCATTTATTCACCTGGGAGTCTGATTAAAGAACATTCTTGTTCATCCCATTGATTCTGGCAGTATCTCTGCTGCCTTTACTTTTTTTTTCTTCTTCTTTACAATTAGCTACTTCTTTTGATTTTCAGTACTTCCTTTGAAAATCTATTTATTCATGATTCCAAATTTTAGAAGTGACACAAATGTGGTTCATTGTCTAGGTGAGTCTCTTCATCCAAAACACTTGTGAAATGCAGTGGCACTAATACATACTTCTATTTCTATCTAAGTGTGCACTAGTGGGGATGTGCATTATTACATAGTGTAAGAAAAAGAAAGTCGTGGCTCTCATTGCAGCCAGTATAGTCTATGCCACCCTCCTCTGCATGCTCATCCCTTGACCCACGCAGGTCAGATTGGGTTTATGTGACTCACATGACCCTGCTAATTGACTTGATAGCGAGGAATCAAAGAAGAAGAAGAAGAAGAAAAGAGTCGTACCCACCTTCATGACTTAGTAACTTCGCTTAGTGTTGCGAGAGTTCGTCACTTCAATGGTATTATGTGAAAGTAAGGAACATTGCCTCGTTTGTGTGAAAGTTCGTCACTTCAACTTGGCACATTCAAGAACCCGGAATCTCGGCCATCATTGTTGCTTCAACAAGGCCGGGCGTGTTTTTTTATATAGATCCCTTGCTAACACTAACCACTAACTCTAACTTACTAACCTGAACCACTAACCACTAACCTCTAACCTCTAACCCCTAACCAGCTAACCCAAAACTAACCAGCCATTTCGGCAACTGATGATTCCCATCACTCCGTGATGTGCCGAAGAGTTGCCGCTCGACAAGGCCGGAATACAAACTCACGAACTTTCATAGAAAGCAATCAAAATCACGAAGTTTCACATATTCCCATCAAAGTCACGAGCTTCCGCAATGCTAAGCGAAGTTACGAAGGCACGAAAATGGCGCGGACTCAATGAGGAATCCGCCATCAAACGGCATCCCGACTTGTACAACACCAATACAACAGCAGTAATATAACACACCTGTACAGCCCCACAATAGCAATTACCCATTAATTAAGCCTCGCTTACACTAATAATAATTAAACCTCTCGCCATTTGTAGCTAACGGTGGGTGGGGCACCTGGCCTCCCATCATTTCCTCGTCGCTGCCATTAAAGTTCGGTGCCAACGTCGCTTAGCGCGCTTCCCGACAGCGCCCATTAATCCCATTAATGTCCCTGCCGCACCCACCCAACTCGCCCATTCCTGCCCCACAAATCACGCTAAATTCGCGAAAGAAATACAGTGTATTCCTAGAGACACCATGAACCTATTTGATGCAAATACACATTGTATCCTACCCAATTTACCTCAGTATTTTCAATATAAGTGTTCACAACCACTAAAAGTCACTCATATTGAAAGAGTACATATGTTAAGAGACAAGCATAGGTAGTAGAAGTAAGGACAACATGGTATATGTATTGCCAGGCAGTGCAGTAGAAAAAATGTTTTATTATGCATGCTCAGTGCTATGTACAATGGATCCTGTTCCCTGTGATTAATTAAACAAAATTAGCAAGATGTTCAATTGGCCGGCACCAAGGAAAAATCGGTCATTCTGAGGGTTATATCACCGGAAATGACCTCAGATTGCCAAGGGTTCTGCCGCTCGGCAGCTTCGGTTTTAGTCGGTCTACCGACCGTTTTGTGATCACCCTTGGAATGGCGGGGTTCCCGCTCATCACCCGCCGACTCGAAGCCATGGATTTCTGCAAGCTTTATGCAATCGAAGAAAGGTGGTGTAAATACCACGCATTGCTCCAACAACGAGGCTACGTACTCAGAGCTCGGTACCAACCCAACTGGGTCCCAGAATGCGTGAGGGACCCGACGAGGCACCCACTGCTCTGTGAAGACACGCTCGTCATCAACTTAAAGTAATCATTTCACGACGTCTTCCTCCACTGACTCGGGTGTGAGTTGGGGGAGAAGGTAAACGACCATACACTCCACAGAACGTCGTACCCATGTATATCGTCCATTAATTGCGGGTGCGGAACCATCCGCTTCCGGGCCTTCTTTCGGGGACCTACAAAATCAATATTATATACAAGATATGCCGTCGCTTCGCTCCGGTGCGGGTGCTCTCATCAGCATCCCCTCGCACACCGCTCTAAACATCCAGATCAATTTATTTCTTGATAAACTTTCAACTTCGCTCATTTGGCGACTGACATCCGCGTCGCATTGAACCTTTGACATGAAACACCTTGTCGTTATGATTTCATTTTCGGGGTATGCTTGTAGACTTACATGAATGTATGCGGCAACTTAAACGTAAGATTCGGCAGCATCTATTTTCATTATGCGTCACATTATATACATCCATATCTGTTGCTACCTACATAGTCGGAAAGAAACCAACCAAAAAAATCTGTCTGAAGCCAATGCAAATGTAACATCTGCCTCAGCGAAGTTTGCATTGTAGGAGCGGGCGTCTCTTATTCTGTGCTACCGAAGAGCTGAGAATGTGTATCAGCATGTGGTGGAGTAATGAGGAGAACAATTGAGGTCAATACAAAGATACGACGGTATCATTTAGGATTATGAACATATGTGCATAGCTTAGATAGATCTATCTAGGTAGGTTTCGCCGCCAAATGACAAATTATCACCTGGTCACGACTCGCGACTCACAAATTGGACCAGCTGTCTGTGATGAAGTTCAGGACGGCCTCATAAAATAAAATAAAAGGCCGGACACATCTCACTCGTCTCGTTGCATCCCGGGTTATTAACTTGCCTGAGATTTCATCGGGCCTCCGAAGTCAGATCTCGTTGACCTCCTGGCAGACCAAGCATGCGTACCTGGGGTTACTCGAGGGCTACGTAACTTCGTGCTTGGAGTTGGGTCGTTAGCTTGATGGTGTGCGCGAGGCTCAGTGCTATAGGCTGCCTGCGCGCAGGAATGTCAGTATATTTCTGCAGATGTTCAATGTATGCACGAGCAAGTAACTGCAAATATTAATGGTGAGATAGAACTAGAGGGAATCGCAGCCCGCGACGTACATGAGGAGCAGGACGATGTTGAACACATTGTAGCGTAGATAAAACTGCAAAAAAATAATGGTGAGGTAGAAATGGAGTGAATCGCAGGAGGAAACGTACAGAAGGAGTAGAGTGAGTATGAACGGGTCGCCGCTTGGAATATGTGCAGCGCGCAGTCAGAATGAAAAGCCACAGACAGAGGCGTACTTTGATGTGACAGCGTCGCCGACTTCTCATGGGCGTGCGCAGGCGTCGACTCGGCGAGTGCACGGTGACGCTGAAAACGGATCACACAGAGCCTGGGTGTGCGTGCGCAGTTTCCAGCGGGCATCAACAATGAGTGAAAATATAAGAGAGAGAGAGGAGTGTTTAAAATGCTCGACCCGACTGACTGACCTGCAACCGACCTGCCTGTTGAACGTTGACGGTAACTATCGATAGAGGATCAAGGACGTTATCCAACAAATGAGCAATGAAATAGAACGTACCTGAACGTCCCGAATGTATCTTGTTTCCCTGTACAGTAAAATTTATGACGATAACCGCATACATCGTCTATTGTCTTCACTCACTTTGGTTGTCCTGTTACGTCCGAGCCGGCGTACACTGAGATTTTGGCGGCAAGAAACTGTGGAAGCCTGTATTAGTGATGGATATTGTGCGGGAAGAGTTATTATGTTCAATTGAACTCACAGGATATACTCGTTCGTGAACACGTCATTGGGAAATATTGTTTGCCCGAAGCGCTGTACCAGATTGACGTCGGAGCGGATAGTAACAGTCCGCCCACCTTGAAATTATACCCTGCAGTGAGCGCATCGTGAGGAGGCTCCTACATCGACATGATAGATTCAAGAGCAACCTTTTGCTGGAGAGGAATTGAATTGGCTACATCAAATAGATGCTGAAGGCGCACCGGGCATGATACACATTGCGGAAGCATGTGTCTGAATACAGTATCTCTATGGATGAGGAGGAAAGCAAAGATCAGAGACGGAATGCAACTCACCATATAATTCGCCCGGGCGTTCTACACTCTTCCGTTATTGATGGGTCGGCGGGGAGTGTTTTGCGCCGTCAGAAGCAGGTTGATTAGTTTAACTATGAAGGTAGCGATTTTTGGGAATCCGCGCACCTTTTATCCGTGAGCTGGGAGAGCGGAACAAAATGAGTCGAGTACATCCGATAGCGGCGGCTCGGGAACTGAGAGCTCAGTGGTTAAGGTACGGCAGGGAGAATGGAATGAACAGAGAGAACGATGCACCTCGGAGCGATGAGAAGATAGATGATGGGGGTGGCGGACGAAGGGAGACAAAAGAGAACCTCCCTTTTGAACGACCCTTGAACGGCTGATCGGCGAGGTCGAAAATAAAACGCACGTAATGAAGCGGCCAGCTAATCTTCAACGTGGGGTCAGCTGGCAACCCGAGAAAAATAACTGGAACCTGAAGTACCAAAATCTGTGGGCCTTGGAGCGGTGAATGAGAAAAAATGGGTAAATTAGGAAGGGAGAAAACAGCAATCTGATTTGAGCCATCTGCTTAAGATACGGGAAATATCAGATTGCGGATTCGAACCATGATTCATGAGCGAAACTTGTGGCATTGAATCATGAGTCGCAGTGAAGTTTGTGGAATGGAAAAGCAGTGAAGGTTGTGAAATTAAATAAAAAAGCAGTAAAATGTATGAACGACTCAGCGCGACATTGCGGACGATCCGCTACTAGGCGGTCTAGATCTTTTTGGTACCCGCGAACATAATATGAACATTCGGATGGAAATACACACGCGTGAGTGCTGGCAGGAAAAAAGACGAAAGAGACTCATGGCCCGGGCCCGATTCAAACGAGCAGCTCCTGCGGAACTTCGTACCCATGTCTACCCCATGCTGCGCAGGGGCGGAACCATCCGCTACCGGGCCTTGATTTCGTAGTCGCTAGCTTAATTAAAATAGATCAGCACTGAAATCGACCTCACCATTAAATCTTGTCCGATAAAAGGCGAGGAAGAGCGATGGCCCGGGCTCGAGTCGAACGAGCGAACTCTTGCATGAATGCGGAACACACGATACGCACATACCGAGTGCAGGTGCGGAACCCCCCGCTACCGGGCCTTGATTTCGTAGTTGCGAGGTTGAATAAACCAGCATTGAATTGACCTCACCATTAAGTCGTGTCCGATAAAAAGCGAGGAAGAGCGATGATGGCCAAGACTCGACTCGAACGAACGACGTCCCGGGACAAGGGGAGTCCACATCTTGGTCCACCGAATCGAGGGCAGGTACCAGGCCTTCACCCTCGCAAAATTAAATACGTCAGTGAGTTCAACAATGAACGGGATGAAAAAAAAGTCGTACACATATTGAAGATGAGCCCGGGCTCGAATCGAACGAGCGCTCCGCAGAACTTGGACAAGATAAATCCTTCTATATTCGGTGTGGGTGCGGAACCATCCGCTACCGGACCTTCTTGTGATACCTAGACACCTAAACAGATCAGCATGCGCATCCGAAGCTTGATTCATGAATGAAGCTTATGGAATAGAAAAGCAGTGAGGCCGGTGAAATTAAATAAAAAAGCGGCAAAATGTACAAACGAAGCGCTAGAGGTGCGGACCATAGGCCATCTTGTTGGTGCCTGCGAACATAAATATATGAACATCCGAATGGAAATACACACGCGTGGATTCTGGCAGGAAAAAAACGCTGAAGCACCCATGGCCCAGGCTCGAGTTGAACGAGTGATCCTGCGGAGATTTTAGAGTCGATGAATCGAGTGCAGGTGCGGAACCATCCGCTACCGGGCCTTGAGTTGGTATTTGCGAGGTTGAATAGATCAGCATTGAAATTGAGCTCACCATTAAATATTAAATCTTGTCCGATATGAAAAAAAGAGCGAATGTCTAGACTCGGACGAGGACGAGCGATGTCCTGCGGACAAATTTGTTGTGATCCGCCGAATCGAGGTGGGTGTGGAAACCATCCGTTACCAGGCCTTAATTTTTTTTCTACCTATGAAGCGTCAATACGTTAGGGAAGTCACCAATGAACGGGATGGAAAAAAAATACCGTACGCCAATATTATTCATGGCCCGGGCTCGAATCGAACGAGCGGAGCCTGCATTCATGTGATGCAGGTGCGGTCCAAACGCCACAGGGCCTCATTTCAATCCCTATGAACTCGATTAGAATACACTGGCAGCGAAATTACAGTACCTGACTGGAAAGATGACGAGCGTAGTAGGTGAAGAAGACTAGCAGGCCATGTTGCACGCGCAGAGCGGAAAGAATCTTACCCGTGAACGCTGTGTAGCGCAAAAGGGAGGTGCTAAAGCAAAAGCACTAGTTCTTAGGAAGGCGGGTCATGATGGACGCTTGAAGAGAGATAGAGAAAGATGCGGAAGTGCGGACCGGTCGCCGGTCCACGTGTGCCAACCTTAACCCTTCTTGCTTCCTCGTTCTCTCCCGGAATTACGACTTGCACGAACTACGACCAACGCGCTGCGGTCTTGCCCGCGAGTCCTTCTCATCTGCTAGCCTCGTCGAATTACGACGCCCCATCATAGGAGTAATCTCTGCGCTCCACGACGACCACGATGCGCACAATCTCCATGCCACAACGATGACCTAGACTCGGCCGGGCATTATGCTCGCAGAACACCTAAGCCGGACGAGGGCACGACCACGACCACTCCGCTTCTTGCTTCTTGCGACCGGGACGCACGGCCACGACCCTAACCATCCGTGCTTATGATATCTGTGGCAACAAGGACGCACGCGCTTCCCACTCGGACTTGGGCGGGCTTGATTCTTCCTCCTCCGCTCTTCCTTCGACCGAAAGCAGGGCCACGAGCATGTGCGCAGGACTCGTGCTCCGCACACAGGTAAATCTGCCCGCGTTCACGCCCACTCCCGCTGACCGCTCCTTCCCTAGCGCAGAGCCAGGAATACCGCGCGTTATCTGCGAGCCATCCCCGTCCCGGACGCCATTCTGATACTCAGTGCGCCAGTGTCATTGGCCCGAGGCGCGCACTTTCCTCCCCGTCGACCGCGATCTCGACCCTGGACCCGCCGCGATCTTGGCGATCACACCAGCGATGGACCTCGCTGCCGCGTTCTTTACTGTCACGGGAACTGCGTGCATCGCGCCTCCTGTGGGCTGTATGCGCTGAGGAGGACGAGCGCGCGCAGACACCACCGCTCGCGGCTTCCGAGTCAGGCACGCCTTCGCGATTGCGCCCTCTGTCTCTTCCTAGGCGTGTTCTAAGCTCAGGGTACGTCAGCCCGTCTCCGTGCCCCCCTTTCGAGCTAATATCCTTCTGGTTCTGAAGCGTAGAGCCATTAGTCGCTGGCGCTGTCGCTTACCCCCGCACACGGGTTATGCGCTGGGGGGACGCGTCCTGCGTCTGCGTCCACATCTGGAGCGGCACGGCGTCCTTGAAGAACGTGCTCCCCGTTATGCGTCCTGCGCTTTGCGTCCGCGTTTGCGTACCTGAGATTTGACAGCGCATGGCGCGGATGATGGAGGGGACCGGGTGCGGCGTACGGGTCTTGGCGGCGGGTAACGAGGGAGGGACGAAGAGAACCGCCGACGTCGTGCACGACGAGAGGCACAACCACGACGAGGGGGACCCGCGCTTCCGCCCGGCGATTCCTCCCAGAATTACGACCCGCCACCACGACCGCCTGCCATCGCCGTCCCCTACCGACTGCCGCTGCCTCCGTGCGGAATCCCATCCCGGGCCCCGCCCACGCCAGCGCCGACTTCACCAACCCTGCCCGCCGCGCCTGCGTCGACCACCCGCCCTCCGCCGCATCTGCCTCTGTCCGTTCACCTCCGAGGACGAGCGGCGCGTTGCCCAGGCGCACTCCCATTTCACCTCCAAGTCGCATTTCCACTCGACCGGGAGCTCGACGCGGGACATGGCGTGGCCGATTCCATGCCAATTCCACGCGCGCGTGCACGTACCGTGCGGGCGTCGACGCACTAAACTTCCATCTCGACTTGTCATATTTCGGGAGCTGTCAATAATTGCCTTTTTCGGACTTTTTATTTTGGTCGTCGTTTTTGCATTTCCTCCTTCTGCATTCCTACATTCCTACTTCCGCGCCCCGGATCCCCCGGGATACGTCCATGTATGCCTCGCGCATCACTCCCCCACGCTGACCTCCTTCCCCTGCGTTTCCCCTTGGTTTCCACGTATCCCCCGCTGACGCCTTGCTGACCTGCCCTTCCCTCTAGACCCCCGACGACCCCACGAGTCCCTCCTTCCCACCCCGGGCGCGCACTCCATGCATGTGCGCCTGCTGCCGTTGTTCCGCGATGCGCCGGCGGTGCCGTTTGGGGTGCACTGGATGGCGCTGGCGCGGAAGGCGGCGGGGAAGGATGTGGGGACGTGGCTTGGGCAAAGTACTTCGACGATGCGCGCGGGCGAGGATGACTGGGACGTGCCCGGCGTGCAATATCCGTTCCCCGTGTCTGGCGAGGGGAGCACGGGTGCGGCCGCGAGCGGGGCCACGGCACCGCAGCAGAAGGGGCAGGAGCGGCAACGGCACGTGTCAGTGTCGCCGCGCGCGGGCAGCACACTGCGCGCGCACGCGATGGCGGGCCGAGGCAGAGCGGCGTCCTAGCCAACGCTCCTTGTGATCTCCCGGTCTACATTGTATTTCCTTCTCCCTTCTATCCACCCCGTCCGGATCCTTATCTCCCTCACCTTACTTCGCCTCACCTTATATATATTAGCGTCCTCCGTATATCCTCCATGCTACATACATCCCCCCCCTTTGTATCTTCTTTCGTCCTTCATTCTTCGTCTTCTTTTCCTTGGTATATGCCCGTCTACGACTGTTAATATCTACCTACTCTCGCATGCACATTCCCGATACTCACAATTATCTATTCAATATGATGTCTTGCAATATATACCGCTCGTGTCCTCGCTCCTCTGGGCGCTTGCCGCTTTGCGCGCGTTCGCGACACACCATGCTTGTTGGCTTCCACTGGCGCCTTCCTCGTAAATCCTTGTCTTGTCCGGTGAACTTCTGGCGGCTCTTTTCTATCGATCATTTCCTATCTCTAGTGTCTCCCACCCTCCCCTTTCTTTCTTTGTTGTTCGCGTCGAAGTTTTGAAGCCGTCGCACTCATCCTCGGTCCTTGACCTAGTAGGTATTATCATTCCCCAGCCGTTGCACCCCCCCGACGGAGTTGAATTTTAACCTCTTCTAGCCATATTCTGAAACTCCAACCATAAGTCCGGGAACCCCAAAGGACCTCTCCGCAGTCGCCACTAACGCCAGGCACCATCAGCTGCCTTCCAAATCGGGAAATACCGAAAGACAGCAATTAGGTGTTTACGAGGGTATCTGACACCCAATCCTGGGTTTGAGCCCATAGGAGGGCACCACCTAGTGGGGAGGGGGGCCTTGGAGGCACTTCACTACTAGACCAAAGCCAGTAGAATACCAATTCGCTGGCTTTGTCTGAAAGTGCCTAGACTTGAGTATGAGCTCGATTGCCGCAGCGACGATATAGCATGCACTGCGTTCAGCCGGGTTCTCGACACGTGGTAGTCGAGAAAGACGGAGGCCCGCGGATGTGTGCCTACTTGGGCATATGGGCCTAGATCATCATGGTCTAGCCCATCTCGGCACCGCTTAGACCCTTCGTTGCCGAGAAAGACGGAGGCCCGCCGATGTCACCCCGCCCCGTCGCGTCGAGGTCAGTTTAACCACCTACGCAAATCTCTGTCGTGGCCCTGTACTAACAGTGTTACCTCTTTAAAAACACTTAAAGGAGTCCCTCAATTTTTTTTGCCACATGAGCACGACTCCGCCGACCCTGTACATGTGATCCCGCTGCCTAAAATTAGGCAAGAGATATATTTTTAGTCCACCAGGCGGGACAAGCGAGATGCTACATACACCGATCAGTGGTCTAGCCGAGGCTAGGGCCTTAGACAGGCCTAATCATGCCGTGACTAGCTGATCTAGACGCATGTGCCTGTCTAGGCCCGTCTAACTCCGCGTAGGCGTCCAGACATCAACAGCGTCTAATATACGGCTGAACGCAGTGATGAGCCGGCGATGAGATTGAAGTCCCACTCGTATGCCACCGTGGGAAGTAGAAGCACTTCACATCAGTGACGGAACACTGATAACGCCATTTCGACACTGTTATGAACGGTCTCCATTGGAAGTGCTTTTTGAGCGCTGCAATGCAGTGCTCTTCGGGCACTCCTATAAAATCACTGCATATCAGTGTCTTTGTCTAAAACCTTGCCCTGATGTCTGCGATCACTTTCCCCTGTCCGGCGTGGCGGTGCGGCTCTCATCAATCTCTCACGCGACTGCTTTCTAAATTCTCCTCATTCATTGCACCAAGTCACCGCTATCATACTATGCGTTGCGTCCCTGACTCTCCCGGAATACCAACATTTATCTCTCATCTCAACCTAGCCCTCAGTTCTTGGGATGCTAGTCCAGTGCTGGTCTGAGGACTTCTGCTGGTGGTGGCGACAGGTGTGTATCAACACGTCTTCTTGCGCGGGCAGAGCCCACAGGAACATATCTTATTCATTCTTCCTTGAGGGGCTGTGTATCTGTGAGCTGTATGTGAACATAATGTCGCGCATTTGCGTGGTATATTTTCTGTGCGGCTAACGGCTACATCTGGCATATCACCTCATCTCCGATCCGACCTGCGCGAGGACTTTTCCTGCCGACTCGAGCACATCGTTGCGCTTCCTTGCCAATGCCCTCCTCACGCAAGAATGCCCGCAAGAAAAGATACTGCCACTGCTGCATCACATGTGGCAAACTACTCTCTCTGCGATCCACGCTCCACTACTATGGGAAATTAGATCCGAGATTTTAATCCCTGACTTGGTACTGGCCTGTAAATCAACTCGACTCGTCCAAACGAACCCGCAACCTCTCGTAGTATCTTCCCGCCCTGCACTCGCACCCAACTCGCACCCATCACGCTCCCTAGAAGAAATGGATGGGGGCCCACAGCCCCATAAAAAGGTCTGCAGTGTATCGTTGTCTTGATCCATTGTGATTCGCTAACCATACTTTCTGTAGACAAAATCTGACTCGCCACCAGTGCTACAAAAACTGCGGAGAGCCGATATTCCGACCACTTGCCAGCAATGTATTGCAAAGACGCTGTCCCAGATTATTTACCGCTCCAAATCTTTTCTCTTTTTTCCCGCAAGCATGATCTGGTTTCTGAGAAGGGTCCAACAGCTCCTGGTTGCCCTGAACTGACACAAGAAATATGTCACGCTCTCAAAGGATATCAAGATCGACTGTGCTGCTTCAACCAGGCAGAGAGCGAAGGATGGCCGCTACAAATAAATTTTGAAGACCTCCCAGCGAGAATCTTCCTCCTCCTACCTGAGCTCAATGTTCTCCAGTG
This sequence comes from Mycena epipterygia, assembly GCA_029281465.1. NCBI lineage: Eukaryota > Fungi > Basidiomycota > Agaricomycetes > Agaricales > Mycenaceae > Mycena > Mycena epipterygia. The sequence continues at coordinate 365,382 of JARJCQ010000025.1, read as the reverse complement.
TGACCATGAAACACTCGCATCCTCTATTTGGCTGGAATTCCTATCAAGAATTGGGTATAAAGTTTTTGCTTTCTCGCGATCCACGAAGAATTTTGATTGTGGCTTTCTTGGCTGTGGCTAGTACGTTCTGCATGGATTCTGCATAGATTCCGGAAATATCATATCTGAACCCTTTCAGCGTTGGTCCGAAGGGTCAATCCATGAAAGAAAGTTAGGTGCCCTGGTTCTGGAAGAAGACATCGAACGTGACATATTTCGAACCTTGAACCAGCTCGTCGATACTCCCGCAACCACCTTAGAAGCTACTCTGACAATCCTCGAATCTAGTTGTCAATAGGGTTATTTCGCCAACTCCTCAACGGCCTCCATGAGAACCTCAGCGTCGATGTAACCCCCAAGAAGAGCAGTGTGGCCTCCCATGGCCAGTCGCCCCCACGGCGCTACCAAAAGGTTAACCTTACGGTATGACTTGCCGATTTGATTCTAAACCCGATCTGACATGAATCGCCAGCTTCCGAAAAAAGAAACGGTAACTTTCCGTCACCGACGACCGTAACTTAGATAATTTCGACTGTCCAGTTACTCACTAATTCACATACACTGCCCAAAACCAAACCAAAACCAAGAGTGTAAAGGTATTCGGCCGCTTTTTGGAGTATATTCCATGTGCTGATTGCTGTATAGGAGCAAAATCGCGCCCCGAGTAAACCCGAAGTGACTGCTACCAAGGACAAAAACCAAGACAGGCAGACGAAACTAAACCCAAAACAGTGAAGAAGGCTTCTAAAACCAACGAGCAGGCACCCAGATATAGCACCAGATCTCAGAAGGCTGCCGGCTAGTCACTAATTTTTGCTCTCTGCCTCGACTAACGGGTCGACAGAAACGGATTCTTAGCTGCTCCCCGTTACAAATTGGCTGTTTCTGTTTTTGCTCTGCTGATTTTGCTCCGTCTTAATTTGTATTTTTTTTCGATCCTTATAGCCTCAAATCATTGCTGCACTCGATAAAATGCTTGTATTAAATTCTCGTCTTTCAGATTGATCAATAACACGGCTAATAAAACAAAGATTTGCAGTCTGTTTTTGCAATAAAACATGCACAGCATACGGGGGGGGGGGCGTGAATAAATTTAAAAATAATCCTCTCGCACATTTCAATATTAAAATGATTTTTGAGTATGGTTTGATGAAACGAGCAATGCCGGAGAATATCTGAGTAAGAGTTGTTGAGACGAGTGTAGGTCACGTGCGCATTGTTTGTTGATATTTACTCCTGTCGCTCCTTGCCTCCTCCCACCACTATCGCGCTGCCATTCACTCCCCCTGCCCATTTTGCGCGACATTCGTGTTCCGTCCAATCTGGTATGCTTACCCCACCTCCTTAACCTGGTTTTGACACGCTTTACAGGTGTGATCCGTCAGCGAGAAATGATTTGGTTCCGACACAAGATCGACGCGTAAGTCTCTTCCCTTTTATCCTCTGCCTCTGGCACTCTTACACACTACTTCCCTAGGCTATATCATCTCTTTAATTCAGGCAAGATAGGCCATTAGGGCGGCTAGTACTTGTGGCTCAAGGTACGCAAAGGCTCCTTTCTTCGTTTCTTTCAGCTACTTTCTCCCCCCACATCCCACGGTTCTCGGTTGTACCTCAGCCCCGACATGTTGAATATCCACGCTGCATCCATCTTCGCACCTTCTAGGCGTCCTCGCCGTTCCTCCTTCGCTATCTCCATCCTCCCCACCGCCGTCTTTGCTTCTTTTGCCCACCAGTCCGCAGTCAGTGGGCGGGAAGAGCTGCATCGTGCTCTCCATCTTTCAAACAAGCTACTTAACTCTCTCCAATTCCAGGTCATGCTCTGCCTTGGTCGGCCCCTCCGCACGCTTTCCCAATGGAACACGACCAAGGCCAACACCGGCCTCATCCACACCCGGATCCACGACACCTGCGTCAATGTCCGTGGGTGGGAGGGTCGCAACAATACGGGGCAGCGCGGCGACATAGATGTCCAGCAGTCGAGGGCCTCCGGGATTTTAACAGTATGTGCCTGACATTCCCTCATCGTCGATAGCTCGCCCTTTCCTTTCCTGCATCTTCACCACAACACAACTCTGTTCCTCTTTTTCCTTCCCCGTACTCTTGGCCTCCGCGGCACGATTCTCCCCCTTATTTTTTTTTGTCACTTGTCGCCGTCAATCACTCCTTCTTTCCTCCCTTTAAGGTATCACTGCTTCCTCCCCTCTTTTCTTGTTGTCCCGCGCTCCCTCTCTCCACCTTATTTTCCATGGCACTGACCACTGCGTGCAAGGACCGCAAATGACAGGACCGTCTCCGAAGCCTATGGAAATTCGCCGCGTGCTCTCACATCCCGTCAGTACGTCATGCTCGCTCTCTGGTTGCCCCACCTGTCGTCCATCCCATCCATCCTTGTTTCGGCCATGCTCTCGCCACGTCTTCCCTCCCCGCTTCAACCCTCTGTTACACTGTTCCCATTTTCTCTTCCTCTGCCCACCCTGCACTTCCATCGTTACCATATTACATCTTCTCCTCCTTTTTCTCGCCCAGAGTCGCGCGGCTCTTTACCCGCTTTACAAGTCCAATATGTATGCTCATGGATTTCTGAACAGCCCAACGATATAAGAAGGTCGACGATAAAAGTGTTATGTCTGCGTTTGAACAGTAATGCACCTTAATCATGCCTTATATTACAGTGCGTCAGCCCCAGCCCAATGCTCCATTCCCAAGTCGATCAGTGTGAGTGTATATCTGCTCGTTATCTATACCGTATTGATTCGGCTGTGTTTATGATTCTTCTGTGGGTTCCCGCGCCGTGTCATGCACTTGTAAGTCAGTTCTACGCTGCCAACATTCACTTACCGACTCACTGCGTTTTCCAGATAATCCGCAACACCGTGCAGAGGACATTCTATTTTGACTTTGTAGGTCGTTCCATAGCCTCGTTTGTTAAGTTTACTAACCTGTTACGAGCCCAGACTCGGGCGACTTCAATCCACTCGTTTTTGGACGGTGAAGGTTAGTCTATTATAGCTTAGTTAATTTAGGTACATTTGTCCGACTTGGGAATATGATTTTATTTACAATTTATGCATGAAAATAAGGGAGAAGGACGGGAACGACGCATGCAGAACAGTGCCCGCGACGCTGCTTATCAGTGGTCAAAGCACTGCAGTGAGGTGCTCGAAGTCACTTCTGTGAAGTGCTCGAGACACTGCACATCAGCCGGTTTTTGGCACAAAAGCACTGTTGCCCAGTGCTTACAGCCACTGTTCAAAAGTGCTCGACACACTTCATAGAGGTGCTTTTCGGACACTTTTGAGAAGTGCTTACGCTACACACAGTGTAGAGGTGCTTTTCGGACACTTTTGAGAAGTGCTTACGCTACACACAGTGATATGCTGGTTTTCCAGGCCTTCGTAGAGCCATGATTATGTGTCTGGGGCTGCCGCCCGTTGCCATTGACACGGTTCAACGGCACCCGTCGAATGGGTGCCGTGCCGTTCCGTCGCGCATTTTTTACCCTCAACGACGGCACGGTCACGGCACGGGTATGATCCGTTTCTTACCGTCGAAAAACGGCCGTCGACGGGTCGACGGGTGGGAACTAAAACCGTAAGTTTCTTCACAATATTGGGACGTGAACCGGGCAGGCTTCTATCAGGAATTATACCAGCAACGTTCTCCCACTTTGATATTATGACCCTAAAAGAACTGTAATTGTCTGAGGCAAGGCTTGTGATATAATGGCGGTCAAAATGCACATTTATTCGGCCGCAACTTTTTTTTCCAAATTTGAACCTGCCGCAACTTTTTGTCTTTTTGATGCCCATGCCGCAACTTTTAGGGCCTTTCGGGAATTCCAAAAATAGTTGCGGCAAGTCGAGCTCTGCCGCAACTTTTTTTTGCCAGTGCCGCAACTTTTTTTTCTCGTGTGCAACAACTTTTTTTCATTCAACTAGTTGAGATAAAATTATCCATTATCCAAAAGCTCGCAATCCAACATGGAGCTGTTGGAGCGTTAGAACAGATCGGAGCTGATCCCAATAAGGCAATAAGTGAGGGCTTAGTAATCCTACCAACTTCTTGTCGCTTCCTCCATCCACGCTTGTCCGCTCAATCTAAATTCCACTCATGTGATAGGCCCCTTCCTGTCCACTTTTGGCTCACTGCCTGACCCCTTAGCACAAAGAAATATGAGCTGATTTGAGCGAGATACACTCACTTTTGGATCTATTGGTGACAGGGGACATAAGTACTCTTGGGGTCCCTAGGAGGTAGCATTTGAGCTAGGAGGTACCAGATGTCCTCTCCAGCCTTGAGGGGGGATAAAAACACCACTGTAAATCTGTTAGCTGAAGGAAATCCGGCTGGATTTGAGCGAAATACACTCACTTTTGTGTGAGGCCTGACTGGTACCATAAGCACTCTCGGTGTGCCCTATGACGTGTTCAGGGTCTGGGGCGCGAAAATACTTGGCTATCCTCTTGTAGGGATTCTAATACAGCTGTACACCCCCTACCTCGATGAAATCCGACGAGATTTGAGTGAGGTACACTCACTTTTGTGTGGCAGCTGATTGATGCCATAAACACTCTCGGCATCCCCGATGACATGTTCTCAGAGGCTCCAAGCTGATTGATCTAAATGGCAGCAGGAAGATAATATATCAATGAGAGCAATAGCGTGGCCGGAATGGTAGAAGACCCGCCATGGATTCGGTTGTTAGATACAGTGAGTACTAGATTGCACCAGGAGAGTCCCATATAGCTTGTATAGCATCACATAAACAGTAGTGGAGCGAGCCAAAAGTGTACACCAAAGAGACCTATCACATTAGTAGAATTGGGACGGGGAACAAGCGTGGATGGAGGAAGCAAAGGAGGGGTGAGATTACTAAACTTATTGCCTTATTGGGATTAACTCCGGTCTGTTCCAGCGTGCCAATGGCTCCATACTGGATTGTGAGCTTCTGGAATATTGCTAATACTATCTCAACCATTCGGAAAAAAAAAAGATACTACACTCGAAAAAAAAAAGTTGCGGGCCATAAAAAAAAGTTGCAGCAGAACACAACCCGCCGCAACTATTTTTGACAATCCCGAAAGGACGTAAAAGTTGCGGCATGGGCATCAAAAGGACAAAAAAGCTGCGGCAAGTCCATTTTTAGCAAAAAAAGTTGCGGCCGAATAAATGTGCATTTTGACCGCCATAGAAACAGGCTCCGGAAAAGAAGACATGTTCCTTATGATTGAACTTAGTGCTGACTAGTCATTTTATTTTTCACTTCAACCCTAACACCTGACGGAGTGCAGCTGCAGGAATTGAACACAACTAACCCTGAGATTATATCCGTTGAGCCTCGGAACGGAGCGTCGAAAAAGACGGGCATGGGAAAAGAATCACAAACGGGGAATTATCGGCAGTGCAAATAGGTGCAATCTGATTCGTGGCATCTGCTTAAGATATGAGGAATCTGACCGTCTGGATTTGCACAGTGGGTCAGGATTTCGTTTTTCTCTCTCCCCTTGTCCCTCTATGCACCCGGTTTTTTCCGGCATTGATTTATAAACTATTTGTCCATGACTCTGTAAAATGGCTAAGAGATCCAAGGCGGAGGAGATATTGAGAAAGAGTTGCCGGCCGAACTGAGATACATAAATATGTCGTGGTCAGTGTTTAAATTGGCTCAGTACTTACTATCACGGAATCAGGACGGAAGCCGATAAAACGTGGCCATTCAAACAAATCCTAAGAAGTACATACTTAGGCGCTATTGTTTCAATGTTCCATCGATTCCTGTCCATCTCTGAGTTCCACCTGTGTATCCTCTAGGCATCATACATTTCCAGAGTCCACGCTCTGCGCTCCTCGGAACTGGTCTGAACGGGAAGTGAACACTAATTACACTTCGGTCAATGGATCTCATGGTTATTCTTGTCCGGCGCTACTTTTCACCACCGACAGGCGCGGAGTTTCCCACCCCGAAAACTCCGAGTTCCCATGAGCTTCTTCGTCAGATGCAATCCTCGTATCCTCTGAGCATCGTACATATGTATCCCTTCAGAGTCTCAGGGCTGCCCTCGGATGCATAATGCTGCCACCATTCGCAGAGGCCCGGGAACAACGTTGACACCCCACCGTTGGCAGGTGTCGAGAAGCTACCATTTTTAACTCATCTGACAGCGCTATAAATGTCGGGCGCTTATTGAACTGTATATAAGGAAGGGATCTTTCCCATCCCCATCTCGTTACCTTCTTCCCCTTGTCGACGTTGAATTGTTGAAATGTCTGAAGCACAAGTTGTAAGATCATTTCGACTTCTGGATATCAATTGGGCTGACTGGAAGCAGAACACTGCTATTTTTCTGTCCGATGAATCCGGGGATGGGATGAATCATGTGCCCAACTCGAAAAAGAAGGACGGCTCTGATGTTGGAGCCACAGTGAGTGTGTCAAGTTGAACCAGGACCGTACTGACGAGAGATTGAAGACAATGGGTGATGGTGATGACTCGGAAGCTTCAAAGCCCTCGACCAAGGACCTGGACAATGTTCAGTTCACGAACCAAGGAAATTCGGTAGGGACATGAATTGATTGTTTAAATCAGATACTCAAGTCTAGTATCAGGATTGGGAAAATCCGGATATGATACCGAGAATGGAGCAACTCATATCACAAACACCTCTTGGGGACCCAAACCTCCCAGCATACCACCAAATATTAGGCAGAGGCTTCACCAAGAGATACATAAATTCCGGCAACTTGGATGACATTCAGGCTGCAGTGACGAACTATCAGGCAGCTTTGGATCACAAAGGACACCCCAATCAACCAAGCCTCCTGCGTGATCTTGCCTTGGCGTTTCAACATCGGTTCTGGAAACTGGGCAATTTGGAGGACCTTGATGCCGTCTTGCAGGCAGCTCAAGAGGCATTAGATCAGGGACATCCTGACAGAGCAGATTTACTGCAAAATCTTGCCATACTGTTTGGAATTCGATACAAAATGCTAGGAAATCTGAAGGACCTTGATGCTGCACTGGAGCAAGCTCTGGGGACAATGGATCTAATCCCTGCTCAAGCAGGTTGGGTTGAAAATGTTGCTGCATTATTCAGCGCTCGATATGAGAGATTGGGAGACCTGCAGGACCTTGAAGCTTTAGTTGAGAAACGACAACAGGTAGTTGACCTGATTCCCCATGACCACCCTGCTCGAGTGGATCACTTACAAAACCTTGCCATATCACTTAGGCAGCGATATGAGAGGCTGGATAACCTCAAGGACCTTGAGATGGCAATACAGACAAACCAAGAGGCAGTGAGTTTGACTCCAAAAGAACATCCTGCTCGAGCAGTACGTCTGCAAAGTCTTGCTGTATCCCTTGGAGCCCGATACAGACGGCTGGGAGACTTGAGTGACTTTGAACTGGCATTGCAGGTGAACCTAGAGGCAGTGCACATTACTCCTGAGGGACACCCACAGCGAGGACATCTGCTGCACAATCTTGCAGTGTTATTTACAATACGATATGAGATGCTAGCAGACCTGAAGGATCTAGAGGCTGCACTGGAGATACACCAAAGTCTACTTACCCTCACTCCAAAGGGTCACCCAAATCGAGCAGCTCACCTGCACAATCTTGCAGTGCTATTTACAGACCGGCATAGAAGAAAAGGAGACCTGAATGACCTTCAGGTTGCTGTGCAGATGAATCAAGAGGCAAGAGATCTGACTCCAAATGGGGACCCTGATCAAGTAGCACGCATGCTGTCCCTTGCTGCGTCTTTAGGTTATCGATACGAGAAGCTGGGAGACATAAAGGATCTTGATGATGCATTGCAAACAAATCAAGAGGTGGTAAACCTAACCCCCAATGGGCACCCTGATCAATCAGCTGGGTTGCAAAATCTTGGCATGATGCTCCTTAAACGGTTTGAGAGACAAGGAGAGCTGCAGGACTTGGAGACTGCCCTGGAAATTGAACAGAAGGCAATAGAGCTGACTCCAAAGGGCTACCCCCGTCGAGCAGGCCCACTTAGAAGTCTTCTTTTCTGTTTCGAAGCTCGATACAAAAGGCTGGGAGACTTACAGGACCTCGATAATGCACTCCAGATGGGCTATGAGCTAGTGGAACTGACTCCCCATAATCATCCTGATCGAGTGACTCGATTACAGAACATTGCAACCATATTCTCAGCTCGATTTAAGAGGCTAGGAGACCTGAAGGACCTCGAAGCTGAATTGTCTACAGCTCGAGAGGCAGTGAAGCTAGCTCCAAAGGAGCACCCTGAGCGAGCAGGTCTACTCTTCAGTCTTGCTTTATCACTCAAAGCTCGACACAACCAGTTAGGTGACCTGAAAGATCTTGAGATGGTCATACAGACACATCAAGATGCAGTAGAGCTAATTCCACATAACCACCCTCATCGACCAGCACATTTGCAGGGGCTTGCTGAATGTTTTGGAACTCTATACCAGAGATGTGGAGACTTGAGGAACCTTGATGATGCATTGCATGCAATTCAGGAGTCAATCCACTTGACTTCTCCACAGGATACTATGGCAGATCTGCTGAATGATCAGGCACTGATATTTGGTCTTCGATATCGGAGGCTAGGAGATGTCAAAGATCTTGAGGTTTCACTGAACACACGTCAACAGGTAATGGACCTAACTCCTCCTGAACACCCTGATCGAGCAGCTCGATTGAGCAATCTTGCGATATCATTTAGACATCGATATCAACGGCTAGATGACCTAAATGACCTGCAGGTTGCATTGCAGACAGATCGAGAGGCAGTGAATCTGACTCCACCTGGACACCCTCTTAAAACAGTTCATCTGCAAAGTCTTGCCTTGTCCCTTCAAGATCGGTACAGAAAGTTTGGAGACCCAGATGATCTAGCTGCTGTCCACACTTGTTATAGTGATTCCTTTAAAGTATCCTCCCCAGAGCCTCATATCGCCTGGCACCAGGCTATCAAATGGGCAACTTTTGCTACAGAGTTCCAGTCATCCTACTGTGTTCCTGCATATACAGCTGCCTTTTCTCTGCTGCCAGAAATCCTCTGGATTGGTCACTCTATACCAGTGCGCCACAATGCTATCCTTCACCTCAATATTCAAGAGGCTACTTCAGCTGCTATACGAACATGCATAAATCTGTCCAATCTTCGTGATGCAGTGAGATTTATGGAGCAAGGACTTGCCATCATATTTCAGCAGATGCTGCAACTGAAGCCAGATGTTGAAGCACTCCCTCCAGATCAGGCTGAAAAATTGTCAAACCTTTCGGCACAGCTATATAATGGGACATCAGACGATCCAATAAAGGTTGTGGATGATAGGAACAGACTTCTTGAAAATATTCGTAAAAACCCAGGATTTGAATTTTTTCTGCTTCCAAAATCTTATGATGTCCTCTGCCATGCCTCTCAAGGAGGTCCTATTGTGATTTTAAGCAGTCATCCAGATGGTTGTGATGGAATCATAATTCCCAATCCAACCTCAGAGCCAGTCCATATTCCACTTTCAAGTGTAACACCAGACATCCTCAAATCAAAAAGGGACGCACTGAATGAATTGCTTGATCGTTGCAATGTCAGAAGCAGAGATGAAACAGCAGCCTCCAGGCTCTTTGGAAAACGTGAGGATTATTCACATAAACCAACCCAGGAGTGCTTTGAAGAGCTGTTAGGCTGGCTCTGGACTCATGTTGTTGGGCCTATCTATCAAGTTTTGAAAACAGTCAGTAGTGAAACACATTCTTTTTGATTTGGACTTATGCTTGTTTATTGATTTAGCACAGGATTTCCAAAGGGAGGATCTGGTGGCTACCAACTGGTGCATTTACAGGACTCCCTTTGCATGCAAGTGCTCAAACAGATAAATTCATCCACTCCTATACAGCAACGCTCGGATCTCTTCTAGATGCCTATAATAAGAAGTCAGCTAGCACTACACCCAAACTTACAGTTGTTGGAGTCACCCACACTGGACCGGGCAGAATATATTTTCTGAATGGGGTCAGACAGGAACTTGAGAAAATTCTCTCCATTGTCGAAGAGCCCTATGTCCAATGCCTCGAAGGAGAACAGGCCACTGTGGATGCTGTCAAGATGCAGCTACAAGATTGCTCTTGGGCCCATCTGGCTTGTCATGGAAACCAAGTTTTGAGCAACCCTGTCAAAAGCTATCTCCACCTATATGGAGGCAATTTGGAGTTGGGAACAATTCTACGGATGCCGCTTTCAAATGCCCAGTGTGTTTTCCTTGCAGCATGCCAAACAGCCATGGGGGATGCACAACTGGTTAATGAATCATTTCATCTCGGTGGGGGATTTATTGCTGCAGGTTTCCGAGGTGCAATTGGCACAATGTGGTCTATGAATGATGCAGATGGCCCTGTTGTCGCGGAAACTGTGTACTCTCACCTGTTTAGAAATGGTCAGCACCCTGAAGCTAGTGCTGTGGCCCAGGCGCTACAGCTTGCAATCCAAAGGCTGAAGGATCAACCGGTTTCCTATGAACGATGGATCCCATTCATCCACATGGGAGTCTGATATCACTCGTAATTGAAAGTGGCTGTGTAAAAATAGTGGCCAAGTATGTAGGTAGGTAGGGATCTATACTATAATTATTCTTCATAGCAACAAGTGAGTCAAACGAAGGGCGGGACAACCCCACAGTTCTGCCGTGGGCTGCTCTATTCAATATCTAGCATATTGTCATTTGCTTCCCATTTCCATTGTAGGCTGTTCAGGCTTTCAACCAACTTCATCTCGCCAAAAAAAAAGAACATATGTCCAAACTCGCTGGCCAATAAGGATCAATCAGCCCCGAGTCGGGTGTTGGGGTGACCGGAATAATTTCAATATATTTTGGGCTTTCATTGCACCAGGTGGAGGCAATGCCCATCAGAATTCAGCGGCCATCACTGGTTGAACATTTCAAGTTTTTCACTGGAAATATTGGTGAAAAACCTCCTTCATTTTTCACCCATCTTTCACCGAAAAAAGAGGTGAAAAATTCAAGCTTTTTTCACTACTTTTTTGACTGGAAACCAAGGTGTAAAATTTGAAATAAAGTTGGTGATTTTATTTGCAAGAGGAACAGCCATAATTCATGTACATTCACACCTGAAAATGATGGTGAAAAATTCAAAACTTTTTTCACAACAATTTTCGCCACAAAAACCACAATAAAATGTGTGAATAATGTTTGGTGAAAATTCGTGTAAAATTTGAAAGCCAGGATCTAGGTTTTAAATCCTTTTTCATCATCTTTTTTTCCACTTTTTCACTGGAAAGTGGGGTGAAGAGATACCTTGTTTTTTTCACATTTTTCGGTGTGAATACAAGTGAAAATGTCAAAATATTTTCCTGGCATTTCCTGCCAGCAGTCAAGGTGAAAAATGTGAAATAGGGTTCAAGACTTTTCTTCAGACATTTTCAGAGAAAAAGCACAGGAAACAGCTTTTGAATTGGTCACTGGAAGATACAGAGAGTTTTCAATGAACAATTTGGGTGTAAAAGGGCTACCATAGTGCTGGAGACTTTGAGGCTAAGATGGCGTAAAATTCCAAACATCTATGCAAGGTATTCAAGACTTTTAATCCACGAAGCCCTGAGCCAAGCCAAAACACCTGTCAGCCACTTCGAAATCCCACGGATATAATATCCATGGCCAAACTGAGCCAAAATCACAACTTTGGCTCCCCAGCGAGGCAACAGTGGCATGGATTTCTGGTCTGTGACTTGTTTCACACTCACACAGATCCACCGAGCCTGGAGCCAAGCCACAACATCTGTCAGCCCCTTCAAAGTCCCATGGATATAATATCCATGGCCAAACTGAGCCAAAATCATGACTTTTGTGGGCATTTCGTCTCCGCCGAGGCAACAGGGGCATGGATTTTGAGTTGGTGACTTGTTTCACACTCACACAGATCCACCAAGCCTTTAACCAAGCCTAAACACCCATCAGCCTCTACAAAGTCCCACGGATATAATATCCCTGGTCAAACTGAGCCAAAATCCCAACTTTTGTGGGCATTTCCTCTCCGGCTATGCAACGGGGGCATGGATTTTTGCTCTGCGACTTGTTTCGAGATCGTAGACATCCCCCACACCTCCAGCCCAGCCAAAACACCCATCACCTCTTCAAAGTCCCACAGATATAACATCTGCAGCCAAACCGAGCCAAAATCACGACTTTCCCAGAGATGTGCTCTCCAGACCAATGAATGGATGCTAGATCAGTGTACTATATTACGCTGGGATCCTGGCCACCTAAGGGGTTTGGGCCCATTTTCGACTTTCCACGGGGGATTTTCCCGGGTTCGTCGACCCTAGGCAATAGGCGCGCATCCTACGAAGAGATTGAGCATATTCATGATAATTTTGGTGCCGTTTTGAGTGCCCAACAAATTTAATTTTCAAGGATTTCCCCAAAAGGTAATTGACAGGGATCCTGGCCACACTCAAAAGCCCATTGTTGGCGGCGAATGAGGGCCCACGCCGTTTACCATAGTGTACATTGGATCCATATGATGTATTTTGGGCACTTATATCATACATTGGACCTTGCAAAAGTAGTGTAGCGGAGATATTTTACCAAGGCCCTCGGCGGCAGGATCCAGAATGTCATCTAAATCGGGTTGGTGCACCAGTGGCAACACGTTGTAGGTCAAAATAAGTGATATAGAGGTTCATTGGAACCCAATGAACTACCCTGAACACATACCTCAACTTTTGAGGTGTACGGTTGAGAACCCGACGTTTAATCTTTTTTTCGGAGGCGAATGGGTGATTTTCTATCTGCATTCGTATCAGGAGGCAGGGAGAAGTGTTCGAGTGATGTACTACAGAGTATATTGAGGCCTCACCTATCATGATGGATACTGCAAGGTGTTAGAACCATGGTCTTCAAGAGTCCATCGGTATCTCGAATTTCAGAGTGCGAACATTGAGTTTGTGTTATAGTCCAAAAATAATACATGTTTGTCCGGTTCAAAAAATCACTTGGCGCATGCCAAGCGGGCTGGTGCCGAGCGAGGGCAAACATGTATTATTTTTGGTTCCCTTTTGCATGGAAAAAATCTCTTGTTCTTCCGGTGCAAAAATGACTCCAAACATCACCTCTGTTTCTTTGTCTTTTGTTCTTTCAAAAATCTCGACAGTTTACCTTCCAAACATAGTTTCTTTGTTGCTTCTCTTTTTGGGACCCAAACACGAGACATGTTTCTTGGCCAAAACGACTACCCAAATAGAACATTTTTGCCACGGGTTTGGGAGGTAAAAGTATATCATTTTTAGCATACATTTGGAACATAAAAATGGCTCCCAAAAGGTATCATTTTTGGTTCATCTTTCGATGGTTGAAAAATTCACCCCAACAGAGGACATGTTTGGACCTGATTTTTGGTCCCCAAAAATCCATCGGCCGCCGCAGTGATAGGCCATCAAATGTTGTGCAGTGGCACATCTATGGATTGGACTCGAGCAATCGACCCCCTCCAAAATGCAGATCATGTGTATATACGCTCACGTGTACTTGATACTGAAAATGGATTTTGAAGTCTTTTGAGCGTGTCTTCGTCCATCTATTCAATCCTGCTGTGTTCCTACTCTACGAAAGCAAGCCAACATACCCCCTGGCCTTAAAGTGACCCGAGTTAATTATTTAGAATGCCTTCGATAGGTATGCCACCGCCTTCGACGTGCCACCACTCATTATTTTGACCCGGATTGCACATTCAGACGCCGAGCCCGCCGTCAAATGCGACCGATGCCCCTACAGTGGCCCTCAGTCTACCTTCCCACAAAAAATAAATCTCACCTACAATAAAAGTTGCTTCACATGCAAGAAAAAGCAAGCCGAGGAGCGCGCGAAAAACCGCGCCTGCAAGAACGACACCAATGACGCCGACGAGGCAGCAGGAGGACCACGACGAGCACCACCTATTCAGCCTACTGAGGGCTACACGACGTTAGAATGGCAGGAATGTGTGGCTCTTCTCGACGCACACAAGAATAATGCCTTCGAGCTCGAGGCATTTGTGTCTTTGATGGGCGAGAGCGCGACGGCGGCGTTTGGCGAGTTAAAAGCTGGGAAGGACGTCGCCGACAAGATGGCCCAGCTCCTCTGGAACATCACTGGGTACCGCTTCATGTACGTTAATTGGTACAAGCATAAAACATTGGTCTGACGTACCGCAGTTATAAGAAATCCAAGAAAAGCTCGACGTCCGATTCCGCGCAGACGTACACATATTACTGGGTTTTGGAAGGCGCCTTCGCGAAAATTGAAAACATCGGCGGAGACATTGGGAGGGACAAGCGAAGAAGGAAAAATCCCCGTACATGGGATGATAACAACGCAAACACAATGTATTTAGATTAAATCAAGTTAAAGACGTGTCGAAACGCGTTAAATGCCACCCAACGCGTCCTTACACGTGAAGTACCAGAAAGCACGTGATCTGCATTTTGGAGGGGGTCGATTGCGGCTGTATATGGATTGACGACAAATGGTACTGATTGCCCGCAGTAGAGAAACCAGTATAGCTGTGGCGTTTTGTGTGGGTTCATCGCTGGGATTCTGGCTGTAATAGTATGACATTATTATTTTGTACACTACCGGTCTGTTATTGCGAAAAATACACCGCCCGGGGAAGATTTTGGTTTATATTCATAGCTCACCATCTATATAAGAAAATAACTTGCAGCCCATGTTTTGAATAAATCCACAGGCTCTTGTAGGGGATTTAAAAAATACACAGCCTGGATTTGGGGTGCAAAAAAATGCACAGGTGGCAATCAACAATATTCAATCATGCCGAAGATGCCTCTTAAACTGAAAGTTAGGCGCAAGAAGGCGAGGATATATAATGGCGCCCACAGGACCACCCAATAGCAGAGCCATTTCAGTGCGCCCATGCCGATCAGTGGAGCTATGGCGAGGAGATCTAGAGGCAATGTCGAGAAGATCGCCGCCAAGATGGATCTGCCGCGCAGTGTCAGCCAGAGGGCTCGCCGGAGGTTGCGCCGCTGCAGTATGTTGCTGCCGAGCACAACAACGATAACCGCACCGGTGATAGTGCCCGCCATGATCCAGTATTCTGGTGTCAGATGGAATCGGGGGAGGTATGATACGCCCTCGCCCAACGCGGCAGGGAAATCCACGAGGGTGAACGAGATGTCCTCTCGCTTGGACGCAAGAGAGGGAGGTGCGGAAGTGCAAACCGGTCGCCGCTCCACGTGTGCTAACCCCTGCGATGTTTGCTTCCTCATTGCGCGTTCATCTGTCTTGCCTACTAGAATTACGACGCACCACCAGGCCAAGACCGCGTCAGGCAGGATCATACAGCGCGTAATCTCTGCGCTACGCGCACAATCTCCGTTACCACGACGACGACTCTATAGAAGAAATATATTGAGAAAAGGGAGAAGTAAGAACTTCTTATTAATATATGCTACAGAATACAGTTTCTTTTATACTACTGAGGTGAGTCATATCAAGTCATACAGGAGCGAGTCAGTATTCCTACGGGAGTCATAAACAAGTCAGTACGAGTCCAACTCGGTGGAAGTAAGTTCCACCCAATAGCCGTCGGCTCCGGCGGCTACTTCGGTTTGCCGGTCCAACAGACTCGGGATATGCTTCACGCACGTTTAAATACCTAGAGAAGTAGGCAATGAATGTGATTAAAAAAGACGTACACAAGGTAAAGATGGGTCCGGGCTCGAATCGACCAGGTACTTCCTGCATGCAGAGCATGATACCCTCTTCAAGGTTCTATGGAGTTCAGGCCCTTTATTTCGTCGTGGCGAACTTGAATAAAAAATGAGCATTCAAATTGAATTTAATGCAATAACGAGACTCACGGAGGCGTAGTACCTCCCGAGGAATTTCCCTGTTAACATTCATGTGGGCGCTAAGCATCTGCAGCAGGGAAATCAGATGGATACTTGTATGCCAAGTGAGTTCACCACCGAATGAGAGGGGAAAGTTGTTGCGGGATATAAAAATAGATAGAAATGCGTATCCTGCGGAAACTTCCACGAACACAGTATCAAGTGCAGGTGCGGAACCATCCGCTACCGGACCTTGAGTTGGTAGTTGCGAGGTTGAATAGATCAGGATTGAAATTGACCTCATTTGTCCGACAAAAAAGAGGGATGGCCTGGGCTCGAATCGAACGAGCGATGGCCTATGGACAAAGGTGTTGCCAGACGCCGAATCGAGTGCAGGTGCGGAACCATCCCTTACCCGACCGTGCTTTCATACTGGCGAATTTAAATATGTCAGCGAAGTCACCAATGAATTGGATGGGATGAAAAAAAAAACAGATGTAGATATGGATAGGCCCGGGCTCGAGTCGAACGAGCGATCCTGCGGAAACGTGCCGGCCATATCATCGAGTGCAGATGCGGAACCATCCGCTACCGGGCCTTGATTTCGTTTTTGCGAGCTCGAGTAGATCAGCATTAATATTGAAATTGACTCACCATTAAATATTGTTCGGTTAAAGAGAGAGAAAGAGCGATGGCCCGGACTCGAATCGAACGAGCGATCCTGCGGAAAATTCCATACGCACAGTATCGAGTGCAAGTGCGAAACCATCCCCTACCGGGCCTTGATTCCCTAGTTGCGAGCTCGAATAGATCAGCACTGAAATCGACCTCGCTAGTAAATTTTGTCTGGTTAAAAAGAGAGAAAGAGCGGTGATGGCCTAGACTCGAATCGAACGAGCGATCCTGCGGAAACTCGGATGCCATATTATCGAGTGCAGGTGCGGAACCCCCGCTACCAGGCCTTCTTATTGATACCTGGAAACATAAATATAAACCTTTGCGCATTTGAATGGAAATAACTCCCTCGTGAATGGTGTCCCCAAAAAAAAGCAGGCGCGAAGGATTCATGGCCCGGGCCCGAGTCGAATGAGCGATCCTGCGGAAATTTTCCACGTACGCAGTATCGAGTGCAGGTGCGGAACCATCCGCTACCGGGCCTTGATTTCGTATTTGAGAGCTTGAATAGATCAGCATTGATATTGAAATCGACCTCACTATTAAATCTTGTCTGATAAAAAGACAGAGAAAGAATGATGATGGCCTAGACTCGAATCGAACGAACAACCTCCCGGGACAGGGGGAGTCCACATATTGGTCCACCGAATCGAGGGGTGCAGAAGCCAATATCGGCGAATTAAATACCTAGAGAGGTCACCAATGAATAGGATGAAAAAGACATGCACATGTTCAAGATGGGTCCAGGCTCGAGTCGAACGAGCGCTCCGCAGAACTTGGACAAGACAAATCCACCTCCATTCGGTGTGGGTGCGGAACCATCCGCTACCGGGCCTTCCTGTGGTACCTACACACCTAAATACATCAGCATGTCGATCCGCAGCTTGATGCATAAGTAAAGCTTATGGGATAGAAAATCAGTGAGGCTGGTAAAAAAAGCGGCAAAAATGTACAAACGAAGCGCGACGTTGTCGCAGAGCAGAGTCGATGTGCGCCATAGACCGTCTTCTTGGTACCTGCGAACATAAATATATGGACATTCGAATGGAGACAACACACGCGTGAGTACTGCAGGAAAAAAGACAGAACAAGTCCATGGCCCAGGCTCGAGTCGAACGAGCGATCCTGCAGGAATTTTCAAGCCAACCAATCGTTTGCAGGTGCGGAACCATCCGCTACCGGGCTTTCCTGTGGTACCTACACACCTAAATACACTAGCATGTGGATCCGAAGCTTGATTCATGAGTGAAGCTTATGGCAGTGAGGCTGGCGAAATTAAATAAAAAAGCGGCAAAATGTACAAACGAAGCGCGACGTTGTCGCAGAGTAGAGTAGAGGTGCACCATAGGCCGTCTTGTTGATACCTGCGAACATGAATATATGGACATTCGAATGGAAATACACACGCCCCGTGAATTCTGGCAGGAAGAACAACAGAAGATATTCATGGCCCAGGCTCGAGTCGAACGAGCGATCCTGCGGAGATTTTAGAGTCTATGAATCGAGTGCAGGTGCGGAACCATCCGCTACCGGGCCTTGAGTTGGTATTTGCGAGGTTGAATAGATTAGGATTGAAATTGACCTCACCATTGAATCTCGTCCGATATGAGAAAAAGAGCGAATGCCTAGACTCGGACGAGCGACGTCCTGCGGACAAGTTTGTTGTCATCCGCCGAATCGAGGGCAGGTGCGGAGACCATCCGCTACCAGGCCTTAATTTCTACCTATAACGCCTCACGGCGTGGGGGAAGTCACCATGGGAAGAAAAAAGACGTATCGGACGTGCCCATGGCCCGGGCTCGAATCGAACGAGCGGAGCCTGCATTGATTGCTCAAGGCCAGTTTGTCCTTAATTATGTGATGCAGGTGCGGTCCAACCGCCACCGGGCCTCATTTCCATCCCTGTGAACTCGATTAGAATATACTGGCAGCGAAATATGTACCTGGATGGAAAGGTGATGAGCGTACTGTAGGGTGAAGAAGACTAAGTAACAATAACAGACCGTGTTGCAAGCGCAGAGCGGAAACCATCTTACCTTTGAGCGCAGAAGCACTGGGCTTGCAGATTTCCAGGAAGGCGAGGACGGGTCATGAACGCAAAGAGAGAAGGAGACTCGGAAGTACGGACCGGTCGCCGGTCACGAACTATGAGTCTATGACCGGTCTTGCCATGACGACTCAGACGAGGGAACCCGCCCGCGCCTACCACCCGCGATTCCTTCCCATTTGCTAGCCTCGTCGAATTACGACGCCCCACCATACAGCGCGTAATCTCTGCGCTCCGCCCACGACGACCACGATGCGCATAATCTCCGCTGCTACGACGATGACCTGGACTTTACGTGCTCACTACGATACACGACGAGCCGGACGACTCGGAGGGCACGACCACGACCATTCGCTTCTTGCTTCTTGCGACCGGGACGCACGACGAGGGGCACAACGCGGCCACGACCCTAATCATCCGCGCTTATGATATCTGTGGCAACGAGGACGCGCGCGCTTCCCACTCGGACTCGGGCGGGCTTGATTCTTCCTCCTCCGCTCCCCGACCGAAAGCATGATCACGAGCGCGCGCGCAGAACTCGTGCTCCGCACGCAGGTACATCTGTCCGCGTCCACGCCCACTCCCGCTGACCGTTTCTTCCCTAGCGCAGAGCCAGGAATACCGCGCGTTATCTGCGAGCCATCCGCCATTCTGATACTCAGTGCGCCAGTGTCATTGGCCCGAGACGCGCACTTTCCTCCCCGTCGACCGCGATCGGGACTAGTGACCCGCCGCGATCTTGGCGGTCACACCAGATCTGGACCTCGCTGCCACGTTCTTTACTGTCACGGGCACTGCGTGCATCGCGCCTCCTGTGGGCTGTATGCTCTGAGGAGGACGAGCGCGCGCAGACACCACCGCTCGCGGCTTCTGAGTCAGGCACGCCTTTGTGATTGCGCCCTCCGTCTCTTCCTAGGCGTGTACTAAGCTCCCCCTCCCCCCCCCCCCCCTCCCCAGCGCCGACGTCACCAACCCTACCCGCCACGCCTGCCTCGACCACCCGCCCTCCGCCGCATCTACCTCTGTCCGTTCACCTCCGAGGACGAGACGAGCGGCGCGTTGCCTAGGCGCAGCATACGCACTCTCTTTTCACCTCCAAGTAACGACGGGGAGCTCGACGCGGGACATGGCATACCTGATTCCATGCCATTTCCATGCGCGCGTGTGGTTCGTCGCCGCCTCCCACAACCACACCAGCAACCTGCCCTTGTCGCCGCCAAAGTGACGGCCGCATTCGCCTACGCATTCGCATACCACGCACCTCGCATGCGGGAGGGGCGGCGCCGTGCTGAGCGAGCCATCAGAGTGGCGCGAGTACCGCGAGCACCACCAGCATTGGCACCGGGACGAGTAACAGTAGCAGGGGGGGGGAGGAGGGGGGGCGACACAGCGGCTGAAGCGGTGGTGGCCGCTGGGGGCGGGGACGCAGAAGGGATGGACGAGTGATGCGGGGTGGACATGTACTTTGTGGACGACGCAGAGTCTGCTAGCGACGGCGCTGAGAGGGTGGGGGGTGAGTATTTTTTCTATCGTCTTTTTTGGCGTTTTTGCGGCTTTGCTTTATCTGGGATATTCGCGTCTCCTCCACCTTTTGATCTCATCGATCGTACTCTTGCCAATTTTTCACCATTTTTCACATCTTCCTCCACGTCCCTTCCTCCACGTTTCCACACTTCCCGCACCATCTGAACCATCTTTACTTCCTCTATCACACACTGTCCCACTTCTTCCTCCCCCTCTGCCCCGGCGTCGTCGACTCCATTTCGACTTGACTTATTTCGGGAGCTGTCCATAATTGGACTTTTTATTTATTTATTTTAGACGTCGGTTTCCATTTCCTCCTTCTGCGTTCCTACCTCCGCGCCCCGGACCCCCCGGGATACGTCCATGTATACCCCGGGTATCGCCACCCCGCGCCGTCTTCCTTCCGCACTTCGCCTTCGTTTCCACATATCCCCCGTACTGACCTACTCTTCCCTCTAGACGCCCTATCCGACCCAAGATCCCCTCCTTCCCACCCCGGACGGCCGTCGCGCACCGCACGCATGCGCGCCTGGTGTCTTGGTTCCGCGACGCGCCGGCGGCGTCGCTTGGGGTGCACCTGATGGCGCTGGCGAGGAAGACGGCTTTGATGCTGCGCGCGGGGCGGACATCGAGGATGACTGGGACATGCCCGGCGTGCAATATCCGTTCCCCGTGTCTGGCGAGGGAGCGCAGGTGCGGGGCACGGCGCCGCAGCAGGAGGAGTAGGAGTGGCAATGGAACGCGACGGTGTCGCCGCGCGCGGGCGGCGGGCGATGGCGGGCCGAGGCAGAGCAGAGGCATGCGCGGCGTCCTCGCCAACGCTCCTCCTGATCTCCCAGTCTACTTCGTATTTCCTTCTCCCTTCTATCCACCCCGTCTTGCTTCCCCCGTCCGGATCTTCTCACTGTCTTACCTCCCTCACCTCACCTTATATTAGCATCCTCCGTATGTCCTCCGTGCTACATCCCCCTCTTTGTGTCTTATTTCGTTCTTCATTCTTCGTCTTCTTTTCCTTGGTATATGCCCGTCTACGACTGTTAATATCTACCTACTCTCGCATGCACATTCCCGATACTCACAATTATCTATTCAAGATGATGTCTTGCAATATATATCGCTCGTGTCCTCGCTCCTCTGGGCGCTTGCCGCTTTGCGCGCGTTCGCGACACATCATGCTTGTTGGCTTCCACTGGCGCCTTCCTCGTAAATTGTCTTGTCCAGTGAACTTCTGGCGGCTCTTTTCTATCGATTTTTATTTATTTCTAGTGTCTCCCACCCTCCTCTTTCTTTCTTTGTTGTTCGCGTCGAAGTTGTGAAGCCGTCGAACTCCTTCATGTCGCGCTGAGAGAAACATTTTTGGCTTGCAATCGTGGTTTGCGCCTGCGTGGAATGGCTTGTTTCGGGCGTGGATTTGGGTGGGATCACTCGCCCGGCCGATCGGCTTGCAAGCCATTTTGATGGCTTGGCAAACCATTCCGCCAACTTCGTCCCAGCCAAATAAAAGAAGTGGTTTGTCCGCATTCCGTGCCGGTTTCGCCCTAAATAACTTATTCTGTCCCCACAGGGGTATTCCCTGAGGTGTTCTTCAAGGTGGATACAACTTAAATCCCTGAATTTGCGCCACAGCCACAAATATATCAGGTATGGTGCAACAACAACCCACCGAAAGACTTTGTTCGTTGAAATATTCGTGGCTTGTGGCCCGCCACATATTTTCATTCATTCTCACTCAATTACTATGTGCAAGGAGTAAATAAAATCGATGAGCTTGGAGCTCTGTCATTCATTTGACCTGTGCGGCCGAGATTTGAATTTCTTTTCATGGCGAGCACTAGAAAACTGTGGGTTAGATAGGAAGTTCATATAGGGCCACTCACTGTGTTCAGAGAGTTGCTAGCCACAGCACCCGGCATACATGGATACGAATGCGGTCATTGACGATGAGTGGATCAACATGTTTGAGCTGAGGATGCGAACAGTGTGTGTCCATGCTACCTTCTGCTCGGATCTCTGATGTGAGTGCCGTCCTAGTCATCCAGTGCATCACCTGTTACCAGCATTGACCCCAGTGGTTTCCTTATTATCTTAAACACAATACAATTAGATAGCATTTTCCCTTTCCAAATAAATTCAATTATCATCCTATCCCAAAATTAGCTGATTAGATGACGGGACTTGGGCCATGGGTGACTCCTCTTGGATGGTCACAACTCACATGTCAAATCAAAAGACAACACATTGAAGGTTGCTGAGATGTGTTGCATTTACTCAAACATACTTCACATGCGAGATGAGGATGTGTTGCATTTGGGCCATGTGCCTCACATCAGATCGATGTGTGCGTGCCATTTTGTCTATCCCGAGCCTCCCGTTACATACTTACCAGGCCTCCCACTATGCCAGCTAGTTCTCTCTCTGTATTATGTACAAGTGCCACATGGGCCCCCAGGGGCCCGTGTGCACTCTAATAGAATTCGAAATGAAATGAAATCTGTGTCACCTCCGAGCCAGATCCATCAGCCACGGCACGATATTGTGCATCCTCCTTCTCAATTACACTCACCAGCGTCACATCAAAAATGTGGCTCCATTGCTCATAGCCCGGTCTATGCAAATGTCTCTGGGTGGGCAACGAAGAATAGTTCGATGTCTCTACAACATTCGTTTCATATTTGCACATATGCTCCTCACATATAATCGTCGGGTCCCGACTCCCGAGAGTTATGATCTCTGTGTCAAGTATGCCATGTGGTCTCAGTATAATGGAAACCAGTGCTTCGTTTTGCCTTTTGAACGTTCACAGGTCGCACTGTGTTCATTTTCTCACAAGCTACTATCCGACTAGGGTTAAGGCACATTGAAAATCCCGGTATTGATAGGCCTTCCGAAATGCTCTCAAGTACATCATATCAAAAATCTAGATTAATTGGAACCTATACGTTCCGCTCTCACACACCCCAAAACAGCTCAATGTGACCCACCAGATTATTTTGATGTGATTCGAAAGAATCCGGCGACATAAGGTCCTCTGGATTCTCTGGTGGATCTCGTGAAAACTCACAAAATAAAAGAACAAAACGGCTGCGCCCTATGTTCTGCAATAGCTGTAAATGAGTGAGACTTGGTTACTTCCGGAACCAGGAATTTCAAGTCGGGCAGTCAGTAGACTCCCCGAATGAAGTGCTCTATCACTTTCTCTACAGTCTCTGAGTTCAATTCAGCCATAAAACAGTACAAATTAAATTTGTGTTCCTTTGTGATACGTATACACTAATGTACACTAATTGTCATTTCCCTCAATGTTGACAATGAGCAAACTTGGTGACACCGCCTCATCTCATTTGCCTAGGGCTTGATGAGTCTTGTGCAGAAACTTCATAGTCCACATTGTATCTGGATGGTCTTCCCCCAGGATTTTTCTGCACTTCTCAAGAGCAACAGTTCCAAGCTCCTCTGCCCTGTTCAATTGACCAAGGCTGAAGTATATTGATGCTAGATGCCTCATAGAAGTCAGAGTTTCTGGATGGTCTCCACCAAGGATCTTTTCCTTTTTTTTAAGAACAACAGTTCCGAGCTCCTCTGCCCTGTGCAATTGACCAAGGCTGTGACATATTGATGCTAGATTGCTCATGGTTATCAGAGTATCTGGATGGTCTACTCCGAGGATTCCTTGGCACTTCTCAAGAACAACAGCTGCAAGCTCCTCTGCCCTGTGTGATTGACCAAGGCTTTCATATGTGGATGCTAGACTGTTCATGGTTTTCAGAGTATTTGGATGGTCTTCTCCAAGGATTTTTTTTTGCTTCTCAAGAACAATAGTTCCAAGATCCTTGGCCCTGTTTGATTGACCAAGGCTCTGGCACATCGCTGCAAGATTGCTCATAGTGGTCAGTGTATATGGATGCTCTTCACCAAGGATTTTTCTGTACTTCTCAAGAACAACAGTTCCGAGTTCCTCTGCCCTAGTGAATTGACCAAGGCTCTGATATATCCGTGCTAAGTCACTCATGCTGGCCAGAGTATCTGAATGTTCTTCTCCCAGGATTTTCCTGTACTTTTCAAGAACAACACTCCCAAGCTCCTCTGCCCTGGTCAATTGACCAAGACATTGATATGCCCATGCTAGATTGCCCATCGTTGTCAGAGTATCTGGATGCTCTTCCCCAAGGATTTTTTTGCGCCTCTCAAGAAGAACAGCTCCAAGCTCTGCTGCCCTGTTTGATTGTCCAAGGCTGTCATATGTCTCAGCTAGGTTGCTCATAGTGGTCAGAGTATCTGGATGGTCTTCTCCCAGAATTTTTTTGCGCTTCTCGAGAACAACAGCACCAAGCTTCTCTGCCCTGCTTGATTGACCAAGGCTGTCATATGTCGCTGCTAGATTGCTCATGCTGGTCAGAGTATGTGGATGCTCTTCCCCAAAGATTTTTCTGTACTTCTCAACAACAACAGTTCCAAGCTCCTCTGCCCTGCTTGATTGACCAAGCCTTTCATATATCCATGCTAGGTCACACATGATGGACAGAGTCGCTGGATGGTCTTCCCCACGGTTTTCTTTGCACTTCTCAAGAACAACAGCACCCAGCTCCTCGGCCCTGGTCAACTGACCAAGGTCTTTATATATCCATGCTAGATTGTTCATAGTTAGCAGAGTATCTGGATGGTCTGCCCCAAGGATTCTTTTTTGTTTCTCAAGGACAACAACTTCAAGCTCCTTGGCCCTGTGTGATTGACCAAGCTTGTTGTATATCCATGCTAGATTGCCCATGGCATCCAGAGTATCTGGATGATCTTCCCCAAAGATTTTTTTGTGCTTCTCAACAACAACAGCTTGACACATCTCTGCATTCTGCCATCTTCCTGAAGAGAAGTAAACCCTGCCAAAATCTGAATTGAAATATGCTGTTTGCAGTATTGTGCCCCGAATTAATGTATCAACATGGGGTAAAAGCCATAGACTGGCCAGCTGGATATCTTCTTCATCTATTCCTGCAATTGACATCCCTACTAAAGCCACCATTGATTCATGGTACATTTTCCCATCAGCTAGTGTACTTTGGCTCCAGCTGTGCACAAGTGGGTGAATTGAGAAGAACCCAGTTTCCATGTTAAAGTTGATTAAAGAATAAGCTTGGAGCTCATTTGTAACTTCCATGAACTGGAGTGAGTCCCAAGCACCAGTGGGGTCAAGAAACCGGGACAGTAATTCACTTGGTTTACAGAGTTCCTCTTCAGATGGACCATTGGCTTGAAATTGGTATGCAGAAGCATAGCTGAATATCTTTTCAGATATTCCTTGATGATGCAGGAAGGAGCAAAGCTGCAAGAGTGTTGCAGCCAGCTCACTGAGCTGCGAAAAACTGATCTGCCATGTTGTATAAACTGTGCCACCATAATCATCATGGCTCTGAGCTGGTTTTTTACTGAGCAACCGAGCTTGATTTTGTTTGAACAGGGAAAGATAGCTGTTCAGGGCTCCAGACTCTGCTATAAATGCACCAGCCTGAATAATGGCAAGAGGGAGACATGAAAGCTCCTGGAAAATAATTGGGATTTGACTGCAATGAGTCTGACAATGGACATACCCTAACAATTACAGCTGCCATATCCTTGTTGCTAGCTGTGAACTTCTGAGCAGCACTGGTAAGTAATAGATCAACCGCATCTGGTTCTTCCATATCCGAGATAAGAGCATGAGATCCAGCATATACACAAAGACCAGGATTCCGAGATGTGATGACAATGTTTCCGTGGTTGCACCGAGGGAAAAAGGAGTTTAGATTTATCTTTGGGTCATCTGCATTATCAAAGAAGAGCAGCCATTCATCATGCTTGCTGGCAAGCCATGTCAATGCATCTTCTGAGGTGCTTCCACCTTTACTTGTGGCTATGTTTTTGAGGCCTGCCTCAATCGTATCCCGAGTACTGGTGTCGATTAGAAAAACATTTGTGAAACTGGCAGCAGGAAATTATTGACTAAAGTTTTCAGAATATAGACTAAAGAACTGACAGGGATGACTGTTCAATGAATTTGAGAGCAATCTGTGTCTTTCCAGCCCCACCAAGGCCATGAAGCAGAAAGATATTTTGCTCTCCAGCTTCTGGTTGAAATATCCATGCATTTTACCAAGAATGGCCTGTCTTCCATGAAAGATTCGTGATGCAGGAGGACAATTGTTAATAACTTGAATAACTTGAGGCAGAGGAATATCTGAAAAAAAGAGATAAATCAGAGCAGTCTTAACTGAAGATGAAAAATCATACTGGATGGCACCATTGTCAACTTCTGCACGTGGAAATTGGTATCAATTGTTGCAAGAAGCTGAAGGTCGTTTGAGTCAACTGTTGTTTCTTAGATGGACCATTCATTCCTACCACGAAATTCGAACGCAATGTTCGGAGCTTGTTCTGATGAGCATTGACCTTGTCTGTGGTGCTAGTCAGCTTGACAACCTCTCTGAACCGCTCCCGGAGGCCTTTGGGCTCCTTCCGTAAATCCTTGACTGCATCCAGCACCTCTTTCAGGCAACTAGAATGCACCGGTGAGCCCAATACTCAGAGACTGATTCAAGCCAACTCACTTCTCAAGATCCTCACACAGGCCCTTGAACTTCGTCGCAGCTGTATCTCCATGAGCAGATATCTGGTCTTGAACGATCTTCATTATTGCAAGAGTATCATCACACAAGTCTTTCAGATCATCCCGATTCTTTTTCACTTTCTGCAAGCTAGATGAGTACAATTCCAGTATTTAAAGAGAGTGAAATGCTAACCTCGACCATCTCCAGAAGGGTGACTACTATCCCAAAGACACCCTTGACATAAGGAAAGGGTAGACACTCTGCACCAGCGGCAATTGCCTTTGCCGTCAACAGTGATGTCCCAACCCAGTCGGAGGTTGTGAGGGGAGAAGACTTGGAGACCCGAGCTTTTTTCTTCTTAGACGGAGGGGAGCTGGATTGTGCTGCAGTGGGAGTAGTGCTGGCAGACATGGTGGAGTGAGGGAGAGATGGGAATCAATTAGGCGCTGAAAACTGTTGTCTCTCTCTTTATGAAATTGTCTGTGTCTGTCTGAAGCTTTTCTTTAGAGCTTTAGACCCACAACTTCGGTACATCAACTGCATGATGTCCAAAAAAACCCACGCCCACTGAGAACGGAAGTACATACGCTGCATTTGTTTAAATTAGCAGATCTCTCTTTTCATAAAATTGTCCGTGTCTGTCTGTCTGAAGCTTTTCTTTGGAGCTTTGGACCCACAACTTCGGTAAATCAACTGCATGACGAAAAAAATCCACGCCTGCTGAGAACAGAAATACATACTCTGCATTTGTTTAAATTGGCAGATGATCCAACATAGATGATCCGACAAGCTATTCTTACTACTTCTTCCCTGCAAGCTCATACCCCGGATTGTGCGTCAATTATCGTCTTCAATGCATCAACTGCATGACGGCTAAAGAAACCCTCGCCTGCTAAAAACAAAAAATACACTGTAGTTGTTTGAGTTGCTAAATGATCCACCAAGCTATTCTTGCACCATCTCTCCGACAAGCTCGTACCCCGGATTTTGGATCTGCTTCTTCATGCAGTGCATCATATCATCGCCTCGCAATCCCCTTTCCTGTCACAAGTCACTTCATTTTGCTCTGCTGCAATTTGCTACAGCTCCACACCTTAGTCTGGCGGGCTGATATATCATTCTCCTCTAATGGTCAGAGAGTGATGATATATCAAAACCTCTAACTCAGAGGGCCAAATCTCTCTCTTTATAAAATTATCCGTGTCTGTCTGAAGCTTTTCTTTGGAGCTATTGAACCACATCTTCGGTACATCAACTGCATGACGGCCAAAAAACCCACGCCTGCTGAGAACAAAAATACATACACTGCCTTTTAAGCTCCGATTTTGGTTCATCAGTACCGACACCTTGGTTAATCAGCACCGACAGTGTGGAATATCAGCTTTAAGCTCAAAGAAGTTCGGAAATTCGCGACACCGGCATGTCGGCGGCGGCATACCCCCATCACCAAATCGAATTCTATACTCAACGGCAGCGAACCTCACATGCCAAGGAAAATGCTCTGAGTTTATGATTTTGCATATGTCAACAGGATATGCTAACGCCTCCCTGAGGCACAAAGTGCAATATTTTATTCTCAAATGATGCTTACATTATAAGGGTCAAATTATGTGAAACGAGAACTTTTGTGTCTCCAGGCTGCGATGTATCTTAAACCAAGAGCAGCTATTCAGTCACAGTGTGTAAAGGTGTTGTTTGATTTGACTGCATTGTCTGTGGCAGCTCAGATATTGAATCACAGCAAGAAAGCTGGCCCCAGATATTGTAAAATTGTGTAGAGCCAGAAAGCTTGATACAGCATTGACAACATGTCAATATTTGCATTGTCAACGTCCAGTGAAGGGATTCTCAAAGAAAAGGGATGTCGGCGATGGCATGGCACATGCATCGTAATTTAGAAAAGTCTCTTTATTTTGATATGCTCACCTTAGTCTGGGGGCGTGGTATATCACCCTCCTACAATGATCGGAGCGTCATGATATACCACGTCCGATGGGCTGGAGGGCCACCTGGTATATCAGTGCAGCGTGTCGCCCCCACTTTACAATATTAATATAATGCCTGCCCCAATGCTTGGCCCGTCGCTCGTGGTGATTAATTGTATTACATAGTCTACATCAAAATGTGCCAAAAATAGCGGCCGACGTCGAGCAGCGCTCGACGTCGTCGCCCACGATGAGCACAATACATATGTAAAAAAAATCACAAAAAATACGCAAAAAAAGGGCGTGAAGCGGACCCATGAGACGCCTACGTGTACGTTAAAACCTCGTCGACATACGTAGCTTTGACCGCCCTCTCCGGCACTAAGGTAATCGCCGCCTCCTCCTTCCCGCTACTCTCCCCGTCCTCTGAGCCGCTGTTCTCATCCTCTCCTGCGTCATCCGACTCCTCTTCCGCAAGCGTGCCCGCTCTGCCGTCCCGGATCAACTCTGGGAGCGCCTTCCAGCTCTTCGCGAATGTTGCGCATAGCTTTGACTGCAAGCCTGCCTGCCGAATCGCATACGCCGTTTCTCCCTCCAGCTGCGGCCCCTCCGTAAGTCCTCGCTGATCCACCTGCTCCAGCCACCAGTCCGAGCGCCACAGCAAGAATCGCTGCACTCGGCGCATCTCCTCCTCCAGGAGATCGACCTCCTCGCCCCAGCGCAGGCAGCGCGCACGCGCCTTTGCCCACTCTACTCGTACTGCTGTCGGTCCATGTCAGCACATCGCCGCCATACGCTAGCTCGTACGTACATACCTTCGTTCATCGCCCCCTCGTCGCCTGGATCCTGCCGCCCTCCCCTATTGATCCAGATCCAGGACAGCTCCCGCTCCTTGTCCAGCTTTGCCCTCTTCGCGGGCGATCGCTTCCTCCGGGTTTTCTTCCGCTCCGGGTCACTGAAATGCGCCCGAGGCAGCCCTCGCACGTCCTCCTCCTTCAGGTCCAACAGCGTCCACGCCCAGTCGTCCCGCTTCAGAGCCCGCCCCAACTTCACTAACGCCTTCCGCGCGACTCGATACTGCCCCGCTGCACGCTTAATCCGGTCGTTCAGCGCCGCGATCTTGTCAGCCGAGCGGGTATTGGCTCTGACCCCTCTCGAGTGCGCGTCCTTCAGCTTATAGAGGTGGGTCCGCACCAGCAACAGACGCCGCACCTCGTGCAGCATCTCATTTGCTTGCCCCACCCGCAGCCGATACTCGTGCGCCAAGACCTCGTCTTTGCAAGGCACCTCCTTCGCGGCGGGCCCAGGGGCCGTCACGATGGCCGACGGCAGCCACAAAGCAATTTCCGACACCTTGACACCGGGGATGGGCTGCGTCTCGGCGGCACGCGCGCGGGCCTCGTCCTCCAGCTCCCGCAGTGTCGCGAGCCCCGGGAAGAACTTGGTCTGCACCTCGATCCAGGCGAAGATCTTGCGGCACAACTTGCTCGTCCGCTCGATCATCGCCCGTCGCTGGTCGTCCGTTGGGTGCAATCCGGTCGCGTTGATGTCTAGTCCTAGGACCATCCTATAGGTGCGTCAGCGTCCGTCTCCCATTCACTAGCTCGCAAGCACTCACTGCTGTTCTTCGAGCTGCAGCCCCATGGCTAGCAGCTCCGTGATGTGCATATCGCCCCTCACATCCCCCGCCACCTCCTTCCCCTCCGCCGCCCTTTGCGCCGCCTCGGCCGCGAGCTCGCTCCGCACCTTCGCGAGGTGCTCATCCTTCTGCAGCGTCTCGAATGGGTTCGGGGCGTCCGGGTCCTTCTCCCACTTCCTCGCCATCGTCGTCCATTCCTCCACTGGCTCGCTCCCCAACGACTCGTCCATATCCGCCAACGCCCTCCTCGTCTTCACCATCTCCGGAACCGCATTCTCCGTCTTCTTGCGCAATGCGTAACCTATCTACCGAGTTAGTGCTGCAGCTTGAGCAAAGTGGACGAGACTGACCTAACGCCACAATCTTCTTATGGTTCCAGTCATTGAAGTGGTCATTGAGCGCATCGCGCCTCGACCCTGGCCCCATCTCTTTCGTGCTCCTCGCCAGCGGGTTCGCGTCCGACCAGCCGCGCTCCGGCGCCTCCCCATCCGTCATCCCTACGTTGCGAGTGAGATTAAAAGAAAATTTGAGGTTGCAGGCCTCGATGTGGGCGGGAAGGTGGAATTTGGGCACGAGAAAAGTCATGAACCTCCCCGCGCCCTTGATCGTTATCTCCTCGTTCTTGTAACCCCCCATTCGAATCCAGATATTTGTGTGCCATTGGCAGGCGATATCGTATGAGACGAAGAATCGCACGAGCTCGCTGCCCGCGATGCTCTTGAAAAACATGTAATCCATATTCAAGTAACTAACGACACATCAGTCTTCCGATCCACCGTGTCCAGAACAGTACTCACCGCTCTCCCAGCTGCAGGTCCCCTACAGCATTGGGACGTTTCATGTTATGACGAGCGCAGTCGACGGCGCCTATGCCGGAAGACGCCGTCCCTTGCGCCTCTCGGTCCGGCTTATCGACCGCATCATGAACGACACAATGACTGCGCTATACTCGTCGTTAGCTCAATCATTCTCGCCAATAACCATGAACGTACCTCCTGCTTCTGGTTCCAATTCGCCGTGACATGCTTCATGTACACCTTCACCTCACAGTAAAATGACCACCCCTTTCCCAGCCCCGGATCCTTCTCCTCTGTCGAAACGTCTTTGCGCTTGAGGCAAAAGTTGGCATCCATGGCAAGAAACAAAGCGTACAAAAACCTGTGAACCCAATCAGCGTTATATTCTAATCGTCATCAAACTCGGCCACGTACTGCTTCTCTTCAGGCGCATCCGCCCAGTCGGGAGGCAAATTCTTGCCGGGCTGCGGGCATGCGGGGCATAGAAGTGCGCACTCCCCCTCTTTTGTACTCGCCACTCCGTCCGGGTCGTGCCCCCGCCCCGCGCGCTTCAGCATCTGTACGTGGCGCCACTCTCGCGTCATTCTCAAGAACTCATGGTAACGATCCTGCAAGCCGGTCAGCCATCATCCTTGAGTTCTCAAGCCGTCTCCGTACCTTCATTCGCGCCTCATCATCCTCTTGGGGTGCCGCCTGCTGCTTCTTCGGCTTCTTATCCTTGGCTCGTTTGTATCGCATGTTGTCCGTCTCACGCGCGAGGCTCTGATAAAATTCATATGCGGCACATTTCGACTCAAAGGACAGCAGATGATATCTGCGCAACACCGCGAATGTCGCCGCCGTCCTCGGATTCATTGTTGTGGCTGGGTACAGCTGCGCGCGCAAGAGCTGCACAGTAGGCGCGCCGCCCTGTCCACACCCGCAGAAGTCCAGCGCGACTTCGTGGATGCCATGGCTGTCGATGATCACGAAGTCGTCGCCAGAGGCGGACACGGGCACGGAGCAGCGCCGCTCAGCACCATGCCAATGGCCCAGCTGCAAACGCAGGCCCAATTCCTTGAGAGTCTTGCGCTCAAACGCCCGTCCCGTCCAATACTGCCGTTCATGAGTGGCGCAGCTGCCAAAACTAGCTGCAAACTCACCTGAATCCGGTGAAACGGCAATTGGCGATGTCGCTCGACAATATAGCTGGCGCACAGCAGCTCTCCACCCCCAAGACAGTGAACGCAGTGATGGTCGGGGACGCCACGCAAACACCCTGAGCAAGCAGAGGTATCCCGGTGCTCCCCTCGCCCCTCCAAGCGCAAAAACTCTGCCAGAAAGGTGTCCGCATGGTCTTTGGCCCACTGCCGCAGCGGGTCGTCCTGGAAGCACAATGAGAGTTGCTTCCAGACTGAATGCATTCGGGCACTCACCGAGGCTCGCAGATCCCGACCTCCCTCGTCGTCGTCCTCGCCGAAATCGTCCGCAAAATGGTCGCCGCTGTACGAGTCGTAAACCGGTTCGCGGGCCCTCGGCACATCTGGTCGCAATTTGGAGGCCTGGTCCACAGCTGCAACATCGACCATTGATCTCTCCTGGTGCACGGTCCCGTCCAAGGTAACCCGTGTTTTCCCCTGCAGGATCTTCGTGGTCGCTGCACGCACGCGGGGGGAGACTGGAGTTTCGAGTGTCGCAGCGCGAAGATCGACTTTTGGGGCCACATTGCGGTCGACTTTCTTGCGCTTACCCATTCGAGCACGGAGAAGAAACGAGAGGAAAGCGGGGTGGGCAGGCCGCGAGGCCTGCCCACGTATCCAACGCGTATCTGGACAACAATCATGCGCAGACGTTGCACATGTTTTGCACCGCCGTCTACTAACCCCTAACCCTCTCTTTCCAAATGCACGTCGGACTTGTCTTCCTCGTCCTCAATAGTGTGCGCCTCTTCATATACGCACAACACTAGTATCCTCGCTCTCGCAAGTCCCTACTCCACCTCTGCCGCCGACCCCATTCGGCGTTCGCTAAGGCTGCACCGCCTATCATTCGTAGCAAGGCTGATCTATATAAGTAACCAACCCCTTACCAACGATACCACTCGCCAACTTCCTCGCAATGCCATCTATCATGATTCGTGCGTTCTCTCTCAACATACATAATTCTCGATCTAACTTTGTCTTTTAGCAGACGTCCAGAAGGGTGAATTGTTCTATGATCTTTCGTGTATCTTTATTTCGTATGTCTTTTAACCCTTGCGCTCAGCTTCGTTTCATCCCCCTCCAGGATGGACGCAAATTTCCGCCTCAAAAGAAAACATGACCAGTTCCTGCTCCCTGATGTTCCCCCCAACTCCCTCGCGACCGCTCGCGAGGAAGACGACGACGACGACAATATCCCAGACCTTATAGACGTGGTCGACGACGACCCAGCTCCCTGTTGCCGACATTGCCGCCGCTGCTATCCCTCATTCAAGACCAAACTTTGAATTCACTCCTACGTATCTTAGTCTACATTTCGGTTGTAGGACATTTTCGAATACACATTATGCATCTTCCTAGCACTGCATGTATCTGATCTTAAAGTACATTGGGCCAGAACACCGAAGAATATATATATATATATAACCAAGACAAAAAGCAGAAAGCAAAAAACAAGTACACTGAGCGTTAGTCGATATATTCGCCCGCCAATGTGCTCCAATCAGCTAAGGCCGCCTCGTCCCTTTCGCGCCTTGCGCGCGCATCCTGCTGGTCAAGTAGATCTTGGCAATACTCGTCCCTGAGCATGTCGCGGCGGCGAGGCTCGGGCATCCTGTCCATGATGAGCCGCCGCACGTTTTGCGCGTATATATCCGCCTCTGCGGCCTCTGCCACTGTCACCGGGGGTGCATCCACCCAAGGCGCCCATCCGTTCTCTGGGTTCTCGCCGTCCGTGTACCCTTCCGCGTGAAAATCCGACAAAAAATCTTGCCTCATGCCAGCTGGCATTTCGTGTGGCTGGAGTGCGGCGGACGCATCATCGTGCGCCCACACAATGTTGTACCGCACGCGTTCGTGGGCCTGCGCGTCGCGGTGTTGCACGCCCGTTGTGTTTTCCTCAGGTACGGCAGCCCTATCAAAGACAAAGTATGCAATGAGTCAGTCAGTACACGTCGCGACGTAAGTGGAGTTACTTACTCTGTTGTCATTAGCTGTGTGTTCGCCTTCCCCCATGCTGCCAGCTCCGAACACATATCTTGCCACCCAGTCTCCCCCCCCGAATTGATGTACTGCTCGTGCCTCTCACGTACCTCCTTGGCGAGGGGCAGCGAACGGCGTCGTTGTCGGGCAGGATCGGGGGACGGTGCACGACGTGGTGGAGTTTCTGAGGCATATAAGTGAGCGCTACCGAAGGCAAAATAAATAAACACGTACGAGGACGTGGCTTCAGTGAGTGCCGATGTCTTCGAGTGTGCTCCGAGTTGTGGCGCGCCGTGGAACGGGTGTCTGGTGAGGTGTCCATTTAGCTCAGCACTCAGTCCAAAGAATCCTGAGATGATATACGCACCTAAACGCGTTGTCATGGCTAAAGCTGAAATACTATTGGTGCTGCTCTATGGTGGGCGGTCATTCGGTGAGAAAAATTCACGAGCAAAGGAGCATTGAGTCAGCAAAATATTTTTAAGTGCCTAATCACCATTCCATCGCTATAGAAGCACCAATAAGTATCGCGATTGATCTCAAGCCCAATTTCAAAGTAGACAGCGTACCTTTGTTTGATGTAGCGGATACTCCGCATGATTCGCATGATGCAATGGCCGCATTGCACGTTGGCGCATTCGCGGCAATGATAATAATCGGCAGGGACGGCGGCACAGCCCGCGCAAGCGGCTGGGGCCTGGGTCGCGGTGAGGATTTGGGAGGCCTAGTTTGTCGAGTTGTCAGCTGCTTCGTATGTACATAAGGCTTGGCCGAACTCACATGTTGTGCTGAGGTTTGATTCATTAAGCGGGCGAAACAGAAGCGAGTGGAAGCAAGGATATATATATTCTCAGTCGCATGGGACCATCTTGCCAATCTAATGCAAATGCAAATCGACAATAAATCCCTTTTTGGAACAATAAAATAGAAATTAAGAATACTCAGTATTCACATAGTGCCAGGCGGCCGCGTGCTCGTCCAAGGACGGGTAAGACACACGCTCGCTCGGCCGGCCCCAATCGCGCCAAGTGGCACATCTGTCAGCGCCGCAGAAATGGAATGTGCGCAACCATGGCCCATTTCACACTGCTATGAGTCGCTGAGAAAACACGGGTCCGCGGCTAACTTCCACGCGGTGGTGGCCGCGTTGGCGCGCGCGAAGCCTTCGTGAGCAGACCAGCGTAAGGGTCTTCATGTGAGGCGTACGTGTATCGAGACCAGCGGCAACTGCGGGCAAGGTCCCTTTACTCTGGGAAAGCCAGTCAGCATGTAGTTGGATAGCATATTTTAAATGATGTACCTGAGCGTGGAATGCCTCCCAGGTGCGGTCTTCCTCCA
Organism: Mycena epipterygia; assembly: GCA_029281465.1. NCBI lineage: Eukaryota > Fungi > Basidiomycota > Agaricomycetes > Agaricales > Mycenaceae > Mycena > Mycena epipterygia. The sequence goes on along the minus strand of JARJCQ010000025.1, from coordinate 329,820 downwards.
GGATTAGGTGCTCAAGCGCGCCCAAGATGATCGGCGCCATGTGCAGTAACACCAAGAACTGCGTCGCGTTGACTCGCAGAGCAACGAGGCGCGCTGGCGAGCTAGATAGACGCACGAGTTCGCGAGTATAGAGGGCGCGTCGTCCGTAGGGAGGATGGAGCCAGATCCACATGTGAGTGAGGCGGTAATCGGCAAACCTCGCGAGGTCGCTGGGGCGTGCGGTTACCCGGCGCAGCATGGGCAGCTGGGTGGTATCGGGTACAGGACCAAGGACGTCGGAATGAAAGGCTACTTCTCGCAGCTCCGGCTGCTGAGAGAGAAATTCGAGCCACGGCCCAAAAACAGCGCAGGCCGAGGTGAAGGAATGGAGTCGAAAGGTGAGACGCGGGAGGACGGCAGCGTCCAAGGGTACGTGGTGGGTGATTTCCAGGTGACGAAGGTTCCGCAGAGCCGGCAAAACGACGGCCCACTGGGAATTATCCAGATGTGCACACAGACTGCCGCAAAACTCGAGTGATTTAACCTTCGAGGAGTCAGGGCTGTGTCGCTGGAGGAAGATGCATGCCTACCAGAGAGGCCAGATCTGTCCGTGATGCTAATGTCCTCACCAATCCATAGGCACGATCGCCGACAGAAATGTGTCTGTAAAGCAGAGGCGTCGCCAGCGAGAAACTCGACGCGGAGCAGAGCAATTGTGCGATGGTAGATATTGAGCTGTGGGAGGCGACCTCCAGGCAAAGTTCAGGCGGGAACCACAGACGCGACATCGCAGAGAGAGTGTCGCTCGATCATGCGAGCTAGGGTTTGGAAGAAGTGCCAATGAAACAAGCACAATGTTGGGCACTGCCACATCAAAGAAGCAGCCGGAGATAAACTATTTCTGGACAGTGGCCAGCTGACTGATTTGGGGTCGCACGAAAAAGAAATTGGATAAAAGAATTCAAGAATTCAATTTTAAAACACGGCAATAATTGACTTGGGAGGAATCTAAGTACGGGCACCAACTCTGGTGCCAACTTTACGTGCAGTGTGGTGGTGCATCAAGACGGCGACTCGAGCATCCGCCGCTTCCCGCTCCTTCTGGGCCTCCCTCTCCTTCTTCATCGCCAAATCTGCGTCTGCCAGCACGCGAGCCTTGTTGACGAGCTTCTGGTTTTCCTTCTCGCGTGAATCCCAAAACCTGGGCCACTTCCTCTTGCGTGATTGCAACGCCTTGGCACGCAGTGCCAAGACCGCGTCGGTACGCACCTTTTTGGCGTTCAGTTCGGCGCAGCGCCACTCAAAGTAGCTAGAGGAACGCAGGCCCAAAGAGTGGCGAGGGGGCATATAGCCATCGATCCAGCGTTCAAGCTGGTGGGTGAGTGGCTGGCCGGCATGTTGCAGAACCTCTGAGTGGTACTCAGAAAGAGAAACGGGTCCCAAAAAAAATTACGCACCTTGTTTGAGGGCCTTGTCCTGCGCGTCGATAAGTCTGTAGGCAATCCCTGGCGCAGTGAACATGCTGGTAAGGTTTAAGCAAAGACTACCAGGGCTCGTTGCATCTTAAATCTGCCATCGTGTGATTGCGGCGCCTCTGATGGAAACATTGAAAGAAAACCCAGATGGGGATGGAATTCAAATCGGCCCTCGGGTGATATAATGGTCGCGCGCCAAATCACATTCGAGTTCAAAGATAACGTAGGGAACTACTTATTACTATCTCTGCAAAGAAAAAGTTAGCTCAACGGAGGCGACACGCGTTATGAGAACATACCTAAATAGGCATACTGGAGACAGGTGCAACGAGAAATGGAAGACGGATCAGGATCACGCGGTACTCGGCCACAGCATGCCGCTGCGCAGCTTGCTGGATCCGCTTCCCCACAGCAGTGATTTGAGTAAGCGCACGAGCGTTCACATTGACGCCCGTTGTGTGGCAATGCTTCTGGCTGGAGAGGTGGGTACGGATTTTTATAAGACGCTGCTTTTCGTTTGCGCCATCCCTCATGGTGTCCAAGTAATAATCTGGGGTGTAGTGAATAAAAATCATGCGTTGAGGATATAGTGCCCAGACCGCACCTGCTTCCGACATCGGGACGCGAACCGCTGAGTTGTCACCAGGAATAGCCATGGTTGAGTCCGCAGCAGCCGCAAACTCGCTGGGGGTTGCCGCGGTGGGCATGTAAATGCGGTTTGGGTGAAACAACGTGGATGAGTGCAAGTGAGAAGGGATAAGTCACATATGTAACACACGTCACCAGTGTGACGATCGGGTCGGCAAGCTGAACTTTGGGGTGGTGAAGACACTGTACATCCATAGCGTCAAATCTGAGTAGAGAGAAGTCTGTATTATGAGGTCAGAAAATGTCTGGGAGAAGTTGCCGCACCAGCGAGCTTTCCATATGACACGAGAGTGAACCAAAGGCCATTTTTGATACTGAAAACTGATGTTTCGTTTATTGCAGCATCTGTGTTTTGCTGACAGGGATTTTGAGTATATAATGTGTCTTGTTTTCAGAAGCCGAGCAAACTATAGACTTACCTCCTCGGGATCATCGATTGCGCCTCATATCGAAAAGTCGCAAAATTACAAATCAACAGGAAACGGTGGAAGCCATGGCCCAGATCGAGTGTTCCAAGGGTCGGATGAGCAATATGGAAGTAGCCAGGTTGGAAAATGGTGGGAGTCAAAAAGTTTGGAGACGACATGAAAAAAAAGGTTTCAGTGTAGGTCGTAGGGCCACCGAACTGCTGTAGGGAACTCACCCGTCCTACGTCCGCCACTGACCTCGTGGTTGGACCTGGGAAAATATGCATAGATGGGCAGAGACTAAAAGAGAGTCTGTTAACAACTGGCAGGGGACCATCTGGTCAATAAAAGAGGCGTGTTGCGCGGGTTTAACTCTTCATGTTGAAGTTATAATGGTCTGAAATGGGAAGTTACATGCAAATCTCACTGAGATTGGGATGTTCTAGGTGGGGAATTGATCCGAGCATATCCCACAGAGGGGCAAAAGAGTATACTGAAGCCAGAAGTTACAGAGTTGAATGAGTATGCACATATCGCTCGAATGAGGATGAGGCAATGGGGTCATGTGATCCCATCAAACTGCGTTTGACTCTTTCTTTCGACTTCCATGCCCCCAAAACGCAAGAGTAAACACAAGACTAGGTAAGTTGCAGCAAAAGAAACACACTAAAGTAACCGTGGCGCAGCGTCAGCGCGGAGGAGAAGGCAGAGCGACGTCGAAACGCCTTGCAGAGATACTATCTCCAACATCCAGAAGTTCGAGAGAAAAACAGGCTACACGCCGCGGAAAAGAAGTGAGTTTCGTGTTCCACGAATTACATGCATTTAGAAATGCACTAGAGTCGCCGCACAGGAGCGTAGACGTCGATGGGATCCTCCCAAGCAGGTGAGATGCGACGTCACCAATTCTGCGAGACCCTCGACTCCACCCACCGAACACGGCAACAACGATCTCGAGAATGACCATGAATGGAACACGTCCACTCCGTTGAAGAACCAGCGAACAACGGCAGAGCATGTCGCCGCTCAAGCACTGACGGAAATGGCCCAGGCGACGCCAGAGGACGAAGATGGAGATGATTCGATTCTGGCGCTAGCAAACCGGCTTAGCTCCCTTGGGTAAGTATTGTCTTTCTACATGCTTTGGGAACTGACGGTATTGAAATATCTATTATAGCGACTCTGACAACTCCTTCGACTCTATTCTTGTGCGAGTAAACCAGCTTAGCGCTCTCACGTACGTCATGTCCATTTCTACATCACTTGAGGATGTCTAACTGTTTACATCTCTAGCAGCGATTCCTCAGGTTCCACTCTTTCGGTTGACATCGCGCCTCTGAAACTATCTGCGATGGACAGCCTTGGCGAAGCAGTGCCTGTTGCCACAAGACCGACCGGGGCCCGATTCAGCCATGAGTCGACGTGGGTCCAGACTCTCCGGAAAACAATTGCATTCGGGCCCTTTGTTCCACCACACCACTGCGCAGGCGTTCGGTTGGGAACAGAGCGGGAGAGATTTGACACCCTCGCGGAGGATGCTATCAGTGGAACATTGGGACGAGGTTGCCGGCTGGGCACGTGAGGTAGGGAGGGCACAAGATAATGGCTGGGATGCGGCCGTCTATTGGGAGTTTTGCGACATAGCCATACGGTGAGCATTCAACGGGTCAACTTGTTGCCAGACTGACAGAGACCAGCATGTGGGGAGGTTAGGGGTTGCATCGACGCGACGGCTAAAGGATTAGAGTTTGCATCACTTACTCATGCTCAGCTACCTTGCTCCGGACAACATATTCGAAATTAGATGGTGTATGATAACACGAATTGATGTCAGACACACGAAATGTCATTTTGTGATCGTTATCCAATAGAAAATTGAGAACACACACAAGCCCAGACGCAACGGGCAGCAGATTTATTGAAAGTAATTGTAGTGGTCAAAGAAAAAGAAAGAGTACACTACACTATTGAGACGAGCACATTAAATTTGCGGCTAGACCAGAAATCAGAATGGCGGTAGCGAACAGAAGAAAAGGTACCGCTGGGCCGGGGCTCTCAACGAGCTTCTTCACCTCTTGGCGGGCGTACCTCCAGCGGTAGAAGTTGAGAGCCTCGCACAGGCTGGACTTCTTCATGCGGAACGAGTTGGGCACGCCAGTGATTTGGTCGTAGGCGTCCATGCTGATGAGGTAGGTTGAGTGACGTGCGGAGAGTAGATACAGGAATAAACTCACTGGTTGGCATACAAGCCCGGCTCGCGCCCAATGCAGACAACATGCCACACCTGAGAATCCCCAGTTCCAATCGGGAAAAGGGCGTCGAGCTCGTCAGGGGTGGGAGCGGGAAGTTCAACAAACTCATCGGATGCTGCGTGAAGGCCGTTAGAAGATGAACGTAGATACAAATGAGGATACTTACCAGGGTTATCCGCAGTGGTGGGGGCGGCGGCAGTGTCAGCCAGTGCGGCAAGCTCGGCCGCAACCTTGGCAGCAACTTGGATCACCACAACGCGGGGGATGTTGTCTGTGTGCATGAGTGAGTAAACAGCGTTGTTGCGGCGGCGGGGCGACTTACCATGCAAATCGATGCAGTGCTGGGTCATCTTGAGGGCGAGCTTGGACAAGTCCGCCACTTGAACGATGAGCGCGTCCATCTCTTCGGTAGGGGTGGAGGCGGTCGTCGAGGTGACAGTGGGGTTGTGCATGGGATGGGGAAGGAAGGCGCGAGTGGGAGACTTGAGGGTTCAGATGATAAATGGCCCAAGCTGACCCTCGAGGCGAGATGGAGCGGATATGGATGCCCATGTGCTTCTTTGATAGAAGACTCATTGCCAAACGAGGTTATGCGGCGGCCTATCGCGGCCATGATGATGAGATATCGGGGGCTTTGGTCCATGTGGAATGGTAGGCGGCCTTGGTTTGGAGAAAAGAGGTTTATTCGGTGGGAACATTACAGCCCAAATTGGGGGCGAAATCGCGTAAATGGCTGAAACCGAACCAAAACAGAGCATGTCGCTAAGAAGGGAGGGATAGTTTGGACGAGGAAGAGAATTTGCAATGTAAAAATAAAATACATACCTGGCCAAGATCGGAATATTTGATAGTTTGGACGACGAAGAGAATTTGCAACGTGCAAATAAAACGCATACCTGGCCCAAGATCGGAATATTTGTTCGACTGGGATAAGAGGCTGATCAGCTAATTTGTTCGCCCACTTACCCTCATTTTACTGCCCCAGTATATCACCACCTGCACCTTGAATAACGCGAACATGGCACCACCAACTTGGACTGATGATGCACAGACGGCCTGGCTTCGGGGCTGGATGGACAACTTCATGCGCAGACAAGGCGAAGGAAAACTACACCTTTTCTGGCCGGGCTTGTACGAGGCGTGGTTCCATAAATGGCCCCAAGAGCGGGCTCTGCAGTTGCCGATTCCCAGCGACGCCAACGCCCGCACGTTGACGGACATCGAACTCTTGCTGCTGGGGGTCGCTATCAAGACCAAGAAAACCGTGAGTCGCGTCCGCCTTGTCCTACCTGCTTAAGTTGATTGGAGCTGCAGCAACTCGAAAACTGGTTCCGAAACCAGAGGAAGAAAATCGGCAACGCGTCAACTCCGGCTTCCCAGACGCGTTCGACGTCGGCGCTTTTCAGAAATATCTTCAAGATCAACGCCCCAAGACGCCGGCGCGCTCACAAGCCGATTGAGCAGTTCCAGACCCGCAACGTCGCGCTTATTGACGATGCTCTCAAGGAGGCGGGATACAACGAGTTGACATTGGAGAACTTGGGCGAGATGGATTGGACTAACGAGGCGGCAGGCACTGAGGGTGCGTGCAACAAAGCCCTCAAGTCAATGCGGATGCGGATGCGGACCCGGGTGGTGACGGCGCTTTGGGTGGAGGCGGACGACACGGAGATAGAGGCAGTGGAGGCTGATGTGGAGGCGGAGAGGGTAGAGATCCGCGAGGCAGAGTTGAAGGCAGAGGAAGATCTAGACCCATCGGTTCCTAACGCGTGCACGGTTTGGGAGCTCCAGGAGTAAGACTTGGTTTGCTTTGGTCGCAGAGCTGAGCTGAATATTATCCTTAGTGGAATTGACGCGTTGGAGCCGGTGTTCGCGGAGGTTCACAAGGCCACACATAACGCGGCGGGCTGGGTTGGGATGACGATTGTGGGGGGGCCCAACCCGAGGTTAGGAGGCGAGTTCAGCTACAAGATGTAAGTGTTCCATTTTGGGGTTTTGTGTGGTCGTGTTATCTTACCACGGCTTCAGCATCTGCTTTGGCGAAACACCCGCTGGGAACGACTTTGAAGACTCTTGTGTGGATTTCGACAAAAACGTCACCGAGCCATTTGAGGAGTACCTCAGGGCGGTTTTCAGTAAGCCTGGTCGTTAGATCAAGCTTCGAAAAGATTACTCACTTTTGCACAGCGGCCCAAGAACAGCGAGCACGGGCTTTGCCCAGCAGACCCGAGCCGGAGTCTAGTGCGCGGGGGGCGTCCCGAGCAGCGGAGGGTGATGTAGAAGAGCCTAGTCCACCCGCAGACATGGTCCCCGTGAAGAAACGCAAACGTGTACGCAAACTCAAAAAGAATTCGGCTGGTGCAGCAATCGCACCTCTAGCCATTGCACCCGTCGCACCAGCGCTCGTTCTTGGCTCTGTGGCGGTCATCCCGTCCACGGCCCCGGTCTCGACCCCCCCCTCGACGGCGCCGACGTCGCCGTTTTTGACGCCTGCTGTCGCTGTCTCTGCTGATGATCCCAGCGGAATTGATGCCTTCTCGCTGGCCCACCTATTTGATGGCTTTGACTTCGACGCGATGACGCTCGAGCTGCCAAGCAGCTCATCTCCCATCCCCTCGTCACCTGCGTCGCTCTCGCCTCCATCCTCGCCGTCTGCCAGCGCCGCACCCGTTGCGCCATTCACCTTGCGCCCGATCCCCCGCCCCTCGTACAAAGGGGCCGCGTACGCGCCCCTAGGAGCATTGGAGACAACGAATGTGGGCGGATACAATTTCCCCCTGGAGTCGCCGCCTCCTGGGTCGCTGCCGGCAGCGTCCGCGTGCGGCCCCAGCACGTTCACGAGCATGGCAGCGCGGGCGGTGTACGGCATCATCACCCAGCCAACGCCACCGAAGACCACTCCTGTTATAGCACCAACGACGACTCCTGGCGCAAGGACCCCCGTTATCGCGCCCGTTATGACGCCCACCACCGCCGTTATTGCACCCACCACCGTTGGCATGTCAACCCCCACCGTCAGCCCAATCGTTACGGCGACCAACATCACTCTAGATGGTGTTGACGAGGTGGACGAGTTCCCGAGGTCGCGGCCGCCGGCGAAGGTGCCTACCGTGCAAAAGTGGGCGGCGGGGATGGACGCAACGATGAAGGGCACGGCGAAGGACACAGCGGCGGTGAAGAAAGTGGGGAGGGTGGCGGTCAAGAAAACAGCCCAGCCGAAGGCGGGCACGGTGGCGGCAGAGAAGCAGCAGGCGGCAGTGACGATGGCGCAGAAGGTGGTGGGAGTGGAGGAGAAAGCGAAGAGGGGGAGAGGGCGACCAAGGAAGATCGTGGCGGAGGGCGTCGTGGCGGAAGGGAACGCGGAGGTGGAGGGTACGGCGTCGGCGGCGCCTGCTTTGCCGTTAGTGCCCACGCTGATCTACAGCATGCCTGGTAATAACACCATGGCGTTTAACAGGAAGGTGGAGACGCGTCGCGCGCGGGACTTGGCGGCCAAGGAGGTCGCCAAGAAGGCGGAGGCACAGGCAGCGCTATTGGCACAGGCGGCGAGGGGCTGGCACACCGCTCCGAATCCCAACAGGGAGACGGAGACGGTGATTTTGACGCGTGCCCGGAAACCCAAACTGTTTATGGATGGGACTGCGCCGACGCGCCAGGTCAAGAACACGCGGGTGAATCCTCATGCCGCGAGCGAGGCGGCATTGCTCGCTCGGATGGACGCGGGGAAGCGGAAGAGAGGGGCGGGAAGTGAGACTGCCGCGGAGGGATCGACGCGGCCCAAGAGGTATGTCGTACTCCGATTTCGGGTATACCAGGCTAACACGGTCGGATTCACAGGGCTCGCAAATCCACTTAGCGCCCCATGAGATGAAGGCCCTCAACGGCATTTGATGACGTGCGTGCCGGCTGCTCAACCAGCCCGCTGTCTTGCTGCTCAACCAGCGTGGATGGTGCCGTGCCTAGTTTAGTTTACCTGGTGTGTTTTTGTCGCGTGTGGCGTAGTTAGAATCATTCGAAAATTTTGTGTACCTTGTGTGTTTTTGTCGTGTGGGACTTAGTCTTTTTTTGTTGGTGGGACTTGGCTCGAAAATAATTTCCTCTAAAGAGGACATCAAAAAGGCACTCGACCGGAATCGAACCGGCAATCTCCTGATGTAGCTGGTTACATATCACGAGAATTGTTATCAGACGCTCTAACCAGCTGAGCCACGAGTGCGTTAAGGCTAGAGTAAAATAGGAAATAGACCAGCCGGTTTGCCTGAGACAAAGGACTGCCTTGAATATTTTTGTCACTTGAATTCTTTTAAAACCTCGTGTTCATTAAAAAGGAAAGATGACTGAATCTCGCCGCTTGCTTAGTGGAAAGAGACGCATGCTTGTTGCTTAGTCAGGGTCCGCCGAAAGACAAAATGAAGTCAATAGTAGTCGGAAAAAGGTAAACGTGTATAGACGTGCTGGAAGGAGGAGCATGGAGGAGCGAGAGGGGCGCGGATGATCTGTACATAAATATCGGGAAAAAAGCGCAGGGCACGGAAAGAGCGGGCGGCGGCCGCGGGGCGCAAAGGGCAGGGGTGTGCACAAGGCAGGGGTACGCAAAGGGCAGGGGCGGGGGCCCGGGCGCGCAAGGGGCGGGAACGCAGCGCGCAAGGGGCGGGAACGCAGCGTGCAAAGGGCGGGAACGCAGCGCGCAAAGGGCGGGAATGCGGCACGCAAAGGAAGGCGGTGCGCACGGGGGGGGAAACAGCGCAGTGCTGGATGGCGCTCGCCAGGCCTAGCAGGAGCCTGGGGCGGGACCGGAGCCGGACCGCCGCAGCATCGATGACGAAGCAACGACGAGGCGTATGAACGCGGTGAAAGGATGAGCATGAGGGGCGAGAGTTTCGTAGGGGTGGCCATTTATGAAAGCCCAAGTGCTGGCCGGGCCCAGCTTTTGGGTGCGATTCAGGTGCAGAGAGGCAGGGGTGCGGGGGCGCGATAGCGCGCCAGTGGATGGGAATGGAAGAAAGAACAGGGTGCGTAAGCGTAGATGCGACGAGAGAGACACGGCTCCTGAAGAGCGGGCCCACGAGGAGCCCCCAGCGGTGCAGGGAAGCGCGAGCTGCAAAGGGGGAAAGAGGAAGCTGGGATATTAACTTGTGTAAACAATGTCCGGATTTGGATGAGTGGCGCGCCGCCAAGTGTGGCGGGCGAGCGCGGGTGCAGTAGGAGCGGGAAATCGGAGGGAGGCGCGCCAAGAGAAAACCAGCTGATATTACGAAACGCGTGCTTAGGCGAGAAGGACACTGAGCTGATATATCAGGGGCCTCCTCTAGCTGTCGATCCTGATATATCGTGACCCTCCGGCAAGCCATCGGAAACTGATATACCAGATCCCCACATACGCCTGATATGCTACAATTTGCAGCATAAATAGAAGTTTCACTGGCAACAATGCCTGGAATTTGACTACCTGTGAGTCCATAGTTCACATTTCAACCATACTCCTGCGTCAAAATCATATGTACAGGCTGCTGCTGTTGTGTGGATCTGAATTTGGAAAAGAGGATGACGGACTGCGGAGCGGTCCGTCAACCGCTTGTGATATATCAAGCCAGCTGGTATTTTGCCCTCATCAAAGTATTGCCTTTTGGGTTCCGTCGCTGTGCTGCGCGACGAGTTCAAATAGCCGCATTTGGAAGACAGCCATCAAAAGCTCTCGGCGCTGCCCATGATGATGAGCACAAAATGGCCGCCAAAAATCATGCAAAAATCATCAATTGGGGGTTCAGGATATAGAATACATCTTGTACAATTCTACTCAAAGGTGTTCATGCCCTTTTCCGGCGTTGCGAGCGTATCGCCGCATTCTACAACCGCAGAGGAACAGGGGGCCGGTCCCAAATACAGGGTCCACGGTGCCGCCTCTCTAGCGATGGTGCGTGTGCAGGGGCGGCCCGATTCCCAGCGACGACAGACAAGAGGCACAGTCGCAGTACTGTATTATTCAATTCGACAGTCACGTGACACGTGGGGGGGGTTGTCGATTACGAACTTTGGTTCGTTGTCACGCATCACAGGGGGGTTGTCGAATAGGTTTGATGTCACGCAATTCTAACAAAAGCGTCTTTCAGCAGTGAGAAGCTATAAATAAATCTCTTGTGCATTTCCTGGATTTAAACTGGCCACATGTATTATCTTTTGTAAATTTTGGCTTCATATCAGTCGAAACTCAACAAAATCACTGGGGGAACCATCCCAAAGCAATTAATTTAAACCAATGTCTGCCTGGCTTTTTGTCCTTCCGCAAAAAGAACCAGACCACTCCATGATATTCCTGTATCAATTCGGGGCGATGTCAAATTTTTGGGGGCTGTCACGCTCCAACCTGGGCCGTGTCGAAGTGTCGAATAGGTTCCGGATGTCACGCGTCACCTCTCCTGTCGAATTGAATGAAATAATACAGTATCCGGTGCCCTCCGTCTGGCGTCACTGCTCTTACGTGCGGGCCGTAGCTGCTGTCGCCCCTCAGGGTAATCGAGTGGCTGTGGGTAGCGCCGTCCGGTACACCACGCGCGTATAGAGACACTCTGCCCAATGCTCGAGCGCCTCATCGCAGACTGGCGGCAGCGACGCGTGTCGCGGATGCGGTGGAGAGGTGGACGGAGGACAAAGTGGCAGTGCAGGGACGCGAGTACGGCGGGGATGAGTGGTATATGGAGCCCGGCGTGCTGCGTTGTAGGGTGGCGGTAGAACACCGGTTCCTACACGGGGGCGAGGTGCCTACCGCTTGAGCGCCGCAATAACGGGCTCGCGCGCTGCGGACGAACGGTGTCGGCATACTTGCGCAGTATTCCGGTCCGCCTTTGCGCGCAGCTCTGCGCGCTCGAAGGAGATGGAAGTGCGACCCGGCAGCACACGCAGTAGCAGCCGCTGCTCCCCGTTGCTCCCCGTATGGGTGCGGCCTGAAGGATGGCTGCCTCCTGAGAATATGGACGCGACGGGTGCCTGATGTGCTGCAGATGCCGAGGGACGGCATGATTCAGGATGTATGGCTCCTAGTACATGACGCGGAGGAAGTCGGAGGCGAGGAAATGCCAAGAGGCTAGCACGTGGGTGAAACGTGTATCCCGGATTGGCGCCTAAAAGCGGAGGGCAAGCACGGAGAGGATCTACAAGAGTTAGGTACACAGCAAAGGGGCTAGTGCATAGTCCACGCACCGAATACTTGGGAATCTCCGTCTCCTTGTGTCTCTTCTCAACTCTTCAGCTGGGTGGTCAACGTATCGCCTAGCTCAGGTGTATATGGAGCATTTCGCTTCGAAAGAGTGCACAAGAGGTGTCTTCCAGTTCGCCTGAGCGTAGGCGCGGAGAGTTCAGGCCAGGCAGCGGAATTTTGGATGTATTTGAAGCCAGGGGTGGTGGGGGGACAGCACATAGTGGTATAATGATATATCACCAGTCTCTGATTAGAGATGTGCAATGATGTATCATGGCCTGTAGCTTAGAGATCTGCATGATATATTATCTTACAGGTTAGCCCATATGCGGAAAGACTAACCCAAAAGGGTTGCAGTGGCACTGTAGGGCGCGTCGCTGGCGGGTGGCTGTGCTCCGCCTTTGCTTGCCTCCTGTACTGGGGCTGCCTGCGGGCTCGCGCAGGGCCGTCATTGAGGGATCCCATGCATAAGTGTTGCTATTGAGGGCTCCCATGAGGATGGCGCCATTGACCCCCCACGAGTCCATGCGCGGTTGTACAAAATGCCCTATTTGGTGAGGGCGGCGTGTTTATCTTTGTTAGGATCACTCACTCTTGCTTCTCCCCCTGCAGCACCTTCGTCCTCGCAGCCCTCCTTCCCCTCCGCTTCGCCTGATACTTGGACCACAACTGCCTGGGAGTAACTCCTCCCATTTTATGGCCTCTTCGCCCCCGCCCGGCTCCTGGTTCCAGCACGTCACACCTTTTACCCCCCTCAGCCGCTACCGCCGTTCCCGCCGCCCTTCCGCACCCGCAGCCCCAGTGCTGCCCCGGGGCACTATTGGGGACATCTACGCTCCCGTTTGGCACCCTCTCCGACCCCGCCACCCCCAGGTTCCCGCGCGCCATGCCATTTTCCGCCCCCAGCCGCTACCGCCGTTCCCACCGCTGTTCTGCACCCGCAGCTCCAGCGCTGCCCCGGGCCACTATTGGGGACATCTACCCTCCCGTTTGGCACCCTCCCCGACCCCCGTCCACCCCCAGGTTCCTGCGCGCCACGCCATTTTCCGCCGTTCCCGCCGCCGTTCCACACCCGCAGCTCCATCGCTTCCCCGGGCGCGATTGGGGATATCCATTCCCTTCGTTTGGTGCCGCCCCCGACTGCGCATGCTCCCTGGTTCCCGCGCGCCGTGCCGTTTGCCGCCCCCCCTGCTACCGCCGTTCCCGCCGCCGTTCCGCACCCGCAGCTCCAGCGCTGCCCCGGGCGCGACTGGGGATATCCACCCCCGACTGCGCATGCCCCCTGGTTCCCGCACGCCGCGCCATTTACCGCCCCCCCCCCACTCCCGCCGTTCCCACCGGCCTTCCGCACCCTCAGTGCATGCGCCGCCTAGGGTCACCATTGGGGAGCTCCATACTCGTCGTTTGGTGTTGCCCTCATCACCGCACGGTGCCTGGTTCCAGTGCGCCACGCCTTTTACCGCCCCCAGCCGCTACCGCCATTCCCGCCACCCTTCTGCCTCCGTTGCGCCAGCGCTGCTCCGGGGAACCATTGGGGGCATCTAGTCTTCCGTTTGGTGGCGCCCTTGACCGTGCAAACCGCCTACTTCCCGCACGCGGCGCCATTTACCGCGCATGCCGTTCCCGCCGTTCCCGCCGCCCTTCCGCGTCCCCCAGACCCAGAGCTGACCCGGGGAACCATCGGGGACATTTTCCCCCCTCTTTTGGTGCCGTTCTCGTCCGCGCACGGTGCCTGGTTCCCGCGCACTGCACCATTTACCGCCCCTGCCGTTCCCGCTGTTCCCACCGGCCTTCCGCACCCTCGGTACGCGTGCTGCCAAGGGCCACCTTCTGCTACGTCGATACCCCTCGTCTGGTGCCATCGTCGTCCCCACACGACGCCTGATTCCCGCGCACCGCGCCTTTAAGCGCCCCAGTTGCTACCGCCGTTCACGCCGTCCTTCGACCTCTGCAGCACCAGCGCTGCCCCGGGACACCATCGTGGGCATCCAACCTCCCGCAATGTGCCACCCTTGCCTTGACCATGCACGCCGCCTACTTCCCGCATGCGGCGCCACTTACCGTGCGCGCCGTTCCCGCCGTTCCTGCCGCCCTTCCCTCCGCGTTCTGCAGCACCAGCACTGGGTCGGGGTACCATGGGGGCATACACCCCCCTCGTTTTGCTGCCTTGCGCATTCCCCTCCTCCCCTCGGGATTTCTGACTCGGTTATGGACTTAGAATATATATATTTTTGTTTCTGGAAATTCAATGGAATTTTGCTACCAGTACCCCACAATACATGCATTGCAACGGTAGCGTAGCTCAGTGGTAGAGGGCCTCCTGACGATGCAGCCGGCGAAGCCGGGGGTTCGGGGTTCGACTCCCGCGCAGGCCATGCTAATATGCAATATTACTTGGTTTTTGCTCTTTTTTCTCTCGGCACTTTCTTTTGGCACTTTCTCATTCGACTACAGGAATTCCACTGTTTGCTCGTAGTATGAAGAAGAATACTTCTACTTGTATTGAATTCCCACTTCATTATCTAAAATCACCGGCCACCGACATGCTTTGTCATCAGATCAAACAAATCCAGCCAAAAAGAAAATGACAAGTCCGCACACTACACTAAATGAAAATTCACTTCGACGTATACAATACCGGTGGGACCCCTAGCCTTTGAGGTTCTTAGCCCTGTATCGAGGTCAGTGTTGATTGACGGCGTATCCAACAAAACTCGCCTTTTCGCGGGCGCACGATTCTCCTGTGTGGCCGCACCACGCTTCTTGCCTGTTGCAAGGGCTTTCATAAGCGCATCATCCTCCGCCTGTGCCTTTGCAACCAGGGCGTCGCTGCGCTGTTTCAAAGACAGGACGGCTCCTCGATTCGTCGGCTCGTAAATGGTGCGCTGCGGCCGCCCGCTAGTGATGAAGAGCTCGCTGGGGCCGTCTGGATTAAATACGCGCAGGTTAGCGGCCTTCCTTGCCTGGGCGTCCTCCTTGTCCTTCTCCTCAGCGAGCTTCATCGCCTTCAATCACGTCCGGTTGTTATCCGTCGATGAATAAGTAAGCAGCTGGCCCGCCGACTCCGCCTCGCCCGCAGGATCCTTGGCCCTTCCCTTCTCCTTCCCCTTCGCCTTATTCACCGCCGCCCTCTCCCCCTCTGTCCCCAACCTCCGCTCCTGCTCGACATTGCTTGCCTTGCTTCGTTTCCGCGCCGGCTTAATCTTCGCTGCCCTCGCCGCTGCCAACTTGATTCCACGCTCAGCTGCGGTGAGCTTAGGTGCCTTGGGCTCGTTTGCCATCGGTCGCGATCGTGGGTAGACAGGTGGACTCTGGGCACCACCCATTTGTGTCGTAGACGACTCGTTCCGAACGGGCGACGGCCGCATGCGGGGGGGGTAGCGACTCTACAGGAGGCGGCGTCACTGCCCGTGGCAGGGAGTCGGCTTGGAGAGGGGGACGCGTGAGGGGTGACGATTGAGCAGGGACCGACGACGGTCGCCGGGGCGTGCTCAATTGGTGGGCCAGAGGGCTCGTCCACACCGGCGTCACTGCCGGTGCTGCCGTCACTACCAACACCGATGTCGCTGCCAGGCCAGGTGTCGCTGCTATGTCGAGGGATGCACGCGCTGGAGGACTTACGAATGGCCTGACGCAGGAATCTTACCAGAGGGTCCGTGACCTTCTTCTTCCAGTTGGGATGCCAGCGGTTGAACGTGAGTCCTTCGGGAGTGCTGCCAAATGGAACGCTGCAGGTGATGGCGATAACGTTAGTTTGGCATCCATCCCAAAATAGCAGCACACCCACCACTTCACACCAAACGCGCCCTTGTGTTGCGGGACCGGTCCGCCATACACCAAGGCGCCCATCCACCCTGTCATCCTCTGGAACTCCCCCAGGAACATCTGCGCTACTTGCAGCGACTCGTCGATCGACCTGGACGTTTGTCAGTTTGGTCCAGTCACCCATCGTGAATCACTTACATTTGGTACTCCTCTGGTGTTCTCTCCACATTAGCCCCCTCCTCGCCCTCGGAGACCACGACCTTCTCAGGGACCACAACTTCCTTTGCCGCTGCCTCTCGCACCTCCTGCCTCAACACCTCGCTTTCCGCATCCCACAGCTCCTGGACAACGCGACGCATAACCTTCATCCGCTGGCTGCGAGTGTTCGTAACACGCCTCATCTTCGCCTCGTCGTCGTCGTCATCAACCCAGACCCCATCATCGTCACGACACTCCGCTGCCTCGTTCAACCTCTTGTATTCCGTCTGCTGCAACGCCGCGTGTACCTTCGATTTGAAAAGTTTGTGGTACAGCTCCAGTACTTGGTGGCGTCGGCGTGCCTTCGGCCGCGACTTGAACAGCAGCGCCGCCAACGACAGAACCGATTTCCCCACCCCACCCTTTTGGTTTCTGATTTTCGCGTACGCGTTCCTGAACGAGTTTTTCAATTGCTAACCATTGTAAGTTTGACGTGTTTATTTTATGGGAGTAGACGAATTACTCACACCAATTCTAGCCGCGATTGCTTTGTCCAAGAGCACCTTCTCATCTGCGGTCAAGCGGCGTGGCGGCTCCGCGTTCACGTCTAGGTCGACTTGTTGCACAGGTAGGTTAAGGCAGACTTCCTCGGGCCATTCAATGAAGAACACCGTCTTCATCTTAATCCAGAATTCGTCCGACTTTCCGGCGGCTCTCTTGAGCAAGTACTCGGGCATCCAGAGCTCGATGAACTCTTGTTGGTCGACCGGCAATTTTTTTTTAGGCGCCATGGAGTGTCAGCGAGGAACAGTGGTCGGCAGCAAGTGGTTGGTACTGACAATCTGAGTTCCCAAGGCTGCTGCAGCCCACGCGTCTCCAAATCATTTTGGGACCCCCCTTACAACTTCCAACCCCAATCCAGCAGGCCCCAAGCCCTGGGTTCCAATCTCACGATCCCATCAACATGCTCCGCATTTATAAGTCTCCAACAGAATCCTGCGCTTCATCGCACCATGTCGTCTTCTCCCCCAGTTAATCCCAACACGGAGCTCGCCGCACTGGCTGCTCATCTGCAGACAATCGCCGATGCCTCTGTCAAAGCCCAGGGTAAGTTCTCACCGTTGTTCTGCGCACCCGTACTCATTTGCCTCTCCAGCTCTCCTTACCAACGTCCTTCTCGGCTTCAGTAAGTCTTTCTGTATAAATTCTATCCGGTCGCTGCCTAATTACCCCCACCCCCACACAGCTTTTGTCCGTGTGCCCTCCTTCGTCGCAGGGATCCCAATCACCCCTGCCCAGCTCGCTGCCGCCACCCCTGTGGACGAAGAAGTCCAGCACTATTGGGTAGTGTTGCGCGGACTCGAGCCCGGACTCTACCGCACTGAGTACGTTGTATTACTTCTCATTCCCCCATTCTTCTACTCATTGTTTTTATTCTGTCAGTGCGGCTGCAACCGCACAGACCAAAGGTGTTCCCCGATCTTTCCAGCAACGCAAGGCTGGTCGTGACGAGGCCCTCGCCTTTTACGCTGCAAACTACCCCAACTCCGTCAATAAATGGGTCGCTGCACCGGCCCCCGTCCCCGAAGCCCTCGCAGACAATGCTCCTGTCGCCGCCGACTCCCTCGCATAGCTAGCCCTGTATCTTAACACATGTCCAATACACAGTTCTGCTGCCCCCCTCGCAAATAATAAATTAAATGCTGCGGTTGTTAAATAATTACAAAGGTGCCATGCGCACACAGCCGACCCGCACTTCCTTTAAATATTCGGCCACATTGCATGAAGAGTTTATATCAAATGTCCCGTGCCTCGACCAGAGAGCTCAAAAAGCTTCTACACGAGATGAACCGCCCCATTCTGGAGCTTGGCGCAACTCCTTCGGACTTGTACCTGACTCCCTTCGACCGGTAAGCTCACCTCCTATATCGCTGATCCTCCAGCCTTGACCAAATTTCCAGTGCTCTCGTCCGCCTCGCCACCAGGGACGCGCCCATCAAAATTGAGAGCCCCGAACATGCCAAAATGCTTTGGGGTCTGATTTTGTCGCTTCGATTTGTCGCCTTCTGGAAGTACGTCCGCTTATCTGTTTCATCTTCCATTTGTCTGATTGATTTCACTAGATTTGCCTATGATATTCTATAGTACTCCCCACACCTCCGCCAATATCATCCACATACATAGCGTATCCCACCCAAAATGTATAGCTTTATCTTCACTCTGAGCTTTGTTTTTAATGGGACTATTCACGTGTCCTTCAGGCTTCTGTCTATTGTTGGTTTATTGATCAACAGATCCCATCTGTCAAGTCGGAAAGAATCTGTCTAGCTTATCAAAGAATCAAATCTGTCTAGCTTACTCCTTTAAGCCTCCTAATTTAATTCCTCTTCAACGTCCCCCTTCGATCCAAAAAGGCTCCTGAATAACCGTTGCCAGGACATGCGTTGGTAGGCGCTGTTTGGCAAGGGTGATCCAGGGTCATCCCATTCCCCCGGTGATACCCAGCCCCTGGATTTTACTGGCCGTAGGGGAGGGATGGCAGCCTCAGGAGAAGAGGCTGGCGACGGCGAGGACGGCGGCAGCGGACTGAATGCGCGACCTAGGTCCCGCTCACGTTTCGGCGTCGCCAATATATTTTCTGTTTCATGCTGCCTGGCCTAAGCACAATTAATTAGTACTAGTAGCATAGAGTCTGTACAAATGAAATATCACGCACCAGATACATGGAAGTTAGCACTTGAGATGCTACCTCCTCGTCTGAGCCTACCGAACCGACCAGCTCTCCAATCGTGCCTTCTGCTAGTGCTGGTTCCTGCTCCTTGCGAGGGCGTGGCTGACAGCCATTTTTCTTTTTGGCTGCTCTAAACCAATATGGTTAATGCCGCCACAATACACGTACCTATTGAGGCAAGACTTACCGTGCCATTTTTATGGCTAATTTTTTCTTCTCTCGGGCCTCCGGGTTTCTGGTGTGTAAGTCAGGCACCAAACGTAAAAATGTTACCAAGATTCAGCCGCACCTACGATAGTGAGAAGCAGTGGCCTTCCGGGCCCGTTTCGCCTTTTCTTCCTTGCTCATTCTGGTGTACACACGTCAATTTTCGCCAAACTCTTTAATCATAACCTTTACCCAGGTTCGAACTCGCTAGACTCCTCCCGCTGCTTCCGAGATCCGGCCATGGTGGTAAGAAAGAAAGAGAGTACGGCATCACACACATCAACACCGGCGGTTGCTAAAAGTCGACCCCCCCCAGATCAACCTGTAAATAGATCCAGGGAGTTCGTTAACACTGTACGCGCACGAATATATAGTTTTCTTAGATTCCAACTCAGTAGACATTGTGTATTTTTGAAAAATCACACCTGGGGCCAACAACCATGCTGTTAAAACTCGACCCCTCCTAGATTGACCTAAAAATCAGATCAGTGGCTTCATATATGCTATGTGAGTAAGAATATACCGTTTTTAGCACTCCGCGTCAGCAGGTGTCATCAGTTTTCAAAAAATCATACCGGAGGTGCTGCCATCAATAGACCGAGTTGGGTTTCATAACCGTGTTGCTAAAACTCGACCCCCCCAGATCAACGTAGAAATTAGATCAGCGGGTTAGCACATGCTATGTGAGTAAGAATATACCGTTTTTTAGTACCCCGCGTCAGCAGTTGTCGTCAGTTTTCGAAAAATCATACCGGAGGTGTTGCCATCAATAGACCGAGTTGGGTTCCATAACCGTGTTGCTAAAACTCGACCCCCCCAGATCGACGTAGAAATTAGATCAGCGGGTTAGCACATGCTATGTGAGTAAGAATAGACCGTTTTTTAGTACTCCGCGTCAGCAGTTGTCGTCAGTTTTCCAAAAATCATACCGGAGGCGCTGACCGAGTTGGGTTTCATAACCGTGTTGCTAAAACTCGACCCCCCCAGATCGACGTAGAAATTAGATCTGCGGGCTCGTATATGCTATGTGAGTAAGAATAGACCATTTTTTAGTACCCCGCGTCAGCAGTTGTCGTCAGTTTTCGAAAAATCATACTGGAGGTGCTGCCATCAATAGACCGAATTGGGTTCCATAACCGTGTTGCTAAAACTCGACCCCCCCAGATCGACCTATAAATTAGATCAGTGGGTTCGTATATGCTATGTGAGTAAGAATATACCGTTTTTAGCACTCCGTGTCAGCAATTGTTGTCAGTTTTCGAAAAATCATATTTGAGATCCATAGTCAATTCCCCAAGTTGTGTCTGCAGAACCGTGTCGCCAGAAGTTGACCTCGGTAGATTAACTTTGAAAGTCGATAGTAGAGCTCGTACATGTTTCCCACACCCGAATATAATCTTTCTTAGTGCTCCATGTCAGTACTCGCCGGGCGTTTTTGCAAAAATCACACTCAAGATGTCTGGTTCAATTCACCAAGTTGTGCCCACGATTCACCTTGTTCCAACCACGAGTTCTCCTAGGCTCTTAGAGTTCCATTCCTGCAACATATTTAAACACAGGAAAAATGTTGTAGCAGCATGGGAGCTCACCTATGCACCAGTACGCCGTCCTGACATTCGTCCTATCCACTTTCACTAACTTCTTTCACCCAATCGTGCCCTTCGAACAGAAAATTTCCAACTTGCGAAGGAATATATTCAGAAACCACCCATGCATCGAGATAACTCCTTCCATCATTACAAAAACTTGCCTGCAACGCAGTGCGGCCCTCCAGACTTCGAATGCCGTCCTATTAACTGTGTTACTAAAATATGACCCCCCCAGATTCACCTGAAAACTACATCAATCGAGTCAGTTACATCGTCCGACCCCGAATATGGTTTTATTTAGTGGTCCGAGTGTCCAGAGCGAGCGGCACGAGGTTTGGTTTGTGGCCAAGACGCGTGTTGTCACGGTGTGACAAGCGTGACGCCACCGACATCTCTTTCCCTTTACCACCACCATTGTGCCACTCGACAAAAAGGTGTGTTTTTTTTTGCTTTACCATCACCTACCCACCCTTCGGCAACGACGAGACATGCATTCGTGCCTCAGAGCCGCCTGCTGAATCTTACCATAGTGTTCTTTAGCGACACTGTGGCACGGATTCATGTCTCGTCATTGCCACTCATTTTCCCTTCTGACCGCCACAATGCGACTACTAACTGATTCAATTCCTTCCAGATCTCGTTCACCATTCCATCTGCGGCTTCCACATGAGCCGCTCTACCCGTGCGGGGCGAGTTTTTTCCCCGTACGACGTGGACCCCGCAATATTCACCAACCTGCCCCCTGCTGAAATCATCTACACCGAGGTCGACATGGGGCCCTATCTCCAAGACGCCCTCACCAACGCCGACCTCCAGGCAGCAGCACGTGATCACAACGAGCCAGGGCTAGATGAAGATGACGAATGGGAGGACGACGTCGATTCGCGTGCCCCCTCTCCGATGTCGGAGCTCACCACACCCCCTCCGAGTCGGAGCCCATCCCCCGTTAACATGGAAGAGAATCTCAGCCGCGGAGGGCCCAGCATCAGGAAAAACCTTCTTTTAGTATTTGGCCAGATTGTGCAAATTTGGCAGAACTGTGATAAGCGATCTAAGCGGTATAAAGTGATCTAAATCGGTCAAAATAATAGAGCATATTCGCAGCCCTCCAAAACCTGTAGCCGACGAGTTTGATCCCAAAAGTGATGGGTGATGTGTGCCACTCAAAGGAGTTGCTTTTATCACAGCATGATATGTCGTGCGCGCACTCACCCTTCGTCCTCCCTAAAAATCACATCAGTCACTCGACATCGGCTAAAACCTTTGTTGATGGCAGAAATCTCAAACTCAAATTTGGCCGCTGCGAATATGCTCTAATGACCAGATTCTATTGAATCTAGACTCGGGCCTCAGGTCTGAGGTGAGGAGTTTTTGGACAACTTTTTTGCGGGAGCCCCGGGCACTGCGAGAGCACAGAGAGAAACTTCAGTGAAACAGAGCAACTTGGAGTCAAGTGCACCAAGTAGCAAAGATGTCAGTAAATTGGCACTGGGCAGACTGCAGTAAGTAACTACATGCATTATGTCGAGCAGCAAGTGTTAAAGGCAGTGACGACACAGTGTTATGTAGGCAGTGTTCCCACAGTTAGTCGAGACCGGCCCTAACGTGTCGACCATGTGAGTCCGACCAAGCCCGACGGCAATTGGAGCCCGAAGGCAACGGTTGCCGTGCACGTGGATCCAAAACATAGTTCGCATTGATCCTGTCAAAACATTCGCATACACCTCCCTCTTCTTTTCTTCCATGTCCTCCTTCTTTGCGCCCACCTTTTCTGGCCCTTCCCGCTCCCAGTCATCTCCCAATCCCTTCCAACTATCTTCCTCCGTCTCTTCCAGGTGTGTACCGACCCTTGATTCGTCTCAGCTTGTCCACTCATCATCGGCTCAGAGGGGAGGCGGATAGCGACATCGAGGATTAGGCTGAGCCTTGTCAGATGGTATGTGCCCCTAGTTCTTCATTCTCTTTTATGTCTGATGCTATGCCATGTCAGCATGTGAGCCGCCGGGTCGGTGTGTCATCTTCTGCTGCCACCGTTTCTCCCGTGGCATTGCACAACGGCCGTCAGGAGCGGAGCCTAGGTGGGATGTGGCTGGGACCTGAAGAGCCCCGGGTACAACGCGTTTGTGGATGGTACGTTCTCTCCATCCCCATTTACTCGGACATGATTTCGACTCTAATGAGCGTATTTTTAGGTACGCAGAACGACGTCTTCAAGGGTAAATCAAGCTGCTCCTCGTCGAAGAGTACTACCAGCAAAGACTCCGCCGCTCCCGCCGAAGCATACTGACCACAAGATGCTTGCCCCGCGACCGCGAGCAGCACCGCTGCCGTGGAATTCCCATGCGTGACGTCGGCTCACTCATGCAAGAAGTGCGTAGTGTTGCCGGGGCCGCACACGATGTTTGTTTGTACTTGATAATACGCCGCTGCCCAAGGGCATTGTGTCGTGGACTGGTATGTGCCGCTCTTGTACATGTTCTCCTACTTCCTCCTGCTGATGACTTTGTTCTGCATAGCCAATCCTATGGTATGTGTGCTTGTGCAAGTCATGCCAATCCATCCAGGTACGTCTCTGTTATGCTCCCCATGCTAATACTTACACCTTGCGCAGAGCCTGTCGATGTTACACTGAATGTCGAACAAATGTTGAACACATCAGTAGTGGGTCGCATCGAAGCCTTTATATAGATTAGTTTGCTTGTCTTAGGTAGTTTTGAATGAATTATCTTTTTTATGTCTATGTGTCGTGAATTCAGTTGAGATCAAAGCTTACAATATGCTCAAACCATGCTCAAACCTGCCCCAAACCGCCCCAAATTTTGCCAAATTGTAGATGCACGATCGGGTTTGCACAATTGTCACAATTTAGTATTAGTGTGGGTTTGGTCAAAATTTAGTCAAAATTTGAACAAATTTCCCGAATCTAACCCAATTGTAACAAATTCGAAAAGGAGGATTTTCCTGATGAGGTGCGTCTCCTATAAATATCATGCCGCATGCAGTAACCTATCTCTTGCCGCACTCAATTCAGCACCAGCCAGCCTCTTCACAGCGCTTCGGGTGGGGACTTTTCGGATGGCGCGCCTCTGTCTATACATCTCCAACGCAAGAAGGCCAACACGTACGATCGTCGCCGTCGCCATCATCTCGAAGCTGCCAATGCCAAGCAGCACAGCCCATTCGACCGCCACATCCATTCCAAATACTCACAAGAACATCATCACCAACCCGCAGAACGGACCTCCTTCGATGCTGTGTCTGCATATGCCTCCAACGCGGGCGCCTGGGTGGGGGCACGCCCGCACGGCACCAAGGGGAAGGGGAAGGGCCGCAAGCGCAGGGGTGGGACTCGACGACGATGGACGCTCGATGAACTGAAGGCGTTCGGGGCCAAGCACATTAAATGGGACGGCCGGTGAGTCATATTACATACCTGTCCAACGTCGAAGCTCACAACCCGATCCCCTACAGGTCTCCTAAACTCATCTTAGACACGCATGGCCGCATCATCGCCATTCTGCTTGGTTGCCCCGAAGACCCCGCCTGGGACACCGTGGTCTGCGAAGCATGGAAGGCAATGAGTCGTGCCCGACGTGCCGGCAATACGTCGGGCGCCTTCAAGGCTAAAGATTCAAACCATCCGCAGGGCCAATACACAGCGCTGGCAGCGGGGGTTTCTTTTGGGGGCAGACAAAAGGTACATACGCATTGGACATAGGTAGACCCACGCACAGTAGTCATAACATCCTGTTCTCCTCAGCGCCCAGGCAATCTGGTTCATTCCACGAAACGTCAAAAGATTGTTAATTCCCTATTGAGCAATAAGAGTATCCGTCGCTTGGCGGGGTTCCAATCAAGTGAGTGTCGGTCAACATTGCTAACCTGGTATTCACATGTTAGCAGGTGGACTCGCCAGGTACGCACCCAAGCTATGGAGGTACTTTGCTGACACCCTCCGCGCTTTGTTTGAACACCACCCGGGCCTACAACACAATTTCTCCAATTCCATCTTCCCCGCATGCACGTTCAACCTGGGCCCGAACGTTGTCACTGACGAGCATGCCGACCTCAACAACCTCGTGCACAGTCTGTGCGGCATTACCTCTGGAGGCAATTTTAATCACGAAAAAGGCGGTCAAATGTATCTAAAACAGATTAAACTGGTGATCGACTTTCCCTCCGGTGCCAGCATGCTCATCCCCTCGGCCTTCGTCGACCACGGCAACATGCCCATTCAGCCCAGCGAGAATCATTTCTCATTTACTCAGTACGCAGCCGGGGGGCTTTTCCGGTGGGTGAAATATGGCTTCCGCTCCGCCAAATCAGTGCTAGCGAGCGCCGGCGGGCCACAGTTGGTCGCATCATTTGATGGAACACCTGGGTCCCATTGGCGATGGGCCCTGGATCTATTCTCAAAAGAAGATTCGCTTGAGACCGATCGCCGTACTGCATTGGGCGCAGCTTATATTTTACGACCCCCTCCGCTATAACTTGGCCTCAATAATATAATGTACATTAAACGTAACTACTTGAGACCGATAGCCGTACTGCATTGGGCGCAGCTTATGTTTAACGACCCCCTCCACTATAATTTTGCCTCAATAATATAATGTACATTAAACGTAACTAGGTATTTAACAACATTGAAACTCGAATCCAAGATTTCAGTCGCCCTACAGATGGAGCCGACCCGAGACCCAGAAGCAGAGGCGCTAAAGCTACTAAAGCAAAAGAAGATGGGTGAGTATGCAAGATGTATATTTTAATATAGCACTGACTGTTGTTCAGAGGACCTACTGGCATTGCGACATGGAAGGAAAACACGTCTTGCCAGACTTCCCGCTGCCTCTCTGCCATTTCCCTCGTCACTGCCTGCTCTTCCCACAGACGCGTCCCCCCCTGTCACTCGCACTGCCGAGAAATCGATGCATCCGAAACCGATCCCAATATCCCACTGCGCCCGATGCACGCGGGAGGTCTTTCCCCGGCAAATATGTGCATGTGGTACTGCGCAGGAACAGCGCACTGTTTCGCAATCCGCCGATGATCGTTGGTACGAGTCTGACCGCTCGAGCTGGTTTGAACACAACGCCCCGCCGCTGGGTCTGTTCCGCACAAATGAGGAAATCGAGAGTGAACTGCATCTGGGGCTGCAGGAGGCCGCGGAAGAAAGCGAGAGATGACATCAAGGCGAGGCGTAGAGCGGGCCCCGTTGCGGGCAGTGCTCCCAGAGCTTATGGGGAGACGCTATGTGGTACATTAATACTACCGTTGTCGGGAGGGGGGGAGGTGCCCTGGAAGGTTAATACATTTCTTCTAAGTCCCATTCTGGAGGGAAGGGGGTGCGCATTTCTTGATGGTGATGCGGGTCGTCGCCACAGGACCGGAAAATCCCCTCTCACCATCTCCACCATGAGTCTACCCACCCAGCGCGCGCTGCAAGAAATAGGCAACGTTGCGGACCCGGTGTCGTTGTGCTTGAAACGAGGTACGTGAGGCAGACCACTAATTTTGCGTTGTCCGCTTATGCCAAAAAAAAACAGAGGCCATACGCAAGGGCTATCTGACCTGCGCGTTGAAGATATGGCTAGATCCAGCCATTGTGGACGAGAAGAAAATCGTGGCGACCCGCCGGGGACATGTACGGTTCTATGAACGCAAGATGGCCGAGTTCGCAGCGCGAGACGCGCGCCGTAGCTTGTTGTTGAAGCAGCGTGGCAACGCGCGGCGCCTGAATCCTACCGTGTTGCGATTACTTCGTCATCGTGATCAGTGTGCCAGGAAGGAGGGGGTGGTGTCGAAGAAGAGCTTGGATTTGCTGGCAGAACGCGAGAGAGATTGGGCCGAGATGAAGAGGGTGAGGGATGCGAGCGTCGCGTATCTCATTTCTTTGCGAGGAGCCCGAGCACAGCGTAGAATTCATGCTAGCAAATAGTTATAACATATTCCGCGACTTGGGCCTGTCGAAACGGACTGGAACCTTCTGGGTTCTGGGAGATTTCAAATCCTGGGCATCATTTGATGTGAAGAAGGCTCGCGCCTTTTCCTCTCCTTGTTGTTTTTGCCGACCATGCACGACGACGACCTGCCCACTGTGACTTCATTGAGCAATCGAGGAAAACCCCGCCGTTCATGTACGCTTCGTGCTGTGCATGCTCACCTTCTGACTAGCCCCACCAGTGGCTTGTCGTGCACAACCCATCGCCCCACGTGTCCCAGTTCTCCCACTTCGCCAGCGCCGGTCCCGACCCCTGCCTACCCAGCCAAAGGAACAAAAAGAGAACGGGGGTACTGCTTGGGAAGAGTCCTGGAAGACCGCATGGGAGGGGTTTACAGGCGCGACCTTGACGTACGTGGTTCTCTCGCCTTGTTGCTGCGTGCTGCATCCTGACCTTTATCTCATGGTTAGCGACGAATCCCAGGTTGTGGAGGCTGATGAGCAGAGCCCTAGTGATGACGCTGAGCAGGCGAAGGAGGACGCTGCGCTGGCGAAGCAATGGGAGGCGGTGGTCTATAAATGCTTGAAAGCAATGCGAGAATCAGAGCGCAGGGACTGGCTCGTGGAGCAAGATCAGCAGGAGCGGCTCGAGAGGGGGTTGTCTGTTGGGGAAAACAGTGTCTGGGAGGATTATTTGACAGTGGGACACGAGTATCACGAGTAGCCACACAAATATATTCATTTGTTGGTGGTATTGAGAGTTAACAATAAACACGCATGGAAACATGAGAAATCTATCTGGTATTGTAGTGAGCACGGTGTATCCACAGGAGGCTGTGGATGGCGCACCATATGTACTAAAGTTTCGCCTTGACGGTCGCGACAGGGTAACAAGTGCGACAGTGGCGGCAACACGGCTTGGGGTCCTCTTCAAAATCAATCAGATCCGGGATGTCGTCGTCGTCGTCATCGTCAGTAACAAAGACGAGACGAAAGTTGGCCTCGTTTATGCTAAGTGGCACGACATTGGTAACAAGTCGAAGAGATTGGGGGGCTTACGCTGCGATTAGATGGTCAAGTGCAAGGCGGGATTCGCCCTTCTGCTGGTCAGCTGGAAAATTTGAGTCCTGGAAATGCAGGACACGATTGGGGTACGTACCGAGCATCGTGGTAAGAGGCGATGTTTTGTCCGGCATATTCCGCGCCAGAGAGATGATTATCAAACAAATGAGAGATAAGTGAGATAAGATTGATGTCAAGATTAGATTGGGTGCGAAATGAGAGATAAGTCACTGAGATAAGATTGATGTCAAGGTTAGATTGGGCGCGCCCGAGGGCATAGATCCAACTCTAAATTTATTTAGGTCTTCTTCTTTAAGTAAGTGTCTCTTCTTCTTCTTTCTAAATTTATTTAGGTCTTCTTCGTTAAGTAAGTGTCTCTTCTTCTTTAATTAAACGTCATAGCTGCGGTCATGGGTGACTTGCTGCGCTTTTCACTCTTTCTTCTTCCTCCCACTTCTCTCACTCAAAAGCAAGCTCAAAAGTACAAACTGTGTGCGAATGTCGAAGAGCACAAAGGAGCCCGCACTGCCAGAGGCGAAGTTTGTATGTATCTGATCCGGTGTAGACAGTTTCTGCCAATGATTGACAGGTTTCCACAGTTGTCGAATTCGCCTTTGGCTCCGCATGAGAAGGTTCCGCGTGGACTGAGAAACACCCAAGTGGTAAGTGTTTCCCATACCCCAAGGCCTTGTTTATTTATTTTAAAAAAATTACAATTGCTGGATGCAGTACTCCCAGCTGCTAGGCGAAAATTATGTGCTGTACCCCAAAACCAAAGCCATCATTGGTTCCTTGCTCGAAAGTCATTTGTACCATGTTCTGGTTGCCGAGAACACTTCGCTGGAGACTCTTTGCTCTATTTTGGAACTTAGTGAGGATGAATGGCAAAAGCTCTCGGTGCGTGCCAAAATCCACTGAGAGCAAAGTATCTACTGACTATTTCGTGGTGCAGGCTTGGGTGGGGGGATGGTTTATCCACCAGGATTTTGAAGACGCTAAAAGGGAGGTATTCCGGGTTATGTTGCTTGGAGAGGTACGCGAGGTGGCGTGTGCTGATGTGCATCTACTGATTTGACGATTCCTTTTCAGGCACGAAGGGAATTTCCGTGGATCCAACAGTACGAGAATGGGTGGCCCCTGGAGATCGCCTGGGATCGCACAAAGGCACGATATAGCCAAATGTGCCGTCAACTCGACTCCAGCCCACTGAAAACCAATATTCCTCGTGTCCAGTGATCTTATTACCATGCAGTAGTTCGACATCAGCCCCATCTTGGACCATCATCTGCCCAATTTGTACCGACTCAGTGTAATCCCCCAACCGTAAATTTTCTTGTAATTTTAATGTACAAATTATATGCTGTTTACTTACTTGATTAGAGCGGTCCTGAGTTAAAGTTGCCCATTGTAAACTCGTTGGTAACAAGCCTAAGAAGATCACGCCAAGCCCAAGATACAGATGCGAACGAACGGTGTTCCATGACAAACCAGAATTGACGACCAATCCGATTTCCGCCCCATCATGTCGTCCTCTTCACAATTTCGCTGTGCAGTGCCATTCTACCACGATCCCGGTCAACCTGATGGTCCAGTCGTAGGCCAGAAGATATATCTGGTCAGCGGAGTAAACGTGGAGTACCCTGGCGCATACGTCTCATGGTGAGTCTTGCTTGAGTCTGGATAATACACAGAGACTGAGCGAAGTTGTATAAGGCCAGCGCCGCAGCGGAATACAACACGTCGTCCAGCGCGAGCGTGAAGAAGTACAAGAATTGGGTGCGTCTGGAAGCCGCGTGGTTTGCAGGCTGCGATCGTGGGGAGCACAACCATCCTGCTGCCGCCAATGAAGCTCGACAGCGGAGAATGGATGGCACGCTGGTCGTGCACTCAGCAGCGACGTCTGCAACCCTGGTCACATCCCCCCTGGTCTGCTCCCCACCCTGCTCATCGGGCTCGCATCAGCGCCGGCGCTTGGAAACTGCGTCCGCTTTCCCCCTGTCGTCGTCCCAGATGCCATCTCTTGCTGATGCCCATGTGCGTTCCCACTCGCCATCCACCGACGCCCCTGCGATCCCTGGTAAAATGGCGTACGCTGTGAAGCACAACGGCCAAGGGGTGGTTTTCGACGACCACCACATTGCCCGAAAGCTATACCACAAGATCCAGGCAGAAGGGGGGAGCCCGGCCCTTGCTAGTAGCCCTTCCCTGACAGAAGGTGTTTGCTTCGTTGAGGGGTTCTGCACGGACAACGGCTCGAGGGAAGGCTTGCAGCGCCAGGAGTGGATTGAAGAGGAACGCGTGGCGCATACCCAGCGGGTGGTGAACACTTGGGAAAACACCGTCGACAGCTGGAGGATGGGGAGCGATGGTGTCTGGACCAGTGAATCTGACTCGTCCTCGGACGAGTCGTCCGTGTCAACGGAGATAGAAGAGCTGTCGTGGTTTTCCTCCCCTTTTTTTACGTTCCCTTGTGTTACCCCCTCTTTGATTTGTTATGCTCTTGAAATGCTCTGCCTTCTGCTTGGAAAATTTGAATGAAGTGACGTTAATATTACAGAAATTATTGGCGAACGCCCGCAAAAGGAAGAGTGGCAGTGCATGGTCAGGTGACAATCACCAACCTCCGTCTTGTGCCCCCGTCTCTCTTTTTCATTTATTTATTCATATGCTCTTTCTGTCTTGATGATTCCCAAACGGTGTTTTGAGGAGACGACATCCTCCTCGGACAGCTCTGGTTCCAGTACATCCCAGTCCGAGGACACAAATTCCGATGACGACGAGGAGGTGTACTACTACGAAAATGTCTCTCTAGACACGACCGGCCGGAGAACGTACGCAAGCTCTCTCATCAGCGGGGGGGTCGCCCGGTCTCCCTCGATTCCCGCTGTCATCTACCCCGCCCGTCGCAGCGACATGGAAGACTCTTGGATTTACGATTTCATGGACAACGACTGGACCTTTCCTGTGGACGAGCTTCAATCACCTCAGTCGGATGACGAAGATGCTGGGGATGCTCCTGCATCTTCCTTGAGTTCCTCAAGCGATTCTGAGGATGTTAAGAGTGATAAGGGTACGGGACGGAAGAAGCGTGAGCCGGTGCGTATTCATCGACATTGATTTCAGAACAAGGGCTGACTAGAGTATGCGATAGTATAAGCCGATAAAGAAATGGAAGGACATGTATCGCTGGCTCTGGCTGAACGAGGTGCTACGCAGCGAGGGGCGGGGCGATCACGCTGGACATCCAAGCTGTGTCTGCGGTCACCCTAGCTGCAAAGGCGGGGTAGCGGAGCTATGGTGCAAGGACTGCGATGGGTGCGAGTGTCTATCTGAGGAGTGCATCGTCCGGGATCATGAACGGAATCCATTGCATCGCTTAGAGGTGCGTTTTTCGTGGCATGCTTCTTAACGAGACTGACATCGCATATAAAGAAGTGGGACTGGGACAAGGGGTGCTTCAACGACATTTCGCTGAAGCAGCTGGGTCTGCGGTTCTATCTGGGGCGCGAGCTCCATCCCCATCGCGTCTGTCCACATCCCCAGCGCGCCCCTGGGAAAAACTTTGTCGTCATCGACTGCAAGGGTTTGCACGATGTCGATGTCTACTTTTGCAACTGCGGAAAGGGCCCGTCGTTTTCAGTGCAACTGCTTCGCGTCAAGTGGCTGCCATCGACAGGCAAGCGGCCCAGGACGGCGGCGACATTTAATGTGATGCGCCAGTACCACTTGTTATCCCTGGAGTCCAAATGCTCCATGTCCGAGTTCTACAACAGCCTTTCGCGGCAGACGAACAATACTGGAGAGCCACCGCCCGTGAGTATCGTCTAATGTCTTTCTAGAACGTACGGACTGACGGATGTGTTGCAGACTCGTTATCAGCAATTCATCAATATGACGCGCATCTGGCACAGCCTGCAGATGCTGAAGCGCGGAGGCCGTGGTCATGAAACCGACGGTATCAACCAGACGAAGCCAGGTGGGTGTGCACTCGAGTGCCCGGCCTGCCCGCACCCGGGCAAGAACCTACCCCCAGCCTGGAAGGATGTAGAGCCGGCGAAGCGGTAGGTCTCTGTATTTATCAGAGATATAGCTACTGACGTATGGGCCACAGGTTTCTGTATGGACTTTTTCTGGCCCTGGATGCCAACTTCCGGATGCAGCGCAAGGACGTATCGAGCGAGACCAGCGACCCGGATCTGGGTAACGGCCTGGCTTTCTTCGGGGAAGTAACAGCGTATATGGCGCACCTGGAGAAGAATTGGGACCAGCCGCAGCCGGTACGTGTTACATTGCATGAGTAGACATCCAAACGCTGACTATGGGGAGTAGAAAAGTACATGTGTTGCGCACAATGCGGTTAACACGCCAGACAAGGAAGCACGTGGTACGGCGTCGTCAGGAGTGGGGATGGTGGATTGCGCCCGACACAATATGAAGCGTCCGAGGGGAGTGGGCGACCTCCAACAGGGAGAACGGTATGTTGGACAGCAAACTAGGAAGTGTTGTGGACTAATGACAAGCTCGCGACAGATATTTGAATATGGACTACATGTTCTTCAAGAGCCTGGAGGACTCAGAGAGCCAGCTGTTCTTCGTTTCCTACGACATCGCGTGCCAATGGCACAAGAATATCTGGGACCGCATGCAGATCTACCCGCGCAATATACGAGTTGAGAACGCGAAGCGTTTCTTCGTCTTCCTCGTACCCAAGTTCCACTTACCCGCGCATATCGAGGCCTGCAACATCGGCTTCTCATTCCTGTTGACGCGTTACGTGGGCCAGACCGACGGCGAGGCGCCTGAGCGCGGGTGGGCGAATATAAACCGCCTCGCGACGAGCACCAGAGAGATGGGGCCCCACTTGCGGCGCGAGGTGTTGGACGACCACTTTAACGATTGGAACTGGAAGAAGATTTTGGCAATGGGTAAGTGGGCGAGGCAAATTGGAAGGTGCTGTCGCTAATCCATTTGCCAGGGGTATACATGTACGACAGGATGAGGGACTACATCCCCACGATGGTGAAAACGCGCCAAGACACGCTCGAGCAGGAGCATACGCTTCCTAAGGAGACTTTGACCCCATGGAAGGAGGGGATGGCTGCTTGGGAGGCGGATGCAAACGCGGCAAATCCGTTCGAGAGGACAACACAGGTGGTTAGCATCGCGTCGGTCCGTTACGAGCTGGTACAAGAGGGAGGAGGGTTAGTGCGAGGGAATACGGAGAGCTCGGAGATGCTGGCGCAAGGGGTGCAGTTGGAGGATACACTGTAAATATTTTCGTTTGGGGTGTTATGGGTCGCTAACACTCAAGCAGGCGCCAATTGAAGTTTGACCAGGCGGCGAGGGGGATCCACCCGACAATCGGGCAGAAGCGGGTGATGCTCGAGTGGTGCAGCAAAGCCCGGCGCAAGATCCTGGCGTGGATGGACACGCAAACATCGTTTATGCCGGAGGTGGCGGTCTTGAGGGCAGCGGCGGCAGAGAAGCATGCGGAGGAGAGTAGTCTGAGGCCCGTCGCGGGGGAGTTGG
The DNA here is from genome assembly GCA_029281465.1 of Mycena epipterygia. NCBI lineage: Eukaryota > Fungi > Basidiomycota > Agaricomycetes > Agaricales > Mycenaceae > Mycena > Mycena epipterygia. Next base: position 296,845 of record JARJCQ010000025.1, on the reverse strand, counting down.
TCCAGGACATCCCGCTACTCATGCCGTCAGAGCTCGATGCGGACGTGCCGTGTTTGGTGGAGCTCCAAGACTACGAGTTCCGTTTGCGGGTGGGCCAAGGGCACGAGGCGTTGCACGAGATACGCCACCAACTACTCGTCCGAACGCATGAGTACAAGTACAAGGACCAGAACGTCCAGGGGGTGCGGGAGGGGATGCGGTCAAACACGAAGATCCAGGGCATCAACGAGCAGATCTCCCGGGCGACAGCGACGTACCATGTGGCACGGAGGGCTTTGGAGGTGCTGGGGCCTAGGTTGGGGAAGGAGGGATGGGAGACGGTGTTAAAGGTCTTGCTTCCGGAGGATGTGCGACAGATGCCCGAGGGGACATTTCGGAAGCTTGGGGGGAAGAAGAAGCTGACCAAGAAGCAGAAGGAGTCGGGGCCCGCCAGAAAGAGGCGCAGACTAGAGGCGGCGAGGCCCATCTCGTGGATCTGGCTAGCGGATGGGTCGGCGGCGGACGCGGATCGTAACCGAGCTATGAACGAAGGTAAGCCCCCATTCGTCACCGCTTTCATCGGGGACTAACTGGATCTTGCAGCGCTGCGTATCGAATGGGGCCGGACGCGAGCCCTAGGGCTTCGTAACACCGAAGAAGTTGATCTATTAGAAGAGGAAATGCGACGCACACCCGTGTTTCTGCGCTGGCGAGCAGATGTGTGGGACTCACAGAAGATTCACACCGGTCCGACCCAACGTCCGGACCTCCTGGTTGACCCGCGTCAACGCGAGGGCCATGACGCGTATGCCACGCGTCAGGCGCGGATGTTGCGGCAGATCGCGACTCGATTCGAGCGGAAGTGGGAAACTATCCCGGCACTTCTTGAGGTGGCAAGAGCCAGCGTCGCCGCGGCAGAGGCAGAAGCGGAGGCCGCTGCGTGGAGCGAGGAGGAGGAAAGTGAGCAGGAGGGAAGCGAGGAGGGCAAGTCGGGAGGCGACGAGGAGAGCGAGTCTTGAGCGCTGAGGAAGACGCGTCAACCGGGCGGAGGGCAAGACCACGACGAGCCGGTGAATGCCTCCCATGGTCGCCGGAGGCAGCACTGCGGCTGCGGGACGCGGAACGGCGGCGGGAGCGCCGGGAGTGTCGGGGGTGGCGGGGGCGATGAAAGGCACGGCGCACGGGAACCACGCGGCGCACGCGGGCGAGCGCAAGACCACGACGAGGGATGGAATGGCCCCCATGGTCGCCCGAGGCAGCACTGGGGCTGCGGGACGCGGAACGGCGGCGGGAGCGGCGGGAGTGTCGGGGGTGGCGGGGGCGATGAAAGGCATGGCGCGCGGGAACCACGCGGCGCACGCGGGCGAGCGCAAGACCACGACGAGGGAGGGAATGGCCCCCATGGTCGCCCGAGGCAGCACTGGGGCTGCAGGACGCGGAACGGCGGCGGGAGCGCCGAGAGCGTTGGGGGTGGCGGGGGCGATGAAAGGCACGGCGCGCGGGAACCACGCGGCGCACGCGGGCGAGCGCAAGACCACGACGAGGGAGGGAATGGTCCCCATGGTCGCCCGAGGCAGCACTGGGGCTGCGGGACACGGAACGGCGGCGGGAGAACAGCGGCGGGAGAGCGGCGGCGGCGGGGGCGAGGAAAGGCGCAGCGCACCTGGTCGACGACAGCACCAACCGGGAATGGACGGGAACTAGGCTTAGGTCGCTTGTAGGACTATAATCATTGAGGTAGCAGTACAGTAGATGGGTATTATTGTAATAGAATATGTAAATCGCGATAATCTAATCGGGATGTGTATCTTAGTCAGCGCGCCGTCCGAAATCAATCTAAAGTCAGGAGCTGCAAAGTAGGCGTGGGTAGCGCGCCCCCGGAGGTGCTACCCAAAATGGGTGGACCTCTGAGGTGATGTATCATACACGTCTCTGAGCCAGAGGGTATGATACATCATTGCACGTCTCTAACTAGAGACGATGATATATCATCCACCCATGATCTGGTGGGGGGGAGGAAAAGAGCTGTAGCATAGAATCGGCGGGATAAGACCGCTGAAGAAGCGGGTATGAGGTGTAGCTTGGGCTGGGTGATAGTTCTGCGGTCCGATTACCACGAGGATCCGTGTAAGAGCACTTTCGACGGTAGTCGTCTGGAATGGAAAAGCCGTGAGGCTGGCGAAATTAAATAAAAAAAGCAGCAAAATGTACAAACGAAGTGCGACATTGTCGCAGAGTAGAATCGAGGTGCAGACTAATATAGGCCGTCTTGTTGGTACTTGCGAACATAAATATATATATGAACATTCGAAAGGAAATACACACGCGTGAATTCTGGTAGGAAAAAACAGCGGAAGATGTTCATGGCCCAGGCTCGAGTCGAAGAACCATCCGCTACCGGGCCTTGAGTTGGTATTTGCGAGGTTGAATAGATCAGCATTGGAATTAGCCTCCCCATTAAATCTTGTCCGATAAGAAAAAAGAGAGGATGAGCAATGATGGCCTGGGCTCCGCCGAGAGTCATCCGCCCCGACTGGTAGCACCTTATTCATATTTACGTTACTCTTCATCCGCCCATTCGTTCCTCTCAAACTCCCGAATTTCCGGCCTCGATATTTTCCTTTCGCTCCCTCTCTTAAATGTCCATCTCCATCCCCGACCAATAGCCTTACCTATCCCAGCCACCGTACTGCTGCATAGTCTTCCTGGCCAGTTAAAGCGCAGATTAGAAATTCAACTCAACTCAACTCAACAACTCCGCGGTCGAAGGGGTTAACATCATTGTTCAGGTGCGGAAAGCATCCGCTACAAGGCCTTAATTTCTACCTATAACGCTTCACTGCGCGGGGGACGTCACCATGGGAAGAAAAAAGATGTGCATCGGACGAGCCCATGGCCCGGGCTCGAATCGAACGAGCGGAGCCTGCACTGATTGCTCGAGTCCCCTTTGATGTTATGCAGGTGCGGTCCAACCGCCACCGGGCCTCATTTCCATCCCTGTGAACTCGATTAGAATATACTGGCAGCGAAATATGTACCTGGATGAAAAGATGACAAGTGTACTGTAGGGTGAAGAAGAGTGGCAGACCATGTTGCACGCACAGAGCGGAAACCATCTTACCCTTGAGCGCAGAAGGACTGGGCTTGCAGATTTCCAGGAGGGCGAGGACGGGTCATGAACGCAAAGAGAGAAGGAGTGCGGAGTCGGAAGTGCGGACCGGTCGCCGGTCCACGTGTGCCAACCTTTCATTTCGCCACTCTCTCCTGGAATTACGACTTGCATGAACTACGACCGAAGCGTTGCCGTCTTGTCAAGACGAGGAGACCCCGCGCTTGTCACCCGCGATTCCTCCTCATTTGCTTTCTTCGTCGAATTACGACGCTCTCTCGTAATCTCTGCGCTCCGCCCACGACGACCACGACGCGCACAATCTCCGTGCGACGACGATGACCTAGACTCGGGCGGGCGTTATGGTCACTGAGGACCTAAGCCGGACCAGGGCACGACGCACGACATGCAGCCACGACCCTAACCACCCGCGCTTATGATATGTACTTGGGAAGGAGGAGCATGCAAGTACATCTGGCCGCGTCCACGCCCATTCCTCCGCTGACTGCTTCTTCCCTAGCGCAGAGCCAGGAATACCGCGCGAGTCATCCTCCACCTCAGCGTCCCGGGTGCCATCGCGTCATACTCAGCGTCCCCGCGTCATTGGCGCAAGCTGAGTCCCGAGGCGCGCTCTCGTCGACCTCCACTTGAGACGGCACCCCCGATCTTTGCGATCACGCCAGAGATGGACCCCGCTGCTGCGTTCTTAGCTAGCACGAGCACTGCGTGCATCGCGTCTCGCGCGCACGGCTCGCGATAGACGTGATCGTCCTAGTCCCGGGATCCTGTGGGCTCAGGAGGACGAGCGCGCAGACACCACCGCTCGCGGCTTCTGAGTCAGGCACGCCTTCGCAATCGCGCCCTCCGTCTCTTCTTAGGCGAGCAAGTCCAGGGTACGCCCGCCCTTCTCCTTGCCCCCCTTTCGAGCTAACATCCTTCTGGTTCTGAAGCTCAGAGCCATTAGACGCCGGCGCTGTCGCTTACCCCCGCACACGGGTTATGCGCTGGGGGGACGCGTCCTGCGTCTGCGTCCACATCTGGAGCGGCACGGCGTCCTTGAAGAACGTGCTCCCCGTTATGCGTCCTGCGCTTTGCGTCCGCGTTTGCGTACCTGAGATTTGACAGCGCATGGCGCGGATGATGGAGGGGACCGGGTGCGGCGTACGGGTCTTGGCGGCGGGTAACGAGGGAGGGACGAAGAGAACCGCCGACGTCGTGCACGACGAGAGGCACAACCACGGCGAGGGGGACCCGCGCTTCCGCCCGGCGATTCCTCCCAGAATTACGACCCGCCACCACGACCGCCGCCCCCTACCGACTGCCGCTGCCTCCCTGCGGAATCCCACTTCCCTGGCCCCGGCCACGCCAGTGCCGACCTCACCAACCCTACCCGCCACGCCGGCGTCGACCCCCCGCCCTCCGCCGCATCTACCTCTGTCCGTTCACCTCCGAGGACGAACGGCGCGTTGCCCAGGCGTATTCCCATTCCACCTCCAAGTCGCATTCCCACTCGACCGGGAGCTTGACGCGGGACACGGCATGCCCGATTCCATGCCATTTCCACGCGCGCATGTGGTTCGTCGCCGCCTCCCACAACCATACCAGTAACCGGCCCTTGTCGCTGCCAAAGTGACGGCCGCATTCGCATACGCATTCGCATACCTCGCATGCGGGAGGGGGGGCGCCGCGCTGAGCGAGCCATCAGAGTAGCGCGAGCACCGCGAGCACCACCGGCGTTGGGGGCGGGGACGCAGAAGAGATGGTCGAGTGATGCGGGGTGGACATGTACACGGCGGACGGCGCAGAGTCTGCTGGCGACGGTTGGGGTGAGTGTTTTTTCTATCGTCTTTTTTGCCGTTTTGCGGCTTTTCTTTATTTGGGATATTCGTGCATTCCTTCGTTCCTCCACGCTGCGCTACCCCATCTCCTCCACCTTTTAATCTCATCGATCGTACTCTTGCCTCGTCCATCCAATTTTTCACCATTTTAGACCTTCCTCCACGTTTCCACACTTCCTTCACCATCCGAACCATCCTTAGTTCTTCTATCACACCCTGTCCCGATCCTCCCTCCCTCTCTGTCCCGGCGTCGTCGACGCACCAAATTCGACTCGACATATTTCGGGAGCTGTCAATAATTGCCTTTTTCGGACTTTTTATTTATTTATTTATTTTGGACGTCTTTGGTCATTTCCTCCTTCTGCATTCCTACCTCCGCGCCCCGGATGCCCCCGGGATACGTTCATGTATGCCTCGCGCATGCCTGCCGCGCGCTGTCTTCCTCCCTCGCTTCCCCTTGGTTTCCACGTATCCCACCGTACTGACCTACCCGTCGCTCTAGACCCCCATCCGACCCCACGATCCGCTCCTTCCCACCCGGACGCGCGCCGCGCACCCCGCGCATGCGCGCCTGCTGTCGTGGTTCCTCGGCGCCGTTTGGGGTGCGTCCTGCCTCATATTCCCCGCTTATCTTCCACCCCTGCTTCTCTACTTTCTTTCGCGTTTCGCCCCCTTTCGCCCCCTGCTTCTATGTGCGCCCTGCTTCTCCCTCCTGTCCCGCTCCTTGTCGGCACCCTCGTCCCCGTCAGCTTTCTTTTCCCTCTCGTTCTCTCTATTTTCCTTTCGCGCCCATACTAACGCGCACCCCCAGCTTCCGCGTACTAATACGCGGACGGCTTCGACGCTGCACGCGGGGCGAGGATGACTGGGACGTGCCCGGCGTGCAATATCCGTCCCCCGTGTCTGGCGAGGGGAGCACGGATGCGGGGGCACGGCGCCGCAGCAGGAGGGGCAGGAGCGGCAACGGAACGTGACAGTATCGCCGTGCGCGGGCGGCGGCAGGCAGCACACTGCGCGCGCGCGCGCGCGCGATGGCGGGCCGAGGTAGAGCGGTATCCTAGCCAACGCTCCTTGTGATCTCCCGGTCTACTTCGTATTTCCTTCTCCCTTCTATCCACCCCGTCTTGCTTCACCCCGTCCAGATCTTCTCGCTGTTTTATCTCCCTCACCTTACTTCGCCTCACCTTATATTAGCGTTTTCCGCATGTCTTCCGTACTACATCACTCCCTTTGTATCTTCTTTCGTTCTTCATTCTTCGTCTTCTTTCCTTGATTATCTGAAGCTGGCCCCCATGGGCCTAAATTACTGGTGAATTGCGGATAATGTTTATATCCGCTCGGTGCGGTCATACTGATCGGTATATCATTGACTGATACCGGTCTCTAAAATAGGGGAGCTCAAAGTTGAGAGATACGACGTATCTCGTTTAGTAGCAGACGTGGCCCACGGCAGCGCCGTTTCCAACTCCGCCAACAACCGAACGATGATCCGGTCGGTAAATTTGCAAATAAACCCACAGAAAAATTGTCGTTCACTCTGAAAACCGCTTGAACTTGACTCAAATACCAGAATACCCCTTTTTTGACACGTCGGGGCCTTTAATTCCACATCTTTAGCATTTCTTTTTGAGACGCGTCGGGTCACGGGACGACCTGCCAAGACAGCGGACTTTGAATCTGTTCATATCTGCCGAGTTACGAAATGAGATACGTCGTAGCTCTCAACTTTCCCTATTGAAAGCCTAAGTCGGGGAATGTCATCTCGCCCGTACTGTGCCTTATATTTGGTTCTGATCGGTACGCCGCACTGTGCTGTCTCAGTCTGTACATTACTCATTCACCGCGTTGAGCCCGAGGAGTCAGCCCGAGGAGTCAGCCCGAGGGGAAATAATATGGTCCGAAGGTATAAAATGGCAGAGGATCCCCCGATTTGCATCCACTACTCGCTCCTGTACCTCGTGATCGCCTACGAGAATGGTTAGATTGGGTGTTAGTATAAGCTTTTGCTTTGCATTGTGCGGCGTTGGAGGAGCTTTGGTTTCTTCGACCACGAACACAGCGCTTTCTCCGCTCCCCGACTTTATCCATGAGGTTTTTGCGCAGCTTACCTCGACAAACGACACCGTGTCCGAGGCGGCCCTGCTCGAGTTCTACTCGCCGGACCTCCAGGCAAGGTCTGAACTATCATTACCTGCAACAACACAAAGGATTCTGACATTTTCTTTCCGTAGTGATGTCGTCACCGGCTCGAATCTCACCCGCGCCGCATTCGGCGAGCTCGTCGAGGGTCTGCGCGCCCAGTTATCCGACCGCGAATTAATCAAGGAAATTTTCGTTGTTGCCACGCCCGCCGATCCAACCAACCGGACAGGTGCCATCTCTGCGACTCATGTGTTCAGTGCGGTGCAGGATGGGCAGCAGGTCGTCGTTACCATCGCTTCACTCCTACGTATCAACTGGGTCCAGGAGGAAAGGGATGATCTGGGAGGGCGGAGAGAAGTTGTGACAGAAGCGTTGATCACGAATGCGGCGCCGTACCAGAGCGAATCGAGCGATGAGGCGTGAAATCTTCGCAGCACGTACCTGCAGTATTCCATCCGCTCGTAACACTTATCTGTCGAAACATGGATGTTCTTTATTTCTGAATACCGTGGAGTTTCGCTGGCACGAACAACCTACGACCTGGATATTTGCACCGACTGCGGCGAGGGATGACTTCAAGTTCTTGAGATAAAAAAGCTTCGTTTGGGCTCGGTGAGGTCCCTGTAATCGAACTGTGGCGGTCTCATGAAAACGGCAGGAGCTGACAGACGACAGAATGCAGTTGGGATGAGGACTAGAGAAAAAATAAACATGCTCGTCTGCGGACCAGATTTCAGCGCGGCCGAAAGCATTACTTTCGGTTCAGATTTCACTTGCTCTGAAATTTGAGCCGATACAGGTAGTTGCAGTGGAGCTGAAACGAAAAGGGAAACTCGAGGTTTCAGTTACTATTTCAGTTGTGCCTATGCCCAACCGATATGTTAAGTCCCAGTTCAAGTATCAGCTACCATTATTTCAGTCCCTATATATTTATTTTCGAACACTAGTTTCGGCTCATCTGTCTTGCAATCCGACATATAGTGTTTCAAATATATTTCATGCACTCTGAAATTTAATACAATTCAACTCTTTCCAGTTTGACCTACACATAAATAAAACTATTGCTGTGGACTTGACTTTCAGTGCGCGGGAAGTGCTACTCGAAACTCTGCGTGCCGAATAGCACTTCCGGCCTGCCTAAATTTGGCAATTGGCGCACGGTGATGGACATTGCCACCGTGTACATAGCCACCGTTTTGACCCTCTAAACCGGGCGGCAAACTAGTATGGGTTAAAGGCAAAGTGGTGCACGGAACGAGCAATCAGTATTCACGTCAAGCCTGTTATTACTTCACATTCTTTTTTGACTATCTTCAAAAATGGAATGTCTCCCCTTTCCCTTGAGTCCAATCGAAAGAGCTGAAGGACGTCTTTCCGCATCCCGAGCTTCTATTTAGTTAGCCCCTGTCAAATACTTCCACAGAAAATTGTACGACATGTGTTTACTTTTAGATTACCCGTATCTTAAGCAGATTTGGAGATTTCGTATGTACATCTTTGTTTCCGAATCTACCCCGTTGGTCTTCTTCACTGCGCAATCCAGTTCTCATTTAATTTTATCTTGGGCAGCTGACCCAAAGATCGATCAGCAGCTCAACAACGTCCTTCCTTTCACGCCCCCATGATTTCCTCCTACCTTAAGCAGATGTGGAGATTTCGTATGTACATCTTTGTTTCCGAATCTACCCCGTTGGTCTTCTTCACTGCGCAATCCAGTTCTCATTTAATTTTATCCTGGGCAGCTGACCCAAAGATCGATCAGCAGCTCAACAACTCCCTTCCTTTCACGCCCCCATGATTTCCTCCCGAATCGTCTCGCTCCAAGTGGAACTTGCTTCACATGTCATAGTTACACTGACTGGCAATGTACAAGCGATAAAATTACAACAGTTTGTTTAGCTGAGAAGTTATGTAATTACTTGCACCCTCTGTGCGTGTCAACACATGTTCCGTCTCCAGGCCACAAGTTAAAATTTGTATCACTGAGGTTGTGCAACCGGCAAAAAATTCGAGAATCCCGCGTCGGAGCGAAGCGACGGCATATCTTATTTACTTTTAGAGAAAGGCGGCGGTGTCGCGTGTGCGCGGCCGTTATATAACTAGTTGTTATCTGTAGGAATAAGAATAGGTATTGCGGATGCAAACGGTCCGCGTATCCACAGATGAGCCGCAACGGCAATTATGGGCAGCTGACCCACCAATGTCATATGGCATCGGACCAAGTAGATGAGCGGCGGCGAAAATGGCAGCTGACGGACAATGACGTATGGCTTCAGACGGACAGACAGTCGTATTTTAAAAGAGGAAGTATAGAATCCCGCTTTCCCTGATGTTTTGATCCCGGCGGATCAATTTTCTAGATAAGGAAGGTTTCTATACAAAGATAGTCTCATAAGTCTTCTGCGGATCAACTGCGGATACAGCGGGCCCTTTTCCAAACGCTATTGGAATTCAAGCTGATCATACCACCAAGCATCGGCACAATGGCGAATATACAAATAGCCCTCCAGTCGCTGTGACCACCGCGCCACTATGATGCTCAAACTCCTCCACTACTTCCTCTTCACCGGCCTTGTGGCAGCAGAGAATGGCCAACAAGCATGGCTGCGTTACGCACCATTACCTCAAGGCCATAACACGCCACTTCCTTCGTCAATAATTGCTCTCAATTCCAGCACAAACAGTCCTGTCAATACGGCAGGGCAAGAGCTGCAGAAGGGTATCCAAGGAATTTTTGGCAAGCGACTCAGTGTTGGCAACACTGGGAAAGAGACTTCTTCAGCTGTTGTTGGTACCGTTTCACAGTTTCAGAAGGCTTTTGGGAGCAGCCCTGTCGAAGACAAACTGGAAGAAGATGGATTCTGGCTTAATGTCAAGGGCAGCACGGTACAGATTCTCGGACAAAACGAGCGTGGTGTTCTATACGGTGCTTTCGAGTACCTATCCATGCTGGCACAGGGAAATTTCTCCGATGTCGAATATGTGACGAACCCAGCTGCACCAGTTCGTTGGGTAAACTCATGTGAGTCGCCAATTTTCTGATGGGGCCTGCTAAAGCTGAGGCTGACCTCCTCGGCCAGGGGACAACATGGATGGAAGCATCACCCGTGGCTTCGGTGGAAACTCAATCTTCTTCGCCGACGGACATGTCGTATCCGACCTGACCCGTGCTTCGGAATATGCCCGACTCTTATCCTCCATCCGAATTAACGCCGTAGTTGTGAACGATGTCAATGCAAACTTCACCACTATCAACCCAGAGAACATCCAAGGTGTCGGTAGAATTGCGGACGTGTTTAGACCATATGGTATCCAGCTTGGATTGTCTCTTGACTTTGCGTCTCCAATGGAACTTGGGAATCTCAGTACATATGACCCGTTGGATCCTGGGGTCGTTGCGTTCTGGGATGATATCACTACGCAAATCTATGACAGAATCCCAGATTTCGCAGGGTATCTGGTCAAAGCAGACAGTGAAGGTAAATAGCTCACTGTTCCACCCAGTGTTATGCTCATGTTCATGGTGATTAGGCACTCCCGGTCCCATGGTATACAACCGTACTCTCGCCGACGGCGCAAACCTCTTCGCCAAAGCCATCAAGCCATTCGGCGGCATAGTCATGTACCGCGCCTTTGTATACAACCAGCTCCCAGACGAAGCCGACTGGAAAGCCGACAGAGCCAATGCTGCTGTGGACTTCTTCCAACCTCTAGATGGCCAATTCGACGACAACGTCATCGTTCAGATCAAATATGGTCCTATCGATTTCCAGGTCCGAGAGCCTGCGTCACCACTGTTCGCCAACCTCCTCGAGACGAATACGGCTATTGAGCTGCAAGTTGCGCAGGAGTATTTGGGTCAGCAGTGCCACCTTGTGTATCTCCCACCGCTGTGGAGGACGATCTTGGATTTCGATCTCCGAGTGCAGAACCAGTCATCGTTCGTGCGGAATGTTATCACTGGCGAGCGGTTTAAGCGACCGCTTGGCGGCTCAGCAGCTGTCGTCAACGTCGGGCTCAACGATACCTGGCTGGGAAGTCATCTCGCCATGTCGAACCTATACGCCTATGGACGCCTTGCATGGGATTGGACGAGCAATTCCGAGGAGATCCTGCAAGATTGGACTCGTCTCACATTCGGTCTTGACAAAACAGTTATCGACACGATCACTCAGATGTCGATGGCTTCTTGGCCTGCATACGAGAATTACAGCGGAAATCTCGGGGAGCAGACCCTGAATGATATCCTTTATACGCATTTCGGTCCTAATCCTCAGACGCTGGATAATACACCTTGGGGTCAATGGACTCGGGCAGATCATACGAGCATTGGGATGGATCGTACGGTGTCGAATGGGACGGGGTTCTCAGGGCAGTACCCGCCAGAGGTGGCTGCGATGTACGAAAACATCGAGACCACGCCCGACAATCTCCTCCTGTGGTTTCATCATGTCAACTATACCCAAAAGCTGAAATCTGGGAAGACGGTCATCCAGCACTTCTACGACGCACATTACGAAGGAGCCGAGACTGCTCAGAAGTTCGTTACAATGTGGCAATCATTGAAAGGAAAGGTTGACGATGAACGCTTTGAGGATGTGCTGTTCAGACAGGTCTTCCAGGCTGGTCACTCAATTGTGTGGAGAGATGCTATCGTCAACTTCTACAACACTATCTCGGGCATACCTGATGATGCCTCGAGGGTAGGCCACCATCCTTTCCGGATCGAGGCGGAGAGCATGGAGTTGAGTGGGTACCAGCCATACGTTGTCAGCCCATTCGAGGCGGCGTCCAATTCGACTGCCATCGTCACAGGCATCAACAGTACAGTCGGGACGGCGACAAAAGTTCTCAACTTTACCTCTGGGGTATACGACCTCGCTGTCAGTTATTTCGACATGTACGGTGGCAACAGCACTTATCAAGTCTTCGTGAATAACCGGATGGTTGGAGAGTGGGTTGGGAATATTGTGGATATTGGGAAGCTCGGACATACGCCATCCATATTTTTGGACGGGCATTCGGCGACGAGGATCACGTTCCACCAGGTGCCTATCAAGAAAGGGGATATGCTGAAAATTGTGGGGCAGGCGAACGGCGTCGAACCAGCACCGCTTGACTATGTTGCTTTGCTGCCAGCTGGTGTGATCGATTGAGGTGGAATCTCCCTTCCAAAAATTACTAGTTGTTTGTGTTGATAGTATTGTTCAATGTATTGTGTGTCTAGTGAGTTCGAAATATAGATGAGTATAGCAAGCGTATGTACAGAGGCAGGTTTGAAGTTGCGCCAATTGTCATTGAACCCGCCTTCTTTCTCGGTCCAATGATGCTATCACAGTCCGGCCGTTGACTGAAAAAAGTACTTAACAGATGCCTTCCAGGCTCAGCTGCAGAAAAGTTATTTGATGTCTCTCTGACGTGCTATTCCATTTTTTTCTGTCGCTTTATCCGCCGTCACGGCTGCTCCACGACACTCACTCTCAAGGGACCAGCCTCACTGCCATTCAATGCATCGTCCCTATTGAGTCAGTCTCTCGCTAGTTTCAGCATTGCAACCACATTTTTTATCGAGTATCTGGGGAACGTGACCGACCTAAACACATTGACGAGGAATCTGTTCCAAAACCTGAAAGACCGCACCGGTACGCCTGCAGAAATTTGTATGGTGGTATTACCGCGGATTCGACTTACTGGAATGCATCTCTGGATACAGCTCTCTTCAATTTCATCGACAACAGCGGCACGCTCTTTATGTAATACCATGATTGGCTCTAAATTTTGGGAGGCTGCTGCGAGTCTTCTGCCTGACGACACCAAAATCACCATGAACTTGGCAAGATCTGCTTTTTCCAGAAATTTTGTAAGTAATATGTTCATAGGATCTACATGACTTCAGTTTTATCTGTTGCAGAGTCCGGAATGGCAGGTTTAAATCCGGAGCAGCTCGCAGCTTTTGAAAGTAAGATTTTATATCAGTGATCCTAGCGCATCTAATCATGGTCATAGTTAGATCGACTTTGAGACCGACTTTGACCTCCAAGGACCCAGAGGAGCCGACTTTCAGATCGACTTTGCCTACTTTGATCTCCCATCAGAGTTGGGGACCGACTTTGACCCCTCCGGTGCTCCCAAATCACTTAATTCGGTCTCCATCAGGGATGACCATCATAATTCGCCTGAAAAGGTAATCTTAAGTCGGGGGGTCCGACTTGACAAAGAATTTAGATGATCTGGAAGTCATGCTTGAATGAATCAAGCACACTCACCCAAGTATCGGGTATTGGAACTGAAAGCTAGCCCCTTCAGCATTTTGGCATATCCTAATTCTCAGTCCACTGAACTACTCTCTGAAATGCAGTTCACTGAAATCAATCCTAACACTTGGAATATAGATCTGAGGCATCTCACCTCTTGGCTGCAATCAAAGTTGCAGAAGTCAAAACTTGTCACCAGCCGGCAGCAACACATATCTTCTTTATCCAATCATTATCACATTTTGCAAGCAACACAATGTTACTTGTGTATCGTCCACCTTTGCCGCAAAAAGTCATCCGGATGGAAAGACAACACATTACCTCTACGGAATCTCAGTTTACTAATACAAGTGGTTTTTTTGAAGTCATCTGTTGGGCTCAAAACCGACTGCATAAAGTTGTTGCATGCGACCAAGTACCATGTTGTTGATGAGATTGGCGGTTTGCATTTCAAAGCTTCTGACTCTGTTGGTTGTGTCATGTGAATGTTTATGGGAGAGCTTAATCATGTATGGGCGGAAGGATCATCATCACTGTCGAAGATTTTTGATAAGTAGATGGTTTTTTTGGAATCAATTTCTACACACCCTCTTAGAGCACCCTGGGTTGCACCCGTTATTCCATTCAGGTGCAGAACTGCAATCTGCAAGGCATCCCTGGGCACTCAACATATGTTCAATCTTTTCACTGTGCTGTGGCTGGAGTGTTCCATGATACAGCATGATGCCCTACAATTTTCCTCTCTTGGATGGTTCAGCAGCTTATTGATTTTGTCTTTCCACTAGCTGTGCTTACCATACCCTTTATCTGCTTTTCCACAGCCATTCTCAGCACAATCAATACCTTCCTTAACAAATTCACTGCAGCATTCTGCGAAGTGTTCCAGGGAACATTCATGGATATCATAGCAGCAATTCCCTTGATCATGAGAGGGATACCAATGGCACTGAGAAAGCGGTTCTCACCAATCCTGAGTCCTTGAACTCCCTGGAAGAGCCAGGAATTCCTCCACATGAATTGCAGCTCAATCTAGGAGCCATATGCAGACTCACCCGAAATTTGGATGCTTCTCGAGGTCTTCCAAAAATACCCCAGTAATTGTCTGCAGTACACTGTTGAAGTCAAGACAATTTCTTCACTGGTTACAAGTCAGATCCTTGATCTCGTAAGTATCTCATTTTTTTCAAAGAGTCTACTAATTATTCTCCACATTTTACTGCATATACCCTGCATTGATGCCATTTTCAATGTCAAAGGTCAAAGGTATAACTTCACTGTCACAGAAAAGAAATATCATTGGCCCTTTTCTTCCAATAGCTGCCAAGGGTTGATTGTACAGAGATCAAGACTATGTAGATTTACAATGGCTTGTGTCTTGCATGGGATTTGACAATAACAGGTAAGCTGGACTCCGGAAACATCCTAATTGTGAACTATGAAGGTGATTCAAGGACCAGTGATAATGGTTTGACAGGTTGGTTCCCGATTTTGGCCCTTTACAAAAATTTGTCCGGACTTTTGTCTCATTGGGGGCCCCAGATTTTGTCCGGATTCTGGCACTCGTATATGTCTAATTTTTTTTTTGGTGTCCAGACTATGACTTCGACCTCAATTTTCTCAAAACATTTCAAAATTTTCAGTGGAAATATTGGTGAAAACCTTCCTTTATTTTTTTACTCTTTTTTTCACTGAAGACTATGTGAAAATTTTAAAATATTTTCACTACTTTGTTGAAAAGTACAGTAATTAACCGGGAAGCGAAACACTCAAGCGAATTCGCAATTCCCGGGCCGAGATTGCATAAAGTTGTTGGGGATGTCTTCATAAATCGATAGAGATGTGTCAGGGCTACCTGGCAATATATAGTTTTATAGGGAAATGTTGTGTTTTGAATGAGAATGAGACCATTCTTCTACAAACATCCGATTTTGCAGAATCACGTGGAAGCGAAACACTGCAAAATAACCTGTGGGCCGCCGTTCGTTGCAATCCAGCCCAAGGGGTGTTTATATTCGTGTTCTACGACCTTGAAAACTCCCAGTTCACGCGTTCGCAGGAGGAATTCCGCGCCCGAAATACCGTGCCTCTGACGGATTATATCCAACAAAATAGGCCAAAAAATAGCAAACACAAAGCGATCTGCCACAGGTTCTACAGAGTCTTTTTGCGCAATTCCTTTTAATATGAGCCATTTCTCATGGCTAACTATCCTCTCACAAAAACTGGGGCCCGTTGGATGCCTGGGATCCGGGAAAAAGCTGGTGTTTCGCTTCTACGTAGCGTTTCGCTTCCCGGTTAAATACTGTATGTGGAAAAATATGGCGTAGGATGAAGAGATTGTTATTTGTGCGATATCACTCTCTAAATCCGTTCTGGTAGTCCGGTATGAGCCTGCATGCATTCGCCCAGTCTGTAATGCATTTATGAATGAGCAGAGTCAGGACTTTCAGTAGGCAGCTTTCCAGAGCAATTATTCTGTAGACAGCTACGACTCCAATCGAAGAGCAAAACTGGGGAAATTTGCAGAAGCTGCAATAGGCTGCATTGATCGGCAATGACTACTGGTCACTACTTGGTCTACCACTGAGTAGAGGTTCAAGTTCGTGTGACGAGGTCGAATCTGAATCAGCCGCAACACGTAAAGCGCTGAAAACTGGTCCTAGAGTACGCATCGCCGCCACGGCAACGACGCCAAGGAGAGCTGCTCCCTGGTCCATCTCCAGGACAGAGATCCCCGTCAAGGGAAAATATCCCATGAGTGGGAAGAATGCGACGATGTAAATCGGACACCACAGGACGAGCCAGAAGCAGAGCCAGAAACCTGCGAACATGCCGGTCACAAGACAGGCAACAAAGATCTGTATCAAGAGGAAGACCACGCCCGAGGCGAGTCCGCCTAGTGTCGCGAACCACAAAGCGCGGCCCAGGTTGCGCTGCTGCACCATGCTCCCGACGAAGACAAGGGGGATGGCCAGCCCACTCGCCATCCCTGCCACCGTCCAGTATCCGGGCATCACAAAACTTGTGCCCATGAGGACAAGGCCATGGGCCGGAACATCGACGAGGGTGAAAGGGAATACGGGGATGAGGTTGAAGATCAGATCGTCATATCTCTTTTCCATATTTTCGCCATGCAGGCTGCACCAGAAAACGGGTGCCGTCTGCGAGATGACCTGATGCGCGCGGAGGGAAAAGCCGGAGGCGACGAGGGCGAACATAAATGTGATAGTGGCGATTCCCACGGTGCGGAGGCGCAAGGTGAGGAGGCCGGAGGCCGCGCTGAAGAGCGAGGATCCAATCCCAACCGATACGACGCGTTCCGCACAGACCAGGGCTGGTAATAATACCGACTCGCTGGCTTTTTCTCCAAGCTGTGCGATGGCTCTGGACTTGAGTATAAGATCGATGGAGGCAGCGATGGCATAGCACGAGGCAGCGATGAGATCGTAGTCCCATTCTTGCCGTAGATGGTGGGCCCCAACCCTCCGTAGAGTATGCACATGGGTCATCCCGAGCGTGATGAGCCACCCCCACCAAGCACCTGGCCCATAAAATCCGGATATGGGTGTAAGGGCAGTGATCTTGGAATGCAGCTCCTCGTCAATAGCGAGGTTTCGTTGAATCGCGGCCTTTGCCAGGAGGACCGGGATACCAATCACGACAGCAATCCCGGCAACAATCGTTCCGATAATGGCCGCTACGCCAACGATGATATTGATGAGATTCCCATAACCGCGGTCGCCCGGCATAGTATACGTGGACGCGTTGAGTATGCGGTCGGCAAGGTAAGTGGTGGTGAATGACTGACGGTGGCTATCAGGAAATGTCAAGACCCAGCGCTTTATGACGAGGCAGTGTAAATTTGATACACTGCCTCTGCAAAAACGTTGCACGTCAAGCAAACGGCAGCTGACGGCGATGTCGGCAGCATTCGCATTCAATCTCGGCGCGGTCAGTCAAGTGTCACAGTTCCAAGGCACAAACTGGTAGCCGTTGATTGTTCTTTGATGCGAGCTGGCTTTCGGTTGATTGTTGGCAAGAGGAGGTCGCGATCGTAATCCCGGACACTCACTGGATGCATGGGTGGGGACCCGTCCTAGTGTCCGGGGTCCTGGCCCAACTTTTCTTAGTTTCGTCAGATGTTTTCTTTCTCTGCACCGAATAACAAAGTTTTTGTGTCATTGTGGAGAAACAGTACAGGAGCTCAAATACAAAATATTGTGGTGAGCTTGCCTCACCGGGAAAAGATATACGTGAATCTAGTTGAATGCGACATCATTCCGCAAATGAACATTGATTGATCTGGATCACATAGGAAATCGGGGCTCAGGCCAACTTTCCAAGGAATTGAGGGAGGAATGATTGGATTGGGGCTGCAGACATAATACAGGTACATTGTATTAAGAATGAAAAAAAAAATCCAGAAGATTCGAACATAGGCATTCTACGGGGTGCCAGAAAGAGCCGTAACTTGCTCTCCTTCCCAACGCCGCAACGCGTGTCCGGGATTACGATCCCGACCTCCTCTTGATTGTTGGTTCAAAACTATCCGCTCGTAATACAGGTTAACGTTCCGCGTCCGGAACGAGACAAACGCGGAAGTCATGTTCTCGTTGTTGAGTGAAATTTCAAACAAATATTTCAGGATAACTACGTATTGCATTTCAACTTGATATGGTCCTCAGTAAAACAACCCGCATCGGGATATGAATCGCTACTCACCGGTCACTACTCGTTCCAGCGCTTGAGACGGGAAGCATGGGTTCCAATTCATGTGAATTGGCAGGTACGTGCACGGTCTTGAAAATGGGCCGCAAGCTGCGACTTGCGGCCACGACAGCAATGCCAAGAACTTGAAGAGCTGCGATCTGGTCCATTTCAAAGACGGATATCCCACTGAGCGGGAAATACCCCATCTGCGAGAAGAAGGTGTGGATATATAGTGGCGCCAGGATCACCCAATTTGCACCCAATAGCAGATTCCGAGCCATTTCAGGGCGCCTATGCCGATCAGCGGAGCCATGGCGAGGAGAGGCAACGTTGAAGAGCGAAAATAAAAATAGAACGATACTGCCGTCAAGAAGATCGCCGCCAAGATGGACGCGGAAGTGCGGACCGGTCGCCGCTGCACGTGTGCTAACCCTGTGCAATGCTTGCTTCCTCATTTCGCGTTCATCTGTCTACGACGAGGACACGACCAGCCGCTCGATCTCCGCGCTTACCCGTGGCACGCCAAGAGGACGCACGCGCTTCTCACTCGGACTCGGGACGAAGACGACGACGAAGATCTTAACCCGCGCAGCAGCGACTGAATCCGCAGCGTGTATGTCCGCCCTTCTCTATGCCACTCGCTCACAACCCTAATCCTTCTGCGTCTGAAGAGCCGTTAGACGCCGGGCCATCGCTTGCCGCGCATTGGGTGGACGTGCTCGGCCCTGCGTCAGCGTATGGGCGGCGTGCCGTCCCTGCTTCTGCTTTGAAGGACGTGCAGCTGGGGCGTTCTCTGCGGACGGCGTTCCGCTCGCTGAGGCCTCCCGCGCAGACCGCGCCGCGGGCGACACTATGTGACGAGATCAGGCGCACTCCTGCGTCTCCGTAGTGCAGGAAACCTTGCGCGCCGGATCCCTAGAGTCGATGAAGAAGAAGGACGATGCATGGATCTGCCGCCCTTACTCGCAAGTCGGCCCTGCGCGTAGCCTTCCTCTTCGCTGACGCCTTGCCAGACGTCATGCCCCCGCGCCACCCTTCCCCGCTGCGCCCACGAAATTCCTCCACGCTCCCCATTACGACGCGGCGGGGGCATGCATAATCCCTCTACCTCCGCGACTGACTTGGCGGCGAGCATGGGCGCGACGCGTACCATCACGAAGAGGAGGGCGGGCGTGATGTGCTCACACCCTCGTCCCACTGGCGGGAGGCGCTTCTTGCACGCAGTGGGACACAGTCTGTGGGGGGAAGGGGAGGCTAATCATGCGTGTGCGACTTTGTCGTGTCGTGGCGGGCCGCGGACGCGATGCCATGCAGACTTGGGCGGCGACAGGCGTGGACACAGGAGGAGGTGGGCGGACGGGGGCACAACGCAAAAAGAGGGGGGGTGCCGATATAGAGGAAGATGGATACCCGCGCAGCAAGGACCGAGTCCGCCGCTGCCCCTTTGCCGGCTGACGTCCCTCTACTTCTGTAGCGCGGAATCGACGCCGCCCCCGCGTTTGCAGACGGGTTATGCGCTGGCTACGTGCTGGGCCCGGGCGGCGTCTCGGCGGCGTAGCGGTTTTGGATTTGCTACGAGGAACGTGCTTCCCGACGTGGGACGGTCTCTGCGGGTGGCGTTTTGTAGGCTGCGTCCTGCGCCTGCGTCTTGCGCTCTCCGTACGGCGTTGGGTACATGGGACTTGACAGCGCCAGGACAAGATGCCCATGGGCGCGGATGACGGAGGGTACCGGGCGTGGGCGCGCGCAGGGGTATCGCCGACGAAGAGGCCGCGTCCTGAGTGGAGGACGAGGAGAAAAGAGGTCGGGCGGATGAGAGCCAGAGAAGAGGAGACGCTGCGATGGACCTATGGGTACGTCCTCCCGCTGCCCTCGTCGTGACCTGATCGCTGATGCCTCCAGCCCAGACTCCGCTCCGCGTGCGCCGATTGCTGTATAATGCAAGGAGATGATGCGTACCACGCATATCGTGGTGCCCGCGCTCCATAGCGCAGAGGACCTCGTTTTCAGTACGACACTGGGCAATGCGCACTGGATTTCGCAGGAGGTTGTGGATGACGAAGAAGGAGGGGAGGAGGTGGTGCATGGATTTGCGAGCACTTGCTCGTATGTCCGCCTTCTGCTTATCGTTCCTCCTTGCTGGCGCCTTCCCAGACGGCCTAGCAACCCTCCGCCGCCGCTCGTCCTCATCCGACGACGGTGCAGCCTCTCCCGCTTATGGCTCGCACGCACGACGAGGGTGCGCATACTCGTGTCCGCAGCCATCTGTACGTATGGGCGGCGCGTCCTTGGGGATGCTGTGCACGGAGAGCGCGGCGGGTATTGGGGATGACGAGGGACGCGGCGTGCTCGGGTGGGTGCGGGCGGTGGGGCACGATGCGTACGCGGAACTATAGTACAGATTTGGACTGTTTTAAATTGAATTTAATTTAATTAAAATTTGATCAAGTTTTTGAATTATAAATTTCCTCAGTTATTACGTAAAGTGCGGAGTTTGAATTATGACCCGCAGGTGTTCGACGCTTCCCGACACTTCAACGAAAAATCCTAGGAGGCGAAATATGTTTTATGTTCACTCTGAAGAGAACTATCTCTTCAGATTTCATCTCTCTGTCGGGCTTCCAAGTAAAGCAAAATGCTGAACGAAACACATGCCTGCCTATCAAAACTCTACATCTTGGGTTTGAGGTCGGTACACGAGATTTGGCAGGAGAACTTATTCATTATGATATTATGAACCATATTCCAACGCAAAAATCAGCGAAAACGCGTCGTAAATGCGGGAACGACACCCGAATTCTTTTGAGATTATATAATAGTCGAGTAATCGACAGACTACAACGTGAGGTACGAGTGAGATTTGTTGTAGTGTCTGTTTATAAGAGACTAGTGTTCCGTACACTACGACTAGTAGTACGCACATATGTGTATACAAGTCCGATAGGCGAAACCACGTGAAAATCGGGCGCTGCTCGGCGCCGCTCATGGGGTCGGCTGAATTGCAAGATACGGCCGCCGTCAGTAGTGGGCGCGCTGATCGGCGGATGTGTGGCATGGCAAACCAGAAATTTCGCGTATGGCGGACTCGGACAGAGTTCTGGGGGCGTATATACAATATTTACGATATGACTGGTAAGACAGGGTTCTGGCAGTGTATGTGGTGTGACTGTAACACCACTAAATGCTGGCGATTGGGGACGTGCATATTCCTGTTACCGGGGATTGTTCAGAGCATCAATATGCAAGGCAGATCATATTGGTTCGTGTTCTGATAGTGGCTGCATTTAGTCCTCTCCCGATGCAGGAGGTGTGTAAGAAAGGATCCATGGGCTGCATCGGGAGTCTGTACGGCTGCTTGAACTTCTTGATCTTGACGTGAGGTTCACCCAAGACGCGGCGCAATTCCAAAACAAACCAAATTGTCGCGTATCGCAGCGGCAGGCGGTTAGCGAGCGAATGTATAAGAACCGCGGGTGTTAGGGATCAGGGTAATTTGACGCGGTCCACGCGTAAATCCCTGAATCGAGAGCCTTGATTAAATAATATATTTCTGCTCGGCTAGCGAGCAGTCTCTTGAGAGTTCGGGAAATCCTCGTAAGAGGACCCTAGTTCAACTTGTCGTAACAAGTATCGAGTACGCAGAACGCTGTTACTCGCCACTGGCTACCTTGAAGGCTGCAAGACGCTGGCCCTCGAGACGTGTACAGGCTGCAAGACGCGGACCTTCGAGACTTGAAAAGGCTCCAAGACGCAGGCTTTGAATTGATTCACACAAGAAATAAGATGATGATGATAGTTGTATTCAAGAAGGAGTAGTCTAATACATTGACCTGCTCCAGTATATATACATTTTCTGAACTACAAGTCATTTACTGTCATCCATGGCTCGGAGTCTCGGGAGCAAGATTGCGAGTCATTAACCTCTCAATCTTGACTCGAAGGATCCGAACCGTGGGAATAATCATGGAATAATTAAAGACTATGGTCGAGTGTATCGTCGGTATGTACAGGGAAACTACTTGTATAGAAAACATATTCATATCCATAACAGCGGGCGAATAGCGGGCTAATTTGGAAGGCCCCGGCTTTGCGGCAGCAGCATTGACAGGGGTGGCTTTTCAATACAAAAATCGGCATAATCAGCCCGATTTGCAACGCATCAATGGATGCCGACGTTGGTGCGGTGTTGCTAGCTCGGGAATCGATGCAACAGGGGTCGCCGTGCGTTTCTGTGGAGATCTCCTCACGGGGAAATAAAGGCGGAGATCTCCCAGACAGACGTAGAGGCCGGTCAGAATCCGACAATTTGGCCCGGAGAGAGTATAAAAGACGAACACTTGAAGGGAAAAGAGCATACGCACGCTCAACACATTCGAACACGCGCTCTCATAGACCTCCCATCCTCTTATACAATCACCATGTTTACCAAAGTGCTTCTCACCTTTACGCTCGCCTCCCTCGCGGTCGGAAGATGCTACGGCGCTCCTATCCACGGTGTGGACGATGGTGTGGGCGCCAGGTCCGACGGATCCGGAAATATCTGTCCCGACTGCGTCAATGTGGGTCTACGAGCAGTTAATTAAGGAATCCCCACTGATCAGGACACATCATTTTATTTGCTAGCCCAAAATCATCGAGGTTCGTAGCGCAGCTCTTGACGCTTCCGTTCCCGCGGATGGTGTTGGGGCCAGGTCCGATGGATCAGGAAATATCTGTCCCGACTGTGTCAACGTGAGTCTACGCGCGGTTGCTCAAGGGATCCCCACTGATCAGGACACATCATTTTGCTTGGTAGCCAAAACTCATCGAGGTTGGTAGCTTCAGTGGCACTCCAAGCGAGACCATCGCTGCCCCTGAAGCTTCCGCTTCTCCCCAGGGTGTTGGGGCCAGGTCCGATGGATCCGGAAATATCTGTCCTGACTGTGTCAACGTGAGTCTACGAGCGGTTAATTGAGGGATCCTCACTGACCAGGACACCGTTTTGTTTGGTAACCAAAAATCAGCGGGGCTTGTGGCAATGACTGCGCGGTCGGTAGTGCTTAGTAGCACTGGTAGCTTTGCAGCAAGGACCAATATTCAGTAGGTAGTAGCCAAGAGAGGGCCTTGGAAAATATAATGGCTTTCACAGAAGGAGCTTGTTAAGTGTCTACCATGACAGTTCCGAAGACCTTGTTGAGCCATATGTTGCATCGAAAAACATTTGAACAGAAAAGACAGGATATGTGGTCCGGGCCTGAGTGCCGACGAAAGCTCTGCGTGGATGAGGAAGGGAAGACGCACTAGCCCAGCTCGAGTACGTCCGAGTCGAGTGAAAGGGGTGAAAGCGTACAGCGCGGGGACATCAGCAAAAACCTCCCCAGATAATTTGAGATAATTTTGCTCAAATTATATTGGCCAAATAAAATTTGGCAAAAGTTGCGATAATTTGAGATAATTTTACTGAACATGCGAGGAAATTCAGTGAACATTTCCAGAGGAAATAAATATGTTTAAGGGTGGTGCATATGACCTTTATGGAGGCTACAAAAAGTAAAATTCTTCAAGTTGAACCGCAGAACACGATGCATGGACAACAATGAGAGATCTTGGCGATGAGTCCGACATAATGATGTAACGTAAATTCGTGTCAAGTCCGTAAGTCATTTAAACTCCGCTTATTCCAAACAACATGCAACACAGAACTCGTCCCATGTCCTTCTTTTCTTTTCACACCATCATGTTCCCGCACTTGTCCTCCTGCCGTCCCGCCCTCTCTCCCTTCATTGCGTTGGTGCTGACTGGCCCTGCCTGCTTCCAGCCCCTTCCCTCTGCACTCTTCATGTCTAGAACAATGACTTCAGCCGTCGTCTCCTTCAAGCACTGAGTGCCACCCTTTCACCCATCCCTCAAGACCACCAACCTGGGCACCCTGGAGTATCAAACAGCAAGTCCTTCAAGTTTGTGACCCCACTCTCGCTCTCGAGGCCGTCCCAGACGCCACGTCATCACGCCGCAGACGATGTCACATCGGAATCACACGACTGTCATGATGCCGCAAGTCTATCAATGCATCAAGTCCCCGCTGCCAAGCTGCTGATCCCTCCTAACGCCGACCGTGCTCGCTGCCAATCCTCAATCCTGCTATTCACGACCCCAGATGAGAACTCCATCCATCCACATCAATTCTCACCAGGCTTTGTTCAATATCCCGCAAGATTCCCCAAGCGTATCCTAGCGCAAGTTCCGCAAGTTCTGAAGCTTCTCTCTGCAGTTTTTGTGATCGTTTTCAGGTCTGATTTTTGGCACATATATATCTTTCATTCCTGTAGTACATATGTAACTAGTGTAACGGAAGAATGCAATTTATTTTCTCCTTTCATTCGATGCCTGGGTTAAGAAAATGTAAGAAATAGGGCGACATTCTGACCGACAACTTGATGATAATTTGCTCAAATTTGCTCAAACTTTATTTGGGTAACATAATTTTAGATAATTTGAGCTAACTTTACAACTGGCGATAATTTGAGATAATTTGAACAAAATTATCTCAAATT
Source organism: Mycena epipterygia (assembly GCA_029281465.1). Taxonomy (NCBI): domain Eukaryota; kingdom Fungi; phylum Basidiomycota; class Agaricomycetes; order Agaricales; family Mycenaceae; genus Mycena; species Mycena epipterygia. Next base: position 272,280 of record JARJCQ010000025.1, on the reverse strand, counting down.
ATCTGGGGAGTGTTTTCCTGATGGAATGTGGATGATGTACAAGGCCGCGGGCGCACGCACAGGGTGCGGGAAGTGCGAACGAGTGAACGAGTACGCATCCCCTGCTCCCCGCGTATCCTTCTCCCGCGCAAAATCCGCGCGTTCCGTACTCGCGTGCTCGTGAAAGTCGTGCCAGGGCACAGCATATCTTCGAGTCTGTCGAATGTTCCGTATCGTCGAGCCATACCCCTCAATTCGCTCTGCATTTACGCTTAGAGGAGGGAGGAGGCGCGCCTCGCATCCTTCGGTTTTCGGTTTCGTGCACGTCCTCTTTTAAACTTTAGGCGCCTCATTGTTTGGTCCTGTTGTTGCGGGCCCCTTCTTGGACGTATCATCGGTCTTCGCTGGCTCACCGTTCGTCTTAGGTTTCCGTGACCCGTTCCCTCGTGTTTTGTTCCGGAGCTTAACCCATGTTATTCCCTCTGGCTTTGACTTCCAATGCCGCTCTTATCTATCCGGCATTTACTTGGATTTCTCGAAACGAACGGCCCACTTCACCAAGACCCGTATCTTCGGGACTCAGATCTTTATCCAGCCACTTGACTCTGTTATACTGGCGAACACTATCCCAGAATATCTGTACCAAGTGTCTCTATTACATCTGGAAAAAGCTTTTTGCCAGGCATCGGATCTCGCAAATAAAATCACGGACGGTGTTCTTAGCCTGCTGCGCACTCATCAACCTTTTCCTTATCGTATTTTAAAATTGACAGGGAAACAGTAATTGAATAGCGCTCTGTATAGCCCTTTCACACTTCACTTCTTCTGCTTTGTTGCGACATGATCCATGCAGAATTTACTGGCTGCCTGGCTCAAGAAGTTCAGAAAAAATTCGGGACACAAGACGAACCGGGACTGCGGGAGAGAAAAGATGACGCCCGAGAACACCGACCCAGGAGCATAGCTCCAAAGAGCAAAGCTCGCTGAAGGGCGGAGTCTTGAACGACCGAGACCCCAAACAGGAGCAATGCGGAATGGAAATAAAATGTATGGAATGATTAGCGATTTGATCCATGTCCCATCCATCCCCAGGGGTCACCACAAATATAGGCGACGGTGACGGCGATCGGGGTGCCGTCAGCCAGGAAAAGTGATTTCCCATCGATAGGAAGGTTTTATGTCTCTTTTTCGGGGTCATGAACTGAACCTATTTAGTACCGGCGACAATGAATTTTTGCGACCCAGATAGGCGTACAAAAGCGAAAATTTCTCCTCCGGCACTTGCCGGAAAACCTTTATGGGAATTTTGATGTGATTGCCGAGGAATGAACATGCTGAAAATTGAACATGTTGGGTTACGGGTGACACGGCGTGAGCCTGCGGTCGAAATAGTACAGTATGTATGTGGGGCGTAGATTATGTCGGGTTTAGCCCGGGGACGATAGGTACGCTGAAGAGGGCTACTCCACTACCATTGCGTCCGAAGGATCGATGCCCCGTAGGTTACAGACCGACGCCATCAGACGCTCAAGCGTGCCTTGCAAATGAGCCACCTGGGCTACAAGCCCGGCATTCATTGCTCGGAGCTCATTGATCTCGAGTATATCATTCTAGATTGTAAAACTCAGTCCAGCCCATCGACTAAGCCGAATTGAAAACCCACGTATTGGCGATCTGTACGCCGGAGGTCAATGTCGATTTGCAGGCGCTGCCGCCGAGCGGGAAACCCATCAAGGATAGCGGATTTCATTTCTGCGGCTGCGTCGCCAGGCGGAGGCGCAGCTTTCGAGCAGCCAGTGGCGACGGCGTTGAAAACGGTGTTCAGCGCCAAGAAGAGGGCCGCGGGATATCCTTCCCGCGAACTGTCCCACTTGGTTGAGAGGTCTGCGAGTGCCAGTAGGTCAACAATGCTGGGTTCAACCAACCCAGCCTCGGTGACGTCCCACCTAAAGGTGATCGTGTGTAGGACGTCATAGTGCTTGGTGCCCACCAGTTTCCTCACGCTCTCCTTGACGTGGGCGATGGATAAAGTAGACATCTTCCCTCGCGTGTCGTACCTGGGCCACACTGGGTTCGGCCCAACTGTCACCGGGCCATCGAATCCTTCGAGTTTCATTCGAACTGGGAAGTCGTTGATGTCTGGGTCTTCAAGGTGAACAATGAGGAATGGGTAATCGCCCGCACCACGCGTACGGCAATACGCGACAGACGAGATAGACATCCTTGTGATCCTTGGCGCGTCCCTGATGGAGAGGAGGAACATGCGAAGGTAGTCCTCTAGAGTCATGCATAGTTCGCGGCCGGGGAAGAGGACCTCGAGATGCGGCCGGTACTGCCAGCAACGATGGCTAAACAACTGGAGGCACATTTTGAAAGTTTGCAATGCGGGAGGAGAAACGAAGGGGGAAATGATAGACGAACAGGAGGGTTTATATTTCTGTTAAATAGTGAGACCTTCCTCCTGTGGGTTTGATCGACTGCCGGCCTGGGCATGTTTCGGTTGCATTTAAGCCCCTATCACTCCACAGAGCTTCGATGGTAAGGCACTTGCGATGATCATCTGAAATCAAAAGAGTTCAGGGGAGTCATCAGTTGGTGGGATCAATTTTGATACAAAGTGGGAGCGCACGGCTCAGCACCAACGGTACTGAGGGCGAACGCGGATCCAAGTGCAACTGAAGAACCGACGCGAAGAAGTATCTAGGCCAGTAGAATCAGGCGGATGTGGGAGTATGGACACGCACCAAATTCGATAATCCGGGCAAGCAAGAAGTTTCTCCGTAATTGCCAGGATGCGGCGATGTGAATTACTTTTCTAAAGGATTCAGGCTCGCGACTGAAAACCCCTGGTACAATTTTTCATCGGTCCCCCAGTTCCGAATTGGTGAGGATATCACTTTCAAAAAATGTTGCCTTGTTGGCCTACCCTCCCCTTTCTAGCCTGACGCCACCGGCCTGAAGATGGACGTTGGTGAAGAACTAGTACGCATTTATGATATATTCGTACACATGATGTGGGTCACCTTCTGATATGATATAGGTCATTCTGAGCCATCACCCCACTTCGATTGTATTTTCAATTGAAGCCAAGATACAACGAAGCTTTGGGGTGTACACAGTGCAGAAAACATATAATTAGCCACACAATTAAAGCTGGGTGCGGGCTCGAATTAAACGAGCGCATCCTGCGGTAGACATGATATGCTCGTCAAAATGGAGTTTAGGGGTGTAGCCATCCGCTACTGAGCCTTCATTTTGTAGTCGCGAACCTGAATAAACGAGGATTCAAATTGAACCCAATGCAATAATGAGACTCACGGAGGCATAGTACAACAAGAGACGGCCTGTTGTTGGAGTTCCCTGTCATCCGTGTGAGCGTTAAACACCAGCAGCAAGACATACGGATACCTGTCTGCTATGGCAAGTGAGCTCACCACCGAATATGAATAGGAGGAGAAAGAGTCGCAGCAGGAAATACCCATGTCATAACGTTCAAGTTGGTTTCCAGGCCCTGCCTATAGCCTTGAAATCGTGAGGAAAGAGGATGTAAAAATCGGTGAAAATGGGTCAACCATGGCCCGGGCGCGAGCCGAACGAGCGATCCTATGGAATTCTAGAAGCTTCCACGCACACATATCGAGTGCAGGCGCGGAACCATCCGCTACCGGGCCTCGATTTCGTAGTTGCGAGCTCGAATAGATCGGCAGGCTAAACTCACTCACCATTCAATCGTGTCCAATAAAATAGTGAGCTCGCCACCGAATGGGAGGAGAAAGAGTCGCAGCAGCAATAGCCATGCCACGATATAGATGTACAAGTTGGCTGTCGCTGTCTCGAACTCGTGGGTAAAGAGTTCAAGTCAGCGCGAGATCTAAAAATAATGGGAATGCGTTGATCCATGGCCCGGGCTCGAATCGAACGAGCACCTCCTGCAGAACTTCGTACCCATGTAATCCTCCTTCATCCAGTAGGGGTGGAATCATCCGCTCCCTTACAAACCTAAATACATCAGCTTGTGGATCCGAATCACGAGCGAAGCTCGTTAAATGAAAAAAAGACCTCATCCGCTACCGGGTAGTCTTGCTAGCACCTGGGAACATAAACATAGATACATATGCGCATTTGAATGGAAATAACTCACTCGTGAATGGTGCCAAAAAAAAAACCGGCGCAATTAAAGGGTGCATCATCAGACTTTTGACATTTTGCTTGTGACCTTGTACAAGGTCAAACAAGGTCACAAGCTCCACCAAAACGCCCACAAGGTCGCAAGGTCACAAGACAAGTCCGGATTTTCACAAGCTCGAAATTCTGTCTAAAAATAAGTACTCTTTAGTGTGCTCAGGGCACTCTGAGGGGCACCTTCAGTCGCAGGGAGGTGTTGACAGCCGTGGGGATGACACCTTTTAATAATAGAGTGGGTTCACCACTGCAGAGTGGGCGGGACTTCAGTATTTTTGACCTTGTTTGACCTTGCGAGCTTGTCAAGAGCTTGTTGTCAAGCCCACAAGCATCAAAAGGTCACAAGGTAAATGTCAAATGGCTGATGATGGCTCGGGCTCGAATCGAACGAGCGCCTCCTGCAGAACTTCGTACCGATACAACTCGTTCATTCAGTTCAGGGGCGGAACCATCCGCTACCGGGCCTTGCTTTCGTAGTTGTGAGGTTGAATAGATTGGCATTGAAATTGACCTCGCTTGTTCGATAAAGAAGAGCGATGGCCTGCTGCGGACAAATGTGTTATCATCCACCGAATCGAGCGTATGTGCGGAAACCATCCCTTACCCGGCCGTGCTTTCACGTGAGGATCTAAATACACCAGGAAGTCGCCAATGAATGGGATGAAAAAAGACAACGCAGATATGGATGGGCCCGGGCCCGAATCAAACGAGCGATCCTGCGGAAATTTCGAATTCCTCCTACTCATTGCGGGTGCGGAACCATCCGCCACCGGGCCTTGATTTCATATCTGCGAGGTTGAATAGATCGACATTTAAATTGACCTCAGTGCGATGAAAAAGAGAGAGCAAGAGCGATCAACGATGGCCTGGTTAGCATCGAATTCGAGCGAGCGACGTCTTGCGGACAAGAGAAGTTGACATTATCGGAGACCATCCCCTACCAAGCCCTCATTTCTACCTATAAGGCTTCAATACATCAGGGAAGTCGCAAATGAGCGGGATGAAAAAAAAAAACAGACGCAGATATAGAAGGGCCCGGGCTCGAGTCGAACGAGCGATCCTGCGGAAACCTTAACGCAACACATATCGGGTGCGGGTGCGGAGCCATCCGCTACCGGGCCTTGCTTTCGTATTTGCGCGGTTGAATAGATCGGCATTGGAATTGACCTCATCATTAAATCTTGTCCGATAAAAGGCGAGGAGGAATGACGGGCCATGGCCTGGGCTCGAATCGAACGAGCGATCCTGCGGAAACTTCGAATTTCTCCCACTCATTGCGGGTGCGGAACCATCCGCTACCGGGCATTGATTTCGTAGTCGCTAGCCCGAATAGATGAGCATTGGAATTGACCTCACCATTAAATCGTGTAGGATGAAAAAAGACAGGAAGAGTGATGGCCTAGACTCGAATCGAGCGAGCGACGTCCTGTGGACAAAGAGGTTGACATCGTGGTCCACCTAATCGAGGAAACCAGCTGCTCCCCGGACTTTACTTCTACCTATAAACCTACAATGCGTGAGTGCATCACCAATGAACGGGATGAAAAATAAATAAATCATCCACATCATGACGATGACCCGGGCTCGAATCGAACGAGCGGAGTCTGCATTGATAGCACAGAGGCATTTCATGTGATGCAGGTGCGGTGCAACCGCCACCGGGCCTTCTCTATATCCCTGTGAACTCGATTAAGTTAGCTGAGAGGGGAGAGACGGAATCAACTGGCTAAGCGCAGGAATGTGTATTGAGGCTGGATGTTGGCAGAGTAATAGATCAGCATGCTACTAGAACGAACTCACCATTAAATCGTGTCCGACAAAGGGCAGGTGCGGAAACCAGCTGCTCCCCGGACTTCAATTCTGCCTATAAAGCTTCAATGCGTGAGTGAAATCACCAATGACGGGATGAAAAAAAATGCCCTCCGCAAGATATCATTGGCCCGGGCTCGAATCGAACGAGCGGAGTCTGCATTAATGCCACATGGACGATTTATTATGTGATCCAGGTGCGGTCCAACCGCTACCGGGCCTTCTCTATATCCCTGTGAACTCGATTAAGTTAGATAGTACCTGACTGGAAAGATGATGAACGTAGTAGGTGCCAAAGACGACTAGCAGACCGTGTTGCATACGCAGAGGGGACACATCTTACGCGTGAGGCCGCATAACGCAAAAGGGGAGCGGTAAAGCATTTGTGCTTGCGGAAGGCGAGGATGGGCGCAAGAGAGATAGGAGGTGCGGAAGTGCGGTCCGGTCGCCGCTCCACGTGCCAACCCTAATTTGCTTCCTCGTCCAATTTGCGTCCAATCCTCATCTCGCGTTCATCTCTGGACTGCTTACGACGTGCACGACAAAAGGCACGACTATGTACGACGAGCTCATCTCTGCATTGCGCGCTCGCCACGATGAGGAGGACCTCTGTGTGTTTTCTCCTAGAATTACGACGCACTCACGACTACGGCGGGCCAGCTGCAGCGTAATGTCTGCGCTTACTTCTTGCGACCACAACCAGACGACGACGAAGATGACTGAGTCCGCAGCGTGTATGTTCACCCTTCTCCATGCCACTCGCCCACTGACGTCCTTCTGCCTCTCAAGAGCCGTTAGACGCCGGGGCCATCGCTTGCCGCGCATTGGGTGGACGTGCTCGGCCTGCCGCCCCTGCTTCTGCTTCGAAGGACTTGCGGGTGGGGCGTTCTGAATCTCTGCGCACGGGGTGTTTTGCGTTCAGCACGTGTCGCCTTCATCCTGCGGCCTGCGTGATGCGCTCGCTGAAGCCTCCCGCGCAAACCGCGCCGCGGGCGGCACTGCGTGACGAGATTATGTGCACTCCCGCGTCTCCGGAGCGCAGAGGACGTCGTTTTCCGTACGATCCCGGGCAGCGCGTGCTACCTCTCGCAGGATGTGTCGTGACGAAAGAGGGGAAGAGGCAATGCATGTGCGCCGCGCGCTTACTCGTATGTCCGCCTTCTGCATATCCTTCCTCCTTGCTGACGCCTTGTCAGACGTCCTGCCCCCGCGCCCCGCTGCTCTTCCCAATCCGGCCGAGACATAATCCCTCCGTCGGCCTTCACCGCTGCGTGCACGACCCGCACTATCTCTCCACGCTTCCCCAGGCGCGGGCGCGCATGCTCATGACGAGCAAGACGATGCTCTCGCCTCTCCCGCTGTGGCTCACGACGAGCGTACCCATACTCGTGTCCGCAGCCGCCTGTGTGTATGAGCGGGGCGTCCTTAGGTGGTGCTGGGCACGGAGAGCACGACGGGCCTAGATGACGTGGCGGGTATTGGGGATGGTGGAGGCGGCGCGCGGGTGGGAGCGGGCGGTGGTGCACGATACAGCGCGGTGAATGGAGGACGTACAAGGCGAGCGCGCACGCGGGGTGCGGAGAGCCCGAACGAGCGAACGAGTACGCTTCTTCCTGCTCCCCGCGTATCCTTTCTCCCCGCTAACGGCTTCTGCGCAGACTCCGCGCGTTCCGTACCCGTGGCTGGCCACAGCGGATCGACGGCCCCCGGCAGCGCCCTCTGTATTCGTGCTCGGAGGCCGGAGGACTCGCGTCTTGCGTCTGTCCGCGCGTGCCTGTTGCGGTCTTGCTGCGAATATCCCGACGCCTGTCCTGCGTTTGCGGGATCTAGAATGCGCGACTGAGTGGACGACAAACGGGCCCGCGACGGCGAACTTGATCACCCCCCTTTACTCTCCTCCGCGCGCTGGCTCGTGCTCGTATCGATGCCCGAGTCGGGGACTGGGGTGCGGAGGACTGGGTGCGGAGGGTTCCCGATGAATCGAATTCAGATGATGTTACGACTCGAGCGCGGGTGGCACCGGATGTGCGGACAGGAAGCTTGAGTATGGCGGGGATGTGGACTGGGCGATGCGACGCACGCTGCATACGCAAAGGCTGATGCTCGTTGCGCCCGAAGACCCACTCGCCGGGGGCGTCTGCGATCTAGGGGTTTTTTTATCAGAGTCGATACGTATCCGTTCCTGCATTCTCCTTGCTTCTGGTTATTCTACTTCCAATTGTAATGGGAGGTACCTATCGAGACTTAGTCTCTTATAAGCAGACGCTACAAACGTTGGTGCTCGTAAGACCTTCTCTGTCCTAGTCTCTCGTAGGCTTTCGCTCATTGGCTTGCATGGTTCACGGACTCCTCTCGCACACAGGTCCCTGATCCCCTTCATTGTTGGCATTGAGCCAAGGTCACCCAACGCGGATCTTTCCGGGCATTCCCGGGAGGTATGTACCCGGAGAGAAGACAAATCATACCTGTTCATTTCTCCCGGGACTTCCCTGGAGAATGTGAATGATCGGCAATCGCCGTTAAACATCACCGGGGCTGACACATACACATCCAACCTCCTTGCGTCTTCCTTCCTCGGCCGTGTTCCCAGAAATTTTGCCCTCGGTTTCTAACGACACCGATTTAATGGGCCGTTCACCCAATCACAAATGCGAACGAAATTATTAGTCTGCGAGGCTTTCAATTCTGTACGAGTGTGAATCCCTAAAACTGTCAGTAAACCTACCATAAACCCAAAACAAAATCAGCCGTCCCGCCCAGCGCTCGACATTTGACACTGTTAATGCTCGCAGGGTCTCACGCTCCGTTCTATCTGATGAACAAACTGCAGATATTCGTCGCAAAAATACTCAATCTCGCGCTATTCACCGGGCCTTGCGACAATAGCCAACGGGGTGAAATTCCGACCAAAATGACCTGATTGCATATCACAGATTCACAATCGCCATGAATCAAATTTGAATAGCCCAGAGAAGTGGTGGGATCGTGTTGCCATCCTCAACACTTCACAGACAGTCCAGTCCCTTGGCCTCCAGTTTAATAGAAAGTGCAAGATATGTGGTATCAACGTGCACCATCCATTCTCTACCTTGCATGCATACTTACTAATAGAGATGAGTAGTCACTGACAGGCGAAAGAATATATGATCGATATTTTGTTTGTGGTCCCAATCGTGCTCATTATCAACCCCCACTTCCCTCATATCTTGCAGAGTGGGACTACTTCATCATGACCGAAAGACTGGTAGCAATTCCTGCAAATTGAACAATCTGTTTTCCTTGACTGCACTTGGAGTATATGATGGTGATTTCATGAAATTCCAGGTGGTATTACAGCGATAACGTTGGCCGGCGATGTTCCCAGATCCGGCTTCCCATCCCGCGCATTGACTGTCATTTTCAACCTCAGGGCTTCAACTTCACCATCCACCGAAAACAAATACCGCTGGCGCTTTGTTATGCTACTACCTTCAACGGCTGTTAGGGTCTGACTGTTCAGAAGTCGGGCCTTGATCTACGGCGCTCGGTATTCTCACACGGGCACCTCTATTCTGCGATGACCTGGGTGCCCAACTCTCACAATGTTTTCATCCTAAAGTACGAAGGTGATTTTCCTACATCTACAACTAATATTGTCTGGGAGGAGCTTCTAATCAGCGGAGTTTAAAAGCTTCAGACGGACCGAGTGCGTAATTTATAAAGAGGGTGATTGTATTGCAATCATTGAATTGACTCTCACTTCAATTTAAGTTACAGCAAAGGGGATGACGGCCCGCCGCAACCGCTTGTCTAGGCTTATACGAGTTACGACACTGTCGACGCTCTGATGTGCTGATGGTGGACTGAATTAAGAAACTCGACAACGTTTTTTCCTGAATTGCGGGAAGGAGACCTGAATGGTTGACACTCAGCAAATTCAACAGCATACAGGCTCCAACAGCGGCTAATTTCGCCCGCATCGTATTTGGACAGGGGGCAGCAATCCCATCCGGGCCCAATTGAACTTACCATTTCTCTATATCTCCCGATAATTCATCGTGGGTGGCTTCCGGCCCGATTTTTTTGTTGACATATTTCCGCCACGGCGCTCTCCGGAGTGTTGCAGTCCGATACTGCTCTCGCATTTGAAGTTTCTCCTTCAACCACTCACGATGCTCCCGTAACTTCTCTCCTCATTTTCTGTGGCACTTCTCGCTTACTTCTCGCGCTTCATTTGCTTTTCACTTCTCTCGCTACATTCACAGCCCCCTCCATTTGCGTGTTCCGGCATGGTGCATTTGATCCTCACGAATCGTCAACGTGATGTTCACCTACCGGGCCCGGCGGTTTAGGTGTTTACCTTCTTCTCTTCGTTTGGTGCGTGGGCGCGATTGCTTGTGTGCGGCCGTGCATTTTATTCCGTGCGCATGCGCTGTAACGCCGTGGGCGTATGGTATGATTCATTCCTTCCACAACCCCGCTCTCGTGGATGTGACTGCGCAACCCCCCGTCCGCGATTGCACCTTCACCTTCCACTCACATCGTACATCCAAAACTCAATAATCCACGCCATTCGCGTCCTGTATGACACAATCCTCAGACCAATAAATGTTGTTATTAAGGAGACATCTTGCCTTGATCCGATGTGCATTTGGTGTTCCGACGGACGCTCAAGCCAACAGACAATTGCCTGGAGTCTTGAATGCCTCGGAGCAAGCCGGTAGCTGCAGATCGTATCTGGGGCTCTTCACCGTAACCGTATTACGGCCGTAGGCTGACCCGTATATACGGTCACCGTAACCGTACCGTAAGGGTCCCTTCATGTCAATTCTACAGTACGGGTACGGCACGGTTGGCATGCCGTATAAGCCGTACCGTCTACGCCGATACGGCTCGCTGTACGGTATACGGCTCACCTCGGCAATCAAACCAGCAGGCATGCCGCTACTCTTCAGTTGTTCTTTGGCGCAAGATCGGAGTTTCAAGTTCATGCTATGCCCTCAGCTACGATCCGGTTTGCCGATGTCCAGGTAGTTTTGCATGCTCGATGTAAGTAACTCACCTTGCTTTCGAGGCTCCCTTTAGGGAGTATAATCTGAAAGCTCTGGTTCGGGTTGTGATTTCTTCTGAGGTCACGTCTCGCTTGCTCGCCGGCATCTCTTGGGTCAGATATCACACCTCGCTTGCTCACCTGCTCCACGGTGGAATCTGCGCTGTGCTTGTTTTTCAAATTACCGATTTTCAAATGCAATTTTCCCGAGTCGGCCGACGCTATCTTTTGTCTTTTGCCCACCTTGCCGTGGATACCTTCCATTTTCAGGTAGGCTGCTAATATATTGGCCTTGCTCTGGGCGTTTCAGATGATGGGGCAATGCACTGGTAATGCCCGATGTGCACATGGTTGTGGATATCACACCGGAGGCAAAGAACGATGCACTTGAAATCCAAGTGCGTCCAACGCATGTGCTCCGCACTCATGCTTGACATTGACAATCAATCTAAAATAAACTTCTCCTTTTAGTAATTCTTTAGTTAACAAAGTGCAACTTCAACTTTACTGGGATACAACAAAGGTTTTATGTTGTTTTGAAACAAAGGAAACAAAGGAAACAAACAGGCACAATGCCAGCCTGACAAAGATATTTTGTGGATGTGGTGGGGGCCTGACGGAGGTGACTTGTGGGCTTGGTAGCATGCCAAAAAAGCTTCTGCCTATATACTGTGATAAACCTCCCTCTGTTTGACAAAGACAATATGTGTACATGACAACTCGTCGGTAACGGGATTGTGCATAAGGTGCAACAAAGGTGCCGTTGTCCTTTGTCATTTCCAGGGAAATTTCAGAGTTAACTTTGTCAACTAAAAGGAGAAATCTATGGCAGATTGATTGTCCCTGCCACACATGAGTACGGAGCACATGCGTTGGACGCACTTGGATTCCAAGTGTGTCGTTCTTTGCCCCCGGTGTCAAGAGTATATCCAGCGAGTTAACCTCTGTACGTTGTTCATAATTTTTCCATACATATTGCAATGGGAGCCCCATCGCGGATAGTTTCTGTCCATGATATAAAAGAACCCTCATCACGTTCCCAATTCCTGGTTGAATTTGAGACTGATGCATCTGCAGAGCCAAAATCTGGTGCAAAGCAGCGAAAGGAATGCTCCACGACCACTACAACGACCACTACGCCGATGATGCAAGTTCTGCGGCCAAACCAGCTCCAGCTCCCTCCGAACCTGTGCCAAAAAAAAAAAAAAAAAATCACGGCGCAGTACCAGTGCTGGCAGCGCATGAATATAGACGAACTGGCCGAATATTTTAAGCTTGGCCCGGAGAACTTTGACACCTGTAACCCATTGAATGGTGGTTTGCATCCGGTCTCCAGTTTCCAACCCTCCATCGCTTCGCATTGGATGCTATCTATTCCTGGTTCGTCTCATTCATCTCTTTGAATTCACTTCAATTTCTGGCACAAATACAGGCTCTGCTGTTGCCGTCGAGCGTATCTTCTCCAGTGGTCGCGATACTATTAGCTTGCATTGATCAAGCCTTCAACCAAAGACAATTTGGACCTTGATGCTGGTGAAAAATCAGCTGCGCATGGCACACCGAGACATTATTGCATGTCTAGGGTACCAGTAATTGACTTTCATTGTAATAAATACATATTTATAGCAGGCTAACTTGTGTGTGATTGAATGGGATAAAATTAGGTATACCAAATACGACCGTATAGCTGTATACGGCCGTAATACGGTACGGTACCGTACCGTAGAGCTATCTTGGAACACCTTATACGGTACGGATCCGGCTTTTTATTCACCCGTATGTTAGCCGTCGTTGTATGGCCGTATACTGTATACGGTACGACGAACATCCCTAGGACTCGTGTCTGGGAGCCGTGGCAGAAGAGCCAGGGATTTGATGCACATTCCGAGGAGCATTAGTGAAGCAAAGTCATTCAAAAAATGTGGATGCCGGCGGGTCCGATGGCACACGAGGACACAGATAGGTACTGGGAAGGAAAGAGGAAAACGGAAAGGCTGTTAATGGTTGTTGTTTTTCTCACAGCGTCGGCAATCATGATTGATGCCCATGACTTTCCTCCTCCGCCATGTCGATTGGGACGAACTCGGCGTTTCATGGGCATAGGATTCCTGAAGGCTGAACGTTGATCCAGCAAGTCTTTCATGGTCGAACTCAATATTCCGCCAGGTGGACGGACGGACGCACTCGTGACTCGATCTGGCCGTACGGCGCTTTAGCCTTTTTTCTCTCCTCACCGGCCGGTCAAACACCCCTGCTGCATAGTTTCCCCCGGTTTGGGCCTTACCTCTTGCATTCTGTGGCCGCCCCTCTTTTGCCTTACTAGTCCTGGCTTCCGACGTCCACCACAACTTTCACGTTTTCATTCTCATCAGCGGTGCTAGAGCATTCAGGTCAAACTTCGCTTCTCGGGCAGGCAGGCCACTTCTTCGAGCAATTAACCTCGTCTCAAAAACCCAAAAATTACGACCTTCCAATATCCAAGTGCATTCCCATATTCAGGGAAAATAATTGGGGTTCATCCCGAATACTTCATCGCGAATAAAAGTGCGCACTCTATAGACCCCTGGATTTCAGAAATTCAACACCGCCGCGATCTTCTCGTCATTGTGCCACGGGTGCCGTCGAGCCGTGGCCACTGTCACGGCGAACAGCACTACCGTAACGATGGACGGCACCATTGTGCGCGCCATTAATAAATTAAACAATGTCATGGGTTCCCATTACTTCCTGCACCCGTACTAAGTACGCGCGGAGATTGTGGACCCGAATTGTACGCTTATGCGCATAAATTGTACGACACGGATTCTGGCTCCTCCTTCCTGCCACCAATGCATCTCAAGACCCTCAGTTTCGCCCTTCTCAGCTTGATCTCTGCCGGCCGCGCGCACGAATCCTCGCAGTACCCTTACGTACCCAACGACCTCCAGTGCCGGGAAGGGTTTCTCCCCACCTTCGTCCACAACAGCTACACGTATATCGCACCCCTGGACAAGTTCACGAACATCACCGGGTCATTCTTCAACATCGCGTGGGAGGTACGTATTGCGCACATTTAATCCACTTCGCCGGTCGCTGATCGGCCTGTAGGGCGGATGCCCCGCCACCGCCACGACGGGCATCGACAACGTCCCGGGCGCGACGCGCGGGGGCCCCTGCCTCGGCGGCACCTTCAACGACACGCTGACGATGTACAGTGCGCACCCTGACGCGCTTTCATACACATACCACGGGGCCCCGTACACGTTCACGTCCCCGGGTCAGCCACCCATGCATTGGGACGCGTACACGGAGACGATGCGGTTCGAAAGCATCTGCGGCGGCCAGGCCACCTACGTCGACTTCATCTCGTACATCTGCTCCAAGGACCAGATCGCCACGTATATTGGGTGGTCGGAGCTCCATGTGGTTTCGATGCAGGCCATCGCAGGGGCGATTGGGGCGCCCATTCTTGCGGGGGATTGTCCGGGTGCGTAGTCTCGAATTCACGGGCTATTCAGGACCTGACATTCTGCGGAAGCGGCGGAATGTAAGAACTAATTGGCCGTCTCGGTCCAATCACCGCCGCATCGCCGCTGCGTCGTTTTCGTACGTCCTGGGCTTTATGCCGCTGTCAATTGGATTACTCTCTGGGGCAGTTGGCCGTACACTCTCAAATATCTTTCAAACCCCGTTATCCTGTACTATACCCGCCGCATCGGGTTGGCAACATGCGAATTCCACTTTCCTTCCGTTGCGCCACGGACTTGTGTATTTCGACGTCCTGATCAAATCCCGGGAGTGAGAGTCAGACACCCGGACGCCCGAGTTGTTACTGACTGCAGTGACCGGCTGTCAATTCCAAAGATAAATTAGACAACTCAGCGTCGCTCCGCGCGACGCAGCTTCCGAGGCCATCAATTCACATAGTGTCTGCAACGCCATGGAGCAACTCACAGGGACGCTGTCCGAGTTACAGCAAGTCTGTCCGAATCGGCGTATAATTTATTCTCTCTTGACAGACACTCTCGCTCGTTCCTCGTTCTGAATCTATCCAGATCGCAGTGGGATGCTACGTCCTACTCGGGTAGCGTGGAGGCAGTAGGCGGTGGACGGCGAGGCGATAAGAGCGGCATGTACCGAAAATAAATGGAAGGTGTCTGGGTTACGAGACGAGAAGACAAGAGCGTGTACACTGCCATAATACAGCGGATGGTGGCGTACGATAAGACGCTATAAGACGTCCATTGCGACGCGAATACCGTTGTGCGTCGCGCGCTGTCGCGCGTTGATGAAAGTTGCGGAAACGTCGAGGACGAGGAAAAGAAAATGCACGCGACGGATAGACGGAAACGCTATGGTGCGCGCGGCAAGGGGAGTTTCGTCGGACAGAAGAGCTGACGGCGTTCCGCTTCCCAGACATAGGTCGACACCCACGTAAGCACCGCCCGCAAGCAATGCGGCAACCACACATCGCATTGTCTTCACCCATCATGGCAGACACACTGGGCACCACATATGGCTGTTATTCTCCACCTCATCGACACTGTGCTGAAAATCTGACTGACCTAAATTTCGAGCAGAACTACTGCAGTGCATTCAGGAGCCCAATAAAGAAGCCTCGCTGTCAGCTGGCTGTCATCGCCGAAGCGCCACATCGATCTGTCTGCAGAAGCATTCCAAGGTCATCCGCCATTGTTGCTGGTTGTGAGCCAGATCTTTCTGGGGAAATTTGCTCAGGAGGAAATGCCGATATGCACATTTTTAAACCGGTGTGGGACTCCAACCCGAAAAGTTATCCTATCCAATGTCTATCAGTCATGGGTCGCATACCCACTAAAACCCCCTCATTTGTCCAATCATCCGGCAGAGTCTTCATCCATAAGCAGGCCGCTCCAGGTGTTCAATACCAGTTGTTTTTTAAGTGCGAGTGGACCAAATTTTATTCTATTAGTGAGCAGGCGGTCGCGCGTTAAGGCTGAATTGATTGCATTCAACCATTCGTTATGAATCCCCAAAACACTCTGTCTCCTATCTAGGTCTTCAACTACTCGGCCTCGACGGAGGCTCCATATTAGATGCCACGCCACAGACACTAGAGTAGCAAATAGTCTTCCCTTCTCTGAGAAGACAGGACCTTTGTCTGATTTAAATCTTACCAGGTTACACCCAAAACCAAACCCCAGTTCACTGTTGGCCATTGTGAATATTTCTTTGACCAAAGTTGTTGCGTGAGGTTCCAAATTACTTTCTGACCCGGTGCATCACATTCCAAGGCGATGTTTTCGAGGTTTCTGGGACATTACAAATATGGCATTGTCCTCGTATCCTCGTATCTCAAGACTATTGATGTGGAGCTAAAATTTAAAATCGCCCACCTAAATATGTTGTGAATGCATTTCCAGAAGAATTCTTGTGTCAAGTGTTTGAGTGTGACCGGACACTCACCAGACTCGAATCGAGCGAGCGAGGGCTGTGGACAAAGGTATTATCATCGCCAAATCGAGCGCAGGTGCGGAAATCAACTCTTCATTTCTACTTATAAAACTTCAATGCGTGAGTGAAATCACCAATGAACGGGATGAAAAAAAATGTTCTCCAGCAAGATATCATTGGCCCGGGCTCGAATCGAACGAGCGGAGTCTGCATTGATGGCACATGGAGATTGTATGTGATGCAGGTGCGGTCCAACCGCCACCGGGCCTTCTATATATCCCTGTGAACTCGATTAAGTTAGGATAGGACGGTAGCGAAATATGTACCTGACTAGAAAGATGATGAACGTAGGGTTCCAAAGAAGACTAGCAGACTAGCAGATGCGCAGAGCGGAACCCATTTTACGCGTGAGGCCGCGTAGCGCAAAAGGGGAGCGGTACAGCACTTGTGCTTGCGGAAGGCGAGGATGGGTAATGGATGCAAGAGAGATAGGAGGTGCGGAAGTGCGGGCCGGTCGCCGCTCCACGTGTGCCAATCCTAATTTGCTTCCTCGTCTCGCGTTCATGTCTCTGTACCGTGGATTACGAGGTGCACGACAAAAGGCACGACTATGTACGACGAGCTCATGATCCTCTCTGCGCTGCGCGTTTGCCATGACGAGAAGGACCCGAGCATGAGCATGAGCACGAGCACGAGCATGAGTACGGGCACGGGCACGAGCACGACCTGCCTCGCAGCTCGCGTTCTCCGCTCTTGCCACGACGACGAGCACGCGCTGCTCCCCTCCCCACTTGGACTAGGGCAAGCGCGATGCATGCTCTTCCGTTCTTCCACTTCCATCCTGCGACCACTGGGGGGACACGACCTCAAGCACGACTAGCCTTGTGCAGCGCACGATCTCCCTTGGTACAACGACGAGCACGCGTAGGCGCTCAGCTCTACTCGGACTCGGACTCGGCGTCAGCTGGAAAGCGGGTATCGGGGACGGGGACGGGGAGAGCGGGTAGCGCGAGATGGAGGATGGATGGACGGACGCGTGTCCGTCTAGTATCAGATATCGGGGGCGGAGGGCGGGCAGCGCGAGATGGATGGGATGGTGGAGCCGAAGAACGACGCTACCCCCTGCTACTGCGAGCTCGGGCACGACGAAGAACGGCCGACGGAATAGCATTCCAAAGCCCCAACACGCCGGGTACTCGGGCACTCGAATGCTTATATACCTGGGTCCACCCTCGTCATCGTGCG
The DNA here is from genome assembly GCA_029281465.1 of Mycena epipterygia. Classification (NCBI taxonomy): domain Eukaryota; kingdom Fungi; phylum Basidiomycota; class Agaricomycetes; order Agaricales; family Mycenaceae; genus Mycena; species Mycena epipterygia. Next base: position 254,624 of record JARJCQ010000025.1, on the reverse strand, counting down.
TCCCTTTCGTTTGCACGCTCTCCTTGCCGCTTACCGGTCCCCAGCCCAGCTCGGCGCCAATCTCGAGTTGCGAGCATCGCGTCGGGCTTGACCTCGACCCACTGCGTCAAGCAGGCTGGCTCATGATCGCTTCAAGTAGGCCGGTTCATCATAGCTTCAAGAAAAGCTGGCTCATCATCACCAAATCCTTGTATTACTACATACGCCACGTACGTCTCCTTCCCCCATTTCTCCTTCCTCGCTTACAGCTCCGGCGCAGATAGATGCTGCCCCCCAAGACTCCAGCGCCAAGTCAGGCACCCGAGGCGCGCTCTTCTCCCGTCCACCTCCACTAGACGCTGTACCCGCCGCGATCCTTGCGAGCTTTTCGGTAACACCGGATATGGACCCGCTGCTGCCTGCGTTCTTTGCGAGCACGGGCATGGGCGATTTGGCGATTTGGGTGTACGGCTCCGTCGTCCTCGTTCCGGAATCCTGTGACTCTGCGCGCTTACGACGACCAGCGACGCGCGACGGCGAGTCTTGCCTCTTCCCTCCCCGCTCCACTGCCACCGCGCTGGCGGGCTCGTGTTGGTGGGGCGCAGTCTGTGGAGGGAAGGGTGGCGTGTGCCTTTGTCGTGTCGGGACTCGGGCCGCAATGCCATGCAGACTTGGGCGGCGACAGGTAGGCGCAAGAGGAGTGGGCGAGAGGTGGGGTGCAATACGATGAAGATTCATGCACGCGCAGCAGCGACTGAGTCCGCAGCGAGTACGCGCGCCCCTCTACGTGCCACCTCGCCCGCTCTGCTTGTGAAGCGCAGTCCTTCTGAAGCGCAGAGCTCGCGCCAGCGTCATCGCTTATCCCCCCCGCCTCCGAGTCTGTAGATGGCTTTCGCGCCGGGTGGACCTGCTTTTGCTCTGGGTGGACCTGCTCGAGGCCTGCCGCATCCTGCGTCTTGCGTCCTGCGTCCTGCGTCTTGCGTCCTGCGTCCTGCGTTGCGTTTGCGTCCTGCGTCCTGCGTCCTGCGTCCTGCGTCCTGCGTCCTGCGTCTGGGTGCGTTTGCGTCCTGCGTCCTGCGTCTGGGTGCGTTTGCATGCCAAAGACGTCGGCGGGCACGAACAGCGCAAGGACGAGATGGATAATGGAGGGTACATACCGAGTTTGGTGGGCATGGGCGCATACTGGTATTGACGGCCACCCGGGCGAATGATGACGGGGGGACGAGGAATTTTGCGGGTCGGTGGCGGCGCGCACGCGGGCGTGCTGTGCTTGTAGAGCGCGAGGAACTGCGATTGATGTGATTAAACGCACGCTGCGATGTCTTGTATTCATTCGTATAGAGAAAAAATCAAGGAGGCGAGCCATTAATATTCATTTTGTGCACATATCCGTCACGTAATCCCAATCGCGTCGTGCATACAACTGCATACAAGGACCAGTGATTTGAATACTGCCGCTGATATGCTCGACATCAGGTTATTTAACATCGCGATTTGACAGGCCGGTTCCCTAGTCCTGACAAATTTTGAAATTTAGTCCACGTAGGTCACCACCAAAGTCCGGACAAATGGGCGTAGCAACTGAGAAGGTCTGAATTGAGTCCAGACAAAAAAAAATTGTACATACTCATCAGGCCAAGAGCAGCAAGAGGAAGATTGCAAGACTGCAAAGAGGCTCGGAGTGACCACAGAGGAATAATTTTTAGAACTCTGATCAAGGTGCGCGAGGTCTCGAAGCACCCCCAGAGATGGGCACCATTCCTCCTGCCAAAACACGTGACTGCCCCATGCCATTGTTGCGTGTTGCGTTCTTTTGCTATGGGGATACCATGTGAAAAAAGCAAACATTTGGAGACATGGACTAGGGAATATTCTAGGCTACTGCGGGGACTAGTCACTAAATGCTAACTACGATCGAAGAGGCTCCTAGTGGCCACAGAATAATTTTTAGAACTCTGATCAAGGTGCCGTGAGGTTTCGAAGCACCCTAGAGATGGGCGCCATTCCTCCTGCCAAAACACTGCCCCATGCTATTGTTGTGTGTTACATTCTTTTGCTATGGGGATACCATGTGAAAAAGTAAACATTCGGAGACATGGACTAGAGAATATTCTAGGCTACTGCGGGGACTAAATGCTAACTACGATCAAACATAATGCAAATAGACGGGCCCCATTTCTCCTGCCACAATGCCGTGATACTGTACTATTTTGACCGAATGTTCAGGTGACGGGTGACGGAGGGCATTGAACTGAACAATTTTGGTGTAAGTGACGGTGACGCCGGTGTTTTCCCAAATAGGCTCGAAAATGCGAAAATTTCGCGTCCGGCATTCGCCGGATTACTATCTATGGAAATGTTGGGGTGATTGCCGAGAAATGAACACCCAGAAAAATGAACATTTGAGGTGACGGGTGACATGGTGTGAACATTCGGTCGAAATAGTACAGTATTGCTGCTCTCGATCTGGTTCTTTTCCGAGCACGCACATGCGAAACACACGTGGCGTAGCATGTTATAAAGCAATCCTCCCAGCTTGATGCCCCTTGACCAGCCGTTGACACCTCAATGTGAGTACTCAGATTACATTAATCTGAACCCTGCTGACCACTGCCTGTCAAGTGACCTTTTGACTCTCAAGTTGAACCCAGATTCTTTGCAAGAACAGTATGGATGGCAATCCCACGCCACTCTCTGCTCCCAGTGGCAGCACTTCTGTAAGTTTTCGGCCATGCTAATAGAGTGATGTCCTGACGGAGTCGCAACAGGTGGTCGATCGGGCTAACAGCCTCTTCAAGGACTGTTTGGCCGAATGTAATATCACGGATCTGGACACAGCTATCTACCTCCTCGCTCAGGCGGTGAACCTTCGGGCTGGAGAAAGCATGCTCCACAGTTCTGAATGTCTGGAACTGCTTGCCTCCGCTTGCTTGACAAGATTCAGTCACACGGCCCAGTGGGACGATGTCCCACGCGCTGCTTTCATCCATTACCAACTCTTGAGATGTCGATTAATCGACAAGACAATATCTAGCAGTATGTACCTGCCAGAATACAATGTAAGTAATATTTTGTTTCTGACTGGGAGGCATTTCAAACTTTGTTCATAGAAATTCCCCGATGACAGTGCAGATATAGAGGACAATCCTTCTGGCATAGTGGACCTCGCTGCTACCATTTGCGGCATATTCCATGCGGCCATTAATGTGTCTACTTTGAATACTGCCATCGCCGTCTATCACGAAGCTATCTCGGCGAACGATCTATTGGGTTCGGAGAAACTCAGGACAATGCGACACCTTGCCAATGCGCTCCTCATTCTGTTCCGGCTCACCAAAAACAGCAATGACCTGGAAGAGGCGATCTCCTTGCTGCGGGAGCTTTCTGTGGCGCAACCCAATAACATATCATGCCTCTGTGCTGCGCTCCTTGCTGAACCGAATGGCAGGAATGCATCTGAGGCAATTTCCTCAGTTCGGGAGGCCTTTAAGTTGGACATCGAAGCACTTATGATGCGTCGGACCGGGATGAACTTTCTCAAGGCTTTTAGCGAGTCCAAACACGATTCAGATCTTGATATGGCAGTTTCAACACTGAAAGACGCCGCTCTCAAATTGACCTGGGGAGATTCCCATTATGCAGACATCATGTCCATGTTAGGTGATGCCCACCTTGCACGATTCCAACACCGACGGGATGCAGAGGATATTGATATTGCCATTAGTCTGCATCGTGAAGCGATGGCGGAGATGGCAGTTTACCACTCCCCTGATCGTGCAATCCTCCTGGTGAACCTGGCAAGTGCACTTTTTGAATGTTTCTTTGACGCAGGGGGTGGATCTGCGGACCTCGACAGTGCCATCCAGTTGTACTCTGAGGCACTGGACTTGTGGCCTGCTTCTCATCCGCTTCACACTCCGACCCGGGGCCGTTTGGGACTGGCGCTTTGGATACGATCCCGGATTACCCAGGACATGGCCGAGATGGATCGTGGCGTGGAGCTAATACGCGAAGCAACCGATCTGTTGCCGAGGCTCGAGTTGGAGTATCATCGTCGCGTTTTAATCAACCTTGGGCCAATGGTTGGGCTATATCTTTGGAAACCGGGTAACGTCCCGAACCTCGACAGTGCGATTAACCTGGGACTTCAAGCACTTCCAGATCAATCTCCTTCCCTGGAAAGAGCCCTGTCACTGTCAAGAGTGGCACACATGCTTCAAGAGCGGTTTGACCTGACAGGTGACCTAGCAGACCTCGACCATGCTATCAAGTTGTACCGTGGCACACTGGATGCGATACTACCTGCTCGCCATCCCAGCCGCGGCCTCGTCTTGTTGAACCTAAGCGATGTACTTTATACTCGGTTCAAGTCTGTGGGTGAGAGGGTCAATCTGGACATGGCCATTGAAGTTCTTCGCGATGCACTCGATATCTTCCAGCCACCCCACACATTTCGTGCCCATACCCTTCCTCGGATTTCCAGCGTATTGGCCGAAAAGTACGCAGAGTGTCCAGAGTCAGAGACTCTGGAAGAGTGGGTTAATGTCTGCCGTGACGGAGCTAAGGATCTATCCTCCAACATCTTCCAGCGGTTTTCCACCTCTACAAGATGGGCACTTTTTGCCGAGACGCAAGCTCACAGCTCGGCGTTAGAAGGGTTCGAAATCTCCGTCGGATTACTTCCACAGCTAGCCATGTTGGGTTGGGACATTCAAACACGTCAGAAGGTACTGATAACCAAGAATAATGTTGGACTAGCGTCAAACGCTGCTGCTTGCGCTTGTCAGCTCAATCAGAATGAAAAAGCAGTGGAATTTCTGGAGGCTGGGCGGTCTATATTTTGGTCTCAAGGACTACAACTTCACACCCCTTTGAACGATGTTCGTTCCGCCCATCCATCTTTGGCGCAGCACATTTCCGAAATAGCGAAGAATCTTGCACAGGGGGCTTATCGCCCGATGTCTCACGAGCAAATACTGGAGCCAGAGATCTTACAGCAAACAGTCTTCGATGACGAGGTGATACACTACCAGATGCTCAATGCTCAATGGGTTCGTGCTCTTCATGACGTGAGATGTCTTCCCGGACTGGAGCGCTTCCTTCAACCCAAAATGTACGAAGAACTCCGAAAAGCAGCTAGAAATGGACCTGTCGTCATTTTGACTGCACCCAGATTCTCCCGCTTCAATCCGCGTGGACATGCATTAATTGTGACCTCCTCGGGAGATATTGAACGTCTCCATCTAGACCAAATGCCCTGGAAGGTGGCTGAAGCCATGGCTAAATTGTTCACTGCCGCATTGAGTGGCTCTGAAGTCACAATCAGCCAACTCCTCGCAAAACGTGAAACTGCCGATGGTTCGACATCTGTCGAAGCTCGACTGCTGGGGAAACTTGAAGGTTCTCATGGCATGGATTGTGCTGTAATATTGGAAATTTTGTTAGAAAGACTTTGGAAGTGGCTTGTGCAACCCATTTTTGATGCCCTAAAATTACAGGCAAGGAATTCACCATGGAATATATGACGTCAAACTGATATTTATTCGTACAGAAATCAGGCAAGCCCAGTCGTCTATGGTGGTGTCCCACAGGTCCTTTTGCCTTCCTTCCTATCCATGCTGCAGGGGTGTACAAGGAGGGTTACGTCTCTGATTATGTCGTGTCCTCATACACTCCCACTTTGACTGCCCTGCTCAATCAACCTGAACAAACTTTTTCGCCGTTCAATATGACCGCATTGATACAACCGAAGACACCTGGCTGCTCACCCTTGCCAGCGACGACAGAAGAACTAAGAAGGATCCAGCAAATTGTGCCGAAAGAATGGCTGACTAGCCTTGGCAATACAGATAACATGCCAGCCACGGTTCAGGCCACACTCAGTCACCTCCCGAAATCAGCAATTGTCCACTTTGCATGCCATGGCGAACAAGATCCTGAGAATCCTCTTGATAGTGGTCTTTTCCTTGCAGATGGACGCCTCAAGGTCTCCGAGGTCATGAGGGTAAAGGGGGATTTGGAGTCGAACGGAAGCCACATGGCATTGGCATTCCTGGGCGCGTGCAAAACCGCGACAGGAGATGAAGCCGTACCGGATGAAGCAATGCACCTTGCCGCAACAATGCTGTTTACTGGATTCCATGGAGTTGTTGCAACAATGTGGTGAGTAATTTTCAGGTGTGAACATGATAACTTCCCAGACCATGAACACAGGCAAATGCACGATCCCGACGGTCCCGAGATCGCGGAAACATTTTATAGGCATCTGTTCAAGGGCTGTGATGCCGCAGCAGATCCGCCGATTTTGCCCGACCTCACAAAATCCGCGGAAGCCCTCCACATCGCCGTGAAGAAACTGCGTGAGGACCCCAATGTTCCAGTCAGCCGCTGGGCTCCCTTCGTTCATTACGGCTTGTAAGCGCTCCGATTTCCATCCCTTGTGTTTCTGAGGAATTTACATACCACTTCTGTGTTTCTATGAGTATCCGTATCCTTACTTCGGCCCAGTTCGATTTGCCTAGTTTCCAGCTGCAACCATGTACATAACGTGGAAATATTGGGGAGAATTGAAAAATGACAGCAGAAGCAAAGCAGAAGGCATTGTGTCCATTCCGAATGGACCATTCGGGTGAAGGGGGTTAAATGTATTGATATAAAATTTGCCGATCTCAACTGCAGTGAGAGCTTCGAGAGTTGCGCCTTGATATGTGAACCGACGGTGAAATTATGAACGTCCATTTTATAAACTACAATGAGGTTTTTGAGGTCGTTTTTTTAACTTGTCCGACGATTGCATTACAAGCCTCATTAGTGGCTGTGTTGAAGTCTTTTTTAACACTTCCATTACAATTTTTGTGAGCAAATAGTGACTGTCCTATTTTTAGGTAATCGCCAAGTCACCCGTTCGATCCCCGTTGGTGCAATCTTTTAACTCGCTGCGGTCTGATTCCCTTTTGTCCATATGTATACTGTCCTTACTTCAGTGCAATGTATAAGATATGCTGGAATTATGTGTCCTTAGCACTCATAACTGTTGTATGCTGTGCATGCCATGCTATCCACTTCTTACGTCTTCGTATCATTTATTTTTGTTGACTCGAGACCAATACCATCTTTTCTAACCCCTCCTCCTGATTGCAATTTTCAACTCATCCAATACCGAATGGTACTCACACTCATGTCCAATAATCCTTTTGCTCTCATAAATATATATCTTCGAGAGTAGGCATCATGGAATCGAGCACATGATGTTACAGTCAAAGCTTCGCGTCCAACTCTCGGTAAGATGAGAGTGGATTGGGTAGTGCGAGTGTGGTGCTCCGAAGGTAATGGAATAAAAGGTTAAACTACAACAGCGAATGTACTACTGTATTTATACTGTACAGAGATGTGTGTGAACTAAACTAAATATACTAACTACAATAACCGACTAAGGCGTGTGTGACTGCGCCTGTCATAGAACTGTCAATACTTATTAAAGGAACGCCTGTATCGTTCATGTCAAACGTGTCCTATTGTCCTTCTCCGTTTCATGTATAAATAGACCCTACGCGTCATCCTGTGGCAGTGTCTGTCCCGTCACTTGGGGGTGTAGCACAGCATTTGTGTATTGCTGGCATCCTGAGCACGTGCGCTTAAGTAACGTGGGCGTTGGAACGATAAGATTGGCATCAAATCGTGACATTACCCCCCCCTTAGGGTCGACGTCCTCGTCGACAGAAGTAGACCTTGTGTACTCCTCGACCCCTGGGAAAGTAGGGAATTTCTCCAATATGTTAAAGCGACCCGTGATTGGGTCGAATATTTTACGTTCTGTGTAAGCGCGCGCCTCCTCCTTTGCCTGGTAGCGCTTGATTAAATAGTCCCAGCTCCCATGTTTAAAGACGGGAACCGTCTGCTTCTTCGTCGAGTTTGCGGACTCCTCCGTTTTTGGTGGCATTAAGCCTTTTTCGCGTAAATGCGCAGCTAGCGCCTTCTTCTCATCTTCATTCATCCCGTCCAACTCGGCTAATACCGACCGAACCGCAATCTTGTGCTCGACATTATATCTGTCCAAGAGCTTCTTTGCGTTCGTCAGGTGCCTCGTCGGCTCCCACGTCCTTTCTCCAAGTGGATAATTCTTCCACTTAATAAGATACTGATATCCTCTGCCCCGCTTGCGGTGCTTAAGGATCTCCTCCACTTCATACTCCTCCGCGCCGTTGATAATCTTAGGCAGCGGCCTCTCCTCTCTCCTATGTGCTGGCGGCTCATCGTATGGCGTAAGCAGGCTCTCATTGAAGACCGGATGTGACTTGTCCGTCTCCGGCAGCCGAAGCTTGTATGCCGACGCGCCGACCTTCTTCAGGATCTCGTAAGGACCTATCCTTCTGTCCTCAAACTTCCCCGTCGGTCGATCGGTCTCGATGTTCTTTCCTTCGAGATAAACCTTATCGCCGACCTTGAACTCCGGCGCGTCTCTGCGCTTCGCATCGTAGTATTTTTTCATTCTTTTCTGGGTTTTTTCCAGCGCAGCTGCCGCTTCATCGCGGATCTTTTTCATTTTTTCTGCTAAGTCGTTCGCGGCTTCATTGCGCGACTCGACTGCGTTTTCTATCCCTTTCCAAGGGTGCATTCCCGTGTTCACGAAGAACGGTGACATGCTCGTCGACGAGCTGACCTTGTCGTTGTGAGCGAACTCGGCCGTTGCCAACCAATCGGACCAGTCCGATTGCCGGTAATTGATAAATATCCGGAGATACTTCTCGATCTCCTGATTCATCCTTTCCGTCTGCCCATCCGTAATCGGGTGGAACGCCGTGCTGGGGTTCATTTCTACCCCCATGAGCCGGTTCAGTTCCTTCATGAACCCTGATACGTACCTCGGATCCCTGTCCGAGATAATCTTCCTTGGCACTCCGTGATATCTAATCACTCTATCCCGCGTTAACTTAGCAGTTCCCTCCGATGTCTGCTGCATGCTAGTTGCCTCGCAATGCATCATTTTTGAGAAAGTATCGACCCACACCTGTATGGCGTCGAATCCGTTGCTGGCCGGCAGAGGCCCGATAAGGTCCATGGAAATGATCTGCCATGGTCCCTCCGCTATCTTGTGCGGATTCAGCTTTCCCTGCTGATATCGGTGGACTGTTGTCCGCTGACAGCCTTCGCACTTCTTTATATAAATAGAAACCTGGTTGCCGAGTCTCGGCCACCAATAGTTTCGCTCTATCATTTCCTGTGTTCTATTCTCCCCTGGATGTCCGAGCAAGGGGTTATCGTGATGTAATCCGATAAGTTTGTCCCTCAGCTCTTCGTTTCTTGGTACATAAATAAGTCCGTTGTAATATATAATGTCGTCTTTTTTCTCCCATCCGGGTAGTTTTTTCTCAAGCGCCAACTTAACGCTTGTGTCCACCTTCTTCTCCTTTTTGATCTCGGCCATTATCTCTACTTCCGGTCCTTCCATCACTATGTCTTGTGATCGGAAGTATTCCGGTTTCAATAGAACGACGTCTTTGTTGTCGTTTTTTCCCTGGTCGTGATCTGATCTCCGAGATAAGAGATCCGCCTTCTTGTTCAAGGCTCCCGGTCGGTGTTTCAGTGTGAAGTGATATTGCGCCAGCTCCGTAAACCACCGGGCCTGTCTCCGGTTCACCTTCTGGGGCTTCTTGAAGTACTCCAGGTTCTGATGATCAGTTATGATCTCAACCGTTTCCTTCGTTCCGACCAGGAACTGCCTCCATTCAGCTAACGCGAGCATTATCGCGAGCATCTCTTTGTCATAGATCTTGTAATTTCGCTCCGTCTCGTCCAGTCCGTGTGACTGAAACGCAACCGGGCGCCAAACGCCCTCCTGCTCCTGCTCGAGCACTGCCCCTGTCGCTCCTTCCGACGCATCGGCCTCCAGCCGGTATTTCCCATGGTCCGTGGGCAAGGCGAGTACCGCATCTTCTGCGATCCGATCCTTGAGCTTCTGGAACGCGACTTTCTGTTCCGAGCCCCACGACCATCCTTCCTTTCCTGTCAGCCGTGTGAGCGGCTTGGCCACCTCTGAATATCCCCGGACGAATCTCCGGTAGAAATTCACGAATCCGAGGAACGCCTGTGTTTGCTTCAGGTTCTTCGGTTCGGGCCACTCCATGATCCCCTTTATCTTTGCAGGATCCATCCTCATCGAGTTGTGCGATATGATCACGCCCAAATACTCGATCTCCGTGCATTCGAACTCGCACTTCTCCGGCTTCAAGAATAGCCGGTGCTCCTCCAACGTCGCCAAGACCCGCTTCGTGATCTTGCGATGTTCTTCTAGATCCTCCGTGAAGATCAGGATGTCATCCAGGTAGACGATTACTTTTCCCTCGTTGATAAGATCTCTGAGGATATCGTTCATCATCGTCTGGAATGTCGCGGGCGAGTTTGTCAGCCCAAAGAACATCACCAAGGGTTCGAACAGCCCCCGGTTGGTCCGGAACGCTCCCTTCCACTCGTCTCCTTCTTTGATGCGGACGTTGTTGTAGCCCCATCGTATGTCCAGCTTCGTAAAGAAGCGCGCTCCCCGGAGTTTGGCTACCAACTCCGATATCAATGGCAGAGGATAACGATTCTTTATTGTCATCTCGTTGAGCTTCCGGTAGTCTTGAACCGGTCGCAGGCTGCCGTCTTTCTTCTTGATGAAGAAGAACGCCGAGGCCATCGGCGATTTGCTAGGGCGGATCCTTCCGCTCTTCAAGTTTTCCTCGAGGAAGTCGTCCAACTTCTCTCGCTCCATCACCGATAAAGGATAGATTTTGCAATCCACCGCTTTCGCGTCCGGTTTGAGTTCGATCACGTGATCCCACGGTCTCTTCTCTGGTAGCGAGTCAAAAGACTCCTTCGCAAAGACTTTGACATATTCCCGATATTGTTCCGGGATCTTGTCCTCCGTCATCTGCTCCTTCTGTTTGTTCGCTTCTTCTGCGAACTGTTGCGCCTGGGTTCCTTTTAGCCGCAGGTCGATTGCTTCCGCGAAGTCGACTAGTAACAGTGACTCGCCCTCCTCAAGTTCATTGCTGAACTTATCTCCTCTGCCGAACTCCGTGCCTTTCATGTTGCACTCGGCGGGACACCGGCTGAACACTATCTTTTGTGCTCTCCAGTCTATCAGGGGATTGTGCTTGAATAGCCAATCGTACCCGATGAAGATCCGGGCCTTCCCTAGCCCTGTCACCAGGAAGCGTTGCTTCTCCTGATGTGGTCCTATCGCCATGATCAACTCAACGTAATGAGTGATCTTTCCTTTGGCGTTTTCGGTTCCATCGGCATTTCGGGCGACGATGTGCACGTCGAGCTCATGGAGCTCGAAACCTTCTGCCTTGGCATAATCTCGATCGATGCACGTGGCTGTGCAACCGTTATCGAGAAGTGCCTTGACAGCGCGCGTCTTCCCGGTATCCAACGTGGTGAGAACCACAGGTACCAGCATCTCGTGATGCTTCCTCTCCTTCTGGATCGTCCTCATTTCTTCTTTGAGTAGACCCTTCTTCTTCTCCTCGATTGCCTTTTGGGATAACCACTTGGCCGCTTTGAGTCCGGTCAAGCCGACCGGCACTCCTTCCTTCTTGGGCGCTTCCTCCTTGGGTAAGGATTGAGCCCTCGTGACATCGTCACCCTTTTTCGTCTCACTATTTTTCTCGCTGGTTTGGGTTCCAGGGGCCTTTTTGAGTTGGGTCTTAAACGCGCTCCAGCGTTTATTCTCCGAGTCCATTTTCTTGTTCTTTAAATTACGTAACCGATTCTGCCGTTCCGTAACATACATTTTTTGTTTCTTTTCTACATCAGCTACAAGGAATTCGTGTATGTCCCTACGTAAGCTATCATTTTCGTCCGTATACATGTCATCAAAATCATCCGAGCTTGCTGCATCGGATGCGATCTCTATACTACTAATGTCTGGTAATTGTACATATTTGTTCGTCGCCAGGACGGGAGCAGAAACCGAAACTGGGGGTGCCGCTTTAGGCCGCAAGGGGACCCCCTTTAAAAACCCTTCTCGCGGAGCCGGGCCGCGAATTCTTTCAACTCCTCCTCCGCGCAATCCTCGATCTTCACAGATCGGATATTAAATTTGCCCTTGCGGGGCTCGGGGAAATCCCTCTTCATGTGGCCGTCCTTGCCACAGTTGTAGCACAAGAAAGGCGTGCTTTTCGCCTTCTGTGCATCCACGTCCATCGGGGCGGATTCCCCCGGCCCGATCTTCTTCGCCAGGTTTGGCGCGGTCCCCTTATAACCCGGGGGCGGGAATGTCTTCTGCGGCGTCATTGCCGCTGCGGGGGTGGCCTTGGATGGCGCTTTCGTCCACCACATCGAGGCCTCCCTGGCCTTCTGGAGAGCTGCCTTCTCCATGTTCCGGCTGACTATGATCAGCCTCCTTCGGAGCTCCCCGTATGTTGCCGGGGGGTCCATCAGCCCTTGGGTGAGCTGTTTCCTCACCTCACTCGTGACCACGGTTTCCATGGTCTCGATGAGGAAGGTGTCGTGGACACCTGTTTGGTTTGCCAGGTCGTACCCGGCTTCCTCCGCATTCAGCTCCCATTGCTGAATAAATTCCTTCAGGGGCGTCTGCCCCTGTCGGGTTGTCGTCAGGCGCATGTGCGCCATCTGTTTCTGGTTGCCGTCCTCGAAGGTCTCGGCAAGCTCCCCCATGAAAGTACTGAAGACGCAGTACTTGTCATAGCCCGGCTGGTTCCGGGCTCTTTTCCTCCAGTTCCGCACCCAATCGGATGCGGGGCACTGTCCTCCGCCTTCTTTCCCCAGGAGGGACACCGTGAAGGCGATTTTCTTCTTCTCGGTATTAAACTCCGAGGAATATGCCCAGACGTAATTGTCCAGGGCTTCGTACCAAGAGTCCCACTTGGATTTGTCTTCGCCGCTGAACAGCGACGGGGTCTTGGCCAGGGTGATCCGCGAGGATCCCGAGGCCGGGGGTGGTGCTTGCACATACTGTGCAGGGGGATGATAGGGGGAAGGGGGCCTGTACGGCGGTCCCTGGTATTCTTGCTCCATAGGAGCCGGGCTCGCCATTTGCGAGTGTCGTGGGGGAGTTTGGGGGAGTGGGCGGGGAGGGGATCGGTACACGTATGGGGATGTTGGGCGTGACATAGGTGGCGCAGGTGTCTGGGGTCTGGGTTGGCGGTGTCGGGTGATCGACGCAAAGGCCAATGGGTAGAGGATGGGTTGGATGGGTGCGGGGTGATGGACTTCGGGGGCGGAAAGGTAATTGTCCGACCTGGGAGAGTCGGAGCTGGGGGTGTGGTCCCTATACAGGGTGGTAGGATTCGCGACCACAAGGGTCGGGCGGGGTCGATGGTGCCACAAAGGCGTTGGTGGAGTCGAGGCGGTTTGTTGCTGACAGAATTATCCGGGGTCTTCTACGACACCCCCCGCGATAACGAGATAGCCCTCCCCGAAGGTTAAGCTAGTGCTCCTGCGTCTACTATATGGCTGGGGACGGTCTCAACGTTTCCCGTGGCCTAGTGACTGTCTGTTCGAGTGAACCGCGCACGATGGGCGCTGCAATTGTTTAACGTCGGTGTGGACGACGTGAGGTTGTTGGGGTGGGAAGGGATTCGAATAGAGGTAGGACTGCCGCGACGGCAGAAAGAGGTAGAGGTAGAGGTAGGGAATAGGGGCGGTACGAGGGTATGATCGTAAACCTTTTATTATGTTACAGTCAAAGCTTCGCGTCCAACTCTCGGTAAGATGAGAGTGGATTGGGTAGTGCGAGTGTGGTGCTCCGAAGGTAATGGAATAAAAGGTTAAACTACAACAGCGAATGTACTACTGTATTTATACTGTACAGAGATGTGTGTGAACTAAACTAAATATACTAACTACAATAACCGACTAAGGCGTGTGTGACTGCGCCTGTCATAGAACTGTCAATACTTATTAAAGGAACGCCTGTATCGTTCATGTCAAACGTGTCCTATTGTCCTTCTCCGTTTCATGTATAAATAGACCCTACGCGTCATCCTGTGGCAGTGTCTGTCCCGTCACTTGGGGGTGTAGCACAGCATTTGTGTATTGCTGGCATCCTGAGCACGTGCGCTTAAGTAACGTGGGCGTTGGAACGATAAGATTGGCATCAAATCGTGACACATGAGCCTGAATCCAGATTGATGCCGAGGACTCACATTGGCAGCGGCGGCCATTAGAAACACAACTAACACGACATTTATTCTGAACACTTGCATTGCAAGTGGAGGTCCAGGCGTTGGTCGGCAGCAGAATATATAATGTGCAGAGAAAGGATCCACAGAACTCAACGCTTACCCTAAGTGGAAGCGTTGACGGCGTTGGAACAGATATTGATGGCTGACGCTCACATCAATGATTTTAATGCATATGCAATATTTATATGGAATGTATGCCATCAGGTCCTGTTGTTCGGGGGTGAGCGACAGGGAGGGCAGCGGAAGAGGCCACATGATGAACAGCGCCGAAGAAGTGCCGTCTGATGTGACCTGACAGCAGCAAACTCCGGAACAGTCCTTGTTCCGCCCCTTTCTGCTACTGCTCTCTCCCACCTGCGACCATGGAATCTATATTTGCCAACAATGAGCAGGCTATCACCATCTTTTCCCTTTTCAACCTCTTCTTACACGGATAACGATAGGCCCTGTTGGTGGGGCTCACACGACATGAGATAACACTTTCTAGATGCCAACAAACATCCGCAAGCATCACTGCTTGGATACGCCGTGGGTGAGGTGAGGTTCTAGGTTTTGGATCAATATTCCCACTGAGATTTGCACAGTAACATTATTGGGAACTGGGTCAACCCCTATACAACAATGCACTGTTCCATCTCAGAAGATCAAAGATGCGTTCTGGTCTCAACTTGTGGCGGTTTTGAGCCGATATGGCTACAAAGGGCCTGTAAGTAGTGGATTTTTATTTATTGAGGGCACCAATCACTAACAAATCATTAGGATCAAGTCACTGCAGTGAGTGTATACGCTAGATTGGGTTAATCTCTGGGGGATAAAGTTGTAAGCTTCACTGTGTATCACCATTATACATTGTTGATCAGTGTGCCGCACACCATGGAGTCTAGTGAAGGAATCATTGGGTGACATGTAATGCTAGAGATGAAGTCGCGCGGGACCTATTCGCTTCAAGTAGACACTTTCTGCTTTATTTGATGTATTGGAATGAAATTCTACTATGGATTTATTTAAGTGAGAATAAAAAAAAACATAAGTATGAAGTTTCTGCCGGGCGAAGCCAGGGTCCCACACCCAAGTACTATCCCTTCCGGTCATTCCGGACACTTAAGAAAGAAGATGAAATAACTGTTCATAAACTTACCTTTATTAAGATCCAAATACACAATCTGACGCGGAACCATCTTTTTGTGTGGTTTACCATTTTAGTTTGTGAGAAACCGTTCATTCGTCGATGAATGGCATCATTTTTTTTGCCTGGGGCCGAGTGTCCGAGTTGTAGGTAATATCATCAATTTTTGATTGCCGGCCTCGCCACAGAGTACCGGCACATTGCATGACCTCCAAACTTGGTATTCAAGTTTGCATGCATCCTATGTATCGCCAACATGGGCCAAAAGTTGAGGGAAGAAATGGAAGGCTCTCAGGATATATGATTTGTTCCTCGAGTGCATGAGCCATCCAACATCCCATTTTTGGTAATAAAAGCTTATACTTTCGGCATATTATGGAGTTACAGGCCACCTACCTACACAGAATTTGGTATGAGCCTAAAATATCATATAGATATGGCATTTTAAAGTCCTCTCAGATGGTCATTACCTCCCATTGGTACTGATCTATATTACAATTGAGTACCGACATATCCCAGCGAGACAAGACAACATTTGACTTGGGATAACCGTATTGGCTGCCAGAGCTCCAAATGATGGCACTCGCTCCATGACTCCACCGCAATCCTAAATGCTCCATCCAACTGCTGAAGTGCTATTTTGAATGTCAAGATGTCCAATTCACTGTTCCCTCGAACCCTTCCGCCTTCCGAATATTTGACTACATACCAAAACCACTTTTCGACCTCTTTCCCTTGGGGCCTGGTAGTTTAACGACAGGGCTGTGGAGCCATTTCCCAATTTGGAACCCAAGTCCGAATATGCTCCTTTTTTGCTCATAACTAAAACACTGCTGTGGTTATTATATGCCTAAGAACTTCTCGCTCAAGCAGAGGAAAAATATTGAAGCATTGATATCTGTAGGGCAGCAAAAATAACAGTTTATCTGAAATTTGCGCTTGAAATTTGGAATCTAAAAGTGGCTGCGAAGACTCTCTATATAATCGGGATCAGATCAAAGACATATGTATCCTTGTATCCCGGACTCACAGGAAAATTGGTGAAAGAGGGCAAACAAGGTAATCAGCAAACACACAGAGAAACTGGGAAGGTGCAGCCGTGGATAATCAAATAATCAATTGTTGAACCATAGATACAAAGATGGGGTACTCCAGCCAGGTGAATGCTTGCGCAGCCTGTCTCCGCAATTAAACAAGCATATACAGAGAGTCAGCCAAAAATACTAATAAAATGTGATCAGCCATTAAAGATCATCCGCTATTGTTGCTGGTTGTGAGCCAGATCTTGCCGGGGAAATTTGCTCAGGAGGAAATGCCGTTACGCACATTTTTAAACCGGTGTGGGACTCCGACCCGAAAAGTTATCCTATCCCATATCTATCAGTCATGGGTCGCATACCCACTAAAACCCCCTCATTTGTCCAATTATCCGGCAGAGAGTCTTCATCCATCAGCAGGCCACTCCAGGTGTTCAATACCAGTTGTTTTTTAAGCGCGAGTGGACCAAATTTTATTCTATTAGTGAGCAGGCGGTCGCGCGTTAAGGCTGAATTGATTGCATTCAACCATTGGTTATGTATCCCCAAAACACTCTGTCTCCTGTCTGGGTCTTCAACTACTCGGCCTCGACGGAGGCTCCATATTAGATGCCACGCCACAGACACTAGAGTAGCAAATAGTCTTCCCTTCTCTGGGAGGATGGCACCTTTGTCTGATTTAAATCTTACCAGGTTACAACCCAAAATCAAACCCTAGTTCAGTGTTGGCCATTGTGAATATTTCTTTGACCAAAGTTGTTGCGTGAGGTTCCAAATTACTTTTTGACCCGGTGCATCACATTCCAAGGCGATGTGTTCGAGGTTTCTGGGACATTACAAATATGGAATTGTCCTCGTATCCTCATATCTCAAGACTATTGATGTGGAGCTAAAATTTAAAATAGCCCACCTAAATATGTTGTGAATGCATTTCCAGAAGAATTCTTGTGTCAAGTGTTTGAGTGTGACCGAACACTCACCAGACTCGAATCGAGCGAGCGAGGGCTGTGGACAAAGATATTATCATCGCCAAATCGAGCGCAGGTGCGGAAACCAACTCTTCATTTCTACCTATACAACTTCAATGCGTGAGTGAAATCACCAATGAACGGGATGAAAAAAAATGCTCTCCAGCAAGATATCATTGGCCCGAGCTCGAATCGAACGAGCGGAGTCTGCATTGATGGCACATGGAGATTGTATGTGATGCAGGTGCGGTCCAACCGCCACCGGGCCTTCTATATATCCCTGTGAACTCGATTAAGTTAGGATAGGCTGGTAGCGAAATATGTACCTGACTAGAAAGATGATGAACGCAGGGCTCCAAAGAAGACTAGCAGACTAGCAGATGCGCAGAGCGGAACCCATTTTACGCGTGAGGCCGCGTAGCGCAAAAGGGGAGCGGTACAGCACTGCTTGTGCTTGCGGAAGGCGAGGATGGGTAATGGATGCAAGAGAGATAGGAGGTGCGGAAGTGCGGGCCGGTCGCCGCTCCACGTGTGCCAATCCTAATTTGCTTCCTCGTCTCGCGTTCATGTCTCTGTACCGTGGATTACGAGGTGCACGACAAAAGGCACGACTATGTACGACGAGCTCATGATCATCTCTGCGCTGCGCGTTTACCATGACGAGAAGGACCCGAGCATGAGCATGAGCACGAGCACGAGCATGAGTATGGGCACGGGCACGAGCACGACCTGCCTCGCAGCTCGCGTTCTCCGCTCTTGCCACGACGACGAGCACGCGCTGCTCCCCTCCCCACTTGGACTAGGGCAGGCGCGATGCATGCTCTTCCGTTCTTCCACTTCCATCCTGCGACCACTGGGGGGACACGACCTCAAGCACGACTCGCCTTGTGCAGCGCACGATCTCCCTTGGTACAACGACGAGCACGCGTAGGCGCTCAGCTCTACTCGGACTCGGACTCGGCGTCAGCTGGAAAGCGGGTATCGGGAACGGGGACGGGGACGGGGAGAGCGGGCAGCGCGAGATGGAGGATGGATGGACGGACGCGTGTCCGTCTAGTATCGGATATCGGGGGCGGAGGGCGGGCAGCGCGAGATGGATGGGATGGTGGAGACGAAGAACGACGCTAGCCCTGCTACTGCGAGCTCGGGCACGACGAAGAACGGCGGACGGAATAGCATTCCAAAGCCCCAACACGCCCTACTCGGGCACTCGAATGCTTATGTACCTGGACCCACCCTCGTCATCGTGCGTCCCTTTCGTTTGCACGTTCTCCTTGCCGCTTACCGGTCCCCAGCCCAGCTCGGCGCCAATCTCGAGTTGCGAGCATCGCGTCGGGCTTGACCTCGACCCACTGCGTCAAGCAGGCTGGCTCATGATCGCTTTAAGTAGGCCGGTTCATCATAGCTTCAAGAAAAGCTGGCGCATCATCACCAAATCCTTGTATTACTACATACGCCACGTACGTTTCCTTCCCCCATTTCTCCTTCCTCGTTTACAGCTCCGGCGCAGATAGATGCTGCCCCCCAAGGCTCCAGCGGCAAGTCAGGCACCCGAGGCGCGCTCTTCTCCCGTCCACCTCCACTAGACGCTGCACCCGCCGCGATCCTTGCGAGCTTTGCGGTAACACCGGATATGGGCCCGCTGCTGCCTGCATTTTTTGCAAGCACGGGCACAGGTGATTTGGGTGTACGGCTCCGTCGTCCTCGTCCCCGAATCCTGTGACTCTGCGCGCTCACGACGACAAGCGACGCGCGACGGCGAGTCTTGCCTCTTCCCTCCCCGCTCCACTGCCACCGCGCTGGCGGGCTCGTGTTGGTGGGGCGCAGTCTGTGGAGGGAAGGATGGCGTCTGCCCTTTTCGTGTCGGGACTCGGGTTGCGATGCCATGCAGACTTGGACGGAGGAGGTGGGCGAGAGGTGGGGTGAATACGATGAAGATGGATGGCCGTGCAGCAGCGAGTGCGTGCGCCTTTCTCCGTGGCCCCCTTGGCGGCTGACGTCCCTCTGCTTCTGTAGCGTAGAGTTGGCGCTAGCGCCAGCGCTTCCCGCCCGCGTCTGCGGACGGTTCACGCGCTGGGTGGACGTGCTTTTGCTCTGGATGGACGTCTCGCGTCCGACGTCCTGTACGCGTTTGCTCTACCTGATCAAATTGTGCGACCACGCCATGCTGACATCCTTGAACTCAATAGCACCTTGCGCGGGCCATTCGGCGGACGGCTTGGACTGCGGGTCGCTCTCGTGAGCGGTTTCCGGCGGATCAGCTATTTTCTTTTGTGTAAATTCAGTCGAAATAGTACATTACACCGTAATGATGGTCCTGAGATTCCCGGGGAGTATAAGTTATCGCAGACTCAGGAAATATGACGACGAAAAGTTTACCGCCGGCATAAATAGACGTAAATCCAAACTCGGGAGCGCGCTTTGATGATTTAGATGGAGTTTTCCTTAATATTGATACTCGGTGGGTCCACGACGAACATCATGCAGCTAGCACGGTCTAGACACTGCCGTCAGGATACTACGACCCTCTCTGTCCTAGTCCCTCGTGGGCTTTCGCTCATTGGCTTGCATGGTTCACGGACTCCTCTCGCACACAGGTCCCTGATCCCCTCCTTCATTGTTGGCATTGCGCCAAGGTCACCCAACGCAGATCTTTCCGGGCATTCCCAGGAGGTACCCGGAAAGAAGACAAATCATACCTGTTCATTTCTCCCGGGACTTCCCTGGAGAATGTGAATGATCGGCAATCGCCGTTAAACATCATCAGGGCTGACACATACACATCCAACCTCCTTGCGTCTTCCTTCCTCGGCCGTGTTCTCAGAAATTTTGCCCTCGGTTTCTAACGACGTCCATCTACACACCGATTTAATGGGCCGTTCACCCAATCACAAATGCGAACGAAATTATTAGTCTGCGAGGCTTTCAATTCTGTACGAGTGTGAATCCCTAAAACTGTCAGTAAACCTACCATAAACCCAAAACAAAATCAGCCGTCCCGCCCAGCGCTCAACATTTGACACTGTTAATGCTCGCAGGGTCTCACGCTCCGTTCTATCTGATGAACAAACTGCAGATATTCGTCGCAAAAATACTCAATCTCGCGCTATTCACCGGGCCTTGCTCGACAATAGCCAAAAAATTTGAATAGCCTAGAGAGGTGGTGGGATCATGTTGACATCCTCAACACTTCAGACAGTCCAGTCCCTTGGCCTCCAGTTTAATAGAAAGTGCAAGATATGTGGTATCAACGTGCACTATCCATTCTCATTCTCTACCTTGCAGGCATACTTACTAATAGAGATGAGTAGTTACTGACAGGCGAAAGAATATATGATCGATATTTTGTTTGTGGTCCCAATCGTGCTCATTATCAACCCCCGCTTCCCTCATATCTTGCAGAGTGGACTACTTCATCAGTGACCGAAAGACTGGTAGCAATTCCTGCAAATTGAACAACCTGTTTTCCTTGACTGCACTTGGAGTATGTGATGGTGATTTCATGAAATTCCAGATGGTATTGCAGCGATAACGTTGGCCGGCGATGTTCCCAGATCCGGCTTCCCATCCCGCGCATTGACTGTCATTTTCAACCTCAGGGCTTCAACTTCACCATCCACCGAAAACAAATACCGCTGGCGCTTTGTTATACTACTAACTTCAACGGCTGTTAGGGTCTGACTGTTCAGAAGTCGGGCCTTGATTTACGGCGCTCGGTATTCTCACATGGGCACCTCTATTCTGCGATGACCTGCGTGCCCAACTCTCACAATTTTTTCATCCTAAAGTACGAAGGTGATTTTCCTACATCTACAACTAATGGAGGAGCTTCTAATCAGCGGAGTTTAAAAGCTTCAGACGGACCGAGTGCGTAATTTATAAAGAGGGTGATTGTATTGCAATCATTGAATTGACTCTCACTTCAATTTAAGTTACAGCAAAGGGGATGACGGCCCGCCGTCAACCGCTTGTCTAGGCTTATACGAATTACGACACTGTCGACGCTCTGATGTGCTGATGTTGGACTGAATTAAGAAACTCGACAACGTTTTTTCCTGAATTGCGGGAAGGAGACCTGAATGGTTGGCACTCAGCAAATTCAACAGCATACAGGCTCCAACAGCGGCTAATTTCGCCCGCATCGTATTTGGACAGCGGGCAGCAATCCCATCCGGGCCACAATTGAATTTAGCGTGGTTCCGACTTATGTACAATACTTCAGGTGCGAGCGAGAATTGCTGTAGCTATAAGAGACTATGTAATGTGAGCGATTCAGCTCAATCGTTTCTACATCTTCTTCGGAATGCTGATCGCGGGAGATTCATTGGGATTTAGGAATCAACATAGGATCCGTTTAACTGAAGCATTGGGCGGTGACCCGTTCGACTGAGGATTCACCCATGAACGGGAACTGTAAAAAGGCAGCCCAGGCTCCGGGGATATTCCCCACGCTTTTTAGCTCGTCTGTTCATTCCTCACTGGATGTAAACCGTTACAGAGCGGAGGGATGGACCCTCCAGCGAGCCGTTCCATATTCAGTTCACTTCTCTGACTTGCCAAATAAATCAACCACAGTAAGTACTACCGAGCCCTTTTTACGACCACTTGACAAACGACACTTTGCTTAGGGTTATGTAAAGTGCTTGGGTCCACTACGGTTCATTCCGGCGGGGAGGGTAATTCGAAGGATACAGAGTGAGTATTAGAAGAAGGACAGTGCTGAATACAAGTATTACATGCAGTTATTGCACATAGCATGGGGCGGGGTGGGTTGAAAAATACATGATGTGAATAACTCCAGGACTAATATGCGGCGGATGGTATAAATCCACGCCACGGCGGGTTCCGATTCTGTACGTGCTCGGACTAACCCACGGAGCCAACAAATAAAGCGAGCTCGGAAGGAATGCCGATGTCTGAACGTGTAAAGGAAGTGCGGGTCCAGACCTAGCAGTATATGTCCGCGCGCAGAAGGCATAGCGAATCACATAAAGACTGATGTGGATCGGCAAAACGGGGAGGTCATGGAAGAGAATTGGGGAATGGCGAATGGAGGGATGTATTATCGGCAGCGCGGGCCACTTCTAAACCCACAACCGAGCACAGAAGCGTGGGGTGCGCACCGGGATGCACAGGCACACGCCGGTCTTGGTGTATGGAGCAACAGAATATAGTGCATGCCGCACGGGCGCAGGCAAGCAGCCGCGCGCAGAGTTGGGTGAATACATGAAAGGAGAGACGAAGGCGAACGCACTTGAAAGAGAGAAATGGAGAGGATCGAAATGAAAGGAAATTGAATCACAAACGAAATAAATGCAGACGTGGAAATGAGCCGTTCTGTGTACTATAATTCGCTTCTTGATCTTGACGTCGACACAAGAAATCAAATCGCGGTACCTGGATTTCTCTCCGCCGTACCCAGAAAAATGTGCTATGCCCAACGGCTCGTACCCGAGTCGAACGGGCGGTACCTGCTCTGCTGCGTCGACGAAACACTTTCAAAGAGTGCAGGTGCCAGGCGGGGCCCTCCACCCTATGGCTTGAACCTGTTTTACTTGTCAAATAAAGAAATAACTTGACCACAGTTTGAGATTAGAGCTCGTGAAATTTGGGCATAGTTTAAACGGGAACGAGCCCTCAGAGTATTGCTCACACTTGTCTGCAAGGAGAGTGGATTGCGAACCAACGAAGCTGTGCAGTGATACGATCAACCAAGCACTGTCAAATACAACCACCCTCTCCTCTCGACCACCACCATAAACCGCTGTAACCCGTCTTCCTGCCACATTCACGACCCACCACCGCTGGTAAATGACGCGTATTGCCGGGTTACGAATGTCCAGACCATCCTGGTCTCTAGAATTTACTGGCAGTGCGCGGATTACACTCTTGGTCCGACGTATTGCGTGCGGATATGAACCTCCTTTGACGCGCCGTGGGCTCAGGGCGCGGAAAATCGCCTTTTTTTATCACAGGCCTCCATACCGTCGGACTATTGCAATCTCATTGCTGCTGCTGTTAGATCAAAAACCATTCGGGGGAACTCCTGGCTAGATAGACAGACCGCCCGGCACAATGCGCAGTGGTGGTGAACCACAACTTCCCTTGCTAATTGTCACGGTACGAGGTGACTCGAGCGTTAAATTTATTAATTGTGTTCCGGATCTTTGAATAGAACACGAGACGCTCTGTCTAGACACCCGACTTGATCTCCGCTCCGCCTTGCGCGTATTCAGCGTGGACTGCGTGTGCGAGCACAGGGGGCGTCCGTGTGGGCTAGGGCGCGAACGATGTAGGTGCGCCGTCCTTATCCTCCCATTTGCACGTCTACCTAATACGTCCGTGACTTCTAGTACCCCGACGCTTTTCCGCCCCAACTCGCTGGTTATCAGTATGTACGTGCCGCTTTTCATTCCATTCCATTTCGTCTACATTCCGCGTCGGGATTCCATTTTGGAATGAATTCTATTTCGTTCCGCTACCTGGTTCCAGTCCATGAATGCGCGTTCGGCGAGTAGTATCCGGCCACCCACATTCGCGTATCCCATTCGCGCACAGCCTCTGCTTGACCCGGGCGCTGTATGGTGGATCCAGATCCTGCTCCCACCGTCTGAGCCCCAGAATTATCGTATTCTGTGCTCTGACGTCGAGTGTTCGTCCGCGTATGAAGTCTGCTCCCGTTCCGGCAAAGCATTGTGCCTCTGTTGCGGGACTTGCATCGCATGATGGTGTGTACGAGTTACTTACGCGCTGCAAAATGTGAGCTGCGAGCGACGGACGACCGATGGAGTCTAGGCATGGTATGCAGGGAATCCGCGTCGCCCTGAGCCCGCTCTGCACCTGGGGACCTTTGCCTGCAGTACGTGTCCGCGTTTGTTTAACTTCCGCATTTATTTCGTTTTGTGTGAGTTTGAATCGATCCCTATAATTTCGTTCCGTCCATTCCCATTCTCTCCATTTCTCTATATCTCCCGATAATTCATCGTGGGTGGCTTCCGGCCCGATTTTTTTGTTGGCATATTTCCGCCACGGCGCTCTCCTGAGTGTTGCATTCCGATACTGCTCTCGCGTTTGAAGTTTCTCCTTCAACCACTCACGATGCTCCCGCAACTTCTCTCCTCATTTTCTTTGGCACTTCTCGCTTACTTCTCGCGCTTCATTTGCTTTTCACTTCTCTCGCTACGTTCACAGCCCACTCCATTTGCGTGTTCCGGCATGGTGCATTTGATCCTCACGAATCGACAGCGTGATTTTCGACTACCGGGCCCGGCGGTTTAGAGCGTTCACCTTCTTCTCTTCGTTTGGTGCGTGGGCGCGATTGCTTGTGTGCGGCCGTGCATTTTATTCCGTGCGCATGCGCTGCAACGCCGTGGGCGTATGATATGATTCATTCCTTCCACAACCCCGCTCTCATGGATGTGACTGAGCAACCCCCGCCCGCAATTGCACCTTCACCTTCCACTCACATCGTACATCCCAAACTCAATAATCCACGCCATTCGCGTCCTGTATGACACAATCCTCAGACCGATAAATGTTGTTATGAAGGAGACATCTTGCCTTGATCCGATGCGCATTTGGTGTTCCGACGGACGCCCAAGCCAACAGACAATTGCCTGGAGTCTTGAATGCCTCGGAGCAAGCCGGTAGCTGCAGGTCGTGTCCGGGAGCCGTGGCAGAAGAGCCAGGGATTTGATGCACATTCCGAGGAGCATTAGTGAAGCAAAGTCATTCAACAAATATGGATGCCGGCGGGTCCGATGCCACATGAGGACACAGATGGGTATTGAGAAGGAAAGAGGAGAACGGAAAGGCTGTTGATGGTTGTTGTTTTTCTCACGGCGTCGGTAATCATGATTGATGCCGATGGCTTTCCTCCTCCGCCATGTCGATTGAGACGAACTCGGCGCAAGGGGGTTCTAAAAAATATTATCATACCCTATGCCGCTTTTTGGAAAAATACCTTCTCGGGGGACCTACCTACCACATGACGTCCAAATCGGGCAATATTTCACGTGTGTGCCTCCCGGAAGATGCCGCACGTTCAACGAGCAGTCCGTGGAACCTCCCAAACTCACTGCAGAGGGTATTTATGGAATTTTTAGTCTAAATTGGGCCTGGAAATGGCTGAATATCACTTTGCATAAGGTTCAAGTCTCGGGGCCTCAAGTTGCACCCAAAACTTGCCTCCAGCTCATTGTGAAAGGGGAGATTCAAACAGAGGGTGCTCAACGTGTGTTCAGTAGATAAAGTACTCAAAAAATACGATATATTTGGTTCATTAGGCAATTTGAACATTCTCAGAGCCTAACTTTGGCCAACTTGCATCAATTACCTCATTGCAGAGCAAAAACGGGCCGAGTATTGCCTCGTACACTTGATTTGACTGCAGTTTTGACTGTGTGGACCCACCAGCACAAATGTGAAGGTTCAGCAGGAAATTTGGGTCCATTTCGGGCCCATTCATAAAAGGCCATTATTTTTTTTTCTGGCCTGACAGCCGGACCTACCGGCACCCGGTGCCGGCTTGACCGGCCCGAACTCCCTTGTTTTCAACCACAGGTTGCAAATTTTGGTGTATGCACATATCTCGCATCACAGCTTGGATTGGATATGGTTTGAAAGTCCTTTCAAAACCCTCCAGAACGCACCAAAAATCAAGTGGATCTGTCCAGAAATGCAGCGGGAGCGTCGCTCGCAAAGTGCGAGATCAAATTTGATCTTATTTACAAAATTTTGATGAGTGTCATCTTCATCGCAAACAGCTGTAAAGAGTGGGACCATCCGGGATCAGACGAATAAAACCTGCAAAATGAGGCTAAAACCGTCAACAAGCCAAGGTTCCACGAAAATTCCCAGGTTCCAGCCAATTTCGGCGGAACCTGGGCTTTTTGACGTACATAGGTGAATCAAGGCCGATCCGAGGTGTTCTATAGGCCAATTGGCTCCTTGAAGAGTGGAACCTGGGCCCAGATTCCAGAATCGGATAGATATGTCTCTGTTGGGTTCATTCTCGTGCATCCCCATCACCCCGCAACCTGGGAATCAGCAGTTCTGGATCAGTCTCCTACTGCTCTCTCCATACCCAATAAAGTATAGAGCTGTCTTGTTAGATTCCTGTCTTTTTTTTAATGAAGCATGGAACAGGACTTGTCAACACTGTTCTTAGCTGTCCATTCCCCGCAGTTCCCTGCTAGTAGACTTTGCTGCTTCGTTAGGCAGGACGTTCAAGTTCGGGAAGACGGTGTTGACCAATAGATTTATCCAACATCAAATCATAAGTCATTATACATACTTGATCGTTTCACTTGCCCTGGGGCAGTGGTTTGCACCTCATAGATCTGCATTTCCTTCAGCAGTTTGTATTCAAACTAGCCAAGTAACTGGAAGGAATGGTTGTTTTTTGACACCTACCAATCCCTCACATTCAAACGCACCTTATGGGTAAGATCCAGTGACAGCACACTTTTCAGAAACCCCTTCAGCTTTCTCTCCCACATTTGCCCTGTGGGACAGCGAAACGCCATCGCATTGGTTCTCGTGGTCTTAATGCTATCATCGTAAAATGCCGTACCCGCACAAGGAAGGTCTGGTAAAACTTATATTTGCGACATGTTTAGGGCAATTTACAGCCATCATTTTTCCTAGCAAATCTACACAAGCTATCAAGAAATGGCATTTGTCTGTGGGATGGACCACCGAAAACCTCCTACATGACTACAGCCCGTAATGTACAAACGGCACCCAGCGCTTGAAGGTCATTCCCGGTTCCTTTCGGAGCTTTGAAACAGCAAAATAGAGTGCCTCGGCAGCTTTTGTGAGGTCTGGAAGGATTGGAGGGTTGGAGACAGCATCACAATTTTTGAACAAATGATCATAGAATGCATCCGCGACTTTGGGGCCATCCTGATCATCAATGCTCCTATGTGGAAGGTTAAATGTGTCCTCAAGTGAGAAAGAGGCCTGCTAGACTCACCACATTGTTGCGACCACACCACGGAACCCAGTGAACAGCAGAGTGCCTGCAAGATGCAATGCTTCATCTGGGGTGCTGCCGTCCCCCTTGGCAGTCTCACAGGCGCTGAGGAAGGCGAGTGACATGAGTTTACTGGTTCCCTCCCTATTGACATTCAATGGTTTGTGCATGATCTGGGATACCTTTAGGCGGCCATCAGAGAGCATGAGGCCACTATCAAGAGGATTGTTAGAGTCTTGAATGCCATGACATGCAAAATGCATAATGGATGACTCCTGTAGATTTTCGACAACCTCGGACCCTGTGGGGCTCAGAAGAGCTGTAAGCCACTCCTTGGGGACCCTATCCATGATTTTTGACAACTCCTCCTCTATGCCTGGCAAAGGTGTACAATTTGGTGCATTTCCCTCAACCACTGCTGTGACCTTGAATGAGGCTGCAGTTTCTGCTGGAGGATCAAGCAATGCAGTGAGGGTAGGTGTGTAAGATGACACAACATAGTCTGCTGTGCAGTCAGCACCATCTTCTGCATATATACCAGCTGCATGAATAGGAATAAAAGTAAAAGGCCCCGTGGGACACCACCATAAGCGAGGGGGATGTTCGGACTTCTGCCAAAAGATCATTTTATGAGATATATTTAGTACAGAAAAACTGGCGACTTGCCTTTAAATTGAGAAACTCAAAGAGTGGTTTCACAATTTTTTCCCAAATGTCTGCCAAATGTCTACGGAAGATATCATCCGAGCTCATATTCACACGGTCTTCTCGGGCTCCATAGAGCCGATATTCCAATTCGGACGGATCAGAGAAATCTTTGGCGTGTCCACGAGCTTCCAAAAAATTGGTCATGTCAAAGTTCCGGTCTGATAGTGCCCGAGGGAGGTCAGCATAAAGTTTCAATGTCTGAAGATCAATCCTAGGCAGTTGCATATGCTGAATATCTTGGGAAGATGTGACAATTAGGGCTGAGCATGATGACTTGCTGGCAAGCAAAATGACAATTGGGCCGGATATTGCTGCCTGACGCAGCAATGTTATGCTTTTTGAACGCATTAAATCTTCAAACCCTGCAAGTTTATGAACAGCTTCGATTGTCTCCTCCCACTCTTCATTGAGTCGGTGACATCGAGTTGCTACGGCCTCTATTGATCTGATGTTTTGCTGGCCATCGGTTGACACATTTTGAGGGGTGTCTCGGAAAGATGCCTGGTCCAATTGTCTGGACAATTTCCTCAATCTAGTTGCAAGTTCAGGTTCGACATTTGCTAACTGGTCCAATGGTGTTCGAAGACGAAGTGCTTGAGCCCAAAATACTGACCGGCTGGCCTCCAGAAATTCCACAGCAAAATTATTCTCATTAAGAGCAATGGCACAAGTTGCAGAAGCAGATGCAAGAGAAGTAATCTGTGATATGGCTAAAACCTCTTGGCGAGACTTCAGATCCAAGTGGAATGCTACAAGCTGTGGAAGGAGGTCGATATAGGTATGATAGGCAGTCAGACAGGAGCTGTGGCCATACATGGTAGCAATTTCTGCCCAGTTATTTGCAGCACTGAATCGATGGACTGGAGAGGAAGACATGTACAATGATGCTTCCTGAAGAACAGAGATGGCAGCATCCAGAGTTTCCTCATTTCGTTGATACACATAGGCTTCATGGAGGATGTTACCATAGTTTTGCAAACATCTTCCACGATTACGATGAGGGGAGGGGCAAAGAACTAATGCTTCTTGATGGAGATCAACAGCCTCATCAATGTCTTTGTGATCCCGTTGCTGCTTGAACCGAGAATGAAGTGCGAAGGCTAGATTCATAAGGAATATGTGGCGGGGTTGATGAGATGCAGCATCCATTGACAGTGCTTTTCTGTGGAGCTCAATTGCCTCATCAATGTCCTTGTGATCCTTTGTCTTCTCAAACCGAGCATGGAATGCAATTGCTAGATCATGAAGCAAGATGCTACGGCCTGAATAGGAGTGAGGGGAAGTGTCTAGTAGTTCTCTGTGCAGCTTCATAGCCTCATCAATATCCTTTAGATCTCTTCGTCCTTCAAAGCGGGTTTGAAATGCAACAGCTAAGTTGTGGACAAAATGAGCACGGTCTAGATGAGAGGCAATACAAATTTCCAGGGCTTTCCTGTGGAGTTCAATAGACTCATCAATGTCCCTTGAATCTCTTCGTTGGTCGTACCGCCTGTATATTGCAGTGGCTAGATTGCTGAGAGCACGATTACGGTTCAGATGAGTAACAGGACACATTTCCACCATTTCTCTGTGCAGGTCAATAGCCTCATCAATATCCTTTGGATCTCCTCGGTCCTGAAACCGGCCTTGAAGTGCAAGAGCTAGATTGTGGCAAGAACCTATACGGGTTGGATATGGTGCAGTAGCAATATCTAGCACTTTTCTATTGAGTTCAATGACCTCCTCAAGATCCTTTGGATCCCTCTGCCGCTTGAACCGTGCAGCGATTGCCCCTGCTAAATTGTAGAGAGTGTTGCTGCGCTGTGGATGAGGGGCAACACGAGTCTCCAGCACTTTCCTGTGGAGTTCAATGGCTGCATAAATGTCTCTCAAATCTCCTTGTTCCTCATACCGTGTGCAGATTGTATTAGCTAGATTGTTGAGGGACCTGCTGTATTCTGGATCAGGTGGTGCACAAATTTCCGATGCTTCTCTGTGCAATGTAATTGCCTCTTCTAGATCTTTCATATCCCTTTGTATCTGGAACCGTGCATGGAGTGCATTCCCTAGATTGCTGAGGGAGTCACTGTGCTCTGAATGAGATGTCACTCGGATTTTCAGCACTTCTCTACTGAGTTTGATGGCCTCATTAATATCGTTTAGATCTCCTTGTTGCTCAAAACGGGCATTGAGTACAACGGCTAAATTATTGAGGGAGACTCTGTGCAATTGATGAGGTGTGGCGCAGATTCCCAGCGCCTCTCTGGAGAGTTCCACAATCTCATGAATATCTTCCGGATTTCCTGTGTTTTTGAACTGATGGTAGAGTGCCTGGACCAAATATATGAGGGATGTTCCATGCGCAGGATCAGAAGGGTCCTGGAGTGCTACAAACTCTCTGAGCAGTTCAATAGAAGATTTGAGATCTACTGCATTGCCGTTATATTGAAAGAGTGAATAAAGGCCTTTTCCTAGAATGTCCAGTACAACTGCCCGTCCTTTATGCACTGATGGCAGGAATGGTTCTGCTTCTTCCAACTTCCGCACATGCTTTTCCAAGAACTGGATATCCCGAGACATGTTGAACTGTACAAGGAATTCCACACTCCTCTGAACCAATGTCAAGCCTTTCTGTGTATTCTTAGCAATCTGTTGGACTAGATCCATTCCGTGTAACACATAGGAAAACCCTTTTGGTGCCTCATATCCAGCCATGAGGGCAGCACAGAGATAAACAAGTTGATTGGGCTTGGTTTTTTGAACTTGTTCCAGACAAGATATAGCCTCTTCCACTTGTGCAACATTGCCAGTAAGCCAGAACTGGATCAGAAGCCCCTCAGAAAGCTCCCAAAGTACCTTCCACTGCAGAGGATGTGATTCTGGGAACAGTGCCTGTGCTTCTCGATATAACATGATAGCATCCTCCAATGTTGATTGATAATGAGCCTGATGGAACTCAGTGAGCATGGCAAGACCGCTCTGCATTGTGTCCTGTGGGTCGTCACTTTCCCAATTCCCTTGATCCTAGAAGTTCTTGCTTTAAATAAGTGAAAAAATGAAGATTATACCTCCTTACCACTGATGTGGGGAGATTTTTCACATAAGGCCCATAAATAGCTTGTGCCCGCAATTTGATAGCCCTTACAACGTCTTCCAATTGAGCAGTGTATATGAACCTGGTCAACAAAGCTGTTGCAAGATGATTGACACATTTTGGGAAATGTGGGTCTGTGGGCAACAGGCTAGAGGCAGCACAGTTGAGGAGATAGATAGATGTATTGAGGTTTGAAATATTGCCAGCAGCTTTATATTCCAGTAAACAATTATGCGCCGCTTTGAAATACATGGTGGTCTCATGGTCCAACTCCTGCTCAAGGCTTAGCTATTTTTATTACAAGTTATTAAAGGAGTGATGGGTTCCTACAGTTTCAACACTGAGAAATCCCATGGAAACATTTTCCTCTGCTTGAGAGGCCCGGCCTCCAGGACTCTGTTTCACAGTTTCGGTGATGTCACACAGGAATGGCAAGTGCAATGGTAACTCACAGCTGCATTGTCTAGAGAACTGAAAGTAGTCATTCCTGCTATGCCTGGAGCCACGCCTCCATGGCCCTATTCATGGTGTCAGCGATCTCAGCAACTTTTAAAAACTATTAATTACATATGCAAGACAAGCAGAATCCGAAGTAGTGTTGATACTCAAGAACCTTGAACTCTGTGAAGTGGAGTCATAAAGGGCGAAAAACCGGGTGGTTGCTAGATGGTACCTCCAATGTTTTCACAGCAGTGGTCAGACCGGTGGTAACATTTTCCAAACGAATTTGAGGGATACTGGGCAGAGGGGGCATCTTGACTGTGGTGAGCAACAGACTGCGCGCAGGGTCTTTATTAATTTCGGTCTTCCCATGTCTTGACATATGACAGACATACGCTGGAAGTTCGAGCATATGGAGAGAAGTTGAGAACCTGATAGAGAACAGGGAGGCGTCCGAGAAGAGAAGCCTGGTGGGAAAGTGTCGGTATTTGTGAGATGTGAAAGCGCCTACCACCGCAGGACAGACATACGCTGGAAGTTCGAGCATATGGAGAGAAGTTGAGAACCTGATGGGGAACAGGGAGGCGTCCGAGAAGAGAAGCCTGGTGGGAAAGCAGTCGGTATTTGTGCGATGTGAAAGCGCCTATCGCCGCAGGACAGACATACGCTGGAAGTTCGAGCATATGGAGAGAAGTTGAGAGCCTGATGGGGAACAGGGAGGCGTCCGAGAAGAGAAGCCTGGTGGGAAAGCAGTCGGTATTTGTGCGATTTGAAAGCACCTACCGTCGCAGGTGATGCATGAGGTTCTCCGGGGTGCGTGAACGGTTGCGAAGGAGCTGTCAACGCGTTAGACCAATCGCTGGCCAGGAGAGATAGACCAGGACCCATATGAAATTACTCGTATCTTACGCAGCTGCCTCAAATCTGAGTGTACCTATTTGGCCTGCCGAAAATACCCCATTATCTATCTCAGCTGACCCCATCGATCTGCATTTAGCTTAAACGCCCAGGCGCTTAGGAATTTTCAAGTGCCCGTATCAGTATGCGCATGTGTTACCATCACCTCGATTCGCCATTTCTTTCTCAACCGCAAGCCTCCCCCAGCGGTCCGGGGAAATTGACGCGGCAGGCGCGCACTGACGCGGCAGCGGCGCGGACCGGCGCGGCGTTGACGCGGCTTGGCGCGGCAATTTTAAACCCTTTACCAGGTGTTCCACAGATTGAAGACAGCTCAGAATATATCGTAGGTAGTATCCCTAGTGAGTAGATATTAATAGCCCAGTGAATATCCTTCTAAAACTGAGGACTTCGGTGGCGCGGAAATTTTAAACCTTTTACCAGGTGTTCCACAGATTGAAGACAGCTCAGAATATATCGTAGGTAGTATCCCTAGTGAGTAGATATTAATAGCCCAGTGAATATCCTTCTAAAACTGAGGACTTCGGTGCAAAATCCTGGCAGTCGAGGGCCAGGTCACTGTCTATTAAGCCCTCAAACTCCAACTTGCTTCACAGCATATTACTACCCATTCAGACATATTTTGGAACCCTCAAAACACCCTAATCAATATGTTCTTGCCGCGTCGACGCCACGTCATTCTCCGCGCCAGTCCGCGCTGCTGCCGCGTCAGTGCGCGCCGGTGCCGCGTCAGTGCGCGCCAGTGCCGCGTTAATGCGCGTTGCTGCCGCGTCAACACAGCCACCGCCGCGTCAATGCACGCCAGTGGCCCTCCCTTTTTGCGAGCCTCTGCTCATGATCTACATGAAATTGGGATCATACTGGGGTTTGAAAAAGCACATTTCCACTCTGCCCTTCAATTAATCCTTCGGGCCTCAATGAGATCCTATGTTTTTGTGCACGGCATTCTGATTGAACACGCAGTAATTTGCCATGACTTGCAAAGTTACTGCACTGGGTTCCAACGACTCCAATTGTAGAAGAAATTGACAGCACTCCCCAGAAAGACCACGCGTACAGTGGTGTAATTGCCTCAGTTCATGACGAAGGCCAAGGAATGAAACCATTCCAGGAGACGAGATTCACACTATCAATTCTATTCATCTTTCATAGCTCCAAGAATTTTCACGCAGCGTATAACAGTCTGGGAGACAGTGATAAGTAGTACAGTCTGGAAAGGGTCCTGGGTAAAATTCAAAGATTATTTGTGAGAAGATGAATTCCAACAGTTTGAAAACTGTGATCTTAGATGGAATCCGCGCAATTCTGGAGTCTATATGAGGCACTGTGCTCGTCTTCTTGCCTTGACTTCATGGATGTATGTATGAGCTAGGGAGCACAGGAATGGTCATTGTTTTATGTAGTAGTGCGATGTTCGAGCACCAAATGTGCAACATCTGTCAGTGGCGGTTGTACATCACAATCTCAGCACCTATCCCATGTTTTTCTTTCCTACCACACGACCACCAGGCATGCTTCCAGATGCGTAATGTGTTTGATTTTCGAGGTCCTTTGTCACATTTTCTCTGTGTTCCATTCCCCCATCAGTTGACATTTGACGCACCAACTAACTTAGATCATTCCACTGCATTTTTGCTGATGCCGGCATTAAATCACTTTCTGCTGCGCTTAACCTTAACTCCATAGTTTTCTCTGTGTAGCAGTGCGAGGCTGTTGATTGTTCAGGTAGTATGGTTTGACCAGATTGTTCCTGGCACTCCGAGGTCATATGAGCAGTTCAGGCTGGAATTTTTATCCTGTTCTGTACTATCAACGGCTGAGTTTCATAGACTGCATCCCACATATTGAATTTACTCCATGTTGTGCAGCGCTCAACTTGAATTCCTATGATCACTGTGTTTGCATTCTCCTGTGTTGTGGGGAATATCAGTACAATGCATGTATTCGTCTTTCCCCTGTGGTAGGTCCTGGCTTAACACATTTTTATTCACCGTGAAGGTCATGTCAGGTCCCTGTCTCATGGGACATATTCAACATTCAACCTCCTCCTTCGTTGAAGTCTGGGTTGGCGCTTGAAGTTCATATTGGATCCTTTATCTGGGTCATTATATTGGTCATATATATATATCAAAACCTCACACCAAGTGGGTCTCGAGTCCCCACAATTGTTTTCAAACCCCGCTAATATTATATTTGCAAGGGGTGAGCATCGGATAGTTCAGTTGGAAATGGCAGCCTCTGGTGCGAGAGTGATTTGTGGTTGGTTGCAGCTTGTGGATTCATTAAAGTAATGCAGAGCTCTCCTCAAAGGTGCTATTGCTTAGTAAATACCGCTGGACTCCATTACAATCCCTCCAGCTGGCATAAGTAGTTCCAGCGATTGTTGAGTTCCAATTTTGACATAGCCCAAAAACGAATCATTTCTAGAACCCTCTGTGTATCTAAAACATATAATGGTTGGATCATCTGGCTGGTTCATGCCCTATATTGCGTCCCCGTTTGGCTTGGGATGTTGGGAGAGTTCTTGCGGATCCCCTGGTCATTTATTTCCAGACTCTGAGACACCAGTTGGTTAATGCAGCTGAATTCAGTGTGTGAGCAAAAATCAGAGGCCTGGGGAGGTGAAACTTGATTTACTGACTATATGCCTGGATTTGTGCTCAAGTGATGCTTTTATATCATTAACTATGTGCGGATAGCCTTTGGACTCGACTTTCGAGTCGAGGATGTTAGGCACATGCCGATCGACGCGTAAATTTTACTAGGTGCACGACGAGTCTCAGAATATAGATGGCATTACATATTATTTTCGTTTGAACATTCCTCTCCGGCGGCGTAGATTCATCTCAACCAGGGGAGGAGTGTACCTCACCTCCCATACATATCATAGTCGCGTAATTTCAATTTTAATTCACTGTGGGCTGGCTGGAATTCAAATCCATGTCTGCAGCCTTGTGTGAAATTCTTATTTTCAATCCAATTTCTGGTCAAGGAATGATTTATGTAAATTCTCGAGGTCCAAGGAAGAAGAACTGGGCAATGAACTTAAGCTAATCAAATTTTGAATTCGGGGTCTAATATAAGGGTATACTGTTACAGAGGATGGGATTTTGGGTCAAGGCAGCGATATTTGACAAGTAAGAGGCGGCACACTAGTACCATAGCCAATAACCACTAGGAGTCTGGACTAATTAGCGCTAATTAGTGGAAAGTAAGGTAAGGATTTTTTGGTTTCAGATCATGGATTTTGATCAGTAAACCTTGCGAACAGAGGTCCCGAGCTCAAGGAACCAACCTGTGATTAGTAGGATGCGGCGCGCCAGTTGCCGCGTCAATCGCGCGTCACACCGCGTCACAGCGCATCACTGCCGCGTCAACGCGCGTCAGTGCCGCGCCTGCCGCGCCAATTTCACCAGACCCCCCCCCCCCAGCCTTAAGGCCCGAGTCCACCTAATTGGGTCAGTGTTTTTTCCGTGATTATTATTGGACAAAGACAGTCATCACTTCCGTTCTGGCGCAACGAATGAGTGAATTCCGGCCGCCGTTCCATTGGCAGTCAGAGTAGAAATAACAGGGCGATTCTGGGCGATTCTGAAGTCGATTCTGAAAACGATTCTCAGGATTGATTTGCATCGGAATCGCGTGAGAAACGCCTTCAGGTTTGACCGACCCACTTTGAAAAGTGATTCTTGCTCATCTTTGAATAGCCTTAGAATCGGAATCGGAATCGGAATCGCCTTGTAGAACCGCCTCTGGAGGCGGTTCTGCAATTAAAAAACCATTCTTGTTCCGATTTTTGTAGTCTTTTCAAATGTTTCTGTGATAACACATAATCAGAAACAGAATCCTTTGCAAAACCGATTCAAGTACTGCCCCCAGAGGCAGAATCGCCTCAGAACCGTCCATTCTGACTGCCCCTATTGAATCAACCCCCATGACATACGCGCAGTTACGTTTCTCGCAGAACGCACATCAGCGTCAACTCCTCTTAACATGATTCACGTTCCTGTTCACTTTCAGGTTGACTCGGCGTGTCATGGGCATAGGATGCCTGAAGGCTGAACGTTGATCCAGCAAGTTTTTCATGGTCAAACTCAATATTCCGCCAGGTGGACGCACTCGTGACTTGATCTGGCCGTACGGCGCTTTAGCCTTTTCTCTCTCCCCACCAGCCAGTCAAACACCCCTGCTGCATAGTTTCCCCCGGTTTGGGCCTTACCTCTTGCATTCTGTGGCCGCCCCTCTTTCGCCTTACTAGTCCTGGCTTCCGACGTCCACCACAGCTTTCACGGTTTCATTCTCATCAGCGAAGTTTCTCGCGGTGCTAGAGCATTCAGGTCAAACTTTGCTTCTCGGGCAGGCAGGCCACTTCTTCGAGCAATTAACCTCGTGCCTACATCTCAAAAACTCAAAAATTCCGACCTTCCAATATCCAAGTGCATTCCCATATTCAGGGGGAATAATTGGGGTTCATCCCGAATACTTCATCGTGAATAAAAGTGCGCACTCTATAGACCCCTGGATTTCAGAAAATTCAACACCGCCGCGATCTTCTCGTCATTGTGCCACGGGTGCCGTCGAGCCGTGGCCACTGTCACGGCGAACAGCCCTACCGTAACGATGGACGGCACCATTGTGCGCGCCATTGATAAATTTAAACAACGTCATGGGTTCCCATTACTTCCTGCACCCGTACTAAGTACGGGCGGAGATTGCGGACCCGAATCGTACGCTTATGCGCATAAATCATATGACACGGATTCTGGCTCCTCCTTCCTGCCACCAATGCATCTCAAGACCCTCAGTTTCGCCCTTCTCAGCTTGATCTCTGCCGGCCGCGCGCACGAATCCTCGCAGTACCCTTACGTACCCAACGACCTCCAGTGCCCGGAAGGATCTCTCCCCACCTTCGTCCACAACAGCTACACGTATATCGCACCCCTGGACAAGTTCACGAACATCACCGGGTCTTTCTTCAATATCGCGTGGGAGGTACGTATTGCGCACATTTAATCCACTTCGCCGGTCACTGATCGGCCTGTAGGGCGGATGCCCCGCCACCGTCACAACGGGCACCGACAACGTCCCGGGCGCGACGCGCGGGGGCCCCTGCCTCGGCGGCACCTTCAATGACACGCTGACAATGTACAGTGCGCACCCTGACGCGCTTTCATACACGTACCACGGGGCCCCGTACACGTTCACGTCCCCGGGTCAGCCACCCATGCATTGGGACGCGTACGCGGAGACGATGCGGTTCGAAAGCATTTGCGGCGGCCAGGCCACCTACGTTGACTTCATCTCGTACATCTGCTCCAAGGACCAGATCGCCACGTATATTGGGTGGTCCGAGCTCCATGTGGTTTCGATGCAGGCCATCGCAGGGGCGATTGGGGCGCCCATTCTTGCGGGGGATTGTCCGGGTGCGTAGTCTCGAATTCGCGGGCTATTCAGGACCTGACATTCTGCGGAAGCGGCGGAATGTAAGAACTAATTGGCCGTCTCGGTCCAATCCCCGCCGCATCGCCGCTGCGTCGTTTTCGTACGTCCTGGGCTTTATGCCGCTGTCAATTGGATTACCCTCTGGGGCAGTTGGCCGTAGTGTTGTCAAAGTTCGGTTTGGTTCAGGTTTGGGCCCTTTTCCTGCGAACGCCGAACCTGAACTTCCATTCGGTTCAGCGTTCGAGGGCGTTCGAACCGAGAACCGAACTTCAACCTGTAAAACACATTGTATGCGGGTTCAAAAATATATTATTATCGTCGTCGTTCGATTCCTCCATACTGAAACCTTGCTCCGAAGGCTCCGCAATAAGTACATCCATCCAATAAGTACATCCATCTGCCTCGCGACTTACCGAGATGGGTGAACCAAGAGCCAATAAGCGCCGACGAGACGTGAGAGCGAGAATATATGGACACTTCGGGACGTCCCGAAGATAATAATAGGCGCCTATTTTTATATTGCGGAACGTCCCGTGAATTGAGGTGGCTTGATAGCGGCCTCAGAGGGGTGGGCGCTTATTTGTTCTTACATCGCGCCATCACTAGTGTACAAGTCCAACTTAGGTTAGGCAGCAGAGTACTACCAAATTGCTTATGAATAGAGATGTCCCACGCAGGTAATGACTAGCAGGGATGGAGAAGACTAAAATTGATGTCGGCAACGACCGCGCGGCATGTGTCAGACCTTTTTCGTAGTGAAATCTGATGGCCGGGTTCGGCGTTCGAACGCGGTTCGAACGCGTTCAGCAGAATTTCCTATCCTCCGAACGCCGAACTGAACTTCTGGATCAGGTTCAGCAGATTAGTGAACCTGAACCTGAACTTTGCGTTCAGTTCGGTCCGGTTCAGGTTCGAACCGATTTCCCGAACCGAACTTTGACAACACTAGTTGGCCGTACACTCTCAAATATCTTTCAAACCCCGTTATCCTGTACTACACCCGCCGCATCGGGTTGGCAACATGCGAATTCCACTTTCCTTCCGTTGCGCCACGGACTTGTGTATTTCGACGTCCTGATCAAATCCCGGGAGTGAGAGTCAGACACCCGGACGCCCGAGTTGTTACTGGCCGCAGTGACCGGCTGTCAATTCCAAAGATAAATTAGACAACTCAGCGTCGCTCCGCGCGACGCAGCTTTCGAGGCCATCAATTCACATTGTGTCTGCAACGCCATGGAGCAACTCACAGGGGGGCTGTCCGGGTTACAGCAAGTCTGTCCGAATGGGCCTATAATTTAGTCTCTCTTGACAGACTCTCTCGCTCGTTCCTCGTTCTGAATCTATCCAAATCGCAGTGGGATGCTACGTCCTACTCGGGTAGCGTGGAGACAGTAGGCGGTGGACGGCGAGGCGATAAGAGCGGCATGTGCCGAAAATAGATGGAAGGTATCTGGGTTACGAGACGAGAAGACAAGAGCGTGTAATGCGTGTACACTGCCATAATACAGCGGATGGTGGCGTACGATAAGACGACTATAAGACGTCCATTGCGACGCGAATACCGTTGTGCGTCGCACGCTGTCGCGCGTTGATGAAAGTTGCGGAAACGAGGACGAGGAAAAGAAAATGCACGCGACGGATAGACGGAAACGCTATGGTGCGCGCGGCAAGGGGAGTTTCGTCGGACAGAGGAGCTGACGGCGTTCCGCTTCCCAGACATAGGTGTTCGACACCCACGTAAGCACCGCCCGCAAGCAATGCGGCAACCACACATCGCTTTGTCTTCACCCATCATGGCAGACACACTGGGCACCACATATGGCTGTTATTCTCCACCTCATCGACACTGTGCTGAAAATCTGACTGGCCTACATTTCGAGCAGAACTGCTGCAGGCAGCAGTGCATTCAGGAGCCCAATAAAGAAGCCTCGCTGTCAGCTGGCTGTCATCGCCGAAGCGCCACATCGATCTGTCTGCAGAAGCATTCCAAGGTCATCCGCTATTGTTGCTGGTTGTGAGCCAGACCTTGCCGGGGAAATTTGCTCAGGAGGAAATGCCGATATGCACATTTTAAAACCGATGTGGGACTCGACCCGAAAAGTTATCCTATCCCATGTCTATCAGTCAGGGTCGCATACCCACTAAAACCCCCCTCATTTGTCCAATCATCCGGCAGAGAGTCTTCATCCATAAGCAGGCCACTCCAGGTGTTCAATACCAGTTGTTTTTTAAGTGCGAGTGGACCAAATTTATTTTATTAGTGAGCAGGCGGTCGCGCGTTAAGGCTGCATTGATTGCATTCAACCATTGGTTATGAATCCCCAAAACACTCTGTCTCCTGTCTGGGTCTTCAGTTACTCAGCCTCAACAGAAGCTCCATATTAGATGCCATGCCACAGACATTAGAGTAGCAAATAGTCTTCCCTTCTCTGGGAGGATGGCACCTTTGTCTGATTTAAATCTTACCATGTTACAACCCAAAACCAAACCCCAGCTTAGTGTTGGCCATTGTGAATATTTCTTTAACCAAAGTTATTGCGTGAGGTTCCAAATCACTTTTTGACCTGGTGCATCACATTCCAAGGCGATGTGTTCGAGGGTTTCTGGGACATTACAAACATGGCATTGTCCTCGTATCTCGAGACTATTGATGTGGAGCCAAAAATCACCCACCCTAAATGTGTTGTGAATGCATTTCCAGAAGAATTCTCGTGTCAAGTGTCTGAGTGTGACCGAATGTACTGACTTCCAAATCATTTCGTCAGATGGCATGTATCTGGAAATTTCTTGAACAGAACATTGTATACGATCCAGATTTATAAAGGTAGGTTTTTGAAATTTGAGTGGGTAAATGCTCGGTGCATTGTGTTAGAACTCACTCACCATTAAATCATGTCCGATAAAAAACAGAGGGGAAGAGCAATGATGGCCTAGACTCGAATCGAGCGAGCGAAGGCTGTGGACAAAGGTATTATCTATATAAGAAATGAGGACTTCCTGTTCCTGCCAGACAAGACAATTTGTGTCTCGGGATAACCGTATTGGCTGCTGGGGCACCGCATGAGGTCATTGGCAGCACTGCTCCACCCAAATTTTGGGTGGAGCAGGTCCCAAATGTTCGGTGCTCCACCCAGTTGTTGGATTGCTATTTATAAATGTTGAATTGAGCACAGGAACGTCAACTAATGCGGCCAAGTGCACTGTGCGGCCACTGCTTAAAGTCTCCTCCTCAGACTAGCCGGGGCCATTCTTACAGAAGTAATGACGCTCCGATCAATTTCCATAAATAGTGACAACTTGATCCGCTGCTTTCGAGCTCATATCTCGCTCGGTTCTCACCCGTTTGCGTTGATTTTGGGCACATTCAACACGCTTTTGAACGCACCTTCCGGACATACCCAACTCGACTGGTGGATTGGCAGTTTAGATCTCAGAATTCTCGCTTGCCTGTTTTGAACCGGCACATCCAACACGTTCTCAGTTAGGCCGATTTGGTTGACCTCCGATGATTCTGAAAGGTAGAATTGAGGCCATCCTGAAAGTGTGATCAAATTAGCACTGAAATTCGCCATCAGGGATCCGAGAACGCTCAAAATCAGAATACATCTGCACGGGCATGTTCAATATACAAATGTCCTGTTAATTATCACAGGCTCAAATTCTATGAAGGAGAGTTGAAGAGGGAGAAAGGTGTTTGAAATCCGACCCAAATGTGGTATGTTCGTGTCGCACTGAGAGAAATTAAATTAGTTCTATCTGGGAAGATCCCACGCAAGCTTTGGACCACGGACTTGACCTTTAATATCAAATGAATGAACTGTATGTAGTGTCAAGACAAATATAGAGAGAGTTATTGAAGTCAGATGCTTAGATATCTCGCCAACCCTCACTGCTCCACATTAACTTTAATTCCGTTGATTTGTGTGCTCGTAAACTAGTAGGGAAACTCAAAATGTTTATACCAATCACAAAGTTTGCGGATATAAGCAAAAGCCTATGCAACCGACCAACAGGGTGCAAGATATAAGACATAAGATTCCCAGTAGAAACCGAAAAGTGTCAGTCCCTGCTTCAGAGCCTTTAAAAGGTTGAAGGGAGAGGTTTTGGGTAGGAGAAAGTGTGTAGAGTACTGTGTTGCGGAGATATTGCTTGCTTGCACAAAACGATATACTGTACTATTTTGACCACTTATTCACACCATGTCACCCGTCACCTCTAAACTTCACTGGGTTAGTCTTCAAAGTCCCACCATCACCGTCACCACTTGGCAGAAATTCATTCCGCCAAGCAGTCTGCCCATCGCTGCCAGCACTCCCCTAACACACTGATCTGCAATCTGAAGACATATGGGGCTCAAGAAGCTGTTAGCAATATTGAAAAAATATATTTTTGAACAGGTGGAGCCGCCTCCATCGGCATTCGGTCCGCTTTACTCTCACTTACCCGTCCAACTGTCCACTTCGTACCAGAAGGGGAGAGATACTGAGCAAATACCGTCTTGAAAACCCGGGAAACGCGGGTCGTATGATGAAAAGTCGTACCGGAGAATTATACTTATTAGTTTTAGAAAATACAATTTTATTTGTCTTTCACCCCCAACTCATCCCTCCACCATGGACATGAACAACACTCTCAAAAAAATCGGACTGGATTGCCCAAGGCAAGGCATGTGCATTCATCCCGCAGAGGGTCAAAAAATGGCAACGGAATCATTCACCATTCCGCCCGTTGATGTTGATGGTGGGATTGGGAAACACCGAAGCATCAGATGCCGAGGAGGAAGCATCAGATTCCGCTCTTGTAGTTCTCGGCCGCGGCCAGCATAAAAAAATTGTGGCGCACCGTTACCAGAGCCCTGCATGGGAGGAACATTAGTATATTTTTCGTCATTTTCTGCCGGAATTTTTTGTCCAAACTAGCGTAGCTCAAAAATCATTTTATGGGCTTTGGCAGGGTCAAAAAATAAGGTCTTCATTCGGCAGCCGTCACTGTCACCGGTACCAAATTCATTCAATTCACAAGCCTCCGTCACCCGTCACCTGAATAAGTGGTCGAAATAGTACAGTATCCAAAACGGTAGATATTATAATGCTTCACAGCGACAGGGCAATAGCCAAGGCAAGGTTGAGTGTCCAGAGACGACAGGCGCAATACCCAAGAGCGTGTGGTGAGTTTACAACTCCATGGGGTTTGTGGTGTGTGTGGATATAATCCAAAGTAGCAGTC
Source organism: Mycena epipterygia (assembly GCA_029281465.1). Classification (NCBI taxonomy): domain Eukaryota; kingdom Fungi; phylum Basidiomycota; class Agaricomycetes; order Agaricales; family Mycenaceae; genus Mycena; species Mycena epipterygia. Next base: position 211,538 of record JARJCQ010000025.1, on the reverse strand, counting down.
CGACGTCCAAGGCAGTGTTCTAGTATCCCATATAATTCCGATTCAAATATACATCCAATAAAGTAAGGTTTCGAGATGCCACACCCTTCTATATGGTAGTGCACAACTAGAAGATCTCAGATCACCCCGAATTACAAGTGTATGCCTACTAGTCGTGGGGTGATGCTGTGTCCTTCTAGTAGCGACGACCTACTACTTATATACAAGTCCCAGAATAAATAAGTACAAGCAAGATATAAGAAAATATGAGTCAAACAGCCGCGTATCTGTCGGATAGTTATCCGGTATAGTGAATCCAGTCGGTGCCATTGGCTGCAAGTCTTGAGCACGCCATATTACAGTCATCCGATGATACGGCCCAGATTAGTCCAGCCATGAAATTGCGCATTTTTGACTTTCTAAGGATCCAGAAATGGGTCCGTGGACTGTTGGATGGCGCTCCGCTGAGGCTAATTATACTCCGCGGACCCCTGTTCGGTGATACATAAGAGAGTCAGAGTGAGCTCCGAGCTGCTGATTGAGTGTCAATCATGCAAGAGGTGTGAATCAGTGTATGTTCGGGGGATGCTTGGCCCTTACCAATTGGGGGTCGGGATCGCTGTCATGTACTAGGAAGCACCGTCAGACTCAGTCCATAACCTATATGTAAGGGCGGATTGCGCTGCAAAGGCTAGACACATAAACAAGGAGAGATATAAACACAAAAGCCCAGACCAAAGACGAGGATTGAATCTATTATCAACTACAGAGTTGTGGGAAGGACTGAGGCTACGAGGTTGAACTACATGGAACGCATGCTCCGCGGAGGCTATAAATAGCACACGGAAGGCTCAGACAGCTCAGCGGATCCATAGCTCGACGTCCAGCTTGAACTATCTTATTCATATTGATTGCGAACTGCGAGGATCGAACACAGTCGATGCCTAGCAGGGCCCAGACCACACGTGATGAGACAGACGCGCTCAGATCAGACAACAAAGACAAGCACGATTGATCTATTTCGGATCTAGTGTAGGAAACCAGATTGGGACATAGCATATGCGTGGCCAGACGGCTCCGCGGACCCGTTTAGCAGTTATTGCTTATCAGGGCTTGGTACACTTACCAACCAGGCTGGCAGGAAACGTCAGGACGGCAATACACGAATTGCGTCGGCAGCTCCACGGGCAATTCAAATATACCCTTTATAGGTTGACGAGTCAAACAAGATGACTCGTTCGGCTTCAGAATCTCACCAAGCAACTCGGCATCCGTTTACGTGGCTGCCGCATATCAAATATCCCTACTCATTTAGTCATTATCAGTTTATCATGTATTTATCAGAAGTAGTATAAAAGGCCTGCCAGAACCCGCAATGCCTCAGTTCATCCTTGCCCCCAGTATTGCTGTGACTACGGTCTAAAGCTTGCTCATACGGCGTTGGTGTCCTCTGGTCGGCTTTGCGGAGATTTGTTATCATACAATCTTTCATTTGTAGTTGCTCATTAACAGAGATTTGGTTGTTGGCTCTTAATTTAGCTTTAAGGCACCTAAGCTCGCATTGTTCACCGTAAGAAGTGTTCACGTACAAAACCTAAAGGTACTTTGGTAACGAAGCCAGAGTCCATTGTCAAGCCTGTCGAGGTTGTGACTTTGCCCCAAAGGCACTTGGGTAACAAAGCCCAAGTCCACTGTCAGGCTCGTCGTAGCGGTGTCAGTGCCCTAAAGGTACTTTGGTAACAAAGCCAGAGTCCACTGTTCGAACGTCTCGCATAGAGAGTTTGGTTCAGCGCCATATACCCACCACAGAGACATACAGCTGTCTCTGTGGAACCCTCCACTGTCTATAGTTAGCTCCGCGGAACCCTAAAACTATCCAAACACCCTATTTACCTCGGTACTTAGGTAGACAACTCAGTCAGTTACACTGCTGAAGGACCTCTTTTAAGTCTATTAGACTTCGAAGTGCGAGTTTCCAACTACAAGTCAGAGAATTCAATCTTAGTCGCATACTACGATGAGACCCTGAACTCAATTTGCCTTGGTTGTGCATTAAGTGTGTCTGTGTTGTGTGGTTGTTTTGTGCATAGCAGAGCAAGTCATATTTCATAGGCATAGCCAGAGGCACCATTTCACCGTCAAGACAGAACCTCAGTCAGCAATCAGCTGAAAGGCCACAAGCTCAGTCAGCACTGAGCTTATTTCCAATCCACCAAAACCGACATCAGATACAGGATTGATTCCTATATCCTGCACTCCTCATTCATTCCCCTCCAGCTAGCATACCTATACCGTGTAGTATAGTGTTGCAGCTTTCGAACAATACCCCTCACGGCTTATATCCATAATTGGGTTCTTGGTAGAAGCCTATTCTGACCCTTTGGGAATCTCCGATCAGGCCGGCAACTACGGATATAGTTGAGCCCATCGGGTATAGTCGGGTATAGTTGAGTATAGTCCGAAGCAAGGTCCGACCGGTGTTCTAGGTTGTCGTCTGATCTGATGTCCACATCTCTACAACCTAAAGTGTCACAATGGTATTGCAATTCAACCCAATTCGTTACTTGGGCTTATACCCAACATAACCCAATTGAATATGAAGTTACTCATGATGTTTAGCAGACTACACAAACCCTTACACGTTTCAGGGCGAGTGCAGCCAGTCACCTCCATGTATTACCCCCTTGATGACCTGTTATTCTGTGATCTTGGCCCAACCAGCTACCTCTGAGTCTCGGTACTAGTTCTGGATATAAGATAATATTCATTGCAAACACAACTGAAAGGCGCAAAATAGCATGTTCCACTAGTGGTTATTTGCAAGGCTTATCACCGTATATAAAGTGTTATAAGTTTGACTAAAGCCAGTGGATATGTAGTGAAAGATACATTTCAAGGGGCCAATCCAACCCAAGTTGACGGTGAATATTTATTGCAATGCATGGTCAATTTATTTGCCACAAGGGACATATCAGTACAAGATTGAGCATCTCTCACTTCAGAATCCAACATGACAAGGAGAGATATTGAGAACTTCTCTATTGGGTCTGCCGCCATGTAACATTGAATCTAGGTCGGGTTCGAGTGACTGGATTAATATACAGCTGTTTGTTCACGAGGCCGCGAGGAGTCAACTGAAGGTTGACGACGAGCGGCGTCTTGAAGAATAATATGAAATTTAATAATAGAAGCCCACTTCACCACTCAGTATTGGTGTAGCCATGTAAATACATACACTTCGGGACCGTAGCGTAGCACGGGCAAACTGCTAGTCATCGCCAAATTGAGTGCAGGTGCGGAAACCAACTGCTCTTCATTTCTACCGATAAAACTTCAATGCGTGAGTGAAATCACCCATGAACGGGATGAAAAAAAATGCTCCCCGCAAGATGCTATCCCTGACCGCCGGGCCAGACAAACCTACAACTCGGACACTCAGCTTTTTCTCGATCATTTCATCACCGTTTTTCAAGATTTTTGTTTTGGCATACTCTCTAGGGTGTGGTCTGCCGCCTATGACAAAGAGATCCGCGGTTGTATCCATCACCATGTTATTTGACACTAAAGAAATTGGGAGGTGGCGTGAAATTGGCAGTTTTCATATGTTTTAAGAGCTATCAATGGGAGGCAATGACCATCTGAGAGGACTTTAAAATAACATTTATATATGATATTTAGGCTCATACCAAATTCTGTGTAGGTAGGTGGCCTGTAGCTCCCATAATATACCAAAAGTATAAGCTTTTATTACTAAAAATGGATGTTGGATGGACAAAACGACGCCATTCATCGATGAATGAACGGTTTCTCACAAACTAAAATGGTAAACCACACAAAAAGATGGTTCTGCCTCAGATGGTGTATTCGGATCTTGATAAAAGTAAATATATGAACAGTTATTCCATCTTCTTTCTTAAGTGTCCGGAATGACCGGAAGGGATAGTATCATTAATATTGGCCCGGGCTCGAGTCGAACGAGCGGAGCATGCATTACTTAGGATAAGCTGTACCTGACTGGAAAGATTATGAACCGTAGTAGGGTGCCAAAGAAGACCTAGTAGCAGACCCCATTGCATGCGCAGAGCGGAACCGTGAGGGTGCGTAGCGCAAAAGGAGCGGTAAAGTGCGGAAGTGCGGACCGGTCGCCGCTCCACGTGTGCCAACTTCCTCATCTCGCGTTCATCTCCCTGGATTACGACGTGCACTATGTACGACGAGCTCATCTCTGCGCTGCGCGCTTCCCACGACGCGGAGGATCTGCCCGCGATTCCTTCTCATCTTGTGTTTTCTCCTAGAAGTACGACGCGCTCTTACTTCTTGCGAATACCATGCACGACGAGGACACGACCACAACCAGACGACGACGAAGATGACTGAATCCGCAGCGTGTATGTCCGCCCTTCTCCGTGCCCCTTGCCCGCTGACGTTCTTCTGCGTCTGAAGAGCCGTTAGACACCTAGCCCATCGCTTGCCGCGCATTGGGTGGACGTGCTCGGCCCTGCGTCAGCGTTTGGGCGGCGTGCCGTCCCTTCTTCCGCTTCGAAGGACGTGCGGGTAGGGCGTTCTCTGCGCACGGGCTGTTTTGCGTCCAGCGCGCGTCGCCTTCATCCTGCGGCTTGCGGGATGCGCTCGCTGAGGCCTCCCGCAGACCGCACCGCGGGCGGCACTACGTGACGAGATCATGCGCACTCCCGCATCTCCGTAGCACAAAGGACGTCGTCTTCGTAGCACAGGGATTGCATTCCAAAGTCCCGACACGCCGGGTACTCGGGCACTCGAATGCTTATGTACTTGTGTCGGCCCTTCTCATCGTACGTCCCTTTCGCTTGTACGCTCTTCTTGCCGCTTACCGGTCCCCAGTCCAGCTCGGCACCACTCTCGGGTACGAGTAACCTAGCACCGCGCCGGGCTTGACCTCGACCCGCTGCGTCGAGTAGGCTGGCTCATGATCGCTTCAAGAAAAGCCCTTGTCTATTCAAGAAAGCTGACGCATCAGCGCATACCCCACGTACGTCTCCTTCCCCCACCTTCTCCTTCCTCGTTTACACACCTCCGGAGCAGATTCCTCCCCAAGGCTCCAGCGCCAAGTCAGGCGCCCGAGGCGTGCTCTCCTCCTGTCCACCTCCACTAGACGCTGCACCCGCCGCGATTCTTGCGAGCTTTGCGGTCACACCGTATATGGACCCGCTGCTGCCTGCGTTCTTTGCGAGCACGGGCACGGGCGATTTGGCGATTTGGGTGTACGGCTCCGTCGTCCTCGTCCCGAAATCGTGTGGGCTCTACGCGCTCACGCGGACGAGCGACGAGCGCGCCCACCACGACGAGCAGCGACGCGCAGGAGCACGCCGAGGACGCGCTTCGACGAGATCAGCGGCGAGTCGTCCCTCTTCCCTCCTCGTCCCACTGCCATCGCGCTGGCGGGCGGGAGGGGAGGCTAATCATGCCGGTGCCGACTTTGTCGTCGTCGTGGCGTGACGCGGACGCGATGCCATGCAGACTTGGGCGGCGACGGGCATGGGCACAGGAGGAGGTGGGCGGACGGGGGCATAACGCAAGAAGAGGGTGGCGCTGGTATAGAGGAAGATGGATGGCTGCATACTAGTAGCAGCGACCGCGTCCGCAGTGCGTACGTGAGCCCTCTACGTCTTCGCTAGCTGACGTCCCTCTGCGTCTGAAGCGCAGAGCCGTTAGACGCCGCCTCTGCGTCTGCAGATGGCTTGTGCGCGGGCTTGTGCGCGGGCTACGTGCTGGGCCTGGGTGGACGTGCCTGGGCGGCGTCTGGGGGGCGTGGCGCGCCCTGCGTCCTGCGCGCTGCGTGATGCAACCTGCGTTCTGCGCGCTGCGTTTACGCCCTGGCTGCGTGTGCGTGTGCGGGACTTCGGCGGGCACGCACAGCACCAGGAGATGCGCATGGGCGCGGATGACGGAGGGTACTGGGTACGGGGTGTGGAGGGTGCTGGCGTGCAGCGGTATCGGCGAGTAATGAGGGGGGACGATCGTGCGGATGGGCGCGGATGGCTGGGGAGGGACACGCGGGCGAAGATATCCACAGAGCAAGAGCACGACAGGGGGACAGGCTGCGAATACGTTTTCCCCTTGCCCTCTTCGTGACGTGGTCGCTGACGCCTCGCCCAGATGCGGCTCTGCGCGCGTCGATGGCGGTACAATGTACGCGACGAGTTTATGTGTACTGCGTACATGGTGGGCGCGTCTCCATGTCACAGAAGGCCTCGCGCGCCGGATCTCCGTGGGGTCGATGACGGAGCAGGAGGGGAAAGCGATGCATGGAGCTCTGGGCAATTACTCGTAGGTCCGCCTCCGCACGTATCCTTCCTCCTCGCTGATGCCTTCCCAGACGTCTTGCCCAGCGCCTCCCGCTGCCGGTGTTGGTACGTCAGCATCGAATGGATATGGGCCGCGTGCTTTCGACCCAAGTGCTCCACCTCACCCTCGACCCGGAGCAGGGCACGACTTGCAAGAGCAAGATCTAGACCACGGCATGCACGCCCACGCCCACGCCCATGCCCACGATACACACGGCGAGGACGCGCAGAAGCTCCCCGCTGCTTCCCACTCTGACACAAGCATAGTCCCTCCGCCACCCTTCTTGCGCTCACGACCCGCATCATCCCTGCACGCTTGCCCACCGTCTCCGCGGCGACGCTCCCCCTACGTCACTGGCTTAGGGGCGAGCATGGACGCGACACGCGCCATGACGAAGAAGACGGGCACCATCTTTCCGCCGCTCATCTGGTTTAGCACCCTCTCCGCCGCCGCTCGTCCTCCTCCGATCACCGTGCCGCCTCTCCCGCTGGCTCGCGCGCACGACGAGTGTACCCATACTCGTGTCCGCGGCCGCCTGTGTGTATGAGCGGGGCGTCCTTGGGTGGTGCTGGGCACGGAGAACACGGCGGGCCTAGATGACGTGGTGGGTATTGGGGATGGTGGAGGAGGCGGGTGCGGGTGGGAGCGGGCGCTGGTGCACGATACAGCGCGGTGAATGGAGGACGTACAAGAAGAGCGCGCACGCGGGGTGCGGGGAGCGCGAACGAGCGAACGAGTACGCTTCTTCCTGCTCCCCGCGTATCCTTTCTCCCCGCTAACGGCTTCTGCGCAGACTCCGCGCGTTCCGTACCCGTGGGGGGCCACAGCGGATCGACGGCCCCCGGCAGCGCCCTCTGTATTCGCACTCGGAGGCCGGAGGACTCGCGTCTTGCGTCTGTCCGCGCGTGCCTGTTGCGGTTTTGCTGCGAATATCCCGACGCCTGTGCTGCGTTTGCGGGATCTGGAACGCGCGACTGAGTGGACGACAAACGGGCCACGACGGCGAACTTGATCACCCTCTGTACCCTCCTCCGCGCGCTGGCTCGTGTTCGTATCGATGCCCGAGTCGGGGACTGGGGTGCGGAGGACTGGGTGCGGAGGGTTCCCGATGACTCGAATTCAGATGATGTTACGACTCGAGCGCGGGTGGCACCGGATGTGCGGACGGGGAGCTGGAGGATGGCGGGGATGTGGACTGGGCGATGTGACGCACGCTGCATACGCAAAGGCTGATGCTCGTTGCACCCGAAGACCCACTTGCCGAGGCGTCTGCGATCTTGGGGGTTTTTTTTTTTTTTTTCGGAGTCGATACGTATCCGTTCCTGCATTTTCCTTGCTTCTGGTTATTCTCCTTCCAATTGTAATGGGAGGTACCTATCGAGACTCACCGGAAAATGCAAAAATTATGTGTGCCTGCAAACGCACCTTAATCTGTCAGCATCAGCTGCATGTTCGGCGCAGCTGAAAATGCACCTGAAATCACGGGTTTCGGACGCGCCGACTATGCTGCTGAAGTTCCTAAAATAGGTTGCAAAATCTGTGTAGTTTAAATCTGTTGTTCAAGATGTAGTTACAGCGCGGTCGATTATCTTTCTGAAAGTTGAAGCTTCAGCGACGAGATCAGCGCGTCTGAAACCTCTGGTTTCAGATGTGCCGAAACCGGCACCTAAAACAATAGCTTCGGTGGCAGCTTCGGCGTGTCTGAAACCATTGGTTTCAGGTGCAGTTTCACCGCACGCTGAAAACGCAGTTGAAACCCATGATTTCAGACACGCTGAAATTCATCCTAGGATGATCCTAGGATGATCCTAGGATGAGCTGAGGATGATCTTAGGATCATCCGAAGTCCCGCTCAATAGGAATAAAATCATGATTTCTTTTTAAACCAGTCTTCTCGAAAGTTGATACAGTTCACTAGTTTAAATCGAACAATAATTGTCACGACCTGATCAGATTAACTTGCCCTTTTGGTAGATATCCCCTCTTCTCTGCTTTACCCTCGTCTGCTCATCCTTTGCCCTCCAGCTGTGCCCCACCTCTCTCCAGCTTGATTACGGCACGTTAGAGTGCAGATGTGACCACACACTTCCCCCAAGATCACAGCATATGCGGGGATATCCTTGGGCCAGGGTTGCAGATGACATGCGGGGGCAGGCGGTAAACCGATGAACAAACAACGCCGATTCTAAAAAAAAAGCGACATTGATTGCATCGGGAACGGAAATATATACAAATCCAAGACTTACCCGTAAATTGGTTTCATCCACACAACCGGACAGATTCGGCGTGAGCTGGTCCAGCACAGTGTGCGTATATATGCCTTGAACCACCTATAGCGAAGGCAGTTTTACCACATGATCATTGTCTGAACGAAACACACCCAGCGTCCCCGCCCACGAGCCCATTGCCGTGCGGCGGGTAATACAGTTCGAGCGTGAACTTGCTCCTCGGAGGGAACGACCCCGGAAGGGCATGTTCCGTGGATTGTGACCGCCAGTCGAAGAACGGAGCTGGACCACAAGGATTATAGACATTCACTTGTAGGCTCCGCGTGGCATGAAATTTGGCCTCCATGCGGTGAGGTGCAAGGGCACCGCGAACGCGGAATCGCGCCAATTTCCATGGCACGCCTCGTGCAGGACACGTCGCGCACGCGCTTCCTTCGCCAGTACCCGCTCTACCTTGCCACTGCCCTCCGTAGCTTTTTCACCCGCAGAAATCCACTACGGCACGGAGTTGCGCATGTCCGCAGAGGTTCTCCCGCGGACTTGTGCAGGACGAGCTGTTTTCAATGAGCACGAATCGAGGCGACTGCGGAAGCCCAAGCCCGAGACATACACGATCTGCGAGGGCGCTTGGCGGTGACATGGTCGGCGGGAGGGCGAAGGCGGTGCGGGATCAACGACGATTTGCAACGGTGCTCAGGTTGAGCGGGCTGCAGGAAGTACTTCATCCGCGCAAAAGATGTGTAAGTATTATGGTGCACGGAAGAAGGGTAGAGATGCAATACGCACGCGCAATGAGATGAAAAGATCATCCCACTAGCTTCTCCTTCTCCTTCCGCTTCTCACTCATCTCCGTTACTCTGCCTCGCCCGCGCAGCCCTTCTTCCCCGCGACCCATCCAAACGTGAAGATGTGTGAATGTGGATGTACCCGGGCCGCAGAAAAACGGCTGATCAGCAACCTCCTGCAGCTCATCATTCATCATTAGAACAGACCCACCGCGGCACTGGGCGCGCTGGTCGTCGATGTAAGCCCCCCCGTAGTTGGAACAGAGTAGTCCTGGATGAGCTGGTTCGAGATGAGGAGTGGCTTGTGCGTGTCGCGCGCGCGCAGGCGGCAGAGTGTGAAGCAACGGAGAGGACAGGTGATGGATCCAAGAGGCTTTCGAAGGCCATCATGTTGTGTGCGAAACGAAGTACTCATGGGCCCAAAGAGTGTCAGCGAACGGAATGTAAGCTGCGGGACACGCTTACCTGTATCATGGCGTTGGCGAGCTGTGTCTCCGCAGACGCCGAGCAGTTTCTTGTCATGGCTCATGCTGGGCGATGGTAAGCAAGCAATCAAGTGATAACATGACGGCGACGTACGAAAAAATGAGACGATGGCCAGAGAACTGCTAACGCATACTCGTTGACCAGAAATGTCATTCTTGATCTGGTGGTACATTCTAGCTCAAGCGGGTTGATCGGCGACCTGCGCGCGATACATCAGAGAAATAAATACAAGGAAGAGCATGAGCAGTACAGCGTACCTTGTTCAAGAAACGCATGAGCAGCATCTGCGAGTCGCGCTTGCCGCGATTGTGACGACGAGGCACGCACGACGCGGCCCTTGCACTCGTACAGGCTCAAACACACCTTGCCCATATTGTCTTGCTTCGCGCCCTTGCCGAGCGAGAGCAAGGTCAGCGGTTCCGGGTCGAGGTTCGGGTCCGCGCGTGTCCGTAGATCCGGCCGCCGTGCGCGAGGGGAGAGGGGTCAGTGAGAATATGCATTGGATGACCAGGGAAGGCAGCGCTCGGAGGCATGGCAATCCCGGGGGAGCAGGCGAAGAGGGAAAGGGAAGACCGCGTGAGAGCCAGCACAGATCCAGGTGGGACCGTGAAAATTTTGCGGGGGTGTGAAAATGTAAATAAAGACAGAAACGGGGATTATTCCGGCTCCAAACAACTTAGATGCAGGATAAAGATCAAGTATGCAGAGATTTTAACATCCACACCTCGAAGCAGAGCGAGGTACGAGCTGGTACCGATAATGCGTCTGTCAAGAGAGACTAACCTCGAAGCGGGCCGTGCGCGTAACGAGAGCCCGGGATACAGATTAAACAGAACAGCTGGCCGTCAGTTATAGCTTATTGAAACTTGAGACCGGACGTGCTCTTCATGACGATATCGTCAAGGAAGAGGAAGAGACAACGAGCCGAGATCCGATATGAGCCGATGATCGGATCATCGCCGACAGTGGCGGTGTCACCCAAGCTCTTGTTTTCACCGAGCAGCGGGCCGAGCCACATTGTTCGAGTTGATAACGCCGATTGTTAGTTATCCTTTGGCTCTGACACTCTTCCGAATCTTCCCCTCGGCTCTCATCGACGTGGTTCGTTCTGTACTTTTTTGGGTCTTCAACTTGTTTTTATCGTCACTGCGTCAGAGTAAATATCGAGGTTCACCGTGACCAGGTCCTTAATAAAATCTGCAGTCTATGCTATATCAAGAGAGGGAGCGCTGCCCATCCATCAAGGAATATGGCGATGACGAGTAGGCACCTCGCGCACGGGAAGGTAGTACGCAGGTGTTAAAGTCCGAACCCGCGGCCCCGCCGCGGGAAACTAGGATCATCCGAAACTTGGCTCATTCTATACTGGAAAAATTTGCATGTGTCGAGAACATCCTATTGGTGAAATCACCGCCGCCTGCCGTGCAGCTATTCCCATAGGGTCAGCATTCCACCAAACGACCGGGCTATACTCCACAATAATGGAATTATACAGAAAGTCGACATATGTTTGACAGGCTTGAGTTGGGCTTGCCCTGGATTCATCTGACGAGCCGATAGCACCATGCAGGGTCGAATTATGTAAAGGTGAGATCGAATCTTCTCACTATTGGTCCAATTTTTTTCTACTCGATCTTCTCCGTTAGAGGCTTTACCATCCTCTTCGACCTGTGTGTGCGGCGCGCGCTCCGTGAGGTCTCCGAGTCGGAATGTCCCTGAATATCGCCATCAGAAGTGGTGTCCAGAGTGTTGCTATGTGACGAACCTTGTCTAAGCTCTCTCGGCGGCGCGGTGATCTCCCACTTTTGCGTAACACGTTCCCGGTACAAAGAGTGGTGCATTTTCGAACAAAGTGTCCATCTCTGCAGATTGAATCGTATCAACATCAAAATAAAATCTAATTGGACTCACCCTCGAGGCGACGAGCCGTGGGTTCCTTTGTTGTGTTAGCAAGATCCGCATATATGAAATGCAATTTCGTACAGGGAAGAATGCCCAGATGAACAGAGCGCTGCGAGGATCACATAGTCCACGATTGAAGAGAGGGGGGCCACAGACTTGGTGTGCACGCATATGACGAATACGAGGTCTGTAAAGAAATCGTTGGGGTTCGTTGCCGCTGATCCATCGCGCGACTAACAGTATCTGTATGATGAACCAAAAAAATCAACTAGTGCGCTGCGAAAATCACATTGAATTCACTGACTTCCATCCAATTCCCTGCAGTGCGTACGGTGTAACCTGGGCAATGAAGCTGATATTCAGATTCGAGGCGGTCACCGGACGCACAGCGGGTAATGATAATTCAAAGGTTGGATATCCAGGATGCAGAATTCGTAATTGCGGTCGCCTTGGCTCTGGTTCTTGTGGAGCTATACGACGGCCAAATAAACGACCCCGGCATTACGACAGTAGTAAAAATCTTACTATATTTCTGCTGGGTAGGCCTACGAAAGCGGACCAATGCAGGCGCTGAAGAAAAAGTTGAAGACCCAGGTACTAGTGACGCAAATGAAAATTCAGTAAAACAGACGTCAGGGATACAAAACACGAACGCACGTTACTGTATTAGAGCGGGTTGCAGCGTTATATTGTGCTCGTTTTGAACGAGTAGTTACTTACAGATGAATACCTGCAGCCGGGCGTAAGTTGATGGAATCAGGGAAGTAACTACTTGCGTAGTGCGCCTGATGATACCCGCCGAATCTCAGCAAATGTCAAACCCTCAATCATTGATGTAACTCACCGCGTTGCTGTAAATATGTTCGTTAGCAAAGAGCGTTATAGAGAACTCGAATGCATCACTAGGCTTACTTGTTCACGGTACCGGCGACCTCGCCATCAAGATTGCGCCCACAACAAAGGACCGAAACTGGGAATGGTGTTCAACGAATGAACAAGGACCGCATTCAATAAAAATCCCACCCGGACAATGTTTCCGATAATCATAGGACCTCGGCGGCCCGTCACATCAATTCACACAAGCAACCTCGCCGATGAGGGGGCTGAGCATCAAGCTTTGGTGTATCTATATCCGGTACCCTTACAGTCGTGAAGATCTAGCAGATGAATGCGAAGCTCAGCAGGGAGAATACGCCAGCATCGAGATGTGATTTACCGTCGTGGCGTAGTACTGACACCTGTTGATTACTTGGCTCTCGAAGTAAAGTATATGTTAGCCTCCGACGAACCGGTCATTCGAACGGAGAACCGAAGGATATAGTATAATAGCTATGGATCGCTGAGTTCATCTGTCTTTCGTTTCAGGATGAGCGATACTGACCCTAGACTCAGACGGCGGAAGTTGCTGGAAACCGTGAACAATTCACTCCAGCTGAATTGATGGATCTTCAGTTCAACGCGCGAATTCTAGGAGGAGCGCGAGATATATCTCGATCCACCGATATCCTTAGCCTTTGAAATATCGGCCTGTACTATTTCTTTCATCTGGGATAGGACGAAGGGTCGCGGATGTCCCCATGCCCGTGGAGCCTCGCCAGAGTTGCTTGCGCTGCATTTGACTCGGATTCGTCAGGGCACTCTTGATATGCACTGCAGAATTGCTGACCTTCTTCAGTGTGTCCTTTCTCTGCCAACCATCGAGGACTGTCGACAAAATCGATTTATGAAGCAGCCAATGTCTGGAACTGACTCACGATTCTGGAGCAGTAAGATGAATGAGATCAATGGCAGGGCGGGAATGATCTACAGTCGGGTTACAGATGACGCTCGTGTTTTGCTCAATAGTGCTCATCTGGATGCCCAAAATGGGCCTCCACTCTGCGGGGTGTCCCTTGAGCCCTGTCGAGCAACTCAACCTTGAGCAAAGGGATCGCCAAATGAGGAATTTAACTTACGCTCCAGCAGGCGGAGAATGCTTGAAATAATAGTTAATATGTGTCTGTAATTGATGCAAGTCTGCTCACCTCCGACTCCCAGCATGAACTTCATCTCGTTTACTCTTGGATCTCGTGCGTCAACAACAAGAACTCACCTGTTGCAGCGTCATCAGCCGACCGCGGATACTAGGATGGGCGATTTTGGCCTGGGTATTGTAAACCTCCAGTCTTGGATTGAACAATCATATACCTGATACAGCGGAGTGGCCACATCATACATGATCCCGACGTTGAATCCTGGTTAGAGGGATTGAGCGGTCTAGTTCCGAGCGAGATAATGTCGACGTACCGGAAAAGAAACGGCCGGCGAGCCATGTTCTGCGCGCTGGTCTGCAATGCTCGTCCGAAACTATCAATGTATCAAAGATGAAGAGACCGCTGCGCCAATCTGAATCGTGATGCGGCGGCCGAAAAAATCCGCGGCATACGCCACAGGGATCATGCCAAAAAAGCTTTGAGAACAAGCAAATCCGTCTAACCATCAAAACACTGTGTTTCCATAAGTTTTATGAGACGAGAAATAAACCGCGTACACACCGAAGATACTGGCGGGCAGCAGAAATAAACAGCGCCGCTGGAATATTCATTCAGTGTATGAGCGCAGGATGCAAACGAAACAATCCGAATGCCGCGAACCCCACTTTGTGATGTGATCCATCATATATTCTACAGGAAAATAAAAGAGTAAGAAAAGTTGACAAGCAACCCATCAGAGCTCTGATATGGGCATATTTGAAGTCGTCCACCCGCAACAAACAAGTGTACGCAGAAAGCCATATGTAAAGTCAGTACATATGCATTGGAACCTGAAATTCAGGGTGGTGTATAGGGTAAATAAAATAAAAGTACTGCAAAATGTCTATAGGCAATAGGAGACATAGCTGTCCCTCGCGCAAGTTCCGAACAGAACGCCACTGTAAGGCCGACTGCAAGAATCGCAAGTGAGGGTTGTTCGCGGCTCGTTCTAAGCGTCTGAGCACCATGACGGGGAACCAGACAATTTAGAAAAAAAGGCTAGAAGGGCGCGCAACAGGTGGAATGACCCAGCAGTACGTCCTGTCAACCGAAAATAATCGAGGAAGAAAAGCAGCGGCAACGGCGCCTTTATCAGATCATGGCGAGGAACACTTCAGAATCACCGCCCCTTCAGGAATCAATTCACTAGCCCGTGCATCGATCGGGAGTGGCTTGCGACCTGGAATGCGAGTCAACGGGATGTAGATCTTACGTAGTAAAAAACCAACACACATACTTCATTGACCTATACAGCCATAGTTTCGGCGCTCCTTGGACGATAGTCTCAACCTGTGAAGTCCACGGAATAATAAAGTAACACAGCTTTGTCGGGGGACCTATTCTAAGGCAAGTTAGGTAATTACATGAAATAGATTTACGCGAATGAACGCACGGCGAATCACATCGCGGACCGGAGTGTCGTGGAGCGTCATGATTTTCTTGCCGATATTCCAGTCGCTCAGAATTTGTGTAAGTGCGGGGAACTTGATGTGTTTGATCGGTAAACATGTGAGTCAACTGGAAATAGCGGCGAAATCTCATTCAGAGAATAATTGCCCAGAAGAAGACTATTGAAAGATTGTACGCACCGAGTTGTTCAAAAAAAATTGCTCAGAAGTGTGGGCACTAACCATTCGCAGGGATACGCGCTGATTACGGACTGAGGGTCGATGTAGCCTGATCAACGGCCGACAGACAAAAAAAATCAAAACAAGATGCCGAAGGAAAATGAAATGAAATGAACGCACTGATGTGACACCCGCAAGCTCGAACATTGGCATTGAAATTGGAGACCAGCATGAGAACCCAGGTATGAGCAGGCAGTGAGAGAGCCATGAATGAAAACGTGAAAGAGCGAGCTTCCTGAAATCACAGCGTTAGGAGTGGCGAGTTGTGCATCAGCGGAGGAAGCCCACCAGTATACGAGGCGTTTATAGGAAAAATCCTCTGGGACATGGAAGGTAGTGAATTGACGAAGCCGACGATCCACGTATTATGTTCTGAACGGTTGATTGAGTTGGTAGACAGGACGAAGAAGATATAACACAATTCGTGGAACGAATGATTGAGCGGGTTGCTTGATGACTTGGATTCAGACGACGACAGCTTCATCCGTGCCCTCCCAGCGAGGGGATGGTTATTATCTGTGCGCAATATTAGCAAATAGACACAGCTCACGAGGAATGCTCAATGAACGCACATAACGATTGCTGGTTGGAGTCTCAAAACGAGCTCTTCAGGACGATATCGTCGAGGAAGAGATACAGCAACACGAGAAAGCCAGATGTGCTGCAGAGCGGGGGAATCATCGAATGAGCGGGTGGCTTGATAAGAGCAGAGCGCTTTATTGTTTGAAGAGAAGAAGCTCCGATGCTCCGATATCGGATGACCGCCGATGGGGCTGTGCAATGCGCGATTTCTGCTTTTGTTTTCCTCCCTCGCGACCTCGGAGTCCGAGTGCGAGCCGCGCAGCGAGCGAATATCGAGCCAAGACGTTCGGACACGAAAACAGTCGCGGCGTCAACGCGGCGTACTGCCACGGCCGCAGCAGCATAGTCGAGCGAGACAGAGACGCTGCAGCAAAAGGTGATAGGACACCAGTCTACCAGCTTCAAAACTGTTAGCTCTTCAAGCTTCAGGACGATATCGTCCGAGAAGAGAGACAGCAAAAGAGCGTGATCCGAGATCGGATGATCGCGGCAGGTGGCGGTGCCACGCGGCATTTCTGCTTTTGTCTTTACGTGGCTCACACTTGGCTTATTTTATAGGGGTTCAGCCAAAATTGCTAAATCTTCGTCAAGATGGGTCTCTTGATGTACCGTGGATGCCCCAATTCACTTCGCTGACTGCTCTCTAACATAGTGATCATCCGAAAGGCTTTTTCTGGGGTGGATCAGTGAGTGGCCTCCGAGGCTTGAAGGTGGTAATCCGAACCTCGAAGTCCACTGTTGTCGGACCTTAGTAATCCAGCAAACAATGAGCCATCTTTAAGCCGACTAAAGCCCTACAAGCAACGCCACCTTCGGCTGGTCGGATGATCGTGGACTCAAAAACCTTTTGCCTTGACGTCGTCTCTCCGAGTCACCTCTCTTCCTTGACGATATCGTCCCTAAAGAGCTGTCGCTTCCAAATCCATCTGAATCAACTGCAACCTCAACCCTCTCACTGTACTCTGGTCCCTGGGCTGTTGGAAACACTTTTCATGCTTAGTTTCGTCCAGGTGGTGGTTATTTCCCACCATCTATTTCAAACCCCGGGATTGCGCTCTCCGCTGTGCATGCGACAGCAGCGGTACGGCCCTTATCCCCCGTTATGGTATCATCCCATATTTCTCTGCAGTGTGAGTGTTTCCATTATTTCTTCGGATTCAGTTTCTCGGCATTTATCGTGATACCTTTGGTTTCTTCTGGAACCCCGTCAACTCCTCAGATCCGCCCTCTATCTCCCCTCAAGAACACCAAGCTGGACACTATCCATTAACTTTCAGTAACCGGGCTGTGTCCACTCATCGCTGCAATAGCTCTTATTTTTCACCTCCGACCAACCTGTTAATTCCCCTCGCGAGTTTATTACTTCAAACGTTTATTTGCATCGCTCGATTTTAATCTCGGCAGATCTTCCCTCGGGGTGCCCAAGATTCCCTTGTACCTTGTATCTCTGTACCTTGAGATTTGCGTACGACGATGAGAATGTTCAAACCAAAACCGGACTGCAACTCCTCATGCTCAAGCGTCTCTGTTTTTTTGTTCTTCCTGAAATTCCCACGCGGGTAGCACCGGACAGTTTTGGACGCGGGCGATTCAGTGTCCACCATGCTCACGTGCATCGACGCCGGCCTCTCCCCCAAGGAACTCGTCGATCTGCTCTGAGCTCACAGCACAGTGAGGGCCAGAACCACGTTCACTCGGTACCAGTTTTCGTTTCGAACATGCATCCGCCAAAGCTTAATTTCTCTTAGACCATAGCATCTGCGACACACCGTGCCACAGCTCGGATTTTGGCGGCCCGACTGAAGACAATCACCGGCGGCTAGCAAGCGACATTTCAAATGGGCTGCACTATGCTCCAAAATTCTTTTGTTCACTGTGACTTTTTCCGTAGTCTTTTACGATTTCTTTCCCATTCATGCACTTGGTCTTGGCGTAATTCTTTCTGCTCTGCAAGACTGCCCTACCTTCTCCCTAAATCTTTCACCCGCATAGTCGTGACCTAAATTCGGAGTGGGTGTAGTGCGCGAGGTTGAGCTGCCTCGCTGACGTTGAGTAGTGGGATGAACCTAAGTCGGACCATTTTCAGCTCAGGCTTAGCTGAAGTATGGGAATCAGGATGTTTTGCTGCTCGATTCAATTTAATCTAAGATTGAATGAATTCAGATTTTCAGTACTCAGACTCCATGGTAGTCGATTTTGTCGATGATCCAAGTCCAGATGGGACCATCACCGAGGAACGGCGGGCGACGAGGTGCACATGGTAGGATTCTGAAACCTTTATTCCGAACCCCGCCGTATTCAGTTATTGCTAATCTAAATGAAAAAAAAGCCTTCATTGATTGGCTAAAAATCCTACAGTAAGGAGGCGCCTGCAGCGCCGGCATGCGAAAGAACAGAACAAAGGCAGCCAACCTGAGCCAGGCACCACATGCACCGCCCCCTTCCGAGCAAGAGCCGATGTGATCCGATGCTCGGAAAAATGGAGTCCTCCGCGACCGACGGCAATATCGATATCCAAGACACCTGTGCTAATACAGAAAAAAACTGAAGAGGACTCCGCCACCAAATGCGGATCATACACTGATACAGGCCCTCCGCAGCGAAGGAAACTTGGCAAGCGTGTGCTGCAGGACGTTTGAGTCTCCATTTCCGGGCTTTGGGTAAGAAGTGACAATAAGCCTTCCCAGCTATTGGCTGGGATCTGTACAATAAGGCTCAGGCAGGCCATGGCGAAGGAGGAGAACAAAAGCAGAAATCCCGCAGGCACTGCCACCTTCGGCCGATGATCGGTTCTGATCGGATCTCGCTCGACAGGCAAAACCTGCCCCCCTCGTTGTCTCCTCCTTCCCGCTCTTCCTCGACGATCTCGTCCTGAAGGGCGCTCCAGGTTCTGCACAGTGCCACGCTGGCTCCCCAACAGTCTCTGGATGCACGCCGACCCCGTGTTCACCCCGCTCCAACTCAAGTGCGAGATCATGGACCCCGAGTTTACTGTCATGGACACGCACCGGCGCGCCCAAGAAATACCCCACCTTTTTTAATTAAAATCCGAACCTTGATTGAACAGGAAACACCGTTCCATATTGACTCGCTGGTATTGTAAGTGGATATTGCTTCGTCTACGTTATGAACACTTTTAATTTTTGACGCAAGTGTCGCCCCCCTGCCGGAGTCTCAATTCAAAGGCGACGGCCAAGAGACGGTGCCCGATTCCGGCGTCGGTGTGAGTCAAGGAATTTCACTACGAAATGCTGATTCGATTCCTTACACAGATATGTCGGTGATCCTGTAGTTCCTCTCAGTCCGTCGTGAATGACATCGCGACCAAGGTACGTCGATACTTAATATCCTGGTACTCTCAGACAACTGCTCCGCAGATGTCGGTAGCCCCGCTTTGACATCAAACGCAGAATCTATCCTGCGCTATGGAGTTTCCTCGTCAGCATTTCCGGCTATGCCCCCTTCATCTTCTCCACCGAGATCGACGGAATTGCGACCGCAACAGGTTTGTTGTATCGAACATGTGATGGCCGCCATCTCCGATCTTGTGCGACAGACTCACAGAGCATCAAACGCCTCGTGATCTACACCGGTTTGTCTCTTGGACGTTCCAATTCAGAGCCATTTCGCTGACAACTTCTGTGGCCCAGCGACATATCGTCGGTGGGCGACTTAATTGTGTGGGTAGACCCATCTTAATTTCCCTATAGCTTCGCGCAGACACCGTTATTAGCAAGTACTGGGTCCGGGAACCCGACTCATACCGCATTGAACACGTTTTCATCCACCCTTCCTAGATTACATACCTTAAGGACCGGCAAACCACAGCTTTCTTCGATCAAAAATTCTACCCGTGCGCCATTTTTTGCGACATATCCTTGTCCTAGCGCTGAATTATCTTTTCAGCGGTCACGGATTCGACGTTGTAAAGCACCTCGGGGCCGAGCACATACAAGAAAGAACGCGTATGTTATACATAGGACATGCCTCCTGCGTCTCCATTTTCCATCTCAACTCATCCTCGCTCATAGCCGACGACCCCGGGCCCTGGTTCCTCCACTGCCGCATCGACCGACATCTCGAGTAAGATTCGTTGCAGCCACCACCCTACATTCCGGCAATTTCGATTGTATTCACTGGATGGGCGTACGGTAAGTCCGTCGTAAACAGACCTTCCATATATTGATTTCCCTGGGCCCTCAAGGATTTCCCTCTTCTCGGCCTGCGCACCTGAGCGGCCTCTAGTCTCTGTCCTCTTAATATTCCGACTTGAAGTTAGGGATTGAATTTGGTAGTGGTTTTAATCAAGTCCGATTCCCTTATGAACTTGCCACGAGCAGATCTGGAACTTGGAGTTCACATCTGTACGAGTTCGGGAGGAAATATTAGCACCGGCTTATCGCGACGCGACGCCATCGCGTACAACCCATGCATATACTCTCCGTCGTTGGCATTATCTTGGTCCGCTGCATGTTGCGGGGTCGTTCTACGTGTAGCGCGCGCCTTGTCTTTTTTTCTTCCAAATTCTCTGGCTTCTGTCTGTGGGTTTTGGGGCGTCAGCCGTGTGCCTTGAGTGACCTTGATGGTTCGTCCACTTGATATTGGTGGTGTTCTGTGTCGGCATGGCTAGCTCTTCCATTTTCGCAGTGCTTTGTTTCTGTATATATATATGCAATTTTCTTCCGATCTCAGCATCTCCATTGCGCATCTCAGTGTTACGCAGTTCGCGGGGCACCACTCTGGGGAACTTCATCGCCGTGGGCGCGCAGGGACTCGCTGGAGTGTTTCACTATTTCTTCCGGTGTTGTTTTCAAACCTAATCTGTCGATGTCAACTCAACAAACACCAGACATCGGAATGGTTCCCCGACCGCTTTTTCGCAGAGACCCGCTGAGCGCTGTTTTAGGAGCTGCGCGCCCTCGGTCTTCTCTTATCTTGAAATCGGACACTTTACGTGGCCAAACGCCACGCCATTTGACATTACGGTTCGTTCCGTCTTTGGAATTTTCAATTTACAACGAACACAGGTGCGGCGGTCCGTATAAAGTTGACGAATCTGGGCGCGACCGTCACGCTCGTCAACGCGCACCTCGCTGCTTTCGACGAGATGTTCGAGAAGTGGAACACAAACTTTCACGATCTGGCAAAGTGCCTGCAGTTCAATCTCAACCCCTCGGTGCCTACGTAGGACGGCGCCCGATAACACGCAATGTCTTGTTCTGGATAGTCCGTGTTCTCATCCATGGACTGGGATTAATCAATTGACATCCGCCCACGTAGATCTGAATTACCGGATCGACGCCGATGCGGATTTTCGCGTCATGACTGGTAGAGTAGGTTCGAGACGCTGCTCCAATATGAGAATTTTTAAAATTCTCTCCCTTATCCTCAGAAGGACAGGCAGGTTAAAATCCATCGACAGCTCAAATCCGCTGTGCATTCCAACAAGGTGTTCGAAATGTTCTCCGAGGATGCAGTTTGTGTTTGTTCTTTCGGTCTTCGTGCATCTCTGTTTTTAATACTATGTTCTGTCTGCTAGGACGTACCGTTTCAACACCGGACTGCTGAAGGATGATTCAGGATACGACCTCAAGTATATTTGCCGTCGATGTTTTTTTTCTGACGCTAAACGCTCACACATTTAGACGCCGAACAGACCGAGTCCTGTACGTCTTTTATTCTCCATAATTCATGAACTTAGGCTTGTTATGTCATAATAAGGCAAGTCCTTACTGGTGTTACTCGAAAGCTCTTAATGCTCACCCCACTAGACAAGTCTTCTTTCAGTTTTTCTCCGACCATTCCGACGATTCGGGTAAGTACGATAAGTAGTCGGCGCGAACTCCAGATTTTGTACGTTAAAAAAAGAAGAATCGGAGCACCTGCTCGCGCATTTAATATATACTGTCATTGGCCCGACATTTTTCCTCTTTCAGATGTATCCATCTTTGACAAAGATTCCCGCCCAAGAGCTAAGTTTCATATCGGTTGCTATGCCCTTGATTATAAAGCTGAGCTGTAGCTCAGCCCACGCGACGAGGAGAACAAAAACAAGAATAAAAAGGCAAGGCACCGCCACCTTCGGCGATCCATATCGGATTATCCGCCGTGATCGTCTTTATCTTCTTCCTCCAATGCTCGAGGAGCAGACCTGTCTCCAGCCCATCTCTTCCTCGCCGATATCGGCCTGAAGAGCGCGGAGTTGTCTCGAGTTTTGTTGCTTCCAATAGGGGAAGTCAAAGCGGTCAGAACGCGACGATTCCCGTGCGATTATGACATCGATTCAGATGTCGATTCTGAGGTCCAGAATCGGACGAGAATCAATGATTGTCGAGAATCGCTCAAGAATCGCTCGAATCGCTGTTCCTCCTCCGGAGCAGGAACACCGATTCTGGTGGATTCTCAACCCTGGCCGATTCTCGCTCGATTCTCGTCCACAATCGGTCCCAGAATCGACGTCAGAATTGACCCGAGAATCGATCGCCTCTGACCGCTTTGGCTTCCCCTAATATCGCCCGCTCCCACTGGCTCTCTTTGGCTTTATGTCGGTGATTCCTGCTTTCGAGTCTCTACCTCCAAGTCCTCTCAGTGGTCGATGTCCGAGGCTTGGAGTGGTGAGAACTCGTCAGGTTCACTGCTGTCGGACATTGGTAACTCGCTGCTCAAGCATAACAATAAGGCGGCTCGAAGCCGGCTAAACCCCTACAATAACGCGATGTAACGTCACCTTCGCCTGGTCGGATAATCGCAGGCTCAAAATCGCTTCCTTACCTTTGCATGTGTCTCTCACCTCTCTTCCTTGACGATATCGTTATGAAGAGCTGTCGCTTTCAACTGCAAGCCTCTCACTGTCCGCTGATCTCTGCTGGAACTTCGTGGGAACATCCTTGAGCCATACTTTCCAAATTCCTCCAGATGTGTGTCGTCATTTCCTATTTTCCATTGCCATCAATCATGCCTGCTGTATTCTTTGTCTCTCCCATCTCGTCAGAATGTTTATCCCCGAGGATTATGAATCGCATACGCCCCGCTCGCCAGTTTCGACCGAAGTGCCTGGCTACTGAATCCAGCGGATACCAAAAACTAATCGAAAACTAAGATCTCGCGCCCCACGAGTACCGTACGATGATGTTCTGCGAACCATTCACTTTGCATTCACTGTAATAATTCGTGTTTGGCAAAGGGGTTTACATGAAGCAGATCGACAACTCGGAGCTGAGGCAAATCTCCTCTTAAGTCAAATTGTCGCCAAGTTCGGGACGCCGAACCTATGGTTATCTATGGTTATACTGGTCGAGGTATGTGCCTCGATTCCTTGTTGAATAACTGCTCTAACATGGTTTCTTGAAAGCTTGATAGTTCAGTGTATTCTGGCTTCAACGTCTACGTGGTATGTGTTTACACATCCTACTAACCGTTGAGTCATCCAACGACCGCCAGTCTTATAATACAACTCAAGTCGGCCTACGTGGAAGGTATCTTAATCTGCAAGCAAATTTGATCATGAATTCAATGATTCTTGTTGTAAGTGCTCACTCAGTCTGCTATCTCTGGCTCGAGAATATTGATGTAACGCAATATTCACCAGCCCAGGCGGGATACGGATAGTTCTGCACCCTACGGTCTTTCCAGAGACTACGGTAAACCCCTGGATGCAAACTTCTCAAGCGAGACTTCGACTTCAAGAGAGTACTGCCAGTACTAGTCTAGGTGCTTGTCCTCGTATAAACACTAACGGCGGCGGTTCTAGGTGGATTTCAATTTCGGATGGATCGTGATTCTCGACGATCCACGCTCACGGTCTGCGGAATTGAATGCATTGACCAGCTGGTAGAACACACAACTAAAGGGCAGCGGTTTCTCCGTCTTCGCTTTCCTGATACCCGTGCTATCGGGGGACGTACTGCGGGGTCGTCCCCCTTTCAACCGTCGTGGACTGCATCCTACCGGTTCGTATTATTTTCCCTGGTGTATTTGCTTATCGGGTACTCCATAGCTGTCCATAACAATAAGCGATGTTACAATAAAGTGAGCTTGTGCCTCCGAGTCGGACGACGCGAGGAGGAGAACAAAAGCGGAAAGCACCGCCACTTTCGGCGATCATCCGATAATCGGGTCGGCTCGGCCGACTCACCTTTTCTCTTCCCTTCTTCTTCCTCGACGATATCGTCTTGAAGAGCGTTTCCTGAGATGGCTCATGTTATAATGCATATGCTGTGTCCTCTCTTGAATCCTTCACCAATACGTCTGTGTACTCGTTGCTTCCCTAATCCACGAACCCGCCCTCGATTTGGGATGCCGAGAAGATTCGATTCGATTTTCTCAGCTGCAGCTTCGCGCTTCATTCCGGCTCTACTGCTGGCTTCCGCCGCCGTGTCTTCACTTTTATTTTGGGATATTGGATCTTGTTTTCCACCACTCATGCTATTGTTCAGGTTCTCGTGTGTACGTCTCGGCCACGATTTTTCGTTTTCGTTCTCTATCTCATCCGCTCTTTCAAGGCTGTAACCGCGATGATGGTGTCCAATCCAAAGGCCGCGTCCAGTAGACTGACTTTTCACCCCGCGTCATCTCTTGTCGGTCTTGGAGCTTGTTAAACGGCGCGGACGAGAGTAGAGTAGTACAGAATGGCTGGAGGAGAAGGAGGAACATGATGGTGAGGATTCCTCTGTGGCCTTTTCCATGTAATATGCGATATTCACGTCTCTGTTCTTTGTGTACGTGAGGTGCAGATGGAACCATTCCTTGTGCATGCTCGACGCGCGAACAAATCGCGCTCGTGCCGCCCACAAACGACGTGCTTCCACGTTCCTGCACCAGCTTGCGGCGCAGATCGTGCATGCCACAGGCTTCATGAATATCGACATCTTTCCGCGCTCGCGAACGCGAGTGCGGAAGCCATTTCCGATGCCCCAGTGTGCAGGAGGAATCTAATGCTACAAGTAGCCAGAGGGGGGAATCGTTCGTGTATAGCTCACTGTGCATATATCGTACTTCACGAAGAGTTGTTTAAAAAATGGTTTATTTTATTCCTATTGAGCGGGACGTCGGATGAGCCTCAGATGATCCTCAGTTCATCCTCGGATCATCCTAGGATCATCCGGGGATGAATTTCAGCGCGCCCGAAACTGGTGGTTTCGACTGCGATTTCGGCGCGCGCTGAATCTGCAGCTGAAACTCATGGTTTCAGTCGCGCCGAAACTGCCGGCGAGGTTATTGTTTTCGCTGCCGGTTTCGGCGCGTCTAAAACTCGAGGTTTCAGAAGCGCCGACCTGGTGGCTGAAGTTTATAGTTTCAACTACATAATCACCCTCGCTGTAAATGCATCTTAAATTGCACATCTAAACTACACTTATTTTGCAGCTTATTCTAGCAAATTGAGCAGCATAGTCGGCGCGCACGAAACCCGTGGTTTCAGGTTTATTTTCAGCCACGCCGAACATGTTGCTGATGCTGACAGCTTAAGGTGCGTTTGCAGGCACCCTTAATTTTCTCTTTGTCCGGTGTGACTCTGACTTCGGAGAAGTTGCCATTGTAGGAAGTCATCGGCTTCTAGGCCTAACAAGTATAACTATTCCACGATCTCAATTACGTTTTGTTTTGCCCCTACAAATATCGCTTGGCGCTTTGCGGCCCCACAAATTCTATCTCAAGTTTACCTAATAATTAAGAAGTTATGATGTCCCAGAAAACCGCGCACTGCCAGGGCGATTCATGAGGGGTTCTCAGGGTGCTATGGGTGTTCTGGCGGCGCTGATCAAAAAGTGCCAAAAATTACTGGCACCCTGAGTTCTGTAAAGAGCTGGAATTACTATGTCCCTTTGGAGTGTTTCACTGCATGCAAATAAAAGCATTTTTGCAGGTGCCCACCATATTGCGAATATTGGAGTATGTCAAGAGTATGTCCGCACCGGTCTTGTCCTTCCCAGGGACCGCTGTGGCCCAGGGATCCCGAGTCCTTGAGGGGCACCTTGGAACCTACCGTCTAAAGCTAGTCGGTAACTCCTTACAGTAATATGTGCGCATAGATCTTCAGAAGAGTCAAATTGGAAACACTGTTACTTCATTCGCTGCGGACACGGTGAATGAACTCCATGATTAAAAGGGTATAAATTTTATTCAATCCCAAATTTACTATGACTGTGTGGAGGCACCCGAACCAGACCCAGTTTATTTTCAGGGGGGGACATCAGTGACCAATAGGTTTCAAGCTCTTAAAGTGAATGAGGATCACCCCCTGTAGCCGGCAGAGTCCCATAATATTCCCTTGACGTGTGGCATGTTCCTAGGGTAGTTTTTTTATGCTTCGAATTGTGGTGATTTTACCCAGATTTAATATCCAATACCCATGCCGATATGCCGCGGTCTTTCCATATACACAGTAATAAATATAGCGCACTGTACAAAGGAAAATTGGGGGTCTGGTGGGCGTCTAGGACAGTTTTTATGCTCAGAATTGTGGTGATCTTTTTTCGAGATTTCATATTCAAAACCCATGTGGGTATGGGCCCATCTTTGCCAAGTACCGTATGATATATACCATACAAGGACTTGACAAAAACATTCAAGTCTGGCACTTGTCTAGGGGGATAAATCTATTTGGAAACCCCATGCGACCGGTACCAAGGGTTGCCGAATAACCGATCACTACTTGGAAACCCCAGGTACTGATAAGATAAGAGATCCAACTCAATGTCCTGCCCAAATTTTGAGCTGAAACCCATTTTTATGGGGGTGTAACATGGCAAGTGCATATTTAATATGTCCCGAAACCCTCCAGATTTTTGCCTCATTTTCTTCGGCAAGTCCTGTCCACTTTTTGGCCATTTTGTGCACAAAAAAGTGTTGAACTCACAATAGTAGGCGGATTTGGACCGTTGAAATCAGGGGGAAAATGGGAGGCAACTGGTTGAGACAGCCTATTATTCAGTTAATTTTCCTGCAAGTCTAAGAGGTCTTTTAGACCAGTAGGAATGCTCTGAGAAGAGTGCCGCATCCCACCGCCCCCGCCATCAGCTGCCATGAGATCTGGTCTTACAAATCATGAGGTTACCATATAGCGGCAACCCCGGGCTGCCAAACATGGAGGGTTTCCAAATAGATTTATCCTTTCTAGGGTGGTTTTTTACACTCGGAATTGTGGTCATTTTCTGGAGATTTAAAATCCAATACCCCATGTGATTCAGCCAAGTCCAAAATTCTTTTAAGTTCTACCATCTCTTAAATTAAAGCAAAAGAGTGCGGTAGCAGAGACACAGTTTCGCTACATTCAAGGATTCTGAATTCTTTAGGATGAGTGGGGGACTAAAGAAATTCCCATGATCAGCAGCCGGGAAAGATGGTCAAATTTTCGCAGCCATTCCCACTCTACACGCATAGAGTTATTTTCAGGCCCATTGTGATGGAATGCATACAGGGTTAACACACATAGAGAGTTGTTTTCAGGCCCATTGTGAAGGAATGCATATAGAGATACAAGATATGCCGTCGCTTCGCTCCGGTGGGGGTATCCTCATTGCGCATCTATACGTGTATTTTCCTCGCTCCGGCATCGGCGCAGGAAACTTTCGATATGATTTTCTGACATGAAGGTATTAATTATGGCTAACACTGGCACGAACTATGCCAGTTTATTCCTTTGGCTTGGAAGCGCGATTGCGTACACTACGTGTTCTACAGATCATCTATCAATATATTATTGTACGACATGGGCCAGGTCCTCGCGAGGCATTTTGGAAAGCGTCATCTATATGTTCGGCCAGCTTTGAGCATCAACCTAAATGCAGATGAACACCGACTTACCTTACCATCCGACCATGGACAACCTATTTAACTCAGTCAATAAAAGGAAACCGTGAAAACCGTTGGGAAAGTGCGGCGGCGCAACTGTAAAGACATTCTCCTGAATGCGCGACGAAGCGCTCGGATCGGTATTCTCTGCGCTCGCGCACACCGGCGTGATGAGCTATTAAATGCGGGTGCTAGGAGTCATCAGTGGCCGACGAGCCGGAAGTGTGCACGTACGCACGGCATGTAGCGAGATGCACTGTGTCTCATCGTACCCATACAGTGTGGAACTGTGAGGAGGCATCGATATCTGGGAGCGAGTCAGGAAGTAAATATCGGGCTATAGATACGCACTTGATTTAGCTGGCCCACCATCCTGGCTTCCTCACAGACGTTGGCCCATATGTATGTACGCTGCTCATACACGTCTGGTCAGCAGAGAGTGAGGAGAGATATACGGACTGAACTTGCTGCAGCAACCACACGTGCAACGAGTTGGAAAGCGGAGATCCAGCGGTAAACGACGAGAAAATTGAAGCGAGGTTTGGCGCGCGGTGGTGGATCTTGAACGGCTTGAAGGCAGTTGAGTAATTTCATTCTCGCTATCAGCCACGGAGTGTCGTTGAACTGTGAATTGAAGCTAAGATTGAGCATTGAATTTTTGTCGGTCTTGTGGAGGACTTGAAGGAAGGGAAAAATCGCTGCTGGGATACGGGATGCGGGCTGATATGGAGACGGCCCGGGGGCGGAGCAGGGTCAGGTTTGAGTGTGTTGTGTACTCGTGATCGGTCTTGATCCTCACTGACTGGGTGAAGGGCTTGAGGCAATGGCCACTAAGTACAGCGTATTGAGGTATTGAGGAAGAGCGGAACGGGGGCCGATGCGGCGATTGATGCGGTTCAAGAATGGGGAGTCACAATAGAGGGGTTGGCATTGGCTACTGCGTTGGTAACTTGGAAGAGCGGAGGGGAGCAGCCACAATGATGGGGGAAAGGAACGAAGGAAGATCTGTCCGGCGTTCCTTGTGAGCGGGCTTAGAGCGCGCGAAACTGGGTCGTGTGATTGCTCGGCGATGGAGCGGCATGCAATGCGCTGGAGCTCTTGAAAGTTAAATGCTGATCGGCCTTCTCGTCTTGGGGAAAAACTGGAATATTCCGGACGGATGGGATCCAAGGGACTGGAGCGGGGAACGTGTTCGAGAAAAACATCAAATCGAGGTGATGGTAAACAGGGGCATACTGATACGAACCATCTGCTTATAATACGAGTAATTCAGGGTGATTTGGAAGAACAATTTCTTTCAGGAAGACACTGGTAGAGCATTTCAAAAATTTCAGTGGAAATATTGGTGAAAAACTTCCTTTGTTTTTCGCACTTTTTTCACTGAAAAAGTATGTGAAAAATTTAAACTATTTTCACTACTTTTTCAAAACTTTCAATTTTTTCACGTACTTTTCAGAAAAGTAGTCACTGGTTGAACATTTCAAGTTTTTCACTGGGAATATTGGTGAAAACACTGGTTGAACATTTCAAAATTTTCAGTGGAAATATTGGTGAAAAACTTCCTTTATTTTTCACACTTTTTTCACTGAAAAAGTATCTGAAAAATTTGGGTTATTTCCACTACTTTTTCAAGACTTTCAATTTTTTCACGTACTTTTCAGAAAAGTAGTTAAAATAATGTAAACATTTCACATAGTTTTCAGTGAAAAAAGAGTAAAAAATAAAGGAAGTTTTTCACCAACATTTCCACTGAAAATTTCTAAATGCTCAGCCAGTGAAAACCTCCTTCATTTTTCACGCATCTTTCACCAAAAAAAGAGGTGAAAAATTCAAGCTTTTTTCACTACTTTTTTCACTGGAAACCAAGGTGTAAAATTTGAAATAAAGTTAGTGATTTTATTTGCAAGAGGAACAACCATAATTCATGCACATTCACACCTGAAAATGATGGTGAAAAATTCAAAACTTTTTTCACAACAATTTTCGCCGCAAAAACCACAATAAAATGTGTGAGTAATGTTTGGTGAAAATTTGGGTAAAATTTGAAACCCAGGATCTAGGTTTTCAATCCTTTTTCACCATCTTTTTTTCCACTTTTCACTGGAAAATGGGGTGAAAAAGATACCTTGCTTTTTTCACATTTTTCGGTGTAAATACAAGTGAAAATGTCAAAATATTTTCCTGGCATTTCCTGCCAGCAATCAAGGTGAAAAATGTGAAATAGGGTTCAAGACTTTTCTTCAGACATTTTCAGAGAAAAAGCGCAGGAAATAGCTTTTGAATTGGTCGCTGGAAGATACAGAGAGTTTTCAATGAACAATTTGGGTGTAAAAGGGCTACTGTAGTGCTGGAGACTTTGAGGCTAAGATGGGGTAAAATTCCAAAAATCTACACCACATATTCAAGACTTTTAATCCATGAAGCCCTGAGCCAAGCCAAAACACCTGTCAGCCACTTCAAAGTCCCACGGATATGATATCTGTGGCCAAACTGAGGCAAAATCACAACTTTTCCTCCCCAGTGAGGCAACAGTGGCATGGATTTCTGATCTGTGACTTGTTTCACACTCACACAGATCCACCAAGCCTGGAGCCAAGCCACAACATCTGTCAGCCTCTTCAAAGTCTCACAGATATAATATCCGTGGTCAAACTGGACCAAAATCATGACTTTTGCAGGCATTTCCTCTCCGGTGTGGCAACAGTAGAATGGATTTCGGGTCTGTGACTTGTTTCACACTCCCACAGATCCACCAAGCCTTGATCCAAGCCAAAACACCCCTCAGCCTCTTCAACGTCCCACGGATATGTTATCCATGGCCAAACTGAGCCAAAATCACGGGTATTTGACTTGTTTCACCCTCACAAAAATCCACCAAGCCTTGAGCCAAGCCAAAACACCTGTTAGCCACTTCGAAGTCACACGGCGATGAGCAGCACTGCTCACTGATCATGGAATCGGTCCGGTCAAGGCCAATAACTTTCGATACAAACACCACCACATGTGTCTCCTTGGATTCTCTCGACACGCTCATTCCACGCATCCTTCACATTGTATCAATTTATGTCATACCTTGCAGCGTTCTCATAGTTTTCATGGGTTTCCAAACCAGTGCAAGGTCCCTGTTGTCTGAATATATTGATTTTGCCCCTATTGGTGATATTTCCTCATTCACTACAGATTGACAACATAGCACTGACACGTACAGCCTCATACTCATTATTATTCACTCCCCCCTTTATTGTTTCACCTTTTTACTATATATACAGCACTTGTATTCTCCTTAAAGACCGAATTGATCATACCTGTTTTGATCCCACCTTTCGTATGCCGCCGCATTGAGTCTTCATCATTGTTCAAGCTCGCCTCTGTCTCCACTCTCGTCCCGTCCCTTGTTGTACACCTCCTATTAGTCTCGCTATGAAAGTTTTGAATTTTTCACCATCATTTTCAGGTGTGAATGTGCATGAATTATGGTTGTTCCTCTTGCAAATAAAATCACTAACTTTATTTCAAATTTTACACCTTGGTTTCCAGTGAAAAAAGTAGTGAAAAAAGCTTGAATTTTTCACCTCTTTTTTCGGTGAAAGATGCATGAAAAATGAAGGAGGTTTTTCACCAATATTTCCAGTGAAAAACTTGAAATGTTCAACCAGTGAGTGAAAATAATGTAAAAATTTCACATAGTTTTCAGTGAAAAAAGAGTAAAAAATAAAGGAAGTTTTTCACCAACATTTCCACTGGAAATTTTGAAATGCTCAACCAGTGAGAGGGACAGTTAAAGAAATTGCCAGGTATGTTCTACTTTAAGGACAGATTCAACAAATGAAGCTTACAGAAATTGCCAAGTACAGTACTAATGCCAGGTATCGGTGAATAACCCGCCCAATCGAAAATGTCACAAATTTTTTTAAGCAAAATGACTCTTAAAGTAAAATGTACCTGGGCCCAAGTTTAAGAATTAGATAATGAGTCATG
Organism: Mycena epipterygia; assembly: GCA_029281465.1. Lineage (NCBI taxonomy): Eukaryota > Fungi > Basidiomycota > Agaricomycetes > Agaricales > Mycenaceae > Mycena > Mycena epipterygia. The sequence continues at coordinate 179,844 of JARJCQ010000025.1, read as the reverse complement.
GTCCCCACATAAACCATCCGAAATCGCGAATGTTTGCACATAAAACAGTCTGAGATCGCGAAATGTTTGTGCATATGTAATGACTCGAGATGTGACGTGCCACCTGTGCTCTCTTTCCTCCCTCCTCACAGCATGTCTCTCTCCGCAACCTTCTGTGGGCTGCCGCTTTCGACAACCTTCAGCATCGAATTCAACAAATTTGCTCTATCCTTGGAATGGGTTTTGGCCTCCAGCATCAACACTTCCACGTCTCAGCTTCTGAGGTTTTGTCACTACCTTGCAACGACACTGTTTTCTCTATGAATGTGCACCTTGTTGTCACAGCCTCTCTTTCCTTTGACCTGGTGCATGCATATTCTTGCAATCACTAGCATTTCAGCTCGCCCTATTATCCGTGATCGGCATCCCCGTTGAACAGCGTGGATTTCTTCAATGTCCAACTTCTAGGTGTCACATGGGACTCTGATTGCTGGGCCCATGCTCTTGTCAGAGCACCTCTAAATTTCATTGACAAGTAGAGTATCATGTATACTGTACTGAACTGTATGGTAGCAACTGTAACACGTAACGGTGCCCCAAAATGTTGCCTAATTTCCACGGAGTAACACGTAACGAAGGCCCAGTTGCTACCAAAATTGAGGAGTAAATATATATATATATTCCGCCCCAAAATGGTGCCAAAAAATGCCAAAAAATCATCGCTTAGCACTAAGCCTCTTTGCACGTCACCTCAATCAAATTCCTATCACTGAAAAGTGTACCATTGTCACTGTAGGCCCAGATATTTTCAACATCCCCGCCACCATAGAGCATGCCGTCGTTTCCCGCAACCACTGTATCAGCAGACACACAAAAAGCTTCAGCTCCAGGGAGGACTGTGTGCCAGATATCGAGAGGGATCAAGCTGAAAATGATATTTCGAGTCGGCCACCGGGGGATTTAGTGGAAGAGAGTTCGACAGGTGCTTCAAAAGATTGGCGAGGTGATTGATTTGTGTGTTTATGTCGCGAGGAATCCCGACTAGGGCCTTGGGACCTATGAGTGGTGCCATTGGGTGGTAGAGAACGGAAAGCAAGAGATTTTTAATTGCCTATGTAGGGTACAAGCAGGGGACGCGAATTGGCTACCGAGTAGTGGCCGATCCTGCCCAAAAGTTGCCTAAATTGGCATGTGTAACACCTAACATCGGCGTAGTTGCTAAGTTTCTAAAGTTGGCTGGCATAACGCATCCCTGGTGGTTGCTACCATACAGTTCGGTACAGTACCATCCAAATGCAACACTACCCCAGGAGATCCTTGATAGAGCAGCATTCATGAGATATTTTCTTGCAGAACCAAATGAGCTAGTATTTTGGCAGTAATTGGTATATCCTCCACATCCTGTCAGAGCCATAATGTTAGGATCCCAATTAGGGGCCTGCACTTTGTAATTATCTCAGCAATTAATATTGCTGTTTGCACGGTTGTGCTCATGTTTGGATCTGCTGCCGTAGATCCCCTATTTATTACGATGTAGCGTATGTAATCAGGGACGAATCCCTTTACTTGTAACGTACATATATGGTCAATATATCTCCCCAGGAGACGTGCTGGCTTACTTGTGTGCTGCGAGCTAAGATTCGTAGGAGTCCTAATGGACTCTAACACATAAGCCGCCGATAGATCCAGAATGTTGTCTGGAAATGATCATGATATAGCTACATCTTTTAATCATGTTTCCGGTGTATTAGTCCTCGCCACTGGCTAAGTTGGTGCATAAAACCCCCCAAAACCATTATTTCCTGGTGTTTATCTTTTCTTTGATGGCCAAACGAGTCAAAAACCTGTCTGACCCCGGGTTTCTTGCACATATTACATCGACAGTATCCAAAAAAATTCCTTGAAACAAAGATCTCCCAAATTGGTTCAGAAATGCCAGAGAAATGTTTGTTTGTCTGAGTAATAGGTTTGTTTAGAACGGTGGGAAACGATAGTACAGTATATCTGTACTTTGACTTGAATTTGACAATGAGAACTAGGGAATGGAAAAATCTGACCATTTTTAGCGCAAGTTGATAAACACAACCATCAAGCAAACCTGACTATGTGGAAATTGAAGCATTTCAATGTGGTTAAAAAAATAGAATGAGCCTCGAGCTCAGGCCAAGCTGAGGTTGCTATTGTCCCCATTCTGGTATTAGTCATTGTTCTGCATACCAATTTGAATGTAGATTAGCTGAGTTCAAATTTTAATTCCCTGCAACCCTGGACTATGTTGCCACAAAACCTCCAGGAGAATGTTGCGTTGGATAAAGTGAAGCAGATATTATGATCCTTGGATTTCTTCCAATTTCAATTCAAAGAGCTTTTTTGATATTTGACCAATGTTTGCTAATTCCCGCTATGTATATAGTGGGTTTTGGGGGCGACTAAAATGGCTGATACGCAGCGTTTCAACAAAGTGCCTCACTTCCTTATTAGGACACCATCATCCCTTAACCATCATCCCTTGATCGGACCCCTATGTGCCCTCCCTACTCCACCTGACGCTGGATCCCCCCCCCCTCCTTCTCATCTCCTCCACCCCAGGAAACCAGATGCTCAACAGCCCATCCCAAGTTCCTGCTGCTCCATATGTCTGTCTTGATTGACGGCGTTGTACCTCCCTCTTTCACTTATTCGAGAGCATTGTCGCGCTCCTTCATCTCGGCTGTGTTCGCTAGCCGCTTCCCCCCGGCCGTAAATTCCGTCTACCTTATCACCGTCCACGTTGGACGTCTCGGGCCTCACTCCGTCACCCTGCGCTGTGATATCTCATTAGACGATCAGCACCCTCTCATGCTTAGCTTGGACTGGTCGGCTTATCTGCACGACAGCCTAATTGCATCTGGCTTTCGCCTCCCTGCCTCGTTTGATTCTTTCGATGTCTTGACTGATTTCGGTGCGTATATATCCCTCCCTATCTCGCGTATATACCCAACTCGTTCTAGGTCCTCCTGAGCCATATCCACTGCCAAGTTTTCGACCTCCCGCTCTCAACCGTACGCGTTATCATGCTTGGCTGTTCCGCCCTCATTCCACCTGTACAGCGACCAGCGGCCCGTCGAACACCACCACACATTCCCAGTCAGCTGTTCAAATGCACGGTACGCACATCCTTTTTCCCGGCGTCCGTGCCTCTCACACATTGCTTTTTTTTTTTTTCAGGCCCCTCTGCCAACGTCGTCCGTCCCGGTATGTATTTTTCTTTTCTTAAATCGCTGCAGTATCGCTGACTACTCCTTTCTTGCCCTGGCATTTCCACTTTGAACCTTTAACTTTGAAATTTGAACCGCAATCTTGCCCTCACGTATATTCCCGCCCATTACATAGACTATCTATCCCGTAACCATGGAGGGTCTCCTCTCATTGTACCTCCTACCGAGATCACCGTTAGTAGCAAACGAAACTTGGTCGTGATAAGTCCTATAGTAAGATACGTAGAACGACAAACTGCGAGTTCGTCAGCACCGAGCCTGCCCATATCAGTCATTTTAGATCCTTTGGATCTGCCTCAAGCCTTCGACAGCACTGCGCTCATCACAATTTTTCTCTCCCCGCGACTGTCAGAGAACGTATTCACGGCCATGCATGCTGAAGTGCATATGCCATTTACTCTCCGGGTCATGTGTTGTAGATTGTAAAGTCTGCCACCCTGCTGGCCGCGCCTGTGGGTGCAACTCATTCACCTCAATATTTTCTTCCCGTAACAGCATGTCATTTACCGCTCTCAGTGTTCTTCTTTCAGCCTCCGAATCTTTGCTTCCTTCTCCGCATATTGAAGTTATTGGTCTTGTACTTTTTACCAGCACTCTGACAAGGTTATAGACTCCCAGGAAAATCGCTGGCAAGACCTTGGTGATTTGGGCTGGAAGTTGTACCTTATTTGGTTGCAGGTTGCAGGCCAAATTGAAGAACTACGCCCAGAATAATTTTGTCCTCATCTATGGGAGTGTTTTTAAGCTCACTAGGACTCATTATCAACACTCTGACAAAGTTATAGACTCCCAGGAAAATCGCTGGCAAGACCTTGGTGATTTGGGCTGGAAGTTGTACCTTATTTGGTTGCAGGCCAATTTCGGACCATTACCACTGAGCAGTGCATTGCCACTAGCATTTTTCTAAGGTCTCACATGGCAGTGTTTGTAGGTTAGCTAATACCCATTTCTCAAACTTTTACAGATTTGGTGGGAAGTGGACTTGCAGTTGTGTTCAAACTTGATCTGATTCACGATACAATACCTAAGAAGAGATTACTCAGAAGAATTCCCGCCCACCATTTTGCTGATGCATATCGCCACGGACTTGATGGTGCACAGGCTGCTTGGGCAGCACGGAAGTACAAGGGACATCGTGTCTTTCCTCCGGGATGGTTGGTGGAAATGCGGGCGGCTGGAATTGTGTGGGGCGGGAACCCGAATGCTGGTTTGTAACATGTGGACAGTATAATTGGATTTATAACTTGCAGAAAAGTGGTGTAAATGAGGGTCGAAGCGTATTCCATCCCAAAAAGGTTATTGTGACCATCACGTCACGTGGGGTAACCGTACTTGTCCGTCCGCTACCTTACTACTCCTCCTCTGCAGGTCCTCTGCATGCAACATATGCAAGGTATCTTCCCACATCTTTTGCGCAATACGGTCCCTTTGCTCCGATGCACATGCCTTCTTCTCATCCGAGATGTGCCAACCAAGTTCCTCGGCCAAAGTTTGACAGGGCTCAGCTGGCTTTGCAGCAAAATCGATGAGGCTACTGGAACCCTCGTGTTGAGCTCCAAGGGGAGTCGGATCCTGTGCCTCGTCTACGATCATGAATGTGCAGAAAATTATGAAGAGCACCTATTGCCAGAATGAGCATTGCCTGTGTCGATTGGGTATTCCGGTGCTCGAGTGAACACTCCGAATCGGCGCTTTGCAACCCCGAAGATCTGTTCAACAACGTTCCGTGTCTGGGAGTGACGCAGATTGAACAGTTCTTCTCGTGTTTTTGGCCTGTATTTATCCCGTAAGTCCTCCGGATTGTAGAACAAACCTCGGAAGTGCAATTTGCGCGCGCGATGGCTTCGCTCAGCCGGGTCATACTTTCCAACTGCCGAACGGTGATCCTGTACGAGTTTTTGCCGGCGCCAGTGGCATCGTCTTGTCTTAAAAATTCGGTATTTTTCCACCAAAACATCGGCAGCGGCAGGTGTGAGCTAGGGAAAACGCCAGCAAGGGCAAGAAGTAGTAATCAAGATGGAACTCGCCTTCGGATTGAACGTCTTTGCGTAGCGAATATATCTTTGCAGAGTCTCGGTGCTGAACTCAGGATTGATAGCTTCATCCTGGAACCGATGAACGTTGACAATGTGCCTTGCGATATTCAAATCCGTTTTTTCGTCGCATTCGTCCAATCTCTTCTTTTGAGCGCTCACTGCTCAAAGCCGATTACTATTATTGCTATGGCACCTACATATACTGTGAAATCAACAAATTGAACCACCAGACATGCGAAGTACGAGGAAAACATCCTTTAGTGAAGAGCGAGAAAAGTCATATAGGTTGCACTTGACACGTGGTTGAAGTTGAACTTTGACGAAATTCCCGAAACATTTGTAACAGCTGGTGAGCAGTTAGAACTGAAGGTACAGAATCTAACCTCTTGGAAATATAAGGTCGGCAAGCAGGCCCTTTGCACCCCCACAGGACACTTAGATAATCACACACCCAAACTGCCAGTACAGATTCAGAAGGTGGAGATATTTCGCACATACCAAGTTTTGTTGTCCCAGTTTGGACTTAACTTCATCAATTTTTTCTCCTTTCTGTCGTGTCAGTTAGCTCAAATCGAAGGACTAACGCCTTTAACATTCAGTTTCTGTATTTCGAATATCTGCTGGCCAATAGATATTTCTTGCTGTGCGTTAATTGTCTGGGATGTTCATCAATTTATGACCGCCGTACCCTGGTCATCAATGGATCCACTGAGATTCAAGACCAAATGTTCTGCTTCCGCGCTGCTACAGCAATGTCTTCATAGATAGGTTGATGTTTTGCATAAATTTACTCATAATTAATCTATGTTTTTTGGTAATGAAATGCCTCAGCGGAGCGTAAGGCATCTCCTGTTCATCATTCATTTATTCAAGGAGCCGAAGTCGGCCCCGGGCCGGAGCCAAATGCAGCGAGCTTGAATAGCATTTTTCCGCACTGTTTGTACCCTATGAGCGTATTATACTTTCTCCCTCGTCATATACTTCATCCCTTAGTAACAGAACAAATTGGGGCTTTTCAAGGGCTTCGGTGCGGTGAGACTTGTCATATGATGTAGAATTGTGGGCCACTGAGTTACAGTTACCTTTAAACTTAACCATGAGGCGTGGAATCGGTGATATCCAAGTCAGCATAATTATCTGTTCAGACATAATCGGGGTGTGGCGTTGTATTTTGTAAACAAGTAGAACAACATAAGTACAAAGTTTCCTGCTGGGCCCCGCCATGACCCAACTCCCCAAGTCAGAAGCCGAGAAAAAAACCTGAAATCTCTGGCATTGAATGCTTAGTGGGCCGACCAAAGTTGCGATGAATTCGGATCTTGTGCACGGATGGACTTACGTAGCGGGCCCTGCCGCGCAGCGGGCTACACAGTTTATATGGAAAATAAAGACCCGGGAGCATGTACAGACCAGCAAGAAAATGCAAAGTTGAACCGGGAACGGTCGATGGGCACGTGTACGTGCCGGGATTATTCGGATCCGATATTTCCGAGACATTTGCGCAAAAAGACAAAGAGAATGGCCACTGGGTGACTCGTTCGGATGACCTCAAAATACTCAAATGGCAGAGAGTCTGATTACGGCGCTTCAGGACCCACTACCTAAAGTTAGTGGGCATCAGGGTGAGTCCAGACTGAGATTGAGTGAGGATTCTAAATGTCAATAATAAGTCTCAGTTGTGCATAGGGCAAAACTCAACATTCGAGTACCTGAATGACAATACTACTGCAAGTATGGAAAAAGGACTGAAAAGATACTGGTACTCACGTCCCAGTTGTGCGTAGGGCAAAACTGAGACATGCCAAATATTTGGACTATGGTATATATAGTAAGACCCGAAATTGGTAGTAAGTAAATATCAAACAAATAAGACGCGTCCAAATCATGGATCTTATCACCACTCACAAACTGCTGAAGCTCAGCATGGATCCTGCGGCCTTAATTATCCCGAAACAAACCACACCTCTGCCGCCGAACCTGCTGCATAGATACATGCGTGGATCGCGCGTGGCTTCTGTCGTTCTCTCTCCGAGTCTAACTTCCAAGCAGAGCCTCTGGCTTCCTGGCTTTCTGGAACTTATCCTGGACATCTGCATCTCTGGTTTCCAAGCCTCCAAACGACTTGCTGTTCTCCTGTTCAGTTCGAACCTACGTCTCTCGTCTCATTCTCAGGTTCTCCGCCTTCAACGCTTTCAATAACCAAAGCAACACGGAAAAACCCCTGCATGACTCCCACTGACACACCTGTATATTCGGACTAAGGCCCGTCACGAGTTAACTCGCGGGTGACCCGCACCCGTGGTCGCAGGTACCCGCAACACTTTTATCAATACCTGGATCCGTGCGGGTTTCTTACCACGGTTGACCCGCACCCACGAGTCAAATATTCATGAGCTTACAAGTACCCGCGGGTCGGTGAAGCTTCACGGGTACTCAGGAGTGCTTGCGCTTCTCCTGCCTATTCAAACCTCCAGTTCGATCCATGGACTTCAAATTCAGGTGTATTTTGGGTACTCCCTCCCCTCCTCACTCGTTACATGACCCGGATCTCATCCCTGCCTACAGTAAGCACAGTATATCATGCGGAGTCCACAGGTAAGTCTCTGCACTTTCGACATTATCAATTGATTGAGTTGAGTATCTTAGCATGCTGCAAAATTATTCAAGACCATCACTATAGCCAATGCTGCTAATAATGCAGATGTTCTAAGGATGGTCAATGGGGCATCTTCAGTCTCCCCCACCAGGTGGTTTTCCAGTCTCAAATGTCTCGAGCACTTCCAGAATTTGAGGGCCCAAAGAGCCCAAACCAAGGTAAGTGTCTTGTGCGAGTGCGAGTCTTCTGAATAATTATCTGAGTAAAATCCATTAGATTACAGCCAACGACAGTACTGTGGAATTCCAAGATCAAGAATCATGATTTTGAGTGTGAATGTAAAGGCAAGATTGTGACAAGGGTCAAGATGAAATACTGAAAGGCCTAGACTTCCAAGAAATACTGTTTGGCCAATCACAGAGGTGAAGCGGAGTGTAATTGCCAATATTGGGCCCATGTGAGTAAAAATATTTTTAACAGTGTTTCAAAAGACTGGGGAGACCGGCGAACGAGGTATAGGGGTCTTTCACATGTGATGGGCATTTGTTGCAGTGTCGAGGAAGTGGAGCGGTTGCACAGAAGTCGAGCATCAATCTATCACAGAGGTTTGATTCCACTTGGATGGGCAAATGTGCAATGCAATTTAAGGGAACTGAGATCTGGGATGGTCGTGTCGGTATTAAAGATCACACTGATGTATTTGCTTAGGTCGGGCAAGGATATTCTGTGTGTATTTCAATGTAAACCACATAGTGGTGTCGCACTCCGGTATGTCGCCATTCATCTTGACTGCTTACACTAAAACTGACTTTTTTCTTCCTTTCATCGCTGCAAACAACGTGTTTTAGTCTGCAAGGTGGGTTGATATCCTCTCCCTATCTCTTGTCCTGCACGTCTATTTTCAGAGCACCATCCTTTCCACGCGCACCAACCGCGCCCACCCGACTCTACCCTCAATCGCTGCGCCGGCACCGCGGTGAGCCGCATTTGGCATAATGTTCCCAAAGTTCGGTTCAGAAAATCAGTTCAAATCCGAACCAGACTGAACTGAATGCGAAATTCAGGTTCAGGTTCAATAAATGCCCTCAACCTGAAGTTCGGTTCAGCTTTTGAGGAGGAATTTTTTTGGTTGAACTGAACCGAAGCACGAACCTGAAACCCCGAATTTTATCGAGATTGTGTGAGCTTTGAGGTTGGTTTGGCCCAGGATTTTCCCTCAGATGATTATTTAAACTCTCAGAAGGGAGCTAATTTACGGTGAGTTGATGGTCTTCTGTTTAATAACAAATTTGTTCACATACTGAGAGTCTTTGATTTCAGACTCGGCGTGAGAACATTGTCAGAATCCAGCCCTAGCAGGATAGAATGAGCAGGGCATCATTTAGGTGTGAGGAAAGGCTTTATCCATCTTCTTTCGAATATCCTTGACATAGATTTTCGTAATCCGGAGACAGGAAATATTTACAGATTCAGTTCAAGTTCGAACGTGTTCGAACCCCGAACCCAGGTTCAGGTTCGAGGTTCAGGAAATTACCTGAACCGAACTTTGGGAACACTAATTTGGCACTGCATCACCATCATTATCTAATGACCAGCACGCATTACATTATTTACGGTGTTCATTTTAGCATCGCTTCTCCGATTCACCGACGCCGGGTGTTTATACGACAGATGATTTCTGCGCCCATAAGTATCTGGTATCTTGTGCTCTCCATTTCAAAGTGCGCGGTGGCCTTTACTCGATCCCGAGAGCTGTCGTCCTCCGTCTCCATGTTCTCCCTCGACGTCGATACCCCGCCGAATTCAAAAGTCTCTTGTGTTCTAGATCTGTCTTTTTCTTCACTGGTATCGAACCCCTCCGGAACTGGCGGCTTTCCATGGATGATGCCGGACGTTAATGTTCCTTTACCTGCCTTCTTGAGTTTTTCTCTCACGGCCAAAGGTTGGGATCACCGCAGTGATCATGTTCATTACCATTATCAACACCTGAATCTTCAACAAATTCATATACCGGTTCGCGCTTGTATTTATTCTGTGCCATGCAACTAACTATTGCTGCATCATGGTCTTAGCGTCCGGCGGCCGAAAGTGACGTGAGATTAGTATGACATTTGATGAAGTAAAAGAAGAAGATGGGGAAGAATCTGTTGACCCCGCTGGGCTAAATATTCCTAGGGCTGGATAGTCTCTCTTGACAGATGCTTCATATCAGAACTCACTCGTTCCTCGCAACTTTGATATAAAAGGGCTGGAGGGCGGACACGCGTAGTTGTAATGCAAGTGTCACGGTCGCGACGCGCATCGAAGCCAGGGGGCAGGGGCAGGGCCATTAATGTTGAAAATTAACTCTTCTATGTTGATGTGCTAAAAATACGCTGAGATTTCACCCTCGTGAGTTGGCTTGTCTGTACGTGCTCATATCTGAGCTATCGATTAATTTCAGGTTCCTCGTTTGAATGTGTATGATCTCTGTTCGCATTGCACATAGAATGAAGAAAATTTCTCCTTCCGGATAATTGTGTCTCTAAGTCTCCTCTCACCAAACAAAATGTCATGTCCAACACTGTCAATGCCAGAATGTCACAGCTGGCAATTCAAGGATCACGGTTAAAGGTGGGCTTCCGCACCTGGGAGTATAAAGTCGGAACATTCAAGTCAAGACTTTTCATTGCACCAATGTTCTCCCGTCTGACCACTGCTCTCGCTCTCGCTCTCGCGCTCGTCTCATTCTCCGCCCCGGCCACTGCTGCTAGCCCATGCGGCGTATGCAGCCCTTTCATGTTCTTCTCCGGCGTCAATCGCACGCTGGTATTGCAGCGCGAAGAAGAGATGAACACCGTGCAGTGCGAGTACGTGTGCCATTATCAACATCGCTGCCTCCAAGATAACTCAGAATATATCAATCGTAGTTACAGCGGCGGAAACCTTCCAAGCCCGATCGTCATACCCTACTGCCTCTACGGCGTAATTCTTTCTTCAACTTTAGGAAGAGTTAATAACGAGGCCTCTGTAGAACATCAACGGTGCCGTGCTCGTCACGAACACAGGGCCGACCCTTACCTCGGTCCCTGGGGCGTGTCCGTCAATCAAGTTGATCACTGGGGTCGCGTGTACAGGGACTCCCGTGAAGCGCGAATAAAGGAATGAGTTCAAAGCTGGCTCTGGTTTGATGTAACTTGGTATACCTAGGGTTGATAGTATTTTGTGGTCTGGCTTTGTACGAAACAAGGTTAGGGAGGCATAAATGTGACCTATCTGCGGAGGAACACCTCCCAAAAATGAGATCAACAATTCTAAGGAGTCAGTCTGTAGCAGGACATCAGTTTCCGGCTTCAATATGGATGCTTCGCGCTGTCGGGTTGGAGTTGGCGTGTTATTTGGATATAAAAGCATCAAAGATGGAGAAGAAGACTCAGGCTAGTCCAGAGAACAGCAGGTCAGTGGGAAGGCTTGAAGACCGGAGACATAGATATACAGGAGAAGTCCCAGTAAGAGCCGTAAGTGCCGGAAAGCTATAGTGCCATGTCAACTGGAGATCGGAATATTATTTGCGGTGCATAACACGGAGTTATCCGGAGGCCCCATTTCATATTGCTATAAAACATGTTGTACCATGTTGTCAGAAGTAGGGGGCCTGGATTCGAAGTCGAGCGGAATGCTATGAGAGAATCTGAGGTGAGTACTTACGAGATACCGTGATAATCCCGGCCCCCGGGCGCGGTTGATTGAATTTCGCTGCACAGACCAGATATTTATATTTATATGTGAAACAGAGCCTTCATTACCAAAGGCGGAGCGATCGGCGCAGGAGTGGTGCGACCGCGAAGGAAAGGTGAGAGACAGGATAATGACAAACGCAGGAGAGCACATCGAGAACATGCGGCTTGAGCTCGGTCCGGATTAAGGCATAGCACGAGTGCGGGTCACCCGCGAGTTTTCACGAGTAGAACCGTGGGAAAACTCGCGAGTCTTGTGACCCGTGAGTTCGGGTACCCGTTTACACGGGTCTCAGCGGATCCAGGTAGCAATTTTTGACGCTCGAGTACTCACACAGGTACCCACGGGTTCTCCATAGAAAAAAAACGATCAAAATTGGGACGGAATAAACAGGGGGGGAGTGTAGTTACTATCTGACATCGTAGCACACATCACAGCCTTGAAGCACACATGGAAATAAGATTAATAATTCGAAAAGGGTGAGATTAAAGCTCATACTTTGCACGGATGTCCGAGCTGATGTTGTCACAGTTACAGCCAAGGACAGTACCGAAGGCGCGGTCGAAAATTTTCCACTTCGGGACATTTTCAAAGAATTACCCATAGCTCGGTCAGTTCTTAATGGATTTGGATGAGACTATGCCAGATAATTCGGGCTAATTCATATGGAATTAATGATAGAGAGAAACCTGCGAAAATAGTTCATATTGGATGATGTAGGATTTTGGGCCACTTTCAAGATAAATGCTAGTCTGTAATTGATGGCATGTCGCTTACCGGACCACGGTTCCCGTGACCAGCACGTGATATTCTCACGCCTCAAATATTGCATCTCTCGAGCCTCTTGTGATTCAAGGCCGATAAATGTATCTGTAAAATCTTATATTTGTTGAATGAATTGATATGGATAGCCAAAATGAGATCAAGATGGCTCCAAGCACCCAGAAGCCTCAAAGGTCATTTTTCCATCGACATTTGTACTATGTTATAATGGGTGAACCAATATGGCCCGTTTAAAGCTCCAGTAACACCCATTAACATATATAGATTCACAAAGAATTGGTCGGTTGTTAAATGTGAGGTATTACGAGCGGGGTGAATACTGTACATGCTTGTAGGGAGGCAACGGTCACGCTCACGGAGAGCGCGTTGTGTTGCCCTCGTCAGGGGCGGGTCACGGTCACGATGGCCTTCGTTGCTAAAAAAAATGTCGTGACAGGAGGTCAAAAAATGAAAAATGAAAAGATAAGGCCCTATTTAGGTGGAAATTGGTGGGTTCGGTCCACCTCATATGTTTAAATACCAAATTCTGCTTGTTAAAGCCCGAAAACCTCTGAAAAGTCATATAAAAATCCTCTAAAAAATGTCCCCGTTGCCAACTCTTGTCGATGTCACAGTGCTAGAAGTCTTCGTTGTGTTGCCTCTGCCCGTAGGGGCATGTCACGGTCCTCTGGGTGTTGCCTCCCTACAAGCACGTACAGTATTTCGAGCCGTGGGAAGATCATGTGCAACCGTGGTCCGATAAGCGATATGCCATCGAAATCAGACTCCATATAATACATTTATCGACTATCATAAATCTTGTGGAGTCTGACTACGGGAGACTAGATAAATGCAGTCTAGCGAGGTCCAGGCATATTCAAACAATGTGGTGTTTTGCAACAGACAGCCTGCATAAATTTAGAAACATGTGATAGAGTCAGAACTGTGAATAATTCAGTCTGTGATGCTTGCAGTCAGGTCGGGATAACAGGCAACCCAACTGGATCTGAAATATTACGTGGATTGAATCAAACACAAGATGTTATGGAATTTTGACTCTATCACATGTTTGAGAATGTTAAAAAGTCTTCCCTAGCTAAAATTCAGACCAGCGGGACATGCATTGGGCATGCCAGATCAGATTCATCGCCAAAAAGTCTCAAAATCCTACATCATCCCAATATGACATATTTTCACAAGATCTGTTCTATCAATGATTCCGTATGAATTAGCCCGAATTATCTAGCATGGTCACATCCAAATCCATCAAGAACTGACCGAGTTATGCGTAATCCTTTGAAAATGTCTCAAACTAGAAAATTTTTGACCACGCCTTCGCATGGAATTATTGTTTCATCTTCTAAATTTCACACTACTAACCCGATACTTCGGATGTCCAATACTTATTTAAGCTCATAGTACCATAGCAGTAGTTGTCTCATTTTCCCCCTGTATTTCTTCAGCTAAAGGAATACATTCAGTGCTTCCAAAACCACCGTTTCCTATAAATAAACTCACCAAGTGCACTTTACTGCCTTTGTCGCCTTTCGGTCATCCAAGACCATTATTACGCCACAGTATCATCCTATTCCACACTGAAACCCCCCATTACACCACTCCCAAAAGACCTACCATACAATTCTCGATTGCAACAATTTTTTTTCACTCTTCAAGTTGCGGCATACAACGATTTGTCTGGTCTTTTACCCTCTCAACCGAAGATCGTGACTTACATCTGGTCTCATTGATACTTTCGTGTATTTAAATACATCATCACATGGAGATACGCTCATCTCGTTGGGACACATGTTATGGCATTGGGAGTTTCAGCATTTCGCACATCGTTTGAGACGAGGTCAAACCGGTTTGAAAGGATACTAGGCAACAGTCTCAACCTCTTCAAGCGATGTTAACAAACAACAAAATGTGTGTGATGTGGCTGTAAAGTTGCACCGACTCGGAAAAAATACTTAAGGGTGTGGAGGAAGGAGAGAATATGCACCGTCCAGCACGGAGTGTTTAGGGCTGCACACCATCCCGTAAACGGTTATGGCTGTCAATTCTCAGCAGCGAGATGGTGACGGGCCGTCTTTTGAATTTTCAGACCTCACGACAGTACAGGACGGCCAAAAGACGGCCGTCAACCGCTAAATAATGAGACGGTGTTGGGCCCACGAGATTGGGTAGTAGGAGCAAGTGTATGAGGCTGTAGAGATTTTTATATCACCAGGTATGGTCTATTATATATCCCATAAGCTTCCGTATACTCATTTGAAGGAAGGATGTGGGCTCAGAGGTGGTTCAAGAGTGGGTGTTGCATATCACGTGAGTTGTTCAAGCAGAAAATAATTGGGCGGATCCTTATGAGAGCGGCATTTAATCCCAATTCTAGCCCAAATATTGTGAAGACTTAGAGTCTGTTCGGATGCACAATCGATTGTGGATTGTGATTGTGTTGCCTTTTTGAGTAGTCGAATTGTCATCAAATTGTCATCAATTTCTGTGTGCCACTCGCGCTTTTTTTCCACTTTGACCTGCAAACTCGACCACTGACGCGACGATGCCCCCCGACAGACCTCAGCGAGGACGAAATACCTCACCCACACCTGCATCTGCTCGCCAGAGCCTCGCTGCCACTGAAAATGCGCACTGGTCGGCATCCGAGACAGAAAAGCTCATAGCCTTCCTTGGGGACAACGTGGCCAGGGCAGGAGATGGCGCCAACTTCCCAGCGGATGTCTGGAACGAGCTGGTGCCTCTGCTTGCACACATGCTCACCAAAGGAGCCCCCAAAACTTCGAAAATTTGTCAGAATAAGTATGGCCAGGTGTGTGACCATCACCTCAGATTGGAACAAACCTCATCTTCTATGTACAGCTCCGGGGTGTGTATAAAGTCGTTAAAGCCCTTCGTGAGAACTCTGGCTGGCATTGGGATGACCAGAAAGGGGCCTGCATCAACGAGGCGACTAAATCCAGCTGGGACGAGTACCAAAAGGCTCACCCGAAGGCGAAACCCTTTCGCAACCGCGGGTGGCCGTACTGGGCCGGAATGAACAATATCATGCCACAGACAGCTACCGGAGCCCACGTCTATCGCCCCTCCCAAGTCATTGACACAACCGGCGACAAAGACGACAGCTTGTCGATCAACAGCAACAATGATGAGGAAGACGACAATAACAGTACTCAGCATCACCGTCATTCCCAGGGGCGGGAGAGTCCGGAGTGGGACCTCTCTCAGCTCGGGGGCAGGTCTTTGTCACCCAATACGACTGTTTCACAGGTTTCATCCGTCTTCTCATCTCAAAAATATCCTGACTGACGACAATGTTTTAGGACATCCCTGACATCCCTGATGTTCCGGTAAAGGCGAAGCGTGCAGCTGCAACCCCCGGTCCATCATCTAGTGCAACGAGAAAGCCTCGTGCGTCGGCCGGATCGGCGGCACTTAGCCATCTTGCTTCTGCTGTGACTGATGTGGGTGAGAGCATTCGCTCCTCTCTTGCCCCGCAGGATCGTGGGGGATTGGCGGCCACTCCGAAGCGGCAGATGAATGCCATGGTTCGCGCACAAAAGCTGGAAGCTGGTTGGCTTGGCAGTGAAAAACTTGCCGCCTTTATCGAGGTTTTGGAAAGTGACGTCCGAGCTGCAGATGCGTATAATTCACTTCTCGATGATGCAGTGCGCAGGCAGTGGATCACCAGAAAGCTCAAGAAGGTGCTCGGGCCCGAGTACGATCTCATGGGCTTCAATGGCGAGAACTTTGGTGAAGATTTCGCCCCATACAATACTTTCTAGATTATTTTGTTCGCTGATTATCTTGAATACAACCCCTACTCATCGAGTTCCCCGCGCTGCCTAAGAATATCCTGATAGCTATCCCACATCTCCTGAGCGGCCATAAGAACACGTCTCCGCAGGCCTAGATCATCGTTGGCGGGCGGCATAGGCTGAGGCGCGTCGAGATTGAAAAAAGCGCGAGTGGTCACACTCGGGGTCACAGAAATTGATGACAATTTGATGACAATTCGGCTACTCAAAAAGGCAACACAATCACAATCCACAATCGATTGTGCATCTGAACAGACTCTTACCTGAGTTAATTTATCCCCTGAATTTCACGATCTGAGGGATGTTTCACATTGGAAGACAAAATCTTCCACGCAACCCGTATACGGCCGTCAATAGTTGGGATTTGACGGGATGGACGGCAATTTGCTGTCCCATACCCATCCTATTATTTTTTAGCATCGGATCCCGTTACGGGACAGGACGGTCACAAACGGCACCCATCACACTCGTAAAGGCAGGTGTGGTGTGCAGTCCTAGGAGTGTTGGCCGAAGATATTTGATGCCCCAGATCTCCCAGTATCTTGTGGTACGCATGTAAAGCTTACATGCGCTATAAGCATGCCTACACATATGGCTAGTTCATTTGGGTACCCAAATTAACCACATATGCTTTTTTTTTTTTTGTTCAATTCGACAGGGGTGTGACATGTGACACTCGGAACATATTCAGAGACTTCGACACGGTCCAGGTTGGACCGTGACACCCGCTGAAATTTCTACACCCTCCCAAAAGGATGCAGGACATCATACAGTCAACTGGGTTTTTTTTTCTGGAAGCATGGAGAGCTAGGCAGATTCATGTTTAAATTAATTGTTTTACCTAGTGACTTTATTGAGTTTAGCCTGATATTTGCCTGGTATGCAGCTAGAAATTGAGACAGAACAATGAAGGTGGCCAATATCGATACAGGGATGCATGAGAGATTCAATGGGGATTTTTGGCCCTCAAACACAACTTTGTACAATTTTCTGAACTGTCCGACCAATTTGACAACCCCCGCTGTGACGCATAACAGCGAACCAAAGTTTGTATTCGACAACCCCCCTGTGATGCATGACTGTCAAATTGAACGAAAAAATACAGTAGCCAGGTACTGGTAGCTATGCCAGGACACAGCCATCTGTTTTGTGGTACAAAACAGAGTGGCAAATGTATAAACCATACATTTATGTAAACTACTGTACATGGATTTTACAGAACTAGTGGAAGTAGAATTGAGTAAGTGGAAGTGGAAGTGTGCCCCAGTGGAAGCGGAAGTGAATGTGACAGTGCCCACGGCCACCACTAATGCACTGCCGATAAGCAGTGCATTGTTTGTTGCCACCCACGCCTCATGTCTTTCTTCTTCTCCATCACAACCTTTCTGAAATTCTCCCTGTTAAAAAGGATCCTATAGCCGTGCCGCATTCACCTCCGACCTTCGATCCTGGTTGGCATGAAGGCATAAATAAAGAAGGTACACACCTAAGGTTTGTCAGGAAAGGGACCTGATTTTCTCAAGAAAAACTTAATACACGCCAACCGTGACGAGGCAGCAAGGCAGGCGGTGGCAAATCTATGCATGAGGTATCATGAGGCACTGTACATAATTGCTCACCATGCCACTGCTTGTGTACCATGCATAATTTTCCGTAACTTCTCCTACCGGAATTCCCTCGTCTACATATCTCGCACCATGCTGTTGCCACCAAGTTATTCTCTAATAATTATAATGTAGCCCCTCTCATAAAATTCCATATTCACGGAACATACACAAACCCGTTTCAGATACGTTGTCGAGAAGGCGGGATGATGGCGGCCGTGACACTGCCCGATGGAAGTGGAAGTGAGTGGGGGCATCAGTGGAAGAGACTTCCACTTACACTGACAGTAAATAATGGAAGTGGAAGTCACTTCCACTTCCACTACTTTGGTCATCCCTCCTTAATCTACCAGATTTAGCTTCGTTCTCAGCGCATCTGAAACCAATAATTTCAGATGCATTTTCAGCTTTGCCGAACATGCCGATGAAACGCTGGATTTGGGAGCAGGAGCGGAAATGGTGATGGCAAAGTGGTGATCTGAAGGGCAGTTGAACTCTAAACCCCTAAAACCAACCAACCACTACCACAACACTCTCTATTGGGCTACTCTCAATATCCTAGCGCGCAAGTTCGGGGATTCCAACCAAGTATAGGCTGTGGCAATCTGAACTAAGCTGCACAAGTTGTGGGACAAACAAAGCTTGCTGATCAAGCTAAATTGCTTAATGGCCTTCGAAGCACTCGATGTAGTGTGAAGAGACGATTGAAACGATGTTATATTCAAGGTATGTATGTGTAGGCAGTCAAACGATTTTACTATAGCTCAATCCAATGGTATTCCAGGCAGATTCCAACACTTGCAGGACTGGCACACTAATAATATGTGTGTACCAGGCAGGAAAGCGAAGGGTCCACTACAGACTGTTTCCTAAGCCAAAAGCGATGTATTTGCACTCGTATCCACGTGTCACTCGTCCAGATATAGCCACGCGTGAGGTAACAATTGCAATATAATTCTTTAGCTAATGCGGACAACCAATGTATTGAAGTGAAGACCAAAGCCACCAGTCAACAAGGACTTGTGTCGGAGGTCTCACACTCAAATCAAGGGCTCCTTAAGCACTAATAGCCGGTGGCCAATTGCGATTCAAGGAAACAATGATCCAAAACCAACAAAATCAATTGACTCCTCTATGAGCCCAACAACCAGACAAAGAAACTACCCAAAAAGCGACCAGCAATTAGCTGACCACTGGAGGGGCAGGATCCAGTGAATAAATACGGAACTAGCTACCCTATTTATACTGTGAGCTTATCTACAGGTCCCTAATATGGTTACATGAAGTTAAATAGCCAAACGACGAAATAATAGATAAATGTACAGAGACTTGGTCCAAAGTAGCAGTAATGCAGCACCAAAATTGTGTTCCATGTGCTTTTTAATGTGTCCCATGCACTCCTGCGCAGCCTTCCATGTGCTCCTTGCATAGCCTCGACTATCAAGAATCTATTTTTAGAATCTTGGATTATCTCGAGCCCGACACAGAATGTTCTAGAGCCAGTGCTTCGTTCCGAATATCTCCGATATTTAGAGCCTTCCAGAAGCATTCGGAGATGGTGGCTATGCCCCCAATGACAGAACATGTCAACAATGAAACAATGTGCCCACAATGCACACAACGGCTCTGCCAATGCAATTCAACTTGCAACTGGTGTTCCCTCGGATTGCCCATAGTCTTAGATGGATAATATTTAATACCCTTGTTCGGAATACATGCAGATGAACCCCAATTCAGTCATAGAATGGTTGAGTAAATCATTAACTAAAGAATTAGTGCTTTCTCTAAATCTGATCCATAGTGGCATCGTCATCAAAGTAAAGCTCCGCAACTGCAGCACATGTGTGGCTTCCTAGCTAGCTGCTCGGGTCTCGCAACAGCCCTCATTTGGTGATGATATAGATATAGCAGTTTCTTTAGCTAAAGGTATACAGCACTAGTAAAATTAGACAATTTCACGGCTGGCCATTTAGCCTGCTTATCACCGATGAAGCTGACAGATTAAGGTATGTGTTCAGAGACACTTAATTTTTGTTTTTTTCCGGTGTGAATGTCGTTCATGCAATAATGGTACATACACAAGATACACAAGCAAACAGATCTAAACATCAGACTAACCCATCGGCCATCAGCACTCAATGTCATGTCCCATCCTTGATAAGCTCACCAAGTCCATTGAGCATGTCATCCGTCCACCTAGGACGTGTCCCATTCGCAATTATCACCAGGTCGTTCTTTTCTATTAGATGCACCCGTGTATGATCCCGATGGGCTGGGACATTGCCTCCATTGGTTGCGATTGCGTCACGCGCCTTGGCCTCGAAGTCGATGGCGAGAACATGGTGCACGCCTTTCCGGACGGATGGTTCCCGCATCTTTGGAGGAATGCTACGACAGTCCGATTGCTCAGTCATGACTAATCACACGGACGCACAGACCACGTACAACCTGTCCAGATCGACTTCCATGGTCTGTTTCACGGCCTCTATCAGTTGGGTCTGGTTGTTACCCATGTAGGTGTGCACATAGGGTTGACCTAGAGCGACTGCCATGGGATGTTGAGAGTAACGACTGGTCTTTGATCAGCGAGAGCACTGGCGGATCGAATGTCACACGTACAGGCCATATAGCTTTACCAATTCATTTGTCTCAACCTCCTCATAAATCGGTAGCACCAATGGTGTTCCCTGACACCTGCGCTCAATCTTCAGCTTTGGCATTATATACATGATGGAATAAGGATACACACAACGCAGAGTAGACTGTTGGACTGATGGTGGGCACACCAAGCCCCACCACTGCTTTCACACTGCCCAACAACACATTGTAGTCCTCTCGTGACATTGCTCCGAGACTTTCTAGACCTTCAGGAAGTGGGATATCTTCCACCACCTTCGCTGTGGTTATAAACTTAAACGGAAGCGCCTTGACCATGTCGCTGTTCCAGAAATCAGGCTTGATGCGCGCATCCCTGAAGATCCGCGTGTGTTTGGCGTAAAGCAGCACGATGTCTTTGCGTTCCTCGTGCGGAGTATATGGGCTGAGGTTGCAGACATTTTCGATTGACCATGGCAGGAATGTGTTGTTCGGGTAGTCATATGGTCTATATCTGATGAGCAAAGTCGAGGATTGCAGAAAGATCGTCTCACGTGAGGGACCATGCCGTACCAAGTGGGTTCCAGCTGAACCACTCGTTTGGATCGGGGTTGGCTATGAATGCGAGACCATGGCCCCACGACGGCGGGTAGGATCCCCACCAAGTGGTGGCGAACAGACGAGCAAGCGGGATGGTGCCACGCTCCTCTTGCGGGACATCTAGCGATAGATCCCGACCATCGATGGTGGGCACGTAATCGGCGATGCAGCGCGGATCGAGTACACATGATATGACGCGCTTCTCCTCAGCCCAGTACATGTGTACGAGGTCAGGGACCAATCGCGAAGTATCGGCAAAGATTGGATAATCGTGAATGTGAAGGATGATGTAGCCTTCGTTCTCCACCATCTCTGACTAGATCAGTCATCAGCACGAGCTCATACCAGGCGACCAGAACCACGTACCACACTTTTGAACCAGATCATCTCCCCACCGGGTGGGGACATCTGTTCGAATTCGAACCCGATATAGATGTATGATGACAGGATGACTGGTCGCTCTGGACACCAGGTCGTCCCGTTCAGACAGCTTGCTAGCCTGTCCATCGCCTCAAGATTGTGTGCTCGGCCTAAGTGGCTGAGATGTGTCAACTTATAAGCCTTTCAAAGTACACAGGCCCACGCGTACCTGAGATACCCGCGATGTTGCTTGAGCAGATCATACTGGGATTGCTGTCGAGCTCGAAGTGTTGCATTAGCAGGCTTCAAGTCCGTCAATTTGATTTGAAGAGCATCTTTCACACCATCATCCCAGACGACACTCAGTATGGCCCATGTTAAACCTAGCAGGACCAGGATACTGGTCCCGAGGACGAAACAGAACCGACGCGAGCCAGAGCGAACAGGGTCCCATATCTTCCGTCGACGAGTTTTCGATAGCGCCTCCTCATCCGGACTGAGAGGTAGGAGCTCGTATGCGCCAGAATCTGCACCACCACCTCTCATGATAAGCAGCCGGGATTAACGTTGGCAGATGGGGATTCCCGTTCTATATAGTTGACATATGCTTGGCATTCAGGCACCGAGTGTCGGAAGAAACGCCACTGCCAGATTTCCGGACATGATCGGATGAAAGAACTTTTATCCTGATTCTGATCCCTTATAAGGCGTTACAAGCGGTCGACGGCGCTCTCACTTTTGAGTGGGTACTATTTCTGATACTATTGAATATCTGTGGCTTATTCTTCAAAAAAATAAAAATAAAATAAAACCTCGACCTTGCTGCCTACGTACCCTACTCACCCCAGAAATTGGTGAACTTCCGATCGTAAGGGCACCGTGCCGGGGTCAGGTAAGGCAATGTGCCAGAGCCGAACCGCTGATTGGATAGTTGGTGTTGGCCACAGTGTGCCGAAGGTGATGGTGTTTGCCATGTTCCGACAATCCCCCGTTTAGACTGTGTTACAGCAGGGGTTCCCTCCTTTGTTTAGATTTGGTGCTTCTCGAGGCTGTACAATTCAATTCAGCATAGTCAGATGCGCACCGCATTCCACTTCTCCGCGCCTCATGTTTGGCGGCGAACTTCGATGACCATTGGATGAATGGTTGAAACAGACCGAATCTGGAAAACAAATATTTCTGAACGCGACTAAAATATTCGTAGCGCGACGACCAGGCTAGGTGGCGACTTGGCTTTTGCGGGTAAAATCATCGTTTAGGTGCTCCCAGATGTGCTCCCAATCGGCTAAGGTGTGCTCCCATTTCAAGTTTTTTTCCCACGGATGATCGCGGGCGAACGATGACATACAGGGGGATGGGTAAGTGATTTCTGATCGATCTCTATCGGAAAAAAAATAATAGTTGCGAACAATTTTTGGGTCCCCCAGAAAAGGACTAAGAGGGAGAGGAATCGCCGTGCCTATCTCCCACAGAATTGGCGCTTTCCAAGGTATGAATACACCGCCTGGCCCCCAACACCTTATCAAACAGTCGACCCCCCGATTTCCTCGTGTAGCCCTACAGACATTTCTGTCTCACACCCGCTTCACCCGCTCCCCGTGGTCCACGTACGGTCAAATCGGCCACCGAGCTGCGAAATGAAACCAAGACGGCGGGGTGATTTAATAATTTGGGACATTTATATCGCGTTCGCCGCTAAACCCCCATCTCAAAATCTCGAAACTCGTTGTGCCTCGGAGCCAAATCTCCGCGCATCTCTCGGCTTTGCGAAACTCAAATTAAATTCTGGGTCAGCTGGAACGGTATGCCATGGAATGATCTCCGTTCTGCGTACCCAGATCGTGATCCTATCTGCTCTCAAAGTCATCTCACGGCTCTCCGTTTCGATTCTTCCTCAGGCGATGCACTCGCGCCGACCACTAATCAAGCGTGCGATACTGTGGGACAATATAGAGATTACCCCGCGCCCAAAATGTATCAACTCCTGGTCCAGGACTTGCCCCTCAATACAAGATAATGGCGTCCCCGAATGCACACAGCCGTGGCGCATTTCATTTTCATGTTCCTCTTTCCATTATCATTGTACGCCCGACTAGGAACTGGATTCAGCTGCTGTCGAACGATCTTTCAAGTCTATATTAACATCCAGGGGCCGTGCATCAAAGTTAATATTTGAAATAGGTTTTCCTAACAAGTTGCGTGTTGAACAACCCATGCCGGCTGTATCCCGTCCTCGTGCGGTCCGCTGGTTCATACCTTGATCTCCGTATCCAGTTTTCGTATACGAACGATATATGGATGGCGACCATTGATCTCGCACCCTCAATTCTTCCTCCATTCTCCACGCTGGTAAGTATTTTCATTGGTCTTTTCTTCTGAGACATCTGGCACTTCATTACACACGTCCTATCTCTACTGGTCTTTTTTTTTGGGGGGGGGGAGGGGGAGGGGGGGGAGGCCTTACTATCCGAAAACCAGGATTCCTTTTGAAAAAAAAAATAGTCGCAAAATTCGAATTAAGGCCCCCCCTCGCTCAAAGACCGATAGAGATAGTTTCGCGAGTTAGTATTCATCCCTGAAGTTTAAACTATCGATTACAGGGGCGTAAGAAAACCGCGAAAGCCAAATGAGTCGTGGATCTGGTGGTTATGAGAAAGAAGAAAGACGCGGCGCTTGTATCTGTTTGGCTGCGAGGTGATCGTACGCAATGTCTAGTGATGTGCTGGCTTGGCTTGGCCCAGAAACCATGGCTTGGGCCTGGCTTCATCTGGCTTGGGCTTCACAAATCTCAAGCCCGAGCCCAAGCCAGAAAGTCTGGCCTGGCCTGGCCTGGCCCTGGCTTGAGCCATGGCTTCAACCGAGATCGCCGAAGCTTAATTTTCGTAGCTCTATAGGACTTCAACATAATATCTAAGTGATTCTTCATGACTAGGAAGTTGAAAGGAAGTATGCTTTTGCTTTCATAGACCAGAATAGTGCAATTCAACTTCATATTCCGAAAGGGGACATCCTGATTCAAAAGATTTCGGTTGAAAGAATAATTTCTGATGGGTTTCGAACTAGCGAGCAATTGTTATTTTTATTATATGACATTCCCAGACAACTTTCCAGCTCCAAATACACTCTCGCGATGAGAAATTGAAGCTCTGGAATGCCTGGCCTGGCTTGGCTTGGGAAATCTGAAGCCAGAAGCCTAAGCCAGCTCAAGCCAGAGGTGTGGCTTGGCCTGGCTTGACGAAGCCCTGGCTTGGTTGGCCTGGCTTCTGGCTTGAAGCCAAGGCCATCACATCACTAGCAATGTCAAACATTCTCTTCCTTGACTCCAGCCTCGTGAGCGATTTAACTCTTCTCATCAGTTCGCAGGCTGGTTGGCTGAGTTTTCACCTGGCCGTGCTTCATATGCATCTACCATCTATCCATCCAACGGAGAACCCTAGACTCAGGCTGCTCGCTTGGCCAAATCGGGTGCTATTTCGCACCATTCATCGTGGAATGCCGTTTGCAAGTTGCCCTGGCACTTTCCGCAACTCTTAACTCGCCACCCTTCAGCCCAGCAATGCTTAGCTTCTTGGTTCTTAGTCTCTCAGCCTTTGTACTCGCCGCTGCCGTGGCCGCCGTTAAAATTTAATGGCGACCGCCCGGAACGCGTATCACAGCGGAATCACTCGCCAATCTACTACAGGAACATCGCCATAGGCATGACCCCCGATGAGGCCGCCGACCGTTCGACGTGGGACCGCTCTCGCGGTGCATTCAATGCACGAGGTACTCACCATGGACATCCAAAGTGATCTACACCCGCAACAATCCTTGGGTGTACTGGTCTTGTGTAGTTTAGGGTTCCTGCATGCCATCATCAAGCTCATGGACCCTTCGACAGCTGGGATCATTTAATATCTACACCTTCTCACTGGTCCTGGTCTGACTGGATGCCAACTATGTGCTTTACTCGGCTTCGTGGGACTCGTCCACGCTCACAGTAATATCATCTTCCCACAGCATACCTATCTTTAGTGCGTTTATGTAAGTCCGAGTCGGAATCAGGCGGCGCCGAGTGTTCTGCCTCCCATGCTACAGCTCGGTCTTAAGTCATGTCTTCTGGCTCGCGGCAAAGCGACCAATTCAAAAAGAGGTTCCTCTGTCCAAAGGGATCGTGGGCAAACTCCCAGTAGATGGGAGTACTCAGGAAAAATGTCTCAGAAGATGCCATTTTCTGGAGATCGCGCGAAGCACGTCCCGCTAGGAACGTTTGATACTGGCAGCAATTCTGATGCAAAAGCCTCTCTGAAGCCCACAGATCGCTAGCGCAATTACTATTCCGACCTAATCTAATGACTCCCAAGAGCCGTCCACCTCAACTGAGAGGCCACAAACACCTCTGGTCACAGGCACTGCGTTCCGGGGGGTCGTCTGCACATGCAGTGTACGACCCCCGTCCGCACATTTCTGCATCCGCACACTATGTCGATCTCCTCCAGAATTTTCTCGGCATCCCGTGGGCACCCATTCGTCCTCTAAACACCTTGCTGACCGACGAGGATCTGGGGCTGGTTTGACAGGTGATGTTGGCATGGCACTCAACACGTCAAAACACACAGCACTTTGATAAATCCGGAAGTAACTCCGAAATTATGCCCACAACTGAAGCAACTTGAACCAAAAAAATGATGTGGGGTCATGAAAGAGCCAATGTATGCTTAATGGATGTCTGTAGCATTTTCCAAGGGATTTTGTGTGAAGTGACAGATTTCGCTGACTGCAAGAACCTGAAACATGACCAAATATAGAACCCCCATCACCGGCTTTCAAAACTTCGGTTATGTATGTCATAGACATGTCTTGGACATGTCAAGGGAGGCGGTAGCGGCAGAGAAGGAGGCCGGGGGCGCAGTCCCACCTGAGTGTTCCCACTGTGCGGACCGGGGTCGACAACCCGCTGCAGACGCACGTTCTACACCTAGTCTACGAATGTCTGACCAATTCGGCCGATCTAATGTCGGCACACTGTGTATCCCACGATCCACACTGATCCGCACCCGATCCGCATATGTCCGCATCACTATGCAGACGCGGCCCTGGAACGCAGTAGAGTGTATTAGTTTTCGGTTAATACTGATTTTCTGAGGCTCTCATTGGCGGAGAGCTGTGGAGCAGCCAATCAGAGCCTCAGGAAATCTGTATTAACCGAAAACTAATACACTCTAGTGAGGATGCAAAGAAGCGGGACAAGGTGCCCGTGTCTTCCACGCCTGTCCTGCGCTGATCCCATTGGATATCCAAGGGTCTCCGCCATATATAAGCCTGGCTGGATTGACTACTGAGAGCAATGCAGTTTCTCTTGATTTTCGCTGGTCTGCTCGCTACTTCAGGCGTTTGTGCTCAGACTGTAAGCAAGCGTGGTCGCTCATCCGAGGCTGCATAGCAGTAAAGGCTGACTCTGTGTTTATATTCTGGCCAGGCTGATACAGGCTTGACGGCCGGTGCGTGCCTCCTCCTTGAAAACTTCGTGTTTTAATAATATTATGCAGTGCACCGCAACCTCTTCGTCACCTTCCCCGCTAAATCAACCACCGTCACTAACACAACTGAATTCCTCCAATCTGCGATCCCCCTCGTTGTGGCGGAGCCGCTGACGATTCAGTGGTACGGCGTTAAATTCGAGGACTCCACGACGTTCGCCATCTTCGACACGTCAGTCTCGGAGGAGGGCCGGCGCGCGCATCTCAATGGCGTAGTGGCTGGTGCGCTGTTTGCCAATGCCCCGGTTCTGTTCACGGATGCGCCTGTTATACATCCTGGGGATATACTGGCGAGCAAAGTGGTGAGTTCTGGCTCATCGAACCAATGCAGATTTAGGCTATAACGCTTGCTTAGCTTTCGAAACCAGACAACAGCAGCACGACTTCCGGCCTGAGCGTCGGACTCGTCATTCTATTCACCGCCATCCCCGGCCAGGCGAACGCAACCAAGGAACTTCTCATTGTGCGCCGTCGATTCCTTCCCTTCGAGAGGCAGCTGACAGAATGCACAGGATCTCCTCCCCCTGGCTAAAGCGGAGGCTCTGACACTCGACTGGTATGCTGTCGAGTTCCCTGACACCAATTCCTTTGCCATTATCGATTTCTTTGCGGACGAGAACGGCCGTGAGGCGGATTTGAATGGGGAGGTTGTTGCTAAGCTGTTTGCGGAGGCCGATACACTTTTCACGACGCCCCCGAATGTGATTAAGACCGAGGTGGTTGCTGTGACCCTCAAGTAGTAGTGTGTAAGGAAAAGGAGATATACAATACTGGTTGGAGTTACAGTCGTCGAGAATTCGCGAGGAAGGAAGGGACTTGAGCGTAAGTGTTGAACCGCATTCTTGGGCAGAGTTCAATTTCATCCTGCGACGGTGCGTCCTCTGTCAGGCTTATGCAGTGTAGTTTCTTCTTCTGCACGACAGAGATCAGGCAGAATCACGTCGGACGTTTGCTTCTGTTCCTGACTCTGAGAAGGATGCCAGATAAGCGCATTTGCCTAGCTTCTTAGAAGTCACCCACGTTGGTGAATTTTCAATGGATCTACAAAATGCGGTTGTGTCCGCTCCAGTCTGCTCGCCACATCTAAGTCTTACGAGGTTCCTCCTCTCCATCCAGCAGCCGAATAAAACAGCTGCTCGGCCAAGTGCTCGGCAGCTTGGCCAGGTGTGGGTAAATCTCACTCGACATCAAGAAACACAAGTCATGCTATTCCGTGAAGAAGGTCCGAAGCATGTTGTACCATGGACGTTTGGCAGCAGTTCTAATGTATGCCCATGTTTCGGAAGTCAGAATAGAGATGGCTGGCTGGTATATATTCAATTCATACCTGGGGTTGGATGACCCTCATGCCGTTGTCGACCTAGAGGTGAAGTAATAAAACCCTGGTCGAGACATGAATTCGGATCAGTCTCCTTGACCATTTGCCGCGAATAGAAGTCCTACGCACCTTTAATTCGGTACCCACAGTAAAGGTAGGTGTAGGTGATCCATCTTCACCCATTAGCCCCGACCGCTGTCGCGACCCACTGGCCGAAACTCACCGATTATATTTGCTACTACACGATATGTACATACACGGGCAGTGGGCGACCACCTATGCAAGAACGAGAGAAAAGTATGGAGGATCCATGTCCCGGGAATTGTACGCGAAATAAGGACTGGAGCCCCAAAAATACAAACGAGTAACCAGGGAAGGTAAAAGATAAGAGTAAGCAGCCATGATCACGCCCGACCGAAAAACCATTTGAGAGCCTGCGCGAAGGAGACCCAGACGTAGACGCGCGCGGAGATGAGTACGACGCAGGGGGCAACTAGGGAGACGAAGGGGAGGTCTACGGGCGGCACCGGATCTCTGGCGTGCGGCGCGGGACACCCGTCGTAGCGCGGCTATGGACGCGGGCGTGCAGGCGGAGCAAGGAGCACACGGCGAAGTTGAGGACAAGGAGGGCGGCATTTGCACACAATCGCGGGTCGTCCGGGGTGCGGCGGCGAGTGGCGCGCAGGGCGCGGGGGCGCGAGTGAAGTCGGGAGGCCTGGCTCCTTCAGAGCCATGTTGGGTGCAACGACTGCTAGCCAACTGCTAGCTGCGGGAGGAGCTTCGACACGAATGCGTGCAGGAACTCTGACTGCATCTGCAGCTACTGCCCATCCCAGCCAGGAAGAAGGGTGGTCGTAGGGAGGGATGAGTGGTGGCGAACGCGTGGATGGGGACATATTAGTCGGACGTATATAGGTGAAAGTCGAGTACACATCCCCCCGGCAGGTGCTGGGCGTAGTAGTTAGTGCTGACGCTGCTGATGCTGGCGGTCGGGTACCCAGTCGGTCGGTGTCGTGGTATACCTGCGCCGTCTTTGACTGCAGATGTTATTTGGCTGCCGAACCATGACAGCAGCCAAGCGGGTGCGGCCTGGGCCGCGGGCGTCCACGGCGGGAATGACAGGATGCTGGGCTCAAATGGGGGAATCTAAAAGAAAAGTTAAAGTCAGTGACGGTGTCAAACGGGGGGTATACGGATATGAAGAGGAAAGATAGAGGGGAAGCGCCGCTGGGAGACGGCGGGCGACACATAAATGAAGCGATCCCGGAGTATCCGGGGTGCGGAAATGCAAACACAGGAAGAGGAAACGAGAAACGACATCCAAAGTCGAAAGTCCCAAAAAGGAAGTTGACAGTTCCCGAAATAAATGGGGACATGTCAAGTCGAATGAAATGCTCAATGCCTTGAAGGAGGGATGGAAGGAGTGGAGGGAATGTATGGAGGAGAGGTAAGGGAGATAGGCGACGAAGACGCGGAGAGAGACGCAGTCGTGGGGGAGGAGTGGTGAAAATTGGAAGGGACGAAGCAGGAATGCGACAAGATCAAAATTAAGGTGGAGGCGATGGACGGGGTAGCGTAGCGTGGGGGAATGAAAAAGTATACACGTAGAACAAAGAAAGGAAAACCGCGAAAAAGAAAAACGACGCACCCCAAGCTCTCTGCAACGCCGTCGCCAACAGACTCTGCACCGTCCTCAGCAAGGAGGTCCAACGATAAGGATAGCCGACACGGGGTGGGGGGGGGGGTCCCTCTGAAAAAAAAATTTGTATGCAACTTTTTTTTTTTCATTCTAGAGGGCCAGCCTGGGTGGCCAGTGATCTGCGACATCAAGAACCACTCATAGTGACCAGAACTATGCTCGATATGGCCACAAGAAGCTCACTGGGTCCAATGCAGACATATTCAGGCAGATCAGCGGAGACAAAACATGGGCACAGATTTTTTTCACTGCAGTATTGAGTAGTTAGCCCTTCAAAGAACTCAGGGACATGGTACTATTGATTTCTGTAGGTCATGGTCCCCAGAGTGCTCTACGGTCGTACAGGTACACCATCGAACTATTAATAGCTGATGTCTCCGGTTATCTCCGGTTTCTTCCAGAGGAAATGTCTATCCTAACCTGGATGCCTTAACAATCCATATACATACTCCCTGAATGATTTCAAAGCTCCCCGTGCATGCTGGCATGCACGGCGCAGCGAGCTGCGAAATTTTGAGGTCTCCCGAAAAGGCAATTTGATGGCACGTGTTTGCTTACGTAGGGAGGGGGTCCTCCGACCCTCTGAAAAAATAAAATTCGACGTGATATCATTTTTTCTAATCTTTGGATCCCCTTGGTCCTCAGCATGCACCCCCACCGCCTTTCTACCTCCCCGCCCCGAGCGGCCTCCACCTCTTCAGCCGCTGTGTCGCCTCCTCCAGTTCCTCCCGCGATACTGCTGGTGGTGCCCGTGCCGGTGCTCATAGTGCTAGCGTTACTCGTGGTGCTCCCCGTGCTCGCCGTGCTCAAATCGATCCCCCCGCGCCGCCCCGCCCCGCTCGGAAGCAAAAACTGCGAATCCGTCGGTGAATACGACGGTGCGCTCGACACCGAGCCATCGCTCTAGCTCGGCGACAGCGGCAGGTTACTGCTGTTTGCTTAATTCCGTGAAAACACGAAAAAATTTCACGCTGTCACGTGATCACCGGCAGACAATGCCGAAGTTCAAAACTCTCCTATTTCCAAGGTCTCAGTGTCGAAAAAGGTTCTACCAGCTTTTTAACGCTACAAGCTCCTGTCGAAATCCATTTCCGAGTACCCCAAGTGCACAGCACTATCCGGCATTGTCTGTCGACGATCACGTGAGGCCGCGAAACTTTTTCACGATTTCACGGAATTAAGCAAACGACAGTAGTGTGATTGTTGATGGAATTGGCGGCGAAGAACAAAGGCGGTGCAGGGACGCGAGCGAGGGCAATTCGCGGATCGGCTCGAACCTCGCGCGGTACGTGAAGCACACTTGCGCGTAGAAGTGTGCATGGAAGCGCGCAGGCCACGCCCCCGCGTCGAGCTCCCCGTCGTTGGCGCTGGTCGAGTGGGAATGTGACTTGAAGGTGGAATGCAAGTGTGCATGCGGCGCCTGGGCAACGCGCCGCTCGTTCTCGGGGCCCCAGCCAAGTACACAGACGCCAAGGAGCCATATCTCCTACGCGCTGTGGTCCGGCGCCGTGTCCCCGTTGAGTAGATAGCATAGAGCTTTACCCAGTAGCCCCTTGCCCGGTCCCCCGACGCCCTCGCTCTTTCTTGAAGTGGACATCGCGAGCGCCGCCGCGGTCCCCGTAGTGTGGCTTAACGCGCCCGACAGCGTCCCCGTTGGTGACAAGTCGCTCGTGCTGCCCGATAGACGAACCACCCGCTCAGCCGCGCTGCGCCTTTCCCGTCTCCCAGCCGGCTCGGCGATCGCGCGAGCTGCAACGTCTGCCCGTGGCCGTAATCACTGTTGTGTTCCGAGGAAGATGGTGGGGCGTGGATTGGGAGAACGAGAATCGCCGCTCGGAGCGCGTACGCGGGCGCGCGGTAGCACCCCCGCCGCTACATGTGCTGGGCGGACTACCAGGCGGCTGGACATCATTGTATTTGAAGTTGTCCATGTTCTGGTCAGCCCCGTGGAGAGTGAACAACTCCGCCACGCTGGGGGCCATCTGCTCGGCGTCGCGGATGAGTTCGCGTGTGTCCTTCCCCAGGCCAGAGCGACGGTGTGGATGTAGATGCCTCGGAGGTTAATGCGGTGGCGGAGGGTGGCCGGTCGACGGATAGAGATTTGGAGTGGCCGTGCTGGACGGGGGACTGCAGTAAACGCGGCAGTTTGAATGCAGGCATAGCAGGAACTGTTGGGGAAGTCGGCGCTGAGTGGGCTGGATCTTGGAAGTGGGATACGGTGCGGGTGATAGTGGATATGGGGGCGGTGACAGTGACGGCAGGCATGCCTTGGGTGCTGTGCCGCGACTGCTGCGCGCGCTTCAAGGCGGGTATTCTAGCGAGAATCCTACTAATCAGATCGTCAGCGATGCCACACAAACTCCGGATAAGAACGAATGGAAGGAGGGGTAGCGTAGCGTAGTGGTGTAGGGAGAGGGAAAAGGATTAGAGTACTCACGGACGCGGTGGAAGGGAAGACGCGCCGGAGGATTCGGAAGAGCTGATGAGGCATGTACCCGTCATCAGACTTTTGACAGCTGACCTTGTGGCCTTGTACAAGGCCAAACAAGGTCGAACAAGGTCCAAAAAGGTTGCAAGCTCACAAGGCCGCAAACCAAGTTTGAATTTTGACAAGCTCCAAAAAAAATTCCAAATCTTTTTTTTTCAAGGTGTCTCCTGGTCATGTTTCACATTTTTATTGGGGGTCTTTTTTTGGTTTTGAGCTTGTGAGCTTGTCAGCAAGCTCACAAGGTCGAACAAGGCCCAAGGGATTTGTCGGATGGCTGATGGTGTTTGGCTGCACCATTGATGAGTCCGGTCCTTCGGTCCGATCCCACTTGCTTCGCTTCTTCCGCCCTTTTGCACCCCGAAACGAATCCAAGCTCCCTTCATTCCCCTGAAATGCGACGTCCTTCTTCCGCCGTCCCCGCTGCATAGAGATGTGCGTGGATTGCGCGTGTTTTCCTACTCGGCTTCCCTGGTTCTCTAACTTTCACTCGGAAGCTTTGACTTTCTCGCACTTACGGCTCTTCCTGGGACTTCTACTGGACCATCATCTCTCTGGTCTTCAAGCCTTAAAGCTCACCTGCTGTTCTCTCGCTCAAACTGGATTTAGTTTTCTGGTCGTCTCATTCCCAGGTCCTCCGGCGTTGACGCTGTCGTGATATTGTTCATATCAACTGCAAAAAGCATTTCCCATAGCCAGAATTGAATACACTACCTCTGGAGAGTCTTGAAGCACCCAACACATCCCAGGCTAAAACACCTGAGTCACAGCACCATTTACAGTGACTGGAAATGTATTAACCACATTCCCCTGCATCCCTCATGCATGCTCGCCAAACTGCGAAACCCAGCGAGTCTTGCCGTCGCACCATCAAAATTGTCCAAACGCGGAAAGCGCGTTTTTTTCAACTTGTGCAATTAATTTTTTTGGGGAAATCTAAATCGGCCGAATTGTAGCCCTTGGGGTCCCATTGGACTTGGGAAATTGAATGAACCAAAAAATATACAGGTAAAAAGGCGCTAGAGGGCTCGCAAAGTGGCCAAAAACAGCAAAAATGGGCAAAAATTGGCTAAAAATCGCCAAAATGGCGACTTTGCGGGCCCCGTAGCGAGTCATCTCCTGGATATTTTTCCATGGTTCAACTTAGGGATTTCAATAGGACATCTTAAACTTCAACCTGAGTGATTCAGATCGTTCTGAAAAAAAATCACTGAAAAATCGCGCATTCTTTGTTTCACCCACTGTGATGGCGCATCAATTGAGTTGGCCGCATCAATATGCTAGGACTTTCGGGCTCGTCTGTCTCAACAATTTGACATCCTATTTCATGCAAAAATATGCAGTGGTCATCGAGAAATGATCGAAAACCTATCGGTCATTACTTTTGACCACTTAGTGTACTTCTACAGCTCTCTTCTACAACCTATTTCAATTACTGCGCCATTTTTCAACTCATCCCACTTGCCTTGAATTGAGCAGGATATCATTTCCATGGCCGGTCTTTTCTCCTTTTTGGTTCTCGATATTATCCAGACATACTGACATGACCATGACGCTCAAACATCAAAGGTCAGGCTTCACGGTTCAATTTCAGTATCGTAACTTTGAAGATGAGATCATACTAACGATAACTTTGCGCAAGCTATTGGACTGGTTGTTTGGATATAAGGCCTCCGTGAGGTCACCGTACGATATGTAACACAGACAGGGGGTCTGCATATTTGGGCGCCTTCCTCGTAAGTACCAACTGGTTTTAATAGGCCGTATCTTTCTTTCTGCTAATCGCGGATAAACCTTCGAGTTCAAACGGCACGGCACATGTTCATCCCTCCCGACGCGGACATTGACACAACGGCACTATGAAATGCCTTGCTTACGTCCGTTAGATATATTGCCGCACTTGATGTATCTGCCAGCAGATCCATGTATTGCGAGCAAGTGCACTGCAGTGCCGCGGCAATACCTTCCGATCTGTCACGGAATAACTGAATAGGTGAGGCTCCTGCTGTCTTTGCAACTTCGAGTTTGGCTTGAATTCATCAAGCTAGACCGCTTGCTCACATTGATATGGTCATGGATGTGGAAATCTGGCCCGATCCCCAGTCTGGAACCTTGAAACATTCTCACAGAGATCAAGGGCCTTCGGTCGGGTGCAGAAACCGTGAGTGCTGATGGCACTCACTATATGGGCGCGGACCTGGTGCCTCCCCAGCAATGTTCGCCCTTAAGGCCTTAACGGCACTTCTGAGAACCTCTAAGCCTTAGTAAGGCCTAAGGCTTAGAGGTTAAGGCCTCCCTTAAGGCCTTAATGAATATTTCTATTATTATTAATATATATATTTCCGCAGTACTAGCCCACGTATTCATCCTCATCCAGGATCTCTACTGCTCCGTCATCCAACCGCGTGTCCTCCTCGTCCTCCTCGTCCTCGGCAGCCCGCCCTGCGGCTGCCACAGTGACCATGAGCTCCCCCTCTGCCTCAATTTCCACCTGCAAGAGTCAAATGGTTGAGCCCGAGCGGATTCGCCGTCCAAATCGTCTAAGGATCCGGAGGCCATGGGTGGAAGGAGCGAAGATAGTTGATGCCGTGCTTCGGCTCCGCGGCCGGGAATCCGGTCCGACGTAACCGGTTAAGGCCTCTAAGGGTAGGCAAAAATCTGGTGAAACTTCTAAGGCTTACTCTAAGGGCTTACTAAGCCTTAGAGCCGTTAAGGCCTTAGACCTTAGGGCGAACACTGCTCCCCAGAGGGATATTACTTCAGATCAAAACCAGCGCAGGAAAATAATTGCGATTGACTGAACCAATCCGACGGTGATTGAGCGCAAGGGTTACATGTGTAACTGCCGATCCACCTTGGTTCATACCGGGCAACTCCAAAATTGAACCGCGTCTCGGGCATCTCGGCTGCACGGCAGGTTTGGAGGTACAACTCGCGGGGCACCTAAGGGCTTTCATAGAGAGGACTTTATGAGATGTGATTGTCAACAAGTTTGAGCGCAATAAAGTTCCTACTTGGGTTGAAACTGGAGGATTTTTCGGAGTGAGAAGATTTGAGGATATATACTGAGTGGCTGCTAGGTTTCTGGTGAGAAAAATACTTGGGGTGTGGAGCCGTGGCGGTGCCCGGCAGGAACTTCATACTTATGTTTTTTTTTTTTCATATTTCATGCCCTTCAAATAATAAAATACATTTCATTGGCTATCTTTCCTCATACGTGTCACATTGTATCAAGAGGTGCGCGATCTCTGGATCACCCAATAACTCCCACAAGAGAACAGGAGTGTGCCGGAAGTGATCAATTCGGCATGATCATGCCGTCGGAAATTTCCGTAAACCTTGAGCAGTGACACTGGAGGCAAAGATCGATGCACTTGGAAGCCAAGTGCGTCCAACGCATGTGCTCTGCACTCATGTGTGACATTGACAATCAATCTGAAATAGACTTCTCCTTTTAGTAATTCTTTTGTCAACACAATGCAACTTCAACTTTACTTGAATACACCAAAGGTTTTATGTTATTTTGAAACAAAGGAAACGAAGAAAACAAACAGGATCAATGCCAGCCTGACGAAGATATTTTGTGGATGTGGTGGGGGCCTGACAAGGGTGGCTTGTGGGCCTGGTAGCATGTCAAAAAAGCTTCTGCGTATAAGCTGTGATAAACCTCCCTTTGTTTGACAAAGATAACATGTGCACATGATAGCTTGCTGGTAAAGGGATTGTGCATAAGGTGCAACAAACATGTGATTGTCGTTTGTCATTTCTAGGGAAATTTCAGGGTGTCCTTTGTCAACTAAAAGGAGAAATCTATGACAGATCTATTGTTACTGTCACGCATGAGTGCGGAGCACATGCGTTGGACGCACTTGGATTCCAAGTGCGTCATTCTTTGCCTCCGGTGTGATACTGTTTTTCCTGCCGTTAAGAATATTTTGGCAGCACTATCAAATTGAGTTCAACTCACATAATGCATTGCTGTGGAATTCAGATATGCATTTTCGGCCATGGTAGGAAGTTGTGGACAACAATAGTTCCTGGTACCATCTTAGGTTCCAGGTCTACTTTCTGTAACTCAAACCTGCCTCGGTCCCCTTCAGATCATGACACCATGTGACTTTTCCCACCCTGTCGGCATATCCCGAGACCCATCACCCAAAAACCCTCAACTCAAATCTGCCTCGCCCCCCTTCAGTTTATGACATCATGTGACACCCTTTCGGCATATCCCGCGACCCATCACCCAAAACCTTTAACTCAAACCTGCCTCGCTCCCCTTCAGTTTATGACATCATGTGATTATCAGCGCATCCCGACACCACTCCCCATTTCACTCTGGGACCCAGCACCCTTGTACATGTAATCTACCAGGAATAAACCTACCTTGAACTTCTTCCCGGTGTATATTTGTTTCTCACTAACAGTCGGAATTCGTCTCTCATTAACTATCAGGGTAGTGCGCTGGCTCGTGCCATCCCTCAAATTCATGAAACACCATATATCTTTGGTATGATAGCCATGTGTTTGATATGATATCCATGTGTCTACAGGCCTAATTAATATCCATGCGTCTCGAATTTAAAATTTCCATTGCCAATGATCACAATGGCATCACAATTCCTCATTCCTTCCTTCCTACTCCTTCCCATCATGGCTTCACCGCCCCCGCAGGACCGCACCCGTACAGTTAAGGCTGAGGTAAATGTGATGTTGCTGATACAGTACAGTGGTTGGGGTACAGATGTACAATACAGGTACAGGTACAGGTGGAGGTGCCAGGGGTGCCCAGAGGGCCTTTTGAATTGAAATAAAAGGAATGCATATGCAAGGGTTCGAACGGAAGACCTTCGGATTACCTAACACACAGCCACTAATGAGCCTTGTAACGTTTGTTGGAACAGGTAAAATAAAGTGAACTCAAAATCCTCATTGGCATTTATAAAATGGACAACTCGGATCACTTATTACATAAGTACTCGTAATTGAAATTATGGGAAAGACTTAAAGGCGACTCAGTGGTATCGGCGCATATTGATGTGGCAATGGTGCGGAATTGACATGGCAGTGGTGGAATGCCGCAGCAGCTGAAAATCAGTGCAGCATCTCATAAATACCTTCAGAATTCACGTTGTGAGGATTTAGAGTGTGTCGTACATAAACAAAGCAACACACAGATGGTGGATTGTGATGTTGGTCCATGTACTGGCCGGTTACCGTCCATGTGATTGGCCAATGTACTTGGTGCTAGGGCCTGACTTGGACGATCCATCATCTATTGATGGCATCCATTGGATTATGGATATCTGTTCCCACGCCAGCCACATAGCTGAATTGCAACCATACCACCAATTTTTGGGCCGCAAATGCAATAATTGTTAATAATTTCACCAACTGAGACTCTCTACCAAGGTAGCTTGCCCAAATCGCTTGCTCTTCGCAAGAAATCAAAAATCCATCATCCATGGATGACAGCATCCAAGTCAGGCCCTACGTGGTGCCAGTGCCGCTGATGTGTCAATGCAGGTACTGTGGTCTGTATGCGGTGTGAACCGCTTGTAATAATTGCAACCACGATCTGGGAGCCTTGCATCAGGTTAGAAGTACATATTAGTGTTCAACTTGATATTGATTGTAGGTGAGATGTGGTACGTGGCAATGCAGACGCACCTCTGGAACCCAAGCTGCAAGGTTACTGCAGCGCCGACGGCTGCAAGGTGGATAAGGAAGAGTCTGTTCCGCAAGATCTCAAGCCAGAAGTTAGAAGGGCTATTACAAGCACTGCAAAAACCCTGCCCGTATGATAATATCTGTGAAATTATGCTGACTTGCAGAACATTACCCCTGAATTTCTCCTTCCTGTATCCCCCAGAAAACCAAGTTGGATGCAACAGAAACCCTGAATTCAACACACAAGTTCTATTTCAATTCAGATGCGGTCCAGAATTGGTTCTACAACCCAGTGCCTATACACAGGTGCTGACTCACAGAACACTGCCCCCAAATTTTTCCACATGCTCGCAGTCACGGGCAACAAGGGTACGTGTACTCCTTCCAGCCCATATATGAATTGGCAAACATGCGTGTAGGGCTGTGGCGGCTTCTTACAGGACGGTGTATTCTCCACTGCATCCTGTTTCTACCTGCTGATAGGGCCCCGTGTATGTCCTCTATCTTATTTTCCTGTGCTGCAGCTGACTCTCTTTGTTTGGCATAGATCCAACCATTTGCCTCGGCCGGTAGGTAGCTGGAATTGTGGAACGGCACTGGAACTGTGAGAATCATGATACACAGTAATAGTGTTGTAGTTGTTAGAGTTGAACACAATAAGACTTGTTTTTCTGCATTCTTTTAAATGATAAAGTGTGAAATCCAACTGGAATCTGAAGCAATTTCCAAGAAAAGCTGTAGGTGATGATGATGATGATGATGATTTCATTTTCTATTCTACATGCGGCCTGGCTGGGCTATGGTACATTTTGATCACAACTGGGGCTGCAACCAGGGCCACAGGCTGTTTTCCAAGTCAGTCAAATGATTTTTTTCAACAAGAGTAAGCAGATGACTAGGGTTAGGGTTAGAGATGCCATTCAAACATCTTGCATTAAGGTTAGGGTCACAGGGATTCGGGTACTATAGCAGCTGCAAATCTGTGATTTTGCCTGATTTGAGCCAATTTCGGTGATTTTTTGTTTTTTCCGTGTTGTGTTGGAGCATTTTTGTTTGAATTTTTTTCGGACTGGTTTTCAGAAGCCTCAGTCTCGATCCATCAGAAATTTACCGTGTGCTCTGGTTCACATCGGAACAAGAAGCCGGTCCATTCGGAACCGTTGTATCCAGGCAGGTCATCGCCTGGCACACATGCCTGACTGGCAACAGGTAATCCAACTCGAACTCAGCTGTTGGATCACGATGTTTCAACAATATCTTGATCATAAATGGGCTCTGCCCAACGAATACATTTTTGTCCTCTCCACAATTTGGATTCTAGACCCCGGCCAGTATCTATTTACAGACAGGCGAGAAAGGGGCTTTGGTTTAACTTTCATCGCCTTGACCAAAATTTGGGACGATTTCAAGATTGGCACTTGCAATTTAGCAAGTAAACTTATGGACGATTTGCGCTGTACCAGTCTGGCAGTGTTCAGTGATGATCTGAGAATGTGCTGCAAGTCTGGCTTCATTGCAGCTTTCTGTGTCCCGCTCCAAAATGCTCTTATCCGAACATCCACGGCAATACAAGCTTCCACGCCAAACGTCTCCAGTGGTTCGGACGAGATCTGTGCAGAAGGGACGAAAGTATTGGATAGTACTGTCAAACTCTTGAAAACACTCCTCAGCAGCATGTCAACATGAATCACAGAATCACAGACAAACGGAAGGAGATGGTTTTACCCGAATGAACTTTGCCAGCAGTTTCAATCTGAAATTGAAGAGTTGGTACGTAGTATCGGCCAAGTCAAGCAGTATGTTCACTCTCAGGACAATGACGCATCCCCAATGTACTTTATTAAGTTCGACTGCAGTAGGAATCAGTGTTAATTGCGATTGTTCCTGATCGTTCCGAAGGTAGAGTAATGAAACCCATGCATTGCAAAGTGCCACGAGAAATTCAACAAAGTACTAATTCACGTTCGGGCCAAAGGGGAAAAGCATCGTCTGGTTGCAAGGGGAAGTCGCCACCGATTGGAAAAGGATGTTGACCAAAAATTCCACGTTTTGTTTAAACAGCCCCGTAGTGTTGGCGAGTCCGGCGGGCATGGTCCCCAGAAGATCCCAGTAGGTTGCACATCCCTGTACAACCTATCATAATTCTCCCAAAATCTTCACTTGAGATTGACGTACCGTGCGGACATTGAAGGGTGCAGGGGGAGGCGGGTCGGCAACGTAGACA
The DNA here is from genome assembly GCA_029281465.1 of Mycena epipterygia. Taxonomy (NCBI): domain Eukaryota; kingdom Fungi; phylum Basidiomycota; class Agaricomycetes; order Agaricales; family Mycenaceae; genus Mycena; species Mycena epipterygia. The sequence continues at coordinate 139,593 of JARJCQ010000025.1, read as the reverse complement.
CCCTGTTCGTTGTTCCTTCCCGGAACGATACCCGGGACTCCAGCGAAAATTTGGCCGGCGGATTCAGACCCAGAAACTGGAGTGGCGGCTCGGAACCAATTTTGGGGGAACGTCTGGTTACGGAAGAATGAGCCGACGATGGGCAGAGTAGCTTGTTTCGTGGTGCCTGTTCAAGTTGAGAATTAAATAAAGTATTGAAAAGTCTAGTCACCGTTCGCAAACACGCTAGGATCAGATAGAATAGATCAGGTCGATGCACTTCGAACTCGAAGGTAAGACGACGAACTTCAGTACAAACGATGCCTCCGTGAACATTGCACTCAAACGCCTAGGCGGGACAGCGAACTGCGCAATGCTCAGCTGCCGCTTCAAGCAGAGGAGTAGTTCTAACCTGTGGGTTAGCAGCTTGGTCCATCGCAAGGTTTTGCTGTTTAATTCCAATCATCGTCGCAACATTGAAGATTGTATTATTTTCGTTTGGTCCATTGTCGCCAAATTGTCCGAGCTGAAGCAAGTCCTGGGAGAATTAAGTCGCACGCGGAAGATATAGTGCTGCATATTCACGTACGAGATCATATAAGATGTCCTCGAAATTGCGATTATCACCAATGAATGCGTCTGCGCGTGTCATTGACGCGTCGCCTGCCAATTGGGGAAAAGAATGAAAGATCATAACAAGCATCTGGGATTCTTACCCTCAAACCCGCCGTGAAGCGCTATGCCGCCAGGATGAGGGCTACCTATATTTCCCGGCAGCGACGGAACTAAAGGAGAACTTCCGCCAATGGAGACCTTGTTCACAAATGGATTGCCTCGCATCATCTGTATTGGGCCGCATGTCGGTCAGTTGCTCAGCCAGAGGTTGCCAAACGATACCATGTTTGCTGCCGTAATAAATTCCATCAAGCCTGACTGAACATTGAAAGCCTATCCATAGATATAAGGGATAATCTGGCCGCGGCGTAATCTGGTGTCAGCGTACCTCCATCGCGCCTGTCACAATTTCTTCAAAGCTCGCGATGCCGCTGCAATCGTCTCAATCTTTGGAAATATCGAGGTAAAAGAACACACTTTCTCGGGATATAACCGTGGTTTGCCAGAGTGTTCATGCCGGCTGGCAAAACGGTGAGGCTGATATTATACCCCAGGTTCCACGAAGACACATACGGCACGCTGCCGATAGAAAATAAGATGAGCGATCGTTGCGAAGTGAAGACAGCCTCACGTCCACGCTGATCGTTTGGACCCGGCGCAATGAAAGGGTGGTTGGCATCCGGAACTTGCTGCAATCCTGTGTTCGTTGGTAGCGGAGGAGAAGTAATCAAGGTCCCCGTTTGTCCCTCTTGCACTTCGGTAGCGCGACGCACGGTGGTAGCGGCAGAGACTAGAGTTGGTAGAAGAATGTAGAGCGTCGTAGAGAGCCGCATACTGGGCTCTTCGCACAGTGCACATCTTTGGTCTTTTATGGCCGGCCGCCATGCAGGAAAGAATCGAGCGCCCAGGGACTGAAGACCCCGTGGCATTCTGGAATAGCGACAAAAGCGGCAAAAGAGACCGGCTTGTGGCGTACAAACGGCATCGACGTACACATGGACACGCCAAAGTCGTGTTTAGAAAATTGAACACGATTGGCGGAGCGTAGCGGTTTGATATCCGTTCAAGTCTACTACCGGGCACACTAGTCCTCATGGTATATGCGGAAGAAGTACTTGGGCCTGTTTTGTGCGCTTTCTCGCACGTTTTGGTAGCCTTGACCTCGGAACGTACTATGTTAGTGTTGCTTAATCAGAAACAGAGGTTTAGCGGCCCTTCCATCCTCCGAGAACCCCGACTGCTAGCCACCAGGAACAACATTTCTTCGTTCCATGTGAATAGAAGCCGGGAACCAGTATGCTTGGCCGAAACGGTCGCACTTGGAACTTCGGGGGACAGGCGACTCTGGAGAACTTTTGGGAACCAAAACGATATTCGATGTCTCCACTTTACGCCCGCTATCGCGTTCTCTAATTACGCACTCGGTCTGTCTGAAGCCTTTAAACTCCGCTGATCCAATCAGTCAGTTGACCTCCTCCACGTGATTCACTTGCCGAGAAACACCCGATCAAAAAGTCCGGGAATTCGCGACTCCGGCATGTCGGCACTTGTCGAGTTTCCACCTCAGATCATTCTTCCCGATATAGTAACCTTTTTGGGCAGCTTCGGCAGGCCTAAGCTTTAGCGCACCTCGTTCGCGCGTTTCTACTGATCTTCACCCTAATGCTAACCGGTCGTGGCGGGACGGCATTGCTGATATCTGGAGCTAGAGCGCACTGCGCTTGCCCTAACTCCTCGACAGTGGGCATCGGTGTCTGCAACGGCGAGCGAAATATCAGGAGCGGCGGGGTGGGTGGGACGGAGGGCATACGGGGCGTGGCCGATGTGGCGGGCAGCGAGGGTGGTGAGAGGAAGGGAGAAAGGAATTGCGGCTGACAGTGCGTGGGTTGTTTGTCATGAGCAGAGCTTGAAATGCGACCCATATGCCGCGCTGCCGAAAGTAGTTACTATATCGGGTAGATTGATCTGAGGCGGAAACTCAAAAGTGCATGTCGGCGGCGATACCAGACTGCCTTTATCATTGACTGTCAATACTTTTCAGTCAGCCGACATGCCTTGGCTGTGATGCCCGGGGCTGCACAGAGAGGCGAGTTCAGACGAGTTGATTCACTCACACCGGAGGCAAAGAACGATGCACTTGAAATCCAAGTGCGTCCAACGCATGTGCTCTGCACTCATGCGTGACAGTAACAATAGATCTGTCATAGATTTCTCCTTTTAGTCGACAAAGTGCACCCTGAAATTTCCCTAGAAATGACAAAAGACAATCGCCTGTTTGTTGTACCTTATGCACAATCCCTTTACCAGCAAGCTATCATGTGCACATGTTATCTTTGTCAAACAAAGGGAGGTTTAACACAGCTTATACGCAGAAGCTTTTTTGACATGCTACCAGGCCCACAAGTCACCTTTGTCAGGCCCCCACCACATCCACAAAATATCTTCGTCAGGCTGGTATTGATCCTGTTTGTTTTCTTTGTTTCCTTTGTTTCAAAATAACATAAAACCTTTGTTGTATTCAAGTAAAGTTGAAGTTGCATTGTGTTGACAAAAGAATTACTAAAAGGAGAAGTCTATTTCAGATTGATTGTCAATGTCACACATGAGTGCAGAGCACATGCGTTGGACGCACTTGACTTCCAAGTGCATCGATCTTTGCCTCCAGTGTCATCACAACTCTTTAAGGCGAGGCGAGGCAAGGCGAGTTGGGCCTAGTTGGGCCCAAGGGGCTACCATGATAAAAGAATTTCCTAATTAGGAGGAGAGGGGGGTCCCTCTGGGTGCTGAAAAATGTATCTCATACCTGTTTTCAAAACTTGTTGAAGTGCACGGAAAAACACCTGGAAAAAAAAAATGGAAATATTTACCGGCAAATTTGATCAACACTAGCTGAAGAAAAGTTTTCAACATGCTCCTTGTGAGCTCAGACCTTGTTCAGCTCTACCCCGCGAATATATGAGCCCTTTTTCACCAAATCAGCTTCACTGAGTTGAATCACATCATATCATTCATGTGATGATCTCAGCCACCCTGGCGAGTTCACCTAAATTTGCCCTGAAGAGTCTGGAAGCATCTGGAATTAACCTGAAATATGTTCGGTATAGTATATATAATATGCAGCTCCCTGTGGTGTCTGGATGACCTGGGAGCGGTTTCTGGAAATTCCCGACCTCCCAAAAAGGCAATTTGATGGCACGTGTTGGCTTACGTAGGGGGGAGGGTCTACCAAACCTCTGAAAACATATTCCAACCTTGGGTGTTTTTTTCGGGGATCGGTAGCCCCTTGGTTGGGCCTCCCATCACTCCCACGATTCCCAACTGGCACGGAGGGGTCGAGAGAGTCTGGTCAAACGCTGTCCTGCACCCTGTATATGAAGTCAAGGACCCCAGTCTTAACTTTATATTGGTTTCTAAGTATTTTACAACAATTCCTCAACACTATTTACAAGTGAAAGTGGTGACAGAATGTTAATCCTACCTCAAATCCGCCGAAATAATTGGTTATTCAGGTGTAAATGCTTGGAAAAATGGGGAAACTTATCAGGAATATATGGTACCAGTTCTGCATTCTTCTGGGCATGCTAGGACAGCACTATCGGCAAAATCCATCGTAGGAACGGTGACTGTGACTTTGCGGATGGGAAAGTGATGGCATCATCACCAACTCGAGTTGCAACTTGCCTCGACTCGGTGCGGTGAGTCCATCAACTCAATGGCCGACCCGAGTCCGAAATTAATTTTGACTCACTCTGACGGCAACACTACTGCACTGAACTCAACATCACTAGGGATGGCCACGGGTTCGGGTAAACCCGGCGGGTTTCCGGGTCGGGTCGGGCGGATACGGGTCGAGGGTTGGCCATTTTCCAGACCCGTACCCGGCGGGTACATGTGACATGCCTGTGATTCAGTGTAAATTGACTGTAAAAACCTGAATTAAAGGGGTTTTTCGGCAGAAAAAAATGTATGGGATCCACAATAAACCTCGAACATCAGAATTTTGGGTTCAAATCTGATGCTGCACGGTGCCGAGGCTCGGATCACGCCCGTCCTGGGCCTGCCGGCGATCCGTGATGGACCCGTGAACCCGCGGGTTCAGGTTCGGGTTTCTCAGGTTAGGGTCCGGGTTGACCAATTTATACCCGGACCCGGACCCGTGCCCATCCCTAAAGTCTGTCACTCTACCCTTTGATCATTGACAGCAAAGGGCTTGACCACCTGGATCTGGTCTTCACCCGGGATGTGTATGCCAACTACTCTGCGCCGCTGGGCATTCTTAACGGCACGGTCACATTAGCGGCGACATTGCAGCATCTGCTGGGGACCTGTGTAGTCCCATTTTTGGGGAAGGATGACGCAAGGACTGTGACGTATTTTCAGGCGAGTCATTTTGGAAGGGGGTTATTGAACGGACAGGTGAGATTGATATTGGGGATGTAGAGGGGAGTCGGGACAGAGCAGGTTCTTTATGCATATGGAGCGTATGATGACAGTTGGGTGAAGGTGGGGAAGGACTGGAGGGTGAGGCAGCGGAGTTTGGTTTATTATGTGAGTGTTTCGTTTTCTGTTGAGTTTTGTGGACCGAAAAAGTGTGAGAGCTATGTAATGTCTCGTAGGGACCGATGATTGGAAATGTGACAGTTTTCTCGTGAAGAATGATGATTTGCATAGGATCTTTGGAACCAATGAACAAGAGCCTGCAATTATTCCTAAAGGTCTGTAAAGAGGTTATTAAATTCCTGTTCTCAAGGAAGATGTGCAATGGGTTACTGATTGCACTGGTGCTGAGGGGCTCTTGTATTTAGTTGGCTGGAGAGATAACGACAATGCATGAATCCCTATGATACGTCCATTGTTTAGTGTGTTGTGATAATCTCATTAAGTTCGTAAGTTGCACTGGTTGAGCATTTCAAGTTTTTCAGTGGAAATATGGGTGAAAAACTTCTTTTATTTTTCACACTTTTTTCACTGAAAAAGTACGTGAAAAATTCAAATTATTTTCACTACTTTATCAAGACCTTCAATTTTTTCACATACTTTTCAAAAAAGTAGTGAAAATAATTAAAAAATTTCACATAGTTCTCAGTGAAAAAAGAGTGAAAAATAAAGGAAGTTTTTCACCAATATTTCCACTGAAAATTTTGAAATGCTCAACCAGTGTTGGACCGAAATCTCATGTACTAAATTTGAAGCCTCCCTGACGAGCATTAAAGAAGCCATTGGGATCATATTTCTTCGCGGTGCTCTTCAGTCTTTGGTACTTGGAGTCGCTGTAACTCTGCAGTACTGGCTGCTTGTACATGCTTGATTCTCATTAGCAAAGCCCTCTTAGCTTTCTGGTGTCATAAAGGCAAAGAACTTACCCATCATTCGTAAAATCGGGTTATAGTTGGTTCCCCGGTTCCAGAAATTCCCGGAGGGCCATTTGAATATCCATTGCTCTCGGCAAAACCTTCCGCACTTGCAATCAGAAGTTTCTCCTTTTTGTATGTGTGGTTAATCGATATTTTCCTCTCTCTTTGGCCTAAACTCATCACAGTCCACCTGTGAAGAAGCAACAATGTGGCAAGCACGTTGCTGCAGGCAGACTGTTACTTGTCGTATGCTGGACAAGGGCTGTGCAGGGAGTTTGAAAGTTCTCCTTCTCTGCTGTTCTGAGCTCAATTCTGGTTAGTTTGAAAAACTACAAAGGGAGATGATATCTCAATTCCATGTATCTTGAATTCTATCTTTTCAGAATTTCTAGAAAGTGTTCCAGAGGGCTGTAACTCACCTGAAATGTCAAGGACAAATATTCATTCAAATACTCTATTATTGTGTTCTCGGAAGTTCGGCCACACCACAGTCGTCCGTCTCCTCCTTGAAACAGGCGCCGACCCCAACGTGACAGGCGAAGAATTCGGCACAGCATTGCAGGCCACCTGCGCCCAGGGCCACGAAGAGATCATGTGTCTTCTACTGGACGCAGGCGCAGACGTCAATAAATTGAGCAGAAGACTCTCTTGGCAACCAACCACCACTACCGATCGCCGATTGACGCCTCAAAATTTCCTTCGAGGCTTGGGCATCGAGCGCGGAGAGATCCTAAGCTTATCTCTACATGACTTCCTGTACAGTGTCTACTGCAAACAGTAGTACCTCAACGACCTCAAGAAGAAGTACACCCAAACCTCACCACACCAGAACCATCTAAGTCCAACACCGCATCTCGAGTTAGGCGCACAGCGCAAGATGCGGGCAAAATATACCTCCAGAGCACAAAAGAGGAGCTATGGACTCTGAGCAGCAGCGATAGCAAGTGGGAAGAGTGGTCCTTAAAAGAGGTCAGGGACAACCTGGTGGCGAAGGGATTCCTCCAGGGGGAGACAGGTACGGGGCCCTCCCTTTGCCTGCTGTTGCACATTACCATTGAATTAAAATGGCTGCACCGGAGGCCAGCACTCACCTTTCTTCCCACTTTCATATAACAGTGAATTAGCGGAATGCACCCACAAAGAGAAGTCCAGCTGCAATACCGGTTTTGTGAGCCAGCGTCGATTAGTGATTTTCTGGCTTTGGCCTCAGGCCAAAAAGCCATGGCTTTCTGGCTTTGGTGCCAAGGCCCAAGCCAAGCCAATAGATCATTATTAGCCTAGCCTGAGACTTTAATAAGCCAAAGCCAAAAAAATACTCAAATCTCCCGCCAAAAGCCCTGGCCTGAGCTTTTGCCTGGCCTTGGATTTCAGAAGCCAAAGCCATGGCTTTCAGGCCAAGCCAGGGCCGGGAAATCACTAGCGTCGATCCGAACAAACGATGCGTGCTCTAACTGCCAACAACGAAATAGGATATAGATACAGACCATCTGCCACCGGGCTCCTAGCCCCGCTGTAGAAGAAAGGCTTGTCCCGGGGTAGAAACAGAGAGAAGCTGGTCGAGCGTGTGCCTGCAGAATAGCCGTAGTGTAGCTAACAGCCGTAATGATGATATATATAGACTCAGCTGTGGTGTAATTCTCGATGGGTGACTCGCTAGGTAACTGATCCAACTCGGAGGACGCTCGGGACTTGAAGAAAGGTGCTCAAAACTCAGAGAGAAACTGGGATGGTGGTGGTGAGAGGAAGAAGGGAGAAGTCCCCTATCAGTTGCAATTAAACAGCTTAAGTACTACGATCGGGGTGGCTGAAACGCGTACTCGTGCGTCACCAGAGCCCATGCCGAGCGACCGGAATACAAACAGATGGGTAAGTAGAGTGTCGGTGGTGTGAAATGATATAAATAGTCCGTTGAATGAATAAGGAAATAGAATACCTGCGAATACACCTCTGATCAGTGAACTGGCCGGGTCGTGCGCAAAAGACTTGATAGGGAGACGCAACTGCCCCCGAACAGCGCTGTCGAGAGACTGCCCAGGTCTCCGACGTGTCGATCCCTAGCGCACGCCGAGCCAGCGTAATCTCGGGATATACTCGCGCGGTATTTGTCGATGGAGAGGGATAGGGATGGGAGGAGGAATAATGTATCAGAACGTGTAATATGATGAGGCAAAATAGATAGAATTGAGCAACTCGCCAGCCTCCCATCCAACCCGGGTATATCGCGGATATGCGCTCGACGCGTTCTTGAGGTCGCGGTCACATGACTTGCTGATGCGCGGTTCGATGGAGCGCGAGTGTGGTGAGTGGGCTCGGAGGAGAATTACTAGACGGAATGGAGTGGAGGGAGAAAAGAAGATAATCAGTGTGCTCGAGAGGAGATATAAAATGAGACGTGGCTGTTAACACCCGGTTGGAACCCGCGCCATGTGCAATATAATGCACTAGCGACGAGCGTGCCGATAGGCACTTCCACACCGCTTGCAGCACTTGATGTCAAGGTAGGACGGCATTCAACCTTCAACATTCGAGAGCAGGATTTATGCTTGCAGCGTTTGAGGAAAATTCAAACTGGGGTCGCCCATCAACACCATACGAAAGCTGAGGATATAAAACTCACCGTTGGCAATGGTGGCAGAAAAATCGGTGCAGAAACCTCGTTCATTGCGCGGAGCGTCTCCCTCGAGTTCAGACTGCAGATGGTGTATCACGGCATGAAGATAGGATCCCTGTTTGAACCCACAACTAACTGACCTAGCCAAAAAGGAGTTCGAAAACGCTTTGAAGATAAACATTATTGGAATTGCCCAGGAATGTTAATGAAGACTGACTTCGCGCCTCGACAGCAGAAAATGCCAGGAAGATGTCTGCAAACAAATAATCAGTTGGCGTTACGGTGGATCCTACGAATTAATCTCGTATGCATACAGTTATTCCTCATTGTCACGAACTGCAAAACAGAAATACCACCAGTCAGAACTGAACATGAATTCAAAAGGAGGGATACGTACACAAATCAGCATGAGGATGCCACAGACACTAGATAAATTGGGAATGAGCTATATCCCGAGGAATGGACCGCAGACACGACCTTGTAAGCATCCCGGTCTCTGGTATGAACCGGTGAACATAAATTCTAGTGGACAGAAAGAGTCCTCGGCACACCTATCGTCCATGCGATGAGTTTATCCACAAGAACCACAGTTCTACATAACATAGCAGGATGATGTCTTAGTCTCGAAAGGAGGAATCAACAGCCATACATACCGCTTTTGTGCGTAAGTTCTTTGACGTATGAGAATGGCTACTAGCACCACAGTGATTACCAAGTCGTTCGCAGCGCTGACGCTCCAGGACGCCAAGAGGGCCCATCCCCAGTGTCCTTCAGCGCCTTCCACAGTGATCGATCGCATCGTTCCGGTTAGAACCAGAATGCCGCTCAGCAGACGCCAGAACGACATAATCCAGATGAAGAGGGGGATGTACACTTTCCTGGAAAGGGAGTAAATTCTGAACGAGAAGAACCCTTGCACTGGGGCGCATGAGCGAGGCAACAAAGTATGCACAATGCAGTACTGTACACACCGCATGCTCCTATGAATCCGGAGAAGACGACAGCTACGGCGAGGGATGCGTTGTAGTGGCCAAAGATGAGTTCCGGGTGCCCGTATTCCGATATCGTCCACACATATAAACCATATCCAACGCACAGCGTGTGCGCAAGCTCGCATGTCCTGTTTACCAATGCACCCTTAGCTACGTTAAACGCCAAGGTCTGCATTGAAACTGTACCACACAAAAGCAACCTCCACACGACATTCAGTAACAGATTTTTCTCGATTTGGTTTTTACCTACCAGAACCTTGAGTTTGATGGAGTCCTCTGGGAAGCGGGTGTAGTAGATGTACACTTGGGCGGTCGTCACTCCGAAGAGCACATATGAAACCAGGACGCCTATCTGGTAGGCGCCTGAAAACCAGCATTGATCAACGAATGAATGACACTGGAAAGGGCGCACCGAGAGTGGTGTCAGGATTGAGGGACACGACCGACTCCATACAGTGGGCTGTTATTCCGGAGATGGAACAAATCAGAACGACTCCGGCGTATATACAGTTCTATATTTATCCTATCCTCAAACAGCGGAAAGAGATACCAATCAACACCCAGCCATAAAATTAGCTTCACAAGCTCCGTGATCCGACTTGCAACTCTCATTCGCCAGAGGACTTTATTCTAGCACCGAAGCGGCTGAGATGACTCACAGCGGAAAAAACGTAAATGTATCGTGGACTCTGCCCAGCCAGATTTGTGGTTTCAGAAGGTTCACCAGCACCCCTGCGCCGGATTGAGGTCAGCTGTTCATGGCCTTCGCATTGGTCGCGCCAATCAAGCTGCCTGATCCGAAACGTAGGGCGAGAAGATAAAGGCCCGACATCATCGGAGCCCGGCATTCTGGGTAGGCTTTTAGACTTGCATCCTTGCCTTGAACTTCTTGCCGCGGTACGAGAGGGGCCAGATAAGATTATATGGGGTGTGCCACACTCAAAATCTTTTATCGTTTTTAAATTAAAACTATAAAAATAATTTTAAACACTGCCCTGCTGCCGCCGTGGCTAGTAGTCTACATGTGATAAATTCCATCCCCTGAGCATTACCAATCCAAGGGTGTTATGATAAAGGATGAATTATCGCAATCAAAAGACAGCAGGGTCCGAAAGAGATATGGGTGTGCAGCCCAGGGGCAAGCTGTATGGTTACCGGCAGGATGGCAAATACACTTTTTCCCCCGAGCACCGGGCAGCCTGCAATTAAACAGTCAATACACCGATTGAACAGCCTACTCATTGCTCAAGTATTCAAGACAGGTTGAATTCAGTCACAGCCGCATGGCAAATTGAACTTACAACGGTAATTCATCTGATAAGTTCAATTGTTGACTGTAAATTTGAATCGGGCTGGGTGAAAGTGCTGCGACTGCCGCGGCAGCGACGTGCACTGACGCGCATTGACGCGGCAGTGAGGCGGCGGTGGCTGTGCCATTGCCGCTTCGCGGGGGGGAAGTGCCGTGCAGCCCCTATCTCTTTCCACACATTTTCTTGCATCTCAAATAAACTTCTCGCAGGTGCGCCAACCTAAATGCATCGTCTGAACCCTGAAAACCCATTCAAACCGTGACACCTTTAGATTGGTCTGCCCCGAACATCTCCACATGTTTGACTAAAGTCGTGTTATCTGCTCAATTCCAGCCCGAAGAGCACAGTGCAGCAAGCTGTGGACATCTTCCCTCAAGAAAAAACATATGTGGATGGCTCCTTGCTCAATTCCTGTGTATAGGCACTGGGTTGTGGAACCGATTCTGGACCGCATCTGAATTGAAATACACATTGTGCGTTGAAAAAATACAGTAATGTTGTACACAGGATAACAACTCCTGGACCGGTGGAATAGGGACTGCTGATACGAAGGTCTACGTTACGTTTGAGCCTAGGACGCCGCCAATTCCCTACCGCCGATCACGTCTCGAATGCACAGGTGCGCACGACTATCCAATTTTAGCTGTACTAAGCCTGTTTTCTAGGGAGTTACCATTGCGACAAGGTCGATCTCGTGCTGCTTGATGTTGCCCATCATGATCTCAATTCGGCTTCGCGGGAGGCTGTATCTGCTGCCCAGCAACAGACCAGGTGCGAAGAGGGAACTACTGCAGAATGTAAGGCCACCGAGTATATCTCTACTTGACTTTCTGCCATATGGAGCTAAACATCGCAATGCTTCTAGATTTGTTCAACTCGTTCGAATGCAGAAATGCACCGCAACCGACAAGAATGGCAACAAATGCCAGGGTATACCATTCACTACATTTTGGGGCCACCTCGGCTAACCTTGGTCAACCCCTTAGCTTGGCCTAGTTGGTTGAGGTTGGTCAACCTCAGTTTGACAAGAATTGAGATAATTGAGCTGAAGCGAAGAACATTTTGCATTGCAAAGCTAAGTATAGCATGCATGGGTAAATTTGGATAGCAAGGCGAAGCCATGCCAAACACTGCCACTTGTTTAATGCTGTGAATATCAGGGTTAAAGGGAGGCTGATTGGCGCTATTGAGGTGGTGCAGATGCTCATTTCGGTGGTCCATGGGACAGTTGAGGTCAGGGAGATTATTGTAGAGAGAAAGGGAAAGAATGCCAGCACATGGTGACGGCGTCGAGAGCACACGAGGCACAAGGTCAGGCAGATAATCTTTTGTAGCATAACACATTGGCAAACTGAAATTAGTATCACTCTCACACACTCATCTGCACATGGCTGTGGAAAGGCCAGCTGATGGTGCCAGGGATGCTGGAGGCACTTGGGCAGAGATTGGGGGTTGCCTAACCTGGCCGAGATAAGCTCGACCAACCCTCTGCCAATATCGACTGACATCGGGCCAACTCCCCTCGACCAACCCGGTCAAGCCCCCTCGGCCAACCTCGGCTGTCCTCAGCCGACATCGATCAAGTCGGCTGAGAGGCCATCAAAATGTAGTGATTTTGCGGCCCAAGAAACAGGTTTGTTCTCATTATGATTTGCTTTGCAGAATAATCCATTCACTGCCATTCTCTAGGTCTCATGCGGTAAAAAATCCTGGGTTGATTGTAGCGGCTTCAGCTCAGACTCCAACGGCAAACATTGCAGTTATGCGATCCCCGACGATGTGGCAATGCGACTTGCCTCGCTCGTCGCCTGCGGGGTTCGGGCCGGTTGCACGTGCGAACCAAATACGGCAGCGCGACGTGAGTCCGTGACTTTATTTTGTTCCTCTTCCACGACGCGTCTATCACCCCTATTTCCATTCTAAACAACATTTCCTCCATCTCCCTTTCACAGAACACGTGTATGGCTACTCCCTTTTTCTTCTCGCCACACTATGAAGATATCAACTTTTCACACCACACGGACAAAATGGTTTTGGAACTGAAACACAGTCAGGGACACTTATTTTTACTTACAACATTTTAGTATACTATCTCTCTTCCCTTTATTACGGTCACTTATCACCTACATACCCCTTTTGTAGCAATCCCGAAGTCACCGCGGATCTCAGGTGCACACTTGCTCGGACTGCGATTGGGAGACCCGGCTTGGATTGGGCACCCAAGTCGGCGCTGAGCGGGGGCAGCGTTCCTCCCTATACCGTTCCTCCCTATACGTCTTTGCGCAGGTTTTGTGCTGAAGGATCTGCGTCGGCGGAGGGATTTACAACGGACTATTTATATACCTGCCTCATGTATCTTTGATTTCGCTTGCGGGCTCCGGTGTCGCACGAGAACGCGAGCAGCCATCCCATTATGTACTTCCTTCTTACCTTCTTACCACCGCCTCAATCCACTCATCAACTCGGATTCCTTGCGCCCACACCTGAGTTTCTATTCCATTACAAGCTGAGTGCTTCCTGGTATTTATCTTACTGATTATCAAATCTCTAGAGCTTTTATTCGATCACGCGAGCAGGGATATCTACGTCACGACTCGGCGCCATTACTGGCACGACCTGAACACCACTCGGTCCACCCCTGGACCACCCTTTTCTTCTTCAACTTGGGGTGACATGGAGAGTGGGCCCGACAAGAAATATATTCACTGTCTCGTAACGATGCCTGATGGTGAGGTTTCTCATTCTGCAGCACCGTTTAGTCATTTCAATATATCTTAGGCGGAGTTCTGATTCTCACATGACTAGCTGCCCTCATGAAACTCCTGGACGACACAGGGGTCAACAGCTTCGAAGCTGATACCACATTCCGCCGCGTCGCAGGCGATTTCAATGAGTGGGAGGTGGTCCTCTTCCTCAAGGCTCTTCAGCGTGGTGAGCCGTCCCAATCCATTCCATGCCCGTCAGTCGTTGATATCGTTTCTCCGGTATTACAGTCGTTACAATCGCACGAGCCTACATCAATGGGGCCAGTGCCGAATTCTATGAATGCCTTTTTACGACGAATTTCAAGCAGTCAAATTACAGCTAAGGACAGTACCGAAGGCAGGACCAAAAAATTTCCATTTTTGGTCATTTTTGATCCCCGCGAAAGAATTGTCTCTAGCTCTCTCTCAGTTTTGGGCGGATCGAGCTGAAAACTAGATAGAACTGATGTAATAATTTATGCGCAATTAGTGATAGAGCTAATTGTGCGAAAATGTATTTCTTTGATGGCCTGGTAACTACAGCCCTCCCGCACATGCATGCTGTTTAGTGTGTTCAGGTCACCTCCAATCGGGCTGAATTTTTGGGAGGGGTGATTTGTAGTGTATATCTCGGGTGTGATAGAGTCAGAAATGACGATTTATGTTTCTCCGGCTGCTGGTGGCTCGCTCGGATATATCTCAAATAGGAAATAATGAATTGACTGTATCTACTTGAGCCCTTGGTCAAAATAGTCGGAAAATTTACCCAGGCCAGTATATTCGACCACCATATATAGCGAAAAGGACCCACCGCCAAAAAACGCGTCTCTAGAACAAATATCAGTGTGTCCTGTCCAAAGCTCAGCATCATCAAATACTTCTATCATATCACCGCCATATTACTGCGTGCGGCCACAGCCCAGACACGCATCACATCACTCCTTCCCTCACATGGTACATTCCCAACCAAAGGAGTCTTACAGCAACCAGACAACACAAACAGGACCTAGTGAGTGCAGATAGAACTCAGGCTGTCAGCCGGCTTCAAGCATCATCCCTCTGAATCTCCCTGAGCGCAGTTTTTGGTTCTGATCATGACACAAGATCTCTTGAGCTACCTGAATGAGAGCCCGCCATAGCCCATCTGACACATTGAACGTACAATTCGTCATCAAAGACAAAGCCAAATATGTATGTTTTGTGCTCACTTGCATCACTTTGTGATGTTTTAGACATGCCTTGTTTGGCAGAGGGATCTTGTCGCAACACGAGGTGGTTAGATAAGTTGACCTGAGCGATTATTCCAACTGTTTTCGCCAAGGGCTCAAGTAGATACAGTCAATTCATTATTTCCTATTTGAGATGTATCCGAGCGAGCCACCAGCAGCCAGAAAAACATAAATCGTCATTTCTGACTCTATCACGCCCGAGATATACACTACAAATCATCCCTCCCAAAAAATTCAGCCCGATTGGAGGTGACCTGAACACACTAAACAGCATGCATGTGCGGGAGGGCTGTAGTTACCAGGCCATCAAAGAAATACATTTTCGCACAATTAGCTCTATCAATAATTGCGCATGAATTATTACATCAGTTATATCTAGTTTTCAGCTCGATCCGCGCAAAACTGAGAGAGCTAGAGACCATTCTTTTGTGGGGATCAAAAATGACCAAAAATGGACATTTTTTGCGCCTTTGGTACTGTCCTTGGCTGTAAAGACCACGGGGAAACCGCTCGCATTCAAGCATTTTGTGGAAGGAGGTAATCTCATAGCCATGAACTCGGACATGGAGGCTGCGCAAGTTTTGGGTGCTGCACGATCAATTCTCAAATCGAGTGACTCAGACTTTAGCGGTATTAGCAAGGATACGCCGGGCGAAGAAGTCGCGCCCGAGTGCATCAAGCTTTGCGCCAAGCGGTGATTACATGTTCTTTCTGCGGAAAATTCCAGTATTGACATGTTTTCCAGAGGTGTTCTCGAACTCAAGCCTCATGTTTCCGAGGAGGGTCACCGCCGTCTCATGGACTTTCCGTACCTCGATTCGGCGCAGAAGTTTCAAGAATTCGACGACTTCGTTCGAAGTCTTGGGGTGAAGAAAGTGCAAGGTGCCTTTCACGATTCACTCTGTGCTTCAGTTACCCAACAGTGTTCGCTCTAGATTGGTGGGACCACAAAGCGATGAGCGCATGGATCTTGCCATGCCTCATAAAGTCCCAATCTCCCATGAGTCCTGAGGACTGGGACACCCCCTCATCAAATTGGGGTCAAGCAGTCGCTTGAGGCAATCGAGAAGTACGGTCAGATTTTCGATATTTCTCAACGTATCTGATTATGTTCTATGGTAGCGCCTGTAAATTGGACATGCGCGTTGCCCGCGAGATCAAGATTTCCACAAGTCCGGTGATCTCCTCAACTCACAAAACGAGTCCTACCACCGTCGCGCCCGAAACACTACCCAGCAATCTACCACCATCCGGAAGTCGCGCGACTCGCATAAGCTCGCCGATGAGAGAATTGAGTTAGACCTCGAGATCGAGGCAATTCGTGCCGAGAAGCAAGAATCGGCGGCTCGGCTCAAGACTCTGCAAGCGCGAAAGTCCGAGCTTCGTAAACGCCCAAGGCTGCGAAAGCCAATGGCGGGCACATGGTATTTGTTTCAGCTAACTCCAGCGGTCGTGTCAAGACTAGGAAAATCGGTTAGGTCCTTTTTTATGCGTAAGTTCAAGTGACGCTAAGCCTATTAACAGGTGCTAGCTCGGTCCCTCAAGATGCCAGTCCAACCTATAGCGTCAAAATCCACAGCCCCAGTCGAGTGCGCTTCCTCGGCAAACTCGGACGTAGCAACCTTTGTTGGTTCAAACCAGGGCCGCGCGTATATCGTGCCAGCCCATGCGGCTTCCGCTTACCCCAATGCCGCCGACTTCGTTGTTCCGACCGGCGCGCCAGCTATTTATCCCCCCAATCCTGCTCTCACTGACTTTGGAGGATACATTGCACCTCCCGACGCCTCAAATTTTGGCGATGGCATGAGCTTCAACCCCAATTTCGATTTCAACAATTTCGGTAATTTCAATTTCAATTTCGAATGGTCTCTGCTCCCCGATAACTTTTCTCTCCCATCAGCGGACACGCCAACGGCGATTCCTTCCCTTGACTGGGACGCCACAATTTTCATGTTTGATGCGAGCACTTCGAAATTTTTACCTCAATCCGCCACGGCGCCGCCTTCTCCCCGTCTCCCACCCATCCCTATTTCCTCATTTCCTCCACCGACATCCTCGGCAGTCGCTCCGGCTCCAAAGCCCGTCTCGAGGAAACGCAAGAGCAACATCGACGGCCTTGATCTCACAAATGTGATCGAGACTACGCGCACTCGCAGAGTACGCCAGCGCGTCGATTAGGTATTTTTCATCCCAGAAACCCTCTCATCCTCCGCGCTCAACATCTTCTGCTTTCCTCTGCAGGTTGGCTTCGGCTCCAATAATCCGCCCTCACTTATAATTTACTTGCCTCTCATTTTATTTGCGATTTAATATATTTGTGCTGTCAACATTTGAACTCGGTCTACATCTTGTATAGGGGGGGGTAGTCGTTCAAGAACACTGTGCCGCTGCTGAGGAACGCGAAAAAGCTGACCGGAAGTTGCCGAACGCGCCAACGAGTGTTGAACTTGATGTGTCGCGCTTTCGTTGTGGAGTGTCGAACATTGAGTCAATGTGTCGAACTTTCTTGAAGATGTGTCGCACTTGATCTGTGTCGTGCTGCCGAGTCTGGGCTATCCCGATCATTGCGCATCTGCACCGTAACCTGTCGCGCTCGCCACCTCCGACTTAACCTTCCTTACCCAGTCCGGTGCAGATTTATCCCCGCCCCACTTTAGCCCGTGTCTGATATGGATACGTGCCGGCCCTGCCTCAGTCGTATCTGGCTCCGTCTTAGCTCCCCATTCCGGCTAAAGCGCCTGTCCACGAGACGCTCGAATGACGTACAGGTTCGGCGATTATGGGTGCCGGGTGTGGCCGCTTGTGGCCGCTTTGCGACACGGACGGGGCACGCAGCGCGGAGGACGGTAGGCATGGGGAACGATGGGGATAGAGACACGGAGACCGGGAGAGGGAAATCTGCGCGGCAAGGGAGGGTGAAGCGGTGTATAGCTTCCTCTCTAGCGCTCACGACTTGGAGATTCATTCGCCGCTTTTGAAATTCTTGGAACCATCGCTATGAGCTCCTCTGAAACGCAAGAAAACCATACAATCCACCTGGCGTCGCTGGTGCTCAAGAGTCAAGTCATCTTCACAAACGCCGCATCTGCCCTTTCCACCTCTACGCGAGGACCTTGATCGAATGAATACCTTGTAGCTATAGTGTAACTCAGATAGTTAGAATGATTCAATCCAATGCGGGATTGCAATTATTTGTTGTCAGGACTCAGGTGGGCGTGCCCAAGCTTGCTGCTTGATTCACTCCATATTCATCGTTTGGCCACGCCGACTGTACGAGTTCGCGGGACCGCTCCACCGGCATCCTGTGCTATGTCTAAATTCTAATGAGCGCGGTTGCTGTCAGTGGGACATAGTCTCACGAGCACGATAAACTTTGGCTAAGATTAGGTCCGGACGGATTGCAGACTCGTGAAGACAACGTGAAGACAGGGTTTGTGTATCAGCGGAGATTTTACCTGGATTCAAAGATAAAGTGCCCCGCCCATAGGGTGGTATCAAAAGGTAACCGGTTTGTTTAATCTGGCAGAGGTAATAAACCGGAGAGTCCCGCAGTATTTCAAACCCGGCAGTACTAGTCATCGTGAAATTGATTGACAAATGTGGCAAATCAATGGACAATGCAAGACAAGCAATTGAATCCCGTCACGGTATTTATTAATTCAAGTACGTTCTTGATGCATCAGAAAGATATGAAATTCAAAAGGCCCTCCGGGCACCCCTGGCACCTCCGCCTGTACCTGTACCTGTCTCGTACACCGAACCTGTACCCTGACCACTGTACTGTATCAGCAGCATCGCATTTACCTCGCACACATCTACGCAGTGCACAAAAGGCATCTTCGCAAAATCAAGGAAAAATCACATCAATAGTTGTAAGAAACTCAGGTCACGCCGGACGTCGAGTCCCAGAGGTATATTTGGGGTGGGCATCAAGGATATAAAGCCAACTCGGGATGATGTGCAACGGCGCGTCATGGTCACCTGCTAACAATAGTAACATATAAATAACCGAACTCATCCATAACCCCACGATAAAGCGTTAAGGGTAGATAACCGCACACACCTAAGTGTCTGTTGCTCAGGTGGTCGTATAACGCAACAAATGCCGCGACATTGGTAAGGTGCACCGCGATAAATTTGACTCCGATATCCGCATGGTAGAGAGTTGCGAGAGTGACAGGATTTACGACCTCCACGAAATCATATGAGCTGTTGAGCAAGTATGTGCTAACATGAGCTATGCCATCGTTCTCGTCAACCTGAATCTGATTATTCAAGTACATAGGAAGTGCGTTCAGATCTTCCATGCTGGATAACGTCAGCGGTGATGCAGGATCCATGGTTCCGACCACAGAGTGGGGGATAAATGGTCCAGGTCTTGCCCACAGCTTATTTATGAAGACAAGATACTTGGCAGTACAGTGCTCTGTACACTGGTGGCGCATAAGATGCTGGATGAGGTATGTCTTGCTCCCCGCTGGTGCCCCGCGCTGGATGAGGTATGTTTTGCTCCCCGCTGATGCCCCGCCGTGATGTTGTCCTATTTGTATTAACTGATCATGGTTGAGGGTGAGGAACATGGAAACGAAAGAAGCTACAGAGGTGCATATACATATGGTATGTCCACCGTACGCGGCAGTTACACTTGCATTGCCACCAATGCTGGCAAAGTCAAATGAGCGATCCAAGCGAAATGTTGATATTTCTCCTTTCGCGCAGTATTTTCAAACACAACCAACGGCACAGAAGGCGGATTAGCAGTTATCTGTGCACTGTTTGAGGTCCGTACGCGTTGAATCTTCCTAAAACGGAAAACGGGACGATGCGCAGCACAGGTAGGAGTGCAGGTATGTTGCTGCAACAGCATCAACAGTGATGCTCGGCGTTCGGACGAAGGAAGGTGATGCGCCTTTGCAATGTCTTTCAGTCTTTTGATCGTAGAATGCTTGTATGTCGAAACAATCCCTGGCCAATTGTCACACATACAAAGGATGAAACCAGGAACAGGATTATCCTGTGGGCGGCCGAGGAGCTCCTACGGCTTGTTCAACAGATAACAGCTCAGGTACGTGGAGCCGTCGCATTCGACAGAGGCACGGCACAACACCGTGAATATCACAGAGGATGCACATGAACACCTGAATCCCGAGCTGCAGACAGCGCAGGTGGGTGACACGGTAAACCTCCAGTGTGCGAATGGCAATCACTGCAATGGGGAGGTATGACGAGATGGGCATCCAGCCCCAACGCACACATGTGGACACGACATAGGCATTGCCGGCATTGAGGCAAATATCCTTGCGCGACGAAGCTGCATGAGCAGAAAGCAAAGTCAGCATATAACTTCTTCTTCACAAAAAATGGAGGCCCAGCATACAGAACACATCGATGACGAGCACGTTCCATCTCTCTTGCACATCGACGTCTTTGGGAAGTTCGTAGGAGGAGCCCAGCCTGCCCTCCTCCGCGTTCACCACACTCCAATTGAGGTATGCGTTCACGATGTGTCCAATCTGTGCAGCAAAGCCATTGACCTGGAGCTGTGTGCAGTTCCTTCAAGTGCGCAGGTCAGGGTAGCGCCGTCCCGACATCGTTCTGTAAACCAGAGGCTCAGGAAATCCTTCTCCCCAAAGAAAACAAAAAAACCAAACCACCTGTGGTTTTCATACAGACCTTGAAGAAGGTCTGCGTCTGCACGTTCTGCATCCGCTGAAAATGATTCCCCCACATGGCTTATCTGCGCCGCAGCCCTGCCATGGAGGACATTATCCTCCCAGGCGCCATTGTCATCGTTGTAAGCGTTGGGGATGTCTCAGAGGCAATCGAGGTCATGGTGTGGGCATTGTGAGCACCCTATGCCTGGCCCAGCGAATGTGACAAGAGACGCATGGAATCTACATGCCAAATGATATCTGCATCATCCACATTTGGATACCACCTTACTGGATTGGGAGTCTCGCTAGACTTGCGCTTCACACATCCTGTTCATCTCGTCTATAACCTTGTCCACCACCAACCCAATGACACTCTACATGACTCCACCTCTCGCACATTCCATTCACCACCAAGCTACACCTCCAGTGAAATCACCTCCACACCTGTCACGTATCTCCTTCACCACCAGAATCTCTTGTTTACACCTCTCGCACATACCCTTCACCAGCGAACGACCACCATCACTCACCGGCTTCTCTCATTTACACCAGCGAATGACCACTATTCGCTCACCAGAATACCTTGTTCACACCTGCGAACATACCATTCACCACCTTGTGTTGCAGCCACAGGGGATGAAACATGAGGATCCTTGGGCATGAGGCCCGATGTATTGGACATTTTCAAGGTATAAAAGGGAGATGAAGCTTTGGGCAGTAGTCAGTCAATAGCAGATTTACACCCTACCCCACTCTTCACACACACTCTTGTAAATTTTCACTCAATCTAATTGACCACACACACACACACTTGTCCTTCGGATGTTTCATCGCCCTCCCTCGCTGTTGTCTCACCCCGAGCCGGCACACGCTCCAGCTTTATTGCCAGCAGACCTTCACGAGTCACGCTTGAATTCGACGATACAAGCCCCTCAGAAGACGATCAAGCTGTTTGCAAGTGAAAAATAACTCACTTCACAGTACTGCAGTCCGCATCACAGCGGCGCTCCTGTACGGTCATATCTGAAGTGTAAGAAATTTCAACTGCCCTGCTCCTTGGAAGTTGCTATGGCCAAGGGCTATCCTCTGATAGATATTGAAGAAATTTACTCCAAGATTGCTCCAAGAGTAGGCTTTCGCTGCTCTATTGTTCCTACATGCTAGCTGATGACTGTTGCAGTTCTCGGATCATGAGGTTCAAAGGATTGCCCCGATAGGGCCGATAAACACACCCAAGAAAGAAAAATCTTGACATATGTCAAGATGTTAGCTGAGTTTGTAAAAATCAAGAGCCAAATCATAATCAACCGAAAGCATGTAATTAACTTGGGACCTAAACTGGAACAGAAAGCACTTCAATCAGTGGCTCTTTCAACTTTGTATATTTATTGAAAGTCAATCAGATGTGAAAGGGAAGTTGGATTTTCATCTTTCGGTGGCTCTTTCAAAACAGTGGAAAGAGGAAAGATTCAATGTATCCAAGAGGGGCATTGAATTAATAGCTTTCATTTTTTTAGGAGATATAGCGGAGATGTTTTCATATGTGGAAATATCTCCGGAAAAAAATGAATTACATCACCTCAATGCACCTCTTGAACTGCATTGAACTTTCCTCTTTCTACTGTTTTGAAAGGGACATTGAAAGATGAAAATCCAGCTTCCCTTTCACATCTGATTGACTTTCAATGAATATACAAAGTTGAAATAGCCACTGATTGAAGCACTTTCTGTTCCAGTTTAGGTCCCAAGTCGATTACATATTTTCAGTTGATTATGATTTGGCTCTTGATTTTTACAAACTCAGCTAACATCTTGACATATGTCAAGATTTTTCTTTCTTGGGTGTGAAAGGTGTTGGGGATGGGATATACTACTACCTTGGACTCAGCTGAGTCTTATATACACACTTCAACTTGCAATATCTATTTTCCGACCGTAATGAGCTGGTGTTTATTTTGTCATTCTTTGAAGTATATTGTTCCTCAGATTATCACTTTCAACCTTTTCTGTCGCCCAAGTTTGCGAGGTCATTCAAAATATCCGGCCATCGCACGGAAGCAAAAGTATTCGCATGACAATCCTCAGCATTGAAGCAGGCAAGATATGAGCTGAGGAATGACCGGGATCCGCCCCCATGCTATGACTTATTCTATGAATTTGCCCAGTAAAATGGCTGTCTCATAGATGAATATGACAAAAGCATGCATACTTGTTTCCTGTCGAAACAAGTCTTATGCCTCTTATTTTTGCTTTGGCAAGAACAAGCAAATATGGTTTATGTTGAACGGCAAAGCTTCCAGATGGTGTGGAAGTGCGACTTGCCGAGCTTGTCGCCTTCGGGTCTCGGGCCGGTTGCACGTGCAAATCAAATACGGCAATGCGACGCGACTTTATTTTGTTCCTCTTCCACGACGGGTCCATCGCGCCTATTTCTGTTCTAAACAACATTTCTTCCATCTCCCTTTCACAGAAGATGTGTATGGCTACACACTCCCTTTTTCTTCTCGCCACACTGTGAAGATATCAACTTCTCACATCACACGGACACAATGGCTTTGGAACTGAAACACGGTCAGGGACGCTGATTCTTACTTACAACATTTTAGTATCTCTCTTCCCTTTATTTCGGTCCTGTTCCGGTCACTTTATCACCTACATACCCCTTTCGTAGCAATCCCGAAGCCACCGCCGATCTCAGGTGCACACTTGCTCGGACTGCACTTGGGAGACTCGGCTTGGATTGGGCACCCAAGTCGACGCTGAGCAGGGCGGCATTCCTCCCTATACGTCTTTGTGCAGGTTCCCAGCTTGTGTTGTGCTGAAGGATCTGCGTCGGCGGAGGGATTTACAACGGACTATTTACGTACATGCCTCATGTATCTTTGATTTCGCTTGCGGGCTCCGGTGTCGCACGAGCACGCGAGCAGCCGTCCCATTATGTACTTCCCTTCTTACCCTCTTACCACGACCTCAATCCACTCATTCACTCTGATTCCTTGCGCCCACCTGAGTTTCTATTCCACGAGCTCGTTTCTTTATCACGCGAGCCGGGGATCTGCTGCACGACTCGGTGCCACTACCGGCACGACCTGGACACAACTCGGTCCACCCCTGGACCATCCTTTTCTTCGACAATAGACATGAGAGAGTAACTAATATTGAACAACTATTATTCAAGTAGTAAAATGGGAAATGAATTCCAAGGGACTGTGCTATTCAGTATCAAACATTCACATAGAGGTAACAAGAAGAACACGAGACTACAACCCGTAATGTATGAAAGGCACCCATTGCTTGAAGGTAATACCTGGTTCCTTTCTGAGCTCCGAAACGGCGAGATGGAGTGCTTCGGCTGCTTTTGTCAGATCCGGGAGAACTGGAGGGCTGGATGTAGCATCACAGTCTTTAAATAGATGCTCATAAAAGGTGTTCGCGACTTTGGGACCATCCTGATCGCTTATAGTCCTATAATATAAATCAGATTTATGGGCAGGCCAGAAAGGAATAGAACTAACCACATTGTTGCAACTACGCCACGGAATCCCGCAAAGATAATGCTTGCTGCTAGATGCATGGCTTCATCCGGTGTGCTGTCATCACCCTTCGCCGTCTCACATGCACTGAGGACAGCGAGTGACATTCTGTTCCCGATCTTCTCCGAGCCAGCATTTTCTGACCCTTGCATAATCTGGGACACCTTGAGACGGCCATCTGAGAGAATGAGACCGCTATCAAGAGGGTTCTTCAAATCTTGAATTCCGTGGCATGCAAAATGGACCACCGAAGCATCCTGCAAATGGTGTAGGACCTGGGTCCCATCAGTATTATCAAGAGCAGTGAGCCATTGGGGAGGCACCCTGTCCATGATGTTTGCCAGCTCTGCCTTTGTGCCTGGCAAAGGAGAAGCACCGGTTGCATTTGATTCAATTACGACTGTGATTTTGAATGTGGGTGTAGTGTGAGTAGGTGGGTCCAATAATGCTGAGAGGGTGGGCGTATAAGATGAGACAACATAGTCTGAGACACAGTCTGTACTGTTGCCATTATAGATCCCTGCCGCATGCATTGGAAGAAAGGCAAAAGGGCCTGTGGGGCACCACCATAGTCGAAGTGGATGAGTTGATTTCTACACCAAGTTAAGAACCAAAAAACTATAAAATATATACTCCTCACCTCTAAATTCAGACAATTGAACACTGGTTTCACAATCTGTTTCCAAAGGTGCTCCAAAAGTATGCAAAAGGCAACATCATCGACGCCAGGACCCAACTTGAACCATGCTTCTCGTTCCCCAAAAAGTCGAGTTGTTAGTTCCGACCAATCACCAGCATCCCCTCTTGGAGAACGGTTGTCCAACAATTCGTTGATATCAAACGTAGAATTGGAAAGTGACCGAAACACTTCTGCGTAAAATCTGATGGTGGAAAGGTTGATCTCTGCAAGATGCACACACTGGACATCAGCAGAAGATGTCACAACAAGTGCTGAGGAAGCCGATTCACCGGCAATGAGAATGATAACTGGGCCAGAGGCTGCAGCTTGTCGCAGTGCTACTATATTTCTCGGTTTGAGGAAATCCTCAAACCCAGGTAAGATTCGGACAGAGTTGATGACTTGCTCCCATTCCTCATTGAGTTGGCGGCACCGCATTCCTTCTGCTTCCATTGAAATAATTGCATGCTGTGTTTCTTTGGATGGATTCCTGGCTAGTGATGTGTCTCGAAATGATGTCTTCTCTAATTGTCTGGATAACTCCTCAAGATTACTTGCAAGCAGTGGGTTAATGGTTTTGAGATGGTGTAGTGGAGTGCGGAGATGCAGTGCTTGGGCCCAGAAGATGGAACGACTGGCCTCTAGAAATTCCACAGCAACATTGTATGCATAGAGATCAATAGCACAGGTTGCAGCATCAGATGCAAGTGAGGTAATCTGATTCTTACTCAGCATCTTTTGGCGTGAGTTGAGATCTAAGTGGACTGCTGCCAACTGTGGGAGGAGAGTAATGGTTTCACGGAAAGCATCCAGAGATGAGCTATGACTATTCTGGACTGCAATGATGGCCGATGCATATGAGACCTCAAAATGTTCAAGTGGAGAAGAGTATGGGTATTTAGATGCTTCTCGAAAAGCTGACATAGCATCATTGAGGAGATCCTTATTGGGTTCATGTTTGTGGGCACGGACAAGGGTAAAACCGAGTGTCTTCAAGGAAATATGCCGGTTAGGATTAGGAGGGGCTTGCAGTTCCACGGCTTCTCTGTGGAGGGCAATAGCCTCATTGATGTCCTTGGGATCTCCTCGCTCCTCAAAGCGAAGTGAGACTGCACTAGCAAGATCACTCAGAGAGAAGCTTCGTTCAGAATGTGGTGGGGCTCGCAGATCCAGGGCTTCTCTAAGGACAACAACAGCCTCATCAATGTCCTTTGGATCTCCATACTGTTCAAAATGTTTTGAGAATGCAACACCAAGGTTATTGAGAGAATTGCTTTTAGATCGATATGAGGCAATTTGCAGTGCTTCTCTGTAGAAGGCAATGGACTCATCGATATCCTTGCGATTTCTGTACTCCTCATAGCAAGTATAGACAGCAAGAGCAAGGTTTTGCAGAGGGATGCTTCTGTGAGGATCTGATGGGGGTGCCAGTGCTACAGCCTCTCTGTGGAGGGCAATGGATTCATCAATATCCTGGGGATCACCTCGCTTTTTAAAGCGAGTTAAGACAGCATCAGCAAGATTGCTCAGCACAGTACTTCGTTCAGCATGTGAGCGGGCTTCCAGTGCCAGAGATTCTCTAAAGAAGGCAATGGACTCATCAATGTCCTTGGGATCTCCACGGTGCTCGAACCGAATTAAGAGAGCACCAGCAAGGTTGTTCAGACCCCCACTTCGGTTAGGATCTAGGGGGACTTGTAGTGCCAGGGCTTTTCTACAGAGGGCAACAGCCTCATCAATATCCTTGTGATCTCCTCGCTGCTTAAAACGAGTCCAGACAGCATGAGCAAGGTTGAGCAGAAAGTCACTTTGGATAGGATGTAAAGCCAGGGCTTCTCTGTAGAGGTCAATAACCTCATCATTGTCCTTAGGATCCCCCCCCTGCTCGAAGCGTGTTGAGACAGCACGAGCAAGGCCATGTAGAACATGGCTGCGGTCAAAATGGAAATGGGGAGCCAGTTGAAAGGCCAGTAGCTCTTGGAGTACCTCAATTTGCATGTCAAGGTCTGCAATATTTCCTTGATGTTCAAACAATTTTCCAAGGACAATCCACAGCAGTCCCAGAACAGCTGATGAATAGGGATGTCCCCATGAGAGTAGCTTTCTTGAAGCCTTTAGCTTTGTAGCTGCAGAATTAACTGCCAGGACATCACCAGACTGTGTGAACACCTTGTAAAAGTCTACACCAGAGTGAAGCAACTCTATGGCCTCGCTGTCAGACTGAGTTGCACCATTCAACAAGCCTGCAGCTTCAGCCTGCCTTCTAAGACACATTACTCTCTGATTCTTGGCAGTGAGAGCAGCAAGAAGGCAGGATGATCGGTTTGGTTGGAGTAGCTTTACCTCCTGCAGATGGCATATAGCTTCATCAAGTTGTGGCAGATCACCAGTGATACGAAACTGCATTAAAAGGGCTTCAGAAAGTTCCCAAAGCCACCTCCAGCGGTGAGCATGGGATCCTGGCCATAATGTCAATGCCTCATGATACAGAAAAATAGTATTCTCCAAAGTTGTCCAGTCAGCAGCTTGATAAAAGTCAGGGAGCAAGCCAGCAGCAAAGGCTATTATTTCTTCAGGGTCCTCCACTTTGGACACATCAGACACCTAAACAACCTTTAATGTGAATCAAATCTATAACTAAAGTTATACTTACTGTATCCATGAAGTCATCTTCCTTGAATTCTTTTTTTACATGTATTGTTGATTGCAGATTGCAAGCCTTCAGTACATCTCTTATATCCACAGTGTAGCTGAATCGTGTCAGCAGTGCCATGATAAGGTGATCAGCACATTCTGGTAATCCCAGACCAGTGGGAAACAGGCTGCAGGCACCACAATGCAGTAGAGTGATAGCAGTGTTCAGGGTTGAAATATTGCTGGCCACTTTACACTCCATGAATAAATTATGGGCTGTGTTGTAACAATCGTTAGCCTCATCTTGTGAATCCTGTATATGCTATTAGCTGAAGTCATTTACTCAGATTGGTAGAACTCCAACCGGGTCAGTAGCCGGAGACACCAAAGTAATAACACCCCCAGTGTTTGAAACTCTGTCTTCACCCTCCTTTGCACAGAGAGTCAGTGATCTGTCATTTATTTGAGAAGTGGTTACTGACAAGCAGAAACTTTGAGTTAGTGATATCCCCGGAGTCCATGGATTGCAGTGCAAACTTGTTGTTTGGTTTGATGTATGAGAGATTCGGTAAGTTCAGAGAGTTACCCGATGATGGGGGGAATGGACAGAGACCTGCGAAGGGATCTGCTGACTTTATAAGTTAACCGCAGTATGACACGTGTTGAGACAGGCGCTGAGCGCTGAGCCTCGTGTCAACCACATGATCACGCGGCGGACAATCAACTGTCACTTGCGGTCCGAGTTTCCGCTGTCATCGAACTGTTGGCTGAACCGTCATACGGCCACTTACCCCTTTAGTCGAGCTTTGGGATTTTTCCCTGGCCACGATGCAGCCATGTGTTTTAGTGTATTTCCTTTTCGATTAACCGTTCTTTAACGATTACCTTGGCGATTCTTTGTATCCCTTCGGTTGCATCCCCACACGGGCTAACCCCTGTCGTTCTTCTCTGTTCCTCTACCACATTTCAATGCTCAAAAACTCATGAAATGCTGCACCGCAATGGCCACAGCAGTCGAAGATCTCGATCTCTCTCCTTTCGACATAAATATTCTCACCATGCCCGAAATTAACAATCGTCCAACTGCGCCGTAACGGTAAAAAGCTGTAGAATCCAATCCATTCCGGGGTCTTTGAGACGAACAGTCTGGTCTCATGATCCCACAGCTTTAATGCACAGCCATGAGAAGTTTCCCATCTTGCCCGGATCTCATTCATCACCTGCGGACGCGATTGCTGTATAAATCCGCCCTCGAGCGCCGTTTTCTGTAGCTCTTTTGATCCCACTCCTATTTCCCCGGCCCACCTATTCTGAACTATTTATTCCCTGGGTCTATGCATCCACCGGCCAGGACCTTACCATCTTGCTGAAGTATATGAATCTGAGCTGCTTTCTGTCCGGGGTCAAATCAACAGCACACAAAACCTGTTTCTATCAACGCCGCAAAAATACTCAAAGTCTTGGCTCAATTCAAAACCTGGTCTCAGCTTAGCATTCAATTTCTCGACAGCTCAAGCTCGTTTGCCCAATTCAACTGCGGAGCCTACAATCCTGCTCAATCTAGAACCTCGCAGCCCTTGCGTACTCTGACAGCGGAAGTTGCGTTCCATCTGGGTACGATGTAGTCAATTTTATTGTTGGTGCGGTGATTCACTCAAATGGTCCTTGGCTATATCCGGACACCGTTGGCCTCTGCTCCCAGCACTGAGCTCAGTTAGCGGAGGTGCGTAGCCTCAAATATTCCCCAATGACCAACTTTAAATGTTTACGGCTCCTCCCACCGCGGTCGGGTTGCCGTTGTACCAATATGAACGCCCCCATCCCCCTATCGACCTATCCTTTCTTTCCTGTTCCAGGTCCTTCCCGTCCCAAGTTCTGCCTGGTCGCACATGAGTTCCTTTTCTGTTTTCTCTGTGTAGTCCAATGAGCTACGAACTGTGTTGAGTTCTGGTTGACTGCAGGGGATCAACTTTGGGCGATATATATGGCACATATAGCGTGCAAAATTATTGGTTTACAACTTTCAAATGCAAACAGGGAATTGGCTTACAACTTGGCAGTGGATGACAACTTTTTCAGTGCAGATATCATTGAGGAGAGGCATCCCTGGCAACAAGACTTACATTGGAGGGCCGCATTTTTAACAACCTCAATGAGACTTCGTCTTGTGGATGTTCGTCGAAATTGATGGTAATGATCGGAACTTTGATTTCGATCCCATGCCGGGATCCATAAAGGGAAGTTAATATATTTTCTGACAATCCGACCCCGAGAGCACCTGGAATTCATCCCAAACAATGTAAGATGGTTATTTGAACACAAAGAATAACCGTCGAAGAGGGCCTGTGCCTTTGAGTCATGCCAAAAATAAATACAAGATCAGTGGCCTGGGAACAGCCATTTCTGCGCAGTTCATGCCTGTTTATGGATATTCTGCCATAGGATAACCGGATCCAATCCTAAGTACCTATAAAGGTTCATCCGATGCGTCTCAGTATCCCCATACCTTCCTGAGTCCAAGTCTATTGAATGGCCGCTGGATGCCGGGAGTTGAACTGATTGGATCAATAGTGATGATCAATTCTCAAGATGTAACCAATTATCGAGATGTAACCAACCAAAAGAGATGTCAGCTGCGTCGAAGTTGTCAGCCAGAATTGTGAGATGTCACCCAAATGCATAAATCCCCTTGTAACCTGTCTTCAAAAACCCTGTAAAATGTCCATAATTTTTGCACACTATATCGCCCATAGATATACCGTATAAAAATTACCTCGTGTTTACAGGGTTTTTGAAGAAAATTTACAACTATTTTCCTCAGCCTGGATGACAACTTTCAAGGGTGTTTGACATCTTGGGTTCTCGATTACATCTGCGGTCCGTTCACAACTGGTAAGCATTGTACATATTTGGTGATGATGTACCATCAGTTCGGCTATCGGCAATAGCCAGCGGGATGAATATCTCAGGTAAATTGGAATCCTACATCTATGGAAGGGCTCCGGATGGCATATTTCGAACTTGTATCGGATATCTCCACCTTTTAGCCCCGACTCTACCACTTTGTCTGTCTGCACGATGATTAAAAAGACACTTATTGCCTCCATTGTTGTTGCCCTTCTCCTTTCCTGCGGAGGAGTTCGTTAATTGCTCTGGACACAGAGCCCAGACATTCATCAGTACACATCTTTTGGTCCATGATTTGGGAGGTTTTACTTCTTTGAGAAGGTGTGTTCGATTCTCTACACACTTGATGAACTCCTCATCGTGTACAGTGATTATCTGCTCAGCATTAGCGTTCGTTGGCTTCGGCTGGTGAAGTATCCTCGGCAAGCCTTCTGACAGTGGATTTCGTACCGGTGAGTTGTGTATCTACAGTGACGAACATCCCGGTGCTAAATTATGGAAAGCCAGAGCACCACGCTTTGAAACAAGTGATGGTATCAGCTGCCGAATGATGGCCGTTAACAACCCGAATCGGACATGGGATTTAATTGTGCGCATTCTGGCTATATCTACTCAAATACGTCTCCAATATTTCTACAAGCAACTTAAAATCTTCTTTAAGACCTCTCATGCCTTTCAAAAGTGCCAGAAATCCTTCAGAGTGGACATTCTGACAGATTTTTCGAGTAAAAGACAAAAAGTCGAGTCATAGTCATAAATGAGTTGTTCAAAAATTACCGTTCAAGTTGTATAATGCCTCAGGATATCCAGTATAGTTCGAGGCTGGTAATTGAGCGAGAGTCTTCAGATTTCAACATGTCCGAGATGCCCGGATACATCAGAGTAAGGCCTGCGCTAGGCAAAACTGCGATAATACGAAGGCTGCTGTTCAGAACCGTTCCAGAAGAAAGTGGACTGACTCCCTGAGAGATTTTCTGGGACTATATGTGACGTTTGTGACAAATTTACTCCGTAGTGCTTCCCGGTATCAAGATACATATATCTGGTTAAATGCTGTGACTTTTGACGGATTTGAAGGAATTCATGTCCTGGAGCACACGAAAGGCCAATATATATGGGAGCACTTCAATCATGATGGAATAACCAGCTCAATTTATCAGGAAAGACGTCACAATACCTTCCGGCTTAGAAATGCGATTCATAAAACTAAGTTAAATTGGACTGAGGCATGTAGGATAGTCAAATCTTACATATTGTTCAAATGCCTTGGTTCAAAACTCCACAAGTCGTTGAAAACCGTTGGAGAACAGTGGCAAAAAGCGAATCAAACCCCTGTTCCCAGCCCTTCACGACGCTATTTGCCCGGAATTCGTGTCAAGTAGTGTCGTAGAGATAGTGGTTACATCCACATAGACCCTCGGGCTTCGGAATCCGACCTCGTCTTAGAAATAGTTGCTTTCAACCTAACCTTGCGCTCGGGGCATGGGCTGCCATCACTCCGAAACTGATGCAATCACTTGTTTCAAAGCGTGGTGCTCTGGCTTTCCATACTAAATCTGTCCAATCATCATCCTTCGGCGAAGATTATGACAGGGCGACGACAATCCTTCAGAACCCCATATGACCTAAACCGATATCATACGTTCAATGACAGAAACCTTCAGTGTCTCATCCTGCGCAACGGCTGGCTGGATGTTCTTTGTGTGTCTGGATTATGCGGGGTGAGGCGCAGCAAGCGTGGCGTGGTGTCTTGGGGGTGAGAAAGGCGTATCGGCGGTGTCGGCGGTAGTGGGACGTCTACCTCGCATCGCTAGACAAGACCGAGCGAGGATGCGACGCAGGGTGAGCAGGAGGGTAGCCCGAGCGTTCTGTGACGATCCAGCGATGTGCGACGGTCGTGCGGGCGGGGATACTGCACGGGGATCGTGGACGTTCGGTGAGCACAGCATTGATGCACGGATGTCGATACGGAGCTTGTGCACCGTGTGGAGGAGAAGACGTAAGTACATATTGACTAGAAGGGAGGAAAGAGTTAGGCAAGGGGAGAAGGGCAAGAAGGAGGCTGGGAAAGGGGAGAGAGGGAAGGGAAGGGAGGTTGGAATGCACCGGACGTCTAACCCAAATCTCCCTAAATTTTCGTTCGTGACCCGGCTCGGACAAGAAGCAAAGTGGGGGCAGGGTGACGTCCTGCACCTGCGCACGCGGCGAATTCGTGTATGTATGCGCGGTACCGATAGCTTCGACACGACGTCTGCAAAGAAGAAATGTCAGCGAGGTCGGGGCAGGAATAAAGAGGAGACAGACCTGAGGATATCTGACCGTTGGCTTGGAGGTTGTCGTTGATGAATTGGGGATAGGCAAGCGATCGCACATACGATTGACGACGATGCTGGGTTGGGCTGGTGAGAGTAGAGAGAAGATTAAGGGAAGTGATGGAGTGGATCGGGACAGGACTGCGCTCTTCCCTAGTGGATGGCGGGAGGGCATGGAGGCGGACGACGGCATGCATGGTGGTGGTGTGAGTCAAAGATCTGGCAGCGGCGTTGATGGCGATGCGCGCGCAAACAAATGCGTCGCGCTCAACGATTCGACGCGTTTGGTAGTCGGTACGGAGCGGAGAAACGCGGAGCGGGGATTCCCCAGCAATGCACACGGTCGGGGATAGCGGTGGGGCGGGCGTGGCCGGAAATGTTGGAAGGACGGGGCGGATGGGGCCGGAAGCGCTCGAGGATTGAATTGGACGGGGCGCTGGGGCACGGGAAAACGCGGGAGGGTGGGGCTAGCCAGCGCATAGTGCTGGGGCGGGAGTGGTTGGAGCGGTGACGCGGGGGCTGCGGGGGACGTGGAGGGTGCCCATTTGGTGGGATGAAAAAAGGCTGTGGGGGCTCCATGCCGGGGACGGGGGCGCGCATCTGGGGCTGGGGGGCTCTATGCCGAGTCGGGACGCGGGCGAAATGGGCGGCCGTGGGGATGCCGGTGCACGGAGGGAAGTGATCTGAGGCGGCATATTGCATCCCTGGGGCGGCGGGGAACGGGTGGGGTGGCGAAGTGTGGTTTTTGGCAAGTTTTTGGTGAGAAAGGTTTTCTGGAGAGGTGCGATTGATTGCGTGCTAGGCTACTGTTTTCGGCGAGTTGATGCCATCACCATCGGCGGGGCGATTTTGGGGAATCGTGGGAAGATGTCAAAGCGTGTTCTCGCAACCTCCTCCCGCCCACACGCCGGCGGAATAAAATAGAATCATAATCCGAGTTCTGGCCGGTAAAATAAGGATTTGATATGACCTTGATGCCCCGAAGCAGCGTATTCTAGCTGTACAATTGGTTTGAAAAATGGTGTGCTCAACATGAGATGGAGCAAGGATATGTATGCTTTTCTGCAGTTTTACAGGAATCAATGTTCAGCCATTCGAAACGGCACCAATAATTGTGCGCATGGGCTGATATTTGAGGTAGTGGGAGTCAGTAATAGTGCGAACAGGATGGGATAGTCAGATCGGTGAAAATCCAACGGGACGGGAGTGTTTCAGAGGCAAACCGCCTGGGCTGACTGGGTGTAATTTACAATCCCCTGGCATATTTTGTGGCCAGGGGATTATTTATTTCCCGTATATTTGCGCAATATTAGGTACGGGGTCAGGGCCTCAAATAATTGAACGCAAGGGTCCGAAATCAGTCCCAAATACTCAAGTGGCCCGGATGAGCGGTTGGGGCACGGGGCAAAAATTTATTAGGGTCCGGGGCAACACGCCCGCAGACACTAGGCAACTCATTTGGTGGACCAAATGAGCGAAGAATATGGCTAACCAGAAGCAAGGAGAATGCAGGAAAGATACGTATCGACTCTGATAAAAAAAAACCCCAAGATCGCAGACGCCCCGGCGAGTGAGTCTTCGGGCGCAACGAGCATCAGCCTTTGCGTATGCAGCGTGCGTCACATCGCCCAGTCCACATCCCCGCCATACTCAAGCTCCCCGTCCGCGCATCCGGTGTCACTCGCGCTCGAGTCGTAACATCATCTGAATTCGAGTCATCGGGAACCCTCCGCACCCAATCCTCCGCATCCCAGTCCCCGACTCGGGCATCGATACGAGCGCGCTCGCCTTGGACGTCCTCTATTCACCGCGCTGTATCGTGCACCACCGCCTGCTCCCACCCGCGCGCGCCTCTTCTACCATCCCCAATACCCGCCACGTCATCTAGGCCCGCCGTGCTCTCCATGCCCAGCACCACCCAAGGACGCCCCGCTCATGCACACAGGCGGCCGCGGACACGAGTATGGGTACACTCATTGTGCGTGCGAGCCACAGCGGGAGAGGCGGCACGGTGGTCGGAGGAGGACGAGCGGCGACGGAGGGGGTGCTAACCCGGAAGAGTGGTGGAGAGATGGTCATTTCTTCGTGATTTGGGTGGCGTTGCCCATGCTCGCCACCAAGCCAGTCGCGTAGGGGGAGGGAGCATCGTCTTGCTCGTCATGAGCATGCGCGTCCGCGCCTGTGGAAGCGTGGAGAGATGGTGCGGGTCGTGCACGCAGCGGGGAAGGGCGGCGGAGGGACGGTATTTCTCGACCGGAGCGGGAGAGTAGCGTGAGGCTTATGCGCATCTTCGCCGTGTGTATCGTGCACGCCGTGGTCAAGATCCTGGTCGTGCCCGTCGTGTTTCTGCTCCAGGTCGAGGATGGAGTACATGAGTCGAAAGTACCCGTCCTACATCCATTCGATCCTCGCGCAGCAACACCGACAGCGGGAGGCGCGGGGGCAAGACGTCTTGCAAGGCGTCAGCGAGGAGGAAGGATATGCAGAAGGCGGACATACGAGTAAGTGCCCACAGATCCATACATCGCCTCCTCCACTCCATCGACATCGTCGACTCCAGGGAGATCCGGCGCGCGCTGCCCGCTGGCGTGCGCAGTACGCAGCATCTTCTTGCATTGTACAGCAATCGGCGCGCGCGGACCGGAGTCTGGGTTGGAGGCGTCAGTGATCAGGTCATGACGAGGGCAGCGGGAAGACGTACCCGTGGATCCATCGCAGCTTCTCACCGTCATCCGCGCCTATCCGCACGACCTCTTTTTCCTTCGACCCCCATTCAGAACTCGGCCACTTCGTCCTCCCCTCTGGACTCGACGATACCCGTGCGCGCGCCCGCGCCCGCGCCAACCGCCCAGGCCCTCCGTCATCTGCGCCCAAGCACATCTCGTCCTGGCACTGTCCGTACCGCCGAAGTCCCGCGCACGCAAACACAGTACGGAGCGCGCAGGACGCAGGCGCAGGACGCCGCGCGCAGGACGCAGGGCGCATCACACACGCAGGACGCAGGACGCAGGACGCACCTAGGGTGCAAGCGCAGAACGTAAAACACAGGACGCGGACGCAGGGGGCCGCGCTGCAGGAGGTACGCACGCGGACGCAGGCCGCGAGCACGTCCACCCAGCCCGAAAACCATCTATAGACTCGGACGCGGGGGGAATAAGCGTTAACGCTAGCGCGAGCTCTGCGCTACAGAAGGAGAGGAACGTCAGCCGGCAAGAGGCAGCGGCGGACTCGGTCCCTGCTGCGCGGGTATGCATCTTCGTCGTCGATACCAGCACCACCCTCTTCTTGCGTCGTGCCCCCGTCCGCCCACCTCCTCCTGTGCCCACGCCCGTCGCCGCCCAAATCTGCATGGCATCGCGTCCGCGTCTCGCCACGACACGACAAAGTCGGCACCCGCATAATTAGCCTCCCCTCCCGCCCGCCAGCGCGGTGGCAGTGGGACGAGGAGGGAAGAGGGACGACCCGCCACTGATCGTGTCGAAGCACGTTCTCGGCCTACTTCTGCGCGCCGCTGCTCGTCGTCGTGGGCGCGCGCGTCGCTGGTCGTCGTGAACGCGTAGAGCCCGGGACAAGGACTAAGACTATCACGAGTTGTAGACCCAAATCGCAGTGCCCGTGCTCGCAAAGGACGCAGCAGGCAGCAGCCAGTCCATATCTGCGAAGATCGGAGGATGAGGGGTCGAGATCGCGGCGGGTGCAGCAGGAGGCCGATGTAGAGGAGCGTGAAGGAGAGCACGCGTCTCGGGCCAATGATGCGGGGCACTGAGTATCCGAATCACGAAACGCTTGATGCAGCGGGTCGAGGTCAATCCCGGCGCAATGCTAGGCAGCACGTCCTACTCGTGCCCGAGATTGGCGCCTTGGGAAAGGTAAGCGGCAAGGAGAGCGTACACGCGAAAGGGACGCAAGTACATAAGTAAGCATTCGAGTACCCGAGCACCTGGAATGCTATTCCGTCCGCCGTTCTTCGTCATGCCCGGTGGGGAGCGGCGCTTGCTCGTCGTCGTGGCAAGCGCGCGCGATGATGTCAGGATCACGCTAAATCGGAGCGGCAGCCGCGAGCCGTCAAGTCGGCAATCAAAACCATTGGATTCCAACGGCCACGCAAACCGTTGGATTCGATGAAAGCCGGGATAGCCGTGTATAACCGATTACTGTTCCGTGACTTCCCTCTCTCTGTGTTCTTACCTGCTCATGAGTTGGAGGTATTCTCAATCTCGATCTCACCGCTCAGAATGTGATTTTTCATCAGAATCCTGTTTTCTCACCTTTTGTGTTTAGCCAAGCGGTATCCATTCCCTCGCTCCAATTTCAGCTGCAACAAAACGTCTGATCGCAATCAAATCGCAATCTCCGTGTGTCAGAAGTGCGGTATCCGTTGCCCGGACTCTAATACTTAAAAGGCCGCGTACTAGTCAGGATCTGCATCTTTCCTGCTTACTTGACCTTTTTTTGTCTAATTTCCTTCGTCATGAAGGCATCGCTCTTTGCGCTGTCCGCTAGTCTTGCTATCGCCAACGCGACGTACCACTGGCCATCACCACTCATCGACCAGGTCGAGGGCCTGCTTTTCGAGGGCAGAGGAGAAGGCAGCCCCGATAATGACCTGTTGGACCTTGTGGGCAAACTCGCGCAGTGTCAGTCGGGCAGCCTGGGAGAGAGCGGGGCAGCAGAGTGGATTCGCTTCGCGTATCACGATGCTGCGACTCATCATGTAGACGATGGCACGGGAGGTACGCATGCACCGTCCTTTCCAACTTGAACGCGTCACAAATAACTACAGGGCTCGACAACTCGCTGCTTCTCGAGCTGGACAGAGACGAGGTAATCGTCTCCTCTTCTACTTTTGCCTTGTCGTCCTAACCACGATGAAGAACGTCGGAGCGGGCATGAAACACGCCAAAGCCGACTTCGGCCACTTCCCCAACAAGTACCTCTCATGTGAGCCGCTCCTCCACTGTACCGAATTCAAAACCCGACTGGTTATTATCCTGAATATAGTTTCAGACGTAACAGCAGTGGGCGTCGCTCTTGCGTCCGCCCAGTGCGAAGGACCAATTGTCCCTATCCGTGCTGGTCGTCTCGACGCAGCCGTGGCCGGCCCTTTTGGTGTTCCTAGGCCTGAACAGACCTTGGCAGAGCATACTGAATCTTTGTCCGTACTTTCTTGTTATTCTCGCCGCTGACGCTGACACACCCGATAAGCCGCCTCCAAGGATTCAATCCAGAGGAAATGATCGCTCTCACTGCCTGCGGTCACTCGGTCGGGTAAATTTGTCTTGATAATCAAACTGTACAGACTCTAACCCAACCACAGCGGCGTTCGAAGCAACGACTTCCCCGCCATGGTTCCCGGCATCTCTGGCGTTGCGGCCGACAACTTCATCCTGTTCGACACGACGACTGCGTTGGACAACACTGTGTATGCACGCACTCCTTAGTGTTCTGGTGTCCGCTAACCTTTTTTTCTTTCGCTGTGGAGGGTCCGCGAGTACCTCGACGGGACGACCAAGAACCCCCTCGTAGTCGACAAAAACGCAACCTTGATTTCGGACTTCCGGATCTTCAGCAGCGACGGGAACGTCACCATGAAAAAGTCAGTTGTCTCTCATCTCAATCTCGTTGCATACCACTGCAAACACAGTAACTGATTCTCGTTCTATTAGACTCGCCGATCCGGAGACGTTCGACCAGTCGTGCAGCCGCCTCTTGGCACAGATGATCGACACCGTGCCCAGCAACGTCCAGCTGACGGACGTAATCGACCCGATACCTCACAAAGTCGACGGCGTGCAGCTCTCGATCGGCGCGAGCAGGCTGTTGCTACGGGCGTCCCTCCGGGTACTCTTCCTTACTTGACTGTACTTTCAATCACTGACTCGCGAATCTTAGTTCCTCGACCAGAACGACAACCGGGACGTCACGATCCACTGGGAAGACAAAGCCGGCGGGTGTGCCTCCAACGAATGCTCCGCCAGCTGGATCGACTTCCGCGAGGTCACGACGACGCTCAGCGCGCGCCTCGGGCTCTTCGTGACGAAATATGACTTCCAAGTCGGCGTCAACGCCACGACGTCCCTCTCAAAATTCTGGTTCACCGTAGACGAGGGCGATGGTTCGGCGCCCATTACGCTGGATAACGATGGGACTGGGTACGTGATTGAGCAGGACACGGTGCTGTATGTGCCCAATAGTAGCACGGCGCTCACCACTGTCGTCGCTGTGCGTCTCCCTCGCCCTTCTCCAATTCTTTGGAGTTGCATGCAGGAGTATGCTGACTGCCCGCCTCCCAGGTCCGCAACGCCGTCCCGCCCTCGCGTGTCTTCATGGATATCTACGCGCGCGGCCCGGTTCTGACGACGACCGTCGACTTCACACCCGCCACCAACATCGCGTCCCGGATTGGGTACGATTTCTACACGTTCGATTACACGGGGGTCGACTTCACGTTCGATCTGCACGCGCTGGTCGAGGGGACGACATACACGGAGGACATGCGCGATACGTATTTCGCGACGAACAATCCGGACTTCTGAGGGG
Organism: Mycena epipterygia; assembly: GCA_029281465.1. NCBI lineage: Eukaryota > Fungi > Basidiomycota > Agaricomycetes > Agaricales > Mycenaceae > Mycena > Mycena epipterygia. The sequence continues at coordinate 100,500 of JARJCQ010000025.1, read as the reverse complement.
TTTTAATTGGACAACAACTAATGATTCCTTCCTTGCATACTGTGCTATGAGGTGGATCTGCGGGTGTGTAGGGTATGGAAACCCGGAGCACTACGCTTTGAAACGAGTGATGGGATCAGCTGCCGAGCGATGGCCGCGCAACGGACATGTCATTGAAATACATGTATTCTACGTGATGTTGCTCAAATACACATCCCACCTTCCTTCGATAAATCCAAACCAACCATACTACGTCCCATTACCTCAGAAATGACAGGAACATTCCATGGAGGCCCATATCCCTCATCTTTGGGACGACAAAGAGCAGAAATGTGATTGTAGACACAACTGTCCGTGTAAAGACTGCTTGGTCGATTGTGTTCACTTCAAAGGATCCAGGATATGCGCAAGGTCCAGATAATCGATCCTTCGCTGCAATTTCACGTTGTCCGAGATGCCCGGGAACATCAGAACGAGGCTTGGGCCACAAAAGGGACCGGGAATACTGGGTTGGCTACCCTGACGATCTTTAATTGCTTGTATGCTGGATATTGTGAGATCATGCGCCATTTTTCTGGCCAATTGGCTCAGCAGGGATGTTGTCAGAATATATATATTTGGTTGAACCGTCTGTCTCAGAGTGGTTCACTGGAATTTGGCCAAGTTGGTGACTGAAATACGTGGGGAGACATACACACACTTGAATTGATAAAAAAAACCTTGATTACAACCCTGAACAATCAACTTTACAGTAGGAAAGAAGTCATAATCATTCTGGCTGAGAAATACGAGCCATGGACCGGGATTCAGAAGTAATTTTGAAGAAATTAGACACATATACATAAATTCTATTTATAATTTGAATTCCGGATTCTAGGCCTCCGAGAGTGGGTTTCAAACTCAAGGAATGCCAGTTTAAGAGTGTGTTTCCAGTTGAACAGCGGGTTCCAGCCTCAGGGCACCTGATTTTTGTTCCAAGTAAGGTTATCCAGGTCGGGGTTCCAGTGAAAAACATCCACAGGCAGTTTCAATAACCCTAAGAGCCAAAGTTCCTTAAAAAGTGCCGCCTTCACCTCACCTGTGTCGTCGGCACAATGACGGCCATCAGACAGCACTTGATCAGATCACTTATTTCAAAGCGTGATGCTCCGGGTTTCCATAGTAGGGTCATTCTCTCAGTCGTTTACACTTGGGCGCGGTACAATGCCTTGTCATTTGTTTCTAAGGTAATGATTCTTTCTGATGTGAATCAGATAAATGCTTGTCTGCTTTTTCTTTCTTTTTTGACGCAGTCCGCAGTCGGGAAATGGCGCCCGGCCAATTTGACCGCGAACATTCGGAAGGATAAACTCACATGAAACAGACCCAAGGATTCGTACCACGCACAACATACGTGCAATGGCATCGCCCGCGTTGCAGAGATGAGGACCAGGGTGCGATTATAGAAGAAGGGTCGGACCGAGCCGCAGGGTTTGTGATGAGAGATGAGGCGGAGTGGGTGGATCTGAGGAGGAAGGTTAAGGAGGTATATGGCTTACTTCCTCTCCTATTCGGCCTTCGTACTAGGTTTCATCTACAGCTCCCCCGTACGATCTTCGTACATATTCGATACCCTTATCTATCCCATATCACGTCTCATGTCTTGTCAAATCTCAATGTGATACAGTCCCCCCTCTCTTTCTAGTCTTTCGGTTTATTTGCGAGTAGGACGTAGATTGGCTGCGATTACTTTGTAAATAACAATACGTCGCGCGGCTGTACTCGACTCCGTACGATTAGAGCGGAACTCCGGATTACCCTGGAATTACTCCCCTTCATTCAGTCCGTTAATCTCCAGAGTTCCGGACTGACTTTCGATCCTCTGAAGTGGTCTTTTGACAGATGTTTCATATCAGTGCCTCGCTTGATACGCCAGAAAGTTACCGGAAAGGCTAAGGCGCATATGAGTAGTAGCCACCTTCGTCACTTCGTTACTTCGCTTATTTCGCTCATTTCGCTTAGGAACAAGAAAGTTCGTGACTTTGATGGAAAAGTGTGAAAGCTCGTCACTTCCGCAAATAGCTGAGAAAGCTCGTCACCTCGACTAAGATCGGCCATCACTGTTCCTTCACACAAGCCGGGCGTGTTTTTTTTATATAGATCCCTCATCCTAATACTAACTCTAACTCTAACCACTAACCACTAACCTCTAACCTCTAACCACTAACTCCTAACCAACTAACCCAGACCTCTAACCACTAACCTGCTAACCCAAACCTAACCGGCAATTTCGGCAACCTGTTGATTCCCATCACTCCGTGCTGTGCCGGACAGTTGCCGCTAGACAAGCCCAGAATATAAACTCACGAGCTTTCACAGAATAGCATCAAACTCACGAACTTTCACACATTCCCATCAAAGTTACGAAGATTCACAACGCTACGCGAAGTAACGAAGTGACGAAAATGGCGTGGACTCGGCGCATATTCACTGACAACCTAGTGTTCGCAGCGATTACTGGGCCGGATACAGATCCTGACCTAATAACGAGCATAAGCGATGGGAACAAATGGCAGTGGATAATGGAAAAGGTAAGTATAAGGCTAAAAACAATAATTAATAGCACTGGCGGAAACTCTTTTCCTCGAGCTCAACCTCGCGAGACACATGTGTGAGGTCGCAGGGACCACAGCAGAACGCCGCGGGAAGATCGCCAAATCCGCCCTCGATTCCGTATCGCTCGCGGGTGGTGCCGCGGTTTGAGCACTACAATTCAAAATTAACCAAGTCAAACCTCGGAGAAGCCAAGAAAATAAGAGCGCGTGCCTGCAAAATCCAGCGTCGAGATTATCGACACTCATTTCAGAAAAGGGGGCAGGCGGGATGCCCAGGAAATGGTTCGATTCATGCAGTGAAAATGGCATGCCGCAAGATGGATCCCGAAGGGACATACAGAAGACATACACAAAGCGGCATCTTGACTGTCATGCCCGAGTGTTGAAGACCGCGGATGTAACACGTATAGGAAGCTCAAGGGTGATTTTCCACACCCCGAGTCGTCAGTGCATCCCATCGTAAGTGGTCACTCATATACTCGAACGAACTTCCGGCATATGAACACTACTGTATAGATCTGTATGTAGGCAACCGCGCCGGAGGCGTTACGATTTTTTTAGGTTGCCCTCTAGCAACCGAGCCCCGGTTAGGCGTTACGTTACCTAATTTAGGCAACAGTGGTCGATTTTTTTGGTGCCACCAATGAGTCGAAATGGTAATTACTTGAACATGCATTCAGCTAAGATAAATACTAGATGCAGCTTGAATGATCCCCTGATTCACCATGCCACCCCCATTTAGGTTTGTCGGCCCCAAATTGCCTCTGATGATCCCCAAGAGCTCGAAGTTCGGATTAAAGGTTGAGGAGTGGTGGAGATGTGGAGAACATTTGGGTGTACAATGATAATGGTGTGCCATGGAGCGAAGGAAATTTGGCAGCTGAGACCTTTAGCTCTTTGTAGATAGCTGTAGATTTTTAAAGATTTTTGACCTTGTTTTGCGGTGAAAAATGGATTTAAGATATAGGTTACCAGGTAGCAACCCTGCCTCCGTTACGCGTTACGATCTGGAAATTAGGCAACATTTTTGAGGCAGCGTTATGCGTTACGTTGCTACCATACAGATCTATACAGTAGTCTAGTGTCTTGCCGAAAGGAACGTCAAGGCCTCAATGTGCAGAAGTGCAAGTCCGTCGTTATGAGGACGAGAATACAAACAGAAGAAAGAAATCAAAGAGGCCATGGGTGTTCGATATTCGCCAAGAACCAGTGGGATTGATACGTCGCTTCGGGGAGGGATCCCAGAGACGCTGATAAGCCGTGTTTGGGGTCATACGTGAAAATTCACGTTTTGGTTCCATATCCATTAATTCCACGCGCGTCGGAGGATCTATAACGAGTCCCGGTTATTAGATCAGGGAAAATCCTGCACAGGGCACGTTTGCCTACCTTGGTTATCTCTACTGGAAATACCCATACCAGTAAAACCAATTAAATAAGGAATACAGCATCACCCCGCCGTCCTACAAAGACATAGGGAAGTGCAGGGCCCAGTTAAACCATTGGGAATATTCATCCAATAGCTCTGGAATTTTATCATACAAGAGGATCCCATTATATATGGACAATCGAGCCTTTGTTTGTGGCTGTTTACCTCAGACCAAAAGACGCGAATGGTCATGTGACTGGCTTGGAAAAGCCAAGTCGGCATGTTCCGGTTTCGGATAAATTCTAGAACCGAGAGCCCGATCAAATATCGATCTTCCCTTTTGGGAAACCAAGGTCAACCGCATTGATCTTGGGTGCCAAAATTTACTATATGATGTTTTGGGTATCTACTGAAAGGCAAAGTTAACCAGAACATCATCCTGAGTTCCCTGAGACGAAGGGAACGACTGGATTCCTTCTAACTATTAACTGATTCCTGGGAAAATCCAGAAATTGAATTAAAATAAGTTAAGGCAACAGATTAAACATATAGGAGGGCGGTGCCCTCCAACTGACAAGTCTTGACGTCCCTTGACTCGATTCAATATATTCGGGTCCAAGTGGATACCCGTTGCGCTGACGAATACCTTACCCGTTTACCCGAGGCAGCGTAATTAGAGTTTGTAATATTATATTGTATAAATAGGGTGTAGAACTAGCATGTACGGACTGGACCACCCATTCAGCTAGTATTGGGCTAATTTTAAATAGTACCCTTACGTACGGAGGTTTAGGGCTTGTCACCTAGTGCTATTCCACATATCGTGTTTAAACTGTGAATTTCAAGTTTCTGAATAAAATATCTATCTATAAACTCTTGGCCGCAGGAAGACTTGTGAACGAAGTGACTGCTTGTACATGAACGGCGGCAGGACAGACTTGGGACGAAGGGAATACTTGTACTTGCTCTGCACATCAGTTGTTGCTGATCTGTGGAACCCGTTGCAAAACGTTAAAATCGAACCTATTGTGGAAAAGGGTGTTCTGACTTGGTCGCAACTCCTGTTCAACTTTAGCACTTGCTCTTAAAAGGAAATCCAACACAAAGATCACGTGCACCCATCAATACCTCCGATCCAAGATCTCGAGACCTCTTGCCGTGGTATGTGACATGGGAAGTGAAAGCAGGAAGAGAAGACGATGGTGGGAGGGAACGAGAGCTGTGGACGCGGATGTGGAGTCGTGGTTGACTTTGGAGCGAATGACTTCATGTGCACGTGATTTACCTCCGTTTCAACTGCAGTCATTTGCATCTTGTACTGCACCGTCGACTCAGGCTATGCTCCAAATTCGACTGGTATTAACTCTCGCTTCAATCTTTCTTCTATTTGCTAGCACTGTTTGACTTGTTCGGACATCTTACATTGAGATCGTGGTTTCATGTTGAATCATCAGGAATTCATGATGGTCAGAATATTGCGAGTTCAGGTGTCATGAACCCAACCATGAAATTCATGGCCCCATTCATGATGAAACATCATGAAACTTGAATTTCATGAGAATAATCATGAAGTTCATGACGGTTCCTTCTCACAGTGTTCAGCTCGTTGACTTCTGGTATCTTAGACATTTCACCAATTGTAGTGGGAGGTACCTATCGAGACTCTGACTTCGGAAAAGTTGCCATTGTAGGAAGTCATCGGCTTCTGGGGCTAACAAGTGTAAACATTCCACGTTCTGCTCGTCCCTCAATTACATTTTGTTTTAAAAACTGCTGTGAAATCCAAAACATTTTTCACCAATTTTTTCACTCAAAAACTTGAAATGTTCAAGCAGTGTAAGATGGTCTTCTGTTTGTTGAATTTTGCCGTTGACGCTGCACACCACAGGTGCAGAATTTGCCAGACTGACTGTAGTGAATCCTTAGATGATAGATATATTGTCGTATCATCAGCGAAAAGTGAGATAACCAATGTTTCATCTTTTCGAAGTATTGTAACTCCTTTGATGTCTGAATTTCATATCAAACATGCAAGAGCCGCTCGGCAATCTGAGGCCATTTCCGGTGATATATAACCCTCGGAATGACCGATTTTTCTTGGACTAGGATTCCATTGACCCCTCTACAGAGTCTACCGGCTCGTCCAAAAATTCCTACCCGTCCGCAGATCCCTCCGCAATGCAGGAGCGCGAAAAGAGAAACCAAAATTTCAGTGGACAACACTAAGACAACAATAACGCGCCAGCAACACCAGCAAACGTATACGGGAACGCCTTCGCAAAATGTAAAGATCACCAACTTCAAAGCCCAGAGGAGTGGGGACACCAGTGCTATATATTGGACAAGAAAGGAGCTATGGAACAGGAAGACAAGACATGATGATATAGAATACACCCCACGCTCGACTGCGGCGCATGCGACACACTCAACATATCGCCGGAGTCGAGGCCCGCCTCCTGGTCGGGATCAAAGATGCTCTCGTCGTCGTCGGCCGCACCGTGCCACATCGGCGGCTCGTCCTGGATCGCGAAGATGGTGCGAGGGAGCTAAAACCGCGAGTCAGGATCGGGCAAATAGGAGAAGACGAGCAAGCGAGGAAAAAGGCGGAGAGCGAGAGTGATGAGAAGCAGATGGGAAACAGGGCGCGAGGGAGATGGGGAGAAGACAAGGAAGGACAAGAACGTAAAAGTCACAAAAACAAACACGTACCCCCCCCAATCCTCCTTCTCAAATCCACCCACTCCGCCTCGTCCCGCAGCACAAACCCAATCGGTATGCTCGGGTCCAGGCCAGACAGCCAGGCGAGAGCGCGCCCGCTGGGGAGCGCGTCGGCGTCAGTGTGTTGCGTGACTGGCGTGCATCAAATGCGCGCCGGCGTGTGACCTCGCCCGTGAATGGCTTAAGCGGAACGGCTGGGCGCGCGTGGTGCAGGTCGAGGTAGAACAGGCCGTCCCCCTGCACGCCGATGAAGTAGTAGGAAGAGAAGAGGGGCGACCGGCAGCCGCGAGTGGGCCGCGTGGGCCGCGCGGGGGGGAGGGCGGGATTGTTGGGTCCAGGGGGGAATCTAGGGCAGAGGCGTGTCAGTAAGCTGGAATGCGGAGGATTAGGGAGACGAAGCAGAAGGAAGGAGGGAAGGCGGCGAAGGGGGACGGTGGAAGAGGCGGGGAGAAACGTATCCCGGGGGGTCCGGGACGCGGAAGTGCAAATTGAGAGAGAGGAAACGAAAAAAAAAACGAGTCGAAAAATACAAGGCCGAAAAAGGAAATCATTGACAGCCCCCAAGATAGCTGGGGCATGTCAAGTCGAAAAAAAGTTCGTGCGTCGAGCGGAGAGAGAGGGGATGAACTATGGGGCGTGCAGGATGGGGACGAATACGAAAAAAGGTTTTTAAAAATTAGAGAAGGAATGAAATAAGTGGATGGAAGAAATGGGAAGCGTAGCGTGAAGGGGTAAACGGATATCCCGAACAAAAAAACGCCGCGGAATCGCAAAAGACGATGAAGGAGAACTCACCCCCAACCCGCTGCAGCGCCGCCGCGAACAAGCTCTGCGCCGTCCGCAGAATGCCATGCACCCCCACCCCGCATCGCTCTTCCACCCCTTCTGCGACGCGGCCCCCAGCAGCAGCCACCACCGCTTCAGTCGTTGCATCGCCCCATCTGCGAAGACGACGCGCTCGACATCGACCCGTCGCTCTGGCTCGGCGACAGCGGCGGGTTCCCGCTGCCCGTGTGGTTGTGGGCGTGGGCGTGGGGATTCACATTCGCGGCGACGAACAAAGGCCAGGGCAGCGATGCGAACGAGTAGATAGCGCACGGCTTTATCCAGCAGTCCCTTCCCCACGCCGCCGCCGCCCTCGCTCTTCCTTGAGGTAGAGGTCGTCGAGGATGCGAGCGCCGCGGCGGTGCCCGTGCTGTGGCTCAGCGCACCCGACAGCGTCGCGGTCAGCGACAAGTCGCTCGTCCTGCCCGACAAATGGGCAAACCACCCACTCAGCCGCGCCGCAACGTCCCCGCCGCCCAGCCGACTCGGCGAGCGCGTGAGCTGCAGCGTCTGCCCGTGCCCGTAGTCGCTACTGTGCCCCGAGGACGACGGCGGAGGTGTCCACTGCGACAACGAAAAGCGCCGCTCCGAGCGCGTGCGCGGGCGCGCGGCGGCACCCCCGCCGCTCTATGCGCTGAGCGAACTGCCAGGCGCCCGTACATCGTCGTACTCGAAATGATCCGTGTTGTGCCCGTTCTCGTGGAGCGTGAGCAGCTCCGCCGCGCTCGGCGCCGTCCGCTCGGCATCGCAGATGCCCTGACGTTCGCGCTCGCGGGTGTTCTTCCCAGCCCCAGAACACGGCGCCCGCCGCCGTTCGAGGACGAAGTAGATGTGGATGCGCGGGGGAGGATGCGGTGGACGGCGGGGGTCGATGGATAGGGATCTGGGGCAGTCGCGCTGGGTGGGGGACTGCAGAAAGCGCGGGAGTTTGGAGGCAGGGGTGAGTGCTGTCATTTGCGGAACTCTGGAAGTCGGATTCGTAGCGGAAGGCGCGTTGATATGGATGTGGAGGCGGGGGTGGCGGCGGCGTCGGCAGCAGCGACGGATGGGTTGGTGTCGGGGGTGCTCTGGGCGCTGTGCCGTGACTGCTGCGCGTGCTTCGAGGAGGGCATCCGAGTCCCAGCGCGTATCCTAGACCTGCGCGGAATCAAGTCGTTAGCGATGCCTCACAAAAGCTGAATCCCGACGAGGAAGAAGGCGCGGACGGTGTAGCGTAGTGTGGTGTTAAAAAAATTAGGGTACTCACGGGCACGGTGGAAAGGATGAGTTACATAAGGCTGAGGAAGAGACGAGGCGTGTGCCCGTGTTTGGCTGCACCATCTGCGCTCCTTTCAGTCCGGCCCCACTTAAAGTTCTTGCTTCAGACTGCTACCCACCCCGAAACGAATGTAAGAATATAACGTAGCTTTCATCCCCCTCCAGAAAAATTGCGCCGGACCCGCTCCACAGAGACGTGCGTGGATTGCACGTGTCTTTTCACTCAGACTTTCGAGTCCGTGGTTCTCTCTCTAGCTTTAACGCTTTCTGCGCTGGCTCTCAAGTCTTCAAGATTTTCCTTTGCTCTCTCTCTCAGGTCGGAACTAGTTATCTTGTCGTCTCTTTTTCGGTTCTCCGCCGTTGACGTCATGAACCTAATAATATACAAGTAACGGGCCAGAAACCCGCACCAACATACCTGTCTACTGCGCTGCAACTCCCGCCACGCGCCCTCGATGCGCTGATAAATTTGTAGTTGGCTAACCTGGCAGTCTTTGCGCGGCGCTCGCACCAGCCTGCCCTGCCTGTCTTAAACGCTGCGCCTTCTGTTTCAAATATAAATAACTGTAGCTACAGCGCGTTGTTAGCGCCTGGGACCCCCCCCCCACGCTGCTCGAATCGTTTGTCGGCACGATTTAACATCTCGACCACGTAGCCAACCCCGCCGCCATTCGCAGACTCAATCTTGCATCCGCCCCCGTCTTACACGCAATGTTCCCCGATGCGGTGCTGTCGCTCGGGCGGTTTGTCTCGCTCACGCACCTCGAGTTGCGGCTTAACCACTGGCCCGCTGGTTTCAAATTCCGCCCCTTGTTCTCGGCGAGTCCCACCCTAGTCTCGCTACGTCTTACTTTCGTGGTTTACGCAGCTGCCTCGTGCGCCTCGGTACGGCCTCGGTACGGGCGTCCTTCCTCCCTCATTAATATATTCTTAAGCTAGTCACACAGGAAGTCAGAACAATAAAGCCCCTCGCGGAGGCACTGCGCTTCCTTCCTCGCCTCCGGACGTTTGCGCTCGAGAAAGTGTATCAAGCGGCTTAGGTTATTAACCTTAGACCCGATGACATTAAAGACGGATAACTCGGATGCAGGGTGAACGCGAATCCAGACGGCCCGGCAATTGCCTGGCAACCCCACCGTTCCGAGGGTGATGGGAATGGGTCGCAAGACAGATTACATCGCCTAACATCGGCGACTAATGGCCGACGAAGGAAAGATCAGGACGTCGAGTCAATTTGCGGACCCGAGCCTACTTATATGACCCTGGGACATAACTAAGTTCACCTGTACTGAAGTCCCATCATGAAGCTCCCAACATATCGCTCTACAGCACTTCCTGCTATTGTGTTCCTCCTTCAATCTTTGAGGGCGGGCGCATTCGATCCTCTGGTCCTTAACCCAGCGTGAGCACAGATCTCAGTTTCCCGTCGCTACTAAAATGGGCTTCTCCAGAGATGCCTACGTTGAATGTCAGCCTGTTGTATTTAGCTGGAGCGGTGCTCTGCGTAAGTTTCTCCCGGCATTATCAAAGAAATATATTGACGGCTCTGTCCAGCACCTTACGATATGGGGTAAGCGCCAGCCTCCCGAAGCTGTTAGCGCGTTTTGATGAGAGCAGCATCCTTGGCACAAGGCTTGAAGTTCTCCCCACAACGAACACCACCTCAATAACTTGGGTGGTGGATTTCCCAGCTGGTGAACACAGGCGTTGAATCATTGATCCCCCTATTTACAATCATCTCTTCAGGGACCGTTGTGAGGGCGGCGGTCAGATCCCTCAATACTAGTAGTATTACTTCCGCGAGCATACCTGCGCTCACGGTCATGGCCGGCAGTACGTGTTCACAATTTATGACCAAGTCATATGTCAACGAGCTTCTACAGATGACTCCAGCTGCCTTTCAAGCTAAACGATCTGTAGGCATGATAACATTGCAGGGATATCGACGATTATGTTCACCTCAACTCTTCATATCAAGAATATCACCATACATCGTCGGTTTAAGGCAATACTCAAGATTATCCGTGTTATAGTAGATGCAAATTGAATACTGCATTCGTTAATATTCCCTGGTCTGGTGACCGAACTCTCTAACGAGGTAAGGCTGCAGCTTGGATCAAAGTTCCGAGTCGAAAATACAGTGGTAGTATCTGGTTGAACAGGTCAAGGAAGTCCTCCAGCTCACTCTTGATCGCCACCAGCTGTCGTCCACTATGCTTGGGTTCAGCCTTCTCTGGTATCACCCGCACTTTTCAGGGACATCCGGAACAGTGCACTCTGCGACAGCACGTGAGAGAATCCCTTTCCAAATGCCAGAGTCCGACACCAGCTTATTCTTCGGAAATGAGTCCCAAAATCAGGAAAACCCCGAAGTGCTATGAGGTGCTATATAGACATACATAGACAGATATAGACGCCATAGACGCTATAGCAACTGTCTATATTGTCTATGTGTGTCTCTGTGTATCTATATAACAAGCCATAGAATTTTGGTTTTTCCTGATGAAAAGAGACTCAGAGAGAAGAATCCAGCAATGATGCGGGTTGTATGAATGTTATCCAACCCCGAGTATTGCCGCGGGGGTTCCTGGTCCAGTTCTCGCACAAATGAACAAGCAAGGTAAAAACAGATCTGAAGTTTACCTTGGTCGCGAATTTTACAAGCCTTAGAATAGGAGTGTTACAAGAGATCCTGAAAATAATGGCAATAACAGATTTTTTTTTGCGCTTCCCAAAAGGGAAAATACCCCTTTCCCGCTCTCTTTTCCTTGATTGCTCCGCCCTTCTGGATAGAGAGAATTTCCTTTTTGGAGGAGCAAAAAAAAATCGATCGTTGTCATTATTTTCAGGATCTCCTGTAAACTCGAGTTCTGCTCAACGACTGAGTCTCACCGGCCCTGTGGTACAGTGGTGACGGAAAGTTTTGCACGCGGTTGTTCAGGCCCATTTCTGGATCGGATGACTTCAAATAAAATCCTGGCATGAAGTATGAGCAATTTCAAGCATCTATGCACTGCTTAACTTGTGTTTAACCCATACATCACCTGTTTGGCTATCCCCCAATAAATTTGTTTCGGCATTTCGGAAAATTCAACGTCGTGGATTCACACCGGATGGAAAAGTGATGATGTCAGGCTGAAAGTGGGCGTACCAACTGCTGGGACTCTGGCACTGGTCTGAAACATTGGGCCTTTATATCCAAAGACCTTATATTGCTTTAGATGCGGTGTTTTCATTGCGCCTGATCCATTTCGCAAGTCAGCAGGATCGAAACATCAGGGCTAAAAATCATGGAATCTTCAATGCTCATTAGAACATACGTACACCGAGGCGGAAAATCAGGCCGAGGGATGGGCGAATGTTTGGACAGGAATCACGAACGGTGTTCGCTGCACTCCATTGCGCTGTAGGCAACACAGGCCTAGGAAACAGAAAAAGTACATACATATACTAGTGATCCACCGAAAGCGCGAAACGGTCGCGAAGCAGATAGAAGGCAGCCACGTAATCATGTTTACGCCTCCCCTATTTTATCGCGATTTTTTTCTTTGTCTTTTGGACTGATTCCAGTATCAATCGAACCATGCCATCACGCGTCTTTTGGCGATAGTTTCAGCGTGATTGACCCAAAATTGAACGGTTTTGAAGGCATTATTTCCCTCAAGGACCTCCCTTCATCATGTGCATTTAAGTAGAATTGTGAGCGAAGCGAGCAATAACTTAAGCCTTAACCCTGACGCAAAGGAACCTCCGGCCAAGCCTCCCGCCCACCCAGATGTCCCTGTCAATTAGCAAATAACATTCCCACTCAATCACTCCCTCCAAAACGAATGGTGGTCATCGACGTGTGTCGTGTTCTGTTCCATCACTTGCACCGCATGCGCACTGACCTCGCTCGGCGGCCTGCCACTGGTACTCGCACCCTCCGTCGTAGTCCCTGCCTGTTGCTCCGTTTCGCCATCCGGTAGCTCCTCCGCCTGCGTCTTGAAGAAGGCCACGACCTTGCTCGGGCTCTTGATCGCTTCTTTGTAGACGGCAAAGCTGGTCGCAAACTCGCGGTGCTTGCCGACTTGAATCGCATCGAGGAGCTGCAGCGCGAAGATCTGGCAGTTGTTGGAGATGAGGTTGTAGCCAGGTTGTTTTTGGCGCATGGAGAAGATTGCCATTTCGCCTGCGTCCGACAGTAAACGGGACAGATACGAAGAAAAGTACACGGGCCACGTACCGGCCTGCCTCAGCGCCTCGTCGTTAAAGCGCGTCTTTCCGACCTCAAACGTATGCCACTCTTCTAGCTTGACTTTCTCGTTGATATAAATCACGTCGAGATGCTCATCCTGGGCAACGCTTGTCACCCACAACGACATCTCCCACACCTAGATGGCTACTCACCATCCACAACTCGTGCGCATACTCGCCGACCAGGACAGCCCAATGTTGTGTCGGGTCGGGGCAGCGGTGCGTCTTCTCTGTGATGAGTTTTCCTAGCCCCGTCTTCTCGGCGAACCATTTGCCGGCGAAGCCGGCAACTGGATGCCAGCCCAGATGGACGGTGCGTTGGGGGCCCTTGATGTCCGGGTCAGCGGATGGGATGGTGTTGGGCTTGTTCCCGAGACCGAGAGAGTGCTCGAGCTTTAGCTTGCCTTTGAGGAATTCATCTTTTCTGGGAATGGGAGATGAGAGGCGATTTGAATCGAATCGGGCGCGTCGGGATAAGACGTACATGAACCCTTCAACCTTCTTTCGTCGCGATTGAGATTCCTGCTCGGCGTCTGCGGGCTTCTCTGGGTCGGTCATGGTGGGCGGAAGGGAAGCGATCAGCGCAGTGACGGACCGGATCATCCGATCCGTGATTGACGTCGGAGTTTAACGGAGCTGGAGCCGCTTTCGTTCGTTCATCTCTCTCTTTGCGTCCTTCAAGGTGCTTACAACCTCAAAGGTCCCAAAATAGGGAGAGTGGTTGTGTAAGCCCTGCTAAAGCAGGGAGAGCTGGACAGGGTGTGGTCCGAAGCACACTCCCATACAGTGCAAGTGATTACATCACGGTTCCGGATTAGGCAGTAATCATGTCAAAACTTTGGACTTCAAACTACATTATGCCCTTGCCATGGGTGAGTCTAAAAACACCTGGAATCGCTCTAAGGAAGGGAGAAGATCACCGGTTGTGCATGGCAAGTCAATCCAACAAGATTTTTTTTTTCACCGTCGGGAAAGTGAAACAAACCCTAATGGTCCGATCAATTCCCCTGATTGGGAACCCTAATGATCGCGCATCATCCGGGATATGCCGGCCACCATGTCTATCGTCGGTCCAAAGGGACCCCATGGAACTTCAACTGCAAAGCAAACATGTTTTAACTACTCTAGGATGACCTGTAAACAAAACCCGGGCCAAGGCGCCCCCCTCTGTATCTTTTATTTTTTTTGAGACCTGTCGAAACACCGTGGGAAAAAAATGAGATTTGTGCTCAATTGCATTCTTTTGGCCGGTTTCGTGGCTCAGAAAATCACAAGAAAATCACAAAAAATTCCTTGGTATCAAAAAACACATGCAGAGAAGTGGTTCCGTGCACTGTATGTACGACTTTTCTCACTACATCAGGAAAACTGAGGGATGTAGCTAGGGCACTAGGCAGCACTGGGCACTATCCAGTAAAATGTGGCTGCAATATAGTGTGTCCATAGTGCTCATAGCTACGGTTTTCCTGATGTAGGACCATCGGTTGTAATTTTGATCCAGAGAGCTGCAGAAAGCGGCCGAATCGACAATGGAAGCTCGCCTGATTTCAACCAATCTACGTCTGGGAAGGGGAACGTCTTGAGAAACAATTGCCAGTGCATCAAGTCAAGGCTATATTAGGTATGTGCTCATGTTCCGAGCTCAGCGCTCTCGCAGAGCTTCCTGGATAGATGGTGCAAGAATAGGTTGACAGATGGATGATCTTGGCAACTCAAACAATCCGAGGTATTTCTAAACAAAGCAAGCGTGAGATTTCTTAAAGTTATGCAGTTGATGTACTGAAGACGTGGTTCGGAAGCTCCAAAGGCGGAGTTTAAAAAACTTCGGACGGACACAGTTAATTTTATAAAGAGAGAGATCCATTTTCCACCTTACCTAATGACGGAAAATGGAGGATTAAAAACATAGGTACTTCACTCTATCTGGGCTTGGAATAGCACATGCCGCCGGAAGATCGAAGCTCCCATGCGTTCGGCAACACCCCGACGCCGCCGGGTTTGCGGCGGTACATGTACGGCCGTAGATTGGCCGTAGATCTTTCTATTTGTGGCTGATGTCAATCACTCGGTCCAGCCAGGTCTATGCCACTCTATCGCAGTGTATATAGCCCCTGAGTAAAAATGGTGTACCAACCACAATCCTCAGGAACCGCGAACATCGCGAATCTCACAATTCTAAAGTAAGCTAATCGTCTGGACCCGGGCCGACGCGTACAGCTTGCTGGGGTCCACAGTCCAGTCGAACCTGAAATGCATTCAGCTGTGTTGTAGACTTGAGAAGAGGTATCTAAACTGAGACAGCCGCAGGTTCTCTGTGCCTAACGGTTCCTCGCTTCTACTTGCTTGACAATGGTGCCTGGGTGCAGCCGTACTCCACGGCTGTCCGCCTTTGGCGGGCGAGGGAGATACGTGAACCAAAATTTCCGATTCGGGCATGGCGAAATGCATAAAAAGGGAGCGCCTGCTCCGCAAAGCTCCAGTTCGCTCAAGCCGACTAGCTCCACCAATGGTCAACTACAAGTCTTTTCTTGCTATCACTCTCGTCGCCCTCTTCTCCACCGCGTCGGCCGCCCCTTCCAAGCCTGGTGCGGTATGTTGCCGAACTTCGCTCCAAATTCGCGGCCCTCTCTAACCATCTGCCATACAGGACGTCAGTGGGACCCTTGAGTTATGTACCGGTCCCGAAGTCGGCGTCGATTGCTTCGATCTCCCACTGGCCTCAGGCTCAGACTCAAGCTCCTGCCTCGCCTTCACGCCTACGGGGGCATTAAGTCACTTCTACCAGTCAATTACCGGCGTAGTCGTTCCCACCGGATTCTTCTGCATGTTCTTCCAGTCAGTGATGCTGATCTCCTCCGCACGGTGAACTGAGTATACATTTCCGCAGGAGCTCTACATGCACTTCATGCACTCAGAACAGCGGGGCCTTTATACCTGCGGGGAGTTGGAATATGGCAGCTGTACCAGGGGTCTCGGGCCTGGTAGACTTTACCGATCTCACGGTCTCGTTGAGCTGCGTGTCTGAGACCAATTAATGTATTCCAAGAACTGGGAATGGGATGTATCAATTTACGGGATTGGTTTTATTTGTCATCAAGCTTTGCCGTTGAGTGTACGACCGCCAAAGAGCGGTATTGTTTCGCCAGCATTCAAGAAGACTGAGTAAACGTTGGATTAGACCATTTATAACGAGCACCAGCAGGGTTTCATGTTGGCTTGGACCTCACGTCCGTTTTTTATGACTCCATATCAAGCATAATATCCTGAGAAAACCTTCCTCCACAATGCCGCCCAAAAGAAAAGACATCATGTCATGTAACTTCATTCTGAAGGCATATTCACATTTTTCATCAGGCTGATCGAAAATGTGGTACCAGTTGAGGTCTGTCCCATTTCCAACACTGTAAAAGACTCGGGAAATCCACAACTTCACGGGATGAACAATGCTGAGGTTCGGTCGGTTCGCAATGATTGAGCCGGATCCACTAGCCGTATTACCATCGCTTCTTCGAGCCCGCACTCAGGTGCGGCCCAGGTGCACTTCAGATTCAGAATCAGTTCCCACCCGACCTACGGCAACATTATCCATGCGCGGAAATTTTACTGGGCCGGACCGTGTGTGCACGTGCTCAAATGCTACATTGGGATCTTTACTGGAAGGTCTGACCAAAAAGCCAGCCAATATTCAATTTAAGGCTATGCACGGCGATCATTCGCGACATGCTCTTCCCTTCTACCTGCCCGTGCCTTGTCGGCGTTACAGTCCGGCAACGCTTCCAAGTCGTTCCTCAAGACATCTGTGGTGCTCCCGCCCTCCATTGCGAGCGTCAGAGTCTCGCACACGATCAGCTGATCATGTTCCAAGTTCTCGTACATGGATAGGCAGCAAGGAACTTCTGGTGTGCTCGCGAGATCGGTCAGTACTCCTCCAGAGTCGGTGACCAGACACTCCATCCTTTCAGCTAGATTACAGTACTTGGTGTCTAGCGTGCGACTGGCAAACAAATTGGTTCGCAAGTTCAGCACAGTGTTCGGTTCCATTGCGTGCAAGGCTTTGTTATGCACCGTCTCGGAACGGTTGGCAGTCATCAAGTTCTTTTCAAAGTCAATAATCTCTTCAAGTGGAGGCATATCAGAGTAAAGTTCGAAGTCGAAATTCAAAAGTCTTCCGTTCAAATGTAGTGATGTAGTGCAAAAATCATCGAAAAATTCCATGGGCTCCACCCCGCCTTCCTCAACTTCGAGAGGGTTATCAAATGCATGCTACCAACGTGGAAAGTATCAAGTACCTCAGTGCTCTCATACAGCGCGTTGCGCGAGTCTGAGCGGATGGGGATATACGGCGTGCATCGCAATTTCTGCTTCAATCTTGAACCTGGCTGACTCAGGAGACGGACAGTCTTGAGCGCGATGACCTCGGTCTCCGTAGGTGAAGCACAACCCCTTGCGCATGAACTCGTTGCGTTGTCCCTGCGTCCGAGGTTCATCCTGGGGTTGAACTTCAACTGCGGCTGCACGCATCGTCTTATGTCTCGCCTGCGGCGCTTCAACGCACCCTCCACGCCCGTACGCAAAGGAATTGGAGTCATCCTCTTCCTTTGCGTCGTCGTCATCCTCCGCCAGTGCGTCGGCCTCTTCATCTTCGTCATATTCGAAATCTTCGTCCTTGTCTTCAGACTGATACTCAGTCTTGGACATCGCGTGGTGGCTCTTCTCGATGATCTTCACCAATATTTGAGTCTCGCTGGCAGCCTTGATGATCTCATCCCAGGTAGCGACCTCGGGATTGAGACCTTTTTGATATATCTCGGTTTGAATCGGGTACGAAAGACTGTTAAATAACATAACAATATTTTCTTGAGTTTCCTCTAACCCAATCGTATTGTAGATCTCAGACCATTCTGCAATGTGAGCTGCAACATCTTTTGCACTCTGGAAGCACTGACGGAGACGCCTCCTCTGTCTATCAGGTGCATTTAAGTAGAATTGTGAGCGAAGCGAGCAATAACTTAAGCCTTAACCCTGATGCAAAAGGAACCTCCGGCCAAGCCTCCCGCCCACCCAGATGTCCCTGTCAATTAGCAAATAACATTCCCACTCAATCACTCCCTCCAAAACGAATGGTGGTCATCGACGTGCGTCGTGTTCTGTTCCATCACCTGCACCGCATGCGCACTAACCTCGCTCGGCGGCCTGCCACTTGTACTCGCACCCTCCGTCGTAGTCCCTGCCTGTTGCTCCGTTTCGCCATCCGGTAGCTCCTCCGCCTGCGTCTTGAAGAAGGCCACGACCTAGCTCGGGCTCTTGATCGCTTCTTTGTAGACGACAAAGCTGGTCGCAAACTCGCGGTGCTTGCCGACTTGAATCGCATCGAGGAGCTGCAGCGCGAAGATCTGGCAGTTGTTGGAGATGAGGTTGTAGCCAGGTTGTTTTTGGCGCATGGAGAAGATTGCCATTTCGCCTGCGTCCGACAGTAAACGGGACAGATACGAAGAAGAGTGCACGGGCCACGTACCGGCCTGCCTCAGCGCCTCGTCGTTAAAGCGCGTCTTTCCGACCTCAAACGTATGCCACTCTTCCAGCTTGACTTTCTCGTTGATATAAATCACGTCGAGATGCTCATCCTGGGCAACGCTTGTCACCCACAACGACATCTACCACACCCAGATGGCTACTCACCATCCACAACTCGTGCGCATACTCACCGACTAGGACAGCCCAATGTTGCGTCGGGTCGGGGCAGCGGTGCGTCTTCTCTGTGATGAGTTTTCCTAGCCCCGTCTTCTCGGCGAACCATTTGCCGGCGAAGCCGGCGACTGGATGCCAGCCCAGATGGACGGTGCGTTGGGGGCCCTTGATGTCCGGGTCAGCGGATGGGATGGTGTTGGGCTTGTTCCCGAGACCGAGAGAGTGCTCGAGCTTTAGCTTGCCTTTGAGGAATTCATCTTTTCTGGGAATGGGAGATGAGAGGCGATTTGAATCGAATCGGGCGCGTCGGGATAAGACGTACATGAACCCTTCAACCTTCTTTCGTCGCGATTGAGATTCCTGCTCGGCATCTGCGGGCTTCTCTGGGTCGTGTAGAGGAAACTGACAGGGGAACGGCGCAATACAACGGGAAGACCCCGAGGGACGGTTACGGACTGGAGGTAGTAGTACGGGTACAAACGCGCAAGCGAGTACACTACTGATGCCATGTATATATAGTACCACTGTGTGCACGGACCATGATACTGATGAGCGCGTAGCCGCTCGTACCTCCACGGAGATAAATCTCCACAGGTCGGTCATGGTAGGACCAGTGATTATAGGTGGCGAGGTCACATCCCGAATTTGGGCCCAAAAAAATTTTTGTCTGGACTATTGGCTCGGCGAGGGTCTCGAATTTTGTCCGGATTACAGCACTCGACGAAGTTCAATTTTTTTTGTCCGGATTATGGCTCAGACATATATTTTTTTCCCCCAAAAAGGGTTCCAGTGTACTATAGGAGGTTTAAATCACTAAGATATCTGATATATACTCAATCATCGATGCACTCGTCCTCCGGTAGCTCCATAATATGAATATTTGCCTTTCCCTTCCTTTGCACTGTGTTCAGGCTTGCAACAGCTTTTGCTAGCAGCACTGTCTCTGCTGAAATCTCCTGAAACATTGTGTGTGCAGGAGGCCCAATCTCGACGTGGGTGTGGAAGGTATTAACAGTTTCTTCCTTAGGCAAAAGAGCCAGAACGAGTTTGCTGGTAAATGAGCAAAAGATGCAGTACCCAACGTGGAAGCATCTTTCGGGATCATCTTGAATCTTCGGCAGAATTCTAGCTCAAATACTCGCACTAGCACAAATGACAGAGCTCCGATGCTGTCAATGCCGGGATCTGGAAAGATCTGTGACACAATGTCCGCGGGGACAATGAATGCGCGAGCGCAAACACGTTGAACATGCGCAGGTGTATCCTCCCATCTCTTCCCCTTGGAGAGCCATTCATCGCGTGCGTTTGGGAGTTCAGATTAACGGTGCACTGTTACACCGGCGGTGATGATCGGGAGGGTTCACAGCCACTTTGATGCAGCGGAGCTTCAATCCTTTGTGATGTGATGGGCTATGCCCGCTAAAATAAACAACGCATAAACAAGCACGTGTCTTGCGATAATGCGTGCCACATAATGTTGCCGCGACTTCCGACTTGACCCGACGAAGTCGACTTGGAGGAATCAACTTGAGTCGAGCGAAGTCGAGTCGGGACGTGTGACTTGCCTCGACCTGCAAGTCAGTGTGAGTGACCTGAAGTCAACTTGAGTGACTTCAAGTCGGGTTTATTGCCAATGTTTTTTTTTGTGCCGGAGAACACGCAGAATCCGATTTACAAGTTCTTGTGTAAGTGCGGTGACTTGTGACACGATGTGACAGATACGTGACAGGTGTGACGAGGCCTCGTCCACGGCCGTCTGCGATGCCTTTTGGGCACCTTCAACATGCCCAAAATCCCCTGGGTAGATCATGTGCCACATTCAGTTGCTCTGGGCTTTGCTGCACGATCTGACCGCAGCATATAGCACCTCAAACATGAGGCACACTGTGTGGCCCCAGGGCTATCACGAGTCAATGAATGTGTTTCGTGACTTTTCAGCTGTCTTTGTTCAAATTTCCCATTTTACAGTTGCTGACAGCAGTCAATAAAAATATACCCCACTCAAGTCACTCAAGTTGGCTTCGGCGACTCGACTCGACTTGAGACACGACTGAGTCAAGTCAAGTCAAGTCAGCCGCTGACTTCGTTCGACTTCCGGAGTCGCGACTCGACTTTTCGAGTTGTGGCAACATTAGTGCCACAACAGTCGCAGAGCCTCTCGCTTGCTCAAACACTCTGCTTTACACGACTACTTTCTGTCCTCAAGCGTGACATTCTCCTCGTACAACCGGCAAATGTAACCACTGGCATGGAAGAGGCCCCTCTCGTCCTTCCTCCCAGCATTACGGAGTTTGTTGCCGATGCTGTCGGTGTTGCCGAGTCCCTTGTCTCTGGCTTCTGGACTCGCTTGAGGGAAGACATCTGGCATTACCCGAGCAGACTCTAAGCGAGCACGAAGAAGGTCTTTTTCGGGAACATGGCTGGAAACATGGTATAAGTAAGTCATCGGCCTATCCTTTTGATGTGGGGAACTCACTGAACCCTTCTGTAAGCTTCTCCAACCCTCTACCCTCCCTCCCACCATTGCATGAATAGCAACTGCGGCCGGCGCAAGCATCTTACCAATGCCGAAATGCGACAAGTAGTTGTTTATACCGTTGGCAAAGGGGTCGTTCCTGCGTGGGAAGTGCAGTTGTACTGCCGGGACTGCAACACCACTTACTATCCAAACTTTGCTGTCCATCGCGGAACGCGGATGTATTACGCTGGCATTCCGCAATACATCCAAATTGGTGGGCATCAGTACGCTGAAAGGAAATTGACGGGGTCGTGGATTAGTCTCATGCTGGTTGCGCAGTACGTCCAGAGGCTTTTTCTACCCATACATAAATTTAATCACAATCCGCTTAGTGTTTCTGCCACTAACTGTTCGCGTGTATACAATATGGCATTGTCTGGCCAGGAGGAACATGATTTCGCTGCTGGAGGTTGGCAGTTTGGCTCCCGCCTCACTACCGACCACGTCTGGGATGCATTCATTATCTTGACACTGCTCAACTACCACGATCGCCGCGACACATGCCTCCAAGTCCCGCATACCGGAGATCAAAAAGACAGGTTTACGGCTGCCATGACAGCGCGTAACGTGGAGGTAATTGTTAGCGGTCAAGATGTCGTTGACCACTGCTGTGATAAGTGTATGCGTGAGTGGACCAGGCCAGATGGTACACTGTGTAAGTAAATTTTATTCCGTTAATCTCCGGACAGGCAAAAAAAAACTCACGCACTTTCAGACAATGTTCAAGCAACTTGAATCACTTGTGATGGACTCGCAATGGGCCATGTCCGATGCCAATACCCTCACTGCACCAAATACCTCACCAATAATCGGGATCGCTTCTGCTTGGCCCACAAGGGCCTCGAGAACATCTGCTCAATTGTCGGATGTGAACGCCCAGTAACCGCTGGAAAGAAGTCGTGCGATGACACAAAGCATGCCGAGATGGAACTATGAGCGAGGCAAAGCAGTGTTCACAATGGCCCTTGCATCTGTACCTGTGAGCTCGGAGCGCCGCGCACGGTTTGATTTTGTCAAGATGCTGATGACATAAGCTGCCTATTTGGGAAGAAGCCCTCACCGTCGTGGCCCACGATGATGGGGTCATTAGATATTTCACCTGGGGGGAGCTATGACATATAGGTACCATGCACCAAAGTTTCATCCCAGTTCGTTACTTGAGCTACAAACATATATCTTCATATTCAATGGTAAATAATATCCAGTACCTGTTCCGATACGCTCTGTCTCGGAATAAACAGCGATATATACCGCACACGGCATGCACCAGGAGATATGTCACGTGTGGCATCCTCCTAGGGTGGTTTTTTACGCTCAGAATTGTCCTGATTTTACCCGGATTTAATATCCAACACCTGTCCCTGTACGGCTTTATCTTTGACAAGCACCCTATATAAACACATGGACTTGAGAAAAATATGGCACTGTGGCACCGCTCGCAATTCTGGTTATTTATTCGAGATTTAAAATCCAATACCATCCTAGCAGCAGAAATGTCAATTCTTTTGACTCAAGCAGCCATTGAAGAAGGAGCCAAGGTACTCTGACAAATGGCACAAATGTGATTCTTTTCACCATGGCAGTCACTAAAGAAGGAGCCAGGGTACCACTAGGAAGCAGAGTACTCCCGCAAGCAGCAGAAATACAATTTCTTTTACCAAAATCAGGCTTAAAGAAGGAGCCAGGGTACCACCAAAAGCCAGGGTACTCTGACAAATGACACAAATGTGATTATTTTTACCATGGCAGTCACTAAAGAAGGAGCCAGGGTACCACTAAGAGGCAGAGTACTCCCCCAAGCAGCAGAAATACAATTTCCATACAAAAGGTGTTCTCAGTTCCCGGCGCACACAAGCCCGAGCATCTGGTTTACAACACCAATTGTGATGCAAAGCAGCAAGTCCTCGCGCACCCTGAGGTCTGGGGGTGGTTCAATGATGTCGGCATGACTGTTGATGTCTTTCATTTCCTTCACAAACACTCTGTCGGCCATACCTTTTGCCAAATGCACTGCAACCCCGTCGCCCATCCGGAGCTCATGAGTGCCGATGGGAAGACTTGGTTCTTTAACACATCTGTCGCCGAGGAGACAAATGTCTGGCTCGGAGGATATCACTCCATCTGCCGCGAGATGCTCCCCATCAAGTACAACTTCTTCCCCAACGAAATGATTCGTCTCCGCAACGAGAATAAACTTGCAGAACTTAAGGCCGCAGGACATAATCCCAGGCGACGTGTCCAAAGATCTTGATACACCTTGTTATTCTATGTACAGTCTGGCTAGATGTCGAAAGTAATCTACATTATCGAAAGTAATAAAAGTAAAAAGAACATCTACATTATCGAGAACATTATAAGCATGTCTAGTCGCGCACCCGCTCGGCATTAAGATGTGCGGAAAATTTTGCTTTGTTCGTTGTGAAGGCTTGCTTATGCCCTCTTATGCCCTTCATCTCTTGAGTCTCAGAGCTGTTAGAGCTGTTAGCTCAGCCCTTTCAACCTAGTTTGTGCCCTTGACTGGAATCAAGGGGCGCAAAGATGCCCCTGCTGTCGAATTCTGAACACGAGAATCCCACAGAGAAGTTACTTACGCAATTCGGCCAGCCTGTGCTGGCAGACAACTCACGGAAAACTCGCGGAACAGGTCGCCAACGCCGACATCTCTCAATTCAATAGCAGTGGCGCAAAATTTGGTTCCTTCTTTGAGTACACCACTTCTCATTTCTTTGGAGAACTTGTGCCATTCGGCCATCCTGCATCAGGAAAACCAGAAGTGTCTTGCATAGCACTCTATAGCACTGCATAGCAAAATGTGGCCGTGATGTACCTATGGCCCACTATGGAGCACTCTACAGTGCTGCCTAGTGTTGCATAGGCTCGCATAGGCCCATAGGTACATCTCGGCTACGGTTTTCCTGATGTGCCAGCCTGCTCGCGGACAACTCGGAAAACTGTCGGAACAGCCTGTTCCGTAAGTTTACCGACGCCGCTGCTCCTATTCGATCGCCTTTTTTCGACGAATTGGACAAAATGAACACATGCTGGACGCCCCTGCAGAAGATTCGGCGCAGATCTGACCTAATTTTGACCTCATGATCAAATATCCCATCCTGCTCGTGCTGGCACCGTCCCACATATTTACGGTTGACGGCCGTTTTTTCACCGTCCCGTGCCGTCTGCAGGCGCCGAAGGCAAGAAACTTAGAAAGACGGCCGTCATTATGTCGATTCTTCCCAAAACATACTGCAAAAGGACGCCGGCAGTCTCCGGATCGGATCACGCCACACGCCTTCCGTTTTCATCCCTGAATTGTGACCAGCTCGCCGGACGGGCCAGTGCCGTCGTAAAACGGCAAACTCCTTCAGCCCTGATTGATCGCAGCTCCCTTGGCTAATATCACGTGTGGCAACGCATTGGCCGGTAGGCGCCCATCGATGTGGCGGAGATCAACCTCACATTACTGGTGACAGATTCATTCTAGCTTTCATCTACCTGTCAAGAAAAGCGGGTGATTCGTTAAATTCATTGTACACAGCAGACACCCAGCATGGGAAACCGAAGAGTTAAGAGAGTTCAAATGCCATGAACCCTGTGTCATTAGTCGGAAGCATGGTCAGAAGGAAGATGCGAAATTATCACGATGGAGATCTTGCGCTAGTCTCCCTCTTTATAAAATTAAGCATGTCCGAAGCCTTTTAAAACTCCGCCATCGCCGCAATCAGCCGATCAGCTTCTAGCTTCTTTCGTCCATCTCTGTCTTTGTGCCCACCATGAGCCTATCCTTCGCTTCCTTTCACACAGACTCCGATGCCAACGCACCGCTATGGACAACCTTCCCCAGTCAGGATATCCGAGTACGTTTCGTGCCCGTCTGAAGTCTTTTTAAACTCCACCATCTCCGCTTTGTGATTTATTCAAAACCGGGCCGTTTGTCGGGCGGTTCCACGTCAATGCCGGCTGGATGCGCTTGCCGGGTCCGACGCCGAGTTCGGCAAAGTCAATTTAGCTCAAGGATATCAAAGTTCTATCAGCGCGTTTTCTGCGATGCATTGAACACGGTGTCGATGATATGTTAGATTGCTGTCAGATATCGACGGAAGCGAAACTGTCGAAGGTCTATATATGACTGGGCGCTAAAATCATGGCATATAAGAGCTGCTTGTGTGATTGACATCTCTTTCCTCCCCCATCAACTGCCGCATTTCCGCACCCAGCTGTATGGGGATTTCTTCATGCGTTTTAATATGGAGCTAACCAAACACAGCATTCAATGCCTGATCATTCTGATAAGAAGACCGTTGGTGATTCTGATTCTGACACTCATGATTCAGTGAGTCTATTCATTCCGTTGGGAATATCAATAGGCTCAATACTCTATTTTACAACTAACAGATCTCCGATTCGGACCGTATAGCTAAATTGCAGCAGTTCATAAAGGAAGCAGATCCGGGGAACCTAAAGTTGCCAGAATGGCATCTGGACCTGGGAAAAGCTTTTAGCAGGAAGTACAGGAAGTCATCCAAGCTGGAGGATCTACAGGGAGCATTGCTCAATCTCCAACACTCAGTTAACTTTACTCCACAGGCTCATCCTGAGCGAGCAGGCCGGCTAGGAAATCTTGCTGACTGCCTTCGAAAACATTATTGCCGGTCAAAAAACCTGGAAGACCTGGAAAAAGCTTTGCAGAATGATCAGGAGGCTGTGGATCTCACTCCGCTGGCCCATCTGTCACGGGCAGGTCGATTGAGTCATCTTGCTGCATCTTTTCGGGAGCGATATAACAGAAAGGGAGATCTGAAGGATCTTAATGCAGCTATGCAAATGAGGCAGGAAGCTGTGGATCTCACCCCAAAAGGTCATCCTGAACGTGCACGCTATCTAGAAGATCTTGCATGGTGTTTAAATCTTCGCTATGACAGGGATGGAGATCTAAAGGACTTGGATGCCACATTGCAGAATAGGCAGGAAGCCTTGGATTCCACTCCACTGGGCCATCCCTTACAGGCACGTCGATTGGGTGGCCTTGCTGCTTCTCTTGGGGAGCGATATATCAGAAAGGGAGATCTGAAGGATCTGAATGCAGCAGTGCAAAAGGGGCAGCAAGCTCTTAACCTCATCCCAAAAGGACATCCTGACCGTGTACGCTGTCTAGAGGATCTTGCACAGTGTTTGAATCTTCGCTATGACAGGGATGGAGATCTAGAGGACTTGGATGCCATATTGCAGTATAGGCAGGAAGCCTTGGATTCCACTCCAACGGGCCGTCGTCCCTTGCAAGCACATCGATTGGGTGGCCTTGCTGCTTCTCTTGTGGAGCGATATATCAGAAAGGGAGATCTGAAGGATCTGAATACAGCAGTGCAAAAGGGGCAGCAAGCTCTTAACCTTACCCCAAAAGGACATCCTGGCCGTGTAGGCTATCTAGAGGATCTTGCACGGTATTTGAATCTTCGCTATGACAGGGATGGAGATCTAGTGGACTTGGATGCCACATTGCAGAATAGGCAGGAAGCCTTGAATTCCACTCCACCGGGCCATCCCTTTCAGGCACGTCGATTGGGTGGCCTTGCTGCTTCTCTTGGGGAGCGATATATCAGAAAGGGAGATCTGAAGGATCTGAATGCAGCAGTGCAAAAGGGGCAGCAAGCTCTTAACCTCACCCCAAAAGGACATCCTGACCGTGTACACTGTCTAGAGGATCTTGCACGGTGTTTGAATCTTCACTATGACAGGGATGGAGATCTAGAGGACTTGGATGCCATATTGCAGAATAGGCAGGAAGCCTTGGATTCCACTCCACCGGGCCATCCCTTGCAGGCACGTCGATTGAGTGGCCTTGCTGCTTCTCTTGGGGAGCGATATATCAGAAAGGGAGATTTGAAGGATCTGAATGCAGCAGTGCAAAAGGGGCAGCAAGCTCTTAACCTCACCCCAAAAGGACATCCTGACCGTGTAGGCTGTCTAGAGGATCTTGCACGGTGTTTGAATCTTCGCTATGACAGGGATGGAGATCTCAAGGACTTGGATGCCACATTGCAGAATAGGCAGGAAGCCTTAAATTCCACTCCACCGGGCCATCCCTTGCAGGCACGTCAATTGAGTAGTCTTACTGCTTCTCTTGTGCAGCGATATATTAGAAAGGGAGATCTGGAGGATCTTAATGACGCAGTGAAAAGTGGGCAGGAAGCTGTGGATCTCACCGCAAAAGGTCATCCTGACCGTGCAGGCTACCTAGAGGATCTTGCATGGTGTTTAAATCTTCGCTATGACAGGGATGGAGATCTAGAGGACTTGGATGCCACATTGCAGAATAGGCAGGAAGCCTTGGATTCCACTCCACCGGGCCATCCCTTGCAGGCACGTCGATTGAGTGGTCTTGCTGTTTCTCTTGGGAAGCAATATATCAGAAAGGGAGATCTGAAGGATCTGAATGCAGCAGTGCAAAAGGGGCAGCAA
The DNA here is from genome assembly GCA_029281465.1 of Mycena epipterygia. Lineage (NCBI taxonomy): Eukaryota > Fungi > Basidiomycota > Agaricomycetes > Agaricales > Mycenaceae > Mycena > Mycena epipterygia. The sequence continues at coordinate 72,860 of JARJCQ010000025.1, read as the reverse complement.
GCTCTTAACCTCACCCCCAAAGGTCATCCTGACCGTGCAGGCTATCTAGAGGATTTTGCAGTGTCGTTGGATCTTCGGTATACCAAGACCGGAGATCCAAAGGACTTGGATGCCACATTGCAGAATAGGCAGGAAGCCTTGGAGTTCACTCCACCGGGCCATCCCTTGCGGGCATGTCATTTGAGTAGTCTTGCTGCTCCTCTTGTGGAGCGATACTTCCAAAAGGGAGATCTGAAGGATCTTAATGGTGCAGTGCAAAATGGGCAGGAAGCTGTGGATCTCACCCCCAAAGGTCATCCTGACCGGGCAGAATTTCTAGAGCATCTTTCAACCTCTTTCCAAATTCGATATGACAAGCTTGGGATCCTCAAAGACTGGCAGGCAGCATTCCAGCTTAGGCAGGAAATCATGAACTTGAAGCCAAAAGAGGACCTCGGGCGAGCAGACCAACTGTCAAATGTTGTGGATCCATTAATACTTCGATTTGGGAGGTTCCAAGACATGAGAGACCTGGATGCAGCATTGCAGCATGTGCAGAAATGTCTTGCTCTTACACCACAGGGGCATTCTGACCGGAGAGATCACCTTGACCGTCTTGGAACCATCTTTATAGAGCGATACAACCGGACAGAAGACCGTCAGGACCTGGAGGCAGCATTGCAAAACACCAAGGAAGCTCTTGATCTGACCCCAGAACACGGTGACGACCGAGCAGAGAGACTAAAAGCTTTTGCAGTGTGTTTGTCCATTCGGTATAAGATATTCAAAGAGCTCAAGGACTTGGAGAGTGCATTGCAGCATCACCAGGAAGCTCTTGATCTCACACCAGAAGGGCATCCTATCCGAGCAAACCGGCTGCGATTTCTTGCATCTTGTTTGAATTTTCGGTACTCCAGGTTGGGAGACTTGAAGGACATTAACACAGCAATACAGCTTACTGAACAAGCCCTGGATCTCACCACGGATGGGGACATGCCCCGCCTAGACTATCTGTTTATCCTTGCAAGAAATTTCAAAGAACGATATCTCAAATTGAAGGACCCAAAGGACCTCGAGGCCATGCATCATAACTTCAGTAATTCTCTCAAACTCGGAGGAGGCACAAGACCAGAAGAATGGTGGCTGGTAGCTCTCGATTGGGCTTCCTCGTCCAAAGAACTACAGCCCTCGTACTGTCCGGCTGCTTATGCTGCTGCGTTCCACCTGTTACCAGAAATTCTGTGGATGGGTCATTCCGTACCCCTACGCCATGAAGCCATCCAGAGACTTGACATCGGTCAAGTCACTTCCACTGCAGCTCAAACTTGCATCAGGTTGTCTGACCTGGCCTCGGCTGTGGAAATTGTGGAACAGGGGGTTGCCACAATATTCCAACAGATGCTCCAGCTGAAAACAGATGTTGATGGATTGGATTCAGTTCATGCAGAGATGTTTCGAAAACTTTCTTCAGATCTTTATAGTGGAGAATCTGCAGATCCTATGCAAGCCGCGATTGAAAGAAATGAGCTGCTGCAACGTATCCGGAAGCAACCTGGGTTGGAATATTTCTTACTCCCCAAACCCTTTGATGTGCTTCGGAATGTGGCCCAAGGAGGGCCCATCGTGATACTGAACAGTCATGAAGATGGATGTGATGGAATCATAATCCTGAAGACACCTGAGCCAGTTCATGTTGCATTTCCCAAAGTCAAGCTGGCCGATGTTCAGTCACAGCAATCAATACTCAAAGAGTTGCTGGGACTCTGCCGTTCCAGAATGAGGGGACAACCAGTGGCTTCCAGACTCTCAGAACATGAAGGCGTTTTTCAACAGCTTTGGGCCAATATTCTTTCGCCTATTCTTTCGCCTGTGAATGCGGGGATGAGGAGACAACCAGTGGCTTCCAGACTCAAGGCACAGAGGGAGGGGGCTAGTTTAAAATCAACCAAAGAACGTTTCGAAGACCTTTTGTACTGGCTTTGGAGATGCATTGTTTCCCCGGTGTATGAGGTGCTGGAGTCTGTGAGTGCACATTTAGTATTACATGGTCCCTGCTAACATTCATCGATCCAGCATGGCATTCATGGTGGCCGTCTATGGTGGCTGCCAACTGGCGCATTCACAGGCCTTCCTTTACAGGCGTGTCCACCAGATGATCGATTTATCCATTCATATACAGCGACTTTGGGATCGCTTCTGGACGCCTATGCCAAGAACACCTCTGAAAGTACCGAAATCTTTGGGATTGTCGGAGTCACTGCCACCAACGCTCATGGGAAGCATTCCCTACCGTCGGTAAAGACAGAAGTCAACAACATTGTTCCAATTATCACCCAACCTGTCCAATGCCTCACAGACGAGCACGCAACAGTTCATGCTGTGAAACAACAGCTACTGGATGCCTCGTGGATGCATCTGGCTTGTCACGGAGAGCAGAACCTGGATGAACCAACCAAAAGCAAACTTCGGCTATATGAAGGCAACCTTGAGCTCAGCACCATCCTGCGAATGCCCCTCTCTCATGCACAGTTTGTCTTTCTCGCCGCGTGCCAGACGGCAATGGGGGATGCCACACTGATGAATGAATCATTCCATCTTGGCGGTGGATTCATCGCTGCGGGTTTCCGCGGAGCGGTGGGAACTCTGTGGTCGATGCATGATCCAGATGGACCGGTAGTCGCAAAAGAATTCTACTCCCAACTGTTCCGGAATGGCCGGAAACCTCTGGCCAGTGATGCAGCCGAGGCTCTACAGCTAGCGGTGAAGAAGTTGAAGGCTCAAGGTGCCCCATACGAGCGCTGGGTGCCATTCATCCACATGGGAATTTGAGGCAATGAAGATGTGCCGTAGTTTACCTTGTATTTAAGTAGCTACCAAATTAACGAGTGTTCCTTAGGCCTCACATCACAAAATAATCCCAATTTTGGCCTCGTGTAGTTTCATCTCAGTTTTCCTGTCCAACCACTTCACTACATCACACATGATCGAAAGGAACCTGCAAGTGAATAATCTTGTTCCACGAGCTGCAGCTTCCGAGAAGACCGTCACCGCACCTTGAAATTTATGAGCATGCTCGACAGCGAGCTAAGCATTTAACAGAGTCTATGCAGTCAATACCGACTGTTTTTGGTGCCCGTTGACCGCTCCGTACCCCGCTTCGCTCCGCCGTTGTCGCTTCTCAATCTTCCGCTTCCCGCAGTCGGCCCCGGCCATCTTGGGACTATCACAGCCCACTATCGTCATCCAACACGTTCTTGACGTCGCCCCCCGTCTCGATTGGTGTCATCCGCCTTCCCAACGTGCCGCTTTAGTGCTGCCTTCCCGCCCTCCGATCCCGCCGTCCACCGCCTTCCGCGTTCGGTCTACCCCCAGCAGCGACACCATCTACGACGACGTCGGTGCTGCATTCTGCTTTGCTTGGCGCAGCCAACGCGCCCGGCGCCAATTTATGGTACTCCTCCCGCTTGCCTCCCCCACTCCCGGCGCATACAGCACGAGCCTTGGGCGACCGCAGCGCAGGGGCGCTCAAGTGCGCTCTGTGGTGCAACATCCACGTCGCATCCCGCCATATGACTCATGCTGTCATGCCCCTCGTTACGCTCCGCGCCGCCCCCTTCCCTTCGAGACCCTTCCCTTCCATTCGGGACTCCTCCTCCAGGTGATTGGTACCGTCCTCTCATACGTCCACGGCGCAACCTCCCTTCTTTTTTTGGCCCCCGATCCCGCTCTAAGCGCCTACCGTATCCGATCTCCATCCTGATCCCACCGCTTCTTGCTGCGCTCCAGACCCAGCGGTGGACATGATGACATTCGCAATTCCCAATGTGAGATCTTACCTTACATGTATCAATCCCGCCGCGCACCTTTTCCCCCATTTTTCTTGTCGCTACTATACCTGCTCTCTCCTTGCTTTTTTACCGCATTTGTTATTCACTCTTTTATCTCCCCCTTCTGTAGTCATTCCACATTTGTAGCATGCCATAGACTCCCAATATACTTAATTTGAAAAGACCAGGAATTATCAGACCTAAATAGCTCTGAGCTGGCCGAAAGATCCCCAAGTGAAATCGGAAAGAATTTGCTGAAAAATATGAGAACGTGCAATTTTATGTTCTTCTTCTTCATTTGACATCAATATTCTGTTCCAAGTGTTTCGAGGTTTCACATTTTGACTGAAGACCTAGTGGTTTCTCGGTAGAAGTGAAGGCTTCCTGAATGTGTAAACGTTGATATGTGTCATGAAGTGAAGACTTCCTATTAGGGCTGCCGCCCGTGAGGGGCACGGGAATCCACAGGTAATCCACGGCACGGCCCGTGCTCTACACGGCCGTTGGGGGGGATTTCTAGCCCAGGTTTATGCACTAGTGCCCGCAGCATTAAACCAAGAGATGGTTCGCCGCCTGAAGACATTGATGGGTACAGTGCCAATAATTCGCGATACTAACGAAAAGCGAAAACGAAACCTCGGCACACCATAGCCGTGTAACGCGGCACAACAGGCAATCATCACGTCTCGCTTAGCATTACCGAGACCGAAGGCTGTGTCCCGACGATGCGCCCGACTGTCGCGACTTCTTGGCCGCTTCGAGCTTGTTTCGTGCCATCTACCGGCCATATGCTCACTTTTAGAACTTGCTATGAATTTCTCTGTTATGCAACCGAGGCTTATAAACACCAAATGACTGTCTTCAAGTAAACTTTGCAGCAAGAGGCTATATTTTCGGTTTCGCTTCTCGGATTAAGTGTACGCGTAATGTGATCCCAAACGCTGCCGACCCTGAGCAAAATTCACCATAAAATGGGACCACTGGAGCTCGCACTGTCCATCCTTCCCCTCACTCTCCTTCCTGCTGCTCTCTAATTTTAGACTCTCTTTCGTGACTCCTTCGTGACGTGCGATGGCAGGTACAGAGGCTATGATTTGATTATTTCTATGATTCTTACATCCCAATAGGATACGAGAGGCCCAGACTTCAGCCATCGTCAAAATCCAGGGCATCCTGTCGCCTCCACATCATTTTTCGGTTTTTTTCACCCTTTTAATCAGCACCTTCATTGGATGTTCCCTTATTGCTGCATTGCCCGCTAGCCACCCCGGAGTGGATGTCTTTCAGCCGGTGGTGTATCTCTCGGGGTTCATAAATGTCTGGTTCGTTGTCTTAGGTGAGTCGAAGAATCTCTTCTTGCAATTGTCATTGACTTCATTTTACCAGGGCATCTTATCTCTCCACCACCTATCAAAATTTCCACCCTCATTCATATGGGACCGACTTACTTCCACCGCTCGCATGTGTCGCATATGCGCATAGACCGTCTGCGGCGTCTCCCAGGATATTCAGATCCACAATCGACCTTTGTTTCTGGCTTCGATTTTCGTTCCTTCTTTTCAGGGCTTTTCACACACTTCTACACACTTCTGTAGTTCTTCATGGGACGCTTCGTCTGGACTCTTTGAACCTGCACTCAATTCTGGCTTCAGTCGAGCTAATACCGTAGATCCAGCGTACGGTCCCATTCCAGGGTGCGAGCTGGACAATGACCGCAATTGCTATGCTGATGGTATGTCAAAATCATACTCTGGTCTGCTAGCCCTCACGGCGCTAATTTTTGAAGCCACTGCATCTCATGCACTCCATACGGTTGATCCCAATGCATTGAGGGATGATATCCGTGTCGTTCATGTCTCTCATGGCCCCGCATTGCGTCTGCGTGGCGGATGTAGTTCAGACTCCAACAATGGTGCGGTTCAATCATGATTTTATAATGTCTTTAATTAAACTTTACACCAAGGCTATTCAACGGACAATGAAACTGATTTGGACTTCAATGTACAGTCAGATCACGATGGTAACTTCAATTACAAGTTATAAATCACCTTTATAGCTAATGACAGTACCGAAGGCGCGCACAATTTTTTTCCTGTTTAGGACATTTCCAAAGAATTCCCCATAACTCCATCAATTCTCAACAGATTTGGATGAAACCTGGCTAGATTCATCAGGCTAGTTCATGCGGAATTAGTGATACTATCCCCCCTGGGGAGCTCGGACACTTAAGCAGAAACAATGAATATCACCGTTTCTAGGGGGTTTAACAGGAATCTGAATAGACAGATCTACTGCAATCCGTCTTTTACATAGGATACATATAAAGGTTTGACCCAAACCGCCCATTTCCCGTCGAACGACACTAAAACTTTTGTTGAGTCTTGTTGTCCGAGTAGTAGGTAAACATCAAAATGTGATTCCCACAGGCGCGGTTGACAGCATCCCCCCCAAATTCCACAGGGAGGCCCATATGCATCCTATATAACTCCCAAATATACCAGAAGTCCAGGACTTCCGTGGAAAAATACTCATAGACACCATTTTTGTCGGGGGTGCACAACCCACTACAATAGGCAATTTTGGCAGGGAAAACTGACACTTTCAGCTATTGCGAGAGCTGTAGGACACCTAGTGTCCTGAATTTGCATGAACATAATTATATGGTAGATTCATAGTCTGAACATGTCCTGACATGTTTATGTTCATCTCATGACTATGAGTTCAGGGAAAAGAGGGAAAAATTGCAAAGTCCCCAACTTCTTAATTATTTAACAAATGGTCAGGGCACATAATAGCCAGGTTTTTGGAACAGATATCGTAGAAAATGTCTTAAGGAATGTATGAAGACAAAAATCTCGGAAATTGGTCCAGTAATGACCGAGATATCCTTATTTGTCCGAGAAGTAGGTAAGTCCGGGCCGGTGGGGGGGGATAGTAGAGACAAACTTGTAAAAATATTTCATATTGGATGATCTAGAATTTTGGTCTGTTTTAGAGATGAATCCACTCTAGCGTAGTCAGAACTTATGCAGCCAACCTGCTTTTTTGCAATTGCGGACTTTTATACATTCTTAAGGATGCCATAGAGTCGAAATTGCGTATCATTCAATCTGTACTGCTTGTGATCACTTCGGACAATGGGCAATACAGGTTGATTGGGAAATATTGTGAGAATTGAATCCACCCATGAACCTTATGCAGTTCTGGCTCTATGTCATCTTTTTAAATCCATGTAACTCTTCCATCCCACAAAATCAACAAGTCCTGAGCTTGCTAGACCACATTCACCCCAAAACAGACCAAAATTCTATATCACCCGATATGAAATATTTTTACAAGTTTGTCTCTATCGCTAATTCCGCATGAATTAGCCTGGTGAATCTAGCTAGGTTTCATCCAAATTTGTTAAGAATTGATGGAGCTATGGGGAATTCTTTGGAAATGTCCTCAACAGGAAAAAAATTTGCCTGCGCCTTCGGTACTGTCATTAGCTGTAATTAAACTTTCCACCAAGGCTATTCAACGGATGAAGAAACCGATTCGGACTTGCGAAATGTACAGTCAGATTACGATGATAGCGGTAACTTGCTATATTTTGGTTCGTGTGTACTCCTTGATGAATTTTGAAGGTGTCATGTCCAATACTAAGGTTCTCAATACATCGAGCGACATTATCACTCCCTTTTATCTTTTTCATGCTCCTGCATCTCGCCTTCGAGGAGGATGTGATTCAGATGATTTTGAATCCGACACTGGTACAATTTTGTTCATTTAGATCCCCCCTTGTTAAACCTTTGTCCCCAGGCTATTCTACTACGGACTCTGAACCCGATTACAACTCCGACCTATCGTCAGATTTTGATGCTAATGGTATGTTACTATATTGTCTCTGGTCTTTAATGTGCAAATTTTGAAGCTGCCACATTTCAAGTGCACACTGATGATCCCGCCGCATCGAGCAACAATATCCCATCGATTTATCTCTCCCATACTCCTGCTTTTCGTCTGCATGGAGGACATGGCTCAGATGATGGCGATTCCAGCCCCGGTGAGTTTCGATAATGAATTACACACATTCCTGTCAGCTGAACTTTGCATCGAGGCTATTCCGCGAGTGATGAACCAGGTTCCGACGCACCTGGACCATCCAGTAAGCGCAAACGGAAGGTTACTAAGCAAGAGAGGCCCCGCAAAGCAAACAAAGGCAAGGCTCGAGCATGCGAGTCTGAAGCTGACACAGAAGTTGGTATTCGGGTCACAAGAGGCAAGGGTAAGGGGAAAGGCATTTATGTAGATGAGATTATCCATCTCGATTCTGCGCTGGAATGCTGGGCTATACCTCCACTCGATCACCGTATTGCCTACATTGTTGATCTCGCGGACTCCCCGGAATGTATCAATTCTAAGACGTCCACTGTGGATGCATTCATCGAGAAGGAGGTATGTTTGTTACTGCCATTGAACTTCGAAACCTTTCTATAACATCTTTATACAGTGTCAGGATTCATTCTCGGGCCCAACCGGCTCCCGCGAGGACAACAAACTCGCAGAGGTGCTCATCCTTGATGATGGTGGCGTTGTTTACTGCCGTCGGTCAAACCTGAGCAGTGTTGTCTGAGGCCAGGCCGAGAGTCAAAAAGGTCTGACCCATTTGACCCTTTGACCGGGGTCTGACCGGGTCTGACCCTCGGCCTGACCCTTTCCAAATTTGGAAAAGTCCTTTGTTACAGCTGCTAAGGGTCGCGTGCAATGCTAGCAAGCCTTACCCGACCACAATCCAATGTTCTGAGTGGTCAGGACGAATATCTCCTGCTTACAGTATCAATTTTGAAAGGTAGTCAGATTTACTGGTATGGAAAACTGCTATGTGAACAACAGGGCAACCCCCTATCCAAATGCACCCCGAATGGCCTGTGAAAAGATTCATAGTGATACCGATGTCAGATCATGAATTAATGTAACATGTGTATGGCCCAAAACTGCAGCAGGACGGTCAGAATTCAAAATCAGTCAAAGGAATCAATGGTGTTTGCAATGAGAAATGTGGCATAATCTGGCCATGCACAGCAAAGACCATTTGTTCAATTGTACTCACACTACACGCCCAAAGGTGACTTTGAACATCCAAAGAATGACACAGAGAACTTCAAAGTAGGTTCAAACACGGTCATGGCCGGGGTGGGATAAATATCTTTCCAAATGGGCTCGTATTATAGGACCGCTTGGTATAATATCGACTGGTATATCCATTCTCTCAATGATCCGATTTTTTCCTGATTTTTCCGGTGGTTCTACGAGTTTAAAACGGGTATTCCAAAAAAGGAAATCCGGCCTTGACGAAACGGTCAAAGGCCGGTCAAAGGGTCTTGACGCCCAGTCAGACCCGGTCAGACCCCGTCAAAGACAACACTGAACCTGAGCTGTGGAGGGTTCTACACATGTTCGCTGGCAGCTTCCGCCCATCTGAACGGATTTGAACGCTGGGATGATGACTCAACAGTGGGAATGACGCGAGAACTCATCTCGGATCCTGTTCGCACAGCAAAAACGTTGGAAGCCCGAAGTCTGGTTGCTTTTGCAACTGAGTAAGTAGCTGATTCGCTCATATTTGCTCAATTCCTTTTCTTACTTGCAGTTTCCAGATTCTATCTGGGCGCCACTCGTCAATTCTGCACAGGCAAGAACGTGGATGCTCAGTTTGAATGTGGTGGACGGGCTGCTCTGCGCAAGTTCAAGGAGGTAAAATTGATACTTGAACTATATTCCTATTAATCCAACACTACATCGCAGGGTACACAAAACGGCAAAGCCTACTTCATTGGGTGCTCCAACTGGTCTAACGACGACGATTTACTCATCGCTTCACGAAAATTCCGCATGGGGTGCGGGAATCCATCCTGCGCCAACTCTTCCGTGGGGAGGAGGTGAGCGTTTATGAGGAAGACGTCGTTACGGGACCATGCGCGCAAATTGTTCACCCGTCCCATCTGCCGAACAATAAAATATGTGGTGAGTTTGTGTCTAAGTTTCTTCCAATATTCAACCGTTTCATTCATCGTTGTAGCTCGGACTCACTATCGCGAGGGAAAGCACACACCTGGCAGATTGACCAAAAATCAGTGCCCTGCGAAGCTTTTGATTTTGATCCCCAAGGACACGAACGATTTGCGTGCAGTTGTGATTCCGAAAGCAGGTATACCTCACAACCATCCAACGTTCCCCCGCACAAAGGTGCCTTTTGCTGTCGCGAAGCAATACAAGAAATGCATCGATTCCACGGGACCCATTGGCGCCACAACACTTCATGTTGATAAATGTATGATTCCATTTCCCGGTGTCGAACAACAATTATTTAATGACTGTACTTGAAAGCCTCCAGCACTAAGTGGCTTCCTCTGTCGGTCTGGAATGTCTCCCATGGGACATATCCGTGGAAGAGCGCATTGAGTGCACTCTTCGTTGTTACCGCCGACCTGTGAGTTTTATACTTGAATCCGAATACTCGCTGCGACGACGTATCCAGATACAAACCAACCTCCTTGTAGCCACCCTTCCCCTTCGGATCGCCAAGTAGTCCCCCACCAGCAGTTCGAACGGGTGTTGGCGTGTGATAGGCTGTAATAGCGCGTGCAGGTGTGCGGAACCGAAATTCAGACACTCCCCGCAATTCTGAATGGCGTCCATTATGAGTTTGTCGATAGCGGGCGTTTTGAATCTGTCAGTGAGCTTCAGCTTCATGGAATCGCGGCCAAGGTGGCCCCCTTCATGATGCTCCCTCTCCACTTCTGCTTGCATCTCAGTTGGCATCAAACACTCCACCCATGCGCACGCCCTTCGCGACTTCCCACCGCCCACATGCCACAACTTCCCGCCCTTACGCGGTGCTTCGCGCGGCATACTGCCTTCTCATCCCCCCCTTTGCAATTGCTTCCAGTGCCTCGACGGCCTGTAAAAAGACCGGTACATCAGCAAACCGGCTCTTCAGTGCTGGAACATCCCCTGCGTCCTCGACCATGTACAGGTTGAATGAATACCAGCCCGCTCCCCACGAACCAATCACATTCGACCAACCACCCGCTGCCATCCTTCTCCGTTTGCGGCACATTGGTGTACTTCTGACTCAGTGCATCCCCCATGAAGTTAACCGCCCCTGGAAGATGGTGAATCTCACGGTTTGATGCGGGCTGCGGTACTGCCGATAATTTTCCTTCGGAAATGAGGTGCGTGGTTATCATTCGGAATTTCCGGTTGTACTCGGAAAAATCGTCCTTGGAGCGTATCTTTTTCGTGTTCCGTGATGAGGGCTTCTAGGTCGTTGAGCGTGAACATCTTCACTCCATCTGATCCCGGATAGAGCTCCTGGACCTTGGTTTTAAACTCTGCCCATGTAGGGGCCGGGTTTGTTGTACATCCCTTCCACAGGACCTTGTCTTCCCTGGAAACATATAGCACAGCGATTTTTATCTTTTCCGCATTGGTGGTGCACTCCATGGATTCCGCGACTTCTTCAACATCCTCCCAATATCTTGCCAAATTGAGGGCTTTCCCATCAAATTCGGGGGCACCTCGTGCCGTACGTCCAGGTAGCAACTTCATTTTCCTTTTTGGGACAAGCAGTTGATTGGAGGATGTGTTCGTGAGTGAAGACTCGGTGGAGAGAGTGTTCGATGTGGAAGATGGGATAGAATCAAGCGAGGATTCGGGTGATAAATTTAGATTCGTAGGAGTCCGGGGTTCTGGTGTCGGGGACGGTGATGTTAATGGGGATTCCGAGGCCTCGGGTGTAACAGTGACAGGGGATTCTGAGGATTGTCCTTGGATGTTCGTGGGATTGTACTCTATGAGAGCTACTTCTTGGAATAGATTATGGGTAGACCGCGTGGATCTTGTCGAAGGGGGAATGGCGGGTTTCTTTTCCCGGCCTCTTCTAGAATCCACAATAAAACCCCCTCGTGGTGGGCTCCAGTTGTGATGCGGACTGCGGTACTGCAAAGTGAGTTATTTTTCACTTGCAAAACAGCTTGATCGTCCTCTGAGGGGCTTGTATCGTCGAATTCAAGTGTGAGGTATAAGGGGAGAAAGATGTGTTTGTTGTGTAATGATAGTGTGTTCGAACGTGAGGTTCGAGGTTAGCGAAAGAGAGGTTTAAAGAAAGTACTTGTGCGAGCCTGCAATTCCACTAATCTGCCGCTTGCCTAATCCAAAGGGGCTTCTATTGTTCCTCTACTGTGTTCCCCTTGATGCTCTGACCATGGTTTCGGGAGCGTGAAGATATCCTTCGATGTTGACTATATCCTATGTTTGGTGCGTAGCTCGTGCGCAAATTGCAATTGCCGCCAGGGTCTATTGTAGACGCTTTGCTAGTGCTTTATCGTCGTTCCCACTTCCACAGGGTGCTGTGACTTGTGAAGGAAGGTCTGCTGGCGATCAAACCGGAGTGTGTGTGTGTGTCGGCTCGGGGTGAGACAACGGCGAGGGAGGGTGATGAAATGTCTGAAGGACAAGTGTGTGTGTGTGTGTGTGGTCAATTAGATTGAGTGTGTGTGAGGATGGACCAGGGGGTGTGAATCCACTATTGACTGACTACTGCCAAAACTTTGTCTCCCTTTTATACCTTGAAAATGTTTGATACATCAGGCCTCGTGTCCAAGGATCCTCACGTTTCATCCCCTGTGGCTGCAACACGAGGTGGTGAATGGTATGTTCGCAGGTGTGAACAAGGTATTCTGGTGAGCGAATAGTGGTTGTTCACTGGTGAACAGTACGTTCGCTGGTGTAAATGACAGAAGCCGGTGAGTGATGGTGGTTGTTCGCTGGTGAAGGGTATGTGCAAGAGGTGTAAACGAGAGATTCCGGTGGTGAAGGAGATACACAACGGGTGTGGAGGCGATTTCACCAGAGCTGTAGTTTGGTGGTGAATGGAATGTGTGAGAGGCAGAGTCATGTAGAGCGTCGTTGGGTTGGTGGTGGACAAGGTTATAGACAAGGTGAACAGGACATGTGAAGCGCAAGTCTAGCGAGAATCTCAATCCGGTAAGGTGGTATCCGAATATGGATGACACAGATATCGTTCGGCGTGTAGATTCCGTGTGTCTCTTGTCACATTCGCTGGGCTAGGCATAGGGCATTCACAATGCCCACAGCGTGCCCTCGCTTGCGTTTGGACGACAAATGGTGGCTCGACGCATCGTGCTGCAATGATCAAGACCCGTCGTTGCTCGAGGAGCTGGAGCTTCGCTCGAGCTTGAACTCTCGACTCATCGGATGGGTCGGAAGGCGGCGGTTTGGTCTTAGCAAAGGCTGCTGGAGTGCCATGCAGAAATTTCTCAAAGAAGTTCTCTGCGGCCAATCTACCGGGCATAACAGTTTGTGTAACGGGTTCGTCTTGTCTCAGCAGTCTGCCTCTCTTCAAGCTCTTTCAACTCATTAGTTTTCTTATCGATCAGAGCGTGCATTTCTGCAACAGTAAATCCGGACATAGACTCGCGATTGTTTTTCGCATTGCGGTCGGAGGCAGCTGCAGAATCTTTGGATTTTGTGGGTTCAACTGTGGAGGACTCATTTCTCTCCACACGCATCGGGAGTGGTTCGACTAAGGTATGTCTTTCAACCTTAGCTCCCTTGAATTTTGTTGACTTCGGGCTCTTAGAACGTCTTCTGCGAGCCTTTCCCTTTGAAGAAGGGGTCTTTGCGGTGGAATGTCCCAATTTATCCGCGAGGAAGTCGGAAGGTGTAGTTTTTACATCCTTCTCAATTATGGGATTAATCTCGGCATAATTTTGCAGCACTTCGCACTGCACCCTCAGCTCTGACTCAGAAAATCCATCGAGCACCCTGATTCCGCCCCAATTATGTGGGTTACGGCTCCCTCCCTTCTCGCGGGAAGAACCGGCGGTGGGCCGGAAGCTGATAAGACTTTCCTCGTCATCAACTTCCTCCATCGTCGCCCGGCACGTCACATGCACGGCGGCAGGAACGACAGGTTCTGCTGGCTCTTCCTCAGAGCCGGAATTGTCAGGGGTGTTGTCAAACTAGACATGTCCCTCGACGTCCGAGCTGTCGGTCCCCTGAGTGATCTCAGGTCCCGACTTGCACTCCACTGCTGCCGCAACTGGGCGGCATATGCTTCATGATGCACAATGGGATTCGACTCGATATTCTGTAGTAATTCAAAGGGTGCATCAATTATTTTCATTTAAGGAAATTCAATGTCATTTGGACCCTTTTGATCATCTCCCATACCTTGGTTGAACCGGCTAGATCTGTGGACTGTGGCATTATCACTCCCGTAGTAATTCAGGGCGTGCCCGCCACAACTTCCCGTCAGCCAAAAGTCTTCATAGGACCTTTCTGGAGGTATTAGGACCACCGGACCACCCGGAGAATGTGGCAACTCATTGGGTGGACCAAATGAACGAAGAATATGTATTGGTCAGCGTGGTGCCGTGCCAAATTGGCTGTCGATTTAGAATGAGAGACGTATTAAATATTGTCTTGAAGCAAGAGAATACCGCGGCGAGGGGTTGGTACATTGGATGTCGGAACGTTGAGAAGATCGGCACACGCTCCAAACCTCAAGCCTGGGAAACATGATGATGAAATGCACATTGGTTTCAAGAAAGCAACAAGCAGTACAGCGTCGAGTCACTGCATTCCGACCCCTCCTAACCACAGCCTGAGTTGGGAGCCCTGAACAGAGCTAAGCAGATGGCTGTGGTTAGGGCGACTACACAGACCATGGTTATATCTGTGTAGATCTGGCTAACTGTGGTTAGCTCTGTGTAGGTCTGTGTAGGTATGCTTACCTCTGTGTAGGTCTGTCTAGTGCTATAGCCAGAGGTTAGTGCACGCCATAGCCACACCTATATTTACCTACTACCTACCCTGTTGTCCTCCAAGTCATTTCTCATTCTGGAATATTTGTTGCCGCGAGGCCTCGTACCATGTTGCGCCAACCCTGGCGGCAGAAGGATGCCGGCTATATATTTATGATATTCCCAAAATAGCCTACAGTGCATCCCCATTGGTTAACGTGCGCCGCGGAATTATCGCGGAGACGAGCAGCGCTGTGGAGGACCGGGTTGAGGTAAGTGTTGCTGGGGCCAGCTGAGTATAGGTGGGCTAGGCTCACCTACCTTCAGCTAAACAGAGCTGTGCTGACATTCACAGACTATGTTTAGACGGCCTAGCCACCGGCTAAGCAGAGTTAAGCCAAGCTAACCGAAGCTATGTTTAGTTCGGCTTAGTTGCCATCAACAGGGTCTGTTTAGCGGCCTAGACAGACCTAGCCGCCGGCTAAGCAGAGTTAAGCCAAGCTGCGCAAACTGTGGTTAGGGCCGGCCGGAACGCAGTGAGTGGTCGGTGTCAGAACAGATGCGTGGCGCGGAATTGCTCAGCGGCCGATGCAATATCAATATCGGCGGTGCCAGTATACATCGTACTGGATGCATTTTCAGATCCACTGCAGGCAAATCGAGGACGAGGTGCACGGAAATCGATGAGAAATCCGCGGCGAGTGCAAGATGCCGTGATATTTTGGACCCGGGGCGCGGCTCGGAGGGCTCGATTTAATATCGGAGCACAGAAAACGATATATTTATACGCGAAACACAGAACTCGTTACCACAGGCGCCGCGATCGATACAGCCACAGGACAGATTGGTGCGAGCGCCGCGGAGAGACGGACTTGGCCGGTTACAATTTGTGCAGCAGGACGGCGAGAAAGCGCGGGAGGAACTGGGTTCGAGGACAGATGTGTCAGTGCGGACTCCGCAGGGTTTTGGGGGCGTATTTTTGGAATATCATTAGCTTACGTGCGAGCGGCAAAGTCGGAGAGCCCCAGGAGCCATCTCTGGGTCAACAATGCAGCAATGACTCCCATTTTCGGGGCATCTCGAGCCAGTGATAGTAGGAGTGAAAATTGTAACTTGGATTGCGGTGAAACGGTGTGAAATGAGTGCTACAGAGTAAACGCCTTTTGGCGGTCTAGTTTGGTTATATTATCCCCTGGTAAATTTCTGACGATCTATTTCGACAGTATAGTGGTATTTCTGGGACTGTGGTGATCCTCAGAGTGTGGGACGGAGGCATACCTGCACCCTCTCAAAAAAATCAAGATTATCCTAGCATTCCTTGGCAAGAAACGATTTGTTGCAACGACCAGAAAAAAAAACAGTGGACTAGGTCCCACAAGTGACTTTTTTCACTCTCTTTGCCGACAGCGTTATATCCATGTCTTTCATTGTACAGAGAGATTCAACGATCGCATGCAAGTGTTCTTGCGAAATATCTGGGTTCAAGTTGAATACAATCCATTACTTCACGTAAACTGCGGTAGAATATTGGTAAAACATAGACTCGGAGGCACCACGCTCAGGCTCCACTCTTCAATTACTACGCTTCACTCTGATTTGCGGTACTTAAGATGAGTACACAGTGATAGCAGGCTCGAATGCGGCGGCGATATTGTTCGTGAGATCGGTAAAGTTAGCGACGAGGGTATCCTTCGTCCTGGAGTCAGCATGGAGAATTGTGTGAAGACGCAAATAGAACATGCCGGCGCGGTGTTGATTAGAGCGTTTCCGAAGCCAACGCTAGCATTCTGGAGGTTCCGGAGGTCTTGGAGGAACAGCGCCGGGATACCGCAGATGGGGAGAGCTTCCTGCGCGCAATATTAATCATGCGAACAGAGGAGCACAGAAAAAGGATTCAAAGAAAGGTTTAAGACGTACAAATGCCGGCTTCTTGTCGATAATATCCAGGAGGGAGCCTAGGACAGTGGGCACGCTCGTCTCGATGGCGGAGAGGATCGCGGTGTCGTCGTCCTCGCTGAAATTGCCGGTGGCTTGCACATCACTGGCCGCGGTGTTGAGGGTGTTTATTATGCTGGTCGCATCGGCGTGAATGGCCAGCGCGTCGTCGACAGACCCGTTGGTAGGGGGAAACGCCACGATTGCATTGTCAAACGACGTCACTTGGCGGACCAGCGTGCCGATGTCCGCCTCGACTGTCGCAACATCGCACTTACAGGCGGCGAGACCGCCGGCAGCAACGGAAAGAACAACGAGGTAGCAAGTCAATTTGACCATGTTCACGGGAGTGTACGAGCGAGTTACTGGAGAGAGGCAGCACTCCTTTGCGCCTTTTTATACCGGCTACGTAGTAGGGTAACACAGGAAATTTGAGATCGCTGAACAGGCGTGGTGTTCATTAATATGACCGTGGGTAAGAATATCTTTTAATAGCTACAGAATAATATGAATTGCGATATGACTTGTTGCATTCATTGCGTTAATATCGATACAGTGAGACGGTACCTGACCCCGGGGTTCTTCACTATACAAGAGGCAGGCGGAAACCTTGAAAAAAGTACACAAAGCTCGGTCTTTACGTTCTCGCGGTCGCTGAATCCAAAGTCATCTCGCGAAATCTGATTGAAGATTAACTCTAAAAAATGTGGAAAAATGGCCATCGGAAAGCTGGACCCCAAAAATGGAGTGATCGGGAGGGTGCGAGAGCGAACGGAGGGACGGCTGGGGCCTAGGTGTGGAGATAGAGTTGATGTTTGATCGACAATGATCGCACGCCTCTTGTCCATATGTATCTAAAGTTAGAAAGTTGGCGCGAAGTGCTCGAGACAAAAAGTGTGCTTTCATTTATTATCCGTTCTCTTGAGCTTCTCTGCCCAATTCATTTGCACATCTTTGCCTTTATCTCCTTCAAGCCGACTCCCTTTTCCTTTCTCTGCTCCTCAGCTCGAGAATTTTACAGCTTTGCTTATCGCTTTTCCCACCAAGACGCCTCGGCCATACTGCTGTATGCTTCCTGCATGGCTGTTGCACTCATGATACCCTTTCAGTGCAAACTCGCCACGCAAACATTGAAATACGTCAAAGCTCGTGAACCAAAATATACGAATGCGGAAGCTACAGGCGAGGACGCCCATGCGGTGCTTTGACTGGGGAACCCGCATTTCCACAGCCTTTCACTGCAGTTCGACCATTCCGCAGTTCAGCAGCGTCGAGGATACTCCTCCCCCCAAGTATTCCATATTTGATTCAACTGGGACCCACAGCACTTCCTTCGAGTATAAATAGTGCTTGATGGTCTACGCTGAACATATCAAGGTAACACTATGGTTTAACCGCCATACAGCACAAACACGCCCCACAGTGCAAGGAGAAAAACCGAGAATGAATTTAATGCCGTGTGCAGCTAGCTCTTCCGCCGGCTAACGTGAGTAGTGCAGTCTTCATAACTCTGGCATTTGAACTCACAGACTGGGTCGGAGGAGTCGGACGACTCCTGAGGCTAGTCTCCCATAGTCAGACTCCACAATATTTATGATAGTCGCACAATATTTATGATAGTCGATAAATATATTATATGGAGTCTGATTTCGTTGGCATACCCCTTAGAGGACTCCGATTTCTCGTGATCGAAACGTGACCACACGTGATATTCCCACGCTCTCAATTAGGACGAATCGCTCGCTCCGCCCACCTTCGCAGCACAAGAGCCATAAAACTGCCTCTAAGCGTGTCTGATATGTGACTGAATAATTATGAGAGTCATTGGAGCAAATACAAGCAGCTCTAGACTTCATTGTATCTGATACAGCCTCGAAGGGACACTGTTAAGTCAAAAGTACTTCAAATAAATTCAAACTTTGTCTCATAAATGCTTTATGTACATTTCGAGATAGATTTTTTGTTGAAATAGAGGTAATTGGTCGGTCTGTAGCTCGTACGAGCTCAAAATCCCAATTGGAACCGTGGGAGTATCACGTGTAGTCATTCGGAGTACGGCAACGACTGTGCCAACAGATTCAGACTATCCTGAGGCGTTGAAATGGGAAATCGATGATGAGATGAACCACGAAGTTCATGTTCGCTTGATGAATATACCAATCTTCTTTGGCTTTGGAAGCAATTGAGAATGGAAGTAGTTGGGCCCAGTATGTTGCCCAGCCGTTTCGAAAAAGGGTTTTAATAAATTAGAGAAGGAAATAAGTGGATGGAAGAAATGGGAAGCGTAGCGTGAAGGGGTAAACAGACATCCTGAACAAAAAAAAACGCCGCGGAATCGAAAAGGACGATGGAGAAGAATTCACCCCCAACCCGCTGCAGCGCCGTCGCCAACAAGCTTTGCGCCGTCCGCAGCATGCACCCCCGCCCCGCATCGCTCGTCCACCCCCGCTTCAGCCGCTGCATCGCCCCGTCGGCGAAAACGACGCGCTCGACACCGACCCGTCGCTCTGGCTCGGCGACAGCGGCGGGTTCCCGCTGCCCGTGCGGTTGTGGGCGTGGGCGTGGGGATTCGCATTCGCGGCGACGAACAAAGGCTAGGGCAGCGACGCGAGCGAGGGCAGGCCCGCGCGGTACGTGCACCATATCTGCACGTAGAAGTGCGCGTGGAAGCGCGCGGGCCACGCGCCCGCGTCGAGCTCGCCGTCGGTGGCGTTGGTGGCGGAGTGCGAGTGCGATTTGGACGTGGAGTGGGAGTGCGTGTGCTGCACCTGGGCCTCGTCCTCGGGGCCCCAGCCAGGTGAATGGACGCCGACGAGCCATATCTCCTGCGCGCTGTGGTCCAGCGCCGTGTCCCCGTGGAATAGATAGCGCACGGCTTTATCCAGCAGTCCCTTCCCCACGCCGCTGCTGCCCTCGCTCTTTCTTGAAGTAGAGGTCGTCGAGGATGCGAGCGCCAAGGCGGTGCCCGTGCTGTGGCTCAGCGCACTCAACAGTATCGTGGTCAGCAACAAGTCGCTCGTGCTGCCCGACAAATGGGTAAACGACCCGCTCAGCCGCGCTGCAATGTCCCCGCCACCCAGCCGACTCGGCGACCGTATGAGCTGCAGCGTCTGCCCGTGCCCGTAGTTGCTGCTGTGTCTCAAGGACGGTGGCGGCGGCGTCGACTGCGAGAACGAGAAGTGCCGCTCCGAGCACGTCGTCGTACTCGAAGTCGTCCGTGTTGTGTCCACTCTCGTGGAGCGTGAGCAGCTCCGCCGCACTCGACGCCATCCGTTCGGCGTTGCGGATGCGCTGGCGTTCGCACTCGCAGGTGTCCTTCCCCAGCCCCAGGAAGCGCCGCCCGCCGCCGCTCGAGGACGCTCGAGGACGACGTAGATGTGGACGCCGCGGGGGAGGATGCGGCGGATGGCGGATAGTCCACGGATAGGAACTTGGACTTGGAGCGATCTCGTTCGGCGGGTGTTTGCAGAAAGCGCGGGAGTTACGACGAAGGGGTAGCAAGAATCGTTGATGAGGTGGGCGGAACTCTGGAGGTCGTCGATATGGATATGGGGACAGGGGTCGCGGCGGCGGCGGCGGAGGCGGGGCGGATGGGGCGGTGGCGGCTACGGCGGGGGTGCCGGGCGGTGTGGCGCCACTGCTGCGCGCGCTTCGAGGCGGGCATCCCAGCGCGAATCCTGTTCCTGCGCGCAATCAGATTGTCAGCGATGCCACATAAACTCCACATAGAGATGAAGGGAAGGACAGATGGAGTAGTGTAGGAAGAGAAAAAAGATTAGCGTACTCACGGGCGCGGTGGAAGGTAGAGTTAAGGCTAAACGCGGCGGAGGAGGATTCGGAGGAGATGATGAGGTGTGTGCCCGTGTTTGGCTGCACCATTGATCTCCGGCCGATTCCTCTCCTTCCTCTTGCGCCCACTGCCCACCTCGAAACCAATCCAAGCTTAGCACAACCCCAACGTGGCTTTCATCCCCCTGAAACAAACTGCCCTTCTGGTGCCGGACCCGCTGCATAGAGACGTGCATGGATTGCGCGTGTCTTCCCACTCTGGCTTCCGTGGTTCTCCGACTTCTAGCTTTCGCACTTACGGCTCTCCCTGAGACCTCTACTCTATCGCTGTTTCTCTCCTTTGAAGCCTTGAATCTCACCTGCTGTTCTCTGACTCAAGCCGGAGCCAGTTATCTCGTTGTCTCTCCGACTTTGACGCTCGCAATGATATTCCAAAAATACCAGCCAAAAATCCTGCACGGTCCGCACTGAAACCTGTGTCTTCGAACCCAGTTCTTGCCGCAATTCCTCGATGTCCAGTCCCACATTGATAATGAGCCAACCTGTCCGTCTTTCCGCGGCGCTCGCAGCAGTCTGTCCTGTGGTTGCCTGTATCGATCCTTGCGCCTGTAGTAACGAGGACTGTGTTTCGCATATATATATATATATATCTTTGGCTGTGCATCGATATTAAATCGAGCCCTCCGTGCCGCGCCCCGGGTCCAACATATCACGGCATCTGCACTCGCCGCGAATTTCTTCTCGCACCTCGTCAACACCTCATCCTCGATTTCCCTGCACTGGACTTGAAACTGCATTCACTGCGAGGTATACGGACGACGCCGCCTTGCAGCGCTAATGTTAATTTTGCATCGGCCGCCGGGAAAGTCCGTGCTATGCATCTGTTCCGGCAGCTAATTTACCATTCAACGCGGTATTATCTTCTTAATTTCGAGACAGCTCATATATTACCAATATGTTTCCTAAATTTGCAGCTTCCAGCGCTGCACATACTCTCAACATTCCAACATCTGATTTGTCAACACCCACTTGACGCAATGCTGCTTCTTACTTCCAAGACCGTACGTATCTCGTCCCGTCTTCTCAATGTTCCGACACTAACCTAACCATTTGGCGCCGTGCTGCTTCCTGCTTTCAAGATTGCCCATATCTCATCAATACCATTTTCAAATTCGCCAATCCACCCAGTGTGACCGCTTGTTCGCGAAAGGCATCAAATTGGCGTCTGCCTACTTGAAAAGCAGGGTATAAGACCTATGGGAAGAGCAAAAACGGTCCCTATACCGGCGAAGTCTGAAGGAACAATAGGAAGATCGGCGCGATTCAATTTAGCTGGCGTCTAGATCTAGAACGTAGTCCCGGTGCCGAGCGATGGTGACCGGCAGGCAAGAGGCAAGCAGGGAGGGATCATGCATGGATCGGTGGAACGAAGGAGTTGGGCATTGAAGTGCATCAGGAGTGCTCGAAGATCCGATTCTTTCACCTACTTACCCATCTTTCTCCAAGCAGCGTGTACAGACGATGGTCGAAGAGACTTACCGGGAAGACTGTTCCAGGATGTGTACCATTATGCGACGCACCCAAGGAGATTGAATGCATTCTTTGACTGGGCCAGGTAGAAGCGCCAAAAATTGCGAATCGCGAGAGGTCAGTGGGAGCCGGGCAAGTCGGTATCCAGAAGAATTTTACAGGACCGGTTGGGATATCCAGACAACAATAGTAGGACGAGCCACGTTTTGTACTACAAAACGGCGGGGCAACTATATAGGCAAAAAAAGTCCCAGATCCGGCCTAAATTAACAAAAATCCCATGTTCCACTCATTTTGACCCAATTCTGGTTCCACCACATTTCGTCAGATTTGTGCAAATATTGGGTTTCTTTAGGGCAATTGCCGCCTTAAAGAAGGGAACATGGCCCCAGGTTCTCGGATTAAATACATACACGGCTGCACTGATGGTTTAAGATTTTGTTGGTGTTCAGGGACCTTAGTGATTTGCAGAATAATTCTAGAAAAGTCGCTAACGGGGACCACTTAAGGATCTTTAAAAACACAGAAATCTTAAGACTTTTCTAAGTCATCACTGATGTGCCGCATTTGGGTTATAGCCCGCAGACGACAGCAGGCCCGCGAGCGCTCGCTCATTACAGGCTATATAGATACGAACAATCGGCGTAGGAGAACAAGAAAGGTATAAAAAATATATGCATATATATTAAATGTGTATACATACACAAAGTAATACCAGGTAGGGCCTTAAAGCAGTTCTCAAGTGTGATGCGGAGGGCGACGGAGAAGGTGGGAACATTCGAGTTCGCGGCAGTTAAGAAACTCTTAAGAAGTGTCGTAAGATTGTTGTAAGAGAAAAAGTGTCAGAACTGCATTACAGAAAACTTGGTAAAACAGTAAAACCCATTCCTAACACAATGCTAAATCCACTGATTTTAGTGTTACACAAAACTTCCGTTTGGCCGTGTAGGACGCGTGTCTTGACCCTCTCGAACGAATCAAACCAATACCCGTTCATGCACGCTCATTCGGTCTGACAATTTCCCTGAAAGCAGCTTCGTGTTGGCTAATAGCATTCGTATTTCCGACTTACCTAGGGCTAGCAACAGATGCGATTCCAAACACCGCCCAAACAGCCTTGGCCAACCTGATCCGCATTACGCGAGATGTTGTTCAGAGAGACGTCGGAGAAGAGGTGTGGATTGTTACGGCACTGGCGCAACGCGCCAGTGCCCAGGTCAAAATCAATGCTCTATCGAGTAAGTCTTCACTTTTCTGATAGTTCCGTTGCTGATACCCGGGTGCGACAGAGTTGGCATGAAGCGTAGTCATTCGCTTTCCCTCGCTTGTAATGTCGCTGAAGTTCAATACTCAGGATACTGGCACAGTTTCGCATCTGGAACGAGGTTCCTCGAAGCGACGCTCGAGGATTGTCTCGCCACCGTTCACGAAGAAATCACACGGGGCTGGAACTTCAATGATGCTTACGACGGGCGTAGATCAAAATCCTGGCATAACTGGTGACCCCAGACGCTGAAGAAGTGAAGTCGTGGTTATGCGTAAACCCTATTGCCGCCGAGTCCATTCGCACACAAACTAATTCTCTTCCAGCCACAATTTAGCCCAGATCCAGACCCTCGTCGGCTTGGGGACCACCATGGCTGCAGCCGTCGGTCCCGCCATCGCAGGCATCGGGCTGTCGGTCTTGCTCATCAGGTGGATCGGAGACGTATACAAAAGAACGTATGTATTCATTTCCCTCCTATCGACATGGCGTTGGAGAATTACGGGACCTCTGACGCGGTCAAGGTCCACCGTGAGATTCGCAGTTATGCGGATGAGGCGACCTTTGTGCAGATTTTCCAGTCAAATAAGGCGGAGGAGAAGGTGAACTTAGAACTGATCAAAAAGTATTGTGCACCATGAACAGAAATCCAAGGACTCTTGAGGAGTTCCTTTGATGTGTTTGTAGTCGTAGTCGGTGGATAAATTGTGATTGCTCACTGCGCCTCGGACATTGCTCAAACCAAGCTCAAACTAAATATAGTCAAACCTTCACTGCATTCCGTGGGGTTGTAGGCACAGGCTCTGCCTACCCTTGTAGGCAGAGGTAGACCCACCTCATAGATAAATCAACAAATTTGCTATATCCGGAGCTCTGTTTCTGGTCCAAACTTGGTCCAAACCGTGTTAAAACGTCACTGTGTAACCACTGAATGTGGTAATGTGATTATTTTTAATCACACAGCCGACGGCTGTCAATCTTCGGCTCACTCACGGCCAACCTCGGCTGACTCACGGAAATTGACACGGTATGTCCCGGTTGTTGACCAATAAATAAATATTGACTTCGTGGGAACATGGCAACCGGTAAGAGCAATATTAGCCAGGTGGGAATGTGGCAACAGCAACATAACACCCGATTACCAGGATAGGGGGGCCTGAGTAGACCGACAGTAGGCAGAGGGTAGACCCAAGTAGGCCCAATTTGGCCTACATCACGTCGGCAGACTCGGCCTACTGGGGTAGGCCGATGTAGACCGACGTAGACTCAGGTAAACCGACCTTGCCTACGGGGCCTCGGAATGCAGTGCTTCGCCTACAACGTCTGACTACGGATGTAGTCAGACGAGACCAAGCTCCGTAGGCGTAGTCAGGGTCTGACTACGAGGGGCCTCAACGCAGTGATTCCCTGGGGGGTTGCTTTTCGGTTCATTTCCCCGGGAACCCATTTTGACTGGCTGGATATTTTTTTTCATTTGGGGGCGACGATGCGAGATGGGGTTTTTTTTTGGCTTTCATTCAGAAGACGCGGGACAGAGCATACTAAATAACACTGAGTAACAGTAACGATGATTAATTTCAAGGAGTAGTAAAAGGAACTGAAATTAATTTCAAAGTGTTCCTACAGTAACATAATATTAATATTAGTACATGATAGTATTGCCATTGTCAATATAGCAAGTGCTTTACTGTTTTTTTTTCGTTCAATTCGACGGTCACGCGTCATACCGGAAATTTTTGACCCCGGCAATAATTTTTTCTCGATTTATGGGATTTTCTGGCGCAGGGCTGTGTCACGTGACTTGTCGAATTGAACGAAAAATACAGTATTTAGCTCTGTAAAACACAACTCACACGATTTCGCTCCAACGCAGTAGATTTAATTGAAATCACGCACATCCGCGCCCCCGCAACTCAACCGAGAACCGTCCACATGATGTGGACGGTTCTACATCGCTGCGTCTGCGTCAGCTTCATTGCCGGGGACTGACGAATCAGGTGATCAACGAATTCAACTTCGTGTAGTTTCTGTACCTTTCTGAAATACAATTCATCCGCACCCTCACTTCGACTGAGCATCCAGGTGACCCCAAGTCTCCCTTTCCGTCACACCACTGCTAGATAAGTTTCCCTCTAAATTTTCTGGGACGCGCCGGTCAACTTCCTCCCTCGGGCGTAGTCAACTCAGGGTCATTTCTAGGGCTGCATGTGGCACACTTCTTTTATTTTATTTGCCTACCTTCTCGATCTTCCACGACGTCAAATGACGCACAACCGAGCCAAACTACCCTTCAAAAACACACAGCCCTGACACGACGTATGATTCATCCCCACGCGACATTTATTCGCACTGTGACCGAAGGTCCCATGGCTTCGTGAAGATCCGCGCGACAGTTACCTGCGGCGTTCACACACTATTTATGACCGGCGATCCACAGAGGATGTAGAATATTCGCTCCCGGCGCCGTACCTGGTGACATTTGAAGTTCCGACGGCCAGAGAAATGCTGGAATGAATCAGAAACTAGCATTTTTAGCTGAATCCCCGGAGGGTAGCGAAGGCATACCTTGTTCTTGTCAACTACTCTTGCCATGGTCCACCCACAACTCATCGGCGACGCGCGCGGGAAATACAGAATCCACCTCGTTGGGAACTCTAGTATTTCCCCTTTATAGTATCACTCGTTAGATATTGAGTGGAGGATCTGGGAAGGTAAGTCAAATTCGTCAATACGGAGAAATTTGGATCGTAAGACCACTCTGAGGAAACACCTCGGCTATATCCTCGCTGTGCCTCTCATCTCGCTTGACACGCCATATTTCCCTCCGGGGTGGGGCCACTGCACCACCGGCCAGTTGCATCCAAAATTGAATCAGAAGCTCGCGGAGGCGCCCGACAGATGGATTGTCGATGGGAACTACGGCAACCGAATTGGACCCATATTGCAGAATCAATCCACGGACATCATCTCTGCGTTTCATTTCCGAATCTTAATGTCTAGAGGCAGCAATAAATCCATAACGCACCGCAGAGCTGGACCCCCTGCTACTGTTGTACTTCCTTCGGATACTTGTACGCACCGTGCTGGGGACACTAAGCCTGCAACGACGTGAGCAAGAACGGATGGCAAAACTGCGATCGGCGTAGGAAGTACAGCGGTAAAGCAGAAAATGCGGCGCCTGGGAGGATGAGGTGGGAATGGCTGGAAGAGGTTCGTTTTCTGTTGGCGGAGAGGTAGCTTTTACCCAGTAGATACGTGGACTTCCTCACAATGTAAAACTACAAATTCTCGACGTTGTTGTCCATGCATATCACAAACGTGATTAAACCTTGATTATTCACCTCCGGAGGCGATGTCTGTTCCACTCCGACGTACAAAACGGACCGTTTCCAGTTCCATGTCCGTGTCCATTCCAATTTCCTGCCTCGCCGCCACATGCAGGTTGAGCATCAAGCGTGATATCATGGCAACCGAGATTCTACATAGAACCATCTAATGAGTAGCCTGATATTGAAATAAATCTTCACGTACGCCGACGTGAACCACGAGAGACTGTTCGAGGTGTAGATCTACCGTATGAAATGATCAATGCGGATAAAAGCACGGCAATAGAAAGCAAACATCTCCGAACTGTGGACTCAATTAGAGGAGTTCGCCGCATGGTTGGAGGAATACGCACATAGAACATGAGGATGTTTGCCATGTTGACCAGACATATTATGCTGCGCACATTGTCAGGAACACCACCCAGCCGCACGGGATTGAACTCGCCCGAAATAAACAACACCTGGGAGGCGCAGTCAGATCTTAGCCTCTGGAATGGATGGCAATAGTCTTACCGTCGCGTATCATAATTCGCCAGAGCGATCCAGCAAATAAAACACCATTTCGACGTTGAGTGTACGATCGGTAAAGAGTCAGGCCGAAGACGAGGATGTCGCCTGCCAGTCTATGTGACAGAAGTTTCAGTCGAGCGCGGCGAGATAAACAAAGAATTATGCGCACTCTCCAGTCCATGCGCCCGCCATTCCTGCACCGCAGCGTGAGGTAGATTGGCCATTGTCAGAATAAAATAAACTTACGAAGGTCTCTGTGGTGAGTGTTCAGTTGGTAAACAGATTGAACGAGTACACATATAATTTGCTTACTGAGTTTTCGATTGCGGGACATAACAGCCTGGAGCGCTTGTTCTGACAATGGGACTGAGGCCCACCGGAACGATGGACCACTTCGGAAGATCAGCAGAGGCCAAAATGTTGTACAACACTCACCGCGCCCACTGACACAATAACTACCCCGGCGCACAGGAGCAGATACATGATACGTCGGTTCAGGCTGTATAATGCGTACACACGCAGGAAAAGGGTGCCTTCCAGTCATGAGCGCAGGCATTATGGCAGGAATATGAGGTACATCCAATGATGAGCTCCTGCACGACGACAATCAGTCCAGTCGTGACCCGCAATTTCCCACACCTTGCAGGGAATGCGCTTTATAAGTAAATTTCTTTGAGAAAAAAACTGGGACCTACGTCTGAGGGCGGGCAGAGAACGATCAGTGATCAAAAGAGCGGTGGGCAACACAGAAAATAATAAACACCTCCAGACCAAAATCTCCAAATGTATCGAGCGCCATTACAATGTTGCCGGCGAAGGAGAAATATCGAATAAAAAGGAACCATATCGAGCTGCGTTTATGTGTCGTCACCCATATGTGTTGGATCTCGGATCCGATCGTCAAGAGGTGGTCGTAGAGCAATATCACTGGGCGGGATAAGGAAGGAATTCATGTGGCAAAAAGATCGGGGACACACCTATTCCTGAAAGGAACAAGGAACGACTGAGCTGTCTGAGGGGACTACTTAGCATCGAATGCTTTAGGTCGAACGCCCTTACACGTCGCGCGCAATCTTCATATTATCGATGTCCATCGTTGACATGAGCGGAGGAACTGGGAACGGTGGAGGCAGTGGGTCCGTAGACGTGGCATTACATAGACGACTGCTGCTAAATTGAGGACGGATCAAATAAGAAAGTTCTGATCGACCTGGCATGAGTGCTGGTCGGAATCCGCAGCCGGTCCTTCCTGTTTCGTGTTGCATTCAGCTAATGGCATCTCACTATAGAGTGAGTGAACGGCTAGCACTATGCACCTGGCTGGCTGTGACTAAAATGAAATTTGTGTCCGATAAAAACAACACTAGACGCACCAGAAATACTCAGGGTCCGAGATATTTCGAGGGAAAGGCAGTGGAGATGCCACCAGACACGATAACATCGGAACGAGTCGAATCTGCAATATTAGCTCTCCCGCCGTTTCGGCAGTGGCGTGTGGCGTAGGCTAAAACAACCGTCTCAGAAAGTTGATCAGCCAAAGACAAACACTGCTTACAAGGGCCCGGGTGCAATGGCTGGAAATACGATCCAGTAACACGGGGGACAAAACCCGTGGCAGGTAAGCTGAGGCTGCCGTTAGCCCGGTTGTGGAGCAGTATGAAGGCATGCCACTACCAATGGCAGTACTAATTCAGTGTCGTTGTACTATGGCCGTCTTTTGACCATGCACGCAGCGATGGCCAAAAAAATTATCTTTGTTCTTCAACTGTTCTTTCAATCTTTGTTCCAAACACTATCACATGTCCGAACTTTCCTAAAACGGAATCACGACATTCATGGGAACATTCGCATGCGGCGAAGACTCCGATTATAGAGTACTTATTGACCCACTACCTTGTATTAATACAAGACTTTCTGAGATGTTAAATATGTCAATCATTCAAGAAAAGAAGGTCGACCCGCCGTCCTTCCGCCGCAAATGGTCTCTGTGTGCAGATCAACGCGGCGCCTCATTGTAGTCTTTTTAAGGCTGTTCTTGGGCCTCAATCTTTTCATGAGCTTGCCGGGTTGAATTTGGAACTTGACATCCTGCTGGACCATTCTTCCTGCGGCAGGCGCAGCAAACACAATTCACCAGCATGACACAGTGGTAGGTAATTTATGAATGATCTCACGGTCGACCTACGATCCCACCTTTTGACAGATGAATGATCCCACAGTCGACAGATGTGTGATTGCTGCAGAGAACAGTAATGTATTCTGAACTTGTCTGCCAGGTACTCAGATCACTGCCGTTCACCTGCTCTAACGGCAGTTTGATTTCACCTGCCGTGGGTTTTGCCCCCCGTGTAAGGATGTTGAAGCCTCCAATGATCACTGGATAGCATCCGTGGACACGATAGGGGATACCGCTGCAAGCAGGAAAAAAAGGATACCGCGCGGCCAACTTGGGCGGCTTACCTGAGTCCGTGATGGAAGGGGAGCAATATTGAGCGTCGTGCGGCACCTGACGAAGTCGCGCTTTGGTGCGCCCATCTAGATTCAGATCTCTGAGTAAATCGGAGATCGCCAGGCCTTGTGAACTTCGAAGATCAAGGGTTCACACCCCGGTCGTGGATCTCTGCAGATCTGATGCAGATCCTGGGAATAAGTGGAAAGCATGCCATGCCGACGTCGGATCAACAGTATTACCAATATTTTGGTTGAGTCCCACACTGTTTGGCATTTGCTGTTCGTGCGTAAAAGCATTCCCATCTTTGGACTCGGAGCCGGGTGACATGTCCCCTGAAAAAACTTGCGGACCTGACGGGCTAACCAATTGTTAGTTGTCGATGCTTATAACAAACGCATCCCCCAAAAAAAAAAAGCAACACTGTCATTCTCATTGCAAACAGCTGTAAGTGCGTAATGGGAACTGAAATTAATTTCAAACTCATCAAAAAAATCTAAATAAGATCAAATTTGATCTCGCACTTTGCGAGCGACGCCCCCGTCGCATTTCTGGGCCGATTCACTTGATTTCTGGCGCGTTCGGTAGGGTTTTCTACGGACTTTCGAACCATACCCAATTCAAGCTGTAATGCGAGATATTTGCTCACCCCAAAATTTAGAAGCTTCGGTTGAAAATACACGAGGCGGATTTTGCCTAATCTTCATATTCCATATCACACCCTGAGTTGGGTATGGCTTGAAAGCCCTTAAAAAACTCTATTGAATGCGCCATAAATAAGTGAATCCACCCATAAATGCAGCGGGGGCGTCGCTCGCAAAGTGGCAGATCAAATTTGATCTTATTTAGATTTTTTTTGATGAGTGTCATCCTAGTTGCAAACAGCTGTAAGCTCCAGGTTTACAGCTGTTTGCAGAGTTAATGGCACTCATCAATTTTTTTATAATAAGATCAAATTTTAATGTCCCAAGTTGCTGTTGACGCCCAGCGCACAATTCCCATCGGATCGACTTGATTTCAGATGCGTTAGAAAGCCCTTCATGAGCTCTTTCTGGCAGTACCCCACACCATGAGCTATACTCAAAATTTGGTGTACTCAAAATTTGCATTGAGTGAGTGCAGTCTGTGCAGATATCGAGTTGATTTCTCTCTTTCCACAATTGCCAGTGGAGTTGGGTACGAGAAGAAAGGGATCATGGAGGCCTTTCCAACGCACCTAAAATCAAGTGATTTCGTTCGGAATTGAGCACTGTGCGTCGACGGCAAAGTGGGACATCAAAAGTTGGATTTAATTTGATCTTATTATAAAAAAAATTGATGAGTGTCATTAACTCTGCAAAGAGCTGTAAGAGGTGTTATCGGCACAGTGAAAAACACACCTTAAAGTACAAGTTTCGGGCATGCTGATTATGCTGTCAAATTTGCAGGAATAAGTGGCAAAATCAGTGTAGTTGAAGATGGCAGTTTAAGGTGCACTTACAGCACGGCAGATTGTGTCGCTGAAAATGCGAGCTTTGACCACGAGATCGGCGCATCTGAAACTCAAGATTTCAGACGTGCCGAAACCAGTGCGCAAAACAATAGTCTCGCCGGCGGCTTCGGCGCGACTTGAATCACGAGTTTCGGGTGCAGTTTCAGCACGCGCTGAAACTAAAGTCGAAACCATAGGTTTCAGATGCACTGAAATTCATCCTAGGATCATCTGACAATCATCTGAGGACGATTCTTTTATTCATGTTGAGCAGGACTTCGGATGATCTTAAGATCATCCTCAGCTCACCCTCGGCTGATCCTGGGATCATCTGAGGATGAATTTCAAGGTGTCTGAAACCACAGGTTTCGACTGCGAATTCGGCACATGCTGAAACTGCAGCTGAAACTCATGGTTTCAGTCATGCCGAAACTGCTGGCAAAGTTATTGTTTTCAGTGCCGGTTTTGGCGCGGCTGAAGCGGGAGTGAACTCGTCCGTGTGCGGGAACTCTATCAGCCAGGATTTCGCGACGATGACAATGTTAATACTTTGAAGTATTCCAAATATTTCGGTCTTGGGAACCATGGTGGGCATCTCCTATCAATCAAAGGTCGACGCATCTGAACGCATGTTTCCACAGATGTACAAACCGATTACCATCCGATAGTGGGATGGAGTGAGCGCAGTCTCGCCCGTAGTTGATTACTGGTGCTTTCAGATGTGGAACTTTATTACACAGATGCATCGTGATACGGGTGAGCGAAAATCTCTCCCATCTCCTCTATAGACCCATCAGTCTATATACAGGCTATCCGCGCAAACTCGGAACCAATCCGTCCAGTGTCTTTGTATACTGCATTCCGTGGCAGGATATCGATTCCTCGGCGGATGGGCTTCCGTATGACTCGAGACGTTATTCATTGAACTACGTGGTCGATATGGGGCCCTTCGATTTATTCCAACTACACCACTATGGAGGCGATTCTGATTATAGTCAGGCAAATGGAACGTCGTGGTTCCGAAAAAAACTTGCCAATGGGGGACCAACTCGACCCATTATCATCGCACAGCATTACCTATCTGATCCAAAGCAAATCTAGGGCGGCCGGAGGCCGCCAAATCACGAATATTCAAACATGCAGGATTATCAAGCTCTGAAAGTTTATCATATTCATTCAGCACCTGTTTCCGGCTTCTGCACTGTCATCAAACTGCCGTTCCCAGGTATGCCCGGAGTGGCCATCCGAATCAAATCTGACCACATATCATGGTAATTGTTCCACAGAATGCTTAGCTGTTGCGGACAGTTCCTCTCATTTTCAGGTCGTCTATCTACTTGAATATCGTCAGATTTATTGTCTTACCCCCTGCGCAGCAACGCGAGGTGGATTTGTATTTTTACATAATCGGCTGGTCAGTCAACAACACGATCGTGTTTACTAGCAGACCTTATACTGATCCTTACTTGTTCAACATCCGTATAACGGTTCTGTAACAGAGACTAATCATCCACTATTGATTGCCAACGAAACACCAGTACACCGACGTTCACCAGTGTTCACCGACCGACCACCCCCAAGAGTCCAGGCATACAACTCAATAAACCCCCGTGTATGACCGAGCCCGTACATGGCCGAGAAGGATTATCAATCCCCGTGTATGACTGAGCCCGAATGGCAGGGCCGAGAAGGATTATCAATGAACGGTATAAATATGGCTGGCACTCGCGTAGTTAATTCTCTGCTTGATTCCTCGCCGAGTTCACTAAACTTCAGCATCATCTCACCTGTGGAACACGATGGTATTTTGGGTGTTACTACTAGTAGGCTTTTTTTCAACCTACACCTTGTTGAACTTCCACTAAGTTGGCTTCATAGTGTGCCCTTCCATCACTGGCATCATTATCTCCCCTCCGGGCTGACCTTTTCTTCACTCCTCCCATTGCCGCGAACGCAACACTACCCGACGGTTCCGTCGGATTGTGGCAGCCCACCGTCGTGACCTTGGTGTCGGGACAATCCGAAGCCGTCCTCATCGACACACTCTTCACGTCGGACCAAGCTGTTGCTCTGAGCGACTGGATAGAAGAGACCCTAAACGGGAAGAGACTGCGCACTATATACATCTCTCACGGACATGGAGACCATTTTTTCAATGGGCCGTACATGCAGAGACGTTTTCCAGGCGTCGAAATCGTTTCGACAAATCACTCCATTGACCATATGGCGACACAGCTGACGCCCGACATGCGAACATTTTGGAACGGGTTGTTTCCCGGCCAGATCCCCGAGGAGTCGTTCCAAGTCCTGGCGAAGCCCCTCGCGCACAACAAGTTCACCTTGGAAGGGCATATCTTTGAGGCCATCGATGTGGGGCACTCGGATACGGACGAAACAACATTTCTGCACGTGCCTTCGCTGGACATGGTGGTCGCCGGAGACATTGTGTACAACGACGTGCACATGTGGATGACGGAGTCTACGACGCAGGGCCAGCGGGATGCTTGGATTCGTTCCCTTGACAAAGTCGCGGCCGTGAATCCCGGGATTGTCGTGGGCTCGCATCACAGGCAGGGAGGTGTGGACGGCGCTTTCAATATTGATGCCTCAAAGGAGTACATCTCGACATTCAGCAGGTTAGTGACGGAGGCAAAAAACGCGACGGATTTGTACAACAAGGTGTTGGAGGTGTACCCAAACAGGATAGGAAATCTGGTCCTGTGGTTGGGTTGCCAGGCTCAGTTCCATTGAGCAGTTACTGTACCATTTCGTAGATTCAGCTACTGTGACCTGTGACCACTTAGATTCAACTTTTGATTGATTCAAACGGGTGTGGGACCTGTGACCTCCATTTTTATCATTCAATTGTTCAAATGTTCATCTCGGATTGCTAGAGTTGGTGAAGGCGATGAAGAAGTTGAACATTTGTCCATTATTATCCTTTATATTCCCGGCGGATGTACTCAGGATCAGGACCCGTAGAGGAGAGTAGAAAGCGCAGGGATACATTCTTGCCACTCCTTCTCCCCACAGTATACTTATTCGTGGACCGCATCAGACTCGGCTAGTGCTGCCGCGGCTCGGCTACGGCTAGCTCGGCTGGAGACGTGATGGCTCCGCCAAGCTGTTTATAGTCGGCTGGCTCCCACGGCTACGGCTCAGCTCCGGCTTAGCCGTGGCTTCGGCGTGTTTTCGCTCTACAGTTTCGTCCGCCTCCTGTTCCTTCCCAAACTCATTCAACGTGTGCCGGAGTATATCTTGGACCTATCCCAAGCTACAGGAAGCTACATTAACCACTGGGTAAAGCAAAAATCATCTGTCGACGCCCTTACTGCTCTTTGCAGAACTTAGGGCGCGCACGTTTTTTTTTCCAAAAATAGTCATTTTGACCATAACACCGATTGCGGGCTCAATTCTTCTCCGTTTCCCTTGAAACCTTGACAGAATGAATCTACGTGTGATTTAGTAGGCGCAGGGACATTAGTCGAAATATTATATCCACTTTAATACATTGATCACATGTTTAGGGACCAATTTAGCATAACATTTATAACGGTCAAGGCATTTCATTTGAAGTCCCTGTTTATTGCACAGGTTATACCCAGTGTATTTCCGGAGGTGCACCTATGCTCGAATGCCTGGACACTTTAGTGTTCCGGGTTCTTATCCTACTCACTCTTGCCTTTTAAGGAAATAAAGTGCATCGCCACCACCGGTAAAGCAATGAAGCCGGTACGGAATGTCGCTGGTTTATTTTTATTTACTTCTCAGTCTGGAACCAAGCAACATGGTCATGTGACGAATACCCTCCCTGAACTGCCTGAACTCCATCATCCGATCCAAGTTTCTAAATGGCGGATTCACCGTAATTACGTGCGTCTTTCTGTCGTTAAATTCTTGTCACTAACACCCGGCCTTTCGAAGCAGACCTCCAATACAGCCACGACATTGCGGGTCTTTTTCCAGTTTCTATCAAGAGTTGAGAGTTGAGTGAATCTGAGGATTCGACATGGAAAGAACTTTAGTGAAACCCCTCTATCCTTTATACAATAGTGTTGGATGATGGTATGAGGAACAAGCGAGCTTTGAGTCTGTCAAGAGAGACTAGGACGACGGTCAATATTTTGTGAAGAATATTAGATGGAAGCTTTGTGTTCATGTCCAACAGAGTCATCGTCTGCCCCTTAGCCACTGCTCTTGTCTATCCATGACTTCTCGTACTTCTTAATTCTTTTCCCCCTCTTGAGCTTGAGATTTGACAGCCGAGGAGTACTGATCTACTTCAAAGTTTCAAATCGTCGAGCAGGGGAGGATGTCGGTTTATTTACTTAGACTCGAATTGTACATCATAGAAACTGTCTAGTTGTGTAGGGTGTCCAGGCACCGCCCGTAGAGCCATTATTACTGAATTGAGAACGGGTGGAGGGACTTTCGCGTTACAGTGTTACCTCATGTGGATTGTGACCCGTCCCGTTTGGGTGCACGTATGGAGGCGCGGGGCTGCACCCTTGCTGATTTTGAGTACGGGTGTGCCTGCAGAAATATACTACGTATGATCTGTGTAATAGACAGGAAGTGGAAACGAAATGCCTGGACCGTTATAAATGTTATGTAAAATCAGCCCCTAAACACGCGATCAATATATTGAAGTGCAGGTAATATTTAAACCAGGGTCCTTGCGCCTGCTAAATCTCATATAGATTTGTTCTGTCAAGGTTTCAGGGCAAATGGAGAAGAACTGGGCCCGGAATGGGCATTATGGTCAAAACCACTATTTTTGGAAAAAAAAATGTGCGCGCCCTAAGTTCCGCAAAGAGCAGTAATGGTACAAATCAAACTTGTCAGCTCCAAAATCGTCGCCGCTACTCCATGGTGCTATCCAATGACATCGACATCGACTAGTGTGCCATTCGCCATATCTACGACCGCATCTTCCTCATTTTACCCAACAACCGCCAAGAACACCAGCAACTCGATACATAACTCAGGAGTCGGGGGCAGTACCAGGCACAGGGCTTGTCCTATCTGCCCAGACACCTCCACTTGCATGAAACTCAACACCTGGGCATCAGCGCCACTCCCGCACGCGCGTGCGGTGGTAACGACTCGCTCGGGGCTCGGGCTTTGGGTGGGCAGGCTAGTTGTTGCTGCCAAAGTCCCGCAGTGCGATGGTCTGCGGTTTTTCATAGGTACGTCCCCGATTCTGTCTGTATTTTGTGCTCATTTATTTCCTTCTCGTTTGCACTCTGCACGCCGTCATATCACGATGGATCCGAGGCATCGAGCCGCCCTTTTGTGGTGTGACATCGCAAGAAATGCCGGGCCCGCGCATCGGCTGCGCGGCTGCGAATCCGCAGCTACTTCTGCGTGTGTGCCTTTCTGAGCGACATGGGACAGCATCGCGAGAAGGGAGTGTCCAATGATTGAGCCTTTTGTATTGGTACACCATCCATCCGCCCGTGCGCACCCGCCGTCGCCGCCGAGGGACTCTGAAGGACGCTGTCTTTCACAGGTACGTCCCGGATTCCGTGTGTGTTCTGTACTGATTTTGTCGATACATTTGTCTTGCAGTCACAGCGATGAACTCGCATCGCACCATAGCTCTTGTCTGCCGTGAAATCACCACCGGAAACGCCGCAAACGTAGATCAGCTGCGAGTCTGCAGCTGCTTTGGGGTGCGCGGCTTTCTCAGTGGTTCGGTACTTAGCAATTTCACAGAGGAAGTACATATGCAACATTAAAATTAGGTGCAGCTATAGTCGGCCTTAAGCAATGTCGATCCAATAAGAATTCACATTTGCAGGAGTCATGAGATACTCTGACGATGTAATGGAAGCTCCAAGCCACGTCGGAATATAACAAAGGTTCGCCAGCAACATAGAAACTCGCCCAACTCTTGAAAGGTGTGTGGCAACATTGCATCAATCAGATTCAGGTTGTTGCGGGATAGCAGGATCCGTACCTTCTACTATGAGCTTCATCTGGAGGGCATGTCGCAAGGCTGACAGTGCGGCCCCGGTCCGAAAATTCATCGAGGCAGCGCTCGCGCGTCGAAATGAAAGACCAGAGTTCAGCAATAACGAGCATCAATAATAATATTCATGGGGATTCATGGTGACGATAGAGGCCAAATGGAATTGAGAAGGCTCGGATCCAGTGTACAGATGGTCGCTGAGGTGTATGGGACACCAGCCACCAAAGAGAGAGAAGAAAACGGCTCCAGAGAGCGTGTTCTACTGTACTATTTCGACCGAATGTTCACGCCATGTCACCCGTCACCTCAAATGTTCATTTTTCTGGGTGTTCATTTCTCGGCAATCACCCCAACATTTCCATATATAGTAATCCGGCGAATGCCGGACGCACAATTTTCGCACTTTCGAGCCTATTTGGGCCTCAAAACCCCGCTGTCACCGTCACCTACACCAAAATTGTTCAGTTCAGTTCCCTCCGTCACCCGTCACCTGAACATTCGGTCGAAATAGTACAGTATTTGCGGTTGTAAGCCGAATTGAGCCGCGGCTAAGCCATTACAAAACCGGCTCACGTTGCAGCATTGCTGACCTCTGTGTCATTACGCAACAAATCACTTGTTTTGTAATCACTTTCACATCGTTACTTCGAGAAGATTTACCCGAGTGCGGGTATAAAGACAAACTTGT
Source organism: Mycena epipterygia (assembly GCA_029281465.1). Classification (NCBI taxonomy): domain Eukaryota; kingdom Fungi; phylum Basidiomycota; class Agaricomycetes; order Agaricales; family Mycenaceae; genus Mycena; species Mycena epipterygia. The sequence goes on along the minus strand of JARJCQ010000025.1, from coordinate 35,304 downwards.
TGATGGAAGCATGGCTTGACGACCTCTCCCTCTATGCCTTCGCTTGAAGATCCAAGGCTTGTAGCTATCGGTCTTGGGCTACTCACACATTTGGTGTTCAAAACTATAGAACCTCGTCAGCCTCGTGTGTGGCTGCTCTTGCTCATTGGCGGCCCGGCAGCGCTTACTATCTCTATAAACTATGCTTTCAGTTCGGTGACCACAGCCGTTCTGTCTGTCTTTAGCATTTATTTTACCACTCTCCTTACCTCGCTCGCACTGTACCGCTTGTCGCCATTCCATCCGCTGGCTCAGTACCCTGGTCCCATCTTGCACAAGCTGTCGAATTTTCAGATGGTCCGCGTTGCGTTGACCGGAAAGAGGCACTTGTACATTACTGAGCTGCACAAGAAGTACGGGTCTCATGTCCGCGTTGGTGAGTACCTGCGTGAATGCTTCATCATCTCGTATTAAATCCGCTAGGTCCGAATGTCCTTTCTGTTGTCCATGTCGACGCCATTGCTGCAACCCTTGGCACCAAGCCCGGAATGCCCAAGGGGGAGAGTAAGTGGATGATTTTCGCCGTGCGTCCATCGGAGTTGACTTCTCAAAGTGTATCACTCCCTCCAGCCACCGAATGAACCCACCAGTCTCATAGGGACGCTCGATATGGCCGAGCACGCCGAGAAGCGCAAATCCTGGTCGCAGGGATTTACTCCGGCGGCTTTGAAGGAGTACGACCCTATCATCCAGGGTCGGACGAACCAGCTTGTCCAGAGGCTCGAGCAGCAAGTTGGGACCATCGATCTAGGAAAGTGGATAAGTTACTTTACGTAGGCATTTTGAAAATTTTCCCCCTTATTTCGTCCTCACCGCCCACCGTTTTAGTTTTGATTTTATGGGTGACATCGCGTGAGAAGCTCCACCTCTCCCAGTTGGCATTTGCTGATACTCTTGCAGGTTCGGTGGTGGGTTCGAGATGATACGCGAGGGCGACACGAAAAACCTGTGGCCCGTCATCATCATGGCAATGAAGCGCGTTTTCCGTCTTGCCTCTCGTTCCTCTAATAATTCCTCTCCAGGGCCGGCAGCATTACGTTCGTTGTTCCATGGGTCAGGGGTCTCGCCTCCCTGCTCCCAATGGGTGACGATTTCAAACGCATGCTCTGTTTCGCTGCGGAGCGCGTTGACATCCGACAGCGGCGCGGGCCCATCAGTAAAGACCTCTTTTACCACATCACGGACGAAGACTCGGTAACGGGGCGCAACATCACCCCGCCGGAAATCCCGCAGGAGATCATGCTTGCTATCATTGCTGGATCCGATACGACGTCCTCTGTATTGGCGAACCTGTTCTACTCGCTCCTCAGGAATCCTGATGTCTACGCAAAGTTGAAGAAGGAGATCGATGACGTCTTCGATGCGGACGAGGATACTTTGGACGTTGCAAAGCTGCAGAATATGGTGTATCTGAATGCCTGCATGTGAGGCTCCCATCGCTCGTTTGCCGCAACAGCACATTGACTTCGCGCTTCAAAGTAATGAGGCGTTGAGACTTTTCCCCGCCGTCCCTACCTTCATCTGTCGCTCTCCAAAGGTCGGCGGAGGACCCGTACTCGTTGCTGGACGGTAAGATTTAGCGAGGCTGCGGATGACTTTTAAATTGACACTCATCCATCCGAAGGGTTGTCCCCGAGGGCACTAATATTCTCCTCCCATTCTGGGCGCTCCAACGCGATGCCAGATACTTCTCGATGCCTGATAAATTCTGGCCCGAACGGTGGATAGAGCGGGCGTTCCACAATGAGAAGACAGACGGTTCCAACCCTACATTCATTCATAACCAGGCAGCATTCTGTGTAAGTTGCGTTGGGTGCATGTACTCTTTGCTGACTCTTCTTCCTTCCTCCAGGCATTTTCCCAAGGATCACAACAATGTTCGGTATGTGTGGATACGACCCCTTGATTGAGCTCGAACTGCTTTTGATTGCGCTTTGACTGACGTGCATATTCCATCAACAGGGCAAGGCTTTGGCGTATCGTGAGATGCGCGTGGTGGTCACGATGATCCTGAAGAAGTTTGATATCGCGTTTGAGGAGGGGTACAACCCTCAAGATTGGGAAGCGGGGTTGAGAGACGACACGGTCATTGTCAAGGATAAGTTGCCTGTGACTTTAACGGTTCGAGGGCATCGTGCTTGATTCAACTGCATCGGTGTACTTCATAGCTAATTGCAGTCTGATCGTTGCGCTTCCTCGTTGAGACATCCTTACCTTCGGACTCGACGTAATGACTTACTGGCTTCGACCTTCTTGATCTGCTCCCGTACATTGTTCAAGCCCTCATCGGCAAGGCCAATTTTTGCATCCATCGATTGCTTTAGCGGGGGAAACAGAAGAGGGATTCACCGCCACTAACACGGCCGTACTCTGCGGCCTTATATACACCAGGAAGTAGGCTATTGATACTGACGAGCATCACACGATTATAACGGATTGTCAATTGAGGTTCCCATGTATCGATAAGCCATTTACCTGGAACAAAGCGAGAGATACGATATCACTGAGCGTTAAGACGGAGAAGAGAAATGCCAATGGTGTTACGGCACTATAAATCAAGAGTTACCCAGCCACATTTGTTTGAGAGATCCATTGCGCGCCACCAAACTGAGCGCCAAAGTACTCTGACCTGGTGGAATAACTCTTGCTGGACTCTGGGAATGAATTCGACCATCAGATTGTCCATCTGCACTCCAGCGGCCATCAAAGAAAACTATTTTTGCCAATGAGCACCTTGTACTGCGGTCGCCAACTTGGAGATACCATTGCTCCCTGCATTGACAATGTGCGGGATGCAATGAGTACAACCGGAACGGCCTTTTCCCAACTCGAGGATGGTCCCGGACGGGGTGAAACCCCGTGCGTACGAAGAAGCACTGGCATGAGAGACCACGAACTTGCCGGCCTCTCAGCCCCTGACAGATTGAATTTTAGTTAGAAGTTCGCCTCCCTAGTGTGTCGCTAATAATATTCTTAACCTAAGCTCTAGAAAATCGGCGACCTCACAGCTTGTATCAAAATCAAGATACATATGCATTTGGGGGATGTACAAGATTTAATAATAATCGGAAAATTACATTCCCTACGAAAAACCTGCAGCGGCGTCGGCTCGAAGGAAATCAATGAATTAAAAGTAAAAGGGACGAACCAGAGAAGAGGGCAAGCGCATCATACGCCGCAATGGACGCGGTGAACTTCCCTGAGGATGAGACAACGTAGGAGGGTCCGGAGCATGTGTTTGGGGCCGTGTCAGTGTCATGGCTAGAAAGATTAACAGGTCAGATGAGTGAAGGGAGAGGGGGGGAGGAGGGGTACATGATGTCGCAATCTGAAAAGGGAGGCATCAGTCATGGGACAATGAGGACGGCGACAGAGACATACAGGTGCCGGCGGGGAGCGAGGTCGTGAACGTCTCGGTCCAGGTGCTTCCCTCGTTGTTGATTACTAGGAAACCGGTGGAGCCGCGTCCGAAAGCTGTGTTAGATCCATTCAGCATTCAGCCCTCAAGTACCGCGATCGAATACATACCGACTTGCTGCTCCGTCCCAACGAACACGTTCGTCAGGGCCGCAGACCCGACGGCGTTGTGGTAAAGTACCATATTCGCGATCGCAATCCACTCTTGCTCGCCTACAATGCTCATGGTCAGAAACAGCAGACACGGCTTGAAGACAGACATACAGCGCCAGCCGTTCTCAAAGCACGTCACGGGGGTGGTATTTCCGTTCGAGTCCTGCGGCGCGCCTATGTCGTACGTGGAGTAGTCGTACCCGGAGTAGACGGTGGGTGTGCCGTAGTTGAAGCCGAGCATGAAGATGGCGCCGAGCACGTACGCGTTGTTTGGGGAGAGGTAGTTGAGCGAGTCGGAGGGAGAGCTGCGTTCCTAGCGACCTGTTAATGCAGTTAGTATAGTGATGACGGAGGGAAACGCACTGTGTCTTGGTTCGCCATGATGAAGTTGGCGGAGTTCGAGGGGATGAGGTCCCACGCGGTGTTCATCGCTTCGAGGGTCCGGGACTCAGAACGTGGAAAAAAAAAATGAGGCGGGGAAGACGACTTACGAACGGGCGTCACCAAGTTGGATACCTGGACATGCTCAGCGCTGAATGAAAGTCGACTGTACCGTGCTTACGGTGGTCATGAAAGTCCCAGAAGTCCCGAGGAAGGCTTGCATCACATACGACGTGGCCCCGAATTCGATGACATCCCTGAGCGGTATGAATAAATACATCCTAGGGAACAGTTGATGAAGACACGCTTACCCGATCATATCATACATGGGTGGGTTCGACGCGCCGCCATCGTATACTTCCTAAATTTGAGTGTTAAATATATAGGGTTCTGCGGTGAGCAACGATAGGAACCTGGGTGCGATACGGTGACCCTGACAGGGCCGAATAGATCGCGGAGAGATTGGCGGGCTCCATGTATGCTGCAGCATCGACACGGAATCCAGAGACACCCTGTGAGGTGATCAGTGTTGGGTCATTCATTGATTGCGGAGGAAGGGCGCTGACGAGGGACACTAGGTCTTCGAGGTAGGCCGTGAGGGCATGCTGGACAGCTGGCTGCTCTTGCGCCAGATCGGCAAGCCCATCGAGCTACGTGGGCGGTCAATAAAAGGTTGCGGTAGAGCAATGCGGGAGTCAACCTCGCAGAAGCGGACGCTGGGAAGGTAGGCATTCGTGAGTGGTGAAAGTGGACAGTTGAGGGCGCGTACTTGGTGACATTGTTGAGATCAGTGACTCCGGCAGCCTCGCCGTTGCCGGCACAATAGTGGAAATTGGATGAGGTGTACGGGACAGCCGGGCTGGTATCGGTCAGCCAGAGTAGACAGAAAGGAGGGCGATGCCACGCACTAGCTGTACTTTGTGTAGCTGCTTCCAGCGAAACCCACTCCAGACCCCCTAGTGCACAAGTTCAAGTTCTTAAAATATTTGGATACAGGTGAATCCTTACGCGGTCATGTGGTTCATGACAACTTGAAGTGGAGGTTAATTGTGTGAGGCTCGAAAAGAGAAATGAAGCGCACCATCTTGAATTATTCCGACGCCCGCTGCTGCGCATGTCGAGACCATATTGGCATACTGCGTGCGGTCCCCTCGTTTTGACGTGAGGATATACGACACTGGCTGGTAGTCTGTCCACCACTGGTCGCCCGTAACTGGAGAACATTAACCGACTGTAGTTTACCGTATCAAAATCCACTTGCTGTGTTCCATCGCAGGGCTAACTTGCGCGTATCCATACCCAAAGGGCCCGAGGAAATTGGTGCATTCGGCCGCTACACTCTCCCAGGGCCATTCAAACAGCTGAGAACCGAAAGTGAGGAAGGAGATAGGAGGAGAGGCGCAGGAATAATATAACCTGGACGATGACATCGTGCGCCTTGGGCGGAGAGCGCCGAATGACCGCGTTAGCAGCAACATACGAAAGCAAGGGGAGGGCGAGCAAGAGCGTTTGAGAGGAACGTGCGACCATGATTGGGGTAAGGGACGAGATTTCCGATGCGAGCAGGTCCCGAGATCTCATATAGCTAGAGGTCGGTCCTATTCTGGGAATTGGAGCCAGTCGTAGCTCAGCATCAATACAATTTTTTACGGTGAAAGACGATGATATCATGCTTCCCGAGTGTCTTCATTGAATCCGGACCGCGAGTACTAGTCTCGAGTCTTCATTCGAAGAGCACTGACATCATTGCACAAGACCCTCGTGAAAAAAAAGATGCTCGATGATTGACCTTGAGACTTGGAGATGCACATGGTTTGGGTTCAAGAGACTTGTCATGGGGTGGCAAGGGCGGTCGCAAAATAGTTTCGATCCGTGATGCCGTTGATGCCGCGCATCAAAGCGATGTGTGCGGATCAGTCGGCAGAGTTATTTGCTGATGCGTAGTTCCTCCTAGTCTCTCGTAGACAGACGCTTTAACATTTGACGCTCGTACCTCTAAGTTCCTCCGGGTTCCTTTGGCGGGTTATTCTCCTTTGAAGCGGACTCCCACCGCTGTCGTTGATTACGGGCGTGCATTTCTGTCTCTCGGAGAGTCGCTTTCGTTGATATGACTGTCCTTGACGCGCTCGGCTTGCAAGGACATTCTCCGTGTTTCAAAATCCGCCACTGGACACGCTTCTAAGTCCTTCATTGGTAACCAAGTTACAGACGGATTCGACGGACTCCCTTTCGTGACGTAGCAAGTGCTGAGCCCAAATACGAAGCAAACTCGGTGCGTTCCTCGTAGTTTAGGCTTTTCTGCCTTCACAGCACGCCGCCCGCTCGAGATTGTCTGCATATCTCACGTTCAGTGCTGCAGCCCAGCCCCCGATCTCCATGTATCATCAGAAGGCAGACCAAGGAGCAGTTTGAGTTGCTCCACAGGATGGCAATATTCGTCATCGACAATTTAATAACTGTCGCAGCGTACTGTACTATTTCGACCATAGGTTCACACCATGTCACCCGTCACCTTACATGTTCACTGGGTTAGATGTTCATTCCTCGGCAATCACATCAAAATTGCCATAAATGGGAATCCGGCAAGTGCCGGAGGAGAAATTTTTGCATTTTTACGCCTATCTGGGCCACAAAAGTTTGCCATCACCGTCACTGGTAACAAATAGGTTCAGTTCACGACCCTCCGTCACCCGTCACCTGAACCTACGGTCGAAATAGTACAGTATATGAATTGTCCAGATGCCTTCTGGGCGAGGCTCTCGAGATCTCGTTCAGAGGGCCACGAGACACCAGTCTCAAAGCTATTGGGGAGCCGCCTCTGTTGTATCTCGGAGAAACGATCGCGGAGGTAATGGAGAATGTCGCGGCTGGGATTCAAAGTCTCGTCTAGCACTAGGCGACGGAAGTGCGCATTAGGTGGTAAGGAGTCGAAAGTTTCCCGAATGTTCGGCTCTGGCCGACTGCAGATCAGGAACCTGATGGTGAAGTGATTCTCGATGAGCATTCGGGGGATCATCGTGACAATGCGGTTCTGCGTTGGTTTGCCGTTGCATTCATCAAGCCCGTCGATAATCACCAGATAGGACTTCCGGACGCCGACGTCCATTTGCTTCAGGGGGTTAATGAGCAGCGCGCGAGCCTGCTCCTCGATGGTCTTCCTACAAATACAAATCGCGGGATCCGCCTCCATAGCCACACCGATGGCCGTCCGTAGCTGTGGGATTTGCTGTGTAAACTGATACGCAATGGTTGGAAACAGGCTTTCCCCAGCACTCCCGCCCACTCGCCATTTGGCGAAGAAGAATGCGGCGGCAAGGGTGCCCTCGGTGGCCCATTTCTCGGCCATCGTTTGTGCGACGGCCGACTTGCCAGCGCCTGCGGGTCCACAGAGCCACATGACGCGAGGCGCTTGATCACCCTCATTCGCCCAGGCCTGTATCGCATTTTGCACTGCGATCCTGGTGTTCGGGTGGCACTGTGGAGGCGGGAAGCGTTGTTCTGAGTTGTAGAAAGAATCCCCAGATATGCTCCTCTGGAGGATAGTGATCCCTGAAGTCGATCCGGAGGTCAGGGACAGAATAAGGCAAAAAAATGTAAAGGACGAGACGCGCCGTTTTCTCCCTGAGGCTGAACCAAGTTCCCTGCGACGTGGTACTCATTGTGATGGCCTGCGAGCTGATTGAATGTCCCCCGGAGATATGGACTTGAGAGGCGTCGTTGAATGGATAGGCGTCGACGAGGGTCATGGTAAGTGGTAAGGAGCTGCTCACCTAAGGGAGCGCTGACGCAGTCACGTGCAGACCTCTTAGGTAGGTTATTTTGTAGTACGGAAACACTGGAAGTAACTTTATAGCTCGCCAATGTTGAAATTGGAGGTGTTCAACCTAGGGGTGAATTTCCTTCAATTTTCACCATTGAAGCATTGAAATCCATGCAAATTAAATGTTTGGTATAGTGTAACAAGAGACAAATATAGAGGAGACAAAATATAGAGGCAGCAGGGATGGACTGGAGGACCTACTGGAGGCCTCCTGATGTCAGTCCAATCACCATTCAAACAGACACCCATGGGCCAGATCACTGCAAAATGCTTGTAATGCTCCTTATGAACCTCAGGATTGACCAGAATCAATTTTAAAATGCACTGATGTTGAAAGTAGAGGCCTCCAAACCTGGCAAGAATTTCGTTCAGTTTCCACCAGTAAAGCATCAAAATTCATGTAAATTTAATGTTAGGTATCGTGCAAGGAGATAGAGAGGCAGAGAGGCAGAGGGAGGTGGATGGAGGATGTACTGGAGGTATGTGATGTTATGCAGGGGCTCTTTGCAGTCTGAGGTAGGGTAGGGCTTGCCATACCTTGTATCTGCTGTTTGGCTCACTTGGTAATCTTTCTCTTCTTTGAATTATTCAATTCGTGGGGTCGGTGGTTCGAGTCCTGTCGCTACCTTCATTTTAGCACTTTAATTTTAGCCCAAAATAGATTGGACCACCAACGCCACCCCACCACCTACGGACCTCTTAGGTAGGTTTCCGTACTACAAAATAACCTACCTAAGAGGTCTGCACGTGACTGCGTCGGCGCTCCCTTAGGTGGAGCTGCTGTATGCACCGCCTCGCACGCCTGTTTTTACGCCCAAGTTGCGTTGACGGCATCTTCGGAGGCTCGGATGGAATCCGAGACCCAGAAGTAAATTGCAAGGAGAGCGAAGACACCATTGTAGGTACAACATGCGAGCACCATTTTGTTGTAATGTCTGTCTATGAAAGATTACATTGTAGGACTCTCCAAGGATAACTACTGTACACTATGTGTTTGTCTTCCGTAAACTCGCTGCTCAGCCTGTGGACCACAGTATAAATACCCCCTCTCCCCATTGATCGGCGCGAATATATTCCTCGCTTTTTTATCAGGGGAGATTAATCGTGTGACGAAAATAGTGGCTGGGTGATTAAAAAGACTTTGTGACCTAAATAGTGGCTGTGTTTCGCTTAGTGTACCATTTCGACTGTAGATTCAGGTCACAGGTCACAATGGCCAGTGCGATTTTAATTTGGTCATAGGTCACCGGTGAGTCTGAATTTGGCGACATTTTTTTCCCTAGATATGGGTTCGAGTCCTGAAGATACGGGTCCTGAGAAGTTGGTCAAGTAGGCCGTTCGTTTCGACAAATCCAAGGATATATTGGATAGAGAAGAGCGACATTGGAAGTCAAAGTCAGACGAAATAACATTGGGTCGGTTCCAGAACAAAACACGAGGGGACGAGTATGAAACCCAAGACGGACGACGAGCCAGCGAAGACCGATGATGGGTTCAAGAAGGCGCCGGCAACAACAGGACCAAACAATGAGGCGCCTAATCAGAAATCCTCACGAACCGAAAACGGCCCGACCCCGGAAGAAAAGGACGCGAAAGACGCGATCTCAATCCCGCAAACGCAAAACAGCCGTCGCGATATCGGCAGCGAGACGCCACCACCAACGGGCACGTGCGGACAGAAAGATGCGAGACGCGCGTCTTCCACCCTCGGAGTGCGAAGACGGGTGTGCTCGACATACACAACGCTCGACAGCCTCGAGATGCGCTGTGTTCTGCCACAACTTTCGCGGGTACGGAACTCGCGAAGTCTGCGCAGGAACCGTTAGTGCGGAGGAAGGACAAACGAGAAGCAGGGGGATGCGTCTTGTTCGCTCGTTCGCTCGTTCCCGTTCCCCGCAAGCTGCGCGCCCGTGGCCTTCTACATCCTCCATGCACCGCGCTGTACTCGTGCCCTATCGCCCGCCCCCGCCCGCGCGCGCCTCGTCTTCCACCATCCCCAATACCCCCGCCACGTCATCCAGGCCGCCGCGCTCTCCGTGCCGAGCACCACACGCCCCGCCATACACACAGGCGGTCGCGGACACGAGTGTGGGCGCACTCGTCGTGCGCGCGAGGCACAACGAAAGGTGTGGCTTGGAGATAAGCCGCGACGGAGGGGAAGCAGCGGAGAGAGTGCTCGTCTTCGTCGTGATGCTGCGCGTCGTGCACACGCTCGCCACCAAGCTAGTCGCGTAGGGGAAGGGAGCGCGTGGGTCATGAGCATGCGCCCCCGCGCCCGGGGAAGCGTGGATGGACGGTACGAGCCATGCGCGCAGTGGGGAAGGGCGGCGGAGGGACTATGCTTCTCGGTCGGATTGGGAAGAGCAGTGGGAGGCTTCTGCGCATCTTCGTCGTGTATATCGTGCACGCCGTGGTCAAGATCCTGGTCGTGCCCGTCGTGTCTCTGCTCCGGGTCGAGGATGGAGTACATGAGTCGAAAGCACCCGTCCTACATCCATTCAATCCTCGCGCAGCAACACCGACAGCGGGAGGCACGGCGGAAGACGCCTGGCAAGGCGTCAGCGAGGAGCAAGGATACGCAGAAGGCGGACAGACGAGTAAGTGCCCACAGATCCATACATCGCCTCCTCCACTCCATCGTCATCGTCGACTCCAGGGAGATCCGGCGTGCGGCAGACGAGGTCCTCTGCGCTACGGAGGCGCACGTAGTACGCATGATCTCGCCACGTAGTACCACCTCGGCGCGCGAGTCTGGGCGGGTCAGCGACGAGGACGGGAAGGGGGCAGAGGGAGGATGTACCCTTTCGTGCTCTCGCTCTGCGGCTTTCGACCTGGATATCCTTCCGTGTCCCCCTCTCATTACTCGCCCGGGTGGCCGTCAATACCAGTATGCGCCCACGCCCACCGCACCCGGTATGTACCCTCCGTTATCCATCTCGTCCTTGCGCTGTCCGTGCCCGCCGACGTCTTTGGCACGTAAACGCACCTAGACGCAACGCAGGACGCAGGACGCAGGACGCAAGACGCAGGACGCGGACGCAGGGGGCCGCGCTGCAGGAGGTACGCACGCGGACGCAGGCCGCGCGCACGTCCACCCAGAGCACAAGCACGTCCACCCAGCGCGAAAGCCATCTATAGACTCGGACGCGGGGAGGATAAGCGATGATGCTGGCGCGAGCTCTGCGTTTCAGAAGCAGAAGGACTGCGCTTCACAAGCAGAGCGGGCGAGGTGGCACGTAGAGGGGCGCGCGTACTCGCTGCGGACTCAGTCGCTGTTGCACGGCCATCCATCTGCGTCGTCTTGCACCCCACCTCTCATCCCACCTCCTGCCTGCGCCCACAGCTGTCGCCGCCCAAGTCTCCGTGGCATCGCATCCGCGTCCCGACACGCCATCCTTCCCCTCCACAGACTCCTTCCCACCGCGTGCAAGAAGCAGACTTCCTCACACCAAACACGAGAAGCCCGTCCCACCGCGGCGCGCGCGAGAAGCAGACTGCGTCCCGCCAAACACGAGCCTGCCAGCGCGATGCCACGTGGGGCGAAGAGGGGCGAGGGACGACACGCCGCGGTCCCGCGCGTCCTCCTGAGCGCGTGGAGTCCGGGACGAGCACGACCGCGACTATCGCGAGTCGGAGACTCAAATTGCGCATGATGGCAAAGGACGCAGCAAGCAGCGGGGTCCACGTCTGGTGCGATGGCGAAGATCAGGGGGTGCAGCGTCCAGATCGGGGCGGGTGCAGCGTAGAGATCGCGGGGTGCAGCGTCCAGTGGAGGTCGACGGGGAGGAGAGCGCGGGGCCTCAGCTTGCGCCTACGACGCGGGGCACTGAGTATTCGAATCACGGAACGCGGCACTCGCGGACAGCGCGATATTCCCGGCTCTGCGCTGGGGAAGATGTTGTCAATGTCAGCGGGAGGAGTGGCGGGTACGCGACCTGATGTACTTACCTGCGTGTAAAGGAGAATGCTTGGAGCTGTCAGCGGGGAGGAATATTAGTCTGCTCCGGAGGTGTAAGCGAGGAAGGAGAGGGCGGCGGAAGGAGACGTACGTGGCGTATGTGATGATGCGCCAGCTTTTCTTGAATCGACGAGGGCTTTTCTTGAAGCGATCATAAGCTAGCCTGCTTGACGGAACCAGTCGAGGTTAAGCCCGGCGCGATGCTAGGCGGCACGTTCTACTTGTAACTCGAGATTGGCACCGAGCTGAGCTGGGAACCGGTAAGCGGCAAGGAGGGCGCGGACGAAAGGGACGTACGAAGACGAAGGTGGGCGCGAATAAGTATTCGAGCACCCGAGTACCCGGCGTGTCAGGGCTTTGAAAAGTAGCAATCTCTAGTTCTTCGCGCGCGCTCGCAGTGGCGGAGAGCACAGGGCTGGCCTCGTTCTTTCTCCGATACCCGATACCCGATACCCGGGTTTGCGTTTGGTCTCCCTCCAGCTGACCAGGCGCGGCGCGTCGAGTATGAGGCGGACACGCGCCCTTGTCGCGAGCGCGTCCCGATACCCGTCCCCGTCCCCGATACCCGCCTTCCAGCCGATGCCCGAGTCCGAGTAGGTGCAGGACTGAGCGCGTACGCGTGCTTGGCGTTGTAGCAAGAGCGGAGCGCGCTTCGCGAGGCTGGTCGGGCCCTCGTCGTGAGGAGAGAAGAGCGGTTCTCTTCGTCCCTCCCTCATTACATTAGTCGCCGTCAATACCCGTACACGTCCCACGCCCGGTGCAAGCGCAGGACGTATAACGGGGAGCACGTTCTTCAAGGACTCTGCGCTGCTCCAGATGTGGACGCAGATGCGGAATGCGCCAACCCAGCGCATAACCCGTGTACGGGCGGGGGGAAAGCGATAGCGCCGGCGTCTAACGGCTCTGCGCTTCAGAAGCAGAGAAGCAGAGGGACGTCGCCTGGCGAGGAGGGACGAACACATCACGCCTGCCTCCTCTTTGTAATGGTACGCGTCGTGCCCATGTTCGCCGCCAAGTCAGTCGATCATGCGTGCCCCGCCGCCGTCGCAGTGGGGAAGCGTGGAGGAATGGTGCGGGTCGTGGGCGCAGCGCGGAAGGACGGCGCAGGGACATGACGTCTGGCAAGGCGTCAGCGTCAACGAAGAGGAAGGAGACGCGCAGGGCGGACTTACGAGTAAAGGCTCGCAGATCCATGCATCGTCCTTCTTCGTCATCAACTGTAGGGGATCCGGTGCGCAAGGTCTTCTGCGCTACGAAGACGACGTTCTCTGGGCTACGGAGACAAAGTCCTCTGCGCTACACGACGTCCTTTGCGCTACGGAGACGCGGGATCTCGTCACGTACTGTACCGACATGTATGGAGGCAACGCCCCGGACCACCGTGACATTGTCGTTGCCTATTTTTTGAGCAACGACAATGAACGTGACCGTGACCGTTGCCTCTTTGGGCAACGCTGATGTGACTCGGACGCGATTTTCATTCTCTGAGTACAAGAATTTTACATTTTTTTTCATTGTCACGCTATTTTTTGGGCAACGGACCCCTCCGTGACCTTGACCCCTCGAAAAATTGGCAACGCAACGGACCCCATCGTGACCGTGACCGTTGCCTCCATACATGTCGGTACAGTAGTGCCGCCTGCAGTTTAGGAGAAAACAGGAATCTCGGGCAGGTTCTCCTCGTCGTAGCAAGCGCGCAACGCAGAGATGAGCTCGTACATAGTCGTGCCTTTTGTCGTGCACGTCGTAATCCAGGGAGATGAACGCGAGATGAAGCAAATTAGGGTTAGGCCTTGGCACACGTGGAGCGGCAACCGGTCCGCACTTCCGCATCCGTCGCCGCAAGTGCTTTACTAACAACTCGCCTTTTTTTTTTTGCGCTACGTGGCCTCACGCGTCAGATGGGCTCCGCTCTGCGCATGCAACACGGTCTGCGAGTCTTCTTTGGCACCCTATTTATTATCCCGAGTCTTATCCTACGTTCACCATCTTTCCAGTCAGGTACAGGCTTCAAATCCTGATTTAATCGAGTTCACAGGTATATAGAGAAGGCCCGGTGGCGGTTGGACCGCACCTGCATCACATGAAATGCCCCTAGGCTATCAATGCAAACTCCACTCGTTCGACTCGAGCCCCGGCCATAGGGAAGGTGTAGATGTTTTTTTTTTTCATCCCGTTCATTGGCGATTTCACTCACGCATTGAAGCTTTATAGGTAGAAACGAAGTCCGGGAGCAGCTAGTTTCCGCACCTGCCCTCAATTAGGTAGACTACGATGTCAACCTCCTCGTCGTCGTCCACAGGCCCTCGCTCGCTCGAATCGAATCTAGGCCATCGCTCTTCCTCTCTTGCTCATCGGACACGATTTAATGGTGAGGCCAATTCAATTCCAATGCGCACCCATTTGAGCTAGCAACGAAGAATCAAGGCCCGGTAGCGGATGGTTCCGCACCTGCACTCGATGATATGGGGGATATATGAGTTTCCGCAGGATCGCTCGTTCGACTCGAGCCCGGGCCATCCATGTTAATATCTATTAATTTGCCGCTCCGTTGTGTGGTACGAAACGGATGGACATAGCCGCCACCGTTTTGACCCTCTAAACCGGGCGGCAAACTAGTAGGGTGGGTTTATTGCTCAGCCTTTAAATTTTTCTGCGTCAATCGTCTCAGCGAATATTCCATGCAGAGACGCGCATTCTGATGCATTTCTTATGCATATGTAGGCCTGTCTGCAGGTGAAAAGTCAACGCTCAGCTTTCAACGCAGCCTTTCAGCGACGAATAAATAAACATCCCGCAAATCCGCTACTCCAGCTGGCGTGGTTGAAATGTTCGACTTTGGGTTTGTCCCGTGTAGTTGAGTTTCGCGGTGGCTACTAGGCTAGTTTCTTTTTTTTACATGGGATTCAAATCGTGGGCAGCGCGAGACTCCCGATCCAGACTCGCATCGGAGCATCATGTACGTGCCAATCCGGGCTCGTGCATGTACATCTTGGACGGTGCATGGTCTGTGCGTTAGTGCGTTCGTGCACTTCAGAGCCGTCGCGAATCGGAGCTTCGTACGGTGACGATGACCGTGACTTCGCCTGGACCACGCATACGTGCGCGCCGGTTGTCGTCGTATTTTGCGCCATCCCGCCCTGAAGTGCAGTTCGCGCCAAGTACCAGTTTAACCGATTCAGCACCGGAATAGCCTGTCGATTAATAGCACTCACGGATGTTGAACCTCGTCAATTAACGCAAGTCTTGGAAACTCGAGACTTGCAGCGTTTGAACCTTGATGTCCGCCTCAGAAAGTTCGGAGGGGTCGCCTCGATCCATGCGGCGCTCGGGAGAAGATGTGGACGCGGACGGTGGATATGGGCGCATGTGCGAGAACGAGAGCGAAATTTAAAATGGAAGGCCAACAAGAAATTGAAGGGGAGTGGAATAGAATTCGGCGGGAAGAGAAACGCACCAGGAACTTCTTGTAATCTCCTCCACGGATGTGACGTCCCACTGCAAACGTCTTGCGTAGATCGAGCTTTGTACTGTACATTTGTGCGGGTTGCCCGTGATCGCGGCGGCGGCGATGCGGCACAAAAGAAGAGAGTTGCTACGATTCCAGGTCAGCTACAGAGAAAATATCAAGCGAGAGCGAAATGGACCCAGGTATAGCTGAAGGACTGGATCCTGCGGTCGGTGGCAGCATCTTGGCTCTGAGGATAGCGCGGACGCCAGCGAGGTTCTTGAAGCTCGAAGGTCTCGAGTGTCGATACAAGAAGTTTACGTAGCGATAGGCCGAGATAGGGGGGCTGCAGTAATAGTAAGATAGATTGCTCCCGAGTACGCCCAAGGGGTATCCGCCGGAAGATGCCGAGACACAGCCTCATAGGTAGGTAGGGGTCGCCGACCCCTTATTTCACTTTTCGGACTTCGCTCAGACTGCTCTAAAAATGCTTTTAGAAGAGTTTTTTTTTTTTGGGTGGCACTCGGGTTTCAACCTCAGGAAGGTACCAAAACAGGGTCAAACATGGTCAGAATCCTTTCGGGGCGCCCAGCTTCACCATAAATTCCTCCTGATAACGGCCCGATTTGGGCCAGAAAATATTCCTTTTGGGTGATTTGCGTGGGAAATTACCTGATTAAGTTCGGCTAATCTCGGCTAATAGGTAGGTAGGTGTCCAGAAGGTCTTAACGCACTTTTCCGACCCTGTGTGGCAAATTCTAGCTGTGAATACCCCTTGAGTACGCCGCTCGACGCGAGGCCGCGCAGGATGCCACCAAATTTTCACCGCGCTTGCTATCTATAGCTACTGGCGGCGCATTCCGGTTGCTGCAAGAAACGCGCCGCATTGTTGAGTTTCGGGGCCACAGTGAGCATGCCGAGCCAAAAACAGCAGTGAAGTGCGCAAATTAAACGTTTAGCAGAAGTGATACTGCCCGGAGTCCGGTTGCGCAAGTTGCCAGTCCTTCAACTGACAACGGGGCAACGACGAGTGATACGTAGGGTTGTTCACCGTAACCGTATTACGGCCGTACGCTCACCCGTATATACGGTTACTGTAACCGTACCGTAAGGGTCCCTTCGTGTCAATTTTACGGTACGGGTACGGCACGGTTAGCATACCGTATAGAGCCGTACCGTTTGGGCCGTATACGGCTCGCTGTACGGTATACGGCTTACCTCGGCAATCAAATCAACAGGTAGTGCCGCTACTCCTCGGCTGTTCTTTGGGCGCAAGATCGGAGTTTCAATTTCATGCTGTGCCCTCAGTTGCGATGCTCTGGTTTGCTGATGTCCACGCAGTTTTGCATGCTCAATGTAAGTAACTCATTGCTTTCGATGCTCCCTTTCGGAAGTATAATCTGAAAGCTCTGTGATTCCTTCTGAGGTCACGCCTCGCTTGCTCGCCCGCATCTCTTGGGTTGGATATCGCACCTCGCTTGCTCACCTGCTCCACAGCGGAATCAATGCGCTGTGCTTGTTTTTCAAATTACCGATTTTCAAATGTTATTTTCCCGAGTCGGCCGACGCTACCTTTGGTCTTTTGCCCGCCTTGCCATGGATATTTTCCGTTTTCGAGAGCGCATGAATATAGACGAACTGGTCGAATATTTCAAGCTTGTCCCTGAGAACTTCAACACCTGTGACCCCATTGAATGGTGGTTTGTGTGCCGCCTCCAGTTTCCGACCCTCCACCGCTTTGTATTGGACCTGCTATCTATTTTTGGTTCGTCTCATTCATCTCTTCAAACTCACTTCAATTTCTGGCATAAATACAGGCTCTGCTGTTGCCGTCGAGCGTATTTTCTCTGGTGGTCGTGATACTATTAGCTTGCGTCGATCAAGCCTTCAACCAGAGATGATTCGGACCTTGATGCTGGTGAAAATCGGCTGCGCATGGCATGCTTAGACATTACTGCATGTCTAGGGGACCAGTAATTGATTTTCATTGGAATAAATGCATATTATAGCAGGCTAACTTGTGTGTGATTGAATGGGATAAAATTAGGTATACCAAAGACGGCCGTATAGCCGTATACGGCCGTAATACGGTACCGTACCGTACCGTAGAGCTATCTTGGAATGCCTTATACGGTACGGGTCCGGCTGGTTGTTCACCCGTATGTTGGCCGTCATCGTACGGCCGTATACCGTATACGGTACGGTACGGTGAACAACCCTAGTGATACGTGCCTATATGCATTTTTGAGATCGGGACTGGCCATTTCCGAGTCGGGTGGGTAGATGGAAAGGAGTACAGATACAGATGTGTCCGTATGCCGCGGTGCGCGCTGTCCGAGTCGAGTCTTCACCAAGGCGGTGACGCAAGAACCGTAACGTTGCCGTAACGTCACGTCGGAGCAAGCGAGGAAAAACAACAACAAGTAGTAACGAGGCTTGACTCACACCATCACCACCGCCCGCGTCGCCGTAGAGGTTCACTCTCATCATCCGTTCTTTGCAGTGTGTCTATCTGTTCAGAGGATACTCGAACCCCAGCTGACCCAGAATTCAGCAGCAGCACCCGTATGGCACACCATAACCTCTCGGACGCAAGCTCCGGCGCATCTCCTGCGACGTGTCCGCAGGAACTGATCGACCTCATTCTTGGCATGACCGACTCAGCAGACAAGGAAACCCTCAAGTCATGCGCGCTCGTGGCTCGCTCGTTTCGACCGACGAGCCAAAAACTGAGTTTCTCCGACCTCACGATTCTGCCTCCGGGACGTGATAGCATTTCTGCTTTGCAACGTCTTGCAGATGTACTCAAAGCATCTCCACACCTAGCGCAGCATGTTCGCACACTCCGCCTCGTTCAACCTGGCTTCTATGAGCCGGGCGTGTGGATGAAGTCGGACATTCTCCCCATAATCCTCTCCGTGTTCACCAATCTGGAGAGCTTGAACGTCCAGATCTACAACTGGGATTACCTCCACTCGAACTGTGAACAAGCGATTCACACCCTGATCACCCGATCTTTGCTCTCATCCATAGAACTCAAAGAGCCTCGCATGCGGACGAACGCGAGACTTTTGTCTTTGCTTCAATGCCTCCCCACAAGTCTCAAATCTGCATCTTTCTTGAACGTGTTCGCCGACCACTGGTCATACTACAATGATCTGAACAGCGCAGAGTTGCATAAACTGCGTCTCACCTCCCTACAGCTCACTAGTTACGCTCCCATGCTTTTCTATTGGGCAATTCGCGCTGTTGACCCCGAATGTGTCCGACATCTACATACCATGTTCGATGAAGACACGATCGATGTCGTCCAACAGCTTCTAGACGGCACGGTTTACGTCGAGACCTATCACCTTTCCTTCCAGAGCACTTTCTGTGCGTGTTTTCGCAGATTTTCCTGATGCTTCCCCCAAATTAACACGGGGTACTTGCTACATAGCTCACCAAGAACACCCCAATCTTCAGATGATGCAGGGCCTTCGGACGCTGGAAATCTCGGTCACGCTGGACTGGGATGAAATCGGGGAGGTCCAAGGCCAAGGGCAGCACAATCCGCTCGACGATGCGATGCGCACCCTGGAGACGGCGCCGGACAGCGTCGAACATCTCGTTCTTAATTTGAACATTTGGAACCCGGACGAGCTGTCCCATTTCATGGGAATTGCGTCGTTGGAGCACCTCGGGGACCGCCCGGCCTTGCAGGATGTTGTTGTCCGGATTGTGTCCCGCTACAACAACCATCTGGCTCTGCAACATGGGATTCAATATCTCGAGGCAGTGTTTTATCGGCTCCACCAAAGAGGGATGTTGACGGCCATCGCTGTTCGCCCGCCGAGTTAGGAGGAACATTGAGGTTTGCGGGGATAGTGATGAGTTTGCCATAGGTCCTGTACAGCGCGTCGCCTCTGAAAATATCTGGAGCAATATTCTGCTCTCCAACTGAGTTGAGCGAGCCGTAAGCGTGTGATTGTCTAGCGAACAAGATACATTGGAAGCCGGCCGAGATTCAATGTTTCCTACGCTCAATGTTGAGCATTCTTCTGCGACAAAGCTCAGGCAGCCATTCCCGAAAGTCCTGTCCTGACTGGTTGATCATGAACAGAGCCTCCTCGACACAGACCGTCACGTCCCGGAGCGCCGACATCCGGGGCCGTGCAACGGGCGGGCGACACCAGGCGGGGAGTATCGTGGACGCAACTCGGCTGATTACCCCAAACGTCCAGGAAGAGCTTCTTGACACTTGCCGGGATACTGGAGTATCCGTTCGATCGTGCTGGGACCATCGCGTTCGTATTCAGCGGAGAAAGTCTCCAGCTCGCGCAGGTGTGCATGTTAGGGCTTTCATGGAATGGTCCAGTTCGGTGGATAGACCGCGCCGCCACGAGGCATCCAGGGTTAGATGGCATAGAATGCTTGATATTAAAAAAAAAAAAGGGGGGGGGAGGACGAGTCAAAAACTTGGAATAGTGCACCCAGCATACCTCCGATAGACTTGATTTTTTGTGTGGAGGCTCTTATTCCTTATTCCCCAATACCCAAGAAATTTCGAGTCCGAGTCTTGCAGAAATACCAGTTTCGATATGATCTGGAGGTTTGGATAAATGAAATCGATTTGTCCCAGAAACAGCGCAGACGAACACAATGATAGCCAGCGCCTCGGTCCTAGAAAGCCAAACTCCCGCCACAAATCTATGTTGGGGAATTGCCAAGAACCTCCGAATTTTTTGAACGCTGATAGTCTCAACACCAATTCAATTAGCTGTGTCAAATTCTGATATTTTAACGGACGCCATCGGTGTCTGTAAGGGCCACCCGAGATAACCGCGTGCTTGAAGCAACGGCGGCAGAAGACCGCTTTACTAACAACTCCCCTTTTTTTTTTTGCGCTACGCGGCCTCACGCGTAAGATGGGTCCCGCTCTGCGCATACAACACGGTCTGCTAGTCTTCTTTAGCACCCTATTTATTATCCTGAGTCTTATCCCATGTTCACCATCTTTCCAGTCAGGTACAGCTTATCCTTGGCTTCAAATCCTAATTTAATCGAGGTCACAGGTATATAGAGAAGGCCCGGTAGCGGTTGGACCGCACCTGCATCACATGGAATGCCCCTATGCTATCAATGCAGATTCCGCTCGTTCGACTCGAGCCCAGGCCATAGGGATTGGTGTAGATGTTTTTTTTTTTCATCCCGTTCATTGATAATTTTACTCGCGCATTGAAGTTTTATAGGTAGAAATGACGTCCGGGAGCAGTTAGTTTCCACACCTGCCCTCAATTAGGTGGACTACGATGTCAACCTCCTCGTCCACAGGCCCTCGCTCGCTCGATTCGAATCTAGGCCATCGCTCTTCCTCTCTTGTTCACCGGACAAGATTTAATGGTGAGGTCAATATTAATTCCAATGCTCAGCCATTTGAGCTAGCGACCAAGAATCAAGGCCCGCGCACCTGCACTCGATATGGGGGATATACGAGCTTCCGCAGGATCGCTCGTTCGACTCGAGCCCGGCCATGCGCATGCATCCGTTTCGGCGTGTTTTTCTGGCACGATTCACCGACGAGTTGTTTCCATTCAAGTGCGCATATGTATCTATGTTTATGTTCCCATATGCTAGCAAGACTACTCGGCAGCGGATGGCTCCGATGTTTGCGCGAAAATTTCGGCGGGATGGGTCGTTCGACTCGAGCCCGCGCCAGATATAAGTTCTGCTCGATCTCTTTTTTTTTTTTTCATCTGACGACACTCGTGATTCGGATCCACATGTTGATGTATCTAGGTTTGTAGGTACCACAAGAAGGCTCGGGACGGATGGTTCCGCCCATACTGGATGAAAGGCTCTGCAGGAGGTGCTCGTTCAATCCAAGCCCGGACCATACCTTGAAGCATTTCCATTATTTTTAGGATCTCGCGCTAACTTAAACTCTTTATTCACGAGCGACAGCCAAATTGAATATCGATATCGTGGCATGGGTGACTTCCATGCTATTTGCTGCTGCGACTCTTTCTCATTCGGTGGTGAGGTTACTCTTTTATTGGACGCGATTGAGTGGTGAGTTCGTTTAACATGCTGATCTATTCAACTTCGCAACTACGAAATCAAGGCCCGGTAGCGGATGGTTCCGCACCTGCACTCGGTATGTGTGCGTGGAAATTTCCAGAATTCCACAGGATCGCTCGCTCGACTCGCGCCCGGGCCATGGGTCGACCCATTTCCACCCATTTTTATATTCTCTTTCCTCACGATTTCAAGGCTATAGGCAAGGCCTGGAATCCAACTTGAGCGTTATAACATGGATGATTTCCATGCTATTTCCTGCTACGACTCTTTCTCCTCCTATTCGTATTCGGTGGTGAGTTCATTTGCCATAGCATACAGGTATAATATCCATGTGTCTTCCTTGCTGCTGGTGTTTAGCGCTCACATGGATGACAGGGAACTCCAACAACAGGCCTTCTCTTGATATACTCAATGTCATTTGGACCCTTTTGATCATCTCCCATCCCATACCTTGGTTGAACCGGCTGGACTTAGTGCGTGTATGGGTACAAAATAACCATAAATTAAGGAAATGTGTACTAGTTCTTGATCAACGTCCATCTTCAGGCCGGTGGCGTCAGGCTAGAAAGGGGAAGGTAGGCCAACAAGGCAACATTTTTGACAGTGATATCCTCACCAATTCGGGACTGGGAGACCGATGAAAAATTGTACCGGGGGTCTTCAGGCGCGAGCCTGAATCCTTTAGAAAATCAATTCACGAGAAACATCTTGCTTGCCCGGATTATCGAATTTGGTGCGTGTCCATACTCTCACATCCGCCTGATTCCACCGGGCTAGATACATCTTCGCGTCGGTTCTTCAGTTGCACCTGGATCCGCGTTCGCCCTCAGTACCGCTGGCGCTGAATCGCGCGCTCACGTGCATTCACCAAAATTGATCCCACCGACTGATGACTCCGCTGAACTTTTTCGATTTCAGACGATCATCGCAAGTGCCTTACCATCGAAGCTCTCCTGTGGAGTGATAGGGGCTTAAATGCAACTGAAACATGCCCAGGCCGGCAGTCGATCAAACCCACAGGAGGAAGGTCTCACTATTTAGCAGAAATATAAACCCTCCTGTTCGTCTATCATGTCCCCTTTGTTTCTCCTCCCTCATTCCAAACTTTCAAAATGTGCCTCCAGTTGTTTAGCCATTGTTGCTGGCAGTACCGGCCGCATCTCGAGGTCCTCTTCCGGCCACGAGCTATGCATGGTTCTACAGGACTATCTCTCTAATCTCAGAATGTGGCACCACATTCTGGGATTAGAGAGATAGTTTGTAGCCATGCAATATGAAGGTATTCCAAGTTTTGAAAAATGTTTTTCCAGACCTACAGTTTTTTCCACAAATGAATAACTTTACATTACGAACGTCCTACCAACAAGACCCTCATTTTACTTTCTGGGACCCACCCTATTGGATTCTTGGGCTGATATCTGTGATTTAATTTTTTTTGATACAAGACAAAAAGGTTGCAAGCTGGAATTTCTTTTTGTCATCTTGCTCATGCGGTGATTTATTTCCATCACCATAGCACTGCTCAGCCCAATTTCTGCAATTCATCCAGTCGTCTTGGCCCGCCATCAAAACGGACGCTAAGCGTCAAAGACAGTCACAGTGAAGGGTCAGAGGGAAGGGATCAATGTGATGGCTGTGCATAGGCCCGCCGATCCACAGTTACTTTTTTGAGCATATTCTGCTCAACCATAGCCCAATTCCATCGAGAGAGGCATCCTACACTCAGAAAGTATGTAGGGATGGACTGAGGCTTCCAAAAAAAAGCTTTGGAAACCAAAAATTCAAACACGTCAGAAATGGGCATTACGAGCAGGGGAAGAAAGTTGATACAGTGTCCACTAAACCCCCGCGGAAAATGTCCTCACAATGAACCGTCTTTCTGATGAGTAGATCCAGGGACAGAATAACCCAGCACCGGCCCTGAATTTGGAGAGCGATGGAAGATTGAAGCTCCATACAGATAACATACAACGTAGCGAACCAACTTCAAATGCAATATGCCGCTCGCTTAATATTTGTTGATCTTGGTTGCGACATCCGCAGAGAAGCAGTAAGCCTCTGTGGGGTCGTCGCTATCTCGGTGGAAGCCGAGATCTCGGATGCCTTTCTTCAACAGCCGCGCGACTTCAGAATGTTCGAAAATCTAGAAAGATGATTGAGCACGAATCAAGGGGTCAAAAATATAGCCCAAACCTCCTTCATGTGATCCAAGTGCTGCGGAGTGAAGTTAGGAGAGCTTCCTGTATGAACTTGCCATACCTCAGAATCGGCGCGGACGACGAGGAGAGGCTTAGGCGCCGGATATCCCAGCGCCTGTAGATGCTTGTCCACTGCGTCGTTCTGCAACCACTGATGACGGTTTTGGG
This sequence comes from Mycena epipterygia, assembly GCA_029281465.1. Classification (NCBI taxonomy): domain Eukaryota; kingdom Fungi; phylum Basidiomycota; class Agaricomycetes; order Agaricales; family Mycenaceae; genus Mycena; species Mycena epipterygia. The sequence continues at coordinate 11,662 of JARJCQ010000025.1, read as the reverse complement.
CGTTAGATTACAAGATGTCGTACACGACGAGGGATCCACCCACTAGTGAGTAATGAGAAAAATTATCCCGGATGGACTGCGAGGCGATGTTCTCCATCAACTCTTTCATTTTCTGCCCAAATAGGTCCGCAGAAAACTGGGGCGGGCAGCTGTATACACATATCACATGGAGACCCGCGGTAATGTTGGGGGCGTCGACTACTGTGTAGACATCCGCCGCGAATGCAGTAGCGTGTTTGCGGAAGCCGAAGTCATCGGAATCCGTGAGGAGCTTTTGCAGCGCCGTGTCTTTCAGCATCTGAGAACAGAGAATGTGAGCTTAATCCGCCTTGTACTCCAGGGGTCGGACACGTGCCCCGTCGAGATGGTCCAGACTCTGCATTTGCAGAATTTAATAATCAATATCCAGGAGAGAAGAGCGATAGAACCAGAATTCAATGGTTGTACCTCATACTCCGCCGACATCACCACAATGGGTGCCGGGACTGGGAGCCCAACCTCCTTCATATGCTCATCCATCAACGTGTTTTGGGAAATCTGCCCGCCGGCGTTGATTATGAGCACAAGCAGAACTCGGAACATTAACATTCTTACAATGTCCAATTTGAGGAGATTCTTCTGGGCAATTGGCAGCGCGGCAATGGCGTCCCCAAGCGCCCCTGCCTTCCTCTCGAACTCCTCCCTTGAGAGGTTCGGAGGCGCCATGTGAATGCCGATGAAGCAAGTCCTTTTGGTAAGAGAGGACATTCTGGGCTATGCGTGGGTGAGACCACCTGGGAGTAGTTTATATACCCATTTTACAGGGCAAAGCCATGACGTAAAAAATGTCAGATTGCAAAATTATCGCTGGGGCGTGGTGGAGGCCAATCAGAGGATGGAGTTATCGATCAGATGACAGCGTTGGGCATTCCTGTTGGGATCCACGACCCTTTTTCAGCTTAATTGAATTAACGGAGGATCCGGAGGTGGCAGCATGAAGGTTTGTCTCCCGGCTGAGAGGATCCACAATGAAGTATTTTGATTCCTGGCGTCGTCCGTAGGTTGCGGACGTCGTTTCAGTAAGGGAATTTGAATGTGAAAGACATGCAGCTGGATACGTATGGCTTACGGTCATAGGTACGGTACGTACGTACGGTGCACGTACCGGGAGCCATCTTGATGCTTGCCGAGGAGCCCGTACGTATACGGTGCCGACCCATATCTTCCCGTACCGTATACCCGTATACGGAACCTTTTTTCCATCCCGAGTGCACGCTTCATCGGGGATCATGACCTTGACGGAGCCTTACACACAAAGCCACATTATCCACGCTCAAGGATGGGGGTATTCCCAGTTTACACCTCCTCATTATCTCCTCCACTCTCGCATTTGCCTCAAATAGCTGGCGGTGCGCTTTAACATACGGTTTGGCATAGCTCGGGTCCAGCGGCCGTGCATATAATTTTCGGGGAGTCTCGACGGGGACAGAAACAGGGACAGAAACAGTAGTACCTGTGAAGTAAAAATTAAATGAATAGTGCACCGGTAAATGCTTGGACTTACTGGTCGTCCCGCCCGAGCCGCTGGGACGGGTCGGAACATTGCGAGTGGCCAGACGGTGAACAAAAAATCCACCATTGCGCTTGCAGCAAGTGGAGCACTGGAATGGAATACGGGCACACTCTTTTTGCACGACGCGGTTGACCATTGGTAGCCAAGCACCTAGGCTCCTCGCAAGGAATGGCAGGATCAGCGTCGGGGTCTGCTTGCTTCATCTGAGCGATGGACAACCTTGCAGCGTATCAGACCTGGAAAGGAATATAATTAGGTGAGACATACAATCCGGTATCGATCGCAAAGAACGTACTTGGACAGCCTCAGGAATGTCTGCCAGGGCAGTCGGTGCATCGTGCCACAGCATATATTCACATGGGGTGCACTGAGTAATATGTGAAACATCACTTTGTAAACCGAGGACGACGTACCCTTTGGAACTGGCGTCCATAATTGTGAATGTCACTTCCACTGCCGCGACAGACACGGACCGGCCCCAATGTGGTCCTTCGACAGAGCGGACAGAGATTTCTGGTTGTTCTGGGGGAGAATTAATCGCAGGTGATCCAGTAGACAAGCTCATTTTTGAAGAGAAGGAGACAGAAAAGGTAAGGACTGGTGTGGCCGAGTAAAGGAAGGTGGGATACGCCGAGAGAGCTTAATTTTCCAAGAAAATCAGTGCCAGATTTATGGTATTCTTGGAGGTTCGTGCGCTCAATGATCCGCGTGACTTGAGAGCTCAAAAAAAGTGCGCGCAGGAGCGCTATTATTTCATTGCATCGCGTTTTCCACACTTTGCTTGTTTGTGCTTGTACGTGCTTGTACGTGCACGTACAAGGTCCAAAAGCTCGCAAGCTCACAAGACAACAAGCCAGGTCCAAAATCCCACAAGACATCAAAAAAAAAAAAATCCTAACCTATCCCATTAGATTACAGGCATCATTTCTACAATATAATTTTTTCAAAACAAGGTAAAAAGGTCGCAAGGTCACAAGTTTTTTGTGATCTTGCTGATGTGGCCGCGAGAAAATTTGATGCATTACTGTCAATGTGTTCAAGCTACGGAGAGAATTGCAATATTGCTGCACAGGTAAAGCATGGATACCAGGTCAATGCGGGATTCAGAAAGAGATAGATTGAATTGTTCCGTCAAAAGTACGTCAGAACTAGAGATGCCATTTTGGGAACTGGGCAGTAGTGGCTAAAAGTATAACTGAACTTCTGTCCGAGCAGTTGCAAATCGATGATCAGAATACAAGAATATGTGCTATCGATGTATGATGGACATTGATTAAAACATTTTCGGCATTCGGCATTTGCGTGTTGTCTCCAGAGACATTGATCGGGCCTGTCTGCCTCATCTCCAGAGACTCTGATCGACCCACGTTTCCATCAGAGTCTCTGGAGATGTCTCCCGAGACAGTGCATTCAACCTCCTGGAAAAATTGGTCATTCCAAGGGCCAGATTTTGCCGGAAACGGCTGCTGATTGCCCAGGGTTTTGGCGCTCGGCACATTCGGTTTTAATCGGTCCTTCCGACCGATTTGCCATCACCCTGGGAATGGCGGGGTTACACTCTCATGTATGCAACCGTACGTGGATGCGAAGGACCATCGAGACCAGATTCTGTGCTATGTGTATGAGGTAACATTAACAAATTCAAAAATTAGTCGTGATCTCGCGCAAAAGTGGGTCCATCGCGTTTTCCACACTTTGCTTGTTTGTGCTTGTACGTGCTTGTACGTGCACGTACGAGGTCCAAAAGCTCGCAAGCTCACAAGACAACAAGCCAGGTCCAAAATCCCACAAGACATCAAAAAAAAAAAAAATCCTAACCTATCCCATTGGATTATAGGCATCATTTCTGCAATATAATTTTTTCAAAACAAGGTAAAAAGGTCGCAAGGTCACAACTTTTTTGTGATCTTGCTGATGTCGCCGTTCGTACGATAGTGCTAATTAAGGCTTTTAAGCCAAGCAAGAGGCAAGAGACGCGCAACGTCACATCCCCGTGATCACTGACGTCACGTTCAGATGCGAAGGGTGCCTCATTTGGAAAATGAGTCCACTTCATTCTGTCACCCACTCCACTCTGACACGACATCTTCGTTGCCCTCCCCCAGCTATGAGTGAAACCCAGGTTCTCAACCAGGCTGACTGGAGACTTCCGAGTCCCTTCAAGTCAGAATGGGGAGAAGAGGAAAGAGAATTTGGACGGCCTCCCAGACGAGTGAGTGCTCACATCTTGGCATGAAGACAGTTCTAATGGTTTTGATTCATAGCTTGCGGAATTGCGGATGTACACGCTTTCTTGGGCTATACGAATCAAGCCCGACTGGCAACGCAAAGCGTCAGATCCCGAAATCCTTTCCAAATGGCGCCAGGAAGCACTTGATCAGCAAAGTCCTCTGGAGTATGACAAGAGAATCACAGAGAAAATGGTACTCTCATGCTAATTTCTATCAGAGTAAACCTCACTCACTTGGATCCCTCTTTCTCTTTCATCAGGTGGACTACGTTCTCGCAGAGCTGGCTGGGTATGCCAAGATTGCGGACAACATAAGGGGGATCGAGGTTAGACATCAGAGTTGGTTATGTCCCCAAACTAAAAGTGTTCGCCTGTTTGCAGAGAGGCTGCTTCGACGCCATCTGGTACTCCGATCGACTTATCTCGGACGATGTCACCGAGCGCCTGAAGATTGCTGTCAGTGTACTGGAGAATGTGTCTGACTCCGAGAGAGACTGGCACCCGGGTTCGAACGAACAAGTTCTTGATCTGGTCCACCCATCGCTGTATTGCATTGTCTACGACCGAACTCACACTTACGACCCTCACAAGCCCCGCGTCCCAGCGAACTTTCTCCCGGTGGTTGTTCCAACGTTCGGAGATGATGATTCGGAAGCGGACTGGTCCATCTCGTCAGCCTTCTGCTGGCTGCCTTCAGACTTCTCCGTCGGCCTCGATGGCTCAGTGAAGCTCGTTTCTCCGTATATCAACAATCTGCACCCTGAGAAACATCAGGCGCTCTATCGTGTCATCGAGGAGATTCTCAGCGGCTTCATCCCGATGTTCGACCGTGTCCTGGGTGATAATGACAATGAAAACCCACTGGCCTGTGATGGTCAACGCCTAGAAGCCGAGCAGTGTATCTGGGGAGATGAGGGACCAGAGGGTGGGCCAACCTACGACGAATATCTAGAGGAACTTGTTCTAGGGGAAGGTGAGGAGCCACCGGACGAGAACGAGTTCTATGATTTCATCCAGGACGAGTGGAAGCAATCCAAGAAGATATTGCCGGAGGCGGTAGCCTACGAGGGCCAGTTAGAGCAGACGCTGTCGAGAATTTCGCTGCGCGGAAGGACCATCCAATGCATTATCAAGCTTGCGAATGTTCACCTCACTCCTGACCGTCCCGAATACGAAGGGGGTAGTTGGCACATTGAAGGTGAGCAAGTTCAATCCACTTGGTTCTATTTTGCGTCTAATTGACTCTGCGCAGGAATGGCCAACGAACATATCGTTGCTTCCGGAATATATGTTCGTATCTGAGTTGAACTTTGCTATTTGCTAACATGTTTACACAGTACTACGACGAAGAGAACATCACAGAATCCCGGCTCTCGTTCCGCGTTCCCACACGGCAACCTGAATTCCATGTCGACCGCGAAGACCACGACTGCGTCTATACTCTTTATGGCTTCGCTTCGTAGGAACCATTTCCCTCCGACTTAAAGCTGCTGCTCACATTGACGAACGCTACAGAAAAGGCTGGTGTGTACAACAGCTGGGCGAGATGGTAAGACAATTTCCTGTTATCGTTCTCCCGCTCATTATGTGTAGGTTACGAAAGAAGGCCGGGCTCTTTCCTGGCCCAACCAGTACCAGCATCGTGTCTCTCCCTTCAAACTCTCCGATCCTTCCAAGCCGGGCCACCGCAAAATATTTGTAATCTTCCTGGTCGATCCTACGATCAAACACATTCCTTCGACTACGGTTGTACCTCCCCAGCAGGCGGAATGGGCCTCCGAGGCGCTTCGGGAGTCGCATCGAGATAGTGGTTCGCGTGTGTCGCGCCTCCCACAGGAAGTGGTTGACTCGGTAAAGGGACGGCTTCCAACCACGTTCATGACTCTTAATGAGGCCGAGGAGTACCGACTTGCGCTGATGAAGGAACGTACGGTTTTCGTGCAAAAATATGAGGACACTGCATGTGGCGTGCAGATGAATATGTGTGAGCACTAGAATTTAAAACTATGTATATGAAATGCATTATCGTTCTTAGTATATGGTTCTCTTCATCGACTCGAGGGTAATAGCCTTATCTTATTCCGAAAACAGGAATTCCTGGGTCCGGAAATTTCGCAGCAGAAGAAGGACCATTGAAGAAGATATTTACAGTAAGTAGTCGAACCTACTACGCCTGCCTCATAAAATCTTTTGGGCGTCAAACTCAGGATAGTTATAAAATCTTCCAATGTTGGGTGGTACTAGTACTTGCGGACGGCCGCCAGCATCACATCTCTTTCCTAAACAGGTAGGGTTAGGCCTAGCACGTAGCAAGCGCATAACCCATCTGCAAACGCGGGGGTGGCGTCGACTCCGCGCTACAGAGGTAGAGGGACATCAGCCGCCAAAGGGCGGCGGCGGACTCGGTTCTTGCTGCGCGGGTATCCATCTTCCTCTATACCAGCACCACCCTCTTCGTGCGTTGTGCCCCCGTCCGCCACCTCCTCCTGCGCCCACGCCCGTCGCCGCCCAAGTCGCCATGGCATCGCGGCCCGAGTCCCGACACGACATAGTCGTACACGCTATCATTTCCCCCCACAGACGCACGAGAACGAGAAGCGCCTCCCCCACAAGCGCAGTAACAGCGGGAAGAAGAGTAAAGCGGCAAGAATCGCCGCCGATCTGGTCCTAGTCCCGCGCGTCGCTCGTCCTCGTGAACGCGCAGTGCCCACAGAATCTCGGAACAAGGACCCACACGATGCGCTATCGCGAGCTGTAGACCCAAATCAAGACACGCGTAGTGCCCGTGCCCGTACTCGCAAAAGACGCAGCAGGCAGCAGCGCGTCCATATCGCCCAAAGATCGCGGCGAGTGCAGGGTCCAGTGGATCCGGTGATCGCGGGAAGGAGGGCGCGCGTCTCGCACCAATGACGCGGGGGCATTCTCCGAGTATCCGAGTGAAATGACGGAATCGGTGTCCGGGACGCGGATCGCGCGCAGGATTCCTGGTTCTACGAGAGAAGAAGCCGTCAGCGGAAGTAGTGGGCACGGACGTGGGCGAATGTACCTGCGTGCGTGCGGAGGTCAAGAACGACGCCATGCCTGACTTGGCGCTGGAGCCTTGGGGAGGAATCTGCTCCGGAGGTGTGTAAGCAAGGAAAGCAGAAGGAGGGAGAGGGGGCCGGAAGGGGACGTACGTGGCATATGTACGGATTTGACAATGATGATGATGCACCAGCTTTTGAAGCGATGAGAAGTCAGCCTGCTTGACGCAACGGGTCGAGGTCAAGCCCGGGCAGTACGTCCTACTCGTACCCGAGATTGGCGCCGAGCTGGGCTGAGGACAGGTAAGTAAGCGGCAAGGAATGCGTGCAAGAGAAAGGGACGTACGATGACGAAGGTGGGCGCAAATAAGTATTCGAGTACCCGACCCGGGGTATCGGGGCTTTGAAAAGTATCAATCTCTAGTTCTTCGCCCGCGCTCGCAGTAGCGGAGAACACAGGGCTGACATCGTTCTTCGCCTCCACCCTCATCCCCGATACCCGATACCCGGGTTTGCGTTTGGTCTCCCTCCAGCTGACCAGACACGACGCGCCGAGTATGAGGCGGACATGGGCCCTTGTCGCGAGCGCGCCCCTCCTCCTCGCCTTCCAGCAGACGCCCGAGTCCGAGTAGGAGTAGGACTGAGTGTGTATGCGCGCTTGTCGTTGCACCAAGAGCGAGCACGGAGATCGTGCCCGCGGTCGTGATCGGGCCCTCGTCGTGCCCGCCGTGATCGCAGGGTGGAAGTGGAAGAACGGGGGGACATGCGTCGCGGCTGCCCTGGTCAGAATCCGAATGGGGAGCGGCGCGCTTGTCGTCATGGCAAGGGTGGAGCGCGGAGATTACGCGCTTGGCGCTGCTGTGCGCCGTGGTCGCGGTCTTGGCCCTGGTGGTGGGTTGTAATTCTAGGAGGCAGGAGCAGATGGGAGGAATAGCCGGGTGGAAGCGCGGGCCCTCCGAGTCGTCGTAAGCGCGCAGCGTAGAGATGAGATGAGCTCGTCGTGGTCGTGCCTCTCGCGGCCCTCGTCGCCCAGGAGAAAGGAGCGGTCGTCTTCGTCTTTACCCCCTCATTACTCGCCGTCGATACCCGCGGCGGCCCGCGCCCATGTGCTGTCAAGTCCCAGGTACGCAAACGCACCCAGGGCGCAGGACGCAGGACGCAGGGCGCAGGACGCATAACATGGGGCACGTTCTTCGCAGCAACTCCAAGGACGCCGCGCTGCTCCAGATGTGGATGCAGGACGCAAGCATATAGCCAGTGCAAACGGGGGCGCCGTCCAACGGCTCTGCGCTTCAGAAACAGAGGGACGTCGGCGAGGGTGTGAGCACATCACGCCCGCCTCCTCTTCGTGATGGTAGGTGTCGTGCCCATGCTCGCCGCCAAGTCAATCGCATAGGTGGAGGGATTATGCGTGCCCCCGCCGCCGTCGTAATGGGGAAGCGTGGAGGAAATGGTGCGGGTCGTGGGCTCAGCGAGGAAAGGAGACGCGGGGGCATGACGTCTGGCAAGGCGTTAGCGAAGAGGAAGGTCATGCGCAGGGCGAGCTTACGAGTTAGGGCCCGCAGATCCATGCATCGTCCTTCTTCGCCATCGACTCAGATGGCAAACATCATAGCAAGCGCGCAGCCGGCCATGGTCGTGTCCTCGTCGTGCGTATGATGGTCGCAAGAAGTAAGAGCGAGTCCTAGTCGTCGTCGTCAGTAGCGCAGACATTACGCTGCAGCTGGCCCGTCGCAGTCGTGGGTGTCTCCGAGTCGTAATTCCAGGAGAAAACACACAGATAAGAAGGAATCGCGGGTGGGTCCTCCTCGTCGTGGCAAGCGCGCAGCGCAGCGTCGTACATAGTCGTGCCTTTTGTTGTACACGTCGTAATCCAGGACCCAGGTAGATGAACGCGAGATGAGGAAGCAAATTAGTAGGGTTGGCCGCACACGTGGAGCGGCGACCGGTCCGCCCTTCCGCACCTGTCCTCGCCTTCCGCAAGCACAAACGCTTTACCGCTCCCCTTTTGTTCCGCTCTGCGCATGCAACACGTCTGCTAGCCTTCTTTGGCACCCTAGTTACTCCTCCTTTCTCTCTTTTATCGGACATGATTTAATGGTGAGGTCAATTCCATTGATTCCAATGCTCATCTATTCGAGCTAGCGACTAAGAATCAAGCTATCAAGGCCCTGTAGCGGATGATTCGGCATTTTCACTCGATATGTGCGAATGGAAGTTTCCGCAGGATCGCTCGTTCGACCCGAGCCCGGGCCATTAGTGTTGCCGGGGTTCGGTTAGGTTCGGTTTTTTTGGAAATTTTCCGAACCCTGAACCGAACCCACGCCGAACCTGGGGTTCGGTTCTTACGGGTTCAGTCCCGGTTCAGAACCGGTTCGAACCCCAACGAACCTGTAAATTTTCCAAAGACACTGGTGGATTCCTAGAACTTTGCAAGAGGTCCTATTGGGTGTAGAGTGCATGGTATGGAGTTGGATCACACAGGTACTTGTTCAAGTCTTGTTTTACAGGCCCAAATGTCTGGTGATGTGACATTGCAAATTGGATTTTGGGTGCTGCCGAGAGGTGCCTGTGATCTATACCCAATAAATCACTCACATATTCCAACATGAACATCATCCAGCAGGTTAATGTGTGTTACTTGAGGTTTAAAGTCGAAATTCACCTCTGAATCCGTACTAAATACCATTCAAAAGCTTCAGGTTCGAACAGGTTCGAACCGGTCCGACCAGGTTCGCAGAAAATCAACAATCCCCGAACCTCGAACCCCACCTGAGGTTCGGTTCGGGTTCGGTTCAGGTTCGGAAGAGGTTCTGAACCTAACCGCGGCAACACTACGGGCCATGGATCCTTCGCGCCTACTTTTTCTTTGGACACGATTCACGAGTGAGTTATTATACTCCCAGGTGCTAGCAAGACTACCCGGTAGCGGATGGCTCCGATGTGTGCGCGAAAATTTCGGCGGGATGGTTCGTTCGACTCGAGCCCCTGTATTTTTTCGTTCAATTCGACAAGTCACGTGACACGGCCCTGCGCCAGAAAATCCCATAAATCGAGAAAAATTATTGCCGGGGTCAAAAATTTCCGGTGTGACGCGTGACTGGCGAATTGAACGAAAAAAAAAAACAGTATGAGTTCTGTTCGATTTTCATTTGCCGAGCTTCACTCGTGATTCGGATCCACATGTTGATGTATCTAGGTTTGTAGGTACCACAAGAAGGCTCGGGAGCGGATGGTTCCTCACCCGCACTGAATGGGGGAGTAGATAGTGAATCACAGTTAGTGATATATCACGCATCCTCATACACAACTTCGTCGCGCTGGCCGGCGTTGGATATGGTCAGTGCGGGTTTCGTCGGCGGTGCGATGTTAGAAGAAAGCTCAAACTGGCGTCGCCCATCAACACCATACGAAAGCTGAGGGTATAAAACTCACCGTCGGCAACGGTGGCAGAGAAGTCGGTACAGAAACCGCGTTCATTGCGCGGAGCGTCTCCCTCGAGTTCAGACTGCAGATGGTGTATCACGGCATGAAGATAGGATCCCTGTTTGAATTCATAACCAACTGACCTAGCCAAAAGGGAGTTCGAAAACACTTTGAAGATAAACATTATTGGAATTGCCCAGGAATGTTAATGAAGACTGACTTCGCGCCTCGACAACAAAAAATGCCAGGAAGATGTCTGCAAACAAATAATCAGTTGGCGTCACGGTGGATCCTACGAATTAATCTCGTATGCATACAGTTATTCCTCATTGTCACGAACTGCAAAACAGAAATACCACCAGTCAGAACTGAACATGAATTCAAAAGGAGGGATACGTACACAAATCAGCATGAGGATGCCACAGACACTAGATAAATTGGGAATGAGCTATATCCCGAGGAATGGACCGCACACACGACCTTGTAAGCATCCCGGTCTCTGGCATGAACCGGTGAACATCAATTCTAGTGGACAGAAAGAATCCTCGGCACACCTATCGTCCATGCGATGAGTTTATCCATAAGAACCACAGTTCTACATAACATAGCAGGATGATGTCTTAGTCTCGAAAGGAGGAATCAACAGCCATACATACCGCTTTTGTGCGTAAGTTCTTTGACGTATGAGAATGGCTACTAGCACCACAGTGATTACCAAGTCGTTCGCAGCGCTGACGCTCCAGGACGCCAAGAGGGCCCATCCCCAGTGTCCTTCAGCGCCTTCCACAGTGATCGATCGCATCGTTCCGGTTAGAACCAGGATGCCGCTCAGCAGACGCCAGAACGACATAATCCAGATGAAGAGGGGGATGTACACTTTCCTGGAAAGGGAGTAAATTCTGAACGAGAAGAACCCTTGCACTGGGGCGCGTGAGCGAGGCAACAGAGTATGCACAATGCAGTACTGTACACACTGCATGCTCCTATGAGTCCGGAGAAGACGACAGCTACGGCGAGGGATGCGTTGTAGTGGCCAAAGATGAGTTCCGGGTGCCCGTATTCCGATATCGTCCACACATATAAACCATATCCAACGCACAGCGTGTGCGCAAGCTCGCATGTCCTGTTTACCAATGCACCCTTAGCTACGTTAAACGCCAAGGTCTGCATTGAAACTGTACCACACAAAAGCAACCTCCACACGACATTCAGTAACAGATTTTTCTCGATTTGGTTTTTACCTACCAGAACCTTGAGTTTGATGGAGTCCTCTGGGAAGCGGGTGTAGTAGATGTACACTTGGGCGGTCGTCACTCCGAAGAGCACATATGAAACCAGGACGCCTATCTGGTAGGCGCCTGAAAACCAGCATTGATCAACGAATGAATGACACTGGAAAGGGCGCACCGAGAGTGGTGTCAGGATTGAGGG